>OY728157.1:869996726-872496726 GCA_963277665.1 Viscum album
AAGTAAGTGTGTATCATTAAATCATTAAATAACATTTTCCAAGAAAGGTAAATTTCACTATAAATATTATAGAACATAATCGCCCCTTCTGAACTCCTCCCTGGATCCTTTAGTATGGAAATTAACAAATCTAATTCCTTTATGTCTTCCATAGATACTATATATACTACTTCCATTGTAGATCAGGTATCTACCATATACTATAAATCCATCCAAATGACTATCATTTTTTCAAATTTAAAAAAAATGTTGTACTATTTTAGATGTCTAAATCTCAAAAAAATCAGTATCTATTAAAACATATAATGAACTATATTCTCTAATGTTCAATAATGTATCGTATGATTGATTCATGTATCTGATGGTCTACTTCAAGGACTCACAATTTTACTTTAGGGGTTAGGCATAAAACAACTTTAAACTATCACTATAGAGGAAATATACCACTATTTTTAATTAATCATAAACATCACACTTTTAAAAGATGATAAAAATTTAATGTAAATATGTATCCAAACACATCATTTAGTTTAAGATATTTTTTATTAGATAACATTATGCGGCCAGTAAGATGTGTAAAAATAGGTATACATCTTATCTTTCATAAAATATCAATAATCTTATTGATCTATTAATTATGTGATAACACCAAAATATTAGTTTTTTATCACTCTATATCCATGTTCTCATTTTTTTTGGCATGACCAAGATCCTTCATATAAAATCTTCTTGAATGATTACTATTTTTCTCTTAAATCCAAGAAAACATTAGACCATCTAGTATCATTTTATTCACATATAGTAAGAGTATTGTATAATCCCCATGACTCTATATCATCTTATAGAAATATGGACTTGAGTCACTCCATTTGAAACATTCATCGATTATAATATAATTAATCTTCTAGTACAACTATTAATGTGAATTTTTCAATCTGTAGAGTCTACACTTCATTTTATAAACAAGTCATATATTCTGAATATATACAAAACCCTTTAGTTATTTCCAGTAAATCTTCTCTTAAAATTATTCAAGATGAGAAGTAGTTTTTATTTTCATTTTCTGTATATATAGATCAAAATAAGAAACTAAAATCAACATCATATAGACAATATAGTGCATTTCTACAAATGAAAATATTTCAATGATGTATATTCCTTAATTTGGTTAGACTCATTTCATCGTTGGTTTTACCATGTATCGTAAACTTCTAACTACTTTTCCATCTAAATAGATATCCCATTTTTTTACTACATGCTTATCATATGGTAGTTCAGCTTATTATTATGTTTTATTAAACTTCATTGAAAACATTTATTCCTTTATAAATGATAGAAAATACTTTAATTCACTAAGATCTTTCACTTCCTATGGGAATTAATGTTCTAAAATAACCATTAAATGAAATAAATTCATAACAGATCTATATCTATAGACCATTCAACTAACTCTAGAAGATATTTTTAACTTTACCTGATACTCTTATCTTTATAGTGATCCAACATTTGGTACTCTAACTTTTGGTGTACTAAATTTAACTACTTGACTTATAGATCTCTCCCACTAACATCAACAAAACCTGATCATTTTTTTGTCTCTTCTACCAGTCTAATTTTTGGTATATATGTGTTGAAATCTAATATCACAAATAATTTCAATCATATAGTGATTTTAAATATATAAAATTGAAGTTTAGTATTTTTTAATCCCCTATCATTTCTAATTCATCTAAGTTTCTATCCAACTATAGTTCGACAAAATTTAATAGAACCTTTCAGCAACGGATGACTAGGTTATTTTCATCATCCCACATTAAGGAACTAATGTCTCACTCCCATTTCTAGCAATAAAACCCACCTTTTACCTTGATTTTGTTTGTCTCTATACATACAATTGATAAGATTTTATTCCAAACATTTAAAGACATTATGAAATATAATATTGATTAAAATATTGGACCACATATATTCAGTTATACATCACTACATATACTAGATTTTTTTTGACAAAATATGTAAAAATGTACACAGATTCTACCGAAATTAATTTGGTTATTTTGGAGTGCACACACATGCTTCTTTATTTCTCAGTAAATGTCCGGTTCCTTCACTCTGTGACTCCATTTTGTATTGGTGTAATATGAACTATTCTTTAAAGTAAAACCATTTTTTTACAATATAAATTCTTGAATTTTTTACCATTATTCTCTCTACCACAATCTGATCGAAGGCCATTCAACATCCATCTGCATTCCATTTCCATTTTGGATTTTCACTGTTTGAACGAACTGAAGGCATTAAATTTGTTCATATAGAAATAAAATAAAAACCTATTCATTAAATCATTAATTAAAATGAAAAAGTAAAATTATCCTTCCTGATACATGACTTGGGTAGTTCTACATACATTTGATTGGATGAGCATGAGGCTTTGGACCATCCAAATAGATTGAGACCCTTTTTTGCTTCTAAAGAATACATTATTCCAAAAATCCAATTTCCATGTGAGTAATATGTTTTATTTCATTCACAAATATAACTTTTATGTTCATATCACTGATTCGATCAATTTTTTAGTTTTAAGCTAATGGATCTTATGGATTATTACTATGTCCACTAAACATCCATTTTAATTTCCCAGAAAGTATAGAATTCCATCACTTAGTACTCATAATACAATAATAAACCCTTGAGTCACTTTACAAATTCCATTTCGAAAGGTAGCTTCATAGCCTAAATCCTACACATTTCCCATAGAAGTTATAATTTGACCAAGACCTGGAATGTGTCTCACTTCCATCAACCATCAGAATATTCCATTTTTTTATGTATAATTACATTTTATTTATAACCACATCAAAATCATCTTAATATTTTATAAGACCATTTACAAATCATCCAGATACATAGTAGACTATGTACCCTCAAGAATTCATTGATTGAAAAGTTACAATGGAGTCTACCACAAATGAATCTTATGAAAATATTAGGATTGACCCATGTGTTATTGTTTCCTTTCATTATGCTTATGAAATTCGAACACCGATATGTTGAACTTCTAGTGAATTACTTATAACTTCTACAATCCCTTAAAGGGATACTATACATACAAATATTATTGGAGATAACATGTGTACTAGTCCATTTTCCTTGATTTATCTCCTTTTATTTATATTCTAATCACCGATTAATTCTCCTCTGAGGTGACCACCCCCTTCCAACTGCATTTAATACATCACTGAAATGTACTTGGAGATCCCTATTTTATATTTCTTCATTGAGGATCAAATTTTAGACATTTTCAAACAACATATCAATCATATTGAAATAATTATTGACTAAAATACCCATTCCATCCCCTGATTTTAGTAAAGATAAAAGAATAAGGATTTCCCATACATATTAATGAAGGTAAATTTCACAGCTTCATGAATAATTCTAACCATGTTGAAAACATTTTCATGATTTATCACATACCTTCATTCTGATAAAATCATTCTAAAAAAATTTTGCATCAGGTAAACTTAATTTAATATCATTGATTTTTCATACATGTCTTCTATGGATACTTTTAGTATAGATGTTTTCATCTTCACTTGGATATTCAATGCCTCATTCTGTTCCAATACATGCTCCACAAAATGAGTTATTTTGTTTAAATATTTAACAATTTGGATTTATCCATTATTTTGGGCTTTAATCAACTAAATGATAATTAAAATCCATTTTAGATAACCCAATATATTGTCTCTTAACAGTATAAATAGAATTTCCCTCTATAAAAATTGCCAATTGGAACCATTCCTTCATCCAAAATCATATCATTTTATGACCTAAATCTCAATTAAAAATTTATATAATGCTACAGAAGGTGTCAATTTTTCCCAAGATTTTATCTACTTAGTACTAAGAAAACATAAATCATTCTTGGTATCATATATTTTGAAGAAATATTTTTTTCAATCAACAAAATATTGATCCGGGTTAATCAAAGGATCGCACACATCACTTGACCTACTCTAAGGAATTAATACAATAAAAACTAAAAACATTTTGTGTTCTAAAATTAAAAATTCTACTACATAGGAATCCCCAAAAATAAGTTCTTCCTCTAAACTGATCTTTCAAATAAATAACACAAAAACATCCAATTGATGAAACAATTAAAAGATAGAATATAAAACAAAAAAAATTCTGGTTTAGATTTTCATCATATGCCCGTAAGATAACCATAAAATATATTTATATAACTCAAAATATAATTATTACAATCATTGTAAAATATGATCCTGACACTAAACATAGTCAAAATTATATATACCATCATATGAACCTCATAATCTAGTCTCATTTCTATTTTTGGTAGTTCTCGATTTGTTGAACATGTTACACCGCCATCCAAAATTCTTGTTCTTCCCTCTCTTGGGATTTGGTCAATCCTCTGATCACTTGTAGCTACCACTTCCTTAACCCAAAAAACTAACATAATATACACTACTTTGATACTATAATCTCCCAACAATTGGTGAACTAAAAACTTTTTTCACTACTCATTGGAGGAATAACAGCTTTTAGAAAAATTAATTATATGTTAAAGTCAACTATTTCTTACATGGTTGGTGGTGATTCAGTAGAAAAACTATATATTGTCACCAAAAACTATATATCAAACATAGCAAAAATATACAAAATATTTTAGGATATGGGAGATAACACATACTAAATGTGTTCAGGGGGAAAACATTTCTACACTTAAACAAACTTTTCACACTAAATTTGATAAAATTCATACTCTTGTGAAAACATTACCACTCTAATGGTAGTTGTAAATCTCTATATATTCCCATGAATTATGATATTTTTGATGATAATGCTCATTTTTCTTATCAATGTCCCCAATTTCAATATTCATATGAGTTTTATGCGGTAGTTTTTCTAGGAATCCATTTTAACCAAAACCTCAATTATGGAATAAGAACTATAGGAAAACCCTAACATGGGGTGCGAAGGACGATAATAATACCGACAAGGGTGAAACTTAATCAACAATAATTATTATTTCTACCATCATAGTAATGGTTATAATAAATATCCCCCACCTAATATAAATTCACTTATATCACCTCTAAAAAATGAATCATGTATTGTGGATATGGCGAAGAAAATGGAAACCAAAAACCTCCAATTAAAAGAAGTACTCAAATAGAAATTCAAGACTGAATGACTAAAATTAGGCCATTATATAACAATATTAGTGTGATAAATATAGAAGTATTTATAAAAATACCCACCCAGATACTTTTCAATCCCAAATAAAAACGTGATGTATATTATATTACACTTTATTGTACTAATGATTTATCTCCTCCCAATGTTTTTTGTGATGAAAAATATAACCATGAATTAAGTCAAAATCTTTAATTCTCTACCTCATGATCTTTAAAAAATTTACAAAAATAAAATAAAATTAATAGGAAAATAAAGATTCCAAGAATCCCCCCCCCCCCATGATTTAAAATGAACCACTTCAATTTCCCTAACTAATAAAACCATCTAAGAAATCTATTAATTATTTACATGATAATATAATTATAAATATATTTACAAGTTTCATTTTAACATTCCTATACAGGATATGATGATGAAAATTACTTGATATGTGATGTTTCATAGAAAACATTATATACATAGAAGAAAAATTCAAGGGTATGGTAGAGTAATATTTAAAATAAATGATTAAAATTTTATTCAATTAACAATAACCACAAATAAAAAGGATCCAAGAACATTTTTATTCCATAAACCATAGGAGAGTGTTATTTCTTTGAAGTTATACAATATCGTGGGGATTTAATAAATGCATTGCCTTACTTAGTTTTATCTAATTTTCATGTTGGATAATTTAATCCCATAAAAATCATACTTCAAATATAGAATCAGAGTAAAACACACCAAACCAGCAAATTAGATGATTTTTTGGTGAATGAGAAGGATTTGGAATTCCCTGAGGACATTTATATAATTCAAAAAGAAGGTGAAAAAAATAAAATTACATGAAACATTGTTTATTTATAAGGAACTTCATAAAACAAAAAAACAATAATCAATGTAAATAAAGGTATCATTTCCATTTAATTAGATGGAGATTCTATGAATTTTAGTATTCTTGATATAATGAAAAACACCCCAAATGAGCACTCCAGTTTCTATGTTAACAATATTGATGTTTTACCCAATGATTATTAAATTTAAAATACATTTTTTAAACCCCTCTTTTCATTTTCATCCCTTATTGATATTTTCTATGAGGATTCACCAATAGATTGATGATATAGTGATATAAAAATCACATGAATATAAGTATATTAATGATTTTTTGGTTCAGGTATTTTTAGAACTCATCTAAGATTCAGTAATGGCTATTGATATTGATTTTACTAATAATGAAACTAAAAGAGAGAATATAGATGGTGTACATGAGATTCTTCTTGAAAAATTATTAACCTCTATTATCAACATCCCTTATCTTGAAATGAACCCAATCATATGTAACTTATAATATGATCTTTTTGACGGTGTTGAAGAATTATCCATAATTATTTCCCACATCCTCTCTCTAGAGCATGAAATATAATTTATTGACGTTTTGAAAGAGTATAAATTGGAAATTGGGTGAAAATTATATATTATACCAAGTATTATCCCATATATATTCATGAATATGATTCACCTTAAGGATGAGGACTGACTATTAATTAAATCATAGTAAGAAGTAAACCTCCACCTTCATTTAAAACACATTGTAAATATAAAAAAAATTAAAAAAATTCCTTAAGAACGATTTTAAAATAAAATAAAGTTCAAAATTTTAGGAAAAAAATTTCTTTAAAAATATCCTTATAAACATTAAATGGATGATTCATGTAAATGAAAACCATGATAGTGGGTAAATCTATACATGAAGAAAATTCTTTTTTCACTTTTAATGTTTAGAAAAGTTCCTTGATCAGAAAATGACAATAATATCAAAATTAAAACTATTTTGTAAAAATACTAAACATGAGTAAAATTTTCTTTTAATATCAGAGGATAATATTAAAAAAATTAAAAACATTTTTTTTAAATATTGTTCTGAAATGACACATATATTAAAACAATAGGACAAACAAAGTCAAATTTTCATAAAACCCATTTTCTTAATTACCTTAATTAACAAAGAGTGTGAAATGGTAAAAATAAATGAATATATAATATATAACATTATTATAACAATATTCATGAGTTTTCTTGAGATATAGATCATAATATTCCATCATTGTAAACATAATCACAAAAAATCTCTATAAAGGGTGATATTCTAGTAATAAAATGTTTCCACTTTGGTAACATTGAGTCATAATCCCCAAGAAAGAATAATATTAAATAAATCATAAAATATAATGAAAAAATGAGATTCATGAAATAACATGTCAATAGATATTGTATACACCCCAAAGAAAATATAGGTTTATAACGTGGCATGTATCTCAAAGAAGGAAATTGAGACAAAATTACTTTATCGATTTGGTTTCGTTTAAACAATAAACACCATCAAAGAAAGGACATAAAATTGATGTATAAATAATCCTATATTAAATTATATAAATTATATAAAAATTAATGGGGTTTATATACACCACATAGTATAAATGACTAATGAATAAGGCTTAAGTCTCATAGAAATAAAAGTTAAGTAAGAAAACCCTTACTTCTTGAGTGACTTTAGAATCATGAACCCCGTTAATTAATCACATAAATTAAATATATTAATATCATTATATAAAATAAATTATAGATAAAAAATATCATAGTTTATTATATACACCACAAAAAAATAATTGATTGGTGAATATGGAAAGTATCTCACAGTAATAAAATTTGAGATGAAATTCCCTTACCTTAGATCTTGACATTCTTCATACATGATTAAAACAAATTTATAATAAATATATGTTTGTTATAAATGTTACACAGAACCATATTTATATATATAATACCATATATTATTTTTTTTGTTACTTTATATTACCTATTTAGTAATAACTCCATGTTAATGTTACGTTTTGGGTAATATCTGCTTTGTTTTTCATTTATGTTTTAGAGTTTTATTCTTGATATTCTTACTTAGATAATGATATACTTATTTATAGAATATAAATCATTATATAAATAAAATATATACTAAGTATAAATTTATCTATAAAAATTATATAAAATATATAAATAGTAAATTGAATACATCGTTCATGGAGTCATTAGGTCGTACGTACGGAGGAATGATGTTTCAGTTTTATCATCATATTGAAACCAAGAAAGTAAATGACATATATGTATATATATAATATCATTTAATTATAGTTATTATTTCATATATATCAAATAAATTCTCTAAAAACATTATTAATACATACCATGTAGAGGGTTAGTGAATCACATCGCTTTAAAAAGGTTGTAGTCCACACGTCCACAAATTAATTTATCATATTTACAGAAAATGGAAAGCATGAAGGTATATTTTATATAATAATTAAATAATAATAAAAACTGCATAAATATAATATATATCATATAAAAACATATTTTATATCATAATTCCCAACCATGATAGGTGATAATGAAAAAATGAACTATGTCATTTCATGAGGTGGTAGTTCGCCGAACCCAAGAACGGTAAGTTCGTTACCCATTAGATGGTTGTGTGTTTTAATATTCATCATAACCATAGACTAAAAAAATATAAGAATATTTAGGTTAATTATGATATCATATAATCATGGAACAAGAAAATTTTCCTTGAAGAATGAAAATAAAACAAATAATCTTGGGGAATGATGTTACATCTTCTTTGGGTAACTCTTCTTGGTTTCCACAAAAGGTCATCCTTGGTTGTATTTAGGCACAAAGAGATTATTATAGGCTAAATGAAGGGATATATTAGATTATTTTAGTATATTTTCTAAAATCATAATATCTTTATATGTGTGAATAAGTTGGAGGGGTGAGTGCCATTTTATTGTGCAGGAGGAGTGGTGTTGTTGTAGATTTTTTAAAAGGGAATTACAACATTTTTTCCCATGTAAAGTATCTAAAGAAATGGAAAACTTTTAATATAAGGAAGTAAAATGTATAAATATGTCAGTAAAATGAATGTTAGATATGTTTATAGGTAATTTTCTCCATTATGTTTAAGGTTTAGTGCTCTATTAAGATAATTTTTCTCTTTATCACTATAATTAATTTTAATCACACTCGCTAATCATTTTGGTCCAACACTTTGTTAATGTTATTATGAATTATAAATTATTTTGATCAAAAATATGGAATAAATTTTTCGAATTTATATTCATTGGACTATCATAAAATAATCTAAATTTAATCCCAACCAGGGGACAACAAATTGGGTTTCTAATGTAAAAATATACAAACTTTTAAAAAAATTAATATCCAATTTTAATGTGAAATTTATTAAAAATATCTAAATTGGATTACTTGATGTAATTTTGATCTAATTAAATATTAAAACCAAAATAAAATATATTTTAACTATATAAATAAATTATATGAAAATCCATTTTTGAATTAAAATTAAGTGTTTTCAGTATTCATTAAAACAATTAACTTCTCATAAAAATACAAAAAAAAATCATCCAAATTAAATTTTGACGTTCCTTTTACAAAAAATTAGTTTATTTTATAGAATAAAAATTTTAAATTTTTTTAAAATAATTTAATACCCCAATATTTCAAATTACGTTATCACTTTAAAATAATTTAATATTTTATATTGCACGCAACACTAACTTTACTAGTGTTATATGAAAGATTTAGTTTCTGTGAAACAACACATTAGAAATATAATTATATAAATGATATAATTATTTATCAATTAAATATTATAAAATGAATAGTAACAAAGAAAATTTAATTGTTATTAATAATATTTTCACATAAATAAAACATATTTATAATGAAATGTATAAGTTTTGTTAAAATAGATATATATTTTGAAAAACTATTTTCATTAAAGAACTACTTTTTATTTCCTTTTATAAAAAATTGAAAAATTAATTTTAGACACCGTTAAAATTTTAATTTGGTAAAATAGACCTCATTTTTGAATTTGGAATATCAAAATTATCTTAGAGTGAGTTTATGGTATTCTTCTAAAAACATTCAATTTTTGATGAATAGTGAAAAATACTACATAGTACATAAAAACCAACTTTTTCATTTAAATATTTATTTTCAATTAAAATTTATCTTAAAGTCATAATAGATACATAATATATATATTATTCCAATTTAAATCACTTGAGCCATTTTTTAATAATATTTGATCTATAAAATATTATTGAACTTTTTAACGTCTTTTACCCACATTCATGAACATTTACAAATTTGCATAAAATTTAATTTTACCACTTTAGTGAATTGAATTTTAAAAAATCTGACATACATGGTTGACATAATTATGTAAAATTTGGTTCGATAGGATGAAAATAATTTTTGGGGAATAGTAACTTTTGTATTTTATTTACCATTGTTAAACGTAAATAAGGTAATTAAAGGTGAAAATAGTATTATAATAATATAAAATTACCCCAAAAGATGTTCAAATTATATTTTAAATGTTTTTTTCAAGGAAAATTAACCTATGGACAATAATATGATCTTTTTTATCCATTTGGTTTAGATTAGGACATTTATTGAATTTTATTTAAAGAAGAGTTAGAAGTGATAAAATCAAATTTTAGTAACTAATCCATTTTTTATATAGGGTTATACATAAGATAAATAATACTATAAATATTAATTATAAATAAAAACCTATTTCATATATCATGGTATTTTATTAATAATTTTTATACATTAAATAATTTAATTTATTTTTGACACAATGATGAGGCAATAATTACCTTATTAATGAAAGATTAAAATAAATGTTGTTTTAAATATTAAAATAAATGTTATTTGAACCTTTTTATTTCATCTAATAATTTTATAGGTTACTATGAGAAGTTCCGATTGATTCAATTTATTTTTCCAAACTAATTATGTTTTTCTAACTTTCAAAAAAATCACGTATCAAATAGTAACAAAATTGACATATATGATATTTTAAAATATATACTAAATTATTAAATAACATAAAAGTCATAAAAATATATGTTTTTTGGCCAAATAAGTTGGATAGTGGTAAAATTTCACAAATTATCCACTTTAGCTTCGTTTAGAAACTTATAGTAACTATATTCACCACTTAGTAAAAATATACAAGAAGACATAGTAAGATTTAAACTATTTAACTGAGGGTTAAATATAAAAGAGAAAGTTAATATGATGACCTAAACATTTTTAAATCCTATTTTTTGAGAGGATTAAGACCCATCCTCATCTTATCCTCAAAATAAATAGATTTTTAAATATTTATAAATGAAGGGTATTTTATAATAAATTAATATTTTAACATTTTCTCTAATGTTCCCCTCCCATCTCTTGTAAAATGGTAACCCCATTTCTTTTTAATTCACACATCCAAATCCATTTGGCTTGTCCAACCACTGAACAAATATCCTCCCAACTTCCCTCACTTCAACTTAGAGGCCTTACCTTGAGAAGAAACTCAACCCAAGGAGCCCTTTTGTTCAAATCAAAAGGAAACACCCGAAGAAGGGATAATTATTTTATCACCTATTTCATTGTTCTTTTATTCTTATAATTCTTATTTATTTGTTGTTACAGGACTAACTCTAGTAACTTACACGTTCCAAGATGTTAATATAAATATGTTATAACAATAATCATTATTCAATCCATCATTTTAATGACAATGTCAACATGCGTTCGTATATACATATAACCATCTCCACGTCGTGGTGTAGTGTGTTATTAAACACTACATTATTTGGATGGGTATAATAATGAGTATAATTAATTTAAATAATGAATATAACATCAT
This sequence comes from Viscum album, assembly GCA_963277665.1. Classification (NCBI taxonomy): domain Eukaryota; kingdom Viridiplantae; phylum Streptophyta; class Magnoliopsida; order Santalales; family Viscaceae; genus Viscum; species Viscum album. Next base: position 870,008,725 of record OY728157.1, read on the forward strand.
AATTATTATTTATATATAATATACCATCCAATTAAACACTATTTTACCATCAATATAATGATATTGACACTCATCCGTACATACGGTTTAACGTCTCCATGACGTGATGAGATTCATCTTCAACGAGCACCCTTAAAGAATTTTTTTAAAAATATATATATTGATTAATTATGAGCTATATGAAATAATATTTCTACTTAAATAATATATATTTATATAGTTAAATATTTTTCATTTACTTATTTCCATACTATATTATAAGAAAATGGAAACAATGTTCATGCGTACGTACTGACATTAGTCTCCATGAACGGTGTTTCAATTTCATATATCTATATATTATACATAATTATATTCTTAGTATATATGATATATAAATCATGTTTTATATTTTGGAAGTATGTAAATAATTATCTAATTGATACAATCAAAAATAACAAGTTAAAAACGTATGATAAAGAATGCAATTATTACCTAAAATGTAACCTCAGTTTAAAAAAAATATAATTAAATGGGTAGTGAAAAGGTATATATTAATAATATATGATATCATAAATATTTATATGGTTGTGGTATAATTTAATAATATCTTATGTTCATTATATAGAAGGTTAAACATGCCATCGAATAAATAAAAGTACAAGGTAAGGGTTACTTCTTCAATCTAATTTTTATCTATTATTTTTTGTGTTAGTATTTACAAGAACATAATTATCATACAAGTTCATGTTTCATAAAAGAAATTTCAAAATGAATCTCTTAAGGTTTTATGTAAGGGTGTATTTAACTAGATCATCATTTTAAATGTTTTAAATATTTATTTTTATAAATCTAATAAATTAATGTCAATGTTTTCAAAATTATTTTAAGGATTTATTTATATGGACATGAATGTCTTAAAATATCAATTCATTTAAAAATATTCAATGTCTTATGGGAAAATTTTATTCAAAAATTTATTTTAAATTATATCCTTTAAAAATTCTGTGACTTTTAAATGATTTCAAGAAAAAGGTATATTTCTCTCAAACAATTTTATTGATTATTTTCAATTATGCCAAAATGATTTATTGGATATTATTATTGATTGAGGATGAATTATTATAACACAATGTTATATATTTTACTGAATGAGTTATGATATGTTTGACTATGGATGTAAGTTTTTTACCATTCATGATTTATATTTAATATATTAACATTTCATATGCTTATTTTAATACAAATGATAATGTTATGCTTCAACTTTTCATATGATGAATACATTGGACTTAGTAACTGATAGGTGGGGCCTACTATATCCCCTCGATGCATCGGTATGTCTCAGGAGATAAACTAGTGTCTTGGAACGAGTCCTTGAAAGAATATTTGGAAATGATCTTAGCGAAAGGCATTGATGTAGTAGTTATTATATCTGTCATTATGCATTCCCATTTTGTGAAATTAGTTATTACATGTGATTATTATACTAGTAGAATATCCATGTTCTGGTTTATATGGTAATGTTTGACTTATTTTTACCATATTATGTTCATGTTTTATGATTAGTAGGCTATTTGTTTATTATACATCATGCCTTAAAATTTTATAGCTTCTGTTGAATTAATTACCCTTACTGATCATCTGAGCTCACCCCTTTCTTATATTTTATTTTCCCAGGATGCCAAAAGTGTATAATTATTGCTATGAAGGGTTACGATATTGTAATAATGGTGTTATCAAAGGATTATCTATGCCATAATTTTTCATATAAATTATAATGTAACATTCATGTATGTAATCTATTTTCCAAGACTACTTAACTGATCGGTCCTACAGGGAAAGATTATTTATAATCATACCAATGTGTTAAAATACTTCACCGATTGTAGGGTTTTGATGTCGGGGCATTATAGTTGGAATCGATGGAAGTTTAGTAATAACCTTGAAACTAGATTTAGATAAACTCTAATTAAGGAACATTACCCTATGATATACTTTGAAGATTAGTATAAAAGAACATTCTAAAATTTTGGTAATGTGGAGATTTCTTGAGTTTTCCAAGAAATACATCCATGTTTGGATAATACAAGTGGAGAGGGTTTTGTCACAAATGTACCTAAGAGTAACAACTCTGGAAAGGTGTTTCGAGCCTGACACAGGGTAACTTGGTACAAGATAAAGGGCCTTACTGCGCACTGGGTTTGACACTCCTAGGGGATATGCTTAGGATAATTCAGATTTCATTACGAACCATTATGAAGTATTTATGATTAAATATGTGTGAAATGAATCAATTTTTATGATTTTGATATTAGATATGCATAATTTTTTTCAATTTATATTAGACATTTCATTAGTTTAGAATCTTGAATTTTGATTCATAACCTAATCTACTGTATGAAATTGTTTAGAAATGGAACCTAGTTGAAGGAATGACTACCCCACCAATGCACATGTTCCAAATATTAAGAAGGGTATTATCTTTCATGGTCTTAAGCCAACACTTCGAAGTGAAATAGCCTCCCATGTATTCTCATCGTATAAAGAAATAGTATCATGTATTTATAAGATAAGTAAAGAATTATCTACGTCCCTGACTTAGATGGGAAGACATTTAATAACAAGATGGAAGAGAGAAAGACATATAAAGGGAATAAGGGAGAGAAGGGTTTTTGCATATGTGATAAATGTGGAAATAATCACCCAGGGAAGTTCTTGAATGGATTGGGTGTCTGTTATAAGTGTTGAAAAAAGGGTATTCAGGAAAAAGAATGCAAAGGGAATGAAGAAAAGTCTAATATTTAGTGAATAAACAGTAGTGAAATGGGGAATTATGCAATTAAATATCCAAATTTTCATGGAAATATAGCTTATAAGAATCAAAGAGATCAACGTCAAGAATAAGATATTACTACAGTAACCATGGAATATTTAATGTATTTGTGTTTCTAGATTTAAGATTTTTATCATTTGAGTGTTGTATCAATGATGTAGTGGTTATATAAATTATGTAAATAAATAAGGATTGTACATCAGTACAATTTAATCAAGTATTTTAGATTGTGTGGTACCCAGAAAAGTGACTCAATAGAATGATAAAATTTTTGGAAAATACATGGTTAGGAGAAAGATAAACCTTAATATGGTCCTAATATTAAGGTAGTGATTTTGAAATAAGGGGTGATTTATTTGGATAAATTATATTGGATATTCTTGACTACCTTGTAACTAATTAATTGGTTGTTTATTCTATCATTCATTGAGTTTAGAAGTTTTTTGGATTTATGGAGTATATCCAATATTATATAAGGAATAAGGGAGCATGAATTTATTCAATAAGGTTATATGCTAATTCTGGGTGTAGCCTTATTTTAAGAGAATACAAGATGAATATATTCACATGTTATTATTAGGAAAAAAAATAACTTCATTATATTTACCTCCCATATAAATTTTTGGAATGTCCGTTTAGACTCAAGTATTATTGATAATTCTAAAGGTTGAATGGAGTATGTTGAGCACTTGATATTTTGTTTGAGGTGGAAGTATAATTTATTGGATTATTTGACCAAATATTTTGGATTTTAGTAAACATATAAAGGATTTAAGAAATACTTATGGGAATTATGATTTATAAAATGTGTTTCATGAATTAAAATAAATAATTTTGAACATTCTTTTCCTAGTGTAAGGGATAAAGTGAAAAAAGACTGAATCACAACCAAATGATGTGATTATGGATATGAAAGTTAATGAAATCAAGTATGTTTTCTTGATAAATTATCTAGATAGTAAATAAATCCCTCATCTTCAAAAAAATATCTTAAAAATGTGTTATACTAATACATTATGTTTTTTTTGAACCAATGATACTTTAAATCATCATAGAATTGTGGCTTTGAGGCCCTTAATTTTCCATTTATTGTTCACTTGTTTATAATTGATGAACTATATCACTCAATATAAATATTTACATTTTCCATCCAATTATGTGTCTCTAATTTCCACCAATACTCTCTTATTTTAAATTGTAATTTTTTGGTGACGTTTTCATTTCCCTTTCCCTCTTGTTAAGAGTAAATTTTTAAACCCTATTTCTGATGTCGGTTTTCTACAAAGGTTTTTTCTATTTTCAACATTTTATTTACGAAGAACAGTTTAAAATTGTGAGAGCACAATTTATTGAAGGAGGGGAGAATGTAGCACCCTCATATTTCATAGTATGTTATCTACTAAAAGTAATTTAATATCTTATATTGCATGAAACAATGACTTGTCTTGCGTTATCAACAATATTGAGTTTCTGTGAAACAACACAATAGTATTATAATTATTTACACAATATATTTATTTATCAAATAACTATTTTAATTTGAATAATAACAAATAAAATATAAATTTTATTTCTACTTCCTTCAATTAAATAAAAATTAATTATAATGAAAGGTATAAGTTTTTTTTAAAATAATAGTATATTTTGAAAAACTATTTTCTTAAAAGAGAAAATTTTTATGCTTTTTTGTGATCATTAATAAAATTAATTTTAGAAACTCATAAAACATGAATTTGAAAAATTAGGCTACATTTTTTAATTTGGAATATCAACATTAGCTTAGGGTGAATTTTTTGTATTTTTAGAAAACATTCAATTTTTTGACGAATAATGAAAAGTAAAACATAACACATAAATACATACATTATCATTTAAATAATTATGTTTAATCTAAATTTATCTTAAATTCAAAATAGATACATAATACAAATATTAGTCAAATTTAAGTCATTTTATTCATTTTATAATAAGATTAAATATATATAATTTTATTGAACTTTTTAACGTCTTTTACCCACCTATTAGACATATTCTCAAATTTAAATAAAATATACTTTTTCCACTTCTGTGAATTTTATTTCAAAAATATTACAGACACAGTTTTCATCGTTAAAAAAATGTGGTTCAATAGGTTGAAAATAGTTTTTGGTGAATAGTAACTTTTGAATTTTATCTACCTCGGTTAAAAGTAAATAAGGTTATTAAAGGTAAAAATAATATTATAATAATGTAAAATTACTCCAACACATTTCCAAATTCTGTTGGATAAATGTTTTTAAACAAAATTATCCTTGGGAAAAAATATGATCCTTTTTGATCCACAATTGTTAGATTAAGACATTTATTTAATTTTATTTAAAGAAGAGTTAAAAGTGATAAATTCAAATTTTAATAACTAAATAATTTTTAATATTGGGGTATAAATAAGATTAATTCTACTATAAATATTCATTATAAATATAAAATGATCTCATACATAATGTTACTTTGTTTATATTTTTTAGAAATTATATAATTACATTTATTTATGACACAATGATAATGTAGTAGTTGCCTTATTAATGGAAGGTTATAATAATTGATATTTTAAATATTAAAATAAATTTCATTTGAAACTTTTGATGTCATCCACTAATTTTTTAAGTGACTAGGAAATTTAATTATTGATTCAATTTATTTTTTTTATGTAATCATGTTTTTATGAGATTTAAAAAAAATCAAGTACTACATAGTAACAAAATTGAAATAAATTATATTTTAAAATAAATACTATTTAAATAAATAATATAAAAGTCATAAAAATATAAGATTCTTCCAACTGACACGGATAATGTTAAAATTTAAAAAATTATCCCATTTATGTTCGTTTGGAAACTTATAGAAACTATATTAACCTTGTACTATAAATATTCAAGAAGAAATGGTAATAGTTAAACTATTTAACTAAGGGTTAAATCTAAAGGAAAAGGTTAATATGATGACTTAACATGTCTAAAAGCTGTCAGTTGAGAGGATTTGTACCCATCCTCATCTTAACCTCTAAATAAATCAATTTGGAGCTATTATTAATAGAAATTATTTTATAATAAATTTATATTTAAACATTTTTCTTTAAGTTCCCCTCACCATTCATATAAAAGGGCACCTCCCTTTCATTTTAATTAAAACATAAAAAAATTGGATCATCCAACCCCTACACAAATCTCATTCTGAATTCCCTCACTACAACTTGGAGGCCTTACCATGAGCATAAATCCAACCTAAGGAGCCCTTTTTTTCTAATCAAAAGAAAACACCTGAAGAAGAGGTAATAATTTTATCACATCTTTCAAAGTTCATTTTTTCTTCTACATCCTATTTATTTGTTGTAACCATAACAAATACATTACCTTCTACATGCATTTATGTTATTATAAATATGGTATAACAATATTCATTATTCTATCAACCCTATGAATGATAATGTCACCATATGTGAGTACATACGACTTACCGTCTCATGATCATGGTGTCGTTTTTTCTTCAACACTCCATTATTTGGATAGGTATAATAAGAAGTATAATTAATTTAAATAATTAATATAACATTATAATGATTATGTATATAAAATATACCACCGAATTAAACATTGTTTCATCATCAATAGAATGATATTGTCGCTCATATGTACGTATGGATTACCGTCTCCACGACGTGATGAAATTCATCTTCAACGATCACACATAAATAATTTATATATATATATATATATACATTAATTAAATGGTATATGAATTAATATTTCTACTGATATAATATATATTATGGTATATAAATATGTTTCTTTTACTTACTTCCAAATTATACGATAAGAAAACGGAAACAACGTTTATGCGTACGTACGGACTACCGTCTCCATGAATAGTGTTTCCATTTCATATATCTATCTATTATACATATTTATATTCTGAATATATATGACATATAAATCATGGATTATATTTTTAAAGTAGTAAAATCAGGATCTATGTGATACGATCAAGAATAACAAGTTAAAACATGTACGATAAAGAAAGTGATTATTACCTAAAATTTTACTTTAACATGAAAATTATTATTAAATGGGTAGTATAAAGTCCTAAATGAATCATATATGCTATCATAAATATTAATATGATTCTTGTATAATTTAATAACATGCTACGTTCATTATACAGGAGGTTAAATGTACCCTCGACTAAAGAAAAGTACAAGGTAAGGTTTAATTCCTCAATCTCATTATTATCCGAGATTGTATATGTGTAAGTATTTAATAGAACATATTTATAATCCATTTCCATGTTTCAAAAACGTTTTTAAAATTAATATATTAATGTTTTATAGAAGGGTATCATTAATTATATCATCATATTAAATGTTTTATATTTTTTTTTCTAAATATCATTAATTAATGTCCATGTTTTTAAAATGCTTTTAAGTATTTATTTATATAGAAATGATTTTTTTAAAATTTCAATTCGATTCAAAAGTTTCAAAGTGTTATAGGAGACTTTGATTCAAAAATTTATTTTAAATGAAATCTTTTATAAATTCTGTGACACTTAAATGATTTTTTGAATGTTGATATTTCTCTCAAAGAGTTTTTTTGATAATTTTCAATTATATTAACATCCTTTGTTGGATATTATTCTTGATTGAGGTTGATTTATTACAATAAATTCTTCAATATTGTATTTAATGAGTTATGATATGTTTGACTGTGGATGTGTTATTTTTATACAATTCATGATTTACAGTTAAAGTATTAACATTCTTTATGCTAGTTTTAATATGAATGTTTATGTTATGTTTCAAATTTTCATATGAGTAATGCATTGGACATACTAAGTGACGTGTGGGGCCCGCTAATGCCCCACGATGAATCGGTAGGTTTAATAAGAAAAAATAGTGTCTTGGCACAAGGCGTCGACAAAATATTTGTGAATAGTCTTCACCCAAGGCCTAGATGTAGTAGTTATTATGCCCAACATTATGCATTCCATCATTGTAAAATTAGTTATTACATGTGATTATAAGACTAGTATAATATCCATGTTCATGTTTATATGGTGATTTGTGTATCATTTTTACCATATTATGTTCAATTTGGATGATTAAATGGTTGTAGTTTTTGTTATACATATTAACTTAAAAGTTTATAGCTTATGCTAAATTATTAAACCTTATGGAGTATCTACGCACACCCCTTTCTTGGGTTTTATTTTCCAAGGACACCAAGAAGTGTATTAGGATTGACATGCAGGGCTAAGATAGGGGAATAATGGTTTTATCAAAGGAATATCTATGCTGTATTTTTTTAGAAATTGTAATGTAATGTTCATGTATGTAATCAATTTTCCAAGACTGATAAACTAATCAGTCCTTTAGGACAAGATTCCTTGTAATCATGCAAATGTATTAAATTAATACACCAGATCTAGGAATTTGGGGTTGGGTCATTACAAATAAGATTTAAAATGGGTTATCTATTAAAAGGTGGTAAAATTACCTATTAGAAAAATACATATCCTTTCATAAAATATGATTTATTAATTTCTTATACCTATCAAATCTATTGGATGTGTGTAAAAATATTTATAGAAAGTAAAATATAGAAATTTTATTCAAAATTTTTATTAAAAAGTTGTTTTTTAATTTGTTAAGATAAAATTGTGTTTCTAAATAGAGAAATACTTTTCATAGAAAATTAATTTCTTTATTTTCAAATCGTTATTATATTATCTTATAATAATTCAAAACCAACATATTCATTTTAAATAAGTGTGTAAATCAAATTTTAACAATTTATCTAATATTATTTGTAATATCCATTCTAATGGATAGGTGGTAGCAATAATAATATATTAATTATATTATTAATAGTATCTTGTAGTCCCGTAAAACTCAACATTTCATGTAAGATAATAAATTAGACGGAATCTGTATTATGTGTAATAAAATCTAAGAATAGGGTCACATGTGATGAAAGTTAATCTATGTTTTTTTGTAGTGCAATCATGGATTGCTGTTTCAAAGAATGAAAACCACACTTAGTGAATTTTTATAACAATAGCTATATATTCAATGTAGCATGAAATAAAATATTGGAAAACAATATATTAATTTGAAAAAAAATAATTCAAAACATCTTGTGGTCTTACATTCTACCCCTTGTGAAATGGATTTTTCCCTTCCAAATTTTTCATGCTTATTATATGTTTGATACTTGAAATTTCCTTTCAAAGAATTTCACATTTTACAAATGAATACTAAATCGTCCTTTAAAAGGGGAACATTAAAAACCTGATTGTTGCCCAAATTAAATCGTAACTGGGTTTCAACATAAGAAAACATAGGTGGGAAGGTAAGATTATACATGGATGAAAAGTGCAAATAATTAAATACATTCAAAAATATCATCAATCTCCATCAAGTTAATGGTCAATGGAAAGTTAAGTGACTCATAACCGTAAATATTTGATCATTTGGAAGACCACGGTTCAATAGAAAAGAAGTTTTTAAGATAAATATGTTTAAATATATTTTTCAAATAGTTTTGGAATACATTTATTATTGGAGAACATAAGTAAATATACTTACTTGATTTTATTACAATATATATGAACATTATCACCCTTTAGTTATGCCTTGCTCTATTTCCACTTCATATCTTACTCTAAAAACTAAAGGTGAATTTGACATTCAAGATGTACTAATAGATCATGTGGTATAATGATAAGTTATTATATGTATCTTTATTTATCATCACTGCAAAAAATTAATGACATATGTTATTAAACATGATAAATCCTCATATTTTGAGATAATACATTAATCTCACAAACATCATCTGAATTTTAACATAAAATTTCTGTAAATTGTTAAACATGTAGCCCGTTGAAAATCTAAAAAATGAAAACATTATGAAGAAGGTTACTAAATCAGAATAACATTTATCCCATATATTTCTAAATGTATCACTTGGTTTTCACATTCCCAACATGTGAATACCCTCATAGTATATTCTATTGAAACATTGTAATTATCTAAATTACCTTAAATCCTTTTCAAAACATGAATGTTTCCTTATAACTTAGATTACTAGATGTATTCTATAAATCCAGGATGATTTAAAGTAAATCTATGAAAACAGAAACCAATTTTTCAAAAAATCCATTATTATATTATATTTCATAAATATTATCCAATATACTCAATCCAAATAAATATTATCTTTATCCAAGATAAACAAAATGTTCTCACCATCTTGAACACATTAATGGTTAGCTTGCCTTAATTCCAAATATTACCTTTAAATTAAATCAGTTTTCTAATTCATCATCACCATTTACAATATACATTTCTTAATGAAAAATGTATATTGAAAATACTTATATATTTTTTTTCGTATAACATAATCTCTGAATTCCAAAACATATACACTTAAATCATCCAACATTATTCTTAAACCAAAACATAGGCTTCAACATCTTATTACATAATACCCATTGTTTTAAAATATGAAATATAAATCATTTACTAAGGTTAATCACCCTCAATCTAATCATTCTTCTTAATTTTAATGTATTCAATATTTTTAGAACATCCCATTCCATTAAAATGTCATTTTTCGTCACTTTTTCTTTAGAAGTATAACAAATACTCAAACAACCATCCTAATTCACTTAATGGGATCTCCACTTAGGGCATCATGTTTTATAATTCCACTAATTTCAACTTATGAAACATTAAATGTTATCCTAGTTTTTTTTTTGTTACTTATATTGACTAACACCAGATAGCTTAGTTTGAGAAACACTATCATAGTAGAAAATCGCATAATCATGAAATCGTTACTTATAAAATTACTAAATCTTTACAATTACATATTTAATGTATAATACCTTAGATTTAACCTAGGTTATTAATGGCCATAATATATCAATAACATTCATTATAGTTCATAATGAGTTTGTGAATTCACAAAGCATATCCCCCGAGAGTGTAAAACTTGGTCTGTTGTAAGGCTCATTATCGTGCACTAATTTCAAAACAATTATAGCTCAATACAGTGTTTTTAGTGTTATTACCCAAATTTAAATTTTAATAGAGACACATTCACATTTAGTATTAATACAAGGATATATTTATAGTAAACCACTCACTCTATTCTTTACAAAAATTCAAGGACATTTTCTTATACTTTATCGTATTCTTATACTTATTTGTAGATACATACCTAGACATGTCGTTATAAATATTTATGGGCTTATCACTAAGGTTTACTCATCTTAGTTTCCAATGGATGAATTAACCTTTCCTTCAATTCCATGTATAGTGAACCAGGAATAACCTACATGGTTATTACATCATTTTAGATGAATATTCATCACATTACAAAAATACATTCTTGATTAATGTAATAGTTACGTGTGTTTAGAAACATGAAACACTTTATTCTAGTTTATTCATATCTTCCATATCTCTCGTAAAGATCATCCCCACTATTAATCCTACTTGAAAATTAAATCAATACCCTATGAAAAGGAAATATTATAAATTGGTGATCTTGAATGCACATTAATGGTATATTGATGAAATACATAAGAATAACATGAACCCAAGGGTATGAGAACATGATAATAACATTGGAAGATCATAAAATATATAGAAATATAATTATCATGATACATGGATAAAATTTTGGCTCTTCATAAGACAATAATGATAAGATAATAAAGAACATTAACCACATGAGCATGTCAAAGGCATAAGATGTAGAATTTTTGGAAGATACATAAACATGTAATATAATTCCCTATATGTAAATGCTCATTGAAAAAAACATGTATAGGAACATGAAGGGGAATACACCTACTGGGTAGGACACAATGACATCATCAGTCATTTTCCTTCCTTATAAGGGATCAGGTTTCCCAATCTTCTAATAGTGGATCATGTTTCCTCATCTTCCCATAGTGGATCAAGAGAAACATGTTCATCATTTTGGACCAAGATTCACATGTTTCACATTTCAGATCAAGCCTGTTGACTGGTTTCCCATTATTATATCATGAGATATAAATTTTTACCTATTTTATTATAAGGAGATATAGGTCCCACCTATCAAATAATAAAATCATAAAACTTGCATCATTTCATAACCCATAAAAATTATTGGGTTTCATAAACATTATATCATAACCAATTAAATGAATCTGGTGTCATAAACATTTCATAATATAAATACCTACAGAAAATAGATGGGTCTCATAACCATTTAATCAAAGTTTAACCTATTAAAAGAAGTGGGTTTCAAAATCATATAACCCATCTAAGTGATACATGTCTCATAAATAACATTGCATAACAACATAAATCATTCCAGAAAGAATATAATTGGTATTCTAGGATCATATCCCTAGTAAATCGTAAATTAATATATATTATTTCATCATATAAGAATAATGGTTTTTAAATATCCCATGAAACATTTCTTAATGAAAAATAGCTTTTATTTGAAAATTATTTTCAAAAAAAATAATTTCCAAAATCATTTTCTTACAATGAAATAAATCCAATTTCTTTTAAAACATTTATTCAAGAAAATATATTATCAACATTGAAAAACTATTTTTAAAACATAAATCATTTTGAAATAAGTTTATCTTAAAAAAATCATTGATAACATAAAAATAAATTATGAAATCATCTAAATCGTTTTCATTGAAAATAACATTTTGAAAACATATAAAGAAACATCTGAAATTCATTTATAACACTATTTAAACAAAAAACATTTTTGAAAAAAAAATTATTCTAAAACCATTTTTAAATAAAAATATTTCCATAATATTATTAAAAATATTTTATTTCAAAATAACTTTGTAAACATTCAATGGATTCTTCCAAAAAATAGTTATTATGATGGTGGGTAAATACATATATGTCAAACATTCCTTTTTCACAGAAAAAAGATAAAAAGGTGTCCTTATCAGAATATTTCATGAATATTTCTTTTAAAAAAACTTTTTAAAAATTTAAAAAATTGGTAAAAATTTCATTTAAACATCATAAGATAATGGTAATATATTTTTGAAAACATGTTTAGAAAACATGATTTTGGAAGAACAAGGGTATCTGACTAAAAGGTGAAATAAAGTCAAATTTTAATATAATATATTATTATCTTAAGAAAAAAATAATGAAAAAATTATAAGGATCGTAATATTTCATCATTGAAAGTATAATCACAAAAACCCAATATACTGTGAGATTGTAGGAAAACACTTTTACAACTTGGGTAAATTTGAATCCTAATACCGATAAAATAATTAAATTAAATGATGATTAAATTTTCATGCTAATAATTATATTCATGATATAACATGTCAGTGGGGATTATTTACACCCCATATAAAATATAGTTTCATAATATGCTATGTATCTCAATGAAATAAATTTGAGACAAAATTACATTACCGACGTGGTTACTTTTGAACTATAAATCCCGTAAAATAAATAACAAAAAATGGATATATAAATAACAATAAATTTAATTCTATGAATAATATAAGACATTAATGTTCATTAAATACTCCATATAAATGAAATTAGTGGTGAATAAGGGATAAGTCTCACAGAAAAAAAGTGAGATGAGAATATCCTTAATACATGTGTAACATTAGAATTGTGATCACCGTGAAAGAATAAAATAAATTAAATATTTTAATATTAATAAATAATAAAAATTAATGATATAATAATTAATATTGTATTATATATACCACAAAAATCAATCTAGTTGTGAATATGGCTTGTATCTCATAAAAATAAAAAAAGTGAGATGAAATCCCCTTACCTTAAGTCTAGACTTTCTTCATACATGTTAAAACCCCCATTAAAATTAATATATGTTAATTATAAATATACAACAAAACAATTTTATTATATTTAATACTGTATATTATTTATTTGCAACCTTATATTACCCATTTATTAACAGCTCCATGTTATTGTTACGTTTTCAGTAATATATGATTTTTTCTATATATGTTTTGGCTTATTATATTTGATCCACATACATAGATAATCATTTACTTATTTATATAATTTAAAGAATGAAATAAATATCATATATATTAATTATATGTAAATTTATGATAATCTACTGAATATATAAATTGGAAATAGAATACATCATTCAGAGAGACGGTAGGTTGTACGTATGATTGAACATTGTTTTCGTTGTATTTTCATATTGAATAATAGAAAAAAAATGAAATTTAAATATATATTATCATTACACTAGTATTATTATTTCATATATATCATATAATTTAATTACAACCAAACTTAATATATTCCATGTAGTGGTGGATGAATCGCACACTTTGGGGAGGTGGGGGTCCACAAGTCCATAAACAAAGTTATCATATTTACACAAAATAGAATGTATGAAGGTATTATTTATATAATAATAAAATAATAATTAATAAAACATATATATCATATATATATATTTATATAATAAAAACTAATTTTCCATCATAATTAAAATCGATGAGAGGTGGTAAAGTAAAAAATGGACAACATCATTTCTTGAGGTTGTAGTTCATCGTACATAATAATGGTTTGTTACCTCATATATGGATGTGTGTATAAGTGTAGGAAAAACACCTTATTATTAAAAAATATTGGTATATTTAGGATATATTTTTATTATATAATCATTTTATAATAAAATTTTCGGGTGTTTAAAATGAAAATAAAAAAAGGAGCTTGGGTAATGAAGTTACCTCATCTTTCGGTAACTCCTCTTGGTTTGCACCAATGGGATTCCTTGGTTGGAAATATTACCAAATAGAGGATTATTGGATGAAGTTAGGGATGTATAAATCTTAATTTATCATATTTTCAGTGATAAATTGGCTTTAGAGGTGTGAATAAGTGGGAGGGTGAGTGCATTTTTATAGGTGAGGACAAGTGACATTCTCGTAAATTTTTTAAAGGGAATCCCACCCTAATTTTTTCCCATATCATGTGTCTTTGATAATGGTAATAATTAGATAAAATATATTATATGTTTGAAATATGGTCATCCAATGGATTTTGGACAAGTTTTTAGCTCATTTTTACCCATAATATTATATTTTAGTCCTTTGTTATGGTAATTTTTCTACTAATCGGTGTAATTAATTTTAATCACTTTCACTAAAAAAATTTCCGAAACTAAGGTTACATTATTATTAATTATAAATTATTATGATTTTATATATATAACCCAATTTTACATATTATAATCAATGAACTGGAAGAAATTCATTTAGATTTAATCTCACAAATGGGGTGACAAAGCGGTTTCTTAAAGTAAAAAAATTCAAAAGATTGAAATGTTTTTTATCTAATTAAAATGTGAAAATGATTAAAATGATCTAAATTGGATTAATTTATGTAATATTTATCTAATTATACTTTTAAACAAAACTAAAATATAATTTTACTATATAAATAAATTAGATGAAAAATTAGTTTTGAATTAAAATTAAGTGTTTTTCCTTATTCATCAAAAAATGAAACTTCTCAGAAAAATACCAAAGATTCATCCAAAATAATTTTTGATGTTACTAATTCAAAAAAAAGATAATTTTTTGAAATAATGATTATAAAATAAAAAATAACCTATTGAAAATCATTTCATCCTTTAAAGGAAATAAAATAACCATTTTGGAAATTGCATCTTTTTATTCATAAAAATTGATTTTTTCCTTATCTTATATATATAAAATATATATGATGAGTATCAAAAAAACTACAGAATATTTAAAAAATATATTTAATTTAAAATTTTAATAATTTTTTTATTTATTTATATAAAATTGTGTGTGTACATAGAAAAATAGTTTTATTAGAAACTTTATCAATTTATTTTCATGTAGTTCTTACATTCACATATACTAATTGATAACCAAAGGATTCATTTCATATAATTATAAAAATATATTTTCAAAAAAAATTAATCATATTTGTACCATACATTACAATGGATTGGTGGTATATTTAATAATATTAATAATATTCTTGTTAATATTATCTTATGGTCGAGTAAAACAAGACCTTGTGTGTAACACAATCTATTGAATAGACTCAATATTGTGTGTAAGAAAAAGAAAAAAATAGTGTTTCAGGTTCCACAAGCTAATTTAAGTGTCTGGTGTAGTAAAAGATTGACATGGTGTTGTGTGTAACTCAATCCACACATAATGATTATTTATAAAAAAATCATTATTCACTGTTTCATGAAATGAAAAATATAAAAAGATTAAATTAATTTGAAAAAATAATAATTCACAAAATGTCGGGGTCTTACACACCCTTAAATTAATTTATATTCTTGAAGGTTTTAACAGGAAATAACTCAGTGTTAATTTTATATTATTAGCGTAAAATAAAATACCTTGATGTTATACTATAAAATCACAAAAATATTATAGTAAAAATTAATACACACTTCAATGGGTTTTTTATTCGATTGTGTTACCATTGATTAGAGAACACCACATTGAAATAAGTGTATTTTTATGGATTTTATTTTGGATTAATAACCAAATCATCAGCATAGTATTACATGGTTTTAACTAGAAGGTTTTTAAAGAAATTATGCTTCACCATTTGATATGTAGCTCAAAGATTGTGTAATATATGGGTAATTAATTAGTAATAATGGATTCCCTGACGTGCCCAAATTGTGGTTCCCTCCTCTTCTATGTTGAATATATGGATTTTTTTTATTATGATAATATGCATACATGAATGATAGGTACTAAAAACCATATATTTCATTAATCCTAAATTTTTTTATCAAGAATGCATAATCATTATTCAATCAATAGTGAGTAAAAACATAGAATTTAGAATAAAATATGATATTCTAATTATTATTCTTGATAAGAAATATATCAGAAAAACATTTCATATATTATTCCTTTAAAATAAAGTATTATTTTATTATATAATCCAATTTTATGTCAATAATGAAACCATGAGATGGATTAATAATTCTTATTACATTTTATTATCCATAGTTGTTAGAAAGAAGACCTTATTAGTGAATACATTATTGGTTTTCCAATATTGGTATTTTAGTGTGACCCCATGTGAAGTTAGTCATGTGTTTTATAAAGAATAAAATATATAGTTTTTCATCATTAGGATTCATAGTTAGTCATATAAGGATAAGTTTTGGGTCTTCTTTAGTGCCTATTTTTACATGATTGAGATCATAAATAGTGGTAGAAACACACTCCACCACAATTATTAATGAACATATCAACACTTCCTCATTTTTATCATGATTGGATGATATATAATACTTCTAATTCAAAAACAGTCATATATTAATGTAATCATATTTTTTAGTATTTCAATCATTATGGGTGGGTTAAATTTTTTAGACCCTATAGAAACCATATTTATAAGGTTAAATCTTACTAAGAATTTTGTTTTAAATTATCAATATATCCTTATTTTAAAAAATATTCTTTGAAGTGATGACAGAGCATATAAAAAAACATACATTTTTATATATACATACTAGTCTGAAAGCAATGCACATGGTTATCATAGAAATATTTTACTCTATCTTTGTTCATGGTTCAGAATATTCTCTTACATATTTATTAAAAAGTAAAATAATATTTCATGGGATATATTCCTTTAGAATGAAGTAAAAAATTATTTATTATATATAGATTTTTTATTTCAATATAATGAATATAGAGAAATAAACTCTTTTTAGAATAATTCCAATGGATAATGGGAGTGTCCTCCAATCAGTTTTGGGGGTGTAGTAGTTTTTATCAACTATTAACAAATATTTCTTATCTCTCTTGTATTATTTCTCTTCAATGTGTTGAATTTTTCTTGATTCAAATGGTGAACTATCACTCTAAATCACTACTTTTTTAATAATGGAATAATTTAGTCATTTTTATATAAATATGTTACTTATATATGTAAATGGATTAATGGATACCTTGACATGCCATTAAAAGTATCCACTTAATGAACCACAATGAACATTTACTTAGACACAAGATCACCAAATAGGGTTTTCAATTTGAGATTCTCTAAGGGGTTTATATATACTCTTTTTACAAACCTAAATCATCAAAATAGTAGGATCCAAATCGTCTTCCTTTTATGAAATAATTATTTAGGGATTATGTTAAAATATGGTTGGCTGATGAATTGATTTCCACTAGGTTCAATGAATATTAACTTAATTAATATTTTTAGACACATATAATGGTTGGATATGCCTCTCTTAAGATATATCATAGTATTTAACTTTAAAGGATGTGGTTGTGTGGTATTCAATGAATTCATTCATGGTAATATATGACTTGGGGGGCAGTCATTTCCATTCCAAAAATTTAAGCATTCTACATGTCATCGATGATGTTCTCCCTAAATTATATGTACATAAAGAGTTTTTCTAAGATTTATAGTCTTTTAAAATAATGAATAGTAAATTTAACTCATAATACTACTAATTAAAGGACATGTATTTATTTCTATACCCATTTTATTGAAATTAGTGCACTAAATACTATGTTTTATATTGAAATGATATTCCTAGGTTAATATTTAAGGATATTAATATTACTTATTCGTTAGTATAACTAAGTCCCAATATATTTTTTGGTTCAACATATGACTATATTTCACCTAATTAATATACTAGTAAAACAGCCGTGGGATTAAAATTATAGGATATTTGATTAGAATTTTCTTCTATTGGGATCATTAAATATATTTTCTCTTATATTTAGAGACATTTATTATATATTAAATGGTCACCCATTAGTTTGAGACTATGACATAATGTATTTTTCCTTTAACTCATATTCTTACATGGGAGAATCTAGAATACCATGCTTCATAATGAACATCATTCTTAGTACACCATTCTATCAATCAAATGACATAGACACAGCTCGGAGGGTTCCCTTCATTGGAAGATTATTTCTTTTGGTGGGGTGGTGATAATCCTTTCAATGAATGGTACATAAAATCTAATAAATTTTGGTCTAGTTTGGGATTATGTTGTGGGTTTTATCAATTATTTTTTCCATTTCAATGCCAATATTTGTGTCTTATAAGGGCTACATAGAATAGGGTATCCCTTATTGGGTAGTAAAGGGAAATGGGGTCATGAGTAGATATTTCAATAATTACTAGTTGATTTCATGAATGTGACGCACTAGCATTTAGGCCAGATTATTATCAAATTTCTATACATTTTTATTCATCACCTCCTACTATTCTTATTTTTTATCATGTAATGTAACTAATACATAGGACACAAGTACTGGTAAATTATTCAATGATAAATTTCCTTTATAAACCATCTCTTATATCAAGTATTTGAATATTAGTCAATACTAGATTTTATATCCTAATATCCAATGGCAGTGTAAATAATTAGAAAAATCATTAACCCCTTATACATCAGTTTTCCTGATATATGGAAATGTGATAAAATTATTTTCTAAGTAAGAAATAAAATAACATGGAACCAAATTATTCTAAAATTATTGAACCCTATTTTTTGTGTTATAAAAATATTGATTCTTTTTATCCTTATATAAATATAATTTTTGGATTAGGTAATATGGGTTTTTTATGTGATTGAAAAATAGGGGAAACTGTATTGAGCCTAACTTGTTTAGAGACATTGGTATGTGCCATTATATTTTTTAGAGACATGATTGCTACTTTTACTTTTTAAAATATCCATTTTGTTATTAATTGAATTAATTTGACTTCATTTTGGTTTTATAAATATTTTACTCTATGTATTATGTTGTTTTAGTAAACTCTCATAATCTACTAGGATATTTCTAAAAGATTAGCATGGTATTCAACTCGGCCTGAATAATTCCATATAAATATTTAGAAAAGTACTCTAGTTAAAATTTTCTATCTAACTAATGGTTTGTTCCATTCCTCATATTAATAAAGTCAAAAACTATTTCATTCTACCATTAATAAAACATATAGCATTCATTGACACTTGTGTTCCACAATATATAACTAAATTACAAAAATATTTCTATGTAAATTCCTCATAACTACTAATGGATCTGGATAAAATATGGTTATATATGAAAAATGATGTCCTTTTATTTTTTTAAATAATATATATGTAGTTTCATCTTTATTTTTTAGGGGACTTCAATATTGGACTACAAAATGAATAAAAATATTTGATATTTTTTTCCTTGTTTCATGTTCCAATTAATAATGAAAAATTGAGATTAAAAAATTAATCTATATAATAATAAATTTCATTCAATAAGGGTATATATTATTCATATGATTTAATAATTAATACTTATATTTAATGGAATTATTTCAAGTAGTAATTTTATTGAGTATCTATAGTTTTGATATTGTTTATTGAAATAAAATTTATCCAATATGACTTCCCAAAATTCATATTGAAGGTTATCCAAAAAAGTGAATTTCTAGTAAACTATTGGTGTAAAAATTAACCAAATTGTAGGATGTATTTTAGATCATCATTATGGATACATTTATATTTTTAGAGTATATAATTCTCTTCCCATTGGGGAGGTTCAAGAAAGAAAGTATAGCTTTGGATTTGAAATCACATTCAAAGGGTATTTTTCCCTTAAGAAACATAGGATTAATTTTCTAGAGTATCTAATTAATATTTTAAATATGATAATTCTTCACCAATATAACTAATTTAAAATACCTAAGGTGAGTGATTTTACAAACATATTTCAATACCTTTATAATTTTCAATGACAGACCAAGATATTGGATGTTGCAGATCTGGTGGGGATCTTAAATCGTAAGTATGTCTTTGAAATAGAGTATGTACCATATCTTAATGTATCATTGTGTGGCTAAAATTTTGTTTAGATTTATCTTCTATATTATAGTCATTATTGGTATTTTATTCTAAATCATTGGACTTTCCAACATTGATGAAGCTCGAGGATGTGAATACTGAGGAATAAGACCCTCATCAACATCTATGAAGTATGGGGCCTCATTATTGTTGATGTAACCATTGATGTTATTGATATAATTAATCCTCATTGTTTTCATATTGAATGTAATTATATATTTATATCCCATATATATTAATCATTTATAATTTTGATATAGAAATTGATATAAATAAGGATATTGGTCCTGATAAGTGATTATGAGATAATTTTCTCTAAAAAAAGTTTGAGTGATACGAGTAAAGGAGTTTTCTCAAAAACTATTTTTAATGCCACCCATTTCATTATGAATATTAAATTTATAGGAATTGATATGGTTTTTATTCATTATAAATTCGAATTTATCAATGTTATGGGTAATTATGGGTGTAAAAAAATCCCCCACACTTCAAGGGTAGACACTCCCTTATGATTTTTTTGGTTATAGATATAGTTTTTCTTACTTCATATAGTCAGATTATATGGAATACCAAATGTGGTTAATGATTCAGTGATATTGGGTTAGTGATTCTTTTTATGATAAATTATTCCACCCTTATAGTTTTTTTCATCTCAAAACCAATTCCACAATCACATTCTTATAATATTGATGAATGATTATATAGATTCCTAGTCCCCATTGGCTTTGTCCACTCTATGTTCAAAATAGAAAACATTTCCATTAAAACCGCAGTGTATTGTGGTTATATCTCATATTTGGTTAATTATTTAATGTGAAGGAATTGAGAATTTTCTTCTATGATTGAACTCGTTTATTGATGAGACAGCTAAAATTTAATCATCAAAAATATCCCAAGCCTCTGATTCCTACATCAAGATAATACTCATTGATTATTGGCTAAATTTCGTTGAAAATATCCATGAAATCATGTTAGAGTCACTCATAGTGTATTTGTGGGAACAAAATCCATGATGTGCACTATATAAAGTACCTTTGTGGTTAGAAGATTCCTTATTCCCATATAAAGAACCACTATGATTTTTGTCTTTATTACTATAAGGAAGACCTCTATAATGATTGTTTCTTTTTTGTAATTATGATGGATCAGTTGATGGTGTGCCCAATGTTTTATTGGATGATGTTTAAGGCTTCAATAATATAGTGACATGGAATTCCCCTTAGGTTTTTATCATATTTTGACATTGAATATTAAGGAAAAATGGATGGCATATAAATACTCTAATAAGTTTTAAAAAAAATCCACCTAGAATGATCTTTATTTTAACGCCAAAATTTAGATGTATATGATATAAGAATATAAATTAATTTTCGGGGAATCCAGAGTTGTACAATAGTATAAATAACAAAAATTAATAAAATACCACCTAAAATACTACTAGGTTCCTAGAGGTTTAATGGGGAAAATCCAAGTCAACTTTCTCCTAATAAGGTAGAAATATATTTTCTCATAGTGTGAGAGACCCCCATAGAGATTTTATGTCATTATTGGGGATCCTAACATCCTTCTAACTTATATAAAAAATGATACCTCCATAGATTTAGATCTTCTATCTTTTCTTATGATTCTTCCAAGGATGAGGTTCAACCATCATGTAAACAATATTACACCAGTGTATTTACATTTTAAAAATACATAAGTTTCATTGTTTACGCTATAAATCGGCACCTTGATATGGATATATTTTTGAGGTAATAGTTTCCTAAGTATGTCTTTCAACCAATCAATGATTCATAGCAACACATGTGGACAAAAAATGTTTTTAAGATTATTAGAGGTCCAATTCCTCAAATTCCATCATTTATTGCATCAATATTCTTTTTTAAATTAACAGATAAATAAATAATTAGTTCATTATCTGAAATATAGATTGATAGACTATCACTATATTTTAAATACATTTTTGGTTCATCAATTTAATATTTTTATTATTTACCTAGATTCCACATCACCCATTATATTAGATGATCGTATATATGGATTTTTAAAAACCTTGAGGATGTGAGGATGACTAATCCTACAAGTATCATTTTGTATAGTAAACTACTCTCTTATAGATTCAAAAATAATCAATAAATTGTTGTCTATAAAAATATTGGTTGCCATTGGATGAAAAATATTGATTTAATGTTATTCATTTTAATAAATAATTCATAAATAATTTCATTACACTATATTTAGTATATAGGGTTATAGTATGAGTATTAGTTTATTGTTTATTGTCATATAAAAAGACACTATAGAATTTAACATCACATAGGAAAGAAAAAGATTTCAAAATGGGGTGGAATGTGTTATGGTACTATGATTACATCCATAGAGGTATTATTTTGTGTCTTTGGTTTTGGGAATAAAAACTAACATAGTTCAAGGTAAAAATTTAAATCCTTGTGATGCGTTTTAAAAACTCATCCATTAGAATAAGGCTATAAATATTATTCTGAGACTGAAGTCACAACATTTCTTTTAAAACCATGTGTTCTATTATTGGAAATAAATTTAATGTCAACTTTTAAGGATGTAATTTCATTCCTATTTACTATATGAATCAAGAAATAGTGTTATATATTTTATTCTCTTGAAAAAATGACCAAAATATCAGAAATTATATTCTCATATGACTAAGACCTCTAGGAATAATCTTGTTAGAGATTATACGAGTGTGTGAGTTTTGTATAGACATCCTCAGATAAGGAAATATTGGTGTTGAATATGGATGATAGAATTGTGATGAGCACTATGGATGTGAACTAATTACATAAATCCTTGAATGGATAATATGTAAAATTTTGGTAAAAGTGTGTGGATTAAAATAAAATTTCATCTTTAGAAAACCGATATCATCTTCAATAGCCTTACTGGTATTCAAGGGTTTGAGTTAGTCCATGGGTTCCCTACAATGAAGGGTATATATTGTCAAATGGGTACATGATTGATTGCTCCTTCATGATCCCTGGAAGAAAGATAAATTATATGGTTAAATATGATAAATTATTTGAGATCCCCACTATTAAATGATCTCATGTTCATATAATCGAAACATATATGATAAATGAAATGATCATAAAATTTATAGAGGAAAGGGATCTCAAAAATATATCATTTAGAGGCTTGAACTAGGGAAAAATTAATTCATCCTCTTAAAGAGGTCCAATTTCCTTAAATTATATATATTTTTATAGATTAATTACTCAGGTGGTGGTTGGCCCCTTGGTGATACATTTAGGCAAGGAAAAAACATCTTGAATTGAAGGGCGAAGGACACCAACATCATTTTCTCAGCATATATAAAAATATTACTACAATGTTTTGTTTCACCCAATCCTAAATTTATTGCCTATGAGAAGTGTTTTCATGAATTTATCAGGAATTTTACCTTTTTATAACCAAAATTCACCCATCTTATATCATATCACATAGGATTAGATTAGAAAATTATCTACAAGATTTCATTGAGTAATGCATGTTAATCATTTAACTTCTCACTCCTTTGGGTAATAAATTATTTATCATGTGTCATTGTCTCACTATATATAAATTAATGGTGTATAAGTTTCTATATATGAAATGTATATTCAGTCTCAAAACATTCATTTTAGTTTATACTCAACATGGAGCATGGTGTGTGCTCATTTTCCATAGCATATTCCCATCGTTGAGAATAAAACACTGTCATATTTGATCTTAGTGTGTGATCAATATTTATATTGGTTTTTTATCAATATTATTTATGGACTAAGATAAAACATTATAATTTGGTAAAATTAATTCTACAATATAACTTCAAATAATAATATTTTTTTTGTTTTATAACCCATCAAATATCAACAAGAGATCAAATAAAAAATAATAGATCCAAGTACCCACATTATTATTTGGTATATCTATAAATCATGTTTTTATTTAAAAAATAGGTCTATAAATAAATAAAAAATATATTTGATTAATATATATGGGATCTATGGTTGAATCCTAATAATTGGCTCTCACATCTATGCCACCGGATCGGTAAATATTTTTAGTAAATCTTCACTCTTCACTATGTAATAAATAATATCACACATAAGCATACCATTTTCATTAGCATAGTGATGTGATATAATCTTTTAGTTAAAACTTGATGAATTTAATCTATTTGAGTATAATGTCATCATATTGGTAAAAAAGTGAATGCCATAAATTTTTCAGTGTCTATATGATGTCATAGAACATTTGAGTTATCTAGAGGTTAAAGTAATTTGAAATATTCTTGACCTTTATTTTGATTAGTCTATTATATTCGATATCCATATTATTTATGATTTATATATACCATTTAATGTTCATATTATTTTACATTCTCTTTGATTCATGTGTTGTTTCAAGACTCGTTTCTATTTCTTTATTCTTACTTGTGGAATTAGAAAGGGGGTTTCACTCTTGATATTTCTTTAAATTTTATAATTCTTGTCTCTTTTTATGACTTTTTATTATATTTTATTTTTACTATATTATATTTGAATTTTATATTTCTTGGTATTTTTATACATTATATTCTATTTATCTTTCCATTATACTAAATTATTTCATCTTTTCCTTGTTTATAATACATCAAAATGATAGGAAAAATCATTCTAGATATTCTTTTAGTTTATTATCTTCCGTTGTAAAAAATTTCATCTATTTCAATAATATTTTTTATTTTATCTAATGATAATCCCTTATGATATACTTTATCTATTTTTATAGGGAATTATATAGTCAGTATCATCCATGTTCTCTCCTTAGGTGGTTTTATGACTTTGAAAAATAATTATTACCAATTTTATTTTCCCTAGTTAATCATGAAATTAATTTTGATGGATCTATGATGGTTTTTTATATGGAACACAAATATATTTATATATTATTATGTAATAGGTGGGCCTAAAATTATATGTCCCCTCAATATATTTGATAAATTTTACATGTCAAGGTATTATTATATATGGTCCATGGATAGTGAACCCTATCCTTTATGTTTTGATGTCTTAGAAGAGAAAATGAACTTATGTTCATGATATATTATGATTATTCATGTTCAACATCCCTATATTATGATTCATATTTATTTTTCCATGTTTAATTATTATTCAATTAGGATTTCAAAAAAAAATATCATTTCCATTGTTTATGTGTCAATATAAATATATATGTATATATATATTTATATATATTATTTCATGTACTTGTTACATTACGAAATTATCTATTGTAACTCTTGAATTTATGGTTAATGTGCCTTATCATTTCTCCTCATTATGTTGTTATCACACCAAGAACTTTATATTTTTATAAACTTATAGTTTCTTCTAAAATTATTAATCTAGGAAAAATTCATAAGTAATATATTTTATTAAAGAAATCTATTTTTTCTAGAGTAAAAAGCTAAAATTTGTGGATAGAATCTAAGGATATTAAATATTTGGGTTCAGGGTGTGTTTTAATCATTAATTATTAGGTATGATCTAGTAAAATGATGTAAAATTGGTTCTTGGGGCTTATGTCTTGTTATGTTACATCAATGTTTATCAATGTTTATCCTCTAAAAAAAGATATCACCTATAGTGTTGTAGTTGATCTCACATTATTTAACTATTACTGTATGTATTCTATATAATGGACCCAAAAATATATTTCTCATCTCAATATATGTAGTTATTCTCATAATAGTTGACCATCAGTTTGCATTTGGATCAACCCAGTTCACACTGACCGATGATTATTCGCTACTTAATTAATCCCTATTTTGGGATAGAATATGATAGGGGATTTGGGCTTCTTGATATTTTAAACTCCTTCGGATTTATCAAGTTCTTCAAGCATACTTTTGGTGTGATCATCTATTTAATTTTTTTTCAACAAAACTCTTACCATTTATAGGTATTTTGGGTCTTTTTTGTTATTTCATCCCACTCTCTCACTATAAATTAAAAAACTATACACATTTTAAAAAATATATTTTATGTGTCTATGAATGTTCAAGATGGTTTGGTAAGGTAATTTTATTTATTAAATCATTGTTAACCTAAAATATTTTAATGTTACAAATATATAATTACACTTATTAGTAGACCCCACATGTGTATATAAATTATTATTACCCTTGAACCAACCACCAATAGAGTTCAAAAAGGAAGATATCTATCTTCTAAACATCCCAATAATTCTTATGGTGATAACCGGGTAAAGGGAACTAAGGTGGGAAATATATTCTTCATTAATGATTCCCTTAATGCCACAATACCTCTCTAATTTTCCCAAATAGTTTCCAAACCTATGAAAAAATATATATAACGTCCTCTAAACAATGATCATGAATATTTTTATATTATTCGAGGTTAATATTACTCATTTTATTAGAATTAATGACATTACACATTTTTACCCATTTCTAAAGAAACAATTCACACATTTGAAAATATTTTGGTGTAACTTGAGGAATCATCAAATGAATAATTTTTCATTGACACAAACATTAATTATATCTATGTACAATTATCATATTGCATTTTCAATTCTTTTTCCATGAGAGATGAATTAATTTCAAATATAAATAATTATTTTTGAAAATTTAATTAATGCAATGTATCAATATATATGTAGGGTTTTTTCAGGTATTAAATATTCAATAAAAAAATAATAATGTTAAACATTTAAATTGGGGAATAAAACATTGTACCAAGGTGATTTTTGTTGTCCGATTATTGAGTAAAGAGGCTCATTTTTTCTATGGGGTATTATATTCTTCGAATGGAAGATAATTGAAAAAATGGACATCTTCCACTCATTTTAGGAATCACATTTAATTAAATGATATGAAAAATAATAATAATTGTTCATGATAGATCATTTTATCTTGATTTTTTAGTAAAAATTATGAATTCCAATGTTTTGGATTCCACTAATCAGTTTTTGAAGGAGATATCCACTCATTTATCCATTAGATAACAGTTATCCCTAAATATACACACTCACAAAATGCATGGATCAAAAAACATTCTGAAATTGATTCAAAAACCAAATAATTCTGGTGGTATTCATGTTTAAAGAGTTTTAATGGTTTTAAAAAATTAATTCTTGTTTAATAATTTATGAGTGTCCTTATTTTATGGGATATGTAATTTACAATGATTCTATATATCTTATTTTTATTTAATCACTTTATATAAAGAATAACTGTAAGAATATATAAATTTTCCCTTTCACCTCTTCCCCCCCACCCCATGAAAATCATTCCTCCGCCAAAAAAAACTCGATTCTTGGAATTAAATACCCTACATTTTAATTTATATTATAATTTCTTTGAAACTATCATGTTGTTTCCAATCATCATTTTCAATAACTAAAACATAGTGTGAATTAAATATATTATCATTTTTGTAGGATTATAAAAAGGAAATATGATATATATTGAATGAAATTACAAATATTTTCTAAATTTATATGTATTCATAAAATAATTTTATAAAATGAAGATAAACCCATATGGTAGAATCAATTTTTATTGAACCACACCTTCCATAAACTTGAAAAAAATGTATGAACATTACTAGTGGAGGGGATCATTTTTCCACATGTTAAAGAAAATGGATTAGATCAATTCAAATTGTGAAAAAAATATGGAATCATTGTATTATCACGTTGAAAATATTATTTATTTTCTTATTATATGAAAAAACATTGGTGGGGTTTTTTGTATTATCATCATCTTTATAAATTCATGTGAAACAGTCACATTGCACTACTTTTCATTGTAAAAATTTTACAAATATTAATGGCTGATCCATGTTAAAATTTCCATGATTTTTATTCATGTAATTTTAAAATCCATATAACCATTCAGTTTTAGGAATGTTCTATCCATATATTTTCATCTAGTATATTTTAATATTAGATGATTATATTTTCTAGGTAAATTACCTTCATAACATTAAATATTTTATGGTGGGTATCTTCTATTAGTATTTGAATAGATACATGGATGTTTTCAATGATGGTTGTTTTCATTATGAATTATCTTTTAAAGAGTTATTATAACAACATGGTTTCTTTCATTAGGAATTCATTACAAAAAAAGTCTTAATAACTTAGGAAAAATATCATTTTATAGTTGAGTAATGCATAGCACATGGGAATAAAATTTTACGAAGGTAATAGAAGTTTAAAAATCCAAAAATTGAAATAATTTCATATTTTTTCTATCTAAAGTATGTTTATGGGGTTTGATATTTCATGATTCATGTTAATTTTTAATTCCAGTTCTGTAGAATATGTATTACGATCCAACTTATTTTACCCATGTTGTTGTAATTCAATTATATGTTTGTGTCAAATTAAGATTGTGAGGTTCATTCAATGTACAAAAATAAATTCTCACATCACTAGCCATCATCTAGCTACCTATATGGAATCTTCCCATTAATAATATGTTTGATCCTTATAATTATTTTTTGGGGGTGGTTTTATCAAAAGGTGTTGAGGGGGATCCTCATACCATTGAAAATACCTAACCTAACATAGGCAGTACCCATGAAAATTAATATGAATATAATTCGTGGATATTGGTTACAGCCCAAATTTTCTCCCAATAATAAAATTAAATTGATGATAATTATTATAAAAATAAACCAAATAAAACACCTTAAATACCAACCATTCATGAGTTCAAGGAATTTTTTCCTCTTCTAAATGTGTGTGGGACTTGGGTGCAGTTTGGGTGGGAAAATATAATTTTTTTGTATCACATACCTAATTTGAATAAATATTTATCTTTTTAATTTTTTTCAATTTTAATACCAATTTTTTATTTAAGATTTTTATAATTTTAGATATCAAAATATTTTCTTTTTAATTTTTATTTTTTCAACTTTTATTATATTTTGTTAAATATTTTGTTTTTTAATATTTTATCAATATTTTACTGTGATAATAAAATTTTGAAATAAAATATTAAAAAAGTAAAATATATAGTTTTAAATTAAATTTTTATCTTTATAAATTTTTATGAATGTATATATATTGATAGAATAATTAACACTAAACAAAAAAAAATATTAATTTAAATATCAAAAAATAATTTATATAATTATTAATCATTTCAATATAATTTTCATAATAATTTTAATTTATATATTTTTAATATTAAATTCATTCTAAAATAAAAAAATTGAAAAATATTAAGAAACAATATAATTATTATAACTGTTGATGCATTGTTTTTTGAAATATAATTACACTTAATTTTATAGTTTTTTATGATGTGTAAGGATATATTTCATTTTATTTATATGATTTTATAGAAAAAAAATCATATATAATGCCCAATATGTTCATTAAACTTGGTATTCGTGTTAGTCACACTTTGGTGGAAAGAAATTGTGCAGTTGAAATCTTGTCCATCAAGGGGAGCTTTGGTGAAGGTATCATTGTTTATCATTACATTGGATCCTTACCTAATGACAACAATCTCATTGTAAGGGTAATTAGCTTTGGATTCACCATTATAGACCCCCTCAGTTGGGTCTCTTATTTTTAATATTTTATATATAAAAAAATAAAAAATTGAAGTGAGTTAACTATTTCATAACTTACCTAATTTTAGTCCACTTTTAATTACTGATAACTATTTGGTTATCAACACTCACTAGTTACATTTTGATTTTTTTCAATATCTGTAACTATATATTTTATCTTTCCTTGGTTCCCCGAAAAAGTATATTATTTTATTGAGAAATAAATTGGGATAATATTTTGTTTGAAGTTATTATTGTAACGTACTTGGTATAAGACTAACCCTTGAGTAATATGATTGTAATCACTTTGAATTTCAGTGATTTTATTTTTCAATTTTATCTAATTAGAGGTTTAAATTTAAAATTTTACTTAATCCTATAATTTAATCTACAATATAAGTATTTGATATTTAATTTACATATTTTCAAGTGTTTTAGTGTTTTTAATGTCTGTTTAATGAAATATATATGTTATCATTAAAAAAATTTTAATCATTAAAACTACTTATAAAACTGTTAATTTTCTTAATAAAATTTTAGTACCTATGATGTTTTTTATACTACATGATTCTAGGCCAAGACGGCGATATTATGTCTATATATAAGTGGAATGATCCGCCACTAGGGGAACCAAAATTTGTACTCGAATTAAGAGGCCCAAGACAATCAATAGGGACGGATAGAAGATAATTTAGAATATGAAAAGCCACCATATAAGGATAAAACATGGGGTAAACATTGATATGTAACATGTATGAAAGTCAAAAAAAACCAAGGAACACACACATGATACAAGAAGATAAGTAGATATGTGGGACAACCAGTGGGAGATGAAATTACCCAAATAATCATGAAAAAATTAAGGTCAAACCCATTGTGGATTGAATTTTTTATTATGGTCAGGGGACACTAGCCACTAAACTATGGCCATCATAATGATTTTTTACAAATTTTAATTGTATTATATTTTTTATTCTATATACGGTCAGGTATTGATATTTTTTTCTAAAAATTGGTTTAAATTCAGTGAATCCCCTTCAAATTAAGTTTTTACGTATGTGGGTGATCAAGAGGGAAATTATTTGGTTATTCTTTATTTACCTCTCTATGGGTTTCATTTGGGTATATAAATCATTACTCTAAAATTACGTATATATTATATTTGATTATCTATTATGGTATTGTACATTTATGTACCATCCTTTCATTTTACACCTAGTCTATGTGATATAATTTTATATAAATATATGTAATATTTAATGAATATGTAAATAGCATTCATACATTTATGAACAAATAATTTTTTTTATTTGACCATCATTTTCTCTATAGGAATATGTATAAAAATTTGATTTAAAATAACTTAGGTGTGTTATGATTTTTGAAGGACAAACCTCAAAACCTATAAGTGTGTAATGAATACTTGAGGAATAAAAATAACATATGGGATATGATCATGTGTAAGAAAAAGTATTTTGGATCCAGTTTCATTCATGATTTGGTATCATAGGGCTATAAAGAAGTTGGTAATTCCATTATTAGTTACTGAAGGTCAATAATATATTTTTTTATTCAATATATTTATATTTTCTCATGAAGGAGTAGATAAAAAAATTTAATACTGTAAAATATATCATTATTAATTAATTTTAAAAAATTAAGGATTTTTATCATTTGTTTATACCAATTAATACTTATATATTTTGTTTAGATATGGTGATCATCAATGAAGAAAGAATAAAATTAACATAAAAACTCATATATTGTAAAAAAGTTATATCATATTTAATTACTAATTATTTATTTCAGAAAATATTGGCATCTCTTATGTTCTCATTATACTAAATTTTATAATAATAAATTTTTACATTCTAAACATCTCTAATATTATAATTATTAATTTTATAATGTATTATTTATTGGAGTAGACCTGGTATATTTGACATTTATCATCCTAGTCTTAGAGACCCTAAAATGGAGCCCTAGGTTGGTCAGTCACATGGCCTCAAGAATAACTTCATGTATTTTAGAGGCTACTAACTAGAAATAAGGTTCTAATGATGGTATGATGGAGATACTATAAAATAATTATTAGTGTAGAAAAATTGTATCATGTGGATAACCCAATCATAGAATCAAATAAATAATAGAGTGGTGGAAAATAATATAAATACACTGATAAAGTGGTCGGCATAAAATATCATGCATGCATGTCCATAAGATGATACAATTTATAAGAAGAAAAATTACATTAGGTAATAAAATAAACTATATGGATAAATAAGATAAAAAATCCCAAGGGATATCTTTATGAGGATCCTGAGCTCCATATTAGTGTTGTGCTCTTAACGCCCAAGTAAAGGCATAATCCAGTGGATCTGATCCTATAAACATGAGGTATGTACAACTATCCCATTGTAATGGTATCTTGAATAGGGTGTCAGATATACTCAGTATAACACTACCAATAGTTTCTAAAGCTATCATATTTGTGAATATTAAATATAGCAGCATGAAGGTATAACAGTAAATAAATTAATTAAACAAGTTAACTATTGTTCATAAGGGGAACCTTGCGGACCATACCTATTTTTCCCTAAGATATAATATATCTACTCATGGTCATCATATATAGCTAAAATTTATATTTGTGTGTGTGTGTTCCATGTCTATTCACAAAAAAAAATAACGTCGCCTTCAAATGGGTCGAATACAAGTATGGACTTAGCTCGGTCATGTTCTTCAGATTGATGGGTACTTCCTTAAAATGAATAATCTATCACACCTTAAATCATTACATTATATAAAGTAAGGTACTAAATTATAATGCATCATAGGACCTTCCAAGGTGATCAGTACGGTGGGATCCCATGTATCACACCTGAAGCGCTATAATTAACCATCTTCATAAGAGTACATCCATGGAAATCCACAAAGATAAATATGAAGTATCATTATTGTTATGATACAAATGCATAACCCACTGAGTATATCATTGGTAATCCACATATGTAATTGAGTATCTCTCATGGTATGGTATATAATCATTTACCACTAATTCTATCAAACTTAAATCACTAGGGGTCTCGGTATCACTCATGGTTATAATAATATCAATCATCCTATCAGAAATTACAAATAATTCATACATGGTAATATGAGTATCACTTTTGAAAGATATAGAAAACTTTCCCAAAGAACATGTCTAATTAATTCCAACTAAAGAATCCAAGTATCACACAATGTGTAATATAAATCAATTAACCTACGATACCATCATTATAATTCAATAAAAATGAGTCCCAAGTATCCCTCTAGAGACATTTAATCTCTAATATCCTATAAGCTCTTCCATGGAATTCAAAAAAAAGGAACTATTTTTTCTCATGTCATACACAAACATTAAGTCATTTAAGCTTAATTACAAAAGTTTCCATATTCATAAATATTTCATAAACTCAAGTATAAAATATAGGTCCATGCCCATTATTATTTATTATTATAATATAAATTTACATATACATACACATTCCATTCATCATTTCAACCAAAAATATTTAATTTCAATTTTTTATTGTTAGAAGAAAACACACCAAAAGAGGTGGTTTTATTGGAATGTGGGATATTGATATAATGTTGTAGAATAATCAATTGGTTTAATGAAAAAATAAATTCAACTAGAATTGTTCAAAAAATACTAAATGATGAATGAGAGGCCAGAGAAAGGCATTAATAATCATGAGCATTAGAAAAAAATTCAAAGAGGTTGATTTAATTTTCTAGAAAAAATAGGGGCCACAAACCATAAGTGAGACACCCTGGAGGGATGGTTTGAGTAAAGGTGATAAACCTCCAATATTTCTATTTTAAAATACAATGGTTTTTAATTTAAGGTACAAGGTCTTATATAATTAGTATCTTCATTTAGAAGAAATGAAAGGAGAATATGGCCTATTACAAAATGACATAAATTATAATTGACAATGTCATTAGGGAAAAATCAATAAATTAGCTACGTTATAATAAGGAGTCTTCAGTCAGAAAATATCAAGTCTTTAAATAAGATAGTTCTGGATAAATCAATGAAATAGACAAACTCCTTGAAAATATAGTTATTTGGATCATGTAATGATACCATAGGTGATGATGAGATAAATGAATTAATGAGGAAGGAAGAGTCACAAATTTTTAGAGGGCTAACCAACATGATGAATAATGGTTGAATTGATCATTGAATGAGGGAGATATCATCATGCCTAGGAGGAGGAGGAGAACTACCATAGTGGTTTCATTGCTTGTGAGTAAGAGGAGAATACAAATGGAGTATAATTATTAAATGGAAATAGAGGAATGTGTAAATTCAACCCTATAAATGATTTTCACATTTTTCTGCATGGATGGCCAAACCATGTGCCAACCGTGCATGGGAAATTCCGGTATGGGAGGCCAGTATGGTTCATGTTCATGGTTTAAGGAACCATGTGAAACCTGTGAAATCCTCAATTTCCAAGGATCCACAAATAGCCTCATGGTTGTGAGGCCTAGTTTTCATTGTTATAAAAAACCATTCATTAGACATATCCCCTTAGTACTGGTCATACAATTTCTTCTGGAGGTTCATAGGGAAATATATAGACTATTATCTTCTTCCACATTCTCATAAAATTGATTTTTAGTTCCCCATTCCCATAAAACTAAATTGTACACTCAATTAACCTTCTATTCCGTTATCCAAGCCTAAAAACACATTTAAGTGTTTAAACTCTATAAATTTCATTCTACAGTATGGTTCATAATTCATTCCATTAACCAAAATGAACGTTAAACTTCATTTAAGAAATATTCATTTGTTCCCAAAACATGATTCCTTTAAACCATCCCACCTTAGAAAAAGTCATAATTGAGAAGCCTTAGATAAAAAATAAAAATAACACCTGACCTACTCAGGTTATGATGATTTTAACAAATAGGTAGGTTTGGTATCCAACACCCAATGCATAGTACAAAAGCAGTTAAAACTCAATCCAATGTATGTATTCAAATTTGGAACATCATATAAGATTGTACATGATACCATTACACAAGAGTCATGATCACAACATCATTGATTTCATCATCTAGACTATGGAACTCACCACTATTGGATTTATCATTTAAAGGACAATTTTATTTCATTTTATCCCTACCATATGAATTTTATATAAAATCTCACCATAAGAATTATAATCATTATGTTGGTGTAATTTTCTCTTCATGGAAGCCCAATTACACATATGGGAATAAAAAGATCCTCATTTTTATTAAAACAGATGAATTTTTATTGACTAAGATAAAACTAGTCACATAGGTATTCCTTGAATGGTATTACCGTTTTTACATCACACACATCATAACCAGAAAGTGTCCTCGAAATGAATCCTCACTAACCATATTCATCAAAACAATAAGGAAGATAGCTGATCCACTTCTATCTAATTATTCTCAAAATGATCAAATTAGAGATCTACTGTAACATAACACAAAACATGATGTCATCCTCTATGGAAAACTATGTTTACATTGAATATGTCCACTGGATCCCATAACTAACATCTAGTTACATCTACTACAGTCTAGGGTAACATCAAAATATTCAACTATAGTTCAAAGAGATTATCTAGGGTAGATAATACTCTATATTTAACAAGTGATACGTTGTTATATAGCTAATAAAGACATGCATCAGAAAAGTGATTGATCCCAATAACAATAAAGTCAAATTAATTTCTGGTGGACATGACTCTATTCAAGGAATTTCTACTTGGGAACCCAGGTATCCCATAGGATAAACACACGTCATAAAATACCACACTACATAAGAATAAATTCCATGGTGTTCAGTTATTATGACAAAAAACATTTAAATTTCTTATAGTGTTTAATTGATTCTCTCTCAATGTATCTTAGACTATATCAAGATAGGGGGTATGGTATTCACTAAGACATGAGTACACTATGTAGATATAATGAATTACTAAAAATATCTAATCTACATTTATAATATCCAAGACAAAGTGGTTAGTATGGTTTTTAACCAACTGTAACCAACTACATGAAAGAATATTTCAAACCACCACTGGTCTATTTCTTATAAAAGAGCTTGGATGACCTCAATGATGTGTCACCAATCTAATCATGATGCCTTTTCCACTCAAATAATCCCATTATTTCTCAATCCCAACCACAAAAATTATATCCATGAACAAAAATGTTTTCCAGGTTTTCATACACTACCAACCATTTCATCAACATTCATCCTAGAAATTACTGACACATTTCAAAACTAGCTAGTCCAAAAGAATTCAAAATAATAACGAACCATTTACAATTGTTTCTCCATGGTTGTGTTACATTTACCATGATGGAAACAATTTTTTTGAGATTTATGATATGATTCGAAGCTTAGGAGTGTCCTCGTAGTCATATTTGCTAAAAAGGAGAACTCATTCTATGACAAACCTTCCATTGACCAATGAACATGGGTTATGGAAGTATATGACATTATTTAGAAATTGTTAAACTAAAAGTTAATAGACTATATTCTATTAGGGGGACTATATTAGATTCACCTTTAGAGGTACATAGGGCACTCCTAAAAAGTTACATCTTTGTGTTCCATAGCATTAGGCGTAAAAGGAAAAAAAACAAACAACATGTCAAAACACCTCATTGAATTCACAACATCATCATTTTATTTAGAATGAGTTTTACTTTTTTTATTTAACATTCAGGTCACACTTCCTAATATATGACCAGGGATTCATGTTTCCCATCTCAAGGAATAATTATTAATACCAAGAATGTGGTTCTCTATACAATTTTACCTACATTATGGGTGTCGCATGTATCAGTGCATTCTACCCCATGGTTTCATCGACACAACGTCACATCACCTAATACCACCAATAAGACTATTATTATTATGCATATTAGTACCTGAAGGTTCAAAAAAATATTTATCCCAGATACATATTATCCAAGATTATTAAAAATCTAGATGATGAAAACCCAAGTCTTCTATCACAAAAGAATAAAATAATGTCCACGCAAACCACTAAACAGTCAACCATTCCCTAGGAATGTCTAACACACTAGAACTAAGAATTTTAAATTACTCAAAGACTTAACAATGCTCAACAGTAGAAATCCCACTTGAAAAGTCATATTGGTTTTAAAAACTAATATTTTTCCATGGGAGAAATATAACCCAAAGAGTACGACACATTAGAAATCTCATCAGAGAAATTAGAAAATCATTGAAATTTTATGAGTGCTACCTACCTAGGGTTAGACCCTTACTAAAGCATAGAGTATCATTCAAACTAATAGGTGATGCATGTAAATGTCACTATTCCCTACCCCCTATTAAATATGTTAAAATAATCTTATGAGAAATTTTCATGTTCACATTCTCTATAAAGATCAATGAATGCTGAAACTACCCTTATAAGAGGCTTAAAAATAAGGCAACACCCCAAGGAATTCATTTAATAAATTTTATTTATTCATATTTAATCTATAAAAATTTTAACGATAAATTTAAAACATCAAGTAAAAGTTATAATAAAAACTATAATTTTCACTTTATTTAAATAATTCACATTATGAACCCCCTTTTAAACATCATTTATTTATCCAATAGGTTCTCAAAACAAGGGGTTATTAAATGAAAATTTCAATTTCAATATACATAGGAAAACAACCTTTAGGTTGTAAATGGAATTTTAATTAACTAACTCCTCATATATGTATAACTAAAAAATTTAACAGAGTTTTTATCAATTATAAAATGGATCTGTCAAGTAAGATGCAACATATATTTGTATATAACACTATATAAGTAGTTTTCATGGGGTTAATTAATAAGGCAGAACCAAATAATGTCAACATGTGAGGTTCTCATCACATCAATCGTGGGTCCATAAACCATATTTATTGATTTAATTATTATAGTTTCAAACAACCTTATAGAGTAATCTCACAAGAAATATTCCCCATCTTACCTACTTAGGTCAAGATGTGCATTTAGGAAATTAGAAATATTGGTCTCCATGCCCACGACATAGAGGTTCAATCCATTATATAGGAAACCATTTCATTTAAAATTAAAAATTAAAAAGATTTTGTAATTATACAATAGTATATAGGTATATAAATCTCATAAAAATGATTCAATTATAGGTGTTGACATTTCCAAATTTATAAATTTTCCATACACATTATAGACTTAAAAATTGATCCCATTTAATCAAACCATAAATTTTTCAGCCCATGAAACTAATGGTAGATGGATAAAAAAATTCAGGATCGCTTAATTAAGTATTAACCATCAATATATATAGGAATACACCATTGTGGTTTAATCTAGAACTTTAGTAACCTATTTTTTATTAAAATTATAACATGGTAGACTTTCCAATTCAGTAAATTCCAGAAAATTTGAAAACTAATTACATAATTTTGGTATGAATATAAAGATATTAAAAAATCATGAGGCTGGTCATAAACATCATAAATACATGTTATAAAAAATCTAAATAAATCATAGTAGCATGGAATAACCCTCATGGTATAGATCACTATATGAGGAATTCTAAAATCAAACATGCAAGGCGTAGAAGTTTCATTACATGGGAATATCTATATATCTATAATGATGCATATAATTCTACATCCTTTCCATTCAAGGACAATTGAAAATGAAATAAATCCCATAAATTAGTAATTGTAGGAGAGTACGCCAGACACTCAAGGTGAAATGATAATCAAATGTAATATTGAATTACATGAACATGAATCCCATCACTAGACACTTATAAATTTAACCATGTGTTGGGTGATCCCTTCCAGAAACATCTATTTACCAAGAACAGATGAATTCCTAGCCTTTGACCTACAATCCCAAAAAAGTAATACAGATAAAATTAAAAACCCTTTGACAACAATTTGTAACATATTGACAGAAGACCCACTAAAGGGGTTCCCCTTTTCGGTCAGTCACATGTCCTCAAGCACACCTCTCCATATGTTAGAGGTTGTTGACTAGTAAAGAGGGTCTAAAGATGGTATGGTGGGGAAAATATACACTCATTATTAGAGTATCATAGTGGTTCCTACATATAGACTAATATTTGAAGCAGATAAATAATAGAGTAGTGGAATATAATTGAAATAAACTGATAATGTGGTTTACCCCAAATATACAATCAGGCATACATGTCTATAAGATGGTAAAATATATAAGAAGAAAATGTACATGAGAAAATACAATTCAATAAATGGATAAATAAAATAAACAAAAAATAAATGTGAAGTTTTTATGAAAATATTGAGCTCCGGCTCAGTCCCACAGTCCTAACTCATAGGTACAAGTATTATCCAGTAGACCTGATCCTGCAAACATGAGTTTCTTTTAAGGTACCCCTGTGAAATGGTGGCCTGAACAGGGTGTGGTATATACACAGTAGGCCGCCTTTAATGATTTATAAATCTATACTACTTATTAATAAAAAAACAATAGCATAAGGTGTTATCAATATATAAAATAAAAGTAAACCAGTCGGCTTCAGTTCTTAAGGGACAACGGGCTAACCATACCTACTTCAGCCTAAGCCATAATATATTTTACCATGGTCAAAATATATAGTTATAATTTGTATATATATATATATTCTATTAATATGCATAACAGAAGCATAAAGAGGACATAAAATGGGTCGAATACAAACATGGACTGACCCAAAGCATGTTCTTTGTCTTGGCAAATGCATCATTAAAATTGATAAACTCACACTCCTAAAATATATATATGATAGGCATTTATGTTCTTAATTAAAATTCATCATGGGACTTTCTAAGGTGATATGTACAGAGGGATCTGGTGTATCACACCAATTGGACCATAATTACCTATTACTCTAAGAGTCTATCCAAGGAGATCTATAAAGACAAATCTTGATCATCACTATCGGTATGGTATAATGTCATAACCCACTGAGTATGTCCTTATTACACCATATATGGAATATAGTATCCCTCATGGACTGTTATAGCATCATTTACCTACATTATTATACAAGTTAAACCACTACAGTTCCATCTATCACTCATGGGTATAATAATAACAATTAGTATATGAGCTCATCTAAGGAATTCCTATAACGGAATCTTTGTATCTCTCAAGGAAAAAAACAACTTTCCCTAAGGGTTCAACCAAGTATATTCAATAAGGGAATACAAGTATCACTTTGGGAATATTATAAATCAAGTAACCTATGAAAATTTCATTGGTGTTCTGTAAAAAGGAAACACAAGTATTTCCCTAGGTACATATATTCTATAACACCCAATGAGCCCAACCCCTGAATTACATAAGAAATACCCAAGAATCCTTCAAGGCATACACAAAACATTTGTTCATAAAAATTAAATTAAAATAAGTAACTATATTCATAAAAATTTAATCATATCAATTATAAAAGAGAGGGTCATTCTCATTAAAAATTTCAATTATAAAAGACAATTCCATGTACTTAAATATTATATTCCTCATTTAAAAAATAATTATTTTATATTCCATTTTTAAGTAAGAAGACAGAACACCTCAAGATTTGGTTTTATTAGAAAGTGGGGTATGGATATCATGCTGTGGAATAATAAATTTATTTTAATTAAAATTTCATGGGAGTTAGACTTTATCAAATTGTCCTGAATGTTGATTGAGAGGCCTATGAAAATCATTAATATTCATGAGCATTATAACAACCTCAAAGGAGAGTTATTTAATTTCCTTGACAAAATAGGCTCCATGTCCCATAATTGAGATAACCCATATGTATGGTTCAAATCGAGGTGATCAACCTCCAATGGTATTATTTTAAAGAACAACAGATATATAATTTAATGAATCCAGTCTTATATAATTAATTTCACATTTAATGGAAAACACATAGGCATCCAGAACAATAGTGTAAATTTTAAGAAATAAATAATTTAGGGAAAATATAGACTTCTTACCTTATACAAAGGACCCTTTACTCACCCAATATCATGGATTGAAATGATTCGGTTTGAGATAAATTAGAGAAATGGACACACGCCCTAAAAATAGGGTGACTTAACCTGCAAGAAGATAGTGTAAAAGGAGAGAAGATAAATTAATAGACGAAGGAGGAGATATATAATTATTGATGGAAAACCAAATAGATGAATGGTACTTGAATTAGTCATTGTATGATGGAGATACATCCATGCCTATGTGGAGGAGGATGAGAACTACCACTAAGGGGTTGCTTCTTGCTGGTAAGAGGATAAGAAAAAGGTAGGAGAAGAATTAAATGGAAAAATTGGTAAAAGAGTAAATTAAACCCTTTAAATAGGAAATAGGGTTTTGTTGCATGGGTTTTCAAATCATGCACCAACTGTGCATGGGATACTTCCTACACTAGGGGATCACACGGTTCTTGTGCATGGTTTGAGGAACCATGCACAACCCACACAATCCTCTTATATTAATGTTTTGTAACTAGCCACATGGTTGTGATTCATATAGTTCATGGTTAGAACAAACAGTGATACACCCATATCCCCTCATGCTTAGACACATAGTTTCTTCTAGAGGTCGCATGGTTTGAGAAAAAGAATGAACTTATCTAGGATTCTACCAAAATTTTGTTTCCAATGATTAATACCCCTCAAACACAACAGAAAACTAGAGGCACATATTGGGCCTTTAAACAAATCTAAAAAACGCATTAAAGTGTTCAAACTCATATAAATTCATTCAAGATCACGGATTATAATTCATTCTATCACCAAACTGAAAATTCATGTTGCTCTATATAAATGGCATCTGGTTTAAAAAACATGGGTTGTTACATCACCCTTATATTTGAGGATGTTTTACAAAAAAATCATTATTCATATTAATTTTTTATATTTTTTCATTATTTTTTTATTATTGTATGATATAATATTTTCATAATTTACTTAAATAGAATAGAGATTTAATTTGGATATCTAATCTTTCTTTTTCACACATATCATTTCCAAAACCAATATCTAGTACTGGAGACCCAATTATATATTTTATAGTTTTTCATCATAAAATAATGAATTATAATTTAATTATTTCTTTATTTATGTTATATATAACATCATAAAAGGATATGAAAGAGAAAATACTTATTATTTGAGAAAATAGTACATATATTGATGTTTATTTTTCCAAATCCATACTTCAAATCGTGTGAAAAATATAAATTTTTATCAAGGAATGACATCTGGTTTTATTCTTCAATGGTATTAAAATATATTTATTAACATTATTTGACCATAAATTAATATTTATTTGGTTTATATGATAAATTAGTAAAAAAGTATCACTTTAATAAAACTAATAGAAAATTGTTTTTTAGGAATATTACGAATTTACGGAATAATGATTGTACTTTTATATTGTATCATTTGTGTAAGTTTTATATTTACATGAATTATTTATCCCATATGAGTATAAAATATAATAATTATTATTTAGGGGTTTTAAGATGTTTTACTTGGTTCTTAGAGAAATTTTCATTCTATATTGAAAATTTTTACTTCTGATGATGTTGTGTATATGAAATTTGTAAATATTAAAAAGTAAAAAAGATTATGTGAGATGGGAACATGTAAAATATACTTCAAAATTAAATATCTTATTCATAAAAAAAATAAAATTAATTAAGATCATAAATTTAAAAACTGATGGAGATAATCAAGATCGATATAGGGAAAGTATAAAAAATTATGTGATACTACTCCAATTACAAAAATATTGTGAAAAAATTTTCATGATTGTAAATATTCAGAAGGAAATGATTTTTATTGATAAAAATTATCAAGAAAGCACATTCAATGTAATTTTTACAAATATGGACCGAATTTAAGATTTTTTATTATTATTGTCACATTTCAAATCATTACAAGTAAGGGATTATTAATTAAAGTACTTCATAAAATTTGAAAATAATGAATGAATTGTTTTTTATATATAATTATGGTTCCTAAGGTACTATTAGGATGATAAATATATATTATATTAATTTTATTTATTCCTGGGATTTTTATGTCACTATAAATATTGCATGAAAATTTATTTTTATCTATTTCTGTTGTGTATCATGAATCCATAATGTCAGTTTTAGTAATATTGTTTCAAATGATATTGGTTTCATAAGTTAATTAATCAATGGAAAGGAAAATGATAGGTAATGACATATTCTAGAAGTAGGATAAATGAAAAGAATTTTTTGTAAATAGTTAACGATTTTTAATAAAGTGTTCAATAATGTTTCAAATGAGACTTCATTACCTTTGTGGTATAAAAAATCATCTATAAAGTGTAGAAAACATTTGAAATGTATTAAAATGAATGGAATCCTAAACAATTTATGATATTTATTGATGATATTACATAAAATTCATTCAATTCAAATATGGATACGGAAACTAGTAAATTAATGGAAAATAATTACCACTAAAAGAGGTTACTAATGAATTTTAGTGGATTGTGTTTATTGTTGCCTCTTAATTAAAGGATTTAGTGACTGATATACGGTGATCTTTAAAGGCTCCAAAAATAAAAAAAAATGGTATCCTTTACAAAACACCAAAATTGATTACTACTGATTTTTTTTATATTTTCATAAATAGATACCCTTAGTGTATAAAATCCAAAAAAATTGAAAAAATCCAATCATAATTATATTACATAAACATATTTATATTTTATAAATAATCAATTAATTATTTCAAAATGAAGTAGTAAATAAAAACTAATAATTAATTCATTGAACAAAAACTATCATCTAGTAATCTAAAAGTAAGTAAAATTTAAAATAGAAGTTATTGTAATAAAAATTTTCAAAATTAAAATCTAAAACAAAATTTTTCATCAACTATATAAAATAAAGTTATTTAAAAAATTATATTTTTCATAATAAAAAATAATATGACTATTTTAACCACATTTCACATTAGATTATTGTTTCCATTACATCATTAATTCCTTTAATGTTAACATTTTATCTAGTAGACCAAACCTTGCTGGGGGAGAAAACGATGAAGGGAAAAAGAGTTTCCCCATATATAACAGACAAACACTCATCAGGAGGAGACCAAATACAGTGATAAATAATAAGACTCTCACTTGGGATACCATTACTAGTGAGAGTTTCATCCACAAAATTACATTCCCTCCAAATATGTCCCACCTCTATGCCTTTCCCAATTAACATATTCAACTTCATGGTGTTTTAGACCATGTCCCCATGAGTACTCCCATTGCCTCTTAGAGAAAACACCTGAATTGTAGAATTAGATTCCACCACAAATAAACTGATATTATGCAACCTATACAGAATGATTTCATTATAAAGAGCTCTGGTGATATCCCCAATAGAGCTACAAAAACCATCAATGGAATTGAATCCTAAT
Source organism: Viscum album (assembly GCA_963277665.1). Lineage (NCBI taxonomy): Eukaryota > Viridiplantae > Streptophyta > Magnoliopsida > Santalales > Viscaceae > Viscum > Viscum album. The sequence continues at coordinate 870,053,610 of OY728157.1, forward strand.
GGAACTAACCCCTTTTTATCATGAACCAGGCCACCTCCCTTCATCTGACTGTGCATATTGGAACCATTGATATTTAGTTAAAACCCCATGATTAGAGGATTCCATTTAATCGATTGTCCCACAGTAACCAACCATCTCCCCTTATAAAGTAAAACATTATTAAGAAGGATTACTATAGTGGGTTCTAAGGATATACCTCTTGGAATGAGAGGGCTGAGCTCAACTACCCACACCTTCACTTTGTCCTGAGTGCTGAGAAGGTAATAGAGAATAACCTCTCTTACTTTTTTTCTAGCCTCCCACAGAACCCATAAAACCACATGAAAGATCATTCCATGATAATTTGATTTATTTTATTTCCCTTCATCCTTGTGAAACTAAGCACTAAGTAAAGCTTATATGGATTCACCTTGCACAAGGATCCCCATCCTCTATCTGAAATGATCCAAGATAAAACTAGCATATTAACTCTTGATGAATAGATTCTAGTAAGATTCCAAGATTAGGTCCTCACAACACTAGAATCATGAATCTAATATGATAACACTAAACATTATCTTCCATGGGAATGGATCAATGAAGCACATGATAGACCAGAAAGTTCATTTTAGAAATAATATCTCTACAAAAAATCTTATTATCCAAAATCTCAATGTATTTCTAATCATGAACCATTTAACAGAACAGTTCGGCTCAAAATAACCTAGAAGTTTTCTCATGGAACACAAAATTATCTATCTCATACATTATACTAATAAAGTCAAAATAGTATATTTCTCTTCAGAAAAAATTTCTTCAGATGAGACCGGGGTGCTCTCTCACCACTCTGAAGAAATATCATAGATCGACAATCCCATAGAAAATAGATACTCTCCCACCAATTTATCCATCCAGAAACTAATTTCACCACATCCCACCACCCAATCAGATCTATCATTCACGATTTCTAATTACTAAAAAATATATATCATGAGACCAGAGGATCTCAAGATATTCTTATCCCATTTTTCATAATCCTCCACCTAGTAATATATCATGAACCTCACCCAAAGAGACTTATCTTCGATAATATCCCATGTATGCATCATCTTAGTTCTTTTTATGGAGTCTGTCAGGACCACCTTCCTCTAAAGATGCTCTTATTTTGATAGAAATTAAGAAAGGAAGATAATGACCCCCCGATTCCTTACTCAAATTGGCCCCATGTTTGAAACTAGAACCAAAGGTGCACAAATCTCATTATATGGGAGGCTTTACCCTTTATAAAAAATAATATCGAGAGATAGGATAAATAATACAAAAAAACTCATTAACATATTAGAATAATATATCCAAAAAACTATCCCATATAAATAAAAAAACTAAAATGGTACAAAAATAGTAATGTCTCCATGTAAATACCAATAAGTAAGAAAAAGCAAGAACACAACAACCATCCCAAGGCATGAGATGGTAATTCCCAACACTATCCATGTAATACTCCTAGAAACCTAAAATTAGTTTTTTATATTATGGGTGAGCATAAAGGTATAAACAATAGGAAATCCAAAGTCTCTCGTGCATGTGTCAAAGAAGCATACCAATTACCTAGTGAGAAAATAGTAGAACCAAACATCACCTAATTATGTATACTGGCCAAACCCAAGTTCACCAATAGAGCAACACCAATTCATGCACATCATGTAATATAATATGTTATAAATAACATTGGTTATAGGGTTCCCTAAACCACATTCCCCATGATATGTTGTCATATCCCAATGTCGTACATTCTGGCACTCCCATCCCTTCCATATACCAGATCATATCTCTCTCACACACACCTGGGTCTCAAAAAAAATCCCTCCCATACACACATAGGCCTAAAAACACATCACATCACATGTCATCCGATCTCATCCTTAAGACACTTAGGAGATCACATCACAACAACTCCTAAAGTCACTTTGGAAAGCACGAACCACCTCTCCTGCAAACAGATGGGCTATCAAGTCTCACCCTAAACCCCTTGTCCATCACATCCAAAATCTAAAGAACATGCAGACCTCTATCCATTAAAACCTATACTATACCTACCATTTGTGGAAGAGAGAGTGTAAAATAGCAGGTGCCAATCCATTTGTACTCCTCACTGGATTTTTGGAAAAATACCCCCCCATGACTCGGTGGGTGTTCAACAAATAATTCTCAACAAGGGTGGGGTTCATATTGAAATAACTATAATATAAAAATATATATATAGTATAATACGCACCATCCCAGCATATGGTTTAACAAAAAAATACCATCACACAACATCTCCTCTTTTTATTCATCCTCTAAATTTATTTATTAGAATCTACAATGGTCATTTCAAATGGTGAGGAGCCTTAAATAATTAAAGAGGCTTCGCATTACCTATACATTCAACACCCATTCATTTCATTATTTATCATCAAACACATTTAATAACACAACCATCATTTAAAATTTCATTAACAACATTTATCTCATTAACCAAACTAACCCAAGTCTCCCAAATCTTTATTAAACAGTTATTAATTTATTCTACTAATAACAAGAAAACTATCATGCACAACACATATAATGAAACATAGCAACAGTCAATCACATTCACTCAAGGGATGAAGAACCCTAGTAAATTAATAAATGTCACATTAAAGACACATCACACCATGACCCCTAGATATAGGGTAAAGCATTATAAATGTTATCAAAGAAAATATTGTTAGAAATTACCCAAATAGAAACTATATTCCTTCTTAAAACTCATCCAATCAATTAATTATATTAATAGAACCAACCCCCAACACACAACCTCATCCAGCATCATAATAAAATGCAGCCAAAATTCTGTAGCCCTACTGCATAATCACACCACACCAATCACAACCCCACCGTACAACCACATGTCATCCACTTCCCCCACACAAAAAAACCACATAAATTACACATGCCACATCACCTCACGTACTATGGAAAACAAATTCAGATCAAATAAGACATGCATTATATAATTCCACTTGTTAATTTAGTGTTTTCCACAGAAACATTATGATCCTGGGGAATCCATTTATTAGGTAAACATACATGATTAACGAACTTTTATATATAAGAGTTCCACATAAACCAAACAAATTTCATTCCAAAAACCATACCATGAACAAAGAAGGACCCCCAAAAACAATGATATTTAGTGGGTAGTTATCCCATGCAAATCAAAATATCAAAAAAAAATAACACAATAAGATCATGGTTCACTTTTTCCCTAGTCCCTCCATATTGATTCTTAAACAAATTAGATTATATTTAATAAATCTGAATCAACTATGTTATCAAGGGAAAACATCCATATACCCATCATTCATGATACACAATTTATAAAGACAAAGGAAATCCAACATAGAAGAAGACTGTCTGACACTTCTTGGTTTCTCAAAAAAGAGGGGTGCGCCTACAGTAGGGGAAACTCTACAGAATCATAAACAAGACTATAAAAACCACCCCAAGGAAGAAGGATTTGGGGATTCACTCCTCAAGAGAAATGATAAAGTATGGATGAAGGGTACAAGTACCTCAACTTTAGGAATAACATATCTAATTAAATGGAAATTACGTACAGTTTAATATTTCAATTAAAGGTAGATCAGACCAAGACTACTCTGCTTGAATATTTCATAGCCTTTAGACCCTTAGGTAAATAAATATAAAATTTATAGCCTTTGAATCAGTGTTGAAGATTTTTTAAATTTGGCCTGAAACATGTTTTACGTTAATGAATGTTGTCAAAAAGAGAAAAATTGGATGAATTAGAAACACTACCCATTAGGCACCACTAGAGAGACACTGTCAGATGTGGAACCGCTGGATGGGGAACTATTATAGAGACCCCTCTTGATGGGACACCATCATATTGGGAACCATTAGTGAGACATCGGCAGACAATACACCACTGGATTAGGTACCGTTAATGAGACACCACTAGATGAGGCACCTTTGGTAAATGAACCTTCAGGAGGAACAACTTTCCATCATTAGTGAGGCTCCCCTAGGAAAGACAATTCTAGATGATATAACACAAGGGAGGCTACCTCCATGAACAAGGTACATTCAACTAAATGACCACCAGTGGGCGACTACCAACAAGAGACTTCTAGGTGAGACACCTCCCGCAAGCCACCTCTAGGGTGAGACACCGCTAGAAAGGCACTGCCTATGAGGAACCACCGTCATGAGGAACTATTGGGATGAGGCACTATCAGAAAACATAGAAAATTTGGATTTGTAAAAAGTGTTGAAAATTTATCCTTGACTTCCTAGGATAACTCAAACAATAGATTTCCCAAATAGTCATTCACTGGAAAAGTCTAATCCATTGCATTAGATACCTTTAAATCTATTCTCAACCTATAGAATTTAAATCCAACCCAAAGGGAAATATAGGAAGGATCTGAACAACCATCCCTCTAGATACATCATAACGATGTCGTCACACTTGAAACACTTCTATCAACTAAACATGTAAATGTTCAATGTAACTCAAATTTTGTTATGAGAAACACGAATGAGAAACCTATACACCTAAGAAAACATTGTCCTAAAAATAAAAACAAGTCCTTATAATCATGGTTATTGGCATGTTAAGAAAAGAAAACATATAACACATTTTCACAACCCTAGAAATATTCACTGTCTGAATACCTGAATTAGGGAATTCTGTTTAATATGTTAAGATACTATCCACTCTGTGTGGCACTAACTTGTCTGCATGAGTTCAATCACATCACAGTTGATGTGTCTCGATTAGGAATCAGGTCCTCCCCTTTTCATATGTTATGAATTTATCACACATCAAAAACCAAGGTAAAACATCTCTTCTCATAAAATAATAATCTATCAAACTTCACATCACATAGAATAAAAATGGAAAGAAAAACTCAAATAAACGGCAGGTACTAGGTATGAATTCCCATCCCTCACTCCCAATTACTATCCTCATGGACACCATACCTCCTCAACACACAAATCAATGGAATATTCCAGACACATACCACCATCTCTCGACAATCTTGGATCTCTAAAAATAGCTCCACAGACATTGCTCCATCCTAGATATCTAACCCTCCCTAGTTAATGGAATGGGATTCATAGTGAAGATAATGATTTATATGAGAGACATTAAAGGAGTTGTGTATTATCTCTACCATCAGTGGAAATACCAACTTATACACCACCTCTCTGACTCTCCCCAACACCTCAACGGTCCCAAAAAACCTGGTAGGAATCTTACTCCCTATGCTAAACCTTTTCTTCCAATATTGAGAGGAAACCTTCAAAACCACATAGTCCCCAACCTCAAACTTCATGGGACTACCTCTATGATTGACATAAGGCTTCTTCTAGTTATCCATTTCTTTGAACCTCTCAAAAACATGCTGAACATTTTCAATCATGATATACACCACATTAGGACTAAGAATATTTTTCTCCCCAACTTTTGTCTAGAAAAATGGAGAATGGAATAGTCTCTCATACAAATACTTAAATAGGTCCATGCCAATGGAAGTGTGATACATATTATTAAAATTAAACTACACCAACAGACGGTGTAATATCCATGATTAACCAAAGTTTAATATTCATTCTCATAATATATCCTCAAATTCATGGATAGTTCGTTCTATCTACGCATCCATATGAGGGTGTAAAGTAGTGTTGAGGCATAATTGGGTCAAAAGACCATGTTTAAATCCACTCCAAACATATGAGGTAAACCATGAATACTGATCTGAGACAATGGACTTTATATCTCCATAAAAATTTACTACATCATCCACATACTTCTTTTCCAAATAATCCATTGATACCAGCTCCATGATCACTAAGAAGTGGTCTGATTTCATCAACTGATCAACTATCATCTAGATAGCATCAAAACGCCCCTGAGTTTTGGGTAACCCTGTGATAAAATACATTGATATTTCATCCCATTTACACTCGGTAATATCCTTGGGCTACCACAAACTATCGAGAACACAATGCTCAACCTTTACCTTCTAGAAAGCTAAGCATATTCCCACAAACTCCACCACTACCCATTTATCCCGGGCCAACAAAACAGCATCCTTAAGCCATGATACATCTTAGAAACTCATATGTGTACTTATAAATGTGATCTATAAATCTACCAAAGGACTCCATCACCCATTTCGACCAGAAAAATAACATTGCATGAAATAACATCTGGTTCCAAATATCCTCTGACCATCCCTCGGGATCATCACCATGGCTATCGTGATCACACACCACATCTTATACTGAGTCTCCCCACTGAGACTCCACCTACTACATTCGGAAAGATAACACAGTAATTTTAAACAAAAATTATCTACCACCATCTACCCCTATATCTATGTTTAATGTAGAAAACACTTCCATCACTCTCCAAGCATCCGTAGATTCCCATAAAAAACTCCTTCAATGAATATCTTCTTAAATAATATTCCATGACATTCCCTTCTCCTGAGGTTTAAGATTTTTAAAAATCATAATCCTAAATAAACGTAATCCACCTCCACTACTGCATGTTCAGATCACACTACGAAAAGATATACCTCAATCTCTTATGAACTGTGAAGACCAAAAAGCACTCCCCAATGAGGTAATTCAACCACAACGTCAGCTTAAACACAACTGATTCTAGATCCTAACCAAGGGTGATGTAATTACGTTCAAGTTTCCATAACATACAAGGCGCATAAGAGATCACTACCTTCTACAACATCAATATTTCTCCTAAAACTAGATGTGAAGTGACATAAAACACCTCAAAATTTACCCCCTCCTCAAGCAAATGAGGAATTGGGGAACCAAAAAACATCCCTTTAAGGTAACCGATTTCTTCTTGGAACTGATCACTCCCTAAAAATTCATGCTTCTTCCTTTTCAATTCTATCAATGGTGACACAACTTGGGTGAAATCAGGCCCAAACCTTTGATAATAACCAAAAATACCAAGGAAATTGGGATCCTATGCCACATTCATGGTCTCTACCCAAGAAAAAACTAATTCAAACATCGATGGGTATACTACCAAACCCTAATGAGACACAAAATTCTCATGGAATTCCCCTATTTTTTCAGGAACTCACACATAGAAATAATTCCATAGATTTGCTGGCATAATTTAATTTGAAAGATAGTTTTGAGATACTCAGTGTACTCCTCCTCGGACTCTGACTAGATTATGATATCATTGATGAATACAATGATGAATTGGTCTAGGAACTCATGGATCATGGATTTTATAATCCCCATGAATAGATTTGGTGCATTCATAACACCAAATGGAATGAAAACAGACTCAAAGTACCCATTACTCTATCTGAATAAAGTCTTATGGATATCTTCATCATTCACCATCAACTGGTGATATCTAAAATGTAGTTCAATCATAGAAAATCAACTCACCCCTCTTATATATTCAAAAATATCATCTATCCTAGGGAGATGATAATGATTTTTTGACCATCACCCAATTTAACCTTCGCTGGTCTCCACACAACCTCAAACCATCATCCTCCTTCCATTAAAAAACAATGTAACACCCCACGGTGACACAATAGGCCTGATAAAACCCTTACACATCTAGTCATCTTTCTAAATCCTCAACTCCCACAAATCAGAATGAGATATCCAATAAGGATCATATAAATTGGGGAAAACCTAGGCTATAATTATATCCCAAACTAAACATCGCGTCAATGGGGTAGAATTGGAACCTACTTGAGTAAAACATCCAATAACTCCCCAAAAACCATGGGAAACTTCACCATCATGCCTTTCACTGATTCCACTCAAAACATATCTAACAAGGAAATAAAAGGTGCCACCCTCCTGACAAAACAAATAACTGATGAAAACCACACACCGACCATCAACATCCAAAAACATTAAACTCCTCCAGTAGCAGTCGATAACATAACATATGGTATAAAACCATTCTATGCTAAGGATGATATTGTATAGATTCATCTATAGAGAGAAAATATCCACACAGGAATGATGTGGTCCAATCATCAGTCTACACCCCCAACATACATCAAACAAGTTTGTCTGGCCTCCAACTGTCATACTCAACACCAGGGTCAAGAAAATCCTATTTGTGTCTATTCTCGGGGCATGGGATTGAGTGGGTACAATAAAGAAGTGTGATGATCCAAAATCATGTACGGAAAAAATGAGGGTTCCAAACAAACTGATCGTACCTCTAATGATATATGGCCCCTCATGAACTATTGTCTCTATAGTATGAAACTAACAATGCCCATCTCCCCTTACCCTTTTCTAATGACCGCCTCCACAACCATGATCAGATAGCATTCCCTAAACATGTATAAAATCCTATGTTTGGCCTCTAACCACTCCATCTCACATTAACAGAACAAAATCCTTCTTCCCTAAATGATGAAATTGTCTTACTGAAACTGCTGATGAGGTTGCAACTGAACCTATGCACCTACAACAAACTATTCTCAAGGAACAATTGGGAACTGACTCTTGTAATGAACATGAACCCAAAAACCAAAATACCCTAGTGCAAAGATTAAAAAAGACAAAAACCACTGGCAAGAGAATTCCAATAAAGAAGTTGTGCAGGTAGAATCCCTGCCGGCTGAAACCTCAAAGGTCCAGGAACTAGAGATATTCCACTAACTACTCATCTACTCAGATAACTATGATGGATCCCTATCATGGTAGACCTCCTTAAAATTTCATCCACTCGATCACCTCTTCCTTCTTCTAATCCTCCAGATAAGTTTGAAACATAAAATGAGTTACAACATACTTCATAGAAGGTTGAAGCACCTCCTTAAGACATCTCACAAGAGACCCCTCATTTGGAAAATGTTAAGGCACAATTTATAAGGTACTTGAACATGATTCCATGTTCTCACATGAACATACTCCATTGTTGATGGGAGAGTAGCTCCTATATATTCTAATCCATCATGTTTGAAGAGAAGAACTCTGTTTGGAACTCCTTCTAGAATTAATTCCACAAACATTCTACCTCTTTTTATCTCTCAGATATAGTGTCCACAACTTATGCACAACACCCCACATCTTACTGACTGCTAAGGGGACCCAATACTTCATTGAGGCCCGGATCAAACTAAAAGAGATCTTGTGTTCCTCAACCATCTCATTGTATCCACAGCTGAAACACATCCCTCGTACTTCCCCAATCTTACCATTGGGTAGTGCATGACATCTTCCCCAACTGATCATCCTTCTCAACTAGATCATCCTTACAACAATCAATCAAATCTTCCTTCTGAACCTCAACTTCCTAATCCACACAGAGATGAATAAAAGGATCCATATATGAAAGGTAACCAAGGATTTCCTAATCTGGAGTAGTATAAAATTTTGATTGATATTTATTTTAATTAATTTTAACCTTCCCTAAACAACACAATTAAAATATGAACACAAGTCATTATGATTAATGTATATCTCCTATGTGGTACATGCCTTTTTATATTTAGATAAGCTCAGATCCCACGCACTAGATCATGGGGGGCCAAAAATCTCAAGTAATAGTTAGTATCCCTTGATTAATTCATGAACCCCTCCCTCAAAAGATACCCAACCAGGGATGGTAATGATTAAAGGGAGATAATGACCCCCATGTTCTTCCTCTAGTAGGCCCGTGGTTTGAGACTAGCACCAACGGTATAAAAATCTCACAATATAGGATCCATTACCCTTTATAAGAAACAAAATTGGTAGATAATATGGATCATCCACAAAATCTCCATGTCGTATATTAAATATAATGCTAAAAACATACCATATTCACGAAAAAAGATGAGCTAATATAAAAACAATATTTTCTCTAGGTGAATACCCAAAAATAAGAAAATGTAATGACTCATAAACTATTCCAACACCCAATGTAGTAACCCCTAGATGATCCACATAATCCTCAATGAAACCTAAAAAACTTTATATACGTAGGGTGAGTATACAAGTATAGTAAGTAGAAAATACAAAGTCTCTCATTCAAATGTGAAAGAATAATAGTAATGCCCCTATGAGAAAATACCAAAACTAAAGAGAACCTAATAGGTGTACTAGACTAACTAAACCTCACTAAGGGACACTCAACACATAACACACATAAATTAATAAAATATGTTATAAATCATATATATGATAGGGTGCGTCATTAGACTTTCCTATAGGTATGCCACTCTCACCCAACATCATATGTATCGGTGCTCCAATCCCTTCCATATACCACATCACATCCTACCCGAACACACTTGGGCCTCAGAATACATCCATCTTTCACACACCAGGGCCTCACAACATAGCACATCACATCTCATCACATCTCATCACAGATCATCACATCTCTTCCAAAAGACACTTGGGAAAGGACATCACAACTCATCCTAAAGACACATGGGAAATCACAAACAACCTTCCACACAAACACAAGGGTTATCACGTCACGCCTAGAAACACCTGGTCCATCACAACCACCTTTTAATGTTATAATAGTCCTTTTTCTATCACAAACTATGCCATACGTACCTCTCATAGAAGACATATCAGAAAAGAGCAGGTACCCAACCATCTGTACTCCTCACCAGATGTTGGAACCCCCCCCCCCCCCCCCGCGTAACTATGTGGGTATTCGGCACATAGTTCTCAACATGGGTGGGTGCATATAAAAATAAAAATTATATAAAAATATATGTGTAGTATAAAACACTACATCCCAACCTATTGGTTGACATACAAATAAACCATCTCACAACACTGTCACTTTTGTTGCATCCTCTAAATGATTTTTTAGTATCTACAACAGTCATTTCAGATGGTGAAGATGCCTGATGAATTAATGTGGCTTCACACTATCTCTTTGTTAAACACTAATTAATTTCATTATTTATAATCAATAATATTTAATTACACAAACACTATTTAAAATCCTGTTAACCACTATCTTCTCATTAACCAAACTAACCCGAGTCACTCCAAAAATTTACTAATCCATTATTCATTTATCTTATCACTACCTAGGAAACAATCAGGCATGACACATATCATGTAACATAGTAATAGTCATTTTCAGTCATCCAAGGGATGGATATCCTTTTAAATTAATGCAATTCACATTATAGACACATCCTACCAAAATACAAGGTGTATCTTTCTATATGTTATCAGTGATAAGACTCTCAAGAATTACCCACACGAACACTATTATCTTTCTTCCAAAAAAATATTCTGAGTTCATTATATTAACAGAACCAACCCCCAACTCACAACCAAATCCATCAAAACATTACAGCATAACTAAAATTACACATCCACGTTGAAAATTTACACCACACCCATCCCAAACCAATTGTACAACCTCTTGTCATCCAATTCCCCAACACACGCAACCCACATAAATCCCACATATTGTGTCACCTCACACAGTATGGAAAAACACATTTTCAAATTTAATAAGTCATCCCTTACCTAATTAAACTACTAAATGTATTTGTTGTCAAATAAACTGTATGATCCTTGGGAATCCATTTATTATCCAAATATACATGGTTAATCAATTTTTATATATAAGCATAAAAAAACAAAGAAACATGCATTCCAGAAACCATCCCATTCAAAAACAGGGAACACCAATGACCAGGATTTTCAGTGAGTTGTTATCCTAAACAAAAAAAAATATCAACAATAACAATTAAACCATAAGATCATACATCACTTTTCCCCAGACCCTGTATAATGATTTTTAAACCTATTAGAATAAATCTATTAATTCTAAATCAACTGTATTGGAAATGGAAAACATCTATATACCAATCCCGCATGATGAAAAATTTAGAAAGACGAAGAAAATCCTACATGTAAGAAGAATGATAGAAACTTCTTGGTAGCTCAAAAAATAGGGGTGCACATACAGTAGGTGACTCTCTTGGAAATCAAAAACCAAAATCAGGAAAACTCCCTAAGGAAGAAGGATTTGGGGACTTGTGTTTTCAAGATAAAGGAGATCACATGGATGAAGGGTAGGGTGTCTCGATTTTAGGAGAATCAGATTTGATTCAGCAAAAATGAGATTCAATTTAATATTACCATTAAAGGTGGATCTGACTGAGATGACTTGGTTTTACCTTATAACACCTCTGAACCCTTGGGGAAATAAATATATAATATATGTCCTTTTAATTAGTCACAAATACTTTTAAAAGTTTACTCAAATATCTTTTAACTTCAAAGAAAGACTTCAAAATGTAAAAACTAGAAGAACTGGAAACACTACTCAAGAGGCATCGCCAGTGAGACACCATTAGACAAGGCACTACCAGAAAAGGCATCATCAGAGAGACATTTCCAGATGAGACAACTTCAGATGAGTCACCACCATCAATGCACCACCAGATGGTATACAACCGAATAAGGCACAGTCCATGACACATAGTCAAACAAGGCATCTCTAGTTGAGGGACCATCAGGATGAACAGCCTTCCACCATCATTGAGTCACTTCTAGAAAAGACATTTCCTCATTAGACACTGCTAGGGTGACCTATCGCCAGGCCTGAGGCACTTCCTGTCTAGTGACAACCAATGAGCCACTGCTAGCGAGCGACATCTAGGGCAAGGCACCGCCAGTTGGCCACCACTGTGGAGAGACACCACTAGCATGAGGAACCATTTGTATGAGGCACTGCTGGAAAACATGAAAACTATGAATTTTAAAAATGTTTTTAAAAGAGTCTCCTTGACTTCCAAATACACCTCCAACACAAGATTTCCCACAATTTAATGGATAATAATGGTCTATCCAATTATAGTGTATGGGATTCTACATTTATTAATACCACCTTCCTCAATTGGTTCTTCCTTCTGACTCCGAGGTTCCCAATAGAATTTGGATTCATGATTGGTGTCACAGATAAATGAACTCATCATTTTTTCATGTTTTTTTTATAATTTATTTAGGCTCTCTAATGACTGATATAATATATATTTGTATTCATGGGATAATTTAGTTGACCAGTGTTATTCTACCTCTAAGTAATATAAACCTATCCTTTTAGTTGAAAATAATGCTAGTTGTCGAGTTAGTGACACCTTAAAAGAACACCTTCTTGATCTTAACATATGAGTTGGGGACACCAAGATATTCCATTAAAAATCAACATAATAGGATTCTTAGATGGTTTTGGATTTAATTACTTTGACTATGTGCATATAATTTCAAGATAAAAACACCACTTTTACCCTAGTTGATCTACTATACACTACACCCACCCTAAACCAACATTATTCTATTGAAATAATTGATCTATTTTACCCTACCATTGATAAATAATGACATTTCATCCACACACATGTAGTGGGATATAATATCGAACCTAGGTCAATTCTTATACGTCAAGATCATCTCCTCAACTAAGGCACATTTTATGTTTCTAGTGGGAGCTTCCTGATAAGTGATTAAGTGGTTGTGGGAAACTATATAACCCTACCTTAATACAAGAACCATTTTAAAGAAACCAAAGTTGTTATCTATAATAGATATATATATACAAGGAAAATAATTAATATGGAAGAACATGTCACCCTCCCATTCCTTGAAACCAAACCACCCTATGACCTTTTAAGTGAAGATATACTCCTTGTGATCATAAAAATTATCCATATAAATATTAATAATTGTTTTTTATTTTAGATTCTTCATATTAATTTCATCTTTAATCACCTTAGAGATGAAAATAAATCCCTAAATACTTCTCTACATTGTGAAACAATGCTTCTCTTTTGAAATAATTCTTGAAAGGACCATACCAATTCTTATATTCGTTAGACAAGTGAAATTATTATAATAAAAAATTATTTAGAATATAAGACAATATTGGATAATAGTTATGAGATCTTTAACATTCAACATCAAACCCATTGTAATTAACAAATGTCTCTCAAAAGAACTCCACATTTATTGAAATCACGGATAGCCTCGACCAATTTCTCCCTAACAAAATTCTTGATATCTCTATAAAAAAGAACTATGAAGACCATTAGCGGATAGAAAACAGTCTGAATTCTTATTAAATATGGATTCATTGATCACACTTTCCACTAGAACATTCTCTAAAAAACATTATCCCTGCCCAAAACCATTCATGGAATGTTGATTAAAAAAATGATCATCTCTTCTCAGCCATGTCCTCCTTCCATCTTCTATGTTCATAGTTATTGAAGGAAACCCCTCAAAATGCTTTTTAGAAATACACCTAGAAACCTCCACAACCCCAATGTACATTCCATCCTCAAGGAAGTGATTGAATCTCATAACCAATTTCTTTTCCTTTAAGAAATTTGGAAAGGAAATAACATTTTTATTTGCCCCATGAAATGATAGATCCCATTATTTTTTACATCAATATCCTTTCAATTATCTAACAAACTCTAATATAGAATTATTTTTTTTCTAGACATGAGTGTAAAGAGTTCATCATCTCATCCCATCAGAAGCCTTCCTCCATCCTTTCAAGGTCAATATTAATATTCTTCAAAATAAACTCATTGATCTTTTTCTTCAACACCCACTCTTGTATATCATTCTTAAGATGCTTAAATAAGTTGTTTATACCCATCCACAAATCACCCATCACTAGAATTTTCCATAAACTTCTCACAACCTATATGAAGATTTCATCCTACACAAAATTAGAATCATTGAAAAAAATGTACCCCCTACATTTTGATAACTCTTTTGAGAAGAAAAAAGAACTATAGAATGGTCTGAAAAGGATCAATTGAGATGATGAACCTAAACTTGAGTAAATGAATAAGTTCCCTAAAAGTTGGACGTGAAATGATTAGAATACTCCATATCCTATTGTTAACCTTCTGGATTGTACATAGGGAGAAATGATACCCTGAAAACCCCATATTCAACAGCCCCTTGTTAATAATAATATTTATAAACTCATGTGTTGCACTGTTGAGATAAATAGTCCCTCATTTATTCAATGATATATCCAGTAATGTGTTAAAATATCCCCCCTAAAATCCATGTCAGTGTAGCAGGTTATAGACGTGATAGATAATCCCAATGAACCCTTGAAAGGGTTGTGTTTGGAGTAAAGAAAGGTAATGAAAATGATTAATCATATAGTATACACTATGATAGTAATTATTTGTGACATATTATCAAGACATTACATAGAAATTTTACACTTTCTAAAGATCCATATGTGGTTGTTGTGAGATCTTCCATGCATGGATTCTGAAAATACGAATCTCAAAACATAATTCCCAATGTTCATTCCATCCATATTATGTTAGAGCATTGTGAGAAGGGATATTTTTTCTTATAGACTTAAACTTGATGATAAGGAGACCTTTCATAAGGCTAGAGATCCCTGGCATTCCAAATAATAGTAAACATCATTGAACATTTATGGATTCAACCTTAAGGACACTTGGCCTATCTTTAGATACTAAATGGGATTCATTAACTACATCTTTTACCTTTGATTAAGTAATATTCCCTCCATCTGTAGAGAAATGGAACTATTTGGGATCAGGTCCTTGGATCCAGAATAAAGAAAAAAAGACATCACCACATATATCCACCCCTAAAACTCTAAACTAATTTAAGCTAGTCTCATACGAGATCAAAAAAGATAATTATTTTTCAGCATTCAGATCAGACCCATCCAGGTGGCCATAGATGACACCTATCATTATCCAAGAATAGAACAAATGCGTAACCATTGAAACCTTATCCTTAAAAATGATCAAACCCTCCTAGACATTTGATGGAAACATAGTATCAACTCATTTTTAATCAAATGTGGGTGATGGACACATACCCATATGTGATTCCAATATATTATAAGTTCAAGGAAACTCTAGATGATTATTAACATAGAGGGAATTCAACACTAGAGGGTTGGAACATCCCCTGAGAGAGAAAAAATTTCACAGTAAAAAAGGAAGTAGATCGAGTGGAGACAAAGATGAGATACTAATGACCTGAACATCAGTAATAGAGTATATAGATAATGACTAATCAGAAATTGGGTCTAGCTAGCCAATAGCAAGAGGAACTACAATAGAACGAGAACCAGCATTAAATATGGGGGGAGATTCCACCTCTTCAAATCCCGATGGTCGAGCTCCATCCAATGTAATGTTCAAAAAAATGAAAATAGAGGAGGTCAGTGGGGCGCGTTTAAAAGAAGTGTTTTTGAGAGAGCCAATTCATCCCAGTTTATTCAATATTCTTCAACATATGAAATTTTAATAAAAAATTATTTCTTATGATTTTAGGAAAATCCAATGTGGATATTAAAATTATTATTAAATTAATTATTTTTAATAAATTGTTAATATAAACATATTTTATAGTCATTAATACCACATCATAGGTGAAAATTATATGAATTCTTTTTTCCTACAAGTCACAAATTAATCAATGATCATTATTCTATTATTTCCGAACAGATCTTATATTTTCCTTAGTTTTGACTGCATAACTTCTTTTATCACTTTTGAATTTAATTGTTTTTCAATTATTTCAACCAAATCACACATAAAATAGATGTGTCCTTCATTCCTAAAACCCAAAAATTAATAGTGGATAACTATAAAAATATTTTCATGAAATATGAGGTACATCACTCAATTTTGACAAATTGATACACAATATTAAATACTTTTCAATCAATAAAAATGATCTTTCAATCAATCTATCCAAATCATGAATTTTATTTATATGTATTTGGTTTTTACATAAAACAAAATAAGAGTATATCATTATTAGGTCCACTAGGTCGAATCCTATAAGAGGAGGGTGAATCAGGGTATGACAGATTAAAATATCATCCCCTTAAAATCTTGTTTCATTTTATAAAAAATTCACATCGCTCTCATTATCATTGAAAATTATGGATAGAATGTAAATAATGCATAAGAATAAAGAATTTTTAGTTGGTTCACCCTCACTAGGCTATGTACAAGTATCATAAAACGGTGCTCTGTCGATGTAATAAATTTACTAAGGCTCACTCTCAGTAATGAGTACAATGTTTGGGAAAGATATTTCATGCCCAGACTCACTTACTTTACATGGTTTAGGTTCTTCTCACTACATTCCCCAGGGTCACTCACTATGCCTCTTTCTCTAGAACACTACTAATGGAAAGGGTCATCATATTCTTCTTCCTTCACACACTTCTCTAGGAAAAGAATCCACTCATAGTTTATAGACTTTTAGGTCGAACACAGTTTATGGACATGTAGGTCCCTTCATTTTCATCAATTCCTAAATCCTCAACATTAGGTAGATGATCTATTGAAGTTCTTTTTTCACCCATAGATTAAGTCCACCTTCCCGAATGTTTTTAGATACGGAAAAATAATTTTCAAAACTTATATGATGATTTCACAAGCTTCCTAGTGTGTTCCAAAAACTACCTGGTCCTCCCGCATACTATGTATCATGTTTATTATGTAGAATTCCTCTCCCGCATACCATTTCAACTTCCGTGAAATTCCCTCTGTTCGCAGACAACAGTCACCTTCACTTTCGTGTACCGCCTCTATGTACCAATTCCAAAAAAATCCTCTATGAACCAGTTCCACATATAGTCTCTACAAATTGTCCTCTGTCCGTCAACTGATTTCTTTCCACAGACTACCTCTGCCTCTATGAACCACGCTTTGTCCATGAATTGTTCTCTATTCACAGAATACCTTCACCTTTTCATACCAAATATCCCTCTATCACAAACTTCGTTCTTTCTCCATAGACCATTCCACCTTTCTGGACATTAACTCCCAGAAAAAACCATTTCCCGATTTATTATGTGAACTAAATCACCCTTTACAGATTCTCATCCAGCAAACACTTTCCAACATAGTTGAATTCACAGAGAAGAGTGATGTTCTCTTATGATATTCTCTCTTCTGTCTAATTAGTGGGATTATCGCTCCATATAGAGGAAAAGATCCCCCCAAAATCTACTAATCCAAGATTCACCAAATCATTGTTTCAGTATAGCCTCCACTGCCTACTGAGCATCCTACCGCGAACTGCACCCATTTTGTTAACCATTTTTCCACAGCGGATCGCATAATTCCTTTACTCCTATGTGGTGCCATTCTCTTTTGTTATCTTGAAAACCATCATGCCTTCCAATAACCAAGCACCCTTCACCACAAATAGTCATTGCGAACTATTTTCGGTTCTGCAAACTGCTCTCATGTGTCCTTCCCACTTCCTCGTACGTGGTTGAGAACCCTTCCCAAACATGGTTTGTGTTCCATTTCCCACACTCTACATTTCTCTTCCTCTACTGATTTTTTTCATTATTCACACCGTTCAGTCCTACGAATAAAACCATACATTTCCAAACACAAATTTCCCATTTTAAGGCCCAAAATTTTGGCAAACTCTAGGAAATTTGACCACCATAAAAGTTGTCTTCAATAAACACCAACCATACTCATTCACAGTCATCTGGATTTCTCAAAAAACACAATCACACTAAAAACATACCGAGAGGACACATTGATGATTTTTTTCAAAAAAATTATCCCCCTTTGGGTTTTTTACAACTGTTCTCATAATAATTATTCACATTTTAATACCTTCTTAAAGCTCCTTCCCTCTTCAATTTTCATTCACTTCATGAAATTAAAATAGCGACCATATATTTACTGAATATAAATTCTTAGCCAACATTATCCATGTTTGGAGTGAGAAATAAATGTATAATGAATCTTTCATCAATGAATCAATTATTTGTTGACACCAACTCTTGAAACCAATCAACTGATTTCATTATGAAGCTCAGCTATCATGATATAAAAACATTGATCGATCACATTTAGAATAATCAGATATAATACTCCCCCTATGTTATAGGTCCTCCAAACAGCTTCATCTCATCTTCAACTCCCCATGTCTCACTGATTCAATTAAAAGCTTATCCCTGTGTCTTTTCTCCCCCTAGGATAGTCACACATTCTCTCCTTTATCAATTACCTGAAATGAACTTCATGGTTGTCTAAAATAGAGTAAAAACACATATTTGTATATTAGGAAAAAACAAATCATACCTTTGGGAGATGGGGTCCCACATCCACACTTTTTCAAGTGATGGGAGTCGACTAGGCTCCAAGATCTAATCAATGTCATTCAAATTCTTCTTGGGGTAAGTCCTTCTTAATAATATTTACAACTCATTATTCTGTTGCCACATAATCCAACATCGCAAGCCCTTTCTCTACTCTCTCCTGGATAAAATGATATTTGATTTCAATGTGATTTTTCCTTGAGTTATGAACTATATTTTTCCCATATTTATATCACTTGAATTATCATAATGGATTTAAATCGGAGACTTCACTTCAACTCTCATATCATCAAGAAACATCTTTATCTGTAGCAATGGTGTGCATGCTTGAGTACCCGAAATGTACTCAGCTTCTATTGTGCTTAATGAAATTAAATTTTTTTTCTTTCTCAACCAATAAATACACATTCCACCAATCTAGAAGGCCCTTTCGGCTGTTGATTTCTTATAATCTAATGAATCAGCTAATATATAGCTATATATCCCAATAACCCTGATTGAAATTGTTCAATTTACATTAATCCAAAATCTATTGTTCCCTTGCTATACCAAAGAATTAATATCACTGAAATCATGTGCATATCCTTGGGATTGCTTTGAAATCTCACTACTTTCCATATGAAAACTATAATATCATGCATTATCATTGTCAGGTACAATAGACATCCAATGATTTTCTTGCATTCCATGATATTAACTATCGTTCCTTCATCATCTTATGAAACATTAATTTATCTAGAAACTGGTGTCTTTATCTCATTGTTATTATCCATTATAAACCTTCTCAAAACATTCTTGGAATATTTAGATTTGGAAATAAAAGTGACATTTCTTACTAGAATCACATGTAATCCAATGAAAAATGTCAGCTCACCAATCATCGACATTTCAAAATCAATTATCATTAATTCAGATAAAAATATGTATTGGGATTCATCTGGTCCACCAATGATTATTTCATCAATATAAACAATCAACAACATCTTTTGAATACTTCAATAGTTGAAATACCGATTGTAATCAACTCCACCACAATGGAAACCGAGATTCCTTTAAAACTGATCAAGCCTTGAATACCATGGTCTTCATGCTTTCTTCAAACCATAGTAAAATTTCTTCAGCAGAAAACCACTATTCACGTCTTCATGAATGAGAAAAAAAATCTGGTTTCTCAATTTAAACATCTTCGTCTAGATTTACATTAAAAAATGTTGAATTAAAATCAATCTGGAAACCCTTAAACTTTATTTTCACTACTATGGCCAAGAATAATCTGATTTTCTCCAGACTTGAAATGGGTTAAAATATCTCATCAACAACAATACCCTCTATCTGGGAGTACCCTTTGCACACCAATCATACTTTTTTCGATTCACAACACCATCATCCTTAATTGTTTTACCAAACACCAATTTTATCCTGATGAAATTATTGTCTGTGGGTCTCAAACCAATCTCCCACATCTGATTCATCTCAATTTGGTCAATATTTTCATTAATTTCCTAAACCCAATTATCATCTCCATCTACTACATCAACTAATTTAGGCTCCACTTGTGATAAATATGATTCTTGATGTATATAATCTATCCTACTTGTATATAATGGTGATGTATACTCACCAATTATGTTCTTCCTGTCAGTTTCACCTCTTCTTACTGGTCTCTGTGTAGACACTGATTTATTCCCATCATCTATGTTTTATTCAAAATCAGCCTCTAGAGTAAGACCATCTCATGAAATGTTTATCTCTTCATCACTATCCTCCTAATTCTGATTGTGTATTTTCTGAATGTTATGTTCCTTATCTACTATAGTCCCATCATGACATTCAATTATCTTTCATATCCACCTATTGAATCATTTATATGCTTTTATTTTCATTTATTTACTATGAAATATCCCTTCATCCCTACGTGATTAATAGATCATGTGATTATTTATATTAAGAATGAATCATTTACTTCCTAAGACTCTAAATTAATTCAATGAAGGCTTCTATCTATACCATAACTCGTATGGAGTCTTCTCCTCTTTCATAAAAAGTAAAGATCTATTTGAATTTTAGACTTATTTCATCACTAATTATTTCCAAAATTTCTCAAGAAGGTCTTTCTCAATAACCATTTTATGGCCATGTTATTGAAAATCCAATTTATTATATCAACTACTCCATTCTGTTGTGGTTTTCATAATGTTGAAACATGATGATTAATCACTTGTTTCTTGGGATAATTTTTCACTTGGCAATTTTTGAAATTTGTTTTATTATCTATTCAAATCATCTAGATTTTGTGATCAAGAATCTTGTCGCATTCCCATCGATATCTTGTAATGCAATGGAACACCTCATATTTTTGGGTGATTATTGAAACCCATCTCATTATGCTATAGTCATTAATGAATCGAACATTATATCTCCTCCCATCAATAGCCTTTGGTGAATTGGTCCACAAACATTAATATGCACCAACTCAAGAAATGTTATTGAATTTTTCCCCTTTTTCTTATATGGTGTTGGTCGGAGTAGATTACTCTAGAGGGGGTGAATTGAGTATCTATAAAAAATTTATAGTTAAAATTTATTCTTAAACAGGTCCCCTAATAAGGTTAAATACAGTGCAATTAATCAAATTAATATGGTTATGAATGTTTTACTATTTAAATAACTTCTAAGAAGATTTATTAATTCTCAGTAATATTAACTTCAGTTATTAATATTACTTTTGAAGCTATTCTACAAAGACATGACAATTATAACTTCTTTCCAAGATTAACTATCAATGTGAATTTAGTGATTTCTGAATTATACGGTAAAGCAGTAAAACAGAGAAGACTAAATTAAGTAGCAAAGTGGATATGAAACAAGTGGAACATTATCAAGATGAGACCCAATCCACTCCACATGGTGATCACCTGACACCAAGAAGTTTAAATAAATAAACATGATCCAAACCCTGGATCAGGGTTAAACAATAGTACAGGTAGCTCATCCATAGTTCATCGTGGGTAAAAACAACCCGGCCACACATGGACCTCTTCTACACTTATCAGTGGGTATACACAAGTATAAAAAGATGATTGAGTAAGGATATCTTGTATCATTCAGTTTAATGTAGGAGATAGAGTGTGTTGTTATACATATACACACACTGCTCGAAAGCTAATAAAATGATACACAACAAAGCATAAATATTGAGATAGTTTTAGAAATGCTCTGAATGTTAGTCTTTGAATCTCTAGGATTCTATGATGAAGAAGATTAATAAATCAAGTCCTCGTATGGAAAACAAAGTGTCGCAAGTTAGAAATATCTATCTTGTGTTTTTCATGATGTTTGATAGTGCGAAGATGTTCTGGATTCTGGGATTCAATTGAGCTTCATGTATTCTCCAACAGCATCGAGTTACAAGTGACAATTCTTTCTTCCAAATAATTCTATAACTGTGTACTTCATTATCGTGATTATGCCTGTTTTTCCCTCTTTCGTCTATCATCCCACTCTCCTTTTGTTTCTGGTCCACACAACTCTTTTATCTTGGAGTGCATGTGTTTGAGCTGACAGGTTGCATGTATTTTGTACCGTGTACCTCGTACTATCAGATGACATCTCTACAAAGAAACATTAATTATGTCAGTGCATTTAAAATATTCAATTATGACCATTAGAGATTAAATTGAAAGACGATAAAATAGATTAAGAAACGGTGTCCCAGTATGTCATGGAAACGGCGTCTCGTTCCCAGTGTCTCATGGTCACATTGTCTACTTCATGGTGTCTCATAGTCATTGTGTCTCATGTTCACGTTGTATTCTTGTTCACAGTGTCTCATGGTCATGGTGTCTTCTTGTTCATAGTGTCTCATGGTCATGGTGTCTGCTTGTTTATAGTGTCTCAAACTTAGGAAACTATTTGTATCCAGAGTTAAGCAGTGATATTTATGGAATGGATTAAACTTAATCATTTTTCAGAAAAATCCTTATAATGTAAATCAAAAGATAGTGTACAGGATTTTGAAGTTGAGTGTATATCACTAAAGATATTTGGTTAGCTTTTACTAAACAACTATATATTTGATGTGAGATAGATTACATAGAGTTAACAAGGTTTATAGACTGAATAGGATTTGTGATCATTAAAACATGATTAATACATGAGGTGTCCAACAATCTCCCCCTTTTTGATGATCAGAAATTATGTATATTTTGAGTGTATTTTTATTCTAACAACAAAATTAATGTGCATATAACATATATATATTGATTGTTCTACTATAGAGATTTTTCCCCCTTTTGGGATTATCATAATGTATCAAGAAAAAAAGGCAAAAGAAACAAGAAAAGTGTATAATGTTTTAGATAAAAAGAGGTGCATTAAAGAAAGTAAAAAAATTTAACAAGATTCCTATCAAAAGAGAGTAAGTATTGACCTTCTTCATGGGTTGGTCTTATCTTTTCCCTTAGCAGTAGTAGTAGAATAGGAAGCCATAGAATCATAGGTTGAGATAGAAGAAGGGAGTGAGATGGGTGAGAGAGAATGTAATGGAGGACCGTCAAAGATAGAGGGAACCAGTGTAGGTGTAATAGAAGACTGAGTCAGTTGTTGATCATGGATCACATGCCTGATCTGACTCAGTTCTTGATTGACAGACATAGAAGTGGAGGTGAGGGAAGAGGTGAATATAAGAAAACCAAATCTCAGAGGTGCTGTCGCAGGAGCAACAATGGTTGTACTTTGGACCTAATGATTGGGCCTTAAAAGCATGATAACTTTAGCAGTGATCTATCCACCATACTACATAGATTTCTTAAAGTCATCCATGTATTACATAAACTTATCTAACAGAAGAGTGAACTCTGTGAGATTTTAGACTTGAGTTTTGAACACTTTAGTAATAGGAGGAATCCTTATATTTTCTACAAGATATTTTAAATGATTGGTCATGTCAGTCTTTGAGAAGATTCGGTTGAAGTAGAAATCCACTTTCTAGGTAATTTATTTTTGAGAATCATTAGAAATGTTTTAATGTATTTGGACCAATTCATGAACTATGTCACTAGTCTTGATAACTTCAGATAAAGAATCTTTATTGAAACCAGTAAGCATAGTCTGGAGTTATTATTTGACCATTGTTCTGAGCAGGTCACTGTCTATGGAATATTGAGATGATTGTCTAGATGATTTAAAATAAATTATAGTTTAGGTAATATATATCAGTTGATTTATCACTTTTTTAAGGCACCCCGCATACTTATCAGGAGCTTGTTAAGATTAACGACAAGCTCTATCATCTCTTTCACAATTTGTTTTTTTATTTCAGTGACCTTTTTAGCTAAGGAAGCTAAATGTTGTTGAATCGGAGAGGAAATAATCTATGGGGTTTGAGGAACAACATGCTCCACAGGATGGAAAGCAAGCTCGAATCTCAAATTCATCACTTTCTGCATGTCTTCAATCATACCTCTTAGAGTCTTCACATCATCACTAAGCAGTCTGTTTTCAACTATAACTTCCTAAATATCATGAAGCATTTTGGGTTGAATATGCCAAATAACTTTTTCCAATAATAGTGAGGCATATCTCTCTCTTTGAATTGTTACAGGCTTTGGTTGGATATTCATGAGTATTTAAACTTTATAAAAAATGGCAGCTCCAAATTTATTCAGATAATCTATACTCACCAAGGATAGTTGTCGTAGTTAAGGTTCAGAGACCGGGACTAAGATAGGCTCAAGTTCTTTTTTAGGGGAAATATTATAGAGATATTTCATTTGGAACGTTGTTGAAATGTCAAGGCCTTTTACTAAGACTTCCTGAAAGCCGTTCACCTCTTAAAAGCTAGGGAATTTATACTCAGTGTCTACGGGGTTTGGATCATTCAGGTTTGGTACTTAAATAGATTATAGATTTGGGGGATGATCCCAATCAACAGTTGTAGCCTTCTTAGGACTGAGAGGCTTGGGGTCATGATCTATTTCCATGAATTAATCTCTTAGTTCATCACCCATTTCCTATCTAGCCAACTGGAAAGAAAGCTACAACCATTCCTTAACTGAAGGAATGACTTCAGGAATAGATTGGTCCACTGCGAGTTCCTTAAGGTCATATTCTTGCTTAACAGGTAATTATTCTACTATAAG
The DNA here is from genome assembly GCA_963277665.1 of Viscum album. Taxonomy (NCBI): domain Eukaryota; kingdom Viridiplantae; phylum Streptophyta; class Magnoliopsida; order Santalales; family Viscaceae; genus Viscum; species Viscum album. The sequence goes on from OY728157.1 coordinate 870,078,933, forward strand.
ACCTTCCATTGAATTATTTTTAGTTTCTTTGGAAATAGATTCTATTTCAACTTCTATTTGATCTTCTAGATTAACAACATCTTTAGGATAAGGGACTTCTTTTTCAATTACTACATGAGGAACAGGAGTATTGTCTTATCAGAAACAGTTTCCCTAGGAGTCACAACAGCCTCTTCTTCTTCTTCATCAGAATAATCAACAATTCATCTGGTTCCAAACCAGAATCATAAATAGATTTTGGTCTTGAGGGATGTTCCATTATATTTATCTTTTCATATATCCTATCATTTCCTTTCCCCCATTTCTTTTTCCAAGGTTTCCAATTGATTTTCATCCTCTTGATAATAACTTTTGAAAGGCAGAACTCACAATCCTTGATAGCTTCTTCATTAGGTCCAACCATACAATTGGAATAAATCATGGCTAGAATAAGCCGAAAATAGAACAAGAGAGGTTGACTTGGATGTATTTTTGATCAGCTCACACATATGTTGTATGACATACATAAAAAGGTTGATCTTGTGCCCATTTTTCAAAAGATGAATCAGAAACACATCCTGATATTTTATTACTGATACATCACCTTTTTTGGGGCCAATCAAGCTCTGAATAATCTTTAAAAGAAGTTTAGATTCTCCATCTAGTTTATCAGCAATGTCTCTCTTCTTGGTGCCATTTCTGGTTAAGCATTTCAAAGCATGTTCCAAAACATGGAATTCACTAGAAGGTGGAGATCCTCTCTGATAGTCCTCACAGATGCCTTCATGAGGTATCAGAAGGCATGCAGCTCATAACCTCAAAGAGAATGTTCATCTCTTTCCATTTATCCATATTCTTACATCATATCCACCACCAGAATCAAAATAGAACTAAACATACTGATAAAATTGAGACACTAGCTAAGGGTAGATAGGTCTGTCTTCCTTTGAAAACCATTCTAACCATCATTTATCTTTTAAAACTTTCAAAAACAGAGACTTCCTCAATATAATACACTTAGGGAATATATCATTCTCAGGTACTACTACTCGGTTCACCATATTTGTATTTATATGACCTTCGGGTTCTAGCTTAGGTGCGATCGTCGTCTTCTTTGAGCTACTTTTCTCAATAGTCGACGATGAAGGGCATTTCATCCAGGGAATTTATCAAAGCTTCGGGAGAGAGAAAAGGGTTGCAGGGTTGAAGAGGGGTTACAAATTGAGTGAATAGAAGAAATATCGAGTGAAGAAAAAGTGACACTTCCTTTATTTTATCATTTAGGAATACTAAACATCACAAAAAAATAAAAGCACGGGAGATTAAAAAATGTGAAATGAATAATTACTATGATACGTTTTTTTATTTTTTCAATAAAAACCATAAAGAATCTTTACGGTGAGACCATGTTAGGAATTTATGGTGAGATAATGAATGAACTTTATGGTGAGACAGTGACTGAAATTTACAGTGAGATAGTGACTGAACTTTACGGTGAGACAATGACTGAACATTATGGTGATACATTTACTGAACGTTACAGTGAGACTGTGATTGAACCTTATGGTGAGAGAGTGACTGTCATACATTAATCAAAAAATAATAACTATGAGACCATAAACATGTAATATTAATATATATAATAGTAAGATAAAAAATAGTAAGACATTTACATAATATTTATCATGCCTAGTTCATGTATGAGGTAGTCTATTCTCTCATAATTTAATGGTTTGGTAAATATATCAGCAAGCTGATATTCTGTACCATTGAATTCAGAAGTGATATCACCTTTTGGATAATGATCTCTCAAAAATTGATGTCTTACATAAATTTTCTTTATTGTTAAATTTGAAATGGGATTTTTTGATAAGTTAATAGCACTTGTGTTGGAACAATTTATAGGTACATGCCTGAATTGATATCCATAATCTAGTAATGTGTGTTTCATCTACAATATTTTTTCACACCAACTTCCAGCAGCTATTTATTCAACATCTGCAGTAGATAATGTAAGGAAAAAAATTTCTTACTACACCTTGATACTAGTGACTTGCCTAATAAGTGACATGTTCCAAAGGTGCTTTTTCTATCTAATTTATAGCCAAAAAAGTCAGCATCAGAATAACTAACTAATTTAAATGATTGTCCTCTAGATAGAATAGAACTAGATTCGGTGTATTCTTGAATTATTTGAAAATTATATTTACAACATTTAAATGATATTCCTTGGGATTTCACTGAAAACGATCACACATACACACACTAAACATTATTTCAGGTCGACTAGCTGTAAAGTAGAGTAAAATTTCAATCATTCCTCTATAAGTGGTTTGATCAGTAGATTTTTCATCTTCATCAAGATCTAACTTACAATTGGTAATCATGTGAGTGTCACTACTTTTAGTGATATCCAATCCAAAACGTTTTGAAAGATCTCTAGTATATTTACTTTGAGTTAAAATAATACCATAATTATTTTGAAAGATTTGAAATCAGAGAAAGAATTTTAGTTCACCCATTAAACACATTTCAAATTCCTTTTTCATCATTTTAGAAAAATAAATACATAAATAATTTCATGAAGATCCAAAGATAATGTCATCTACATAGATTTTAACAACTAAAACATCATTAGAAATAAGTTTTATAAAAAGAGTAGGATCAACTATTCCTTTTGTAAAACCTTTGGAAATAAGAAATGTAATCAACATATCATACAAGGCTCTTGAAGCTTGTTTTAAACCATATAAATATTTTGATAATTTAAAAATATGATTTGGAAAATGGGGGCTTGTAAAACTAAGGGGTTTTTCAAAAAATACATCATCACCTATATACTCATTTAAGAATGCACTCTTAACATCCATTTGATATAGTTTGAAATTCATATGTGCAACATAATCTAGTAGGATTTTGATGGCTTCAAGTCTAGCTACTGGTTCAACGATCTCCTCATATTCAATTCCTTCTTCTTGACTATAGCCTTGTGTAACCAATATATCCTTGTTTCTAACTATGTTACTAGCTTCATCTACCTTATTTCAAAACTCCCATTTAGTTCCTGTGATGAATGTTTCCTTGGGTCTTTCAAAATGTTTCCAAACATTGTTCCTTTCAAAATGATTAAGATCTTCCTATATAGCCATCACCCAAAATTATTCATTGATAGCATCATTAATGTTTTTAGGTTCAAGTTGTGACAGGAAGACTTGATTTTCAACCTGATTTCTAAGAGAAGATATAGTTTGAGTTCCTTTATCTCGGTCTCTTACAACCACATCTAAGGGATGGTTCTTAAGAGTTCTAATAGCTCTAGAGAAGTAGGGACTAGTGATTTTTTGGTTCATCAACATGTTCAGGTACATTGTGACTTGAGTCTAAGGAATTTCTAGAACTGGAAGTTTTCACTGATTCTTTCACATAATGGTTTGAGGATTTTGAATTAATGTTCATATTTAATACATCATCATCCAGGTTCTCTAGAATGGTTTTAGGATCATGTGGATATGTTTCATCAAATTTGACATGGACAGATTCTTCCACACATTTAGTTCTTTTATTGAACACTCTATAGGCTTTACTAGATATGGAATATCCTGAAAAGATACCTTCATCACTCTTGGATGCAAATTTGTCAAGATTATCCTTAGTATTAAGGATATAGTCTTTGAAAAAAAAATTGAAGCAGATAACCTTTGGTTTTCTACTGTTCCATAACTCATAAGGAGTCCTTTTAAGAATTTGTATGATCAACACTCTATTGATTATATAGCATGCTGTATTGACAGCTTCAGCCAAAAAATAAAGAGGAAGCTCATATTCACTAAGAATTGTTCTATAAATATCATATATGGTTATATTTCTTCTTTCTACAACTCCATTTTGTTAAGGTGTTCTACGGGCAGAGAAATTGTGACCATAACCATTTTTTGAGAAAAATGATTAAAACTCTTCATTTTCAAACTCACAAAAATGATCACTTATTAAGGATTTAATTCTAAGTCCACTAAGATTATCCAAAGAATTGGCATATTTAGTAAAATAAGAGCATGCTTCACTTTTCAGAGCCATAAAAAAGTTTCAAGTATATCTAGAAAATTCATCTACAAGAACATAAACATACTACTTCCAATTTAAAATAGAAAGTCCAGATGGTCCAAACAAATCCATGTGAACCAGTTCGATAGGTTGAGAAGTTGAAACTTATTTATTTGGTTTGAAGGAAATTTGTGTTGTTTTCCCTTTTGACATGGATTACACACTTTTTCATTTGGAAACTCATGTTTGGGAAAGTCTTTAGCAAATATTTTTCTAGTTACCTTTCTAAGGGTGTGAATATTAAAGTTTCATAGTATCCTATTCCAGATCCATGAATCTTTATGAAATACACTTAACCATGAAGAATTTTCATAAGCTAAGGAATCTAAGTTAACAGAGTTAACATTTTTATTTCTTAATGTAGAAAACACTAGTTCTTATTTATAATTAAAGACATTACAAGCATCATTTTTAAATCTAACATGAAATCCATCATCACATAATTATGAGATACTAATCATATAATATTTTAATCCATCGACAAACAGTACTTTAGAAATTAAAACTGAGTTAGAGTTACCGATTTGGTTGACGCCAATAATCTGTCCTTTAGCATCGTCCCCAAATGTGTCATATTGTCCATCTATTTTTATTAAGTTCTTGAAGCATGATTATTCTCCCTTCGTGCTTCTGGAACATCCATTGTCCAAGTACCATAAACTTTTATAGGAACTCATTATAAATATTTCCTACAAAATGATTAAGCAAAAATAGATTTTGGTACCCATATATGTTTGGATCTAGTAATATTATTAATATGTTATTTAGGACACCGTATCTTCACCATAGGTTTCTTATAATCATTAAGTAAAGTAATTTAAAAATAAACTCTATTTGGTCCAGAAAAACTTGAAACAGTAGAAAATGTGTCATAAATTGAACTAGTTGATTCATGTCCAGAACTAGGAGTAAAACTATATGTCCAAGAATTAGAAACAAAATGTGTTCTACTAAGGTTTTTTTCTGGTTTATAACCAATTCTAGTGTTTTATTTAGGGGAAACATGATTACCTAGAATTTAAGTAAGGGTATTTTTTCCATTGGTTATCTTTTCTAGGTCATTATTCAATTTCTTATTAGACATTTTTAATTTATTGTTCTCTTTGATCTGTTGAGAATTATTATCTTTTTCAGTTGTGAGTTCATATTTAACGGTCACAGAAATAGAATATTTTTTCATCAATGATTTGTATTTTCCTTTTAGTTCATTGCATGATTCATCAAGCATGCTAAAGTATTCAAACATTTTTTCATTGGTAATATTTTTAGGGTCACTCTCATATCTAGAATAGTGTGAATTATGTACAGTAGAGTCAAGTGTTACCTCATATGTGTTTTTCATAGAACACATTTTTTCTTTGTTATCTTGTTCATCATGTGATGTTTCTAAGTCGCTTGAACTATCCTTATAAGCACTCCAAGTTTCTTTCATTGTCTTCTTATACTTCGTGTCCTTGTCCTCGTATCTCTTTTTGTACTTGAGATTTGGACAGCCAGCCTTGATATGTCCATTTCACTTACATTCATAGCATACAATCTCATTAGTCTTGTCACTTCTTTTCGAATCCATCTTCCAGCTTCCTTTTTGGTCATATTTTCCCTTGAAGTTAGGCTTTCAGAAAAAGTTCATCTTCTTGTAAAATCTCTTGAATCTTCTGGATAATTGATCCATCTTCTCATCTCTGTCCGGTGATGATTTTTCACTACTGGAACTTTCTACAGAAGCTACCAATTTCCCTTTGTCTTTGGGTTTAGAGGCGGTGGTCTTGAATGCAATTGTTTTCCATTTTGGTTCATCCTCATCCTCCTTGTTGAATTTCATCTCTTCTTCATACATCATCAGTTTCCCAATGAGTTATTTCATATGTAGCATTTTGATGTCTCATGATTCTCTAATAGAGACAGTGGTTCCCCTCCATCTATTAGGAATACATCTAAGAATTCTCATGATCTGTTCCTTGTTAGTGACTTCGATTCCAAGAGAAATCATTGTGTTGAAAATCTCATTGAACCTAAGATACATGTCAGAGATAGGCTCATCAGGTTTCATTTTAAAGTTATAATATTTAATATTATAAGTATTAAGTCTCATTTCGTTTAAACTAGATGTTCCTTCATGTGAGATAGATAGGGTATCCCAAATTTCATGGCCATTTTTACAAGCATAAATTCTATTGAATTCATCATCTCCTAAGAATAATTATAAATCATTCATAACACTGAAATTATTATTGTAGGATATTTTGATAGTTCCATCCCATGTGATTCTATCAGTAGTAGGAATCTTATATTCATCTATAATGGAAGAAAAAATGTTAAAACTCATACTCTCTAAATGCAATTTCATTTTAATTTTCCATTGAGAATAGTTGGTTTCATTAATGAATGGTGGTATATTAGTTGCAGAACCTTCCAAACTATTATCCATAATATAGAATTACTTTGTAAGAGCTATAAATTTTGAATTAATAGAAATTTACATATCGTTGATGTACATCTAAAATCAGAGTTTCATAAGGTTAAACAGAGTTTTTAACAAACACCCTTTGATACCAAATATTGGTCAGATTAGATTACTCCATAGGGGGGTGAATTGAGTATCTGTAAAAACAATTTTGTTAAATATTATTCTTAAAAAGTGTCCCTAATATGGTTAAATACTACCCAATTAATCGAAGTAATACGTTTTTGAAGATTTGACTATTTAATTAACTTTTTAGAGGATTGATTAATTCTCAGTAATCTTAATGTTACTTATTAATATTAAATTTGAAGATAAAATACTAAGACAAAATAGTTATAACTTCTTTCAAAGATTAACTATGAATGTGAATTTAGTGATTTCTGAATAATATAGTAACGAAGTAAATCAGAGATGACTAAATTAATCAGCACAGCAGATGTCAAACAAGTGGTTCAGTCTCAAGACAAGACCTAATCCACTCCATTTGATGATCACCTTCCACCAAGAATTTTATATAAATAAACCTGATCCAAACCCTTGATAGGGTTTAAACAACAGTAAACAGGACTGTCCAGGTCACACAGGGGCCTCTTCCATAGTTATTCGTGGGAACAAACAACCAAGACACATAAGGACCACTTCCACACTTATCAGTGGGTATACACAAGTTTAAAAAGATATTTGATTAAGGATATACTGTATCCTTCAGTTTAATGAAAAAGACCGAGTGTGCTGTTATACAGATACACACACTTCTCGAAAGATATTAAAATGATACAAAATTGAGAAGAAATATTGATATTTTTTAGAAATTATCTGGACATCTGAGATGAAGAAGATGAAAAAATCAAGTCCTTTTATGGATAACCAAGTGTCGTAAGTCAGAAAGATCCGGTTTGTGTTCTCCATGATGTCTGATAGTGCAAAAATGTTCTCGATTCTGGGAATCAGTTGAGCTTCTCGTGTTCTCCAGTAGCATCGATTTTCATGTGACAAATATTTCTTCAATATAATTCTCTAAGTGGGTTCTTATTTATTGGGTTAATCCCCATTTTTACTCTGCTTAAACTATCATTCCATGCTCCTTTCATTTCCGGGAAGCAGAACTCTTTTATCTTCCAGTGCATGTGTTGGAGCTGACAGGTTGCATGTATTTTGTACCATGTACCTTGTACTGTTAGATGACATGTCTACAAAGAAACACTAATTATGCTAGCGCATTTAAAATCTTTAAATATGACCGTTAGAGATTAAATTGAAAGGCAAAAAATAGATTAAGAAATGGTGTCACAGTATTTCATGGAAACGGTGTCCCGTTCACGGTGTCTCATGGTCACGGTGTCTACTTCATAGTGTATCATGATCATAGTGTCCTCATGTTCACGGTGTCTCATGGTCACGATGTCTTATTTTTCATGGTGTCTCATGGTCATGTCGTCTGCTTATTCATGGTGTCTCATGGTCACGGTGTCTGCTTGTTAACGGTGTCTCAAAGTCCCAGTGTCTGCTTGTCCACGGTATCTCAAACTTAGGAAAATATCTATATTCAGACATAGGCAGTGATATTTATGGAATGGATTTAACTTAATCATTTTTTAGAGAAATTATTATAATGTAAATCAAAATATAGTGTACAGTAACCAAGCTGAGTGTATAGCACTTAAGAGCATTGGATAGCTTTTACTAAACAACTGTACATTTGATGTGAGATAGATTACATAGAGTTAACAAGTTTTATATACTGAATAGGATTTATGATCATTAAAACATGATTAATACATGAGGAGTCCAATATATTTCTTTTGAAGTATCTTCCCTTGTTGGAAGGAATCAAACATATGAGTATGATCACATTATAATCTTGGGAGATTTTGAGTAACATCATATTTCATGAAATCTTATATGGATTCTTGTTTTATGTGTCTAAGATACTTATCCCAAAAAAACAAATTCATCATCCTTAAAAAAACCACATATCTACTTTTCCACTAACTAGGTAGAGATTCTGTTTTGTACGCTTCCTTGCAACATATCAACAAACCATTTTATTTGATGTTACATAATTTTTTGGAAGAACATATGGAATTCCCTGAGTTGCATAATTAACTGACACTAAGAAAGTTGTGCCTAATCCCCTAAAAACCAAGACATCTTCTCGTCAGATGTTTTTTCCTCCGAACAATTCATTTCCTGATTCAATAATTTTCAAGAACTTATCATTACCAAACCATACAATGCCTTATTTGTCGTACTTCATTTCGGCCACTAGATCCTTATTTACCATCATATGGGAAGTAAATACACTATTAATGATTCATATAATAGTGTGATTTGATGCTTTGAATGCAATTTTTTCAACCACTACCTGCTCGGCCCTTTTATTTTTGACCGAATTCTTTGACTTCATACACGACGTGGAATGATAATCTCGATCTTCCTTAATATATGATGGACCAACTTCAACATAGAGGGATGCAAATAGATTTTTAATTTATAGCTCTCTTTATGATACATTTGGATGCTTCATATAAAAAAAATCATTCGTCCTCAACACATTCCTCTGTATTGTTGATGTGATATATCTTTCCATTCATCAGAGTCCTTTACCCCTAAAGAAAAGACCATTGAATGATTACCTGGAATTTTGTGCTCTTTAGAACCACCTCTGTTGTACTTGATTCCTGGTACTACATATAGTGCTTCGATTCATGAACAACATTGTTAGATATTATTATTTTGGATCTAAAAATATCTACCTCTTCAATTGAATATTCTATTTAATCCGGAAGATAAACTCTTCCTTCAATTTATCCTTCTTCATTGTAACTTTCTTCTCTTGTTAAATAATTTCTAATAACTACCAACAATGCATCTAGTTTATGATCCTTACAGTCCTCAAATTATTCTGTCTCATATTCTTCTTAAATTTCATCTTCTTTTGAATGCATATTCTTCTTTTTGAAGAACATTCTCTTAGTACTTCTATTACCCTTCACATTTGATTAATAAATCTTTTTGGTAATTTCATCATTGTCTTCATTGTAGTCATCAAACTTATTAGGGAATTTTACTACCAATTTCCCAATCGTTCTACTTTGAAAGTATTAAAATGTAATTTTACCTATGTAATTCCATTTTATCCTTTGTAGATTTAAGGAGAGAAATTACATGAAATTATCCAAATTTTCTTACTCAGGATTATCTTCAATAAGGATATTCTTCCTGGGATTGAATTCCACTTCTTTGGACATCCTATTTTCCACTGCATCTTTATCATCATTTCAAATTTAATTTTTTATAAGGGTATTATTTAAGTTATCTAGTGTCATCTCTTTCATGTCTTTTTAATCCAACACTAAAACATTCAGATTAAACCGCGATGGATGTACCCTCAAGATACATTTCATGATCTTTATATTTTCAATGAATTCTCCAAGACCCCACATTTCTACCACAATAACATTTACCCTATCGACGAATGTATCAATAGTCTCATTGGGGTTTATTCTGAGATCCTTATACTTTTTCCACAGAACCAACATCATTGCTTCTCATAAATTGGTATCACCTTCATAAAAGTTCAATAATTTTTCCCACATAGCATGTGATGTTTTACAAGACATAACCTTCTTATAAATTGAATTTTTTATGGCTACCCGTAGAGCAATGGTCCCTTTAATATCAACATCCAATTATCTTATTTCATCATCTAATAAAGAAAAACTATTTAAATAAAATGACATTCCATGCATAAATTTTATAAATACATCCATTATTAATGATCAGAAGTAGTACTACATCATATTATTCTATAGATGAAAATTATTTCTATCGAAGATCTGAATTCCATTATGATTGACCGCCTCCATTTCTTCTTCTGAGAGTGAATCAATGACTTTCAAACATTCGATCTGATACCAATTGTTAGGCCCACAAGTTTGAATACCCTAAAAGGGGGGTTAATCCAGGAATGACAAATTAAACCCTTTATGATCTTATTTCTTCATTAAAAACTCTCTTCTCTCTTGTTCTCTTTGAAAAGTATGAACAAAATTTAAATCATGCATGAGACAGAAAAAATTTTACTTGGTTCACCCTCACTGGGATACATCCAAAGAGCATATAACAATGGTGTCCCAATGTACCAAATTCACTAATCTAAAACCCCAAGATTCCATGATACGCTTCTCTTTGAATAATATAGTAGCGTGTTTTGTACGCAACTTCGAGTTCTAACACACACCACAACCAGTCAAACTAGCCATCATGAATAGTAATATCTACTTTTTAAAATTTTATAAATTTTATCATTCAAAATGGATTCATTTTTGGATTTGGAATATTGAAATTTTTTTAGGGTGAATTTTAGGTATTTTTCTGAAAACTTTCAATTTTTGACGAATCGTGAAAAACACTGAGTTATAGTTTAAAACCGAATTTTTATTTAAATAATTATTTATTTTATTTAAATTTATTTTAGGTAAAAATAGATACATAATACCTTTATAAGTTAAATTTAATTCATTGGAGTCAGTTTATAATAATTTTAAAAATTGGGTACAACCATGAAAGAGGCACACACGCAAGGAAGAAAATTACATTAAATCACAATTTCGAAGACTTGAACTTTTCACTTTCTTTTACCCATCTCCTTAGAGAATTTTCAAATTCACATAAAACTTAATTTTACCGCTTCTGTGAGTGGAATTTTTAAAATACAATAGACACGATTAATATCAAGGAGTAAAATTTTGTTCATTAAGATAAAAAAAATTTTTTGTGAATAGTAACTTTATACTTTTATTTACCACTATAATAGGTAATTAGGGTAATTAAGGGTAAAAATTATATTATTATTTCCCTAAAAAATTTCCTAATTCTATTGTCTAAGTATAATTCGACTGAAAACAACCTTAGTAATAAAATATGAACCTCTTTGGTCCACTTGGATTAGATTAGGACATTGATTATTATTTAATTCAAAGAAGATTTAAAAGAGTTAAAATCAATGTTTAATAACTAAAACATTTTTAATATCGGCTATAGATAAGATAAATTAGATTATAAATATTAATTATAAACCTAAAAATATTTCCTACATGATGGTATTTAATTTATAATTTTTATACATTAAACAATTTAAATTATTTATGACACAATGATGATACAATAATTACCTTATTAGTAAAATATTAAAATAATTGATATTTTAAATACCCAAATAAATATAATTTGAGACTTTTAATGAATTAAATGAACTTTATAGGTTACTATAACATGTTATGGTTGATTAAATGAATTAATTTTTTAGTAATAATGCTGTTATAAATTTAGAAAAAACAAAATACCAAATAGTGTCAAAATTGACACAAAACAGTTTTTTAAAAAATATTATATTATTAATTAATATTAAATTCCTAAAAATATAAGGTTTGGAAAAGAGTCTTATATAATGATAGATGTATTATTAATTAACCACTTGGGATTTTCTTGGATGTTTATAGTAATTTTATTAACCATATAATATAAAAATACAAAGAGACTTGGTAAATGTCAAACTAATTAACTAAGAGTTAAAACAAAACGATAAGGTTAATATAGTGACAAAAACCTGTCTAAAACATATTGGTTGAGATGTTTTAGACCAATAACCACCTTAAAATTTAAATAATCCACTTTGGAGCCATTAGAAACCGAATATGAATTTATTATAAAATAATATTTTTGGATTTTCCTAAGGTGCCCCTCACCACTCTTATAAAAGGGAACTCCCCCTTCTCACTAATTCACACCTTCAAAGACTTTTTACTTCTCCATACCCTACCAAAATATTCTCTCAACTTCCCTAAATTCATCCTATAGGCCTTCCTTTAGTCAAAAATCCAACCTAATGAGCCCTTTTGATAAAATTCAAAGGAAGAACCCGAAGAAGAGGTAATGATTTCACCACGCTCTTTTAAGTTCCTTTCTTCTTCCACTTCTTATTTATTTGTTATTTCCATTTTAAAATAATAACTCCAGTATCTTATATATACTGTAATGTTATTATAAATATGGTAAAACCATTTTCAAAATTCTATCCATTCTTTTAATGACATGTCACCATAAGTGCGTACGTACTGCTTACCATGTCCACGTCGTGGTGTAATTGATATTAACAACATTATTATTTGGATGGGTTTGATAATGATATGTAATTGATGTAAATAATAAATATAACATAATTATTATTCTGTATATATGATATATCATCCAATTATATATTATTTTAATATCAAAATAATGATATTGTCGCTCGTGCGTATGTACGGACAACCGTCTCCACGAACACGATAAGATTCATTTCCCATCGTATCCATTCAAGAATAATTTTCATTTGATGATTAAAAATAATGTTTAAGGACTTGATATCATTCTGGATATGAATAAGATACAACCTATGTATAACAAACATACCTTATGTAACAAAACATATAAAATAAAATGAGTAATTTAACACCTAAAATGATGATTATACTAAAATATTATTAACAAAGAAATATTAAAAGATCATGATATCATATTTATGTTTATGATTCATTTATAATTTAATAACAATTATTTCACCATTATAAATGAGGTAAACCAACCCTCAACCAATGAAAAGTACAAGATAAGGGTTTATTTCACAATCTCTTCATTATCCGATGTTGTTTATATGTAATTATCTACTAGGACTTCTTTATCATCCACATCGATGTTTCTTAAAATTTATTACAAAAAAATTTATAGAATATGGGTTAAAGTCTTTTATACCCTTGTTGGACTTTTTATAAGATGTTTATAAAGGAATCCTTCCATCTTTTTCCAAACAAGGTCCCTTTTAACCATTTTGACAGAATTAAGGTAAGAATGTTTTTTAACTTATACGGTGGGTGCGGTTATTCTCTGTCGTTCTTACACCTTTGATGCTTCCCTTAAAAGCTTATAATAATATTTTCAAAATAAAGGTTTTATTTATAATTGTGTGAATTTTAAATTATTTCAGAAAAAGTGTTATTTCTCTCAAATAGTTTTGATTTCATCTATGTCAACATCCTTTGATTGATTTTAAGCTTATTTGAAGTTAATTTATTATGATACAAAACTTCCATATTGTATTGAAGGTTTTTTGATATGTTTGACTTTGGATTGTAATTTTTATACCATTCATGGTTTATGGATAAATTATTGACATTTCGTATGATAATTTTAATATGAATGTTTATGTTATGTTTAAGCCTTTTCATATGAGAAATGAATTGGACTTGGTAAGTAACAGGTGGAGCCCGCTATATCTCCTCGATGCATCGGTAGGTCTCATGAGACAAACTATTTTCTTGGCACAAGGCCTTGAAAAAAACTTATTTGTAGTCTTGGAACAAATCCTTGACTATGTGGGTAAGATATTCTGACATTATGCATTCCATTATTATGAAAGTGGTTATTTATATTCCATGTGATTACTCGACTAGTAGAATATCCATGTGAATAAGTAAATGGTCTTATTTAATTTTATCTTTTTCATATTATGATGAAGTTCAAGTTTAAAAGGCTTTTGTTTTAGTTATAAATTGCCTTAAATGTTGATGTTTAATTATAAATGTTTCCACTACATTGTGATACTTACTGAGCATCTGAGCTCACCCCTTTCAATGTTTTATTTTTTCCCAGGATGTGAAGAAGTATTTTATGAATGACCTACAGTGATAGTATGAGGGTACATGAAGACAAGATTTTTTTTTAGTTTTTTTCACTTTATGATGTAATGTAAGACTTATGAATATATCTAGTGTTTCCAAGGCTACTAAACTAATCAATCTATCAAGATTTGATCTTTTGTGATCATTCCGATATTATGTAATAATGCACCGACTCTCGTTAACTGGGGTCAAGGCATTACATTTGGTATCAGAGGATGTTTATTACAAACGTTGGAGGCTATATTTAGATAAACTATGATTAGAGCACATAGACCAAAGATGGAATTTGAGGATTAGTGTAGAATAACTTCCTATAATTTGGTATTGTGTAGATTTTTTGATATTTCTATGCAATACATCCCTGTTTGGATATGAGCAGGTAGAGGCAGCTCTGGCACAGATGTACCTAGAGGTAAAACCCAAAAACACCGCTTTGAGCTAGACTAGAACTGAAACTGGTTCATGACAACGGGCCTTGCTGCACTCTTGGTAACGACACTCCCGAGGGATATGCTTAGGATAATTCTCATTTTCTTTACAAACCATTATGAAGGGTTTAGGAGTATATACTTCCTCAAAGAAAACATTTTTATGATTATGGATTATATCCATAAACTGTTCAATTCATGTTATGTTTTTTACAAGTTTGGATTTATTTATTGTGATTCATAAACTAATCTAGTGTATGTTAATTTTTAGAAAGAGTGCCTAGTAGAAGAAATGGAAACTCTATCAATGCACGCACTCCATGTAGGGACTCCCCTCCTGTTCAAGATAATTATAGAGTAACGGGTGATGCAACTGGTGCTGATCAGCTAATCACCATACTGGGACAACTCACTCAAGTTATGAATAATAACCTTACCCATATGGAGCACCCAGATCCACAGCGTAGAGGATCAATGTTAGATCACTTAATGAGGCAACAACCACCAACATTCAATGGGATTACAAATCTACTAGTAGCTGAGAAATGTATAAATTCCTTAGAGAAAATATTTCATTCCTTGGGGAGTAGTGAAAGGGAAAAAGTTATCATGGCAGTTTACCGCCTCACTGGGGATGCTGACCAATGGTGTTCATTGATTGAAAACACAAAGGAAGATGATGAAGTATCAAATATGGAATGGAGGTTTTTCAAAGATATGTTCTTAGAAAAATACTTTCCTTATGACCATTGAGCAGGTATGGAAAGGAAATTTCCGATTCTAAGGAAAAAGGAGGATTATAATGTCGCAAAGTATGAGGCTAACTTTACAAGGTTAGAAAGGTATGATGCAGATTATATAAGTAACTCATGAAGTAAGATTTTTCATTTCCAATGGATCAAGGCCAAGCCTATGCTATCACTACTACTGAGGTAGAAACTCTGAAAGAAGTGGTGGTAGGTAATTTAATAGTTTCCTAAAGTTTAGAAAATCCATTATTTGATTCTGGATCATCACATTTTTTAATATCTTCCCAGTTTAATAAGAAAATTAGATATTTCCAATTTGATCTAACAAGGGATTTGTCATTTAAAACTCCTAAGGGAAGTATCATTGCAACAATGTTTTGTGAATCAGTCCCCATTAGAGGATATAAATGTTCTTTATCTTCTGATCTCATCGTCATACCCATGATTGAGTTTGATATAATCCTCGGTATGGATCAGCTTTCAGAACACGATGTGAATATATATTGTAAGAAGAAGGAGGTTATGATTTTTGATGATGATGATAAAGAACACCTTATATTTATAGTATAATCTTCACCACCTAATTCTTATCTAGATACACCCCCAGTAACTCAACTAAATTAAATTATTGGGGAGGAAGAGAATTAAATAACTGTGGGTGAGGAAAGGAATGTTCAAATAGAGGATGTAACTATTGTGAATGAATATATTGATGTGTTTTTAGAGGATCTACCTGGACATCCTACCGAATGAGACATTGAGTTTTCCATTGATTTAATTCCTGGTTCAAGGCCTATATCGAAGACCCCTTATAGAATGGCCACTATGGAATTAGTTGAACAAAAGAAAAAACTATAGGAATTGAGTAATAAGGGATTTATCTTTTAAAAAAAAGAAATATGGATCTATGAGGTTATGTATCGACTACAGGGAAATTAATGCTATAACAATAAAGAACAAGTATCCCCTACCTCGCATTGATGATTTATTTGACCAACTGCATGAAGCCCAATACTTTTCAAAGATTGACCTTCGATCTGGATTCCATTAGTTGTGTGTGAAGAAGGAAGACATTCCGAAGACAGCATTTCGAACCAGGTACAGGCATTATGAGTTTACAGTAATGCCTTTTGGATTAACTAATGCACCCTCAGTATTCATGGATCTAATGAATTGAGTTTTCACGGAATATCTCGATGATTTTGTGGTGGTATTTATTGATGATATCTTGGTATATTCCAAAATATACGAAGATCGGTAAAATCACTTGTGCATTATCGTAAAGACTATGAGAAGACATGAACTCTATGGGAAGTTTAGCAAATGTGAATTCTGGCTTCATGAGTTTTCTTTTCATGGACATATTGGCTCTAAAGATGGAATCTCTGTTGTTCCTTTTAAGACAAGATCAATCCAAGAATGGCCATCACCAACGAGTATAACTAAGGTATGCAGTTTTATTGGTTTAGCAGGTTGTTATCAATGTTTCATCTAGAATTTCTCCCGATTGGCTAACCCATTAAGAAAGCTCACACGTAGTGGAGTTAAATTTGTTTAGACAAAATAGTGTGAAGAATGTTTTGAAGAACTGAAGAGAATATTTTTCAATGCTCCTATTTTGACTATACCATTAGGAAATGAAGGTTTTGTTATTTATAGTGATGCATCAAAGAAAGGACTTGGTTGTGTCCTTATGTAGAATGATAGAGTTATTGCCTATTCATCATGACAGCTGAAAATTCATGAGCAAAAATATCCTACTCATGATCTTGAGTTAGCTGCTGGAATCTTTTCCTTGAAGATATGGAGACATTATCTCTATGCTAAAAAATGTGAGATATATACCGATCACAATAGTTTGAAGTATATTTTCTCACACAAAGAACTCAACATGAGGCAAAGGCGATGGCTTGAACTACTAACGGATTATGATTTCACGATATACTACCACCCAGGGAATGAAAATAAGGTGGAAGATGCTTTGAGCAGAAAGGATCATGGAGTTTTGAACAAAATGAGAGTTGAAAGGGATCCAATTTTCATAGATCTAGTAAAGTTGGATTTGGGAATAACCATGGAAGTTGAAACATCAATACTTTTTCAAATGGTTTCCAAACCATAATTACTAGAAATGATAAAGAGTTCTCAGACTTATGATGAAGATTTTAAAAATAAAATTAAAGCTGTGAATGATGGGAGATTGAGTGAATTTTTATATGAAGATGGAATTATGAAATTTGGGAGAAGACTTTGTGTTTCCGATATACCTGATCTAAAAAGGGAATTGATGGATGATGCTCATAGTTCCAATTTCTCTATACACCCTAGGAGAACCAAAATGTATAGAGATTCGAAGGAACATTTTTGGTGGGACAACATGAAGAGGGAGATTGCTTCTTTTGTGTCAACATGTATGGTTTGTCAACAAGTGAATGCTGGAAGGCAACAACCTGGTGGATTATTTCATCCTCTTCCCATAACTGAGTGGAAATGGGATAATATCACGATGGATTTTGTCATGGGACTACCAAAGACTCCTAGAAGGAACGATGTAGTATGGGTCATTGATGATCGTCTTACCAAGTCAGCACATTTTATTTCTATAAGGGAAGATTTACCAATTGAACGTCAGACAAGACTATATATTAATGAAGTTTTGAGGCATCATGGAGAACCCCTAACAATTTTTTTGAATCGTGATCCCTGTTTTACATCAAGATTTTCTGGAAAAGTTTTCATAAAGCCCTGGATACTGAACTTAATTTGAACATTTCTTTCCACCCCCAAACTGATGGACAATCAGAACAAACTATTCAAACCTTAGAAGACATGTTTAGATCATTCTCACTTGACTTTAAGGGTATGTATGATCAATATTTACCTTTGATATAATTTTCCTATAACAATAGCTTCCATTCGAGTATTCATATGGCACCATATGAAGCATTATACGGAAAGAGATGTCACACACCAACCTGTTGGGATGATGTCGGTGAATGCAAACACATAGGCCCATAATTGTTGGAGGAAACGATGGAAGAGGTGAAGGTAATCCAAACCCACATCAAATCAGCTCAAAGTATGCATAAGAGGTATTCTGAAAACTGAAGGAAGGATTTGGAATTTCAGGTCGGAGATCATGTTTTCTTGAAGGTGGCTCCATGGAAGGTTGTTATACGTTTCAGTAAAAAGGGAAAATTGAGTCCCAGGGACGTCAGAACATTTGAAATTCTAGAATGAATTGGGGTTGTAGCTTACCATTTGGCAATGTCGTCAAGTCTATCCAAAGTTCACGATCTGTTCCATATATCAGTGTTGAGAAAATACATGCCTGACCCAATGCATTTACTCACCTATGAGGAATTAGAAATGGAACCCGGTCTATCTTATTGTGAAGAGCCTTTCCAGATTCTTAATACGAGAGAACAAGTGTTGAGAAACTGGACGACACGTCTGGTAAAAGTTCTATGGAGAAACCATAAGATGGAAGAGGCAACATGGGAACCCGAGGAACTTATGACGAAGAACCACCCGAGTCTTTTCATGTAGTAGTATTCTATAAATTTCGAGGAATAAATTATTTGAAGGAGGGGATAATGTAACACCCCAAGCTTCCATGGTACACTTCTCTTTTAATAATACAGTAGTGTGTGTTGTACGCAACTTCAAGTTCTAACACACTCCACAACCAATCAAACATGCCATTATGAATAGTAATAATGTCTTTTTGAAATATTATAATTTTAATCTTTCAAAATAGAATTCATTTTTTCATTCGGAATATTGAAATTAGCTTAGGGTGAATTTTTGGTATTTTTCTGAAAACTTTCAATTTTTGAGGAATAGTGAAAAACACTAAGTTATAGTTTAAAACCAAATTTTTATTTAAATAATTATTTATTTTATTTAAATTTATTTTAGGTTAAAATAGATACATAATACCTATATATGTTCAATGTAATTCATTGGAGTCAGTTTATAATAATTTTAGATATATAAAATTTTTATTGAACTTTTCACCATCTTTTACCCATCTCATGGGAGAATTTCAAAATTCACATGACACTTAATTTTACCACTATTTTGAGTGGAATTTATAAAATCCAAGAGACATGGTTGATATAAATTAGTAAAATGTGGTTTAATAAGATAAAAATAATTGTCGGTGAATAGTAACTTTTTGCTTTTATTTACCACGGTTAAATGTAAATAGGGTAATTAAGGGTAAAAAGGATATTATTTTTACCCTAAAAAATTTCCTAATTCTATTGGATAAGTATAATTCAACCAAAAACAACCTTAGGAATAAAATATGAACCTATTTGGTCTACTTGGATTAGATTAGGATATTTATTTTTATTTAATTCAAAGAAGAGTTTAAAGAGTTAAAATCAATGTTTAATAACAAAAACATGATTAATATAGGGTTATACATAAGATAAATTAGATTATAAATATTAATTATAAATATCAAAATATTTCCTTTGTAATGGTATTTTATTTATAATTTTTAGACATTAAATAATTTAATTTATTTCTGACACAATGATGATGCAGTAATTACCTTATTAGGAAAATATTAAAATAATTGATATTATAAATACCCAAATAAATAAAATTTGAGACTTTTAATGAATTCCACGAATTTTACAGGTTAATATGAAATTTTAGGGTTGATTAAATGAATTATTTTTGAAGTAATAATGCTTTTATGAATTTAGAAAAAACAAAATACCAAATAGTGTCAAAATTGACATAAAAGTGTTTTTAAAACAAATATCATATTATTAAATGATATTCAATTCCTAAAAATATAATGATAGGAAAAGAGACTTATATAATGATAGTTTTATTATTAATGAACAACATTTGGTTCTCTTGGAAGTTTATAGTATGTTTATTAACCATATAATATAAAAATACGAAGAGACATGGTAAATGTCAAACTAATTATCTAAGAGTTAAAACTAAAAGATAAGGTTAATATAGTGACTCAAACCTATATAAAACCTATTGGATGAGATTTTTTCGACCTATCCCCACTATAAAATTTACATAATACACTTTTGAGCCATTAGACACCGAATATGAATTTATTATAAAACAATATTTCTAGCTTTTCCTAAAGTTCCCCTCGCCCCTCTTATAAAAGGGAAATCCCCCTTCTAAACAAAAACAGATTAAAATCCTGTTGGCTCGGCCTTTCCCTGCCCAAATATTCTCTCAAAATCCCTAAATTCATCCTAGAGGCCTTCCTTTAGTCAGAAAGCCAACCTAAGGATCCCTTTTGATCAAATCAAAACGAAGAACCCGAAGAAGAGGTAATGATTTCACCACCCTCTTTCAAGTTCCTTTCTTCTTCCACTTATTCATTATTTTTTATTTCCATTATAAAAAAATAACTCCATTATCTTATATATATTGTGATGTTATTATAAATATGGTACAACCATATTCAGTATTCTATCCATCTTTTGAATGACATGTCACCAAACATGCGTACATACGGCTTACTGTCTCCATGTCGTGGTGTAATTGTTATTCAAAACATTATTATTTGGATGGGTATTATAATGATGTGTAATTGATGTAAATAATAAATATAACATGATTATTATTCTGTATATATGATATACTATCTAATTATATATTATTTTAATATCAAAATAATGATATTGTCGCTCGTGCGTACGTACGGACAACCGTCTCCACGAATGCGATAATATTCATTCCCCATCGTATCCATTCAAGGCTAATTTTCATTTGATGATTAAAAGTAATGTATAAGGACTTGATATCATTATGGATATGAATAAGATACAACCTATGCATAACAAAGATAGCTTATGTAACAAAACATATAAAAGGAAACGAGTAAGTTAACTCCCGAAATGACGATAATACTAAAATATTATTAACAAAGCAATATTAATAGATCATGATATCATATTTATGTATATGATTCTTGTATAATTTAATAATAATTATTTCAGCATTATACTGGAGTTAAAACAACACACGACCAATGAAAGGTACAAGGTGAGAGTTTATTTCACAATCTCTTCATTATCCGAGTTTGTTTATATGTAATTATCTATGGGGACTTCTTTATCATCCACATCCATGTTTCATAAAAATTTATTTCAAAACATTTTATAGAATATGGATTAAAGTCATTTATACCCTTTTTTGTATTTTTATAAGATTTCTATAAAGGAATCTTTCCGTTGTTTTCCAAACAATGTCCTTTTTAACCTTTTCGACCGAATTAAGGTAAGAATGTTTTTTTAACTTATACGGCGAGTGCGGTTATTCTCCGCCGTTATTACACCTTTAAAGACTCCCTTACAAGATAATAATAATATTTTTAAAATAAATTTTTTCATTAGAATTATGTGACTTTTAAATGATTTCAAAAAAATAGATATTTCTCTCAAATAGTTTTGATTTAATCTATGTCAACATCAATTGATGGATTTTAATCTTATTTGATGTTGATTTATTATGATACAAAACTTCCATATTGTATTGAAGGTTTTGTTATATGTTTGACTGTGGAAGTTTTATTTTTATACCATTCATGGTTTATGGATAAATTATTGACATTTCATATGATAGTTTTCATAAGAATGTTTATGTTATGTTTAAACCTTTTCATACAAGTAATGTATTGGACATAGTAAGTGACGGGTGGTGCCCACTATAGCTCCTCGATGCATCGGTAGGTCTCATGAGAAAAACTAGTGTCTTGGCACAAGGCCTTGACAAAAACTTATTTGTAGTCATGGAACAAGGCCTTGACTATGTGGTTATGATAGTCTGGCATTATTCATTCCATTATTATGAAAGTGGTTATTGATATTGCATGTGATTATTCGACTAGTAGAGTATCAATATGAATAAGTAAACAGAATTATTTAATTTTATCTTTTATGTATTATGATGATGTTCAAGTTTAAAAGGATTTTGATTTAGTTATACATTGCCTTAAATTTTGATGTTTATTTATGAGAGTTTCCGCTACATTGTTATCATTACTGAGCATCTGAGCTCACCACTTTCAGTGTTTTATTTTTTCCTAGGATGTGAAGAAGTATTTTATGAATGACCTGTATGGATAGCATGAGGGTATATTATGACAAGATGTTTTGTAGTTTTTTTTCACTATATGATGTAATGTAAGACTTATGAATATATCTAGGGTTTCCAAGGCGACTAAACTAATCGATCTTTCGAGATTTGATCTTTTTAAATCATGCCAATATTATGTAACAATGCACAGACTCTGGGTAACTGGGGTCGGGGCTTTACAACTAAGGATCACTGGAAATAATGTGTTCAATGTTGGGGATATATCTTTTTGGCCCAATCTCCCTTCCATTAATTGGTTTATGGTTTCCTCACTGAATTCCCAAGGGTCCCTCAAGATGCCTATTTCTAAGGCACAATGTTAGTGGAAAGGACCAACATCTTCCTCTTCCTTCAATCTATTCTCTTGGAAAGGAATCCACTCATATTTTATAGACTTGTAGGTCTAATACAATTTATGGACATGTAGGTCCATTCATTTTTATGATTTCATGCATGCTCAACTTTAGGTAGATTCTCTATTGAAGTTCCTTTTTTACCTACAGATGAAGCCCTCCTTCTATAGAATTTTTAGATAGTAGAAAATAATTTTTTAATATTTATTTGAAGATTTCACAAACTTCCTTGAGTTTTCTGTGAACTACCTACTCCACCAGTGTACTGTGTAGTGGGTCACTTACATGGACTTCCTCTTTCATGTACCACAGTCTCTTCTGCGAACCATACTCCATTCAGAAACTGCCTCTCCCTTTTATTCCTCATAACACCTCTACGTACTGATGTTGTGAACATTATATATATGAACAGCTTCCTAAAATAGTATCTATAACTTTTCTCTATATATAAATTCTTCTCTGTCTGTGGACTACCCCTACCTCTTCGAACCCCCTCTATCCACAAACTGCTCACTATTCACAGACTGCCTTCACTTCTACATACTGAATCTCCCTCATTCATGTACTACATTCTTTCTACATAGACCATTCCTCCTTTTTAGATTTCAAATCCCTGCCAAAAACCCTTTCGTGGTCTATTTCACAAACTTTTTCACCCTTTGTGGATTCACTTCCCACAAATTCTTTCGAACTTAGCCAAATTCCCAGAGCAGATAAATGTTCTCTAAAAAATTATCTCTTATATATAATCAGTATGATTAGCGCTCTTTATATAATTAAAGATAGCCACCAAATCTATTAATCCATTATTTACCAATTATTTGATTTGGTACAGCCCCCACTGCATATTGATCTTCCTTTCACGAACCACACCCATTCCATGAACCATTTTTTCAGAGTGGTCGGCATACTACCTTTGCTCCTATACGGATCCATTCTATTCTACCATCCCACAAACTTCCATTCCTTCCACCTACCACACTCCCTTCAACAAAAACCATCACCACAAACCATTTTTGATTCTGTGAACAACTCTCGTGTACCGTGCCCGCTACCTAGTATGTGGTTGCGAACCCTTCCCCCGAAAGGGTATGTGTTTCATGTCCCATGCTTTGCATTTCTCTTCCTCTACTGATTTAATTTTTCATTCTTCCTATAAGGCCCCACCCTTAAACATTACTTAATCTTGAGTTACTTAAAGAATACACGTTGAGGATCTTTTCAGGTTTAGAGTTTTAGAGAATTAGATCATAAAACATGCATTACATTGCACATTTAAACAAAGTGGTTACATTAAAGATAGTACTCATATTTCCCATCAACAGAAATATATTTAAAATAAAACATGGATTCTTTCTTGACACTTCCTTTAAACTATCATCACATCATGTACCTTTCCCTTGACCTGTGAAAAACATTTCAAAAACTTGGGATGAGCATAAAAAGCTCAGTAAGGGATATAAAAGTACGAAATGAAAACATTAGTCCATGTATGAAATCATAATTTACTCATAAAACACAATCACTTTAACATACCTCATCAAATCATGAATAAATCATAGAAATCATAAGACATAAATGTAACTTGAGGCATTCATAACATTCTTACGTAGGGAGTAACCCTCATGGTTACCTTTGGAATACCCATAATAGTAAATTCCCTAAATATCTTCGGATAAACCTTAATGTTTAACTCCTTCGCGTTACTCAATGCATCGTAGAGATATATCGGGTTCACCCATTGTAACACCCCAAGCTTCCATGGTACACTTCTCTTTGAATAATACAATAGTGTGTGTTGTATGCAACATCAAGTTCTAACACACACCACAACCGATCAAACTAGCCATTATGAATAGTAATACCTACTTTTTGAAATTTCATAAATTGTATCTTTCAAAATGGACTTCATTCTTGGATTCGTATTATCAAATTTATCCTAGGGTGATGTTTTGGAACTTTTAGGATAACCATTATATTTTTGATGAATAGTAAAAATTTCTAAAAACAAATTTTTTATTCAAAATAATTAATAGTGATAAATTATACTATTTAGTGGTTTTAAGGTATAATTAGAACATTATTTTACCATTTTACCCAATGGTGGTCATTAGAATTATTTTCACTTTGAAATTGGACATAAACAATTGTCAATCTTTTGATATATATTGTTTCTTAAAAACACGCTATTTGTTGTGACAACGGGAATTAATTATTAAATTAATTAATTCAAATTATATGTTTTGAATTTTTTAAAATAGACATCATTTTTGAATTTAGAATATCAATTATATCTCAGGGTGAATTTTTGGAATTGTTCTGAAAAACATAAATTTTTGATAAATAGTGAAACCACTAAGTCATAGTTTAAAAACTAATTTTTCGGGTAAATGAAACATTACCACTTCTGTGATTTGATTTTCAAAAATCTTACATAAGTGGTTGTCATTAGGAAGTTAAATGTGGTTCAATGGGATTAAAATAATTTTTTGTAGAATAGTAACTTTTAAGTTTTATTAATCACGATTAAAGGTAATTAGTGAAATTTAGGGTAAAAATGATATTATAAAAATATGAAAATACCTTTACACTTTTCCTAACCTTATTGGATGAGTCATGTCCGACCAAGACAATCCATGGGTCAACTTGGGGATCCCATGCAGCCACTTGGGTAATAAATTGACATTTATAACTTTTTATTTAAAGTAAAAATAAAATTGTCACAAACATGTGTTGTTTTACTAAAACAATTATTACATGGGGTTATATAAGTTAACATTTCGACTATAAATATTTATTTGAAATATAAAACTATTTCCTACATCATGATATTTTTTTTATAATTTTTAGACATTAAATAAATTAAATTTTTTATCACACCATGATGATGCAGCGATTACCTCATTAACTAACGATTTAAATAAAATGAAAAGATAATGTAAAATATAAGACATAAACTAGTCATAAACCTATTGGATGAGTATATTTAGAACCATTATCACCTTACCTTCGAAATATATAATTTTGGGACATTCAAAATCCGAAAATCATTTCATAATAATGTAACATTTCATGAGTTTCCAATAGTGCCCCTCCTCTCCTCTTATAAAAGGCCCCCACCTCTACCACCTTACTCACACCATAAAAGACATTTTTATCATCCAACCTATGCCCCAATACTCTCTCAACTTACCTCTATTACTCCTAGAAGCTTCACTTTGGTCAGATGTCTTCCCAGGGAAGCCTTTGGCTCAAATCAAAAAGAGTCACCCGATTTTAAGGTAATGTCTTCTCTTGTGTTCTTTTGTTTTATTTTTCTTCTCAAACCCACTAAAATCTTTTTATTGCTTTATTTTGTAACAACTCCAGTATCCTCAATATACTTGGATTTTTTTACGAGATGGATTTTATTTACAGTTACACACATCTTCGTCTAATGGTTAAAGAACATACTGTTTCTGTGGGTGGCGAATTACTACCTCACGAAATGATGATTGTTCAATATGCCTTTAACACCTCTCATGGTGGCCATTATGATGACACCATTTTCATATATGATATATATATTATGTTTATGTTTTCCTTATGCTTCTTTATTTCTCATTTATGGCATACCTTTATGATTTCCATTATGGGTAAACGCGATAATTTCATTTTAGGAAATGCGGACTACCGCCCCCTCAAAGTGATTTGAATCGTTAATGCCATATGTGGGATGTATAAAGGATGGAGTAAATGTTATTATACATTATATTATACTGGAATTATAGTATACCTTTATATAATTATAATTTCATTCCATTAAATACGAAATAGAATTGAAAGTAGCATTCATGCGTACATATGGCTTACCGTCTCCATGAACGGTGCATTTCATTTCATACCTCTAAATGTTATCTAATATTATAAATGCATGTATATACTAGATATATATGATATATATGATATCTAAATCATGAATATACTTCTGTATATAATGGATATTTCACCACATGAACAACTTGTAATTTTAAGAGGTTTATTTTTTACTCAAGTACCAAAGATCAACAAAATGACTATTATTAACTTAAATAATTACATAATGTTCATACCATGGTAATAAGTGATATAAAAGGAATAATGAAAATTAAAAAGGTTCTACAGCAAATAGAAATTAACTCTAGTTTATTATTCAGGAGATTAAAGAACGATCGAGTCAAGTCGGACATGAGGTAAGGTAACTTCTTAACCCAATTTTCGTTCTTTGGGTTAATCTCCTACTTTCAAATTATGTTATGATATTATTATGTCCTATCTTGTATTTATACATTATTTATGTGTACATATAGTTGATACACATAATGGATATATTTTATTTTAAAAAATGATCTTTGCAAGGGACTTTGTCTCAATCTCCATTCATTGAGGCATATTTTGTTTTATACACAAATTTCTTTTATACGGTGTCTAAAACCCTTTGACTTTTACATTTATTCAAAATGAATATTTTTATACGAAGCATTTTACTAAAGGACAAAAATGAATGTTTTTTTGTCGTACGTATGCGGCGACAATGACTTCTCCACCGTCGTGACCATTATTTGGGTTTCATCTTCCTCTACAAGCCATAACTTTTTTAAAATGAAAAATAAATTCCAAGTTTTAATTTTCTTTTATTTTGGTATTGAAAATGGTTTTGATAATTTTTTTATTATATCAATGTGTTGTATTAATATCTTGTGATTGAAATGTGGAAATATTATGTTTCCTTTATGCATGTTTTATGGGATACGATTATGTTATGGTTTATGATATGTTTAAACCTGTTCATATGAGGAATGAATTAGACTTAATAAGTGATGGGTGGAGCCCGCTATAGCTACTCGATGCATCGGCAGGTCTCATGAGACAAACTAGTGTCTTGGCATGATGCCTCGACAAAATATTATTTGTAGTCTTGGCACGAGGCCTTGACTACGTGGTTATTATAGTCTAGCATTATGAATTCCATCATTATGAAAGTGGTTATTGATATTTCTTGTGATTATTAGACTATTAGAATATCAATGTGAATAAGTAAATGGCGTTATTTCATTTTATTTTTGCCATATTATGCTAAGGTTCAAGTTTAAAAGGCTTTTGTTTTAGTTATACATTGCCTTAAATGTTAATGTTTATTTATAAAATCTTCTGCTATATTGTTATCCCTACTGAGCATCTGACCTCACCCCTTCCAATGTTTTAATTTTTCCAGGATGTGAAGAAGTATATTATGAATGACCTACAGGGATAGTATGAGGGGATATGAATACAAGATTTTTTTTTTGTTTTGTTTTACTTTATGATATAATGTAAGACTTGTGAATGTATCTAGTGTTTCCAAGGCTACAAAACTAATCGGTCTTTCGAGACTTGATCTTTTGTGATCATTCCAATGTTATGCAATAATTCACTGACTCTAGCTAACTAGGGTCGGGGCGTTACAGTTGGTATCAAAGCCAATTTAGTACTAACC
This sequence comes from Viscum album, assembly GCA_963277665.1. Taxonomy (NCBI): domain Eukaryota; kingdom Viridiplantae; phylum Streptophyta; class Magnoliopsida; order Santalales; family Viscaceae; genus Viscum; species Viscum album. The sequence goes on from OY728157.1 coordinate 870,107,353, forward strand.
TTGGAAGCTAGATTTAGATAAAATCTGATTAGAGCACATATATCTATGATAAAATTTGAGGATTAATATAGAAGAACTTCCTAGAATTTTGGTATTATAGAGATTTTGTGAGTTTTCCGAGAAATACATCCCTTTCTGGATACAAGTAGGTAGAGGCGGCTCTGGCACAGATGTACCTAGGGGTAAAACCTGAAAACACCATTTTGAGCTAGACTCGAACGGGAACTGGTGCACGACAATGGGCCTTGCTGCACTCTTGGTTACGACACTCCCGGGGGATATGCATAGGATAATTCTCGTTTCCTTTAAAAACCATTATGAAGGGTTTATGAGTATATACTTCCTCAAAGAAAACATATTTATGATTATAGTTCAATTTATGTTAAGTGTTTGACAAGTATGGAATTGTGTATTTTGATTCATAAACTAATCTAGTTTATTCCATTGTTTAGAAATAGCGCCTAGTGGGAGGAATGGAAACTGCATCAATGCACGCATTCCTTGTAGGGATTTCCCTCCTTCACAAGATAATTATAGTGGAGCTAGAGATACAACTGGTACTGATCATCTTATCTCCATACTGGGACAACTCACTCAGGTTATGAATAATAACCATACCCGTATAGAGCACCCTAATCCACAGTGTGGAGGATAAATGTTAGATCGCTTCATGAGGTAGAAACCACCAACATTTGATGTGAGTACAAATCCATTAGTAGCTGATCAATGGATAAGTTCCCTAGAGAAAATATTTTAGGCTTTTGGAGTAGCAAAAGGGAGAATCTTGTCATGGCAGTTTACCACCTCACTAGAGATGCTGATCAATGGTTGTCACTGATTCAAAACACTAAAGAAGATGCAGAAGTATCTAATATGGAATGGAGGGAGTTTAAAGATCTTTTCTTAGAAAAAATACTTCCCTCGTGACAATAGAGCAGATATGGAAAGGCAATTTTTGAGTCTGAGACAAAAGGAGGATCATAATGTCGCAAAGTATGAGTCCAACTTTACAAGGTTAGTGAGGTATACTGAAGATTATATAGGTAACCCATGAATTAAGATTGATCATTTCTTTGATGGGTTAAAACCATTTCTCCATCGAGATTTAGTATCACAATCCTTTTCATCATACGAAGATATTGTCTCGTGTGCAATCAAGACAGAAAAGGAATTCTCTAAATCTTATGACAATAAAGTAAAGAAAGATAAGAACAGAACGGTGGAACAAGATACAGATAAAGGGAAACTGCAAAGAAGGATTCTCCATTATGTGATAATTTTGGGAAGAATCACCCCGGTACTTGCCTAAAAGTAATGAGAGTTTGTTATAAATGTGGAGAAAAAGGTCACCAGGCTCGTGATTGCAAGGGAAAGAAAGAGGCTATCAATGTTGAATGCTACAATTGTAGGGAAATGGGGCATTATGAAAAAGAATGTCCTAAGCATCAGGGAAACGTACCTCAGAAAAGGCCAAGGGATCAAGGACAATCTTATTCTATTACTACAGTTGAAGTGGAATAATTAATGTATTGGTGCTTTTGGACTTAAGGATTATATTCTGTTTATAAGAATAATGTGATATATATAAGGATTATACTGCAGTACTTTTTGTTTTCATTAAGGTTTTAATATGATAAAGGTAATCATATTTTTAGTGTGTGACAATAAGATAATCTTTACTTTGTTTGGGGAATCTGATGTTACAATTGATTTTGGAATTTAGAGACCTTTTAGAGAAAGTTTAGATAGAGGTATTTTGGGTAAATATAAAGGTTGGAATGGATTATGTTTAACTTTGGATAGTATTGTTTAAGTTTAAAACAATTCTGAAGATTATTTTTGGAATATTATAATACTATAGTTTTAGGAAAAGGACAACTTGCAGGTCGGGGGAAAACCTGTCGCGTCGGACAATGCCGTAGGAATCGAACCCACAACCATAGTGCGACAGGCCTTTATTACCTACCACTAGCCTACAGGAAGTCCCTGGTTATTACAAAATAGTTTTCCTAATCTAAATGGTATGTTTTAATATTTTTAACCTTGTACGATTAGGATAAATATAATATTTTTGATTTCTATTATATTTTTGAGTGAAAGATGAGTTTGTGGTAGAAATTAGTTGAAGGTTGAAACTCTACTTGTCATGCATATATATATATATACCTATCTTTTATAATATGAATAAATTAATTCTTAGACTTTAGTAAAGGGATATTAAAACAAAAAATGTGTTATCCTAACACCTTATGTATTATTGAACTGATAATATTTTAAATCAACATAGATTGAAGGCTTTGTGGCCCTCAATTTTAAACTTGTTTGTGATTGATGACCTCAATCACTCCCTACAAATATTTACGTTTTTCCTCCAATTATATGTCTCTAATTTCCACCAATGTTTTCCTTATCAAGATCATAATTTGGTGGTGACTTTTTCATTTCACTTTCCCTATTATTAAGGCTAAATTTTATTAACCTTATTTCCGATGTGGGTTTTCCACAAAGGTATTTTCTATTTTAAACCTTTTATTTTCGAAGAAAATATTCAAATTGCGAGGATGCAATTTATTGAAGGAGGGTATAATGTAACACCCCAAGATTCCATGGTACGCTTCTCTTTGAATAATACAGTAGCGTGTGTTGTACGCAACTTCGAGTTCTGACACACACCACAACCAATCAAACTAGCCATTATGAATAGTAATACATACTTTTTGAAATTTTATAAATTTTATCTTTCAAAAATGGACTTCATTTTTGGATTCGGAATATCAAATTTATCCTAGGGTGATATTTTGGAACTTTTCGGATAACTTTTATATTTTGATGAATAGTGAATATTACTAAAAACAAATTTTTAATAAAAATAATTAATAGTGATAAATTATATTATTGAGTGGTTTTAAGGTATAATTAGAATATAATTTTACCATTCTATCCAATGGTGGTCATTAGAATTAATTTCACTTTGAAATTGGACATAAACAATTGGCAATCTTTTGAAATATATTGTTTCTTAAAAACACGCTATTTGTTGTGAAAGCAGGTATTAATTATTAAATTAAGTAATTCAACTTATATGTTTTGAATTTTGTAAAATATACATCATTTTTTAATCCGTAATATCAATTATAGCTTAGGGTGAATTTTTGGCATTGTTCTGAAAAACGTTAATTTTTGATGAATAGTGAAACCACTAAGTTGTAGTTTAAAAACTAATTTTTCTTGTAAATGAATCATTACCACTTCTGTGATTTGATTTTCTAAAATCTGACATACATGGTTGTCATTAGGATGTAAAATGTGGTTCAATGGGATTAAAATAGTTTTTTGGTGATTAGTAACTTTTATGTTTTATTAATCGCAATTAAAGGTAATTAGTGAAATTTAGGCTAAAAAAGATATTATAAAAATAAGAAAATACCTTTACACTTATCCTATCCTTATTGTATGAGTCATGGATGACCACAAAAATCCATGAGTCAACTTGGGGACCTCATGTAGCCACTTGGGTATGAAAATGTCATTAATAACTTTTTATTTAAAGTAAAAATAAAATTGTCACAAACATGTGTTGTTTTACTAAAACAATTATTATGTGGGGTTATATAAGTTTACTTTTCAACTATAAATATTCATTGGAAAGATAAAAAGATCTCCTACATCAATATATTTGTTTTATAATTTTTAGACATTAAATAAATTACATTTTTTATGACACCATGATGATGCATTGATTAACTCATTAACTAACGATTTAAATAAAATGAAAAGATAATGTAAAATATAAGACTTACACTTGTCAAAAACCTATTGGATGAGTATATTTCGAACCCTTATAACCTTATATTAGAAATATATAATTTTGGGACCTTTTATATCGTAAAATAATTTCCAAATAATGTAACATTTCATGAGTTTCCAAGAGTGCCCCTCCTCTCCTCTTATAAAAGTCCCCCACCTCTACCACCTAACTCACACCATCAAAGCCTTTTGTCTTGGCCAAAATCTACCAAAATACTCTCCCAAATTTCCTGTATTACTCATAGCATCCTCACTTTGGGAAGAAGTCTTCCCAACGAAGCCATTGGCTCAAATCAAAAAGAGTTACCCGATTTTAAGGTAATGTCTTCTCTTGTGTTATTTTATTTTATTTTGCTTCTCCAACCCCCTAAAATCTTTTTATTACTTTATTTTTTAACAACACCAGTATCCTAAATATACTTGGATGTTTTTCTGAGAAGTATTTTTTTTATACTTACACACACCTTCATCTAATGGTTAAAGAACATACTGTTTCTGTGGGTGGTGAATTACTGCCTTACGAAACGATGATTGTTCAATATATTCTTTTAACACCTCCCATGGGGGCCATTATAATGACACTATTTTAATATATGATATATATATATATATTATTTTTATGTTTTTTATATGCTTATTTATTTCTCATTTATGGAATACCTTTATGATTTCCATTATGGGTAAATGCTATAATTTCATTTTAGGAAGTGCGGACTACCGCCCCCTCAAAGTGATTTGAATCGTTAATGCCATATGTGGGATGTATAAAGGATGGATTAAATGTTATTATTAATTATATAATACTTCAATTATAGTATACCTTTATATAATTATAATTTCATTCCATTAAATACGAAATATAATTGAAAGTAGCGTTCATGCGTACGTACAGCTTACCATCTCCATGAACGGTGCATTTCATTTCATACCTCTAAATGTTATGTAATATTATAAATGCATGTATATACTGGATATATATTATATATATGATATCTACATCATGAATATAATTCTGGATATAATGGATTTTTCACCACATGAACAACTTGTAATTATAAGAGGCTTATTTTTTACTCAAGTACCAAAGATCGACAAAATGACAGTTATTAACATAAATAATTACATAATGTTCCTAACATGTTAATAAGTGATATAAAATGAATAATGAACATGAAAAAGGTTCTTAAGAGAATAATAATTAACTCTAGTTTATTATTCAGGAGATTAAAGAACGATCGAGTCAAGTCGGACACGAGGTAAGGGTACTTCTTAACCCAATTTCTGTTCTTTGGGTTAATCTCCTACTTTCAAATTATGTCATGATATTATTATGTCCTATATTGTATTTATAGTTTATTTATGTGTAAATATAATTAATACACATAATAGATATATTTTATTTTAAAAAATGATCTTTGTAAGGGACTTCGTCTCAATCTCTATTCATTGAGGCATATTTTGTTTTATACACAAATTTCTTTTATACGGTGTATAAACGCCTTTGACTTTTACGTTTATTCAAAAGGAATCTTTTTATACGAAGCGCTTTACTAAACGAAAAAAAGGAATGTTTTTTTTGTCGTACGTATGCGGTGACAACGACTTCTCCGCCTCCGGGACCATTATTTGGGTTCCGGCTTCCTATACAAGCCATAACTTTTTTTAAATGAAAAATAAATACCATGTTTTAATTTTCTTTCATTTTGGTATTGAAAATGGATTTGATAATGTTTTTATTATATCAATGTTTTGTATTCATATCTTGTGATTGAAATGTGGAAATGTTATGTTTCCTTTATGCATGTTTTATGTGATACGATTATGTTATGGTTTATTATATGTTTAAACCTATTCATATGAGGAATGCATTGGACTTAATAAGTGACGGGTGGAGCCCGCTATAGTTCCTCGATGCATCGGCAGGTCTCATGAGACAAACTAGTGTCTTGGCACGAGGCCTCGACAAAATATTATTTGTAGTCTTGGCACGATGCCTTGACTATGTGGTTATGATAGTTTGGCATTATGCATTCCATCATTATGAAAGTGGTTATTGACATTTCATGTGATTATTCGACTAGTATAATATCCATGTGAATAAGTAAAAGGAATTATTTCATTATATTTTTTACATATTATGCTGAAGTTCAAGTTTAAAAGTCTTTTGTTTTAGTTATACATTCCCTTAAATGTTAATGTTTATTTATGAAAGCTTCCGCTATATTTTTATTCCTACTGGGCATCTGAGCTCACCCCTTCCAATGTTTTAATTTTTCCAGGATGTGAAGAAGTATATTTTGAATGACCTGCAGAGATAGTATGAGGGGATATGAAGACATTATGTTACTGTAGTTTTTTTTACTTTATAATGTAATGTAAGACTTATGAATGTATCTAGTGTTTCCAAGCCTACTAAACAAATCAGTCTTTCGTTTCATGATCTTTTGTGATAATGCCAATGTTATGCAATAATGCACTGACTCTGGGTAAATGGGGTCAGGGTGTTACACCCGCCATTAGTTTATCACGGAACCACCCGTCTTCATAACAATTCCCAAGAACCATAACATAATCGTATCACATAAAACATGCATAAAGGAAACATAAAATTTCCAATTTTCAATCACAAGATATCAATACAACACATTGATATAAAAACATTATGAAAACCATTTTCAACACCAAAATAAAATAAAATTAAAACATGGTATTTATTTTTCATTAAAAAAACGTTATGGCCTGTAGAGGAAGCCGAAACTCAAATAATGGTCACGGCGGCGGAGAATTCATTGTCGCCGCATACGTACGACAAAAAAAACATTCCCTTTTTTCGTTTAGTAAATGCTTCATATAAAAATATTCCTTTTGAATAAACGTAAAAGTAAAAGGGGTTTATACACCGTATAAAATAATGTTGTGTATAAAACAAAATATGCCTCAATGAAACGAGATTGAGACGAAGTCCCTTACCTTATGCCTGATGAGACTCAATTGCTCTTTAATCTCCGGAATAATAAACTAGTGTAAATTTCTACTTGCTTAAAAACATTTTTCAAGTTTATTATTCATTTTATATTACTTATTTCCATGTTATAAACGTTATGTAATCATTTAATTTAATAATGTTCATTTTGTTGATATTTGGAACTTAAGTCAAAAATGGACTTCTTACAATTACATGTTGTTTATGTTGTCAAAGGTTCATTATATCCATAATTATATTCATGATTTGGATATCATATATATCATATATATCCAGCATATACATGTATTTATAATAGTACATAACATTTATAGGTAAGAAATGAAATGCACCGTTCATGGAGACGGTAAGCTGTACATACGCATGAACACTACTTTCATTTTTTTTATTTAATGGGGTAAAATCATAATGAAATAAGGGTATATTATAATTCCAGTATAACATCATATATAATAACATTAACTCTATCCTATATATGTCCCACATATGGAATTAAGGAATCAAATCACTTTGAGGGGGCGGGTGTCCGCACTTCCTAAAATGAAATTATCGTGTTTACCCACAATGAAAACCATAAAGATACGCCACAAATTAATAATACAGAAGTATAAGGATTAAATAAACATAATATATATCATCTATAAATAGAGTTACATCTTAATGGACACCATGAAAAGTGTTAAAATAAGATTGAACAATCATCGTTTCGTGAGGCAGAAAATCGCCAACCACAGAAACAGTATGTTATTTAACCATTAGATGAAGGTGTGTGTAGGTGTAGCTATAATCCATCTCATAACAACATTCTAGTATATTTTAGATACTGGTTTTTGTTAAAAATAATGTAATAAAAAGAGTTTAGGGGGTTTTAGAAGCAAAATAAAACATAAGAACACAAGAGAAGACACTACCTTTAAATCAGGTAACTCTTTTTGATTTGACCTCAAAGGCCTCCTTGGAATGACTTCTGCCCAAATTAAGGATTCTAGGAGTAATATAGTTATGTGTAGAGACAAAATGGGTATGGTTGGCGGAGCCAAATTCTATAGAGGTATGGTTAAGGTGGTAGAGGTGGGGGCCTTTTATAAGAGGAGAGGAGGGGCACTCTTGAAAGTTATAAAAGGATACTTTTTTATAAAATGATTTTCGGATTTTAAATGTCCCAAAATTATATATTTCGAGGATAAGGTGATAAGAGTTATAAATCAACACATCCAATTTGTTTTTGACAAGTTTAGGTCTTATATTTTATATTTTCTTTTCATTTTATTTAAATCGTTAAATAAAGAGGTAATCGCTGCATCATCATGGTGTCATAAATAATTTAATTTATTTAATGTCTAAAAATTATAAAAATAATATAATGATGTAGGAAATATTTTTATCTTTCTAATGAATATTTATAGTAAAAAATATGACTTGTATAACCCCATTTAAAAATTGTTTTAGTAAAACAACACATGTTTCTGACATTTTTATTTTAACATTAAATTAAAAGTTATTAATGTCATTTTCCTACCAAAGTGGCTCCATGGGGTCACCAAGTTGACCCATGGATTTTATTCGTTGGACATGACACATCCAATAATGTTAGGACATGTTTCACGGTCATTTCATATTATTAAAACATTATTTTTACCTTAAACTACATTAATTACCTCTAATCGCGATTAAAAACTTAAAAGTTACTATTCATCAAAAATTATTTTGATCCCATTGAACCACATTTTACTTTCTAATGAAAACCATGTATGTCGGATTTTTGAAATTCAAAACACAGAAGTGGTAAAGTTTCATTTAACTGAAAAATCAGTTTTTTAACTGCCACTTAGTGGTTTCACTATTCATCAAAAATTGATGTTTTTCAGAAAAATACAAAAAATTCACCCTAAGCTATATTTGATATTCCGAGTTCAAAAATGATGTCTATTTTGAAAATTTAAAAAAAAATATAAGTTGCATTAATTAATTTAATAATTATTTCCCGTTGTCAAAACAAATAGCATGTTTTTATGCAATAGTATATATCAAAAGATTGACACTAGTTTCAGTCCAAATTCAATGTGACATTAATTACAATGACCACCATTGGATTAAATGGTAAAATTATTTTGTAATTGAACTTTAAAACCAAATAAAAATATAATCTAATCATATAAACAAATTAGATTAAATAGAGGTTTTGAATTAAAATACAACATTTTCACTATTCATTAAAAAATGAACTTTATCTGAAAAAATACCAAAAATTTACACAAAGTAAATTTTGATGTCCTGATTCTAAAGAAAAATTTTATTTGGTCCAATGGAATGTATAAGAGTGACCAAAAGTATATTTAATGATCATTCTCCATCAAAAGGCGATAAGTGGTCCTTTAGTGAATATTAGAGTATATATGCCCAAAAATTGAATTATTTTTGTATTTTAAGCCTTTATCCTTTATTGGATAAATGTAAAAACATTTAACAAACATATATAATCATATTTTAGTTATTTTATTCATTCCATCCAATACAACAGCTATCTGTTAATTACAATTTAAAATAATATTATTTTATTACTAGTGTGCAACATATGATTTCAAAGAATTTCTTTGTTGCGTATCGGGTACGCTATCGAACATAGAAAACCCTTTAAAGTAAAATTAATATTTAATTTGCAAATATTAATAAATATGAAAATATTTTATTCTTTATTTACCTGGGATGTTACATCCTTCCCCCCTTTTGGGAATTGCATCCTCGCAATTTTATTCACCTATCAAAATAAGTGGGGGTATTTATCCCTCATAGAATTTTCAGATTCCCATGTTGCCTCTTCAACCATATGGTTTTTCCACAAAACCTTTACCTAGTGAATTACCTTATTTCGCAACACTTTCTCACTTCGGTCAAGAATTTGGACTGGTTATTCTTCATAGAGAGATTCTCTTCCAACTGAACTACCTCTGGGCTCAAAACATGATATAGATCTGGCATATACTTTCTCAACATCAAAACATAAAAAACATTATGTACCTGAGATAAACTCAGAGGTAAAGCCACCCAGTAAGCAATAGATCTAACTTTCTCCAGAATTTCATATGGTCCAATGAGCCTTGGACTCAGCTTTCCTTTCTTACCAAATCGCATCACGCTTTTCCATGGTGAAACTTTGAGAAAAATATGATCACCTACCTCGAAAGAGAGTTCCTTCCTCCTGTTGTCTACATAACTTTTCTGTCTGCTCTGAGTTGTTCTCATGTGTTTCTAAATCAAATGAAATTTTTCTACCATCTCTTCAACCAATTCTGGTCCCATCAGCTTCTTTTCACCAACTTCATCCCAAAAAGATGGATTTCGACACTGTTTACCATATAATACCTCAAATGGAGACATCTGTATACTGGAATGAAAACTTTTATTAAAAGAAAACTCAACCAATGAAAGATGTTGGTCCCAACTTCCTTGATAATCCATCGAACAAGAACATAGCATATCCTCAAAAGTCTGAATTGTTCGTTCTGACTGCCCATCTGATTCAGGATGAAAAGTTGTACTAAAATTTAATTCAGTACCCAACGACTTCTGAAGGCCTTTCCAAAAGTTAGAAGTAAACCTGGGATCACGATGAGATACAATGGATAGAGGAACTTCATGTAACCTGACTATTTCTTTAAGATACAATCGAGAATGTTGATCTAGAGAGAAAGTATCTCGAATAGGAAGGAAATGAGCAGATTTAGTCAAGCGATCAACAATAACCCAGATTGAATTATTACCTCGAGGTGTCTTCGGTAATCCCACAATGAAGTCCATGGATATATTCTCTCATTTCCACTCTGGCACTGGTAAAGGCTAAAGCATCCCTTTCCGTAACTGCCGCTCTTCTTTAATCTATTGAAAAGTCAAACACTTCACAGTAAAATCAGTAATATCTCTTTTCATTCCATCCCACCAGTAATACTTCTGAAGATCTCTATACATCTTAGTACTGCCTGGATGAACTGAAAATGGAGAACTATGAGCTTCACATAACAAATCTATCTTCAACTGTGAGTTACACGGCACACACAATCTCTTCCCAAATCTCAAAACACAATCATTATCAATGTTGAATTCAAGAAACTTACCCTTATGAACCAGATCTACCTTTTTCTGGAACCCGTTGTCTTACTTCTGTGCTTGATTAATTCTGTCTGATAGAGAAGATTTCACTGATACCTAAAACATAACATAAGAACATCCTGCACCAACAACTTCCATGCCAAAGTTCATCAAATCCTTAACCAAAGGATCATGTTCCAAACTCAACATTGTTAATGAAGCTTTACTTTTTCGACTCTAAGCATCAGCCACTTTATTTTCTTCTCTTGGATGGTAATGAATTGTACAATCATAATCCTTGATTAAATCTAGCCATCTCTTCTGTCTCATGTTCAATTCTTTTTGATTGAATATATACTTTAAACATTTGTGATCGGTATATATTTCACACTTTACACCATAAAAATGATGCCTCCAAACTTTTAAAGAGAAAACAACAACAGTTAATTCCAAATCAATGTGTAGGGTAATTTACCTCATCAGTTTTCAACTAACGTGAAGCATAAGAAATTAACTGATCATTCTGCATTAGGACGCAACCAAGTCCTTTCAATGAAGCATCAGTATAGATAACAAACTCCCCATTTTTGGAAGGTAGTGCCAAAACTGGAGCATTCACCAATCTTCTTTTCAGTTCATGAAAACAATCATCACATTCTTTTGTCGAGATATACTTAACACCCCTCCGAGTTACCTTAGTCATTGGACTAGATAACCATGAAAAATTTCTAACAATGCTTCGGTAATAGCCTGCCAAAAAAAGGAAGCTATGAATCTCAGTTACATTTGTGGGTCTTGGTCATTCTTCAAAAACCTTTGTTTTTGTAGGATCAACAGTTATCCCATCTTTAGAAAAAATGTGACCTAGGAGAGAAATTTGTTGCAACCAAAACTCACACTTTCTGAATTTCCCATAAATTTTTTTTCATTTAAGGTTTGGAAAATAACCCTTAAATTTATTTCATGCTCTTCTTTACTTTTAGAAAACACCAAAATATCATCAATGAAAACAACCATAAACTTATCCAAGAACTCATGAAAAATTCTATTCATAAGGTCTATGAATACAGAAGGTGCATTGGTTAGCCAAAAAGGCATTACTACAGATTCATAATGTCCATATCTTGTTCAAAACACGGTCTTATGAATATCTGCTTCCTTTAACTTCATATGATGGTACCCCGATCTCAGGTCAATCTTTGAAAAAAACTGAGCTCCCTGGAGCTGATCAAACAAATCATCGATATGAGGAAAAGGATATTTTTTCTTAACAGTGATGTTATTCAAGGCTCTATAATCAATGCAGAGTCTCATTGAACCATCATTGTTTTTAAAAAATAAAACAGAAGCACCCCATGGTGATGTGCTAGGTCGAATGAAACCTTTCTCTAATAAATATTTCAATTGCTCCTTTAACTCTAAAAGTTCAATTTGACCCATTCGATAAGGGGATTTTGAAATTGGCTTAGCATCAGGAACTAAGTCAACAGTAAACTCAACTTCCCGATCTGGTATTATTCCAGGAAACACATCAGGAAAAACATCAGGATACTCATTTACCACTAGCACATCATTAATCTGAACAGTTCCCTTGTTTTCAAGGATATGTTCAAGGTAACATTCATTTCCATATTTTACAAGTTTCTCGGCCTGTTGATATGTTATCAATAGTAAGGGTTCATTCTTGTACACAAACTGAAAGTCTTTCTAAAAAGAAACATCTTTAGCTCTACAGTCAATCTTAGCGTGGTAAATAGAGATCCAATCCACACCCAAGATAAAATCAAACTCTACTAGAGGTAAAACAATAAGGTTTGCAAGTAGGTTATTTCCACGGATAAGGATAGGAAGATTCTTATAAATTTTTTTTGCCTCAACATTTCCCCCATGTGTTTTTACCACAAGTTCATGAGTTATTTATTAAGATGGTATTCCCATTTTACTAGAAAGGTTTTCAGAGATGAAAGAATGTGTAGACCCTGAATCAAACAACACACTGGCATAATCTGAAAAAACAAACAAAGTACCTGATACAACTTCATTTGATGGCCTGACATCTGCTGAAGTAGTTGAGAAGTATTTTACCACCCTTTTCTACTTGTAGTCTAACTGCTTCCCATCACTTGATCTCTTTGTCGGACACTCATTTGCATAGTGGCCCATCTCATTGCACTTAAAACATTTCACTAACTATAAATCAAATTTGGTCTTACCATCACTCTCATCTTTTTCAGTGCAATAACGAGCCTTATGTCCCACCTTACCACATCGGTAGCACTTTCCCGAATTCATAAGACATTCCCCAGCATGCCTTTTACCACATTTATCACAAACGGCAAACTTAGTTTTCTTACCGTCAGACGTTTTTGAACAATTCTTTCTTTTCTCCTGCCACCTCAGTCTCTTCTTCTGCTGGTTGTTATAGAACACTTGATCATTGGAAAACTCCATTTCCACCTTCTCAGCACATCAAAAAAACTTTTCATAACTCTTGAACTCGTGAGAATCTAAAGCCCTTTGATATTCTGGCTTTAATCCTGTGTAAAAATTATTGATTTTACTATCAAGGTGTCAGATAAAATTCGGAGCAAACCTTTCCAATCGAGTGAACCTTTCTTCATAGGCAGACACTGAGTCTTCCTCTTGCCTCAATTCCAGGAATTTGTTTTCCATCCTAAGTCGAATAGCCTTAGGAAAATACTTCTCAATAAACATACCTTTGAATTCATCCCAGTCGAGAGCATCAATCTCATCAGTGTCCTGATATTTTTAACCATCGACCACCACTGATCTGCTTCACCCTCCAAACGGTAAATAGCAAGACTAACCTTTTGATTGTCTGAACACCCCATGACATCGAAATTCTTCTCCAGAACTTTAATCCACTTTTCAGCTAGCACAGGGTTAGATGATCCTCTGAATGATGGGGGATGTTGCCTCATGAAATGTTCCACCACTGACATGTTCCTCTACGGTTGATATGGCTGATCTCGTGCATGGATACCACCACCATTTATCGCTTGAGTCAACTGCACCATTACTGCAACAAACTGTTCAGTTCCAATTCTGACCATCTCAGGATGATGATTTGGATGGTCATTTCCTTTTGTATGTCTTCCTAGCACTGTTTCCCTGTTTCCTCTGCGGAAAACCATTCTGAACAAACATGTATTATAGAAAGCAACATTATAATCTTCAAATGTTATATCATTTAAATTTGACCACAAAAAAATATATTTTCAGATAATCATTTAATATATTTCTAAATCTTCAAGTTATCTAAACCGACCTCTGATACCAACTATAAGGCCCCAGCCTTAAACATTACTTAATGTTGAGTTACTTCAAGAATACAAGTTGAGGATCTTTTTATGTTTACAGTTTTAGAGAATTAGATCATAAAACATGCATTACATTCCACATTTAAACAAAGTGGTTACATAAAATATAGTGCTCATTTTTTCCATCAACGGAAACATATTTAAAATAAATCATGGATTCTTTTTTGACACTTCCTTGACACTATCATCACATCATGTACCTTTCCCTTGACCTGTGAAAAACATTTCAAAAACTTGGGATGAGCATAAAAAGCTTAGTAGGGGATATAAAAGTAAGAAATGAAAACATTAGTCCATGTATGAAATCATACATTACTCATAAAACATAATCACTTTAACATACCACATCAAATCATGAATAAATCATAGAAATCATAAGACATAAAGGTAACTTGAGGCATTCATAACATTCTTACGTAGGGAGTAACCCTCATGGTTATGTTTGGAATACCCATCAAAGTATACTCCCTAAATCTCTTCGGAGAAACCTTAACGTTTAACTCCTTCGCGTTACCCAATGCATTAGAGAGCTATATCGGGCTCACCCGCCCTTATTTTATCATGGAACCACCCGTCTTCATAACAATTCCCAAGAACCATAACTTAATCGTATCACATAAAACATACATAAAGGAAACATAACATTTCCACTTTTCAATCACAAGATATCAATACAACACATTGATATAAAAACATTATGAAAACCATTTTCAACACCAAAATAAAACAAAAGTAAAACATGGTATTTATTTTTCATTCAAAAAAATTTATTTCTTGTAGAGGAAGCCGAAACTCAAATAATGGTCACGGCGGCGGAGAAGTCATTGTCGCTGCATACGTACGACAAAAAAACATTCCCTTTTTTCATTTAGTAAACGCTTAGAATAAAAATATTACTTCTGAATAAATGTAAAATTCATAGGGGATTATACACCATATAAAATAAAGTGGTGTATAAAACAAAATATGCCTCAATGAATGGAGATTGAGACGAATTCCCTTACCTCGTGTCCGACGTGACTCGATTGCTCTTTAATCTCTTGAATAATAAACTAGTGTTAATTTCTACTTTCTTAAGACCCTTTTTCATGTTTATTATTCCTTTTATATAACTTATTTCCATTTTATAAACGTTATGTAATCATTTAATTTAATAAAGTTCATTTTGTTGATATTTGGTTGTTAAGTCAAAAATGGACTTCTTACAATTACATGTTGTTTATGTGGTCAAAGGTTCATTATATCCAGAATGATATTCATGATTTGGATATCATATATATAATATATATCCAGCACATACATGTATTTATAATAGTACATAACATTTAGAGGTACGAAATGAAAAGCACCATTCATGGAGACGGTAAGCCGTACGTACGCATGAACGCTACTTTCATTTCTATTTTGTATTTAATGGGGTGAAATCACAATGATATAAGGGTATATTGTAATTATATTATAATATCATATATAATAACATTAAATCCATCCTTTATACATCTCACATATGGCATTAACGAATCAAATCACTTTGAGGGGGTGGTAGTCCTTACTTCCTAAAATGAAATTATCGTGTTTACCCACAATGGAAACCATAAAGTTATACCACAAATGAAAAATACATAAGTATAAGGAAAACATAAAAATAATATATATCATATATAAAAAGAGTGACATCTTAATGGCCGCCATGAAAGGTTTTAAAAGAATATTGAACCATCGTCGTTTTGTGAGGAATAAAATCACCAACCACAGAAATGGTATGTTCTTTAACCATTAGACAAAGGTGTGTGTAGGTGTAGCTCTAATAATTCTCATAAAAACATTATAGTATATTGAAGATACTGTTTTTGTTACAAAATAAAGTAATAAAAATATTTTAGTGGGTTGGAGAATCAAAATGTATCATAAGAACACAAGAGAATATACTACCTTTAAATCGGGTAACTCTTTTTTATTTGAGCACAAAGGCCTCCTTGGAAAGACTTCTGCCCAAAGTGAGGCTTCTTGGAGTATGAGAGGGATGTGGAGAGACAAAATGGGAAGGGGTTGTCCGATCCAAAGGCTTGAGAGGTGTGGTTTTGGTGGTAGAGGTGGGGGCCTTTTATAAGAAGAGAGGAGGGGCACTCTTGGAAAGTTATAAAAGCTTACTTTTTTATAAAATGATTTTCGGATTTTAAAGGTCCCAAAATTATATATTTTGAGGATAATTTTATAATAGTTCGAAATCCACACATCCAATAGGTTATTTAAAAGTGTAGGTCTTAGATTTTAGATTATCTTTTCATTTTATTTAAATCGTTAAATAATGAGTTAATCGCTGCATCATCATGGTGTCATAAATAATTTAATTTATTTAATTTCTAAAAATTATAAAAAAACTATCATGATGTAGGAAATAGTTCTATATTTATAATGAATATTTATAGTCAAACATATGACTTGTATAAACCCATTTAAAACTTGTTTCAGTAAAACAACGCATGTTTGTGACATTTTTATTTTAACATTAAATAAAAAGTTATTAATGTCATTTTCTTACCAAAGTGGCTCCATGGGGTCCCCAAGATGACACATGGATTGTCTTTGTCTTCCATGAAACATCCAATAAGGGTAGGACATGTGTCAAGGTCATTTCATAGTATTAAAATATTATTTTTACCTTAAACTACACTAATTACCTCTAATCGCGATTAAAAACATAAAAGTTACTATTCACCAAAAAATTATTTTGATCCCATTGAACCACATTTTACTTCTTAATGAAAACCATGTATGTCGGATTTTTGAAATTCAAAACACAGAAGTGGTAAAGTTTCATTTAAACGAAAAATCAATTTTTTAACTGCTACTTAGTGGTTTCACTATTCATCAAAAATTTATGTTTTTCAGGAAAATACCAAAAAATCACCCTAAGCTATATTTGATATTCCAAATTCAAAAATGATGTCTATTTTAAAAAATTCAAAACATATAAGTTGCATTAATTAATTTAATAATTAATTCCTGCTGTCAAAACAAATAGCGTGTTTTTAAGCAACAATATATATCAAAAGATTGACACTAGTTTCAGTCAAATTCAAAGTGAAATTAATTCCAATGACCACCATTGGATTAAATTGTAAAAATATTTTCTAATTTCACTTTAAAACCAAATAAAAATATAATCTTATCATATAAAAAAATTATATTAAAAAGAGGTTTTTAATTAAAATACAACATTTTTCACTATTCATTAAAAAATGAACTTTATCGGAAAAAATACAAAAATTTACACAAAGTAAATTTTGATGTCCCGATTCTAAATAAAAATTTTATTTGGTCCAATAGAATGTATAAGAGTTACCAAAAATATATTTAATGACGGTTCACCATCAAAAGGTGATAAGTGGACCTTTAGTGAATATTAGAGTATATATGCCCAAAAATTGAATTGTTTTGGTATTTTAATCCTTTATCCTTTATTGGATAAATGTAAAAACATTTAACAAAAATATATAATCATATTTTTTATATTTATATTCATTCCTTCTAATACAACGACTATGTGTTAATTACCATTTAAAATAATATTAATTTATTACTAGTGTGCAACGTAAGATTTCAAAGAATTTCTTTGTTGCGTATCGGGTACGCTATTGAACATAGCAACCCATTTAAAGTAAAATTAATATTTCATTCTCAAATATAAATAAATATGAAAATGTTTTATTCTTTATTTACCTGGGATGTTACACTTCTCAATGTTCAGTACTATGAATAAAACCCTACATTTCCACACAAAAACTCTTGATTTAAAGGCCCAAAAATTTGGAAAACACTGGGAAACTGCGCCACCTTAATATGTTTCTTCAACAAACACCAACTATATTCATTCGCCGTTATCTAGCTTTTTCAAAAAACAAAATCGCACC
The DNA here is from genome assembly GCA_963277665.1 of Viscum album. Classification (NCBI taxonomy): domain Eukaryota; kingdom Viridiplantae; phylum Streptophyta; class Magnoliopsida; order Santalales; family Viscaceae; genus Viscum; species Viscum album. Next base: position 870,125,484 of record OY728157.1, read on the forward strand.
AAAAAAATATCGAGAGGACACATTGACGCATTTTTTCCAAAAAAATCATTTTCTTATGATTTCAAATCAATATAATGTTTATGTTAGGTTTTGAAATTATCATTTTTAAAAGATATTCAGTCTAAAAATTATTTTCCAGTCACGTTATCGACATCACTTATCATATTTTTATTTTATTCATTCATACGTATCAAAAGTTAATCATTTAACATTTTCATATTATTTTATGATAATTTAGGATTTGTTTATAAATTTTGGCCACATCAATTTTTTTTAATAACATGTTAATAATAAAATTGTTTTTTGAAAATTCTGAACACCCCATATAGAGTATTAGTGTTTCATTCATCAGTACATATCACAAATTAATCATCTTTTATTTTCTAATGATTTGAAAATAATATTGGATATTTTTATTTTTTTTAATCAGCTAAATTATTCTTTGAAATACTTCTAAATCTATATAAATGTACATTCATTAATTCCAAACACACTACATACTAAACTAATTTTTCATTGGTTCCTACAAGGTAAAATATTAATCAAAAATAATTTTCCTATGATTTTATGAAATTCCTATTTTATTTCATTGGTTTAAAATTTATCATTTATTTTTAATCAATTGATAATCTAAAAATGTATTTTAGTAATTGTGGGAACACCAAACAATGTATTGAAATTACATTTATTCTAATTTGTAGAAAATTATTCGATAGTTATTTTCCTCTCATTTCGTGTCAATACAAGACTATTTTTTCTATTTTTTCTATACCACATTTTTTAATCAATTTATAATATAAATTTCTTTATATAATTTAGATGAAATCATAAATTAGATTTATGTTCTATTTATCAAAATATGTTTCAAATTATTTACTATAAATTTTAAATATATTTCAAAACAATCTAATATTTTTTTTCTAAATTGTAACTAGTGGGTGTATGTTTTCAAACCCATTTAAAAAAAACAAAAATACTTTTTATGTTATTATGAACACACTTTGAATATGATTTATGTGTTTTTTGTTTATACATATCAAAAAAATCAGTGATATTTTTTCTAAATATTCCTTTTTCATGGTTTTCATCGTTTCACTTTTTAGTCATTTTCTAACTGAAAATTGCTTTTTATGTCATTATATCAACATGGGGTGTCAAATTGAGGTGTTGTTAAATCAGACATGTCAAAAATTAATTATTAATATATAATTTAACCAAAATATAAGATATTTGTTGTTTCAAAAAATTATTCATGTTTTTTAAAACTTTTATGTTTATAAAAATAAACATTCAGGATTTATGAACACACCACACATAGCATTGATATATCATTTTTTATTACATATAAAAAATTAATCAATGATATTTTCTATTATATTTTATAATAATTTAATTTTTTTATTATTTTTCGCCGTAGTGCTTATTTTTAATCACTTTTTAAATCTGCAACTAATTTTTTAGTCATTCCATCCACCAAATGCATTGGATTAATGTTTTTTTCATTCATAAATTTCATAAAATAATCGATGATAAATTTATTATTACTTCACTATAATTCATGTTCTTTTTGATATTTTAGAAAGTATCACTTTTTTTGAAATTTTTTGTATTAAAATTATTTTTCTATCATTTTAATTGCATCTATTATGTAATGGATTTGTTATTATTTTCTACATGTCAAAACTTTTTCAATGATCATTTCCATGTAGTTTCTTAATAATACATGTTAATTTTATTAAATTTAAAATTATCAATTTTTTTATATTTTTTTATCTAAAACATCTTTTTTGGTCTTTTTTAGAACACTACTCATCCCATTATTATGTTGTCAATTTATACATGTTTTAAATTTATTAATGAACTTTTCTGAATATATCATGATTATCCAATATCTTTTTTTATTTTAATCACTTAATTAATGTTTTAAACACTTTTAGATATACAAATACACACATTTGTTCATTCCTATCAGACCACATGTCAAAATGACATGTCTTTGGTACATAAATTGTTATAAACTGATCAATGATCTTTTTCTAATATATTCATGAAAATTGTATAATTTTTTCAAAATTTTGACCACATAAATGATTTTTAATAATTTTTTAATCTCAAATTTATTTTTTAGTCATTTCAACAACACCAAACATTAAATTTATATGTCTTTCATTTCTATTTTTCATTAATTAAATGATTATAATTCTCTAATGATTTCATGATAATCTAGGTGTATTTTACTAAGTTTTGACGATATTACATTTTTATTAACTTTAAAATTTTAAAATTATGTTTTGGTTATTCTAACCACACCACATGTTGTAATAAATTTTCATTAAATTACATATCAAAAAATTATTTTGTGATCATATTACTTTGATTTGATGAGAATCCAAGGTCATTTTCACAAATTTATCCTTTTGAAAAAAGTTTTAAACAAATTAAACCAATTTTGATTATTGGAATTCATTTTCAAATTAATATAAATTTAAAAAATAGAAGACTTCCATTATATATAACCCTAAAATGATTCATTAATAAAAAAAATGGAAATGTAGAATAAAAAATACACCTTGTTTTTCATTCCTTATATGACATATGAAATCAACATGTTACCCACTATATGTTATTCCCCAGCACATTTGAGATCAAGAATTATTTGGTTGCAGGCCCACAATCCAAATTTGAAATGTTATTTGAATGAATAATTATTAATAAAATTATTTATAGTGGTCTAGAGGATGATAATATGACTCATCACATGACAGATATTATTACCTACTCTAGGCCTCTGTTATATTCGTAAGACATATTCTACAAATACATCCCAATAACAATATCTGTTACCCATTTGTTAAAGAGATAGATGGAAATCTTGCATCATTTTTATCATATAAATATATTACAGGTTATCTATATTTTCCCCCATTATTCAAATACGCTACAGTTTAAAGCCACACAGTTTGGATAAGTATAATTTATCATCATGTTGGGATATTGTAGGAGTAGAGGAGTTGGGATTGTTCCCGTGAGAGGTCTACCTACATATAAATGTTATGGGATAAGTGGAAGAGTAAGGTAAATATGTTCCATGCTATAATAGAGGATTAGTTGAAGTCCATATTTATGGTTTATAAAAGGATTCATTCATCAACTATTGGAGGATGCCAATCTAGATGCAAGTACCTAGAAATGTAAGACAGATAAGAAGACCAATGAGAAGTTAAAACTATAAAATTTACTATAAATAACCTCTAGTGTAATATTAGTGAATAAGATTGTATATCATATAATCTTGGTGGGAGACTATTCCACATAACCACTCACATTAATAGTGGAAGAGTACATGGTTAGGGGGACTAACCAATAATGAAAATTATTCATTCATGTACAAACCATATAAATCCTTATATTCTTATGCCATTATATATAGTATAATTTAGGAAACACTGTTATAGAAAAATATGAAGGGATCAAGACTTTAATCAGTGTAATAAGTTGAATTAAATTAGAATAATTCACAAAAATGGGTCATTGACTCACCCCCCCCCCCTCTTAGTGATCCATTCAACCTAAGTACATTAAACAAGTGATATATCTAAAACAATAGTAATATTAGTCTAAATTTTTTATTCATAGGTGGAAGGTGTACACATTGAAAAAACATTTACACATAGTCCCCAGCTTGAGGCCATCAAAATATGTCTAGTTGTTTTATCTCATAAACACTATTAAATTAATCAAATTGATACGATGTATTCATAATTTAATAGAGATATTGAAGAATAGATATTTATTATGAAACCTTAGGGTTTTATACTTGATATTGATAGCACTAAACTATAATAATTTAAGAAATCTTTATATGGGTTGAACAAGTCACCCATATATGTGTAATCAAAAAAGGATAGTTCCCTAAAGAAATTAAAATTTTACAAATTAAAATGCAACAAAAACATATATATGTCAGGGGTGGATACCGGTACTCTAATTATCTTTTTCTTTTTTGATTATATAATTTTTATAGGTGATTATGAGTGTGAATGTGAAGAATTTTATAATCAAATAACTAGTTATTTTTCTATTTTAATGCTTATAGAGATGAATTTATTTCAAGGATTACATGTTCCTAAAAAGGAATGCTACATCTTAACATCATAGTGAAAGTATGACAAGTAATTATTGAATAAATTCATTATGTAAGATTAAAATGATGATTTCAAACTACTTCTTGTGAATATAAGAAAATAAAAATTAGGGAAATTATTAATTTGAAATATTTTAAAATGTAAATAAGAATTTCTCTTTAAATTAGAACATCGAGGATAGATATTTTGTATCCAATAAATTTGTGTCCTATATATATAAGTGATATAATTTAGGTACACAAATTATATTCTAAAATAATTACAAAGTATATCAATAGAAAATTAAATTATTTTTTTATGTATTGATGAAGTGTAGAATTGAAAATTACGGTATTCAATGATTTTTATTTTCTTGGGAATAAAATTGTTGAATATCAACATCAGGGGAAACATTCATCTTATTAGAATTTTGTGTGAGTTGGTATATTATGAAACAAAACTTTGTGTATAGATGAATCAAGTTATTTTACTTCTATAAATTCTTTTACTCAAATCATATAAATGAAAGTACATATGGATGATTTTAAAGAGACAGTTCAAATAACCAAGGATATTACTAGCAATAATCATAGTGTAGTATATCCATAAAAAACCGAGTGAATAAATCTAGATTAAAACATATGGGAATCAAATATCATTTTATGAGGGTGAAGTTTTCAAATTGATAATTGAAGTTGGAGTAAACATCCAATAAATATATGATTTCTAATATGATAACAATATTGATTTCATTGTAAATTATTAATTAGTAATGAATAAAAGTTCATGTTCAACTATCCCCTCTCGCTTGAGGATGCTTCCAAAGAAACCCCAACTATAGTTTGGATTTGGTTTTAAAAGTGGGAGTGAATTAAAAACTATAAACATTATGTTTTTTTAATCAATAGTTGTGGTTATTTTTAAAAGTTTGATAAAATATGAATGGAAGTATGAATTGATTAGGAGAGAATCTAATTAACTTAGACACAAATTTCTTATCTCTGAGATATCGAATTCTATTAGAAAAAATTTCTGTATCTTGTAGTGTAGTGTTGAGAAATTTATCTCCAAGAGATTATATGAATGGATTGATATTGATGTGAGTTGTTAGGGTGGAAAAATATGATGGTTAGAATGAATAATCCTTAAAAAAATTCATCATTTTATATCTATTTTTGACCAATTTTGTGATCACTTTTGTGTTAGTAAAAGATGAAGATAATTATTATTTAAAATTAATTTAAAATAAATAATTATTAAATATTATTTAAATATTTTCTAGTTACAAGATAAAGGATATACCACTATGAGGACGTATCCATGTTCAATAATACAACCATGGGTGTCTATGGTCAAAATAGGGGTAGTCGAGAATGGATTTTTCATGAGCAATTTTATCCTAATCATGAGTAAATTCAAATAATTAAAAGAGGAATAATATTCATAGTTCAGGGTAGAACCAATGGAATTATATGGGGGTCTATCCCACATCCTTAGTAATAAACAATTGGACACCAAAATAGAAGTTTGGTATTGTAATAACTCTAAATATGGTATTATTACATTTTAATAAATGTGTTCACTTCAATGTAATAATGACATATTTTGTCATCTTACTCCTCATTATAAGGTTTTCATACTAGTGGGTTTCACTACACCTCACTGGTATCACACTGCGCATGAAAAAAAATAGTAAAATTTCATGGGAGTTTATGATAATAATGGAACAACTCATAGTAGTGAAGAATTTTATTTCACGTCCTGATAACTAGTATCACAACATGAATAACATATGTTAAATTCCAGGGATGATAGTTACAGTGCCCATAAAATTATATGATTGGAGTGTATACATGGTACATAAATATTGAGATGCTACTATTATATGGGGATAATATAATATTTATTATGATTGAAGATAATTTGATCAAACATTATAAGTTGAGGATGAAAATACTCAAGAAATAAAAGTTTATATAGTTATTATTAAATATATTCATGTATGTTTTCAAAGCCTTAGGCCAGATCAGTGCCATCGAATATGAGAGAATTTTTGAAATAGAGTCATCATTAAAGATAAGAGAAATAAAAGAAAAAAACACAAGAAATGTAGAAAAATACAATGATTTTGTTGAAATAGTGACTCAAATAATATTAGAGACTAGAATGATTGTCAGGTAAACCATTATTTATAGAAACTCTCAAATTTTAGTGTTATGTTTATCTTGTGTTTAAATACCCATGTTGTGTCATTTTAAGGGATAATTAGTGGATAATGATTTTGAGAGGTGTTCTCCCATTATTTTCATAAGACATAGTTGAGAGGATTCCTTTTATTATATACACTTATATCATAATAATTTTGTGAAATGGATCCAATGATATTTTTTTTAATATAAATATTGTGAGCTACATTTTCATAAGGATAATAAGATAAACTAATATTTTCACCAATGCTAGGAAATGGGTTATATTTCCATGATGGTAGTTGTCTAAAAAATGTATTATGACATAAAATTGAAAATTGTTTTATAAATCTATAGTTTGAAGTGCACGCATGAAATAGTTATGATAAATAGATTATTAAATACAACCATTAGATGATTTGCAAGATATTAGCTCCAAAAACCTTGAGTTTTGATAGTCAATGAGACCTAGTGTAGGATTTTTAAGTCCTTATAGTGTATTAGTGATATGAAAATGGATTATTAGGTTTTGTTTTGTAATGTTTTTAGAAATATTATGTTATCTAAATTAAAATTTTGAGTAGGTAAAGAATCATTTTATTCAATAGGATGGAGTGTTAGTGTTTTTTATAGAAAAATCATGGAGTCATTGTGATATTTTTAATTCTGTTGTTTTATTGTTTTCTACATTTGTGGGAACATGTATAAAACATTTTTAGAAAACATGGTATTTAGAATAATTTTTTGTGTCTTGATGATATATGTCCAACCTAGTTTTAATTGATTTTAAATTCTAGTGCAGAGTATGTGGCCTAGACTTGACCCAACTGTATTAATGAAATAGTGAACTATATCAGAAGTGACACTTTTAGAAATATTATCTACCTCAAGTTGGGTTTTTTATCATTAGAGTCCGGTGGGGATTATATCTACAAGTGGAGTAGAATCCAATAATTCATAATGGTTTATTTTAGAAAATAAAATTTTAAAAAAGGTACCATATATTTAACACCACCAGTGGTATAACCCATTCCTGATTATTTCATATCCAATAGTTGAACGCCAATTTAGGTTGATGATCACATTAGAGGAAAGGGGTACATAACTCACTTTACAATTGAGTAATTTTTTCCTTGTACTATCCAATTAATATTCTAAAACTTGGTCAAGTCATGCTCAAGTGGATTATTGGGGGATTTAGTATCCTGAATAATGGATGCACCATCAATTGAATGTGAAAGGAGATAAGAGTATCCATAGTAGGTATGAATATAATATAAAAGTATTACATTGACAAATATTCTGGTCAGTTAGATACCTAATTTGTTTTTAATCTAGTAGGTCCATTCACCCTCTATGAGCTGGTTAGATCCTCTACCACCCATTCCTATATAAAACAAGTTTCTAGATACATGTAGCAGGAGGGATTCTTGGGATTTTACTTCACACATAAAAGAAAACTTATATTCCCTCATTATATAAGAATTAATTTTAACCAAACATGGATAAATCATTTCACCATGAAATATTTCTTAGGATAGAAAATTAGATGAAATATAAGTCTATATAATTAAATTTATGGTTTTGGTGCACCTATTCAAGGGAAACGACTTTTCTCAAATCAAGTGCTCATTATGTTGGATCATGGTTCTAAAAGTGATGATGGATATGATAAATAAAGTGATGATGACCCTTTATAGGAAATGAATTCCATTGATGAGGGGGAGACCAATAAAAGCTCTCCTTTTGAGGGTGTGACATTAATTATCATTCTATTCTAACATGTTACCATTTAGGTTTCCACCTACCATTTTCTTATCATTTAAAGGAGTTCAAGGAAGCATGTCCAATTTTTGTTTCTACAAACTATTATATTATAGGGACACTAAGAAGAATGAATGTCGCCTTAGTAAGGTAGTGTTGAAAAAAACATTAGATGCTTGTATGTAATATATTAATGTTATGACATTATCCTTCTATAGGTATTTATAGTTACTTTTCTGGTGGATTCCTCCATAGAAACGCTTATTAAGGAACTAAACTCATTGAATTATGAAATTTTAATGGAACATAATCTCTACTAATGTTTTGGATGTTAATTTTAAATCATCACATATTCTTTCAGAGTTTTTTACAATATCAATATAAAATTTAGTGTTTTCTCATGTTTTAGACTAAGATTCATGAATTTTTTAGGGTTGGTCACTCAAGAGTATAAAGTCTATATCCACCAAGAAGGAACTTACACTAAGGTAATAATTGGTGGAATCAAAGAGAGATTGGAATTAATCCTTGATTTGAACTTTCCATTTGATGTCATAATATACTCAAATTCATTATAAACTCTTCTTGATATTAAATATTGGTTCAAACATCCTAAATTAGTGATCACTACATTTAGAAAATCATTATGGTAAGGTTTGTTACATTGATATTTATGCTTTTTTATTAGATTTATTGATCAACAGTCTTTTCTATACATATGGATATCCTTTCAAGGAGTCAATTAGAGAACGTTTAAACATAAAGTGACCCTAGTTTTATGGATCCGTCATATGGTATAATTCCCTTAAGGATGGTTGTATCCCTTAGAGGGACTTCATAGGGACTATTGTAATGTTACCTTGGACCAGTACAAGACAATAAAGTCTGAGCAGTGAATAAGTAGGCCCATATATCCTTAAATGAATATGATATAGAAATAATAGAATATTTACTTTTGAAATTACAAATTAGATGAGGATAGTTGATGGAGCTAGCACCTCAATAGGTGAATATGGGAATTCAAAATGGATTACCATTAATTCTGAAAAAATTACTTATATATATAATTCTCTTATCACATGTAATAATTTCCATAGAAAAAATAGAAGAAAACATTCATGTATTTTATACCCTGACACATAGATTACGAAATCATATAGAGGGTCAATATATTCCAGTATCATTAACATTACGAATTTGGGAACATTTATATCCCTTGAGAGAGCTAATATCATAGTATGTTTTAGTATCTGGGAGTGAATCTTATCCAAACCCAAAATATATTTACCTTTCATGGACTTCATGGAATCATGTCTTTATTAACCTCTAAAATATAATCTAAAAAATATCCACATAGGGTATATATATAAAATTAAACAAGAACTATCATATGTTCCAGTCCTTATGATAAGGCATGTTAGACTATTGGTCTATTACTGTTTCTATGAAGAAGATCATCACTGATTAGGAGAAGGATCAAGTATTTCAACTATGTCATGAGAGAGAAAAATTGATGGATTGTTTTGTGAACCTTATAGTTATAGAGCTTCAATAAAGATCTTATATTTTTAAGGAAACTATAGATAGAAATTTTTTTACTAATAATAAAAAACTTTTTCGAACCATATTCTTCCATTACTAAGTAAAATTGAGGGAATAATGTAAGAACATAAAAATTTTCATAAAAAATTTAATAAGGGAGAAGATTATGTTATAGCTAGAGTTGAGAGGTTAATCCCTACTAAGGAATCAAATAAGGGTATTTAGAGGAACTTTAATTCCGTATTTATGAATCTATGTAGTCATTAATCAACTCTGTGATTTTGTTAGGTATTTCTTGTAACACATTTACCTCTTCTTTTATAGAATATTTGGGAGATACTGTAAACTATAGATTTTGCGCTCAATTTTTCTTAATGAATGATAAAAGTTCTTATCTCTATTTGTTTATTAATTTCAGGAAATCTATGTCTCTTAAACTATTGAACCTTCAAAATCTAAGAAACTAACGAGTTGTAACATCATAATAATCAAATTTACATAATAAATATATAAAAATTGGTTTGGTAAATCCTATTCTCGAAGAATGTGATTCAAATGATGAGAAAATTGAATCAATAAATCATACTAAATTATTGTACTCCCAAACTGATATAGGAAATCTATATATGTAATTTCTATGTAGCACCTCCATAAGATGATATGAACCTTCTCAATGAAACATTTCAAATTGACATCCTTATAAACAATTAATCTTAGAATGATATAATGGGGTTTGATATTTAGTTAATTTAAAAATATAATAATTCATGGTTATATAATTTGAATATAAGGGAGTGAAGTGTATTTACCATTATAGTAATCCAATATTAGAATATTATAATATAAGGGAGTTAATTAGTCGATATAAATGAAATCCCAAAGTGGATTTTTCATGGAATAATCACTGAACAAGAGGGTTAAAATATTATAAATTTACATCTTAGTGGGTAGTTCAAATATTATTTGAACATATATATATCATTAAAAAAGTTTTTTGTAACTTTTTACAAGATATATATACCGAACAAGGTTCTTGTAACATTCTCATGATTCCCCTTATGTGTTTTTAACATAACCAGATTAGTTCCATTTTCTCCTTTAAATTCTTGAAATTTTAAAAAATTTGTACCAGTTACTAGCCTAGCTAGTGGAGAAGCATCTTTTTTTGGATTCATGTTTCTTGTTTCTTGTTTTCAACCTAACAATTATTGTGTATCTTTCCTTTTTTAGTTTATGTTCTTTCAAATTAGATCAGTGATGCTTACATTTAAGGTTGAATGAATTTGACCAAAATATGATGCATCCTATTTTGAAATGAGGGAAATTTAATTTCCAGAAAAATTGTGGGCATGGTAATAGTATAGATGGTCACATGGGGAGGTTTTTATCTTTTAATGTCATGGTTCATAAACCAATTAGGAAATTTGACAATCCAAATATGGAGTTTCAAATATAGAATTATTTCAGAACCATTTGAACTGAGGATAAAAATGGTGAAAATATTATCTTACATTATCTAATTCAAGAAATATGCAAAATATAGTAGATAGTCTAGGTAAATTACTAAGCCTATTTGAAATTAAAGTTTCATCACAATACCATTAAACAAGAATAAAAAGTATGAAAACTACCAAATTTGAATGATGATTTCTATTTCAATGTTTTGAGGGAGTATAGGGTAAGAGTTTCTTCTCTGTCCGGATGAAAAATTCCTCTAATTTTTTATATATAATTCGAATATTTGGTGTATTACAAAACACAAATAATTGGGGTCTATTAGGATTTATGATACTCATCACCAACAGTCAGGGAATATTTTTAGTTTTTTGGATACCCAAGGTGTAAAGTATGGTCTATGGGAAGTGAATATTTTGAAGTTAATTGCGACACACTAGTTTAGTGTTGAATACGTTTGGGTCAATATGAAATTCAAGAGGGAAGTGGAATTAAATGAGGATTTTTTTGGGTCCATGAAAGAAGGTTCAAAAAATTATACCTAAATAGAAATAACATGAATCAAAAAAAAAATTCTATGTGGAAAATATATGTTTTACCATAATAGAGTAAAATGTATAAAGTCTTGATTTGAATGAAGATACCATGTATAGGCGGGGTTTCATGATAACATAATATGTGGTTAGGTCTAAGGTGGGTGATTTTATCAAAATTGTGTATCCTATAATGACAGTAATAAAAAAAACATGGTTCATGGAAGTTATATGAAATTTTCATCCTAATACATGGGTAGTATGGGAAAAATATATGTGAATTTAAGGACATAACTTCTGGTATGGAAGGTAAAATTAAATAATAATGAAATTTTGGGATGGATCCAAGATAGGTGATTTAAACATCACTATACATCATAAGATAACAATAATCAATCCACATATATTTATTAAAATAGATGTGAAAGTATCATAATATATAATGGTTAATGATATATACTCTATGTTAATTGAGGAACCTAAGTTCTAGGATGATGGTGGAAATTGAATGAAAATGGTATTTTTATAATTCTAAGATAGTTAATCTAAAAATAAATACATATCATGTTATTATAAGAATAAATCCAAAATTGTTTCTTATTAAAAATCTCTATATGTAGATCTGAATCATGCATAAGGGGATGATGGTATGTGGATGGTTTATTTGGTGAATGAAATGATTATAAAACCCATAGATAATTCATAAAGGTGTCAATAATAAAGAAAAATAACAATGGATTCTCCTAATATAAGTATGTTGGAATAACTGATGTGGCTTGAGAAACATAAGCACTGGAATGGAGTGGAGGGTTCAAGTGAATGAGAATTAAGATGGTACCCCGTTAAGATACTCAGATATCACTATATATACTAGCACCATAAGAATCAATCTAAGAATAGTTCAACTATATGGGGCAATTTTTACCCAAACATAGGATTTGGGATGAAGAAACCATTATTTTTTTACTCTTACATAGATATAGATCTCATGTAAGGAAATTGGGACATTTAAACAAACCACTATAAGTAGTATAAGGTTCATTCATGATATACCACCATTCCATGTATTTCAATGTCTTGTGGCATGGATGATATGTCATACAATTTAAAGGCATGAAATGAGGACATGGGAAGATGTCTCTACAAAAAATTTATATTAAATTTAAAGGAATGATGAAATGGTTCTTCCATAGTGTCATGCAATTAATAAAATCTTGATATTAATTATTGTAGTCAAAAATACCAATATGAAAAAGTAATTTGATAGAGATTTAACTTATAGTTGGGTCAATTATCGATGATCTAGACTTCACTACTTATCCAATTGTTATAGAAATTCCATGCATATGTATTAGGTATAGGGGAAATATTTGTTTGTATCAATGTAAGATTATGGATGAGAAAATAAAAAAAATCCTATATATTGGGATCTTATAAAAGGAATTAATTCAGATCAAATAAACCACTCTAGCTAGTTTATTGGTCATATAGGTAGACATTTATGTTAATAAATTTAACATCCTTCTGTAAAGATTTTAATTATAGGTAGTTTAATGTGTTTTAAAATGGACCTTTATATCTTGTATTTTAGGGTCTTAGGACTATGAACATCTCCAAGTAGTTTAATGTTAGGATAATTGGACTTTAATTTGTATTAATTAAAATTATTTCTTGAGAACCTTACTATTATTGTGGGCATGATACACTCTCTATCTATTATGATAAGGGAATAAGATTTATCGAATTAGAACTTGTATAGTATATAAGGTGATTAACTTTAATTCCCTAGATTCAAATGATTGTTTTCTGGTATTATTGCAATTCTCAAGGAAAATATCAATTATCATTGGATTGATGATTTTATGTTAACCCTCTGGTTGAATGGTCATGTGACATGGTTTTGAAGAACTTCATGATTATAAAATTTATTAAATCATTTCTCATAATGTAATTCAAACTCATTAAGAAAAATCTAATACTAATAATCATTTGATTGATGATTGTAAATAAAAATTTGAAGTGATGGAAACTAAAAATTGATTGTAAAATATCTGTATGTCTTGTATACCGATGAGTATGGGGTTTCCCATGTTGCAGTATCAGTCATGGTGTGATAAATCCATAAAGTATGAATTATTTTTTTGGAAAATAACTCTTATCATTTTTCATCTTATTCCAAATAATATTTGGTAGTGTATTATTGAATTTATCTATCTATCTATTTACAACCACTTGATAATAGTTGAATGATTGGACTAAATATTGTACACCTAAAAAAATTCCTTCAGTTTAGGGGGAAAATAGTTGGTATAGTTGTCAATAAAAATTATATGATTGATTTTACATTTATTAAGGATGTTTTAATTGATTAATTTGATGATATATATTATATATAACTCTTTATATGTTATATCATTTTTCCATTTCGAGAATATTTTGTTTTTAGTGCACATAAACTTGAACTACCTTATTGCAGATGGAGGGTTTGGACTCCTGATATTTATCACCCATAGGAAATTATCAAAAATTATTCATTAGATTGTAATATCTCTACTGGGTGATGAATAAAATTCACAGAAATATTACATGTATGAAGCTTCTTGATGAATTCCATGTAGTCATGCATGATAGAGGGCTAGAAATAATAAAATATTATAATTTGGTGGAATAACAAGGCTTGTAACTGATGATAATCATAGGAACCATCAATGACTTCCTAAATAACATTCAGTGCATCTCATTTTTCAATACATATAAGGAGGACCCCTTCAAAGACTCATTTATAGGGGAATTTCTATGAGTTTTGGCCATTATAAAGGATGAAATTTCTTTCTCATAAACATCTTTTCTCTTTATTGGCTCATTATAATGGTTGGGTCCCATATTCAAGATACTCTATTATAGGAGACATCAAATTATATATAGTATTATTTTGAGAGGGTGAATTCTCACCTTGATCTGATGTATTGTTAATGACATTTATCTCTTTTTTATTTTTACTAATGAAAAGAGATATCATCCTATGGTATGTAATGAGATTCACCATTTTATATTTACTTGGATCAGTGAGGGTCAAATGTGTATTTTCCAACACTTCATATTGATCATTTTGTGAATGTGAAATATGGGATAGTACCGGATATATATAAAAATATGACATTAACTCCCATAAATAATCTTAAAGGTGTATAAATTATTCTTTCTTAATGGAATAGTCCCTATTTTTTAAACTCAAAATATTTGAATCACTCTTAACATTTAAACAAATGTTCTCTATTTAAAGATCTAGTTCTAGACTTTTGATAAGACCTTTCTATTCTACCTCACTATTGATGCATCCTTTCTTTATTAGGACATAATAAAATAAAATTCCCTTTATTGGGAAAAATAATACAATCCCCAAGAAAAACTGATTGAGTCATAGATCTTTCATACTTTTAATGATTAGACTTTGACATGAACCACTATAGTACATTTCCAATGTTTTGGAAATCACCTTGAAAGATAATACTTCTTCGTCAGCATGTTATATGTGTAAAGGTATCTCTTCTTTGGCATGGTATGTGATAAGGAAATAAATAGGTGCTCATTTATTGATCACCTTCTAGTATACAAAGTGTATATTGAATTATTTTAGGATGAATGGCCATATCACTAGTCTTCCCATAAATATGAAGTAAACATTAATATATTTAAATATTTACAAGGAAGAAATTAAGAAGATTTCATGATGTTATAGATAATTGAATTCCCTCCTAACCCTAAATATCATTTCAAGTTATTTGTTTCTCAATATTGGTGTATAATGTTTGAGATTCCAAAATAGTTCTACTAAGGAACTAGAAAGGGTTCACCTTTCTTATATCTTTTTTTTGGAAAATAATGAACTAAGAGACTAATCCATTGTTTATACATAATGGATAAGAGGCTTCCCTTTTACATGTGGCATCAATATTGTAAATGTAGTTGATATTTCCTAAGGAATTATAGAATTCTTTGTATTACTAATAAATAACCTCATTTTTCACTAGATTTGATAATGGAAATTATTTATTATAGAGGCTTAAAATTAGGTTCCTAATATATGATATAAATCCCTTGATTCCTCTCAACTCTAGAAAGTTTTCATGATGATGCATATCAAGTATAGAATTATTTTTATTTTATTTTTCTTTAATGTCTAGATGGAATACCATGAAGCCATGGAATTTTCATAATGTCACCATTGAGGGTAATTTTATTGGATTCATTTTCAAACCAAGTTATTGCAACCTTCTTCACAATGACTCAGTGTTAGAAAGGTTTTCAAGATGACGGTGGGATATAACCACCAAATCATTAATATAGAATTAAATTATTTTACATATCATAAATTACTAAAAGATATGGTTCATGGAATGTTAGTATGTAAACCCATCATTTTTAATGAAAAAAAGAATCACATTATATATTTATAACCCTTGGGTGACCTAAAAATGTAGCTTATTCATCCTAAGGGATCAATTGTACCTGTTGAAATCAAAATAATCATCCATAGATAAGAGGGATTAAAACTATTAATTACATCAATTATTATCTTGTTAATCAGGACTAAAAAATCATCCTTTTAAAGTAGTAATTCAAATCACTTTAGTCAATGTAGATTTTAATTTTTACATTTTTCTTATTAGAGGGGAATGAATTGGAAATTCATTTCCGTAATTTCATTTGATCCAATTATGAATACAAAAATCTATTTTGGTGGCATGACATGTATTAATTCTTCTTGATAACTATTTATAACCAAGGTGGTTTTTTAGTAAACCAAAATAATGATTTTTTACATGGGGATCTAACCACAAAATATCTATGTAAGTCCATCTAATCACATCTCATCGTCACTTGAGGAAAGAGATATATTATTTTTTTACTTAGAGAGTCGTAGATAAACTTATTAGTATTGGAATTGGTTCTTATTAGGTACCCATATTCACCTATCAGTGTTCATCAATAATAATTTAAACACCCTCCTCAAAATTTGTCACAACGTCATTAATTTATTCATCTTCTTTAATATCGAGAGTGGAATAGGGTATGATCTATTGAGATAGTATATTTGATAACAGAACAATATCATTTCTTTGAGGATAAAACCAATTTAAAAAGTGTAATTATTTTTTAGGGGTAACTAAGACAATCTAAATGGAGGACAAGGTTCCTCAACCCAGGATTCTCCTTCAAAGGTTCATATCTAATCAGTTGAAGAGACTTCACTATGTTGAAATCATGTTTGTTAATCCAATATTCCAGAATATATTACTGATGGAGATTGATTTTCATAGAATGAATGGGAGTTTATTTCTATATTGATTATTCTCATTCAAAAATATCACATACTAATACATCATAAGAGAGTAAGAATATTAGAGGGTCTATGTCATTACCCAACACAACACACTAACACTCAAAATCAATACTTTTTTCTTCAAATTTATTGTTGAAAAACATGAATCCTTCAACCAATTAACCCTATTGATTTATTTGAGTGGCTTATAAACCATTTTAAGTATAAATTTTCATGTCATCATTAAATAATAGTCATTTTACATCCCACTTATAATACCCTACATCAATATATTTACTTTCATATGACTCATAAGTGGAGTTTTCACATTAGAGTACAATAATATTCCAATAAATGGATTATTTAAAAGAGTTGATGATATTATGAGATAATGTTTTCAATCATATAAATAAATAAACATTCTAAAAAGGCATTTAAATCCATTTCTTGGTATACTATGATAAATTTCAAGTAAGAAATGTTTTCTCATGATTAGGATTGCAACTAATTATTACCAATAAGCCAGTTTTTCCCTTTTTTTATCCCTAGTCATCAAATTAAATAAAAAAATCAATATCACTATGTCCTCAATAGAAAAGGATTAAAAAAGGATTATATTTATTTTAAATCCATTTTAAGCTGAGGCTTGTAAAATATCTACATTATCAAACATACTAAAAACTTATAAGGGTCATAATGCCATGAGTTTTATAAAACATTTTCTCAAATAAGTTAATTTTATTTGATGTATTAAATTTCACACTAAACCATTTTATTCATTAATTATAGACTACACCAATAAAATATTTCACTACATGAAACACCGACTTGGCTTGTGTTACAAACAACACTGAATTTCTATACAGTAGCATTTTATAATTATTACTATTTAAACAAGATAGTTATAACATAGTTGTTGAAATTAGTAATATTCATAGAAATAACTAATTTTTAAATATTATTTATAATGGTTTTAAAAAATAAAAAATATTTATAAGAAAACATAAAATATTTTTGGTAAAGTAAATATATTTTTAAAAATATTATCCAGTCAAATGAACTACTTTTTACCTCAACATGTGAAAAATAATAAAATTAATTTCAGAAAATTTTAGAAATATAAATTTGATAAAGTAAAATTTATTTTTTTTAATTCCTAATTTAAAAATTAGCATAGTTTGAATTTTAGTTATTTTCTTGAAAAACATCATTTTTGGATGAATAGTTACAAATACTAAATTTTAATTCAACAATTCTTTTTCATCTAATAGATTTATATTGATAAATTATATTTTAATTTGGTTTTAAATTTTAATTAGATATATTTTAAATAAATAAATAATATTTAGGTATTTTTTACCAATTTTAAATTAAAATTGAATATAAAAACGTTTCAAATTGTTAAACATTTTCGCATAAAAACTCACGGTTGTGTACCATTTGCAAGATTAATTCTAATTTTATTTCTTCAACTGGTGTATTTAGAAAATTTAAAAATGGATTTGATAATTTTAATAATAATAATTTATAATTTATAAAAAAATTGAACATTTATTTTTACCAAAACAATATGTGAAGGTAACTAAAATTAATAACTGTGATTGTGGTAAAAACGAGCTTAATTAAGGTCTTGACTTATTAAATAAGGAGTAAAAATATTTCTAGACATTTATAAAAATACCATTACGTAAAATTTTAAGTAATTAAACCTATAAGTATCTAAAATGGTCAATTTTTATCTCTTTTGGGACAAGTAAAACTTGGGGGGACTCTACTCTTTTCATGAATACCCAATGAGTCCTTTTCAACGGTTCTAAAAGGCCTCTTATCCTCCCCGTATATTTAAACCTCTAAATCGATTTTTATTGTGAAAAAACTGCCCATTTATCCTTCAAACATCCCTTAATTAATTCTATAATCCTCTCATTGTGAAAAAATCCATCCAAGGAATCCCTTTTGTGGGAATAAAGAGGAGTTACCAAAAAAAGAGGTAACATACTTCCACAGGCTCTTTTGATTTATTTTATTTCTCCACCCCCATAAGGTCCAATTATTATATGATTTAATAATAAAATAAGTTTCCTAAATATATTATAAGTGTTTATATTAATTTTTCTACCCAAACTCACACACACTTCCATCAAATGAAATAAGCAATCATCATTTGTGTGTACGACGGACTACCACCTTGTGAACTGGTGTCATTTGTTCTTCAATTGACACCAATAATGGTTGAAAAAAATAACATAATTTCTATTTATTTATGAGATATATGATATATATGTTTTATTTATGCTTATTTAATTATTATATAAAATTTACCTGCATATTTTATATTTTGTGAATATACGATAACTTTGTTTGTGCACATTTGGACTATACCCTCCTAAAAGCAATGTGATTCATTTAAAATTTACGTGGAATATATTATGGATGGTTTTTGTAAAATTATATGATATATATAAAAGAATATTTCTACTTCAATGATATTATATATATATATATATCATTTACTTTATTTCTTTCAATAGTTAATAAAATGGAAACAGCTTTTATGTATATGTACGACCTGCCATATCTATTAAGGGTGTATTCCATTTCATATTTATATATTCTATATATTATTAAAAATATTCATATAATATATATATATGATATTGAAATAATAACTTATATTATAAAAATAATTAAATAATTATCTATGTTATAGGAATATGTATAACAAGTTAAAAGAAATACAAAAACCAAAGAAGATATCACCCGAAACGTAACATTCACACATAATTTTTAATAAAAGTATAACCTAAAGTCAGAATAAAATAATATAAAGTATTATATATATTAATATGTTTCTCTAGTATAATTATTATAAACAGATATTTATTATACATGGGGTTTCAGTGAGTGTGATGAGAGTCGAGACATAAGGTAAGGGTTTTCTCGTCTCACTTTTATTTATGAGTGATTTATGCATTATTCACCACTATTTTATGATTCTCATTCACTTATTCTCAAGTTTAATCATACATATCTCCGCTGTTTTCCCTTATAGAGCATCTGAGCTCACCTATTTTTATGTTTATTTTCCCAATTTTATGAAGATGTATATTATATATGATATTTATAAGATGTTTTTTATTCATTAAGAACCCATTAGATGATAATATAGCTCAGATATATACTATTGTTTATAATAATATGTCTTTAAAGGCACTAAATGAATATGGTCTTTGGGTGTCTGTTTGTGTAATGTATTAATTATTCCACAAAATTGATATAATGTTAATCTATGTTAATAGAGGGTATTTATAGTTGGGATTAGAGAAAATGTTTTGGTAACCCTTGTAAACTAGGATGATAAAACAATAGTGATAACCTAAAAGACATGTATTACAATAAGTCTAGGGATAAGAAAAATGATAGGAAAACATCCTGGATTTTGGGTAAAGGATAGGGAAAGTGTTTCCCTAGAAATACATATTTTTCTAGATACTACAAGTGTGTTTGACTCTGCCAAAAATTTCCATTGTGGTAACAACCTCAAAAACATAGTGTTGATCTTGACTCGATCAGAAACTAGAGCATGAAAATGGGCCTTATTGCACACCTAGTTTGACACTCCCAAAGAATATGATTTGGTAATTCCCAAGATCTTTTCAACCCATCATGAAGGATTTAAATCTAATTTTTCCAAGAATAACCTAGGATAAAACTAGGGTGTCATTTATTTAATAAGGTGTCATAATTTACACATCATATACAAGGTTTTTCAGGATTATGTGGTTCCTCACTCTAATAATTGTTTGTTACTCTATACTTTTTGGTTTTTTTCAATGGATAGAACTCAATGGAACCATGATATTGGTGATTGTAATACAAAATTAAAGGATTATACTCTAGAGAAACCAAATTTGTTGGATGATACAATGAAAAAACTCATTGTTATGCTCACCCTGATTTTGTGAGCTATGAATCATGATTCAATACAGAAACAGAAAAGGAGGGAATAATATTTTTTTGAATCCTTCATGAGGCAACATCCAACATCTATCAGCAGGTCTTATAATCCACTTATTTCTTGAAAATAGATAAGTACCATTGAAAATATATTCTCTATTATCAAATGTTTATAACATGAGAAATTCATTCATGTTGTTTATTAACTGGAAGGAGAAGTGGACCAGTGGTGGAATCTAAACAAGAATATGAGGCATCAAGATGAAGTTGAATATATGGATTGGGATGTGTTCAAGAACTTATTTTTCAATAAGTAATTTCCTCATGTTCTTCATAAAAATATGGATAAATAGTTCATTGTGGTAAAATAAAGGGATGATGAATATGTTAGAACCTATGAGGATAATTTCACAAGAATTGCGAGGAATGATTTGGGTATTATCAAACAACACGAAAGTAAATTTTATAGGTTCTTCAGTGGCTTAAATACATTTCTTAGAAGGGTGTTTTCCATAAGAGACTTTAGTAGTTGTGAATATATTTTTCATTTTGCAATCAAGTTTGAAATGGAGGTTGGAGTTACATCTCAATATCAAGGTTTTGACAAAAAAACATGTAGTAGTTCAACAAAAAATCTAAAAACCATGGACCAAAGAAGATAAACTTTCTTTTATATTCTAATTCTGGGGAAAATCATGGAGGAAATCTCATCAAGGGGTCTAATTAAATTTTTATATGATGAATGTAATATCATCAAGAAGTTTATTTCCAATGTGATGGTAAGAAGTTAGATAACAATTAGAATGGATAGAAAGATACATATAATGCAACTCCCTTGATTTGGTTTTTCAAGTGTTAGGGGAATGAGCATTATGCTAACTAGTGCCCAAACAAAAAGGTTAAAAATTATGACTGACATCAGCAAAGACTTAAGTCGAGGGACAAGAGGAAATCTCATGTGATCATTATTTATGATGAGGGGTGTTAAAATTACATGGTGAAAGATACATGTACCATCCACTCTAGAACTGTTAATGTCTTTTTTTATTCAAGAACTACCTATTCTTTCATATCAAAATAATTTTCTAAGGGTATTAAGATTCCACCAAAATTATTATATGTGGGATAAGTAGTCAAAACCTTTAATTGTAAAATTATTTTATTTTTTGACTATGATTCCTCTCTAGGATATTTTTTTGGGAATGTACATCCATTAAATATTTTCATTATCCCAATGGATGATCTTGATGTCATCTTAGGCATGGATTGGATTCCCCTACACAAAGCCCACATCAACAGATGAGTAAGGGATGTTATATATGATATTTCAAACCAACCTATAATTTTTTATCAATGTGATGATAAATATGAACAACATCTAGATATTATATCATTTTAATGGGTCTTAATTCCCCTTCATATGATGTTTTTATCTCATGTGGTTTGGGATAAAATCGGCATTAATGATATGTCGATTGCTTTGGAGTTTTTGGATGTCTTTATAGAAGATTTTCCTAGGAATAAACCAAAATGTGACATTTATTTCTGAATATAACTCATCCATATTTACACACAATTTTGAAATAATGTCTATTGAATAAACCCAATTGAGTTGTGGGGATTAAAGAATGAACTCCAAAAAAACTTGATAAAGGAGTAATTCACTCAAGTGTGTCACCTTGGGGTAAACCTACTATTTTGTGAGACATAATGTTGGGTCAATGTAACATTGTATTTATTATCATCGTTTTAATATGTTCAAAATCAATAAAAAGTATCCTCTTCCCCATATTGATTACTTTTTTGATCACCTGAATAGATCTCAATACTTTAACAAGATTAACCTTCATTCTGTATATCATTAATTGAGGTTCAAGAATGAAGATGTGCCCAATATGACATTCTGTATAGGGTATGGGTGCTATGAATATATATTCATGCATTTTGGTCTTACTATTTATCCTAATATCTTCATGGATTTAATGAATAAATTATTTTTAGGTTTCTGTGATTAGTTTTTGGTTGTCTTTATAAATGTTATTTTTATCTATTAAAAGAGAAATGTAGAGTATAAAGACTACTTGATAATTGTACTAAACACCCTAAGGGAGAAGAAGTTGATTGAAAAATTTACATATAGTGAATTTTGGCTGTAGAAGGTTTCATTTTTGTGTTATATATTCTCAAAAGAGGGTATTGTTGTAGATCCATCAAAGATGGAGGCAATTGAATGTCGGACTAGAACTACCATGGTGACTGTGATTTGTAGTTTTCATGGTTTTGTTTCATATTATCAATGGTTGGTGGATAATTTGTCATGACTATATAATCCTATAGCCATGTTCACACGGAAGGGTTCTAAGTTCGTTTGGACAGATGAATGTGATGAGGTTTTCAAGTAACTGAATAGAACGTTACTCAGCGCACTTGTACTTACATTACCCTAAAGTGGATAAGGGTTTTTTCATCTATATTGATATATCTATGAAGGGATTTGGATGGGTTCTTATGAATAATAATGTGGTTATCACTTTTGTGTCAACAAAGTTGAAAATTCTATAGAAACATTACCTAACTTGTGATTTGATGTTAGAAAAAGTAATTTTTTCATTAAAGATATAGAGGAATTATATTTATGGAGAAAAGCATGATATATATACTGATCATAAAATTCTAAAATATATATTCAGACATATAGATTTGAACATGTGCCAGAGAAGATGGTAATAGATGATAAAGTATTATGACTTCTTAAAACATTATCACCCTTGGGAGATGAACAAGTTTTTATGGTACATTGAACATGTGGTTGAGAAGATAGTTAGACCTGGTAAATGATATGAACATCTCAATAAATTATTACACTAGGAAACTGAACAAGGTGGCTAATTCATGGAGTTGAAATGATAATTCTAGCTTATCTGTGATGTGTATTTAAAAAGAAATAATATTTCTATATTTTTAAATAATGGATATAAAAATCCTGTAGGAAGGGGGAAATCATATCTTAATCAGTTGAATGTTCAACCCTCTATCCAAGGGGAGATTAAAGAGGAATAGAAGAATGATTTAGAACTGTGAAATCAGGTTAAAAATGTTCTTGAGTTTAGCCATGATCATGATGGAATGATTAGTTTTATGATCTATGTATGTGCTCAATCCATACTGGATTTGAAAAGGTATCTATTAGAGGAATATGATATTTATTCAAATTCTATTCATACAGGAAGTATTAAAATGTTTTGATATTTGTAATAATACTTCTGGTGGGATGTCATGATGGGGGATATCACAGATTTTAAATCTTGGTGCTTGGTATTCCATCATGTTAAGGTTGAAGGAAAAAAATAAAAGGGGATATTGCATCCATTACCCATACCCGAATGGAAATAGGAGAACATCACTGTGGATTTTTTTTATTGGACTCCCCAAAAACCATTAATATCCTTAATTCAATATGATCAGCACGTGATCGCTTTACTAGGTCAGCACACTTCATTTTAATAAAAGAAGCCTTCTATCAATATCATATTGATATGATATACATTAAGGAATTTTATAAGATTTCATGGAGTAGAACATTTCATTATATCTTACCATGATCCAACATTTACCTAATAGTTTTTCAGAATTCTACACCAATCACATGATATAAAATTGCATTTCAACACTACTTGTCATCCTCAAACATATGGTTGGTATAAAATTACAACTCAAACCATAGAGGATATGTTGAGATCTTTTTCCTTATATTTGAAAAGTGGTTGGGATCAATACCTTCCTCTAGTTAAATTTTGATACAAAAATTGATTTCACTCAATAATTCTGATGTAACCTTATCAATCCCTCTATAGAAATAAATGTATAAGTCCAATGATTTGGAATAAATTTGGAGATTGAAATATATTAGGACCCAAATTTTTTGAAGAAATGGACGATAAGGTTATATCCATTCAGTAGAATATCAAGGAACCTTCAAGTTGGCAAAAAATTTGTGATGAAAATTGTAGATATGGTAAATAATTTGAATTTATGGATAAGGTGTTTCTATGAACCTATCCCTGGAAGATGGTTATTAAAATCCAGAATAATGTTAAACTAAACACTATGTATATTATTCCCTTTTAAATTATTGATAATATTTGGGTAGTGGCCTATTGCGCATAAATTTCTCCAAATATTTCTTAAGTACATGACGTCTTCAATGTATCACTCTTTAGTATGTACATGCCTGATCCATCACATTTAATGAACTCAAATGTCATACCACCAAAGAAAGGTGTTTCTTAAGATAAAGGTATAGTTTAAATTATATATCATACAAAGAAACATATATAAAACAAGACCACTAACCTAGTCAATGTTTTGTGGACAAATAACCAATTATATAAAGCTATGTGGGAACTTGAGGGTATGATGAGGCATAAGTATCCTCATTTTATTATTTCAAAATGATGAATTTTTAGGGTGGAATTAATTTTAAGGGGGTAGAATGTAACACCACAAATTGTTAGGGACCCTTTTTTGAATAAATTAATTTTATTTTTGGTCTTTCATTGCACACTACACACAATTAATATTTCATTATACGATACATCAAGATAATATTTCACTACACTCAACGCCAATATGGCTTGTGTTACATGCAACACTGAGTTACTACAAAACGGAGTTTTATTACTATAATTATTTAAACAAGATATTTATAAAATATAGGTTAAATATAGTAACATGAACAATAATAACAACTTTTTAAATATTATTTTTAATTGTCTTATAAAAATATAACATGTTGATAATAAAACATGTATTTTTTTAATGTCGTTGTATGTTTGAAAATACTATTCTTTCAAATGAACTAGTTTTATTTCAATATATAACAATAATAAAATTAATCATAAAAACTTTTAAAAAACTTATTTTATTAAAAAATTCTATTTTTTAATTCAAAATTTTAAAAAAATATGGTGAATTTTATGGATTTTTCTGGAAAATGTCATCTTTTCGTGAATAATGAAAAATAAAAAATATTAATTTTAAACTAATTTTTCATATAATTTATTTATATTCATAAATTATATTATATTTTTTAAAAGAATAATTAGAACAGTTTTTCCAAAATTAATTCAATTTAGGTTATTAGAACCAATTTCACAATTATATTCAATATAAAATAATTCAAATTTTTAATCATTTCTCTTATAAATTTATTACCTCATCCTATCTCTGTACTTAATTTTAATTTAATTTTTACAACTTATGTGTTTATAATTTGGAAAAATAGATTAAATATCTATAATTATAATTATTTATAATTTATAATGAATTAAACATATTTTTTTACCAAAAATATTAGAAAAGGAGATTAAATTTAATTATAGTGATTAAGGTAAAAATGAAATTAAATAATGAATAAATTTAGAAAATAACACATAAAAATTAAACTAAACTTATCTAAAAATTATTTTAATTCCATATTTAGTACACTAAACATATAATAAAATATAATGATCAGTTTTAACCCTTTTTGGATATGTAAAATGTGGGGATCTCTCAAATATTTTCAATAATACCCAATGAGTCATTTCCCCCACTTATAAAATGTCCCCTCACTTTCTGCTCTCTTTACACAACTCAAGCCCTTTTGACTCAGAAAAAACCTCCTAAAATATCCACCAAACTTCCATACTATTATCCTACAGTCCACACTTTGGTCATAAATCCATCCAAGGAATCGCTTTGTTGAAAACTAAGAGTTTTTACCCAAAAAAGAGGTAACATCCTTACACAAGCACTTTTGTATTATTTTCGTTCTACACACACGAAAATATTCTTATTCAATGACTAAATAATAAAATTAATATCCTAAATATACTGATATGCTGTTATATTATGGTTCAAACCTATACTTTCACAAACATCCATCTAATGATATACACAATCATCATTCGTGTGTACAGCGGACTGTAGCCTCATGAACTGATGTCATTTGTTCTTCCATTAACACTATTAAATGTTTGAAATAATCATTGAATTTAGATTTTTATATGGTATATATGATATTTATGGGTAATTTATTATTCTGAAATTATTATATGACACATACATTCATACATCCCATTTTGTTTATATATGATAACTTTGTGTGTGGGTGTGTGGACTACCACCTCCTCAAAGTGATTTGATCCAATCACACTTTAAATGAAATGTATTATAGATGGGTATATTAAAATTATATGATATATACGACATAATAATTAAAATTTAATTATTTTATATATATTTATACATATATTTCATTTACTATCTTTCTATTAACACGCAATAAAACAGAAACAATGGGCATGCATACGTACGACCTACCGTCTCCATGAACAGTGTATTCCTTTACATATCTCAATATTTTTTTGATTATTATAAATATTAATATAATGAATATATATCATATTTATATCACATTTTACAATGTATAAATAATTAAATAATGATCTATGAAAGAGGATCAATAAATACAAGTTAAAACACATACGAAAAACAAAGTTGATATTACCCAAAATGTAACAATAACAATAAATTTTTAATAAATGTGTAATATAAAGTCATGATAAAATAATATATTGTTTTATATATATTAAAATGGTTTTTTTGTAAATTTATAAAAAAATTATATTTATTATTCATGAGTTTTTAATGAGTACGATGAGAGTCAAGAAATAAGGTTAGGGATTTCTTGTCTATCTTTTATTTCTATGAGATTTTTTCCTTATTTGCTGCTCATTTATTTTGAGTGGTGTATATACTAACTATGAATATATTATATGATTATTATACATTAATTTATTTTATTTTTCACATAAATTTTATGATCTCACATTTATGTGGTTTATGATTCAAAATTTACAAAATCGCTAAATTATTTCTGTCTCAACTTTCCATCATTGATACACATGTTTTGTTATGCACCTATATTCTTTGATGAGGTGTATATATTAAAATTTAAAATTTTATATCCTGAACATTATTATTTTCATTATATTTAAAGATTCATGAAATATAATTTTCTTATATGGGTAGTGTGATTCAACGTTTCTAGGTGGTAAGAGTTTAGTGAAACAATCACATCATTTATCTGAATTATTTAGGATTATGAATTCATTGATTAAATATAATAATACATATTTCAAGGACACTCATGACCTTTATTATCCCTGGTTATTTTAATATATATATTCATTATTATTTAAATTTTCACTCTTTGGTACTTAAGACAATTAAATGTTTTTTATAAAATTTATCATCATTTCTCTCTTCAATTGGAAATATGTTTTATTCAATAACAATGTTTTAAAAAATATTTTTTATTTTTTAAAATTATATTTTAAGATAGTTTTCATGAAATAAAGTTTTAATTTTTTTTACATTTTTCAAATTTTCAATTATAATTTTTCAAAACTATTCTCAATGAAAAAGGCTTTCAAAAATGTTTTATATTTTTTAAAGTATTTTTCAAAAAATGAATTGATATTTTTCTCAAGAAAAGTATTTAAAGGATCTTTAAAAATTGATTTACATATAATATCACATCCATTAGTTTACTCATTCCTTAATGAGGATATTATCTGATGGTTTCTTTCGTATTCTTTCTCTGAATAGTTTTTGTTTTGACGGCATGATGCATATGAAACTCATTTCTCTTTGGTGGGTTAAATTTTTGTGAAACCTATTTATCTTTCATAGGTTATATGTTTGTAAAAACTATTTCTATTTAGTAGTTTATATATTTATGAATATTTTTTATCTTTGACTAGTTATATTCAAATGAAACCAGTTTCTTTTCATGATTTATACTTTGATGAAATGATTATGAAACTTGTCTCTTTTCCACATGTTATGCTATGATTACATGTTTATGATACCCCTTAAATATTGATGGTTTATGATATGATTTATTATGATATTATGTAAAATGTATGTGTGATTTAATTGTGATATGGCTGGGACCTATATCTCCCTCGAGTTCATTAGGTAATGATTTATATCTTATGAGATAAACAAGGATGGAACAGGAAGTGAACTCTATTTAGTAGAAGAATTTATCTGGAATGATGGTATTGGTAGTGATCCTGGACTACTAAGATGGTCATTGGAGTGAATCATGGCTACCATGATGGTATGGGGATTTAACCGATACTACTAATATGGAATTGTTTGTGATTTTCAATCTGAAATGGAAATCATTTTATATTCCTATGTTTCTTCCATAATTCCATGTCTTATTCGATTGTTATGCATTCATGGATTATGCTCTTTATTACCTAATGATTCGTGTCTTATGAACATGCAATGTTTATGAAATAATCCATTTTTATGATATTTGATATTTATTTTATTAGTTCAAATGTTATATTCAAATTCACATACCCTTATGCTCTTGTTTAGACTTGCATATCTCTCTTATTTACACTTACTGAGCATCTCATCTCACTCATTTCTATGTTTCATTTCCCTAAGTTATGAAAATATTTATTATTGCTGACATATATGAGAAGGTTTCTAGTCATAAAGAGTGTAGTGGGAGATAACTTATCTCATTTATGTAGCAATTCTTAAGTCCCCATGTTACTAAAGGCACTAAACTAATGTGGTCTTTGGGAATCTATTTGTATCATGTATTATGTATTCTCTAAAAATGATGTAATGTTAATATATGCTAAGTTATGGTTATTATAAGAGTATTATATTCACATTTATGGTAGTATCTTGGTCTTCATCAGTTGATGGAGTTACTATATAACACCAAGTGGATTCCTTTTATCATGATACATCCAAAACACAGCCACATCACTCTTGAACTCTTCAAAACAAGAATGGAATTCAATATGATATTCCCTATGTTATTTAAAGAGATATAACAAATAAAAAATCAAAATTAATGAAGTTATTATGGTGTGGTTTTCCATAATATCTTGATTTTTCGACAAGCACCATTTTATCCTTCCATATTGATTTTATTGAGCTTTCAACTTAGGGATCAGAGTAGTATGTACTGACTACTGCTTTCCTTATTCAAGATTATATGTAATCCTTATTATTTTATGGTTAGGATGAATTTTAATTCCTACATATTATATATTACCAGATGACTACTTTCTTTTTGATAGATCAACTAATATAATTATATCAAATTGAACTCTATAGAAACAGAGACCATATTGATGTTCTATCTAAGCTCGTTAGAAAACCCTTATTCGAGTTTAATTTATGTCTATACTATTTATGAGAATGATTCCTAAATTCTAGGATACACCATATCCTCACTTTACTCAACCTTTATACCCTCCTCCCCGACTCTTAGTGGGGAATTTCACTTCGTATAAACATTCATCGTCAATAAATGGATCTGTTTGGTGGATGAAATTTATAAAATAATATTGGGCCTCCTCATAAAAAATAAAATCAATTTGGGGGGGCTGGATCACATCATTCCAATGATGGGGGGAGGAAGTTTAGTAAGATATATACTATTATGTGTACCCATGGAGTAACAAATGTTTTACATGATTTGTTTCATTGATTTTGTTTGTGTAAAATATTAGTAGAGTATAAAGAAGAAGATATCACATAGAGTATTTAAGGGAGAATTGGGGTCATGAAAGGTTCATTCCATCATTCCATGATAATGGTGTGTTCAAGATTGACCAATTTTCTACTCATATAATCAAAAAAATTATGTAAATTTCTATATGGGATATTCTTTCACGCTCCTTCTAATAGGGAGAGAGAAACATTAGTCACATGGGATGGGGGATGACCAAACATTACATTTCCAAATGTATATCATCTTATGAAGTAGTTATATGAATATAAATAAATCATGAATGTTATTTCATAACACCTAATCCTAAGGGTAGTAATCTGGCTGATGATTCAGCCCACCCTCATTAGGTTTTTTAATTTTCAACAACATAACCAAGTTATTTCCCATGGTTGAAATTAAATAAACATGGATATACTCTTATAAGAAGGAATATTTTTTTTTACTCTTATCCTAATACTCTATAAATTTTTTTCTACTATTTATTTTCGATGAAGCAATTATTTTTTCTTCCCAATAGGAGGTACTATACGATGATTTTCTAGATCATGTGCCAAATCTAGCACTTGTGCTGAATTAAGAGTCAAAAAAATTATTTTTACCATACTAGTTTTACTTTCCTACATCAATGAGGATATTTTTTAATCGATTTTGAAACTATGAAGGGAAAATGCAAATATTTTCATCACTATAGTAAATTCATGCAATATTACATGATATTTCAATAGGATAATCAATGTTTGTAGATTATATTCAAGATAATCTATACATATTTTTTAAAAGTTTATCTTGTGGGAATTTTATATTATGAAATAATCCCAGCACCACCATCTGGGGATGACAATAGAAACCCTCAAATATTAAAAAATTATTAATTGGAGAGGTATAGTATGGTTTTAATCCTCAGTTTTTTTATAAACAGAAATAATAATAATTTTCTTAGATAATCCTAGATTTTAATGACTAAGAATTGTTATCAATGGAATTTTCCCTTTTGGTTATATGAATAATTCATACTTATTAATTTTTTATTATATAAACACATGAAACAAATATTGAAAACTAATTTTTTTTTATTATAATAATTTTAACATTATATTTAGATAATACTTAAATCCATAAAAATTTAAAATATGACAATGGGATAACAAAGAAAATAAGAAAACTAAAATATTTAAATTTGGATCTTTTTTATCCACTAGAATAACTACACTCAATAAAAAATTATATAAATGAAATAAAATATTGATAATATAAGACTTATCTTTAAAATGAAAATATATATATCCTTTAAATAATGTTTAAGTGAATCAATAATGAATAAAATGTTAGTTATTTATAAAATGTTGGGAACTCATATAATCGTTATAAATTTGACTATTGGAATATCATTCTAACCATTGGAATTCTAATCTAATAATTAAGAATAGAAACTAGACCACTAAAAAATTATAATCACCTATATAAGTGTAAAATAATTTTCGGGTATCATATGAAATGAAAATATTACACATTTATATGATTGTACTAGTAAATATATTTTTTAAAAATGCTAAAATATGATCTTGTATTTTTATATAATAGATATGTTTCATTGCCAGTTTCATAATAAATGTAAAGAGTTAAAAGAATGTTTATTTTCATAAAATGGGTTTATAAATTAATATTAGGATATATTATAATTATAATATTATTTTATGATCCCATAAATAAATATTCAAATGGTCAGAAAATTGATCATAATAATAAAATTGCTATTTTTAAAATACATAATGATTTTATTTAAAAAATTATGGGAATTGTATTATTAAAAACATTTTTGAAAAAAATATTTTCTTTTTTTTGAATATACATGTCAAAAAATGGTTTTGGTGAATTTTTTATATATTCTAAATTAGTTGATGTTTTTATAAATATTTAAATATTGTAAAATACAATAATTTTTATTATAAAAAAGACATGTTGAAATGAGTCATGGATCATGTAAGTTACCACTTTCCAAACCTCACCTTAACTAATTACTATATAAATTCAAAATATTCACCATTAGTTTTGAGGAAAAATAATAAACTAATGATTATAATATTAAAAATACACCCCTCTACTCATCTTATATATACCACCCCTCAACACCCCTTCTCTACACACATTCGATGAAATAGAGATTACCTAATCTATTCCAATATGTCCATTCAAATCTATCCAACATCCTCATAGTTATAGTCTCACTGAAAGGAAGATCCAAATTCCCTTATGATGATTCTCATGAAATGAAATTTAAGAGGTAATGTTCCCAATCTATTTCTTTCAAATTCAATTGTTCTTATACATTCCCCCAAATCACTCAAAGAGCATGGAATAATTACTCTAGTATCAAACATATACTAAAATTTTATGGTTTTATTTGAATATATATATCTTTCATACTCTTTAATAATCCTATTATTCAAAAAAAATGAAATCATCACCCAAATTATATCTATATGTCACCTTCATGGGTGATGATTTTTCATTTTCCATTAATACCATAATGGTAGTTTTAAATTCACATATTATTTTTTAAATTATGTTAATATATATGTAATGTATTTTTTTACAGTAAATAATGAATATATATATATATATATAATATTAAACAAAATTAATCTACTTCATCATGATTTGTAAAACTACATAAATGAACTAACTGCAAGACATTAGCATTAATACATAATGTATCATCCCTATGTTATAAAACATATGTGTATTATGGACCATTTTAATTTTTGGAAGGAAATTAATATCATTTCATTTCACTTCTAGAGTTTCACTTCTATTTTATAAAAACATCAATAATTTTTCATAAGTGATCCAACTTTGGAACCATAAAAAATCCATTAGAATAGAAAAATTAAACATGATATCTATATAAAATGGTCACAAATAAGCATAATATATTTATAGTAAGTAAAATATTTATTTTAATGCTTCAAAATTAATTAATTAATGAGTCCGATTTTATTATCCAAGATTTCAAGTGTACGTAGAGAATGATTCTGGAACAAAGATAAGGGATCTCTCTAAACCACCCAATTTTCATTAGGTTATAACCCTCCTTAATCTAAATAACTTTACCTATATATTTATGTAATTAACTTATTTAAAATTATTTATATACTTATCTAACATATATTAAAAGACAATTATACCTTCTTTTTATTGGTATATACTTTCTTATGTTCATTTATAAAATGAAAATTTTAAAATCAAACCTTATTAATGGGATCATTTTTATCCCTTAATCCATTTACATATTAATATTTTAAAATATTTATTCCCATTATTGATCTTATTAAATAAAGAGTAATTAAGGGTTAACCACTATGGTTTAACACTAGTTTTAAAATGAAACTCAACGTTCATTCTTTCTTCAATATCCTTTTTCTGATTCCATAAAATACTATTTTAAAATATCAACTCTATAGACAAGTCTCTAAACATTCTAATTTTTTAAAAAAATTAACACCAAATTTGATGTCTATTATAATATAATTAGATATGAACTTAAATGGTATTTAATTACTTTTTCTATTTTCAATCATTATGAAATCCCCATTGATGGTGAAATGAGGTAATATTACGCACCCAATTTCTTTATGTGGGTAATTATTATGTTTATTATTTATGCTTAATTTACATTTGTGCAATGAATAAGAATGTAGATGTTATGATATTTGTTCCTAGAAACCACTCCAATATATTGGGTAATGTCTATGTCTCATTAGATGATATGTATATTATTTGGGAGTAAACTTGTTCTATAATGGGACTCTGTCCACCATGTGATGTTTTCCTGTGGTAATCCTTAACGTATGATTATGTTATGTTATATATTGTTTACACATTCCTAGGATTTCAAGATCATAGGATTCCATGTTCTTTATTTTATTCACCAATATGATTAGTTATTCGACTACTCTTTTTTATATCATTTTAGGTATTTTGACTCACATGATATGCTATGTATCGTGTTTATTCACACACTAGGGTTTTTTAGCTTACCCATTTTGTTTTTGAATTCCTCAAGTTATCCAGTATAGTTTTAAGAGGTTAAGGGGAATTAAGAGTTCATTATGGATATTAATATAAATATTTTTTATTTTATTCTCATTTTTTTGATTATGAACCTAGTTTTCCAAAAATATTAGGCCTCTCAATATTTTGGTTCTGTTTACTTGATATTTATTTTTAAAATCATGTAATAATATTTTTAAAAGGTTTTGGTTTTTGTAGTCGGTATAAAAGAAATGCCTTGTTTTTTTAGGGATTAGGAATATAATGAATTATTAAAAAGCCTATGGATAGGTCTATGTATAAGAAAATATCCTGATTTTTTTTTTGAAGTATAGAGTGAGTGTTTTCTATAAAATTACTTCCTTGTCTAGATACTACAAGAAGTTTTTTATTTTGAATATTAGTACCTAGTGGTGATGACTATGAAAAGGTTGGATTGGTTATAAACTTTATCACCACCCAATTTACAAAAAATAGTCCTTATTGCATTCCTAGTTTGACACCCCTAGGGGATATTATTTACAAAATCCACAAACCATTTATAAACAATTGTGAATGTATTTAATTGACTATTATGTTAGGAAAAACAAATAGAAATTTTTCATTTAGTAACATAAATTGAAACATAAAGAAAGATAAGTTAGGATATTCAAATCATTCATAAGTTACTACTTATAAATTCATTATTTCCCTATTTATGTTCTATTAGTTTAATTATTCCCACCCTGAATTTTATTTTTTTAGTTAATATATATAAATATGATAAATCATGATAATAACCAATTTAATGATTTCACATATGATTTTCATAACCTTATGGGAGTTATAATTGATAACATCATGGAAGTACTATATCAGTAGACTCAATTGACAAATAGTAACTTAAATATATTCTATTTTCCACCTCTTAATAAATAATAAGTTGTGGTTGAGTTCTTTATGTGATAAAGGACTCCTAGCTTTAGTGGATATTCTGATCCCCTCACCACAAAATAGTGGATCAAATACATTGAGAAAATATTATCTTTTTTATAATTCATGGAATAATAGAATTTTTTACTATCTATTTGTCACATGGAGATGGAAGCTTATCAGTATTGGAATCTAATAAAAAAGATGAATCCTATAAGTAAATTTACTCCATGGAATTGGAATTATTCAAGAAAATATTTTTCAAAAATTATCTTCCCCTAAATCTCTATCATAAAAAGTATAAGGAGTTCCTCACACTGAAGAAAATGGTATATGAGTCAATTGGAGTTTATGTGGAATATTATAAAATCATTTCAAGGTATGACATTAGTTTGATCATCAAAACCGAAGGTAATGTGGATGAATACATTAGTGTATTAAATATAAATCTACAAAAAAATAGTGGTGATTTGATACTTAAATAGATACTAAGAGATTTTATATTGTTCCATTAAGGTCAAAATGGATATTTGTAACTCTCAGTGTTCATTGTGGGTCTATAGATAAGAAATAGAGTTTAATTCAGATGAGTCAACAGATAATTCCCTTATAGGAAAGAAATAACAAAATTTTTTGTGTCAAAAATGTGTAAATGATAATCCTAGAAACTATCTCAAGGGGATAAGGGGATGATTCATGCGTGAAAAATAAGGGAATATGAAAATTATTTCTGAAGTTCAATGAAGAAACCCACTGAAGTGTTAGAGGAAAAGAAACTTCATATCAACACTTAGTCTATAGTACAGTGTTTTAGATTCTATAAACATGGGAATTATGAAATACAATAAATTAAGATGAGGGTTCTCAATGACAATCAATGAAAACAAACCCCAAGTCTAAGAGATTGAGGAAGGGAATATGATATTATTACTATTAAGGTAGGTCATGATAATGACATAGTGACATTTATGATGGTTATTAATTCATTAATAGAGAATATGCTATTTGAATCTAGTTTTAAAAATTATTTCATATCATACAAGATAGTAAAATTTTTCAAACACTACCTCGAAATATGCTGATTGACCTATCAATGAAAATAGAAAATATATCTATTACAACATCTTAATTATATATCACATACAAGGTTAATTTTTTAGGACTAAAACTATCATCAAATCATGTTATATTTACTTCGGTGGAATTTGATATTATAGTGGTCATTGATTCATTGTCATTATATAAATACAACATCAAGTGTTAGGATATAGATATCACTAATAAAATATTGAGTCATACTTTGATTATATATACGTGTAAGGAGAAAAATAATTATCTTTTGGAATCTTATTCTCGGTCATTGAAATTATTTTCATAAGAGAATGCATATATGGTTAAAATAATAGAGACAAAAGAGATAATCGTGATTGAAGACATGCCTATTGTGAGGGATTACACTAATTTATTTCCTAAAGAGTTTCATGCTCTTCCTCTTAACTAAGTTTGAGTTCTGAATTGAAATTATAAATGGAAGTATTACCATATCCAAGACTCCATATAGAATGAACACCCATGTTTTAGAAGGACCAAAGATGTAACACCCCAATATTACATATTATGTTATCTCTTTAAAATAATTTAATAGATTATATTTCCCAAAACACTGACTTGGCTTGTGTTATATGCAAGATTAAGTTTCGGCAAAACAACACATTAGTATTATTGTTATTTAAATGATATATTTATTTTTCAATTGAATATTTTAATATTAATATTAAAAGGTAAATTTTATATTTTAATTATAATTTTTTCACATAAATATAACATATTTATAATGAAATGTATAAGTTTTGTAAAAATAGTTATAAATTTAGAAAAAAAATTCTTAAAAGAACTAATTTTATGACCTTTGTAAAAAATAATAAAATTAATTTTACACACTCCTGAAAATTTAATATGGTCAAATAGACTTCATTTTTGAATTCAGAATATCAAAATTAACTTAGAGTGAATTTTTGGTATTTTTCTGAAAACCTTCAATTTTTGATGAACGGTGAAAAATACTGCATAGTACATGAAAATCGAATTTTGCATTTAAATAATTATTTTTAATTAAAATTTATCTTAAATTAAAAATATATACATAATATATATATATATTATCCCAATTTAATTCATTTGATTCAATTTATAATAAGATTGGATATATAAAATTGTATTGATGTTTTTAATGTCTTTTACCCACTTTGTAGGTGCATTTGAAAATTTGAATAAAAAGTAATTTTACCGCTTCTGTGAATTGAATTTCAAAAATCAAATAGATAGGATTATTTTCATTATGTAAAATCTGGTAAAACATGATGAAAATAATTTTTGGGAAATAGTAACTTTTGAATTTTATTTACCAATATTAAATGTATATATGGTAATTAAAGGTAACAATAATATTATAATAATATAAAATCAATCCAACGCATGCCCTAATTCTATTGAATAATTTTTTTAAACCAAAATTAACCATAGTATAAATATATGATCCTTTTTTATTCACTTGGGATAAATTAGGACATTTCTTATTTTTAAAAAATAAGGGTTTAAAGTGTTAAATTCACATTTTAATAACTAAACCATTTTTAATATTGGGTTATACATAAGGTAAATTTGACTATAAATATTCTTTATAAATATAAAAAGAGTTAAAAAATCATGGTATTTTAGTTATAATTTTAAGACATTAAATAATTAAATATGTTTATGACATAATGATTATGCATTAATTACCTTATCATGAAAGATTAAAACAAATGAAATTATAAATATTTAAATAAATATAATTTCTAAGTTTTGATGCCATACATGAATTTTCTCGATTACATTGACATATTTGGTATGATTTAATTCCTTTTTATTGAAGTAATAATGTTTTTATGATTTAAAAAAAATCAATTATAAATATTGTCAAAATTGATATAAATGATTTTTTAAAATAAAATACTACTTTATTAAATTATATAATAGTCTTAAAAATATAATATTGTGCCAAATAACATATATAATGTCACATTTGTCATTAATTAACAACTTTATATTTTCTTGGAATTTTATAGTAACTATATTAACCATGTAGTATAAAAATACAAGAAGACATTGTTAGAGTTAACTTATTTTACAAAGGATTAAATCTAAAAGATAAGATTAATTTAATTACATAATCATTTCTAAAACATATTGGATAAGAGGATATAGACCCATGCTCATATTATTCTCAAAATAAATCAAGTTGGACCTATTAAAAACTGAAAATTATTTTATAATAAATTAATATTTCAACATTTTTTCTAAAGTGCCCCTCACCTCTCTTATAAAAGGGATCCTCCCTTTCTATTAATTCAAACCTCCAATGCCATTTGGATCACCAAAAACCAACCCAAATCTCCTCCCAACTTCCCTAACATCAACATAGAGTCCTTAAAATGAGCATAAATCCAACCAGAAAAGTTATTTTGTTCAAATCAAAAGGAAACACTCGAAGAAGAGGTAATTATTTTTTCACCTCTTTCCTAGTTATTTTCTTCATCTACTGCCTATTTCATTGTTATTACCATAATAAAATAATAAATCAGGTACCTTATACATGATGATATTCTATTTCAAATATTTTACCACCATATTCATTATTCTATCCATCCTATTAAGAAAAAAATCACTATGTGTACGTGTGTATGGCTTACCGTCTCCACATCTTGGTGTAGTTTGTTATTCAACGCTACATTATTTGGCTGGGTATCATAATTTGTATAATTAATGTAAACAATGAATTTAACATGGTAATGGTTCTATATATATAATATAACATCCAATTAAGAACCATTTCACCATCAACAGACTAATATTGTGGCTAGTGTGTACGTATGTATTAACGTCTCCACGACATGATGAGAATCATCTTCAATGATCACCCTTCAAGAATTTTTAAAAAAATATATATATCCATTACTTATGAGGTATATGAAATAATATTTCTATAGGAATAATATATAATTATGTATATTAATATATTTCATTTACTTACTTTCATACTATAAAATAAGAAAATAGAAACAACATTCATTCGTACTTACGGACTACCGTCTCCATGAACGGTGTTTCCATTTCATATATCTATCTATTACACATATTTATATTATGAATATATATGATATATAATTCATTTATTATATTCTGGAAGTATTTAATTCATGATCTATGTGATATGATCAATAATAACAAGTTAAAATATGTACGATAAAGAATTCGATGATTACACAAAATGTTACTTTAACATGGAAATTATTTTTAAATGTGTAGTATAAATTCATAAATGTATCATATAAGATATCATAAATATTAATATGGTTCTGTTATAATTTATTGACATACTATGGTCATTATACATGAGGTTAAATGTACCCTTGACTAAAGAAAAGTACTATTGAAGCGTTAATTCTTCAATCTCATTATTATACGAGAATGTTTATGTGTTAGTATTTACTAGAACATATTTATTATCCATGCACTTGTTTCACAAAAATATTTTCAGAGGGAATATTTTAAGGTTTTTTGGAATGGAAAATTTTTCAATATCCTCATTTTAAATTTTTTAATGATTTATTTTTATAAATCTTTTTAATTAATGTCCTTTTTTTAAAATGATTTTAAGGATTTATTTATATAATCATGATTGTTCTAAAATATTAATTCCTTTCAAAAGTTTTAAAGTGGTATAGGATACTTTTATTCAAAAATATCTTTTAAATGACTTAATTTATAATTGTGTGACTTTTAAATGATTTCACAAAAAAATAGATATTTCTCTAAAAGAGTTTTACTAATCATTTACAACTATGTCAACATCCTGCACTAGATATTATTCTTAATTAAGGTTGATTTATTATAATACTATATTCCATATTGTATTGAATGATTTATGAAATGTTTGATTTCAGATGTGCTATTTTTATACCATTCATGGTCTATGGTTAAAGTGTTAGCATTTTGTATTCTAGTTTTAATACGAATTTTTATGTTATGTTTCAACATTTTTATATGAGAAATGCATTGGACTTAGTAAGTGATTGGCGGGGCCCGCTATAGCCAATAGATGCATCGATATGTCTCATGAGACAAAATACTTTCTTGGAACAAGGGCTTGAAAATATATATATATATAGGGTCTTGGCATGAGGCCGTGACTTTGTGGTTAAGATGTCCGACATTTTGCATTACATCATTACTATATTAGTTATTAATATTACATGTGATTATTTGACAAGTAGAATATTCGTATGAATATGTAAATGGTATTATTTTATTTATATTTTCCATATTATGCTTAACTTCATGTTTAAAGGTATTGTGTTTCAATTTTATACCTTTCTATAAATTTTTATGATTATTTATGATAGCTTATGCTAAATTGTTTATCCTTACTAATCATTTGAGCTCCCCCTTTCTTATGTTTTATTATCCCAGGATTCAGAGAAGTGTATTATGATTTATATGTTGGTTTAAGATAAGATAATAATGTAATTATCAAAGTATTATCTATGTTGTATTTTATGTTTTAAATTTTAATGTGAATTTCATGTATGTAATCTATTTTCCAAGACTGCTAAACCGATCGGTCCTTCGGGATTTGATTCCTTGTAATCATTCAACCATATTAAAATAATACCCCAGCTCTGAGCTTCTAGGGTTGGGGAATTACAAAATAAGTAGCATAAATAGAATATAGAAAAGGGTTTTATATTCCAGATTACATCACCATGTGGTGTGTGGGTCCACTTCGTAAATAACAAGGATGGTTCAATGCACCTTTGATTTTATTACTGTGAATGAAAAAAAAATCCATGTAAATAACAAGTATCTCATATTATAAATAGATTACTTATTAAATAAACTATGTGGTTCCATGTATTTCTCTAATGTGGACCTTTTGATAGTATGTCACAAATTAGAGGTGAAGAAAGGAGGTGTTTCTGAGACTTATTTTAGAAAAATGTATGGACATGATGAGTTCATAGTGATGTGTTTAGTACTCTCTAATTCTACAGAATTCATCAAGTACATGATGAATAATATTATTAGATATTACATCAAAAAAATAATATAGTCTTTGTAGATGTTATTTTTTTCTATACAACAAGAGTAAGGAGTTTCATGATGGTTATTTGAATAATATTCTGAAGACAATCTGTAGGGATAAGTTACATTAAAATTACAGTAATTATGAGTTATGGATTGTTGAATTATAATTCATAGGGCATGCTTTCACTAGAAAATGGATATTTTGGACCATTCTATGAAAAAGGAAATTGACAAATGGCCGAGAATAACATATGTAAGGGATAACTATAGTTTTATTTGATGACATCGGTATTACTGTGTATTTTTAGAAACTTCTCATTCTTTTAAAACATAACAAAAAAAATTAATTGAAAGGGAGTAAAGGTTTTATGGAAAAATTAATGTGAATATATCTCAAATGAATTGAAAAAGAGGCTTTCCATTATACCAGTATTCATACTACCCATATGTCTAGAATTTTTTGTGGTATACATTGATGCTTTAATAATTGGATTGGGTTGTGTAGTGATGAGAAATGATAAAGTTATATCCTATACATCGAAGAATATAAAATATCAGGAACAGAACTATCCAACACATTATTTTAGGTTGGCTATAGTAGTTTTTTCATTTAAGTCTTTTTGGGGTTAACGATATGGGGAGAATTTTAAATTATATATGGTTAATAAGTGAAAAAAATATATATTCACATAAAATGATCTTAATATGTTCCAAAAATGATGGTTAGATAATATTAAGGAGTATGAATTCTCAATCCACTACAATCTGGGAAGATGAATAAAGTGAAATATTCTCTATGAAGAAACAATAATACAACCTTATCTACAAAAAATAAATGATAAATATATGATAAACATTGACAAGAAAAAGATGTACATGGAAGTCATAAAAAAATAACATCATTATTACTTTCTCAAATGATTTATCAACCATACCTTATGAATAACATAAACGATTCTCAATGTGATGATGTGAAATAGAGAATAATGTTAATGTTATAAGAAAATGGTAATCCTTTGGATTCAAAATTGATGAAGAAGGTGTTGTAAGATTTTGTTCATGAATAGGAGTACTATAAAATTAGGAGATAAAGAAATATTTGTATAATTATAAAGATAGCTTGACCATCTACTTCCACCCAGGAAAAACTAATATGTATTGAGATCTATAAGATAACTAGTTTGATGATATGAATAAATAGTTTCAATAATATATATATATATATATATCAAAGTTCATAATATGTCAATAAGTGAAGGTTGTGAGGAAAAATTCTAATCGAATGATTACACCATTACCCACACTAACCAGGAAATGGGAAAACATCACAGTTGAATTTTTCACTATTCTTTTTAAGACATCTGTAAAAAATAATTTTAAAAGTGTCTTATTGGATTGTATTATAATGAATGGTCAAATTATTTTTATTTGAGATGAATTTTCAATCCATAAACATTAAAAGATATAAATAAAAGAAGTGGTGAGACTTCAAGGAACACCACTATCAATTGTGTATGATCATGATCCAAGTTTTACTACCATGTTATAGAAAAGTATCTAACATTATATAAAAATTGATTTTAAATTCATTATAGCTAATCATCTCCAAACTACTGGAAATTTTTATTGGACTATCTAGACACTTTAGGACATGTTGAGAGCATTGTCGATGGATATCAAATGAGAATGAGATCAACTTCTTCATCTAGTCAATATATCATTAAATAATAGTTTTAACTAAAGAATCTAAATTTCTATATATAAAGGCCATTATGGGAAGACATATAAAACTATTACATATATGGAAAAAATTATATGAACAAAATCTTATAAGGACTAAAATGGTTGATGAAAAGGTATAAAAGGTCAACATTATCCAACCACACCACATGGATTCTCAAATATCATATAATATCTACGATGAAAATCATTGATAATAACTAGAGTTTTTAGTTTTATATAATATTATCTTTCGCATATATCAATGGAAGATAGTTTTAGGAGTTCGTAAGATGGTAGAGTTAAGACCTAGGTACATCATCCATGTTGAGATTCTTGATCACATTGGAGTTGTGGCCATTAAACTATCACTAAAACAAACCCTATCTTAAGTTCATGATGTGTTGCATGTATACCTCCTGCGTAAGTACATACCATATCCATCACATGTACTAAATTCAGAGGTGGTACAGTTAAAAATCTTCTCCCCTATCAGGTGCATCCAGTTAAGTCCTTGGATAGTTAAGATAAAGTTATACACAACTAGACAAATCAACTATTCAAAGTAATATGGTGTAACCATAAGTACGAGGACTCAAAGTGCGATCTAGAGGAAGAAATGAACCATAATTACCCTCACATATTTTCAAACTAATATGGAAAATAAAATTTAGAGGTCGGAATTTATTATATAGGGAAGAATGTAATGATTCATAATTTTTATCAATGGAATTTCCTTTTATGATTATATGAATAAGTCATACTTAATAATCTTGTGTTATATAAATCACATGAGAAAAATAATTAAAACAATAAATAATTTATGATATTAATTTGAACATTAAATTTAGAGAATAAATATAGAATAATAATTCAAAATATTACAATGGGATAAAAAAATAGAATATAAAATGACTAAAATGTGAAAATTTGGATCTTTTGAATCCACTAGAATAACCTCCAATGGCCCTAGGGCCTTCATTTTTAATTGATTTTGATAATCCACCATTCTAGGGGAGATGTGGAACCCTTACAACCCATGTAGGCATATTTATTACATGGAATGTAGGCCTTAGAGGAATTCATTTCCCATAGGCTTCAAACATTACAAACAACCAAGACTAACTACATGGAACTGCTCCTCCCCAGCATCGTCATTGTAAAATCAGCTCTCCACCTTCGCATGGATATTTGTTTAGGCTTTCCCATGCATTCATAGGCTTGTCCCAATGGCAGGTGCCCTACCCTCTCATTCTTGAAATATTTTTAGCTTCTGCTATGGTGAAAGCTCATTACTCCTCCTCCTTCTGAGGTTTGTTCATTGTAGGTTGTATGGTTTGCATCTACACTTAAGGTGGCATGA
Organism: Viscum album; assembly: GCA_963277665.1. Taxonomy (NCBI): domain Eukaryota; kingdom Viridiplantae; phylum Streptophyta; class Magnoliopsida; order Santalales; family Viscaceae; genus Viscum; species Viscum album. Next base: position 870,170,136 of record OY728157.1, read on the forward strand.
ATGCCTTGAGCTGTCCCTGGAGGCCTCACTGAACTAAAGGCCTGGGTGGCCTGAAGGCCTTAAAGGACTTGGGGACCAAATCGGTGGCCCGAAGACCCAAATGGGGGAATATTTCTAGCTACTACTGTGCCTGTTATAGTTCTCGCAATAGTACCTGCTACAGTTCCGCAAAGTTCCTGCTACAGTGCCTACTACAGTTCTACTACAGTACCCCCAGAAATTAGCCTATGCCTGGATTTTATCTCGGGTATCCTAGATGCACTTAAGGAGTCATCACCAACTAGGTTGAGGCTCATGTGCAAATCCAGTAGAATAACAGTACTCATGAACAACTCTGTAGAAATGAAACAAAATATTATTAATAAAATATTTATAATCAAAATGGAAATATATAAAAACATGAGATAAAATAAAATCTAATTAATTATAAATAAAATATTAATTATTTGTAGAATGAAAATAACTTATATGACCGTTAAAAATCTGACCATTAGAATAGTAATTTGACTTTTGTTATAGTAATCTAACTATTGGAATAGATATATAACTATTAGGAATAGTAACCTAACTATTAAAATATTATTCTCATGTATGGAAGTATAAAATAATCTAGATATATCTTATAAAATGAAAATGTGACATATTTATATAATAATTCAGTTAAATACAGGTTTTAAAAATGACAAAATAGGGGTTTGCATTTTTTGTAAAACATATATGTTTATTTTCATTTATACAAAAAACATAAAAATTTAAAAAATTGTTACTTTTCATAAAATGGGTTTATACATCAATATTATGTTATATTATATAGAAGATATATTTTTATCATATCACAAGTAAGTTTTCGAAGGGATGAAAATTGTATTATGTCATTTAAATTGGTACTTTTCAAATAAAATAAGATTTGTTTAAAAACTAAAATTTTAATATACAGAAAATTATTTTCATAAAAATGATTTTATTTTTTTAATCTGCATGTCGAATATATTTATTGTTAATTTTTTTTATTTTTGTAAAATAGTGCAATTTTTTTAATATTAAAATAATGAAAAATCGGAAATTTCCATTATATAAAGAATACATATAGAAATTAGAAAATGATGATTTAAGTGACCATTTTCTTGGCATTTCATGGACTAATTATTTTATATCACTATAATATTCATCACTATTAATTTTCTTGATCTAAAATAATAAAGTAATAAATGTAATACTGAAAAAACACCTCTCTCCCCCCTTATAAATACCACCCCTTCTCCTCACTCATTTTAATCCTTAGAGCATATCCAAATTCTGATAAACACTCCACTCATATCTCCCTAATTTCTTCAATAATAGTATCTCCCTAAAAAACCAAAGTTCCTTAACATGTATTTCAAGAGATGATGTTTAAAAGGTAATATTCACAATTACTTTTTTTTAAATCCATTTCTCCTTATACCTCATCCCCAAATCCCCCATAAAAAATAAAATAATGACTCCAATATAATATATATTATTTTTATTTTATTATTTTAATAGAAAATATGTCATCCATACTCTTATCTTCTCCTATTATTCTAAAAAATTAAAGCCTCATCCATATTATGTCGGTTCACCACCTCCATGGACGTGGAGTTTTCACTTTTCATTAATACCTTCATGGAAGATTTAAATTCAATAATAATGGTTTAAATTGACCTAAATATGTATATTATAGATTTTTTCACATTATATTATGAATATATTTCCATAATATTAAATAAAATGAATCTCGTTCTGGACGGTCGGTAATCCATCTAAATTAACAAACTGATTCACATTAACATTTTTACCAAAGGAACCATCCCTCTGTAATAAACCCAATGGTAATTTGGGAATATTTAAACATGTAAATGTAAATTAATATCATTTCAATTACATTAATGAGTTTTAGTCTCATTTGAAAAAAAAATTCAATAATTATCCACAAGTGATCCAACTATGGAACAATGAAATGAACTCCATTCGAATGGTGTAATTAAACATGATATATAAATGAAGTGGTCGAAATGAATATCATATAATTATTCTAAATCAATTGTATATGGTAAAGGTTATGAATTAAGTAATTATTATTTCTAGTTATGTAATGTCTCTGATTTTCAGTGAGGTATGTTTTATTTTATACATTCGATTAATCTTGGAAACTGCATCTAAGGGATGGTCGGTTCTAATTAGTAAAGGTGGTAGAAGGTGGGATGCCAGTAAGGTGCAGGCTTAATACATAGCATGTATTATATACATGTCTTGTAATTGAAATATTTGGAATGTATTAAATACCTGATGTTTTATGGGTTGTCTAGATCCCTTACATGACGTGAATTGGGGTTTCCCTAGGAAGGAAAAACTTGAGCTTCACATAGTGTGAAAATTTTAATCACCATGTATATATACAATATAATTTTTTAAAAGTTAGTGAGGATTCATTTTTTTTAAACCCTCCACCTTTACTAGTGGGATATATGTAAGGGGATCCCTTAAATCCTAACCTATGTTATGATTGATCTCCTTTATACAAGCCCTATTCTCTTCGCCACCAATGTGTTGGATTTCAAATGGTTTTCTCTCCACACCTCTTCATTCTTTCCCCCATTTATATTTCTATATTTTTAGCTAATTGATTATGACATTACACTCCCTATTTTTGATATTTCATCTATTCTTCATATTTATCTAGTTGTATCTCGATTCAAGGGCTAAAACTAGATGAGTAGAGTGCTACTGGCCTATGGTGGGTGGTCTAGTTCTTTTCCCTCATATACTAGTTGTATTTTTTCATGTTCCATTGTTCTGAATGAATAAAATTATAGGTTATCCTCTAAAAATTCTAATTCATTAAATTAAATGTTATTCCCATGTTTAAAATGAGAATAGAAATAGAAAATAATTATTGAAGGTTAATTCCCTCGACTTTAGCCAACCCTATGCGTGTGACTATCCTAAAATCCGTATGGGCCTTATTCCTTTAAACTAATTTAATTACATTATATTTGATTTATGAATATCCTTGAAACAAATGTATTGGAATATTAAATGATATAAACAAATGGTTTTCAAGGGTTATAGCACTTTGATTTATTTCATTACATTGTTTACATGATATAAATGAATTGGAAAACATAGATAAAATGTTAATATTTTCTTGATCTTTTAATTTTTTTTAAAGATTGGGACCGAAGCCTCAATTTATTATTTAAAGAAAAGACCTCTCTTGGACTGGGTGGAGGGAAACCCATTACACAGCCTGAAGGCCCGAGGCCAAGTGGCCTGAATACAAGGCTAGAAATCCAATTGTTTTCCCAAAGGACCCCTCGGTGAACAGTACTGCTACAGAACCCATGCTACTATAGTACCTGCTACAGTACAGTCGTCGCTATAGTACCTGCTACAGTCCCTCCACCGCTACAGTGATGCCACTGCTATAGTTTTTTCGCTGCTACAGTACCTAGAAAATTGCCCCTGCTCGGATTTGATCCTGGGTCTTTTGGATGCCATGCAAGAGCATGTACTACTAGGGTACAGGCTCGTTGGCTCTTGATTTTTAAATGATAAGATTTATTGATAGCTAAACCATTCTTTCACTTCAAGACAAGGATGATATAAGGGAAATAACATAAGGACTCCATGGATGATCAAATCATTATTTATAATTAGAAATTGTTATGGGTTACCTTTATGTGTGGATCAATACTTTGATCCTTTTTACATATTCCATTAGAAAACCTTAATGGGTGGATTACGTACTTACCCATGGGTGAAAATGGTTCCCTAGGGGTGATACCTTGGATTGGATCAATCAATGATATGGTTACACCATTCATGGGTGATACTCAATCCCCTATGTGAGATACCTAGAATTGGATTAGAGGGTCATGTTTTACACTGCACTGAGGTTTAAACATAGGATGACTTTTAGTATCTCCTTGGATAGACTCTTATAGTGCTCGGTATTTGTAGTTCTCATGGGTGATACTTCGGTTCCATTATTTTTTTCTCCTTGGATGGGCCAAAGAAGATGCTTAATTAAATTCTTGATATGCCTTATATATATAATTCCAGGAATGTTAATTTTTTAAATAAAAGGATTCTCCCTCCAATCCAAATAACATGGTTGGGCTCGGTATATACATGATACGTACTTTATTGAAAGTATCAATTATTTCATCCTTGCATGTATACAAGAGATATTTGATACACCCATATTACATCTACACATGAATATTTCCCTTCAGACATATCTGGCATAAAATGAAGTGGGTAGTGTAGATCAGGTGACCTAGGAATAACCTGGACGGATGTATTTATTTACTTATCACCTTGCCTTTATCATACACCTAAAAATTCTTATTTTATATACACATATTGAATCGTTCTAAAAATTGTTTATGGTTTTTACTAAGAGTATCATACGCCCAAATCAGTCAACCTTTTTTACGTGATCATACATCATGATTTCTGGTATAGGTAAAGGGAAGTGTCTATATTTTGATGTTAGATTTCCAATACTAGTATGGAGTATGGGAGTTGAGGATATATCTTATCCTCGTGAGGCAATTATAGGAAGTTATTGGTCATTTTTTATCTTTTTTTTGGAATGTGGTATATATATGTTTCCCTAGTATCCAATATACCACATTTTTTAAAGATACATGACATGATCATCATCACTTTGTATCTTTTTTTGATTTAGCTTCTTCCTGTTTATTTATCATGACAATTTTTTATCCCACTATTACTTGTTTATTACTGCTTACATTATTACCCATTTATTATTTACCATTGTCATGAACTCTGACTTATAAGGTAATATTATCCCCATGGAAACAACCTTTAGACCTCATTTCTAGTTTGAATCCTCTAGCATACAAGGAGGTGCACTTGATTTCAATCGGACAACCATCTTGGGGAATCACTTATTGGATTCTAGGTTGGTATACTATAATGTGGTATCAGAGACAAATTTAATGTATTTATGCGGTTTAGATATTATACGGGAGACTTGGATGTATTAGAATTTGGTAATGAGCCTATTATAGAGAGTAACTCACCCATGTATAGTAGAAACCTAAATTAGCTAAGTTGGTTCACTGCTGTTTGTTTTCTACGCCCATTATAGTTGTACTAATTTCACCATTGGGTGACACAAATGTTTTTTGGTATTATTATTACTAATATAATTATTATGGATTTCCTTTTCCTTTTCCGAGTATTGTAAAGAGGTATCACCTCATGCAACATTATAGCCACTTTTAGATGTATATTCCATTCATTTTTTTCATGCCTTGTTTATTTTATAATAGCAGTCTCTACTACATATAGTGAGATCCTTGAATATTAGTTATATAAACATGATAATGTTTCTTATATGGATAGAATAATTGGATTAATTAATGTTCCTAAATTGATAAAAATAGTCTTTTCCCACATAGATTCATGATGAAACCTTAATTAATAAATTATTCTCTTTTTAAGCCATGGAAAACTAGTTCAATGGACTGAAACATTAATAAATTTCATTACATGAATTATAATTGTAATTTATGAAGCATTAACTTCTATAAATTAGGAATTGTGTTTTTATAAAAATAATAATTATATATGACCTGTTCAATCTTGATACCATATATAATGGGTAGGTCTTAACCACTTGAGATAAAAATAGAAATTAATAAATAGTATGGGATTTATAAATTGGGAATAGTGACACATCTAACTATACTATGATATCTATATGTATTTAAATAGGTGTGAAATTAAATAAATTTTAACATTTAAACGAAATGTTTACTTTTAAATGAGGGTGAAATTTTCAATGTAAAGGGTTTTTCTTCTATACCTTGCAATTGACACTCTGTATACCAGAACCTTTGTTGTGTTGAATTAGACCTTGAACCTGACTCGACATAAGTAGTGGGTAATAGTAAGTGTCTCCTCTAGTTCTTTATTACTATTTTTATCACCTAGACCTAGATTTTTGAGAAGGTATATAGATTTCACTCATTATAGAAAGTCAACATACATATCATATTCCATTATTGTTGACCTTATCTATTATTAATCATTATCTAAGGGAAGTGTTCAATAGTAATAGAACTACAACACCATGATGACCTCATATCGTACACTAGGTGGTTGGCGACAACTATGCCCTGGAGGTGGTGGACCATGAGCCACTGGTATTACCTCTTATAGTTCCACCTGAGGCACTTCTTATTGATCTTCCACTACGTGTCAATGCTCAATTCCAAAATATCTTTTTTCCTTCATTCATTCTATAAGACCCCATATTTTTTAAAGATAAAACTATATTCAAAAGCGTATGTGATAGAAAGCATTTAACCCAAATCAACTATGATTATTTAATCAAGGCCATGATAACATAGCTTCTATATTTTTTATATGAAAATAATTATCTACTTTATGAAATATATATATATTTCCTACTCAATATAAATGTATTGAGAACTTCTTAGTAAATATTCCCTCTATATTTTGGAAATAGCTTTTTGTTCTTCAAAATGTGTTTCCTTCTAAATTGATTTGCATCTCTTTTTGTGAAAAAAATAATATAATTATATTTTAGAACATTTAAACAACATTATTTTATAAAATGAAATTAATTTTAGAAACCATAATAACATGAATAAAACAAAGTAAATTTTTTTTAAGAAAATAATAATTTTTATATGAATAGTGGAAAAATAGTCATTTTTTATTAAAACTGTCATTTGTTTTGCTAAATTAAGAAATTAAAAAATATTATTAGTCTTTTAATTTTATTTATATGTAATATAATTATTATTGGGTTATATTTAATAAAATTAATTTCAATTAAATAATATGTATATTATATTTTAGAATAAGTTTATTTTTATGTTTGAAAACACATTTTCTTGAAAATTGTTTTTAAATGAATATTATTTCTCCATTTTAATAAAATAAAAAATAACCCTTAAGGGGTAATGATTTAAATTATTTTTTTACATTTTATATGAATAATTATTAATTATATTAATATAATTAATATTACTAGTTATATAGTTAAATTAAAAGAATTCTTTCCTTGAAAAAATGCATTTGTTAGAAAACTACTTTTCATCGCACTTGCATGTTTTATAATAAATTATTCCACTTAAGTGAATTTAATTTTCTAAAATGGATTGAATTTATAGATTTATCATAACTAAATTTTATTAAATAAGTTCAACTTGATTTTTTGACAATATGAATAGTAACTATTGTAAATATGTTTTACCACCATAAAAGAAAAATAGGTTAATTGTGGATAAAAATAATTTAATAATGACTAGAAACAAAGTAAAACTAATAATAGGAATATTTTTAATTTAATTTAAATATTTTAATAATTATATATTCTTTGTTACTTTATATATGATTAATAAATAATTTTGAAAAAATAGAATTTTGATTCGTTAAAAGAAAAAATTTAGTGGGGGTAATATATAGTCTTAATCAAGACACGCTTTTTGATTAAATAAATAATTTTTTAAATAAAATATATTTTAATTAAACATTATTATTTAATAATATATAATAAATATATATAATAAATAAAATTTTATGAAGTGAAAATGTAATTTTTATATATTTTCGAAAACTATTATACTAAAAAAACCAAACATTTCTCCATGAATGTTGATTTTTTTAAGTGAAAATTCACATATTTAGAATACTAATATTATAAAATAAATATTATTTTTGAAATCATAAGAGATAAAATTTTCCAATGGGGAACTTTTCAGCATTTTATATGATAGTTTTATTTTTATGTAAAAATTAAAGATGGTATAAATATACAATGTCTATTATGACGTCATAATGACCCAAATGTAATTTAATAAATGATTTTAATGAAATACAAGACCAAATTAATGTTTCCACATTAAAATAATTTTATTTTTAGGTTATTTTATTAATTTTATAAATCCTTTATGAATCCTCCAAAATAAATATTTTATTTTATGGTTTTAAAATCATTTATTTAGGAATATAACTCACTTAATATTCACCAAGGGTAATATTTTAGTGTGTTATTCCCTTATAATTATAAAATAATGATTAACACTATAATTTTTAAGAAACCATAGGAAAAAAACGTTGGAAGGTTTGTGGTTTTGAATATTTTATTCAACAGAGTCCAAAACGTATGTTTGGGAAATAATTAATAACTCCCGTCTCTTTCTTTATATGAACCCACACAATATCTGATTCCTCTTTATTAAATAACCTTAGATCATGCCCTTAATATTTCATCACTTCTCTATAGTCCTCCCAAGGTGTCCCCAATCTCTCAAGAAGCTCCTCCCAAAATTTTAGTATCATCTACTTGATGTAATGAATCTTCGTCTCTTATTTTAATTCAAGAACCTCTTTTATTATATGCCTCTTAATTTACATTTTTTCTTATTTAGTATGTTTTCATAAAACTCTCATTGTATTATTTTTATTTCATGGTATGATATTTCTCTTTCACTCTCATTAATCACTCCCATGAACCTTTAGGTAACCTCATTATGCTACCAAAATTGTCTTGTGATTTTCCATACCAAATGTATGGGACCTCTCCCTCTTATTTTCAATTTAATAACATTAATTAAATTAATAATTATGAATCTAAATTAGTTTTTTAGGACCTTATAAATATTCCACTACTTTCCACTTGATATTCTTTGAATTAAATATCATGTATCCCCTCTCATTATATCATTTACCTAATCCATTACTATACTGAAATCCTCTCTTTCTCTTCTTTATTCAAGAATCTCTTCAAGTTATGCCTTTTATTCACAATTACTAATGTTGGAATGTGTTTATAACCATCCCTATTACTTACCATTTGATGTAAAAATGATGGGATTCCCATTTATCTACCATTAAACCCTTTTAATATCATTTTTATACTTCTATTCTGCATCAAATATTTCACTACAAATTTTCAATGCCAAACTCTTTTGTTATGAATGCCATTGATATTTCTACTCAGGTGTATTCACCTAGACATCCCTATACTTATTTGATTGTGTAATTATAATTATGTAACCTAAAATCCATCATCTAGAGAGTAAATTTGATGAAATATATTTTTATATTATAATATATATGTGGAACACTTATGCATGTACAAGGTATGATTATGATAGGTGTTCCCAGATAGCATCAGGTAATCCCATTATAGCTTACATGATGGTTGCACCCATATTGGGCTCCAATGAATTAGGTAATAATTTAATTTGATGATATACCATGTATAGTGTAAGGGAGGTTATACTAAGAACATTATGTTATGATTTCTTTGTGGTTAACCATGACCTATGTTTATAATGTCATGCTTAAAGTTGAAGCCACATTTCCATGTTGACCTTATATTATCATGTTATATCAAGCATCGTTGTTCGTGTTTATGATTATAAACCCTTTATATGACCTACGTAACTTCATAATTTATAATATGTAAAACCATATACATTTTAGGCTTGGTTTACTCCCTTATTGGGTTTTATAGATCACTAATTTCTTATGTATATCCATGGTTTTTCCCATGCAATTTTAGAAAAATTGTTTATTTCTAAGATAATATTAAGGAATTTTTCAAAAAATTTGTTGTATTCCATGTTCAAGATATTATGATATATTCCTAATTCACAATTACACTATAATTCACAATTTTAGGGTTGTATTATGATTATTATCATATAATAAATAATTAATTAATGTGTATTAAAGATGCAAGTTGTCATAGTTTTTATCAATGAAAAGTCGAGTTTAGTGGGGATTAGGACTAGAAAACTCAATTGAAGTCCTTAGGGATAACCACAAGTATAATAAAAAATATCTATGTTTTTTTAAATTATAGAGTAAGTGATTTCTAAGAAAATAAATCCCTGTTTACATACTAAAAGTGGATGTGGATCTGTCACAAATATACCTATGGGTAACACTAGAAAACACCACATTAAGATAGACTCGATTAGGTCCAAATTAATTAAAATGAGCCTCTTTGGACACCTAGTTTGATAATCATGGAGGGTATTATTTTCAAATTCACCAGAACATTATTAACCATTATTAAGGGAATAATAATTTATGTAAGATTTTATGTTAATATATAGATTATGAATTACATATATTAAATTTTATAAATATATTAGTTAAGGAAGTGAATTTCATTTATATATTATAAAATTAATATTAATTTAATCCCAATTATGTATTTAATGGTTTAAAATTACTCATCCCTAATTTTACCTTTATTCTAGTTAATAGAGGGAAATATGAAGAACCAAGTTAGAAATCATTTTTATGGGAAATGAGATGATTGTTCAAATGAGATGCCTTAAATGATGGGATCACAAGTAAGGGATATTGTGATTATGCCAAACAAGATGTCAAAAATAAAAATTAATAACTAGAACACATTTGATTTTCCAAACACAACAAATTATAGAATGATAAATTCTAAAGTAATTTAAACAAATAAATATGATGAAGGAAATAAGATTCAATTTTATGAATGTCCAAAATGTAGAAAGGAGCACCAAGTAAAATTCCACAATGGAGCTACAAGGTGATTTAATTATAGAAAATATGTCATAAAGTATATACTCTCCATAAAAAATGAAGGGCTTGATGGAAGGGAATACATTACATCATATGAAGCACATTTTTTTTAAATGTATTATGTTTGGAAAATATGGGCATTATCCGAGCCAAATCCATAATCTAAGGGTAAAATCCAGTACTAAGTAAGGACATATGCTATATAAATCATTTAATTACAAGTAATATATTGTTTATGTATCGGTATTTGAGATTTTTCTTGTAGAAGTTGTAAATCAATTAAATTTTTTATATAATTAAAATTAAAATCATCTGAGGAATGTTCCATTGTAGTTTTCTTTAATTATTTGAAATATATATTTAATTGTATCGAAAACCTATAAATGTGACTTAGTTATAAGGTTATTGATTACCCTTAATATGTGTTTGAAGTTTGGATAAACCTAAAGAGTATTGGGGTGACTTCTATAAGGCTAGTATTATGTTTAAAATAATTGATAAAACTGTTGAATAATTATGTGATAAACGTTTTGTATGATTATGTATATTTTCATAAACATATTACAAGATCAAATATTTTTTATTTAGAGGTAATTATTGTTATTTTGAGATATTTTTTATTGGCTTCAGTTATATATACATATTATGATTATCGGATAAGAATAAAATTATATTTTTGGAGATGTAAGATGAAAGTTACAAAACAACTTTTGAGGCTAAACCATAATTTAATGTTCATGTTATTAGTATTATTTTTGTTATATGGTTATTTATTTAAGAAATTATCTATGTTAAACATTTTGGATTATTTGTGAAATTTTAGAGATTAATGTATATAGGTTTATTCATTTTCAGAATTATCTTACTTTATTCTAATTATTTTTCATTTAGTAATGATTGGAGAAATATATTTCTATTATTTTTTAGATTATGTGATCTGTTGGAAATTTTAATTTAGTTCTTTAGGAAAAACAAAATTCATCTTTATTATTGATTATTTGGAGAAAAGATGAGATTATAGTACAAATTTATTAAAGGAATAAATTATACTTTTAAATAAATTATATCTATTTATATCCATATATTATATAGAAAATTAATTCTTTAACTGTGGTTAAAGAATCTTAAAAAAAAAAATTTGTCATATTATTATCATTTCAGATGAATTGATGGTCTTTTAACCCATCAAATATTTATGGTATTTTCTTCTTTGAATTTATCCTTCCCATAATCTCTAATACACTCTATTAGTTTTTTTCGTTTTAGTTTTCTCTTCCATGTCTATATTTTCACATCCCACTAATGTTCTCTTACATGGAAACCTATTTATGTGATTACCATCATACTTCTCTTCCACTATATTCATGTTGGTTTTTTATTAACGATTTTTACAATACAGGTTTTCAATTATGATATTTTCAACTGTCAACACATTTCTTACAAAGATCATGTTAAAATTTAAAGGATTAAATTTATTAATGTGGTAAATAATGTAATGCACAATGTTTTTAAAATAAGAATCTATGTTTGATAACATATATAATACAAAACATTAAACCCAAACAAATCATGATTATTTAAACAATACTATTATAACATACTCGTTATATTTCTGAATATAAAAATATTTAACTAATTTATAGAAAATAAATATTATTCTTATTCAACATAAATATATTTATAAGTAATTAGTAATTATTACTCAATATTGTGGTAATCTCTGTTTGTTCTTGGAAAAAAAATTTCTTCTCAAATGATTTGTATTTATTTTTGTGGAAAATTATTTTAATTAATTTATAGATATTTTATAAATTTAATTTTATAAAATTAAATTCATATTTAATTTCAAAATATCATGATTAAATTAGAGGTAATTTTTTTTTCTCATAAAATATTAATTTTTTAGTGAATAGTGGAAAGATACACATTCTTCTGTAAAACCATCATTTCTATTGATAAATTGTGTAATTTAAAATTACCATTATTATTTCAATTTTAATTAAAAGAAACCTAATTATTATTATGTAATATTTTATACCAATAATTTAACTTAAATAATCTTTATATTGGACTTCAGAATAAATTGCTTTTAGGTTTGAAAACACATTTTTCTAAAAACTATTTCAAAACGAAATAATGTTTCCCCATTTTAATTAATTAAAATAACCCCTAATAGGGAATTATTTAAATTTTATATATAAATTTTATATCTATAATTATGAATATAAAATTATAGAATTAATATTACTAGTTAAGAGTTAAAGTAAAATAGAAATTTTTTGAAAAACGTAATTTTCATAAAACATCTTTTTTCGTGCTTGCGTGTTTTATTTTAAATTAGTCTAATTATGTGAATTTAATTTTATAAAATAGATTCTATATTTAAAATTATTATTATTCATATTAATTAATACGTTCAATTTAATTTTTAAACAATATTAATAATAATCTTACTAAATATTTATTTCCATAATAAAAGATAATTCAGTTTATTAATAGTAAAAATAATTTAAAAAGGTCAAGAAACAAACCCTAAGACTATGAATATTTATATGTTCAATTCAATATATTTATAATTATATTTTTTTTGCTAATTTATAAATTATTAGATAATTATTTTGATAAAAATAAATTTTTAATGTGTTAAAACATATATTGTAGGTGGGGTAATATATCATTTATTCCAAGATACTATTTTTGATTAATTAAATAATTTTTTAAATAAATTATATTTTAATTAAATCTTATTATTAAATAGTTTATATTAAATATAAATTATAAATATAATTTAATTATGTGAAAATGTTTTTTTAAGGGAATGAAAATGGTTGTCAAACAAACACGGAAAATCCCAAAAACTTTTTATTTTATCATAAAATTTAAAATTCATATATTTAAAAAAAATTATTAAATAAATATTACTGTTGTAATTAGAACATCTTGATTATAAAATGGTGGATTTTTATAATTTTTCCAAGATAGTATAATTTTCAGGTTAAAATTAAAATTTTGTATAAATATATTTTGTGTATTATGACCTCAAAATGACCCAAAAGTGATGTAATAAAATAAATAAATGTTATATAAGAAAATTTATTTGTTTTTAATTTAAAGTAATTTAATTTTCAGGTTTTTTGATTAATTTTAAAATAACCATTGTGGATCCTCCAAAACATATATTGTATTTTACGGTTTTAAAAACATTTATTTATAAAAAAGACTCACATCCACATCACCAAGGTTAATATTTTAATAAGTTCATCCATTTTAATTATCAAATAATGAGAAAAAACAATTAATTATCCTAAAAAATAGGTAAAACCACATGAATAATTATGGTTTAAATTACTTTATTTTTTGGAGTTCAAATCGTATGATTGGGAAATAATAAATAAATCCCCTCTATTTTCTTGTATAAACCCACCAAATATCCATTAATATTCACTCAAATTATTTATATAACATTATAAATATTCCCTCCCTTATCCAAATTCCTCCCAAGGTGCCCCCAATATCTCTAGAAGTTCCTCCCAAGCCTTTGTATCACCCTCTCAAGGTAATGGAATTCCATCTCTTCTTCATTTTCAAGAACCTCTGTTATTTTATACTTCTTAATTTCTATTTTTTCTTGTTTAGGTTTGTTTGTATACCTATGAACTTATTATATTTTAATTTATTGGGATTATAGACCCCTTTCAAACACATTAATCACTCCCTTGAACATTTATGTATCCTCGTTATACTGCCAAAATTGTTCTATATTTTTTCTTACTAAAAGTATGGGACCTATACCTATTCTTTTCATCTCAATAACCATCACTATATTAAGTATTGTAAATATCAATTGGTTTTTTTCATGAAATTGTAAATAGTCTTCTCGTTTCCATTTTTTTTGAATTATATATCATTTACCTCCTCTCATTATATTTTCTACATAAGCCATTTCTATACTAAAATCCTCTCTTTCTACTCATTATTCAAGAATCTCCTTCATTTTATTCCTTTTATTTCAAATTTATAATATCGATATATATTTTCCACATACATATTATATCCCATTTTATTTCTAAATGAAGAGATACATCTTACTCTCTTATTAAACCATTTTATGAAACTTTTTGTGTTGTTGTTATACTGTCAATATTTCACTCCAATTTTTCCATGCCAAACATTTTTGTTGTGAATTCCATCACTATTTATACTCAACGGTATTCACCTAAATATACCTATAATTCTTTGATTTTTGACTTCCATGTATTTAACCTACAATCCTCAATCATGAGATTAAATGTGATGAAATGTGTTCTTCTTTTATTATATTTATGTGGAACACTTATGAATGTACATGATATTATTATGATGGGTATACTCAGATAACATCTGGTTTTCCTATTATAGAATACATGATTGGTGCACCCATATGGTGATCCAATGCATTGGGTAATGTTTTAGTCTCATGAGAATACATGTATAGTGTAAGGGAGTTTCTCTTAAGCACATAATTTTATGATATCATAGTTTTCATCCATGACCTATGTCTATAATGTCATGTTTAACGTTTTTTCCACATTACCTTGTTGCCTTATGTTATCATGTTATATCATTACTCATTGTTCATATTTTTGTTTCTCACCCCTTTTATGTCACGCTGAAATTCCTTATACTCTAATATTTAATCCATTCATCATATTATTCTTTGATTATTCCCTTAATATGATTTATTTCTCACTAATTTATTATATATGTCTCATGTTTATCCCATGAAGTTTTAAAAGAATCAATTACTTATAAATGAATGTTATGGAAATTTTAAATAATGTTGTTGTATTTATTGTTCAATATATTGTGTTATGTATGTAATTACCAAATATACTAGACATATCAATATTTTCTATTCTATTATGTGTATTATCAAGTAATAAATCGTGAATTATTGTGTCATAATGAATTAGGTTGTTATATAGTTTATAAAGGGTTCTCCTAGACCCACCCCTAATACGGCATAATTGATATTGGAATAACTAAAACACCATACTCCCACCTTCTCAGGGGATGGTGGTCTGTTGGCTAGTGAGTCACAGTTAGAGTTCTTGTTATAAATCATTGAGAATATAGCTATTCCTCTAGAGTAAAAATCAATCTTCTCCAGCTATATGAATAATTACTCTACCAAATATTGGTTCGATATCACCTCCCAGGTTGATCATCATCAGGGTATTGTCTAGGAAAACATAAAAAAAACATTATATGAAAAAATATTTTAGAAGACTTTGATTTTGGATGACACGAGATATTTTACACACATACAACAGGGATTTATGTTTGTGATGGATTATTCTTTTCATTTCACCAAACCTCAACATTTCGCACCGACACAGATTGGTGATGAGTTGGCAACTACGATATGATTTGATGATGGACTTGTGTACACCATCCAAACACATGTGGATTTTTCCAGATAACTATAGTATCATTGATATTGAACTAAGACCACATCACTAAGTAGAACATACGGGAAGTTGGAAGTGTGAGACAAGGCGGTTCAGCTTTATGAAAGGGAAATAGTTTGTCTTGAAGAGAGAATCTTCGTTTCAAGTCTTCTTGTGGGGAATTTCCATCTTGATGACATGTATAAATAGCTATGTGGTGTGTCAATAGGGTTTTAGGATAGTTTATAAGATCCCTTAGGGTATAAGGAACCTAATCAAGGATCGGAATATTGGTAGTATGTGTCACCTACAACGCATCTTCCAAATATTCCCTCTAGTTTCTGATTAGAAGGGTTGTGTACGGACTCTACATTGCTGAATAGGATCAATAACTCCACATGAGTAAGGTATTTGGTCTTCTACCATAATATCTAGCTGATGGGGGTGGTCATGATCAAGGTATTCGTACATTAGAGGTTTAACACCAACATTGGGGACCTACCTAGGTTAGTTATGTTGCATGTCAGGGTTTTGGATTCGGCCATAACCATGGAATGTTGTATATACCCTAGGAGAAGAGTTTGGTACATTATATATTATGGGTACTAATCTAGTGTCCCCTACATTAGTTTCTCCCTTATTTGATATAGGTTCTTCATGATCCTTTAAATATTTAGAAATTATAGAAATTCTATGATTATAAATGGATCACTTTTATGGTATGAGGACACTAGACACACCATTTGTGGTTCCATCAGAGAGTATAAGATACAGATACAAGTTCTCTATTGAGATAAGTGAGTACTAATTCTTGTGGAATTTTATTTTGCTTAAGATTTTTATCTTTTACATCATTCTTGGGATAGAAGTATTAGTTTTATACCATTCCCATGTTGATTTCTAATGCAGGACGTTGTCTTTTGCATCACTGGAGGATAACGTATGTTCATAAGGGTGAATGGGATGTACAATAAAGTCAATATGGGCCAATGTATCATGGGTTAGGTGGAGTGACATCCCATATGGATACTCTCTTTATGAGTGTTCATGGAATAGAGAATATGTAATTCCCTCCTTTGGTGGATCATTTCACGGATGTCTTCCCTGATGAATTTAATGGATTGCCTCACATGGGAGAGGTAGAGTTCACCATTGAGATCATTCTAATAGTAGTGTAAATTTCCATTTATACCTTTATAATATCACCTACATAGCTCCAATAAGGATGGTATCCTCATATTTTTTTATGATTATCATATGTTGAACCATCTTATGATAAAGAAGTAGTTTTCATTGCCTCATATAGATGGCATCTTCGATGATTTATAAGGATCAAAAGTTTTTGACAAGATTGATATGATGTTGTAATATCATTTTATTCATGTGATTCCATTAAACATTCCATGTACAACATTCTAGAATAGATACATATTTTACGAGAATCTATTTATGTTGTTTATCCTAAGGAAAATCCCTACCAATTTCATGAATCAAATGAATCAGGTTTTCCACCCATAGTTTGACTCATTCATGGTAGTACTGGTAGAAGAAATCTAGTTGAATTTTTACACTCATCCTGACCTCTAAAAATATTTATAGATCATGATGAATACCTTGAGAGAGCCCAATATTTATTCTAATATCACTAATTGACACTTTTGGATCGACAAGTCTCACTTCCTAGGTCATATGATTTTAAAGGTAGTAGTATTTGTTGACCTAGAGAAGGTGATCACCCTGGTTTCTTATGATCATCCTAATAATGTCATTTACATACACAGTTTCACAGGGTTATCTGGTTGATATAGGTGTTTCATTATAGACTTATCACAACTAGAAGTACCTCTTATGAGCTTTAATAAAAAGGGTGTGAAGTTCTTATGGTCTGAAGGCTATGAGAAAACGTTTCAAGAGATAAAAGGGTGACTGAATCCATCATTGATCCGAATTATTACATAGTTTATAAGAGACTATACCATATATGATGATGCTTTATGAATTGGGATACGAGAAGCTTTTGATGTAAGAATGTTGGGTTGTAGCATACAATTCTAGCTAAATGAGACCTCATGAGTGCAACTATCCAATGCATAACCTTGATGTAGTAGTCATGGTTCATTAATTAAACTATTGCAGAAAATATCTATTAGGTGAGTGGTCTTTTGTTTAAACATACCAAAAATGTATTAAATACATTTCCTCATACAATGACTTGAATATCAGGAAGTGAAGGTAGGTATAGTATCTTCAATTATTTTACATTGAGATTGCTTATACACCCATAAAGGGTAATGTAATAAACCCTAGGTCAATATATGTGAGCATAGGAAATCCAGGAGTCTACTATTGAGATTACTTTGATGGATATGTCTTCTGAAATGCACTTGGATGTTTACATATTCCATGGTAATCATATTTTATAAACTTTGGAAATGAAATCCTTCCTTTTATAATTGGTGTAGATCAGACAGATTTCATAACATAATGGATGAGTATTAATGGAGAGTGTCTCCGGAGAACACACACTACCTTGTTGGCTTATTTATGACGATGATATTATTCACTTCCATGGATGTATCTTGTTTCGTTCATACATATCGGCTGATTTGATGCAGGAATAACATGATTATATTTTGGAAATTAACCATGTCCATATCAACATGTACTGAGATATACATCATTAGTATTGGTGGTAGGTATGAAGAGGAAAATTATGGGTTTTACCACTCAAGATCCACATGTAAGTAGGTGAAGTTTGATAACTAGTGACCAAATAGACTTAGAAATCCTCTATCTATTTTTAAGTGGAAATGGAATGGTGTCACTAGGGATTTTTTTTGATGATTTTTCTGAGATCCCCTCGAGGTAGTGATGTGGTGTGGGAGATCATAAAAAGGTTGAACACTGTTGAAAACTTACAACCTATCTAAGATACCTTCTTATTTGATGAAATTTTGATGGTTTATATTAAGGATATTTTATGCCTTCATGAAATTCCCCATTACATTGTATCAAATCAAGATATCTGGGTTATGCCACGATTCTGGAAGGGGTTATAGAATGAACTAGGTTCATATGTTATCTTGAGTAATTAATATCGCCCTCATATTGATGGGAAGTCTAATTATACAATAAAATGTGTTATATGAAATTATCTAGGCATGTTTCTTGGATTTATGTGGTTAATGTGAAAAACATATACCTCTTGTTGAGCTTTCACATAATAACATTTTCCAGTAATCAACTCAGATGGATCCTTATTATACCCTTTATGGTAGGACGTTCCATTCACCCTTATTAAGGTTTTATGTAGGTTAGGCAGCACTATTGGGTCCTTATCTCTTTCAGGAGAGTTCATATCAAGTATATCTGATTCAAAAATGTATGCCAACATCTTTTTCCATGCAGAAGTCTGGTACTGATCATCATCATCGACCTCTTGAGTTTGAGGTGGAAAATTGGTTCTTTCTATGAGTATTTCCTAGATTGGGTAATAGATGGATTCTAAGATAGGTCAAGATATCACCTCATTACGTAAGTCCTTTTGAGATCAAGGACTGAGTTGGGTAGTGAGTCTATCAGTTTCAGTTACCTCATAAGTATCATTTCATGCACAAAATAATCCATGTATCGCATCTTCTCCATTATCATTCTAACAAATATCATTTGATTGAACCTTATGATATTTAATTATAGTCATATTAATCCTTTGAAAAGCATCTAATGTGTATTTTTTTATCATAGCAAGAAGTCTCTCTGAGGTAGTTTAGTTCCTCTGGTCTAAGAGTTATCTAAGCACAACTGTTTTCAAGACAAGACCTGGGAGAGAGAGGCTGAAGTACATTCTTTGTGGGTGAAACTTCTCTTAAATGATGATTTACCAATCTCTAAAGGTAAACATGGGGTTTTGTTTTAGTGAGGGTAGTTTTTAATTTTATATATTTTCAGCGAGGTCGTATTGGTCTTTTAGTGTTGATTAAACCCAAAAAATGTGTTTAAGGGCCAGTCAGTTTGTTTTAAGAAAGGGGGCAGTAGGTGGGATTGAAGCCGAAAGAAGGCCAGATACATGGTGTGTAATTTAATACAGAGTTTTAAATATAAATACAAAATATGTATTAAATACATTACATTTTATGTGTTTTCCATTCCCCTTGCAGGTTAGGAATTGGGTTTTCCAGGAAAGATAAATGACCGAACTTTACACCGTGTGAAAATTTTACACACCATAAAAATATGTTGGTTAATTTATTTTAAAATGTTACATGGGATATTTTTGGATTAACTCCCCCACCTTATCTTGTAAAATCCATGTGAGAGTACCCCTATACACCTAACATCGGTTCCCCTAGATCTCCTCTATCCATGCTATGTTCTCTTCATTGTCGGATGCATTGGATTCATCATGATATGATCTCCACTCCTCTTCATTCCATACTCTATTTATCATTCCTTATTTTTAACAATTTTTGTGAAAAAATATATTATAAATTTCATTTGTTTCATTTATTTCATTTATTCTTTTAATTCCACCTGTTCAAGCTCGATTCACGGGCCGACACTGGATGAGGAGATTGTTATAGGCCTAAGGTAGGTGGTAACGTAATTTTCAAACAAAGTATAGTTGTATTTTATCATGATCCATTGTGTAACATGTCAAAATATCTGATGTCACCTCTATAAATTATAATTAATTAAGTTAACTTTTATTATCATGTGTAAGGGGATGCTAGATACCTGTATGTCATTCATGTTGGTAGATTTCCTCAACCTGATCCACCCTTGTGTGTGTGCCGCTACATAAAGTCTAATGGGACATAAGACATGGAACTAATTTTATTTATGTTTCTTGAGTGTGTGTATATCCTTCTAATAAATGTATTGGAATGTGAAATTATCAAAGGAAAATGTTTAGCAATGAGTTAGAACATTGTGGTTTGTTCCATAACATCATTTATATGAATTAAACGAAGTTCTCAACTTTGAAAACTGGTTATTATTTGTATGTTTTTAAATGATGTGAGATTGTTATAGCTAAACCATACCTACATAATAAGAAAAGGGTGATACAAGGGTATTGACTTAATGATGCATTTAACAAACTCATCTCGCTTTAGAATTAGAACTTTTTGTGGGTTACATTTAAGTTATGGGTGATAATTGGATCCTTTTTACTATTTCATAAGATGGGATCACTAAGAGTATTATATTTTTACCCCTGATAGATACTCATTCACTAGGGTAGATATATTGTATGGGATCAAGAGGAAATATGGTTACACCATCCACGAGTGATACTCGGTCCCCAATATGAGGTACTTGGGATGAACTCAGAGGGTGATGCTTAACAACATGTTAAATATGATACATGAGATGCCTTTATGGATCTCCTTGGACAGATTTTTTAGTGTGGTGTATTTATATTAATCCTATTTTTATACTCAAGTTCCTCTATATGTTTCACCTCAAATAGGCCAAATGTGTCATTTAATTTAATTCTTCATATTCCTTATTTATATAATTCCAGGAATTACAATTTTTTAAGTAAAAAAGAATCTGTCCACAAAGACAAATAGCATGATTGGGCATGGTCCATAGATGATAAATACATTTTTTACAGGCTCAAATATTTATTCCTTGAATCTATGCACAATAATTTTGATACACACATATTATATCTACATAGTTCTCTTGCCTTTTAGAAATATAGAACGTAGGCCGAAAAAGTAGTGTTGGTTGGGTCTCCCAAGATGAACCCAAACCGATGCATTTATTAATTTTTCAACTTTCACTTTTTATGTACCGAAACACTTATCATTATATTTTCATATACTAGATAATTAAATACACTATTATTGGTGGCCTATGGAATTTATCTCACACTATCCTCGGGCCACCTTTGGTACTCGAGAAGAATTCATGGTTATAGTTGTATATAAAGGGAACATGCATCTTATGATGCATGATTTTAAATACTAGGATAGATTATGGGAGAATAGGACTGAACCTATGATCATGATGGTAGTAAAGGTTGTTTTTGGTATTTCTTATCCTTTTTTAGAATGTGGTATATGCATGTTTCCCCTATATCCCATGTACCATGGTTTTTAAAGCTACGTGACATGATTATTATCACATTGTAT
Organism: Viscum album; assembly: GCA_963277665.1. Taxonomy (NCBI): domain Eukaryota; kingdom Viridiplantae; phylum Streptophyta; class Magnoliopsida; order Santalales; family Viscaceae; genus Viscum; species Viscum album. The sequence continues at coordinate 870,192,307 of OY728157.1, forward strand.
CTATCTATGATTCATCTACGACCTATTTATTTATATATATGATTTATTATTATAATGTTACTTGTTTCATACTACTTCAACTATTTCCCATTTATTATTTACTGGTGTGCTGCACTCTAACTCATTAGGGAATAGTCTCCCCGCAGAATGCATTATTTTATCACTATAAGATAGTAGTCCCTTGTGTATGGAGAGGCACTCTTGAGGTTATGTGGAAAACCATCTTGAGAAATAACTAAGTAGATTCTGGGGTGGTTTAAAGGTGCTATTGGGGGCTCCCTCAAATAATTATTGGTTTTGGGGTACTTTGGTGCAGTAGAGTGGTTGAACAAGGTCGTCTCTCAAAGGAAAATGTAAATTTGGAAACTTATTAAAGGTATTTTTAAAATAACATAAAATGAAATAATAACACTACTTGAAAGGATGTGGGGGGTTTTTACCATTCATAATTCTAGAATGAGTTTTTTGGAAGAATAATGTATAATTTTTTGGTTTTTATTTGTTGAAATAATGTTCGATTAAAAAGACACAACAAGAAGATGTTTTTTAGAAAATATTTTAAATATCTTAATCGATCAAACTCTAAAAATTCAATCATTCATTAATAGTTATCAATTAAATTAGTATACACTTCATTATGATCCCTTGATATGTTAAATCCTGAACCCTATGAGAATTAACTATACCAGAAAGAGGAAGTGAATTTAACCCTAGGGTAACTTCTGAACATGCAATTGCAGCACCCTGCTTTGATTGATGTTCTAAGGTTAGATGATGGTCAGTGGTAAATTAACGCACATATCCTCTATAGAAATTATAATTAATCTAGTTTATGGATTATATTTTAACACTACAAATTCACCACATGTGGCTTTGAATTACCAATTTAGTTCATGCTCTCACAATTCATACAATTCTTGACCTCGTATGATTTGTGTTTATTATTCAATTTCTTTCTTAGATTAATTTAAATTAAAAAACAATTAATAGATCATATTATGTGAATTAAAGTATCTAATTGATTCAAAATAAATTAATGAAGTTATTTTGAGGTAGATAAATTACTAAAAAGAACTACACTTTCATGGGTGGTGTAGTCATCGTAGAAACAATTTTCATTTGCAAAGGTTTAGAGAGGGTAGAACCCAATATCATTTCTTCTTTTGATTAAAATCTAATTAGAAAGATTATGAGAAGATTAAATTTCAACAAAATAGAAGAAAATATAATAAATAAATGAATAATAAAGTTGTTTATTACACAAACAGAACCATTACAACACGAAGAAGAAGAAGAAGGCTTCGTCGAAGGGATCCTTTCTTCAAGAGCTACCCCTGTTGAAATGGTTCGATAATTTGAGTGGATTCACTTATCCTCTATCCCAAACATTCTAATTCATGTAACAACCCCTCAAAATGATAAAAACACTAATTTATATAGTCTAGGGGAGGCTAGGTTAAAATAGGTATCAAGTGTGAATAGAGAATCTCTTCCACATATTTTATGCCAAGTTTCACCACCCATTTGACCTTCAGAAGGCGTGAACAAGCTGTTCTTACAGAATAATTATTTGTGGAAAATTGGTTTGGTGAGATCCTATCAAAATTTGGACCCAATCCAAGCTTGGATGAAGATGTTATGGCCCAAATATAGAACCAATGTTCAATCTGGCGGGCCCATACCACCTTTGACTTCATGGTCTATTTAGTCCAAACAAATGAACGATTTAGCTCTGATTTCCTGAACCAAATTTGTATCCCATTATATCAGGAACACAGTTACAAAATTTGAAGTTCAAATAATATATATTAAAATATTTATCATCTTAATACTACATGAACTATAAAGGGTAAAACTGAAATTTCCATCAAATTTTTTAATGAATGATCTAATCACAAATATTTTATAAATAAAAATATTTAACACAATGAAAGAATAAATTATCATTTATAATCAATAAAATATTCAATAAAAATGTGTTTTATCAACACCCCCACACTTAACCTTTTTTACTATTGGAAAAAACCTCATATCGTGTATTCGAAAAACTTGTGACAGGATATGCATATTCAAATTTCTCAATCCACAGTGAAAATATTGTCAATGAAAGAGTAAAACCAGGAGTCAATATCAATAAATTTTAAATTCATTGACTCATAAATTTTATCAGAACAAAATCTCGTGAGATTCATAACACCAATCATAGGAAAACAAGTCGTGGTTCTACCATGCCATTAATTTTCTTTGTGTGTGTGTGAGAACCATTTCAAGCTTGTATCTCCACCCTTTATCCTGTATATTCGAGTCAATAAAAACTTTTCTTCTTACATAATTCGATTCCACCGAACTTGTTCAACATCCTTTGTAATAAAATTCCAAAACTCACTCATTTAAGCATTTCCAGAAGTCAAACCATGAGATCCCGAACTAAATATCGCTACATGTTGTACAATTCTTCACTCCCCTCTTTATTGACTATTTTATTTTTGGATTTTTTTATTTTCTTGAATTATTTTAGAGGGCGTACAATAGTCAAATATTAGGTTCACAAGCATAGGTTAATATGGTATATTGATGGAAATTATTGGAAGAGAAATTAACATATGGAAAGACCATGTTATAATCTAAAAAGGATTACTTACCAAGAATATACATTAAATTGGGAAAAAGAAACTCACAAGTCATGATTGTGTGAAACATTTTGTGTATAAATCAATGACACAATTTACTACGAAAAAATATCACAAACAATGATATAAAAATCTAAAAGGTTTTATAATTACATATCCATTAATATCGTTGACGAATTCAATTTTTATAAAAGTCAACTCTTGATGATGAAATATTACTCATGCTTATATTTCTACCAATTAATTTTGAAAACATTCATTTTTCATATGTTTCACATTAGAATGTTACGATGTATATTTTTGTTATTTTTATTTATTTTTATTTTTTTTTTGTTTTTTTTTTGAAAATTTTAACCAAAAACTTAATATAAAATACAATTAAAACACACAAATTAAAAACCAATATATCTACCCCAAAATGTTGTCCCCACCCCCACACTTAAAATATTTTATTGTCCTCAATGTGAACCTATAAGATGATATATGCACATGATATTTATAATTTTAATTTGGAAAAATATTATAAAATTGAATGGGTTAGGAACATCTTGATATGCTCAAGTGATGATGGGGTCAAGAAGTGTGATGAAATCCACTGCATCAGTAGGAAGTCCCCCAATGTATTTCTTCAAACGTTGCCTATTGGCTGTAATGCTCCTTCTAGTGTCCTCTTGTATAATCTCCACTGCACCTTAAAGAAAAACATTATTCACAACATAAGGACCTAACCACCTGGAACACTACTTACCAGGAATCACCTTTAGTCGAGAACTGTAGAGAAATAATTTCTCTCCAATATGAAATTTAATTTTCTGGATCGTTTTATCAGGAACTACTTTTGATCATTCATTGTATAGCTTAGTTCTCATATTATGACAATTGAATCTCTTCATGCTCTTGAATTTGCAGCTTCCTTTGGATTTTATCTTTTGCCAAATCCATGTTACATTTCTTTATAGCCTAATATGATTGATGCTCAACTTCCACAGGTAGATGAAAAGATTTCCCAAAAATAATCAGAAATGGGGAAAATCCGATGGGGGTCTTGTATGTTGTCATATAATCCCACAATGCATCATCCAAACGATTGATCCAATCCATCCTTTTGGATTCATGGTTTTCTCCAAAAATTTGTTTCAACTCCCTATTTGAAACCTCAGCCTAGAAATTGTTTTGGGGGTGGTATGGTTTTGATGTTTTCTGTTTCACCCCATACTTCCAAATAAGTGAAGACAAATTCTGATTGTAGAAGTGTATACCAGGGTCACTGATGATGGACTTTGATACTCTAAACCTAAAAAAAATATGTGTCTTGACAAACTCCACTACAACATGAAAGTCATCTGTCCTGGTGGTCTTAGCCTCCACCCATTTACTCACATAATCAATAACAACAAAAATATACAAAAACCCAATTAAACTAAAAAAGGACCCATAAAATTGATGCCCCATACATGAAAACTCTCACAAAATTATATTTGTTGTTGGGGTTTCTCGTGTCTCCTAGAAATATTACCAGTATGTTTCTAATGTGAGAAATACTTACAAAACACATGAGCATCATGGAATAAACTAGGACAATACAATCCATAATCCAAAACCTTCCTAGATGTGCGTTGGGGTCCAAAGTTCCCACCACAAGCAAGTGTATGAAAACATTGCAGAACATACTCAAACTCATGATCAGGAACAAAACTCCTAATAACTTGGTCACTACACATGGTCCATAAGTAGGGATCATCCCACACATAAAATCTAGACTCACTCTTTAATTTTTGGACTTGATGTTTTTTTTAAATTTGAAGGAATTTAATAGGCCACAAGGTAGTTCACTAAATCATAATTCCATGGATGCATACCTGAAATGGAATAAAGATGATCATCATAGAAAGTGTACTGAAGTGGTACCTGGTTCAAGGTGTCATCCTCTAGTGTTTGAGTGAGCCTAGTCATGCGGTCTACCACTAGGTTTTCCGACCCCTTCTTGTCCATTATCTCAAAATCATATTCCTAAAGAAAGAGCATCCAACAGATAAGTCTAGGCTTTGCATTTGGATTCTTCAAGAGGTACGTCAGAGCTACATGGTCAGAAAAAAACTACTTTAGAGCCAAATAAATATGAACGGAATTTATCTAAAGCAAATATGAAATAAAGAAACTCCTTTTCCATGGTTGTGTAATTTTATTGGTCTGAATCTAGTGTCCTTGATAAAAATTCAATCACATGTGAACATCCCTCCACCCTTTGAGATAGGACAACACATAATGCCAATTTGGAGGCGTCGCACATAAAATCAAAAGGAATCTCCCACCATGGGGGTTGTGTGATAGGTGAATTGGTCAGCCACTTCTTTAGCTCATAAAAGGAGGTATTGCAAGAATCATCAAACACAAAATTAGAATCCTTTTTAAGTAATAGTGACATTAGAAGACAAATCTTACTAAAATATTTGATGAAGCGTTGATAAAATATTTCATACCATAGGAAAGATCTAACATCATGCACACATGAAGTATAGGGTAATGATGAAATGATATCTACCTTAGATCTATCAACCTCTCTCCCATGTTTTGACACTACATGCCCTAAGACAATCCCATGCTCTACCATGAAATGACACTTTTCAAAGATTAAGACCAAATTCATCTCAATAAAACGATCCCAAAACTTTCCCCAACTAGAGATGCAATCATCAAATGAAGACCCATACACTGTAAAATCATCTACAATTACCTCCATGAAAGACTCAATGAAATATGAAAACATACTCACCAGGCATCTCTAGAAGGTACCTGGGGAATTGCAAGTTCCAAATGGCATCCTTCAGTAGTAAAATGTACTGAATAGACAAGTTAATGTCATGTTATTCTGATCCTCTAGAGCAATAGGTATATGAAAATATCCAGTATATCTATATGAGAAACAATAATGGGTCTTCCCAGCTAGTCTCTCAAGCATTTGATCAATAAATGGGTGGGGGAAATGGTACTTGCGATTTTTTTGATTTAGTATCCTATAATCAATACATAGTCGCCAACTATTTTTCACCATAATTGGAACAAACTCATCTTTATCATTTTTAAAAATTGTAACACCACCTTACTTTGTCATAACCTGAATAGGAATCACCCATTGAGAATCTAAAATGGGATAAATTATACCTACCTCGAGCAATTTTTCAACCTATTTTTTAACAACTTCTAGAAGGGTTGGATTGAGTCTCCTCTGTGGTTACCATACCGGTTTAGCCCCATCCTCCAAAATAATCATATGCATGCAAATAGAGGGTCTAGTACCTGATATGTCATCCAAGGTCCACCTGATTACTTTAATGATCTCCCTCAAAAGATTCAAATGTTTTTCTTCATGTTCAAAAGAGAGATTGTTAGCAATGATAAAAGGTAATTTCTCACTACCTAACAAGTACGAGTATTTGAGATTAGGTGGAAATGGCTTGAGTTCCTATGTAGGGTGGAGATTTATGGATGGAGAAATTGATGGAACTGAAATATGCGCACAAGGAGAATCGGTATCATAATATGCATCATCAAAATCAGAGAATAAATCATCAAATCCATCAGCATACTCCACAACCATGTCATAATCAGAGTTCACATGATCAAAATCAGAATATGAATCCATTTAAAAATCAAATCTAAGAGATTATTATTCATTTGAAATAGGTGTGGAAGTACTCTTAGACATAAAACTAGAACCAATACTCTTAATCTTTCTAATCATAGGACAATCAAATTCAATGGGTTTTTTATTTTTTAGTTCAAAATGGTAGAAAACAAATGTATAATGGTCTTATCAGGGGTACTTCATGGAGTCCATAACATTAAATATCACAACTTTATCCCCCAACTCCATGGAAACTGTACCCGCATTGAAATTTATGATTGTTTTTTCAGTTTTGAGGAAGGGTATACTTATGATAATGGTATCATGAGAACATACCTAATCATCCTCCATGTTAAGAACGTATAAATATGCTGGAAAGATCATGTCTCTTACCCAGAAAAATACATCCTCAAGGACTCCCATTAGATATGTTGTGGCTCTATTTTCCAACTCCACCACTACTCTTGTCAACTTCAAATCACCAACCTTCAAAGAAGAGAATACAGAGTGAGGCATCACATTTATGGAAGATCCTAAATCACAAAGTGAATCAGAAAAGTGTAACTCCCCTATGGTTCATGGGATGGTGAATGTCTCAGGATCCTTTCACTTTGTTGAAATTTATAGTGTTGGTTTAATGAGTACTAACACATTCTTTCCAAGATCAATCCTATCATTTCCCATGAGACATCTTAGATTGTTACAATGTTTATTTAAGAATTGGAATACCTTGGGATTTTCTTAATGGCCTCGATCAAGGGAATGTTTATCACTACATGCTTGAATATTTCCAAAACATCTTTTTCATTGCCTCATCATCCATATTTTTGGTTTAAACAACTCAATTTGGAAAAGGAATGGGATTAGAAAGAATATCATCAAAAAAATTCTTACCTTTATTTTTCTCCTTGGGTTTCTCAATAGTTTGTGTGGAATAGGGCTTCCCTGGAGTTTAGGTGAATCCTGGTGGAACGATAGGTGTAGATGTATCAATTGTTTTCTTCCCACTTATCAATGTGATGGCACTGACATTCCCCTAGGGATTTGGAGTAGTATGGGATAGAAGATATATAGATTTCTTACTTACTAGTACATGGAGGGCGGTGGAAATCTGTCTCATTTGAGTCTTAAACTCCCTCAGCTCTGATCCCTAACTCTTCATCTCATTATGTTGATTAAGAAAAATTTTCATGAAAATTTTATCAGTGATAGAATCTAACTATTGTTGAGAGTTCTCTTTTTGTTTACTTGTTGATTTTTGAGCTTCCAATTGCCTTTTGGGTTGTTGGAAACCGTATTGGTATGGTGGAGGCTGCAAGAAATTTTTTTGAAAAGGGGACCTTTGTTGTTGTCCAGATATATACATAATGTCTGATTAATCCTTCCACCCCTAGTTGTATGTTGGAGAAAAGGAATCAAGCTTATTTTTTGGGATATCGTTGTTGATGATTCTGATATGGTCTCCTAGGAAACACTATGGCACAATATTCTATTTTTTTGGTTGGGGTAAATAGTCGTTTAGGTGGCTTGTCTTAGTGAAAATGTCACAAGGCCTTGAAGGAGTGGGTTGATATGTCTCTTGAGGAAAAGAAATTTTCCTCACCATATTAGTCAATTCTTCTAACTTTGTATCAACAAATTGACTCTCAAGAGGAGAAGGACTTACCTGATGTACACCCCTAACATGTGGTGTACCTCGATCGCCAAATTTTTGGGAGTTTTGGGACATCTGGTCAATCAAATCACGTGCAGTTGCAAGTTTTTTTCCCACCAATACTCCTCCAGCTGAAACATCCACCATGATTCTCACCATATGTGTGAGTCCTTCATAGAAGTATTATATGAGGAGTTTCTCACTGATTTTGTGATGTGGGCATCTTGCACATAACTTCTTGAATCGCTCCCAATACTCATACACTGACTCCCCTTGGGATTTCATGATCCATGAGATATCCTTTCGAATGGATGTGGTCCATGAAGTTGGAAAACAATATCTTCCAGAAAATACATTTCAAATCGTTCCAACAAGTTACATATTCAGGTTTTAAATAATACATCCAATCTTTCGCAGCTCCATCATTTGAGAAGGAGAATTCTCTTAGTTTGATTTGATCAACAGATACATTTCTTGGGTTCCGGATTGAGAAAACCACATTAAATTCTTTATGGTGTTTGTTTGGGTCCTCACCAGATAAGCCATGAATCTTTGGAAGAAGGTGAACTAACCCATATTTCAGTTGAAATTCTGATTTAAGATTTAGGTATGTAATACAATTTGGTTGAAAATTAATATCAAGTGAATCCAATTCATAAATTGTTCTATTAAGTTCACTTCAACTATTTCCATCCATTAGTTATTATTTTATGGTTGAATTTTAATTCCTCCCAATTTCAATGCTCTGAGAGTGGAGGGATTCTCCAACTCGTTGAATGTTGAAACTTCCTGTAGACTACGAATGACTGATTTGAGCCCAAAGGCTACATTCAATATCTGGATTATGATATAAGAGATCTTTAGGATTATTTAATCTCATAAATAAAATAAAAATGAAAATAATAAAATTGGACCATAATAAAACAATATATAAGAAGTTTGAGTTGATGGTCTAAAAAGAAGAAGAAAATAATAAAATAATAAGGAAAAAAATTGATTGGGTAAAGAAGGAAGAAAGTAGAGAAGGAGAGAATAAAATGTAAAATAAAATAAATAACTCTAATTGGTTTAAATAATTACTTTCCTCTCCATAAATTCTGCCAATTTGAAAGGCACTATTATGGCCACCCTCACATTATTAGTGTTTTTGGGTACTTAGGTGCAGCAGAGTGGCTGACCAAGGTCGCCTCTCAAATGAGTAAGTAAATTGGATTACTTATTTAAGGTATTTTGAAAATAACATAAAATGTAATAATAACACTAAATTAAAGGATGTGTGTGGTTATTTACAATTCATAAATATTAAAAATTATTTTGTTGGAAGATGATTTTATAATTTATTTTGTTTTTATTTTAGAAATATTGTTTGATTAAAAATACACAATAAGAATATGTTTTTTAGAAAATATATTAAAAGGAATAATCAATTTAATCTACCTCTCCGGTCACTTATTAATCATTATAATTTAAATTAATATCTACTTAATTATTATCCTTAAAATTGTTAAATCCCAAACCCTATGAGAATTAACTTTACCACAAAGATGGAGTGAATTTAACCCTATACTAACATCAGAACATCCAATCGTAGCACCCTTCTTTGATTGGTGTTCTAAGATTAGATTATGGTCAGTGGAAAATTAAGGCACCTATCCTCTATGAAAATTAGAATTAATTGATATTAGATATTATATTTGAACACTGAAAATTGATATTGTGTGGTTTTGAATTACCAATTATGTTTGCGATCTCACAATTCACACAATTCTCGACTTTGAGTGATTGGTGTTTATTGTTCAATTGCTCGATTAGTTTCATTTAAATTAAAATATAAATTAATAGATCAAATTATTTTAATTACATTAGCTCATTGATTCAAAATAAATTAATGTAGGAGGTGATAGGTAGATCGATAATTAAAAAGAACCACTCTTCCATGGGCGGTGTAGTCATCGTAGAAACAGTTTTCATTTGCAAAGGTTTAGAGAGGGTAGAACCCAATATCGTTTCTACTCTTGATTCTATCCCAATTAAGAAGATTAGTAGAAGAATAAATTTGAAAAAAATATAAGAAATGATAATAAATAATGTAATAACAAATAAGTTTATCACACAAACAAAATCATTCCAACACGATGAAGAAGAAGGCTTCGTCGAAGGGATCCTTGCTTCCATAGCTACCCTTGTTGAAATGGTTGGAGAATTGGAGTGGATTAACTTATCCTCTACCCTAAACTTTATAATTCACGTCCCAACCCATCTAAATGATAAAAAACACTAATTTATAGAGTGTAGGGGAGGCTAGATTTAAAGAGTTTTCAAGTGTGAATATCTCAGCCGAATATTTTAAGACAAATTGCACCTCCCTGGTGAACTCTAAAACGAATGAACCATCTATTATTCCATCATAATTATTTCTGAAGAATTGGTTTGGTGATCTCCCCTCAAAATATGTGTCCAATACAAGCTCTAATAAAGAAGTTCTGGCCCAAATACAGAACCAATGTCCAAGCTAGTGGGCCCAGCACACATTTCACTTCATGGTCTATTTAGTCCAAAAAAATGCACAATTTAGCTACAATTTCCAGAAGAAAAGATGTATCCCATTAATTCAGGAACACATTTTCAAAATTTCATGTTTAAATAATAAATATTAAAATATTTATCTTCTAAATAATACAGTTCACTATAAAAAGTAAAATTGGAATTTCCATCAAATTTTCAAATGAATGATCTAATCCCAAATATTTTATAAATAAATATATTTAACACAATGTAAGGAAATTGTGTCATTTATTATCAATAAAATATTTAATAAAAAAATTATCAGTGGGATGCTATAATTTTGGTTATCGAGGATGTTTTGTCCATGTGTAGAAGGATTTTGTAACTAAGGTATGTGATCTTTTTGAACCACCCTATTTTTATTTGGTTATGAACTTCCTCCATATATATCAATTTATATCTCAATATGACATTATTAAATGCTTATAAATTATTTATATATGTATCTTATATATATAATTATCTTATTATCCTTTCCTTTGATGGGGATATACATGCCTTACATTCATTTTTCAAATTCCATCTTAAAAATCAGACCGGATTTAGTAGAATGTTTATATCCCTTGCTCCTTTTATGTAACACTATTTTAAAATATTTATTAATATTCATGATATCATTAAAAATGAAATATTTTCATGATAATTTCTTTATTTTACATATAGTATTTAATGAAAACACTGTTAATTCTTAAAATTTATTTAACCAATTCATTAAAATGTGACATTATTTTTCAATTCTTTACACCGTTTTCTAGACTTTTCATTGATTTTTTAATAAAATAACACAAAATTTTATTTCTATTCTTATTTATTCAAATATTAACATCTATGATATTTATTTCCTATTTATATTTTTCACTAATTATGAAATCTATTTTTATTATGACATGAGGAAGGATTATGAAACTCATTTCATTCCATGGGAATTCTTATGTTTATGGATTATGCTTGAATTATATTTGTGGAACACATAAACTTGTACTTGTTATTATGGGTTTTCTTATATATTACCCCAATTAATTGGGTAATTTTTATGTCTGGTGTGATTTCATGAATTGGATTGGTGTCTATCCACAATGTGATATTGTCTTGGAAGTTATTTTACTTATGCTTATGTGATGTATTATGTTGTTTCTGCATTCCTATGATGTAATGATCTTATGATTCCATGTTCATTTTTATATTCTATTATATTATTATTTATGATTATTTTCATTTATAAAATCATATTGTGCCTTTGGAATCATATTTTATTATTTTTTTCATGTTTATTCCCTTACTAGGATTTTTTTCCCCTCCAATTTTGTTTATCTATTCCCTAGGAAATTCTTTACAATTTTAGGAGGTCAAAGGTTTTTAGGATATCATTGTGGTGTTTTAAATAAACATGTTTTATTTTATATTCATTTTGATGTATTATGAACCATGTCTTTAAAAGACACTAGGCCTTTAATCATTGGGTTGTGCTTATTGGATATTTAAGTAAAAAAATCATGTAATAATATGTGTAAGAGGTATGGAAACTATAGTTGGTATATAATAATTTACTAGTAATTTTTATAGATTTAGAATAGAATAAATTATTAAATAACATAGGGATATATCTAAGCATAATAATATATAAAAAAATTAAAATGAAGTATAGAGTGGTTGTTTTCCATGAAATTGCAACCCTATATAGATACTACAAGTGGATGTGGCATTGGAATATCTGTACCTTGGGATAATTCTCCCCAAATGGTAGGATTGGGTATTAACATGATCACCACCCAATTAAAAAAATATGAATTAATAGACACTTGTTTTGACACCCCAAGGGATATTATTTTGCGAATTCACTAACTCTTTATGAACATTATTATGATCTTGAATAGAAATTTTTGTAAGAAACCCTAATAGGAAAATTTCGATGCATAACCTAGATTAAAACCAAATGACTCAATACTTATGGTATACATTTAATTTATATTTAATTAAATATAAAATAGTAATTCCCATATTTCAATGCATACTAGTTTTGTTATTACCATCCTTGAAATTTTTTATTTTAGTAAATTGTCAAAATATGATGAACCATGTCAATAACCAATGTGATAATAAATTTGATGATTACCCTTGTTATATTCAACAGATAATGGGAGTGGGAGCAGATAAATTGATGCCAGTACTGGCTTAGATGACTCATGTTGTGAATAATAACTTGAATCGTGTGGAACATCCTACTTCTCTTAAGAAATAGAAAGCTAAAGCCGAGTCTTTTATGTGAAAAATACCCCTAACGTTAGTGAATCATTTAATCCCTTCATCATGGAATAATTGAATTAATTCATTTAGAATATATTATTTGTCCCCTAATGCATGGAATAAGAAACAGTTAAACATTTCATTTATCACATTAAGGGAAAGCTAGTTAGTGGTGGAAACATATCAAGAACATGAATCCCAAGGGGGTATCGATTCCATGTAATGTGAAGGATTCAAACTAAATATTTTTCAATATATATTTTCCCTCAACTCAGTTATAATGGAGAGGTAATTACTTAGACTAAACTGAATGTATGATGAGAAAATTGGGTTGCATGATGAAAACATCACAAGGCCTAAATGCATGCACACCTCATTATCATTGAAATTAATGGTAAGGCCAACCACTTCTATTGTGGATTAAAGCTGAGTTTACAAAAAAATATTTATTGATTTTAGACATTGATAGCTATGAATAGATTTTATGCTATACCCTTATGTTTGATATTGATTTTGGTGACTCATAGTGGTCTCATGGTAATGGATATGAAAAATATAAAATTGATTTCAATTTGGTAGGATTAATGGATAGATCCATTTGAGGAAAGAAAACCAGATGTACCATAAGTGAAAAATGTGGAAATAATCTTCCTAGAATCCTACTTAGGGGGATGGAAAGATGATTCAAGTATATAAAAGGGGGAATTAAGATAATCACTATCGAATATAAATTAAGAAACACACTAATTAAAAAAAATAAACTTTCATATCAATACTTAGTATATAGTCTTGTGTTTTTTCTAAAAGGAAAATTGGAATTATACATGGTAGTTCACTAATATCTAGGTTGTTAGAGATAACCAATGAGAAAAAACCTACAAGGTATAGATAAATAGTAAGGGCATATGTTTTCCCTACTAATGAGGTGGATCTTGATACTGATGTGGTGAATGGTACACTGGTTATTCATTTATGAATAGAAATTTTAATATTTGACTCTGATTCAAAAAATTATTTCATATCATTTAATTTTGATGAACTATTCAATCAAATCCTTAGATCATGGAGATTAACCTATCTATAAGAAGAAGAAAAATTATTAATCATTGTATACCAAATATATAAGTCCCCAACATTCAATTATTTTTCACTAAACAACCCATAAAATCTTTTTATAAATTCTTTGATATAATTTTAGGTCATATTGGTCATGTATTGGCTATCATTAAATAAAGAACACATCAAATTTTGGGAGACGGATATCACTCTTCACATCCTAAGTCATCCTATATTTCCTCTATATGTGTAAAGAGTATAATGAATCCACTTCTCAGTCTTATTTTAATGAATGGATGTTATTTCATTATCAAAAATCATATCCAACTCAAATTATTGAGGAAAAAGAGGGAATCTTACTAATATTGTTTCCTATTATGTGGGACTATACTAATTTATTTTTTAAAGAGTATCTTATACTTTCCCTTGACTTATAGGTTGAGTTTTTGGTTGAACTAATACATGGATCTCTTTATATATCCAATACTCCCTATATAATAGATATAATTGAGTTGGAATAACTGAAGAAGTAGCTAGAATTGAAATTAGAGTAGGGTTTTCATGCCTGAGTGCTTCACTATTTAGTGTGCCAATCCCCTTTATCAAGAAGAGTGATGGGTCAATGCACATATGTATTTATTACTATGAAATAAAAAAAATGTTGCACACTTGGTTTGAGTTATGTAACCTTTTTATGATTTTTTATTTGTTTTAAGTGGTTGTGTAATGTTTGGAATCATTTGTGAAGGTTTTAGAGAATTTCTATGGGCACTTAGTCTTAGCACGATTAAATCCCTTCAACCTTTATTTCCATACTTTTTCTTCATGGGGATGTCAATTAAGGCCAAGTGACGTCCTCCCACCTTCTCATGCCAATGAGAAGAAGGAGAGGTTACACTATCATTTGAGAAAATATGGACAAGAAAATAATCTTCATGGATCCAGAATTCATATTTTATAAATTTATCATATAAATATTTTTTTGTAATATTATTAATAATGATTTAAAAATTACTCTTATGGTCATCATATCCATTAGATTATTTCAATATTTCATTAATAAATACCACTAAAAATAGATACTCCTTGAATACTATTTTCATAATATCCATAAAAATTGAGGGCCCATTAGTTAATCTAATGGGAATTACTGTTAATTTTTTATGTCTATACCTTGTATAAATTTTCATAATTGGAATATATTCCATCTTTACATGTAGTTACTGTTAACCAGAATAAAGATCAATATTCAAAAAAATTTGAGCTGCAAATGTTGGTAAAGGATACTTGTTCTTTATAATAATGGAATTAATTTCCTTTTAATTGATATACATCCTCATAGACCAACATTTCATTTTAAGAAAAATAATAAGGGCGCTCATGGTGAGAAAACATGGTGTATTAATCCATTATCACACAACTCTGGTAATTGTTTCTTTATTCCCACAAATTTCACTATAGTTAACTTATAAAGAGTTATAGATGTATGTTTTTCATTAGGGGTGATATTAATGAAAAACTTATCATCTTTTTTGGATGGGAGTCTAAGTATTTCTTCCAAAAACACATTAATTTATTCCTATAAAATAGTTATATTCTCTGTTATATGGATGAGATTTCTATTCATTTGTTTTGTTTTTACCTCTCCAATAATTTCATTAATGGAATCTACTATATTTGGATTCAAACATGATTTATATTATGTAGTCTCCTATAAAATGGTAAAACATTCTATAATTCTATCATAAAGAATAATCTCTATTTATTTTCAATTAATTTTCATATTATAATTTTAAATAAAAAACATAGAATGAATTGTATCAATGTTAACTATAAGTATATTAATAAACTTATAAAATAGGATAATCTTATCTGTAAAAATTGGGTTTTGATGAAATATTCTTATTCTTGTAATATTTAAACTCAGAGTCTTACTTAAGACCCCCCCCCCCCCCCACCTCTCTTAAGGTTCTTAGAAAATGTCTAATTTTATTTGAATGAATGGAAGATATAATGTACAAAAAATATCCATAATCAAATAAATCATAAAATAAATTTGATGCTATGATGAATAAAATTACCATTAAATCTTTAGGAACATCAACCTCAGTTGAAGTGATCGCATAATCTAGGATTTTCTCCCTTGTAATTTTCTAGGGAACATTCTTTTAATGCTTAGGGAATTCAGTAAAATGGTGTCATTCCTCCTTTGATTTGAAGAATTGAGCATGGATATCTTCTTTATTTCCACTAAAATATTTAACATGTTGGACATTATCACTACACTTAAAGAATAATCTCATTCACATCAACCATGTTTCATATGTTTTCCCTCCACAATTATTAATAGTTATAAATTCCACCCTTACCTTCTTATCTTTTTATATATTTTCATTTCAAAAGTTCTCATTTACCTCCTTAATTTCTTGTTTTCTATGGAAAACATAAGACATGGAGAATTCAGTATCAATATTTTTATAAATAGATATTATATCCTCATCTATATAAAAAAATTGAGTGAGTAATTACCGTCAACTAATAGTATTTTTACCATAATATAAATGAATAATCTTACTCTTTGGATTACTTACATAATCTATAGCATGAGTTTTAATCCTTGTAAATATTTCTTCATACATAGCAATATTTTCTCCTTTATTTTTGCTTATATTAATGAATTTACTCTCTATATTACCATTTTTTCACGAGGAAACTATTTTTCAAAGAATATTACCTTGAAATTATTCCACACCATAATCAGTATTTCCTCAAAATACTTAGTGTTCTAGATCAATGACCAAAATTGATTAGAGTGTCCTCTAAGATGATAAACCTCTAGGATAACTTTCTATCATTAACTACTTCCAAAAATAAGAAATATATTATCTAGAGACGTGATCCCCTATTCATTCACTAATGGATTAGTAGTCCCATTAAATGGTGGATGTTTCTGATGCATAAAGTGATCCAACATTTTTTCACCATTTTGGGAATGAGTATGATAATCTATACGACCATGTTTATTGATCAGAACCTGATTCAGATACCCCAATATTGTTATAATTTTTTCATCTCCTACTCCAACACCACTTCCTTTCCTGGGAGGGATATCCCTACATATATTACATTCATTGGTACAGTTTCCATTCCTTCTTATATGGAAAATTTTTAAAAAATTTCATATACTAAATTATCCTAACATATTGGGAATTTTAAATCATAGTATAAAATTTTAAATCTAGTGTAACACTTAACATAAATTGAAAATTTATTCATATCTGATATCAGAATCACAAGAATAGTATCATTAAAAATACCTTTAAATCATAAAATTATTTTCAAAGATTTTATAATGGTTTTTAATGATCTTGTGGATAAACTAGAAAATATAACTTGATAGTTTCTAGAGAGCTTTTCAGTCTTAGGCGCACTCATCATGCACTGGTGATGATTGATTTAATTCATAATCAACCTTGTTAAGAGTTTTTACCTCTATCTACAATGTGCCACAGCCGAATCGACATTCTATTATCTAGAAAGGTATTTATTTTCTAGGAAAATCAATCAACTTCTACTTTACCAAAACTTTATGACATTATCCTATACTTGGATGTATCCTTAGAGAATGTCAAAAGGTTATGTTCTCTAATATTTTTTTTTCAAAATATAATTATCAAGATTTATACTAATCTTCCTCATATAACAATAATTGTAACATAACTCCAGTAACATTGAGCCAGTGGTTATTTTACTACATTGGCACAAATTATAAGGGATCACATCATAAATGATCAAACTGTATAGTAGTATTTGGAGGAAAGTTACATATATAATTGTCACATTACATCAAAAAATATGAAATGAAAATCAAAATTTCTATACATAAATTTATTAATTCTTTTAAAAATCCCTAAAAATCATTCATATAACTCGTATTGGTATCCTAGGGTAAGGAAAACATAACAAATGGTGATATCAGATGCTTAATAAGGAAAATGTATAATAAAATCTAACATAAGATAAAAATGAATAATATGGTAAGTATAAACAACAATAAAATACTCCATAAATATAATATCATAAATGTGGATGAAATCAATGCATAACATAGAATAATAAATAATCATATGGATGAAAACTAGTTTTGTAATGATAGAATACATAATTTCATAAATAATAATATAACAATCATGGTCTTATTCCAAGGAATCATATATAAATAGGTAATTCATATGCCAAATACCCAACTATATTGTCTTACACGACCTATTGATTCTTTAAGGGGATATAATGTGCCCCTACCATCCCATAAAAAGTAAAATTAATTAATCATATTAAAAAATGATTAATAATTCAATACATAATCAATAAAAACAATTATATTATAAAATGATTATATGGATTGTTATTATTTTATGAAGTCAATCACAATAGAAACATGGTTGTAGATCATCTAGAGTAATATGGTGGATGGTATTATAAGAGTATATCCTTAGGGAATCATAAGATTCATCAAATAATGTTGGAATAGATCAAAATAATTTTAAAATATCCCTAAAATATTTATAGAGTAAAAATACACATTTAATTTTGAAATAAAGTATTTAAAATCTAAAAATTTCTAGAAAATTATTAAAAAAAATTATTTTTGATGATATTAAGGAAACATGTAATGATATATTCAATATAAAAAATAGTCATGGATGTAGGAAAATAAATTCACACAATAAGTTGTATTCCCTATTACCTTTATATTCGGTAAGTTTTAACCATTTTTGTTTCCTTATTCATTTTATTTTTAATGGTGAAAACGAATTGAAAGGATTACGTAATGGTAAAATCAGAGATTTTTTTCAAATTTTTCTTTGAAACCTACAGTTTTCTCTACTCGTTGGAAACTTAAACACAACGTAATTTCAATAAACTCCATGTAATGGATTCTTGGTAGAATATTGTGAATTATATATAGGGAATGAAGGCTTTGTAAACTATGTAAGATGTTCACATCATGAATGATTTAGACACTGTGTAATAAGTTCTCTTTATTAAGCAATTGGTCACTATTAGAGTTGTATTTATTCCCTCAGGGTATGTAATCCTTATTATTTTTATTCGGTTTTTGATATATATATAATATTTCTGATACAGTTATGTCTAGATTCATGATTGGTTGAGGGTTTTTATCAAAAAAATCAGTTTATTCGTGTGCCTTGTCTTTTGAAAGTTTTTCTCTTGGTTTTGATCACTTTTATAGAAATACGATAGGTTTATACCTTATTGAGGTAAGTGGTTCTATACAATTCCTTAATTCTTTGAATTATGTGTCATTATTGAAAAATTCCTTTGATTTTTTCTTTTATTTTAAGTTATAAGTGGTTTCAATTGAATTCATGGAAAGGAATATGTTTTCCAGAAATGGCTATTCCTTAAAAATGGATTTTCTTAATTTGGAAATGGATTTTAAAACACAAAAGTAGTTCTTATTGGATTTGAAAATGATTTATTCAATTGAGATCATGGTAATGATAATGTATTTAGATAAATGAATATTGGGAACCATGGATGCATTGGAAAGGAAATGTGGGTATCCTTAGTGTGGTTACACCACTAAGAGACAACTTTTATGATATCAACATGAAGGACTCAATATCTAGTGGATCCAACTTATGTCTATTTTGGCTTGTGAGTGTCTATTGCACATTTTACTAGAGGCTAGATCATAATACTACGTAATTTTTCATTTATCCTTTACAGTTATTTATCTCATGATTATTTTTATCATGTATTTTTTCTCATATAATTTTATATGAGGTTGTATCACAATGCTATGCATGATAGGCTATTTCATGGATATGAGTACCTAGAGTAGTAGATAGGGTTTTTCTTATTTATATCTCTTACACATGTCATAAATAAGGTTTTATAATATTAATGTCTTTTATCAAACCCAATGAAAGAAAAATTGAAAATTATTTACAAATGGTTTTGGATTTATAAAAATTATTTCTATAATTATTTTGTTTTAAAAGATAGAATTATAGTATTCATAATATTAGTCCTTTTTTGAAAACTACAGTGGTATAATTATAGTATTATTTCACACACTACTTGTGCCTTTGGTAATGTGTAAACGATGTTTTGCAATATTCAGGTAAAGGTAAGATAATCTTTTAGTATTCTAGTTTATCATATTGATGCTGCTTTTGGTTTTGGTTCCTCTAAAGGTGATTTTTGGTCACGTGGTATCTTGAATTAATTTATAGGTTATATTTTTATATTAGATTGTAACTCTTAGAGGTGTCTCATCTATTTTCAATTTTTACTCAATTTTTATGTCTTTTTTTATTATATTCATGACTGGTTTTTGTAATCCCATTATTATCTTTATGACTTGATGGGCCAGTTCGGGTGGCTTTTCTTGTCCATCAAGGCTGTTTTGATAAAATTTTGGAATAATGGGGATGCCCATTCTGATGTGTGTTAGAAATGACTAAGTTCAATTCTATGTATTAGGTAGATTGGAGTTATGATGTCAGAATTAGAAAGGTAGGTGAGGAAAAGGGGCATGGCCAACACACTTTTGTGACTGAAATCGATTTACCATGAGTGGTTAGGGACTTTTATAAGGTTTTCAAGATGGAGTTTGAGCTCATTTGAATAAACTATATGTAAATTTTATTTAAATTGACATATTCTTTTTTAAGTAAGGTTTTCCATTTTTCTCTACATTCTTAATGTTTTAAATATTGGTTTCTTTAAATTCTTAAGGTTTTAAATATTTGTTAGTTGTACCTGAATTTGGTCCATTGATTTTGGAATTTTCTCATGACTAGTCAGTTTTTTTCTTTTTTCAACCAATGCCTCCAAGAAGAGCTCTTACAAATCTAAGAGAGGAATTTGCGAGATAGGTTCCACAGGTAAATCCTCTAGTGTACCATCCTTTGTTAGACGTTTTTATCTCCACTGTTCATACTGGTGGTCAAGTGGGTATCAAGGATATAGGATAAGTAGTGGATAATGGATCAAAATTTACAAAGAATAATCCACACATCTTTAATAGAGACAAAAGAGCCTAGAAATATGAGGAGTGTCTTGAGAGAATAGGGAGAATCTTCATCTTCTTAGAGATTCCTTAAGACTCTAATATGGGTTTTTCGATGAATATAATCAATGTACCAAGAAGGATTTTTTGGAACTCGGTTATGAAAGAGATGTTTCATGATGAACATAAATGGTCTTCCTTTAAAAAAATATTTAACCATCAGTTTTACCCTGATATATTGTGTGTGGTGAAGACTCAAAACATTCTAACCTTAGATTATAGGGAGTGTACCATTTTGTATTATTCTTATATTTTTACGAATTTGGTGCATCTAGAAGTTTAGATTTCCACAAATGAGTACCTACATGCTTGGAGATTTGAGTTTTGATTATGGGATGATATTTATTTGATGTTGATTCTCATGTTCCTTCTAACAATTTTGGTGGTTATTGACAAATAATATTTATATGTGGCATAAATTGTAAAGTCGCAAGTAAATAAATAATAAGACATATTTCATATATATTAATATTTGTGAATTAAATATTAATTTTACTTTCAATAGGATGCTATGTTCGATAGCGTACCTGATACGCAACAACAGGTTTCATTGAAATCTTACGTTGCACACTAATAATAAAATATTAGTAATTTAAATGTATGTTTTCTCCTAGTCGTTGTATTAGTGGGAATGAAAAAAACTAACTACAATATGATTATACGTGTCTGTTAAATGTATTTACATTTATCCAATAAAAGTTATAGGCTTAAAAAAATGAATGAATCTATTTTTAAGCATAATTTACATTAAAAGGTCGATTTACCGCCTTTTAATGGAGAATCCTATTTAAATCTAATTTTGGTAATTTTAATAAATTCTATTTGACCCAATAAAATCCTTATTTAGAATTCCTACATCAAAATTTACTTTGTGTAAATTTTTGGAATGTTTTCGATAAAGTTCATTTTTAATGAATAGTGAATAATATTTTATTTTAATTCAAAACTGTGTTTTAATCTAATTTATTTATCTATTTATTTTATATTTTTAATTGGTTTTAAAGTTTAATTATAATTTATTTTTACCTTTTAATCCAATGTTGTTCATTTTAGTTTATTTTACTTTGAAATTGGACACAAACAAGTGTCAATCTTTTGATAGTTATGGTTTTTAAAAACCTACTATTTGTTTTAACAACGGGAGTTAATTTTAAATTAATTAATACCGCTTTTATGTTTTGAATTTGGAAAAATAGACATCATTTTTTAATTCAGAATATCAAATATTTCTTAGGCTGAATTTTTGGTATTTTCCTAAAAAATATAAATTTAGGATGAATAATGAAACCACTTAGTAGTAGTTAAAAAACTGAAATTTTCATTTAAATGAGATTTTACCACTTCTGTGAATTGAATTTTGAAAATCAGACATACATTTTAGTTATTAGTTAGTAAAATGTGGTTCAATAAGATGAAAATAATTTTTGGTGAATAGTAACTTTTGACTTTTATTTACCGCGGTTAAAGGTAAAAAGTATAATTAAATGTAAACAGAATATTATAATAAGTTAAAATTACCTTAAAACTTGTTCAAACCTTATTGTTTGAGTCATTTACGACCATGGACATCTTTGGGTCGGTTTTGGGACCCCATTGAGCCACTTGGGAGTGATAATGACACTTTAGATTAATTAACTTAAAGTAAAGGAAGAAATGACAAAAACAAATATCTTTTAGTAAATTAATTTTTTTAAGGGGTTATATAAATTATCTTTTTGACTATAAAAATTAATTAGAACACCAAAATTATTTCCCACACCATGATATTTTTTTATAATTTTTAGACATCAAATAAATTAAATTATTTATGACACAACAATGATGTTGTATTTACCTCATTAATAAAAGATTTAAATAAATAAGATTATTAATCTTAAAACAATATCCAAAACCTATACAATTATTATTGGATGATTTTATTTCGACCATGAGTCATTTTATCTTCGTCTCTAATGATTTGGGGACCTTTTGAAACCGAATATAAGTTTATAATAAAATAATATTTTAACACTTTCTTAAAGAGCCCATCCTCCCCCTTATATAAAGACCTCACTTATAACCAATTAATCACACCTCTCAAGCCTTTTTGATCGTCCAAAATATACCCAATTAAATTCCCTACATACCTATCCTTCTCCTAGAATCCTTACCTTAGGTAGAAGGCTCTTCAAGAAGTTTTTTGGGTTCAAACCAAAGGAAGTTACCCAAATTAAAGGTAACAATTTCTCTTAACTTATTTTCTTTTATCTTACTTCCCCAAACCCTAAAATCTTATTATTACTTTATTTTATAACAAAAAAAGTATCCTAATTATACTAGGATGTTTTTATGAGAAGTATATCAACTAATCTTACACACATCTCCATCTAATGGATGAAGAACATACTATTTCTGTGGATGGAAAACTTACGCCTCATGAGATGATGATTGTTTGATTATCTCCTACCGCCTATCATGATGGACATTAATATTAAACTATATTTATATATGATATATATTATGTCTATGTTTTCTTTATGCTTTTATATTTTTCTTTTATATCATACCTTTATGTTTTCCATTATGGGTAAATTTAATAATTCCATTTGAGGAAGTGCGGACTACCGCCCCCTCAAAGTGATATGACTCGTTAATGCCATATGTGGGATGTATAAAGGATGGAGTTAATGATATTATACTTTAATTATAATATACCTATGTATAATTATGTTTTATTTCCATTGAAATAAGAAATATAAATGGAAGTAGCGTTCATGCGTATGTACAGCTTACTGTCTCCATGATCGGTGCAATTCATTTATTACCTCCAAAATGTTATGTTACATTATAAATACATGTATATACTGGATATATATGATATATATGATATCTAAATAATTAATATAATTCTGGATATAATGAAATTTGGACCATCTGAACAACTTGTAACTATATGGTGTTCATTTGTGACTCAAGTACCAAATATCAACAAAACAAACATTATTAACTTGTATGATTACATAATTTTTATAACATGGTAATAATTGATATAAAAGGATTAATAAACTTTTAAAAGGTTCTTAAGAAATTATAAATTAACTCTAGTTTATTATTCAGGAGATTAAAGAACGATCGATCAAGTCAGACACGAGGTAAGGGACTTCGTCTCAATCTCCTTTCATTGAGGCATATTTGGTGTTATACATAACATTATTTTATATGGTGTATAAACCCCTTTGACTTTTAATTTCATTCAAAGAGAATGTTTTTAGATGAATCGTTTTAATAAATGAAAAAAATCAATGTTTTTTACGTAAGCGGTGACAACGACCTTTCCGCCGCCGCGGGTATTATTTGATCTTTGGCTTCCTTAACAAGCAGTATTGTTTTTAAAAGGAAAAATAAATTCCATATACTCTTTTTACGTATTTTGGTATTGAAAATTATTTTGAGAATGGAATTATTATTTAAATATCTTGGAATTATATTTTGTTATTACAATGTAGAAATATTATCATCTCTTTATGCTTATGTTCTGTGTTATGATCATGTTATGTTTCTCAGGAATTATTTATGCATATGGGTGGTTTCGTGATAAAACTAGTGCAGGTAAGCTTGAGATATCTCTCCAATGCATTGGGTAATGTGACAGAGGTAAACATGAATGTTTCTCCTAAGAGATTTAGGATATATTCTGTGATGGGTATTCCAAAGTAACTCCCTATTTAGCTATGATAGCTACATTGTAAGTATGTTATGGATACCACAAGTTACCTTTATGATTTATGATTTCTATGTGTTATTCATAAATCTTATGTTTTCATGAGGTATGTAAAAGAGTTTATGTTTTTTGATGTATTTATTAAAAAAATCTTTCTTTATTTTTTAACCCTTACTTATTTTTTTATGCTCATATAATGTTTTGAAATGTTTTTACAGGACATAAAGATGAATAGGGTCAAGGATGGGGTCAAGGAACATTCATGCTGTCTAAAACATGGGACTAGACATGACTCTTTTTTTCAAGGGTTTTTATTTTATGAAAAAATAAATGGAAACTTTGTAGGAGTGTCTACTTTATAATCTTTTGAGATGTAATAGTTATGTCCTAATTCTCTAAAACATTAAACTTGAAAAGATCCCCAATATGAATTATTCATTTAATTCAATAATATGTAATGTTTAAGGATGGGTCCTTATATAAATAGTTGGGAATATAGGTTTGAATGGATATTTATTTTGTTCAGTGGTTATCTATGGAGGATCATCCGGTAATAAAATAAGGCATAATATTGGTCAGCCTTCTTCAGGACCAGTTTCACGGGATTCAACAGGGAAATAGTTGGTTGTCTTATACCAGTATGTAAAGAGAGGATATACCAAGCCTAAATTTATGAGAGATCCTAGTACATTTCATATTTGTAGATAATCTAGACATCTATATCATTTTTGTGAAAATATGTCTTAAGGCAGTATGGAAAAATTCACTCTCACCATTGGTTTTCAGGTTTATAATGATTCTTCCAAGGGGGTGGGTCTAATCCTCAATCCATGGGATATGGTCATGTTTTTAATACCATTTGTCTATATATAGTGAAGTATGAATTAGGGGAATATAAATCCTGGGTGGATACAGTTAGAGGTATAGTGTTTATCTAGTCTTATATGGTGCTAAACATTTTTGATGTGGGTGATTACCATTCTTTTATATCATCAAATTTAGTTGGTGTGTTGGGTTTTTTCATAACTTATGCCATTTTTGTTGGATATTACCATGCCTTTAGAGAGAGTTCCAAACAAGGGTTTTTATTTCAGATGTATTGGGTGATGTTGGCGGACTATGATGTGGTGTGCGACTTCTTATTGATTTAACTTGAAAAAATCAACTTGATTGTTGACATGTATTGTATGATCATTGTTTAGGACTATATAGATTGTCATCACTATGGAGTTTACTTCTTATCTACCGATGGGGTAACTCATGTTTCATAAGGTGAGTGAGACTCTATATTAAGAAGGTAAAGGAATTTAGTTCCTTAAGCTTGGGTAATCGTATCCCAATTGTTAGATATGTTTCATGATGTAGTTGACCCTTTCTTAGGTGTTCATCTTCCTGCAGTTGTGTGTGAATATTTTGAGGTCTTTCTGAATGATTTTTCTAGTTTTCAACAAATGATAGAGGTTGAGTTTACTATTGACCATATCCTTGGTGTGATGACCATTTCTATGTAATCTTACCATATGGAACCTTCTGAGTTGTTGGATCCTAATGTCCATCATTAGGACCTTGATGATAAAGGATCTATTCATCAATGAATGACAATGTGGGCTTTACATGTCCTATTTTCTAAGAAGGCATACAAGAGCCTCATAATTTTTATCGATTATCTAATGTTGAATCGAGTGATATTTAAGAACAAATATCCATTTCCAATTATTAATAATATATTTGATCAGATTATAGGAGCTCATTCATTTCCTAATGTTGAACTTGGTCAAGGTTTCACTAGTTGAGAGTCTGAGAAAAGGATTTGCCAAAGACGGTGTTTAGGAGTAGATATAGGAGTTTTGAGTTTCTGGTTATTCCATTCATTCTCACCAATGATCTTATAGTACTTATGGATTTGATGAACCAGATATTTCATTAGTTCTTAGATATTTTTTTTGGTTTTTCTTCATGGATGATATTTTCCTATACTCTAACTCTTGTGAGGATCATATCAAACATTTAGATATCATTCCTTGAACATTGAAATAAAATCATCTTTATGGTCAGTATTATAAATGTGAGTTTTGGTCTTGGTAAGTGAAGTTTCTTGGTTATGTGATATTTAAGAAGGGTGTCTTAGTAGATACTGAATGGGTACAGACAGTTATATCTTGGGATAAGTCCATAAATTGGTTTGAGATCTAAATATTCTTAGGTTTCACTGGTTATTACAGATGGTTTGTTCAGGACTTTACAAAGTTCATATCTTAGATAAAGACTTTAATTTGTAATGGTGTAATGTTTAAATAAAATGAAAAGTATCAATGATCCTTTCAGAATATAAATATTAGGTTATCTTTAACACCAGTTGTAATTCTTCTAGATCCAAGATATGGTTATGATTTTTTTGTGATACTTCTGTTATGAGTATATGTTATGTATTGGTGTAGGGTAAATAGGTTGTGGATCATATCTCTCTCAATTTATGACTTCATGAGAAGAAGTAACCTACCCATGAACATGAGTTAACATTAGTTATGAATCACTCAAAACATGGCATCAATATCTCTATGTAAGCAGTTTATAGTGTATTCACTTCATAAGTGCCTAAAATATATTTTTACTTAGAGGGATCTAAATTTACGACTGAGATATAGGGGGAGTATATTCAAACATTTTATTTTGATATTTATTATACCCCTAATAAAGGTAATGTGGTTTCTAATTCATTGAGAAGTAAATTAATGACACAAGTCAGGAATAAATCAGTTGAGGACTGGTCTCTAATATGTTTTTTTTTTGTAGAGATGAGAATGGAAGATGAACTTGTTGGTGGATAGGTGTTCTTGGCTTTGATGAGAGATGACTAATCTATTGATGAGAAATTTAGGATTGATTAGTTGTTATACACTGAGTTCCTATGATTTAGTGAAATACTTTATGGAGGGTAGAATTCATGTGAGTGGTCTCGGTCTCCCAGTGGACATTTTTTTGTTCATAGTTTCTTGGTTGTTCTTTTTTCCTTGAGGTAGGAGTTACTGGATAGTAGACATCATTTTTTTATGTTCATTCACCCTAGAAGATACCAAGATAAATCATGAAATATGGGAACAATATTTGTGTCTTGGGTTGAGCTAGGTGATAGAAAATTTTATTTCATACTGCCTTGCTTATCAAAGAGTTAATTCATAACACCAAATACTTGTGGGGTTGTTTCAGCCCTTACCCATTCTGATATATAAATGAGATGAGATTTCTGTGGGTTACATTTTTTTCCATTTAATCATAATGGGAATGATGAAATTTAGATGATTATTACCTACTCAAGAAATATTAACATTTTCTACCTATTAAATAGATGGTGAAAGTGGTTCAAATTGGGGACTTTTATGTCCAAGAAATTGGGAGACATATATAGGTTCCCTATACAGTTGTTTTTTACATGGATAGAAGGTTTAAATCCAGGTTCTAGAAATTTTTGTGGGAGTCAATGGGTTACCATATTAAATTAATTACAAGTTATCATCAACATATGGATGTATATATCAAGAGGGATATCCCGGTTCTAGAGGATACTCTTTAGGCTTGTGTAATTTATTTCAAAGGATCTTGGAAGAGTAATTTTCCATTGGTTTAACATTCCATTAACAATATTTATCATGACATGATAATTATGTCACCCTTTTATGATATTTATGAACATCCATATATATCTCCCTATGGTTGGGTAGAGTCTAGAAAGCAATCCTTGGTTGGATAGATTGTTGTTTAGGAGATAATAAATATGGAGTAGTTGATACATAAGAAATTTTATCACAACACAAAGTCTTCATAAATCTTTTATAGATCATCATCATTATCCTATGGGGTTTGATTTTTTTGATAGTATTTTCATAGAGTTTCACCACACTTCGAACATTTTCGATTGGGTAAGCAGGGTAAGTTGGAAATGAGGTTTGCGGTCCTCATCGATATTGTTGGGTGACTGGGGTGGGGTGGCCTATCGGTTTCACTTTATATATAGTTAGAAAATTTTCCATGATGTGTCTCATGATTTCTAGTTAAGGAGGTTTATACTAGATCATTTCCATGTGGTTATATGGGAGGATGTTAATCTTGATCCCAATACCACTTTGGTTGACCGGCCAGTTCACATTATGGATTTCCAAGATAATGTACTATGTTTAAAAATGATCCCACTACTTTGAAAAAAATGGTTCTGAATATAGGATATTTTTGAGATTTGGTAGCAATATTCATTTATGCGGAAGCAGTTTCCTTCTCTTTTTGTGGATCCATGATCTTGGGAACTTTTTGGTGGTAGAAATCATTTATATAGGGAAGATTATAAAACCCCTTTACCTTTCTTTCAGGTAAGATTTAACATTTTTATTTTGGTATCCTTATTAGTTAGGTGTTTAGTTCTAAAAATGAATTGGGAGGATACCTATAATGGTAAAGTCATTGATTTGATGGAATTTTCCTCTTATACCTGGTGTTTTTCTACTCACTCGACACTTACACGTTGTGTAATTACAATGCATGTCGTGTAATTGATTTTGGGATGAATATATAAACATGATATAGGGTATAAATTCTTTACCCACTATATAATAGGATCACATAATGTAATGGAATATATCATGTTTTTAATTAAATGAACATGGGTTTTTTAGCGTATATGAGCTTCGTGGAATACAAGATGTGTAATCAGATTACACATCATGTAATTATCCTGAGTTGGGTTTTTAGGGTGTTACATGGATGATTTTAAGTTCATTCAACCTAATTTCAACCTCTATCAACCTATAGCATACCATTGGTGATTTTGGACCACTAATTTATTTCTGTATCACTTCATTCAAAAATTGATCACTATTCGGGTCATATTTATTCTCTTTGAGAATATAAACCTTCAGGTTTTTATTTGGTTTTGGATATGGTTGGGGTTTGGGCTATGTTTATGTTTTTATTTATAATTCTATTGTATTTTCAATTGATCCATTTTATTTTTTTATGCCTTTTTTTCAAAGGCCATTTGATTGGATTCTAGTCAACTTTACTGGAGGAAACATGTCTTGTACCATGTTGAGGTTGGTGTTTCAAAAATATGGGTTAATTATTTTAATTGCACATAATTAATGACAAATTTCTTTTGGTTTCACAATGATTTTAAGTGATAAGTGGTTTGATGTGACTTCATGGAAAGGAAAAAATTCCTAAAGGTCTATTTCTTTGAAAATATATTTTCTTGATTTGGAAATGGGTTTTCAAACTCTAAAGTCGTTCATCATAGATTTGAAATTATTAATAGAATTGTGAGCATGGTTTTGAGTATTTATTTGGGTAAATGAAAATTTGTAACCTCGGGTTCATTGGGAAATATAAGTGGGTATCCTTAGTGAGTGTTGAACTACTGGGAGGTAGATTATTGGGATATCGACCTGAAGGAATCGATATCTATTGGATCCAGTGTCTACTCTTTTAGGCCTATGAGTGTATTGAAAAAAATATCACATATACTAGATCTTAGTACTAGTTTATTTTTATAATATCATTTAAGTTTATTTATCGCATGATTGTGTTTATCCGTTTTTGTTTCTGGCAATTTTTTATATGAATTTTTATCATATATCTTAGCATGATAGGTTATTTCAGGGATATGTTTACCTCTTATTTTAGGGATATGATTTCCTATTTTTATCACTTCTACTTGTTATATTTATAGTTTGATAATATTAGAGGATTTTATGGAAACCAAAATAATAAAAAGGGAAAATGATATATAAATGGTTCATATCGAGAAAAATGATTTGTTAAACTATTTTTTTAAATCCTATAATTTGTGCATTCTTGATATTAGACCTATTATTGAAACTGTGGTGGTATCCTACAGGGATTTCGTCCTTTGGAAATTTATAGATATTGTTTTGTAGGATTCTATTAATGGGAAAATAATATTTCAGTATTTTTTCGTTTCCCTTATTGTTGCAGCTGTCAATTCAGGTTGGTTTAGAAGTGAACATTGGTCTTGTGGGATTTGGACTTACTTTTTGGTTTAGCGAGTTTTTCCTTGGAATGTTCGTCTTTGTGGTATCTCATTTATTTCCTATTTCTACTATGGTTTTATTTATTATTTTTCATATATTCAAAAGTGGTTTCTATTATACTATTTTTACCTTTAATATGCCATGATCTGGATTGGGTGGCTTTTCTATTCTTCTTTGGTTGGTTCATTACAATAATCATTAAAAAGATTTATTCAGACCTTTTGAAAAAAGTGACTTATTCTGAAAAAAATTGATTCCATTTAAATCAATTTTTAGAAATTATAAAATGGGTAAAAATGAAATTAATTAATCATTTTATAATAGTAAAATCATTCTTAAGTTTATTTTAAATAAAATATGGACATTGAAGAAAAGTATTCTTGAACGAATAGAAAAACAATGTCAGTTTTATTTAAAAACATTATTCTAGACTTTTCAGTAATTAGAGGTAGGATAATTAATGGAGAAAATTTAATTTATAGATATAACCATTGAAGTGGAAAATGGATTGGGTTTCATATAGAAATATTACAAAATTATCTTAATTGATACTTAAATATAAACATTCTCAAATAAAGATGATATTGTGAAATCAACCATCACTTCTGGTTCGACTTGAATTACAATTTATTTTAACCTCTTGAATAATAAATTTATATATATTATAATTATATAAAGTAATCAAATAAATACTTATAATATCATATATGATCCACATATAAAATTTCAATAACCTTTTATTAATAATTCTTTATTAAATTATTCATTTCACAGTGTTAACTGTTTTATTTTTCTTGTAAGTTTTCGTTTGGTTGTTTTGGTCCTTCCATAATGGTCACGGTTTCATAATATCAAAAATGTTAATAATAATATAAATATCGTATTTATTCATTATATACCAATTAAAAACCATTCATAATGTTTTTACATGAAATATTAATCACATCAATTCATGGATATGGTAGTCCACACATATACACGAGTGACATTATCATTTCGTAATGGGTGGAAGGGAAAGAAGGTAATGAAATATTATATTTATACAATCATAATTATTTCATAAATATAATATATAATCATTATTTTTATCATCATAACCATCAAATTAAATTGGTAATAAAAAACTAATTACACTGTTAAATGGTGATCGTGGGAATTATATATGCATAAGTGATGTTTTCATTTTCCATTTAATAGAAAAAAAATAAAAGATTGTATTCCCAAAATAATAATAACATATCAGGGAATTTATGATATTTAATTCATTATTCTATGATGTTTATAATATATTTAGATGATGTATAATAACAAATAAACATTTAATGGTTTGGTAAATATCATTACATATTATTTGAGATGCCTCTTTTGATTACACCGTAAGCCTTATTAGGAAGGTCTTAGGAAAATAAAATAAGTTTATCATAAATTATGAGGAATCTATGGAGTTTTTATAGGGATTTTCTAATATGGAGATCTCAAAGTTTTTAAAAATGGGCATAGTATAGTTTCCCTTTTACAAGTGAGGGGAGGACACACTTGGAATTACTTAACATATGTTAATAATGTTGAGTTATTTTCTATTGAATGTGGCTCCCAATTTCATAAATTTAAATATAATATTTGTTAGGAAGAAATAAAACCATCCAATGATGTTTAAGTAAGTTTTTTTTCATATTTAATCCTGTTTTGGTTTATTTTTACCCTTTTTAACACATTTTTCTATAACCGAGTTGATTAATATTCACCAAGTTAGTATTCATTATGAATAAAAATTGTGTTTCCCTTGTTACCTATAATTAATTATTTTGATTCAAAATATTGAATCCATTTAATATGATTCAACTCTTGGAAGTGGAACAAATTACTTTCAGTATAATTTCACAAAAGGTGGAAAGAATCCTTTTCAGAAAAAAGCCTCTTTTAAGAAAAAAAAATTATTTTACACTAAAAGTAATTATAGAATATTTTTAAATGGGATTATATTTTTAAGTAAAATGTTTTACTTTCTATTTTTCATTTTCATTATTTTATGAATCAAAAGTAATTTCTTAAAATCTATCATTACTCACTTTATATTCCTTAAGTTTTTTTGTATGTTTTGGTAGAAAAAAATTATATCAAAGAAAAGGTTCTCATATAAAATGAACATAAAATTTTATTATTGAATCTGATCTATAAGACATAAGGTGTGTTTGGTACATCGAATTAACTACTTTTCTAACCAAATTTTTAGATAAGAGTTTTTTCTATCATACTGACCGAAGTCCTAACCATTTGAATAAAATTTGTGCTGATACATTGGATTAACCTTTGTTTACTTTATCGAATTAAGAATAAATAACATAGTCTATTAGAATATTCAATTTTTATGATTAGAGTATTCAGAGAAATTTCTATTAGATGTAAATATTTTATAGCATTTTAATGGTGTTGAACAAAATGGAATTGGAAAATGAATTAGAGTTCATGCTTAGTTTTCAAGATGAAGATCATTATAATTATGATCTTTCAAAGTGATAGTTTTCCAAGTTTGTTGCAACCAATATAGATATATGAAAATTGAATAATTTCGTATAAATATGAGGTAATTTGAAGAGTTGGGAGAATATTCATCTATAACTCAACACATATGAATATCTCGCATCATGAATATCTCATTCCTAAAAATTGTAATCATTCATAGATTTGTAGTTATAAAAAATTTTATGTGTACATTATAAATAATTTAGAATGTTTTTAATTTATATTCAATTTTTCATATTGTGGTTAGATCATGGGAATATTGGGATAAGAAGATAGGAAAATTTTATGTGGATGATGGGTGTATTTTGGGGAGAGGAAGATGGATATATATTGATCATCATATCATGGGATTTCATTTTTAAGAAACATAGAGCTAATATTTATCTATTTGATCGAGGGATTCTTGGGATTTAGATGATATATCCATTTCAATCATCATATAGAGTGATTTCATCGTTAATAAAGAAATACCTTTAAAATATGTATAGAAACTAAGGAAAAATTTAGTTAGGATTTTTTTATTACTTAACTCTTAATGTTAAAGAGTGGAATTATATTTTTGATTATTTTATGTCATTCTTATTGTTATAAGATTTTATTTTTTACTTTTATCTTCATGTTTAATATTATTTTATGAATTTTCATTAGAAAGTTATTTTATACTTCTCTTTCTAAAAATATTTTTATCGGACTATCTAGGAGAGTTATAGAAACTATAATATATCAAATGTTTTCTACATTTAATTCATATACATTGGTCATCAAAAAAATCTATTTCTAATCTTTTTTACTTAAGTGTTTTTCTATAGTATAATTTTTTAAACTACAATTCTTCCCCCCTCTTATATCCATCGTAAACTCTTATGATCCATAAATTGGTATCAAAGTGGGTTCTACTTCTATACTTAATGAGATTTTACCTTTGTTATCTACCATAAGTTATTATGTTTTTTTATAAACATTTTTTAAAAATAAAATTACATTTAAATGGTTTGTAAAAAAGTGTTTATATATTAAATAAGATGGTAGGTTTGAAATTTGGAACATTAGAAAATCATAATCCTAGTATGAAACATATTTTTATTCGAATGATTATGAATTATGGGGAGATAGAATAAAGTATTTTTTATCAATACTGGTATGAATAACATCTTAGTATTAACTAGATATTATATTATTCTGAAAAAGAAAGTCACTACTTTTAAAAATTAGGAGAAATAA
Organism: Viscum album; assembly: GCA_963277665.1. Lineage (NCBI taxonomy): Eukaryota > Viridiplantae > Streptophyta > Magnoliopsida > Santalales > Viscaceae > Viscum > Viscum album. The sequence continues at coordinate 870,226,665 of OY728157.1, forward strand.
GAATTTCAATTGAATTATACAGTTAGGAAAACTCTACATTGATCTATGATAGGAATTATCTATACTAAAACTTATTCATTTAAAACTACTAATAATATATGGAAAATTTTATAAGTTACTCATTTTGTAACTTTCAATGTTATTGAAAATAGAAGGGAATTGTTGAGATCTAAGTATCAAGATTTTTGATTTCTTACCTATAGAATAAGTAATTAAGATGCAATATATATTCATGATCATTGTTAATATTTTAAATTATATTGGATAGAAATATTTAACAGATGGAATCTTAGTTGAGAAAGTTAAAAAAATTATATCTAATGAATGGGAATCTAAAATAAAATCTTTTAATAGTAGTATAAGTATTAAAAATCTTACTCTAGATGGTCTTATTGGTAACCTTATGGAGTATCAAAGTAGAGTAAAAAGTGATGTCGAAAATATGAAAAATAAAAATTGATGAGATTCCTTTGAAACCACATAAAATTCTCCTAAAAATTTTCATTATGATAGAAATTTTATTTAGAATTATATAAAGAATAATGTTTTCTTTAATCTCATAGTAGCTCATTATATTTTTTTGAGAATAAATTGGAAAATATGGAAATAAGGATTAATAATATTTTGGGATATATTGACATTTATAACATATATAAAAATAGACATAGAGATAATGGTGATAAAAATGATTCATCTGTGGTTATATGTTACGGGTTTAAGAAAACTTGATATATAAGAATAAATTTTCCAAAACTAAAAAGAAAGGATAACAAAAAAATAAATTATGAAAGAAAACTATAATGTACTATAAGAAAAAAATGTAGAAGAGTCTGAATGCTCCAGAAACATGGAGTACCAGTGGAGAAGATATTTCTTCTTATAATTATTCAGACAATCGGATTTATGGGTAGAAGTATATTGGTTTTTATATATAACTACCAAATATGAATAAATATATCATGGATAAGGTAATAATTGATCAATCCATCACTAATATTACCTTACATAAAAATTTCTTAGATAGTAATGATTAGAATAAATATTCTTTTTTATATAAATAGACTTCCTCAACTAAAGTGGATAATATGTTACCTAGTTTTGAAGAAGTATCTAGGTCTTAAAAAGTACTTGATAATAAAAATTTTATAAAATATAAAAACCTTTAATTTTCTCAAGGAAAACATGTGAATGAAAAGTCAAGGATTATTAATCTTACTACTCAGAGATAATATCTTTATGAATATCTTGATAAATCTAATTTTTAAAAAATATATTATTTTCAAAGAACATGATAAATCTATTTTTGAGAATAATAGTTTACAAATTAATTTTGTAAAATAAAGTTCAAATACTAATACTACTAAGGATAAAATCTTAGTTGTTAATCTAAAACAAAAAATTTATAGTTTGAATAAACTATTTACAAATTTTACCTCTAGAAATAAAACAATTGATAAAATATAAAAACAAATTATACATCTTAAATATATTTTTGGAATCGGTGTTACTAACAGAAAAACTCTTTTTAGTAATAACTAATTTTTCCAAAAAGTGCTCCATTTTTTTACAAAATGTCAAACTGGTGAAACTTAGAAGAACAAATTTATTTAAATAAACTTCAACCTTTTGGTTTCTATAAGTCCTTATCAAAATAAATTACATTTTATCAAAATAATAATGGCCAACAAATGTGGTTACCTAAAATGTTTTGTTTTGATAATTCTAGATCCAAGAAGGTTTGGTTCTGAAGAACATTTTTTTATTTTCAATAAAATATAGAATGTCTCAACTATATGAATATTTGATACATGGATAGTGTTTATTCCATAAATATGAACTCCCAAAATTATTTCTTCAACAAAATTATAAATATTAAAGGTGTAGAAGTCGCTCTCATAGATAATACTCAAGGAGAAATTATTGTTATAGGTTTCATTGTTCTTCTTGCTAAAGCATTAATTTTATATTTGTTTTATTTTTTATTGGACTATAGAACAACCCAATTATCATAAGTAAATTATGGGATAAGTGTTATCTTGTGAACATTAGGAAAGATAGATGTATTTTTAATTGTTTAAAAAATTACATTATTCATTCTACCAATCATCATGAGAATGTCTACACTTTAAACATAGAAATCATTATTAGTGAATATCTACCTTACCATATTGTAATGGAATACCAATAATGGTTAATGAATAAAATATTAGAACATTGTAATGATATAACATTAGATAATTTATCTATGAAATGAATTACTATGGATCTACCAAAACATAGGTTTGATTCTTCAAAACATTGTGATCATTGTTAATATTATATGAAAGATATGTATGGTTTTAAATTTATTATTGAAGTGTGAAATTATGATTCGTTATAGTTAGTGAACATGGAAATATTTAACCCTAAAAAAATAAGATTTATTAGTGTAAAATATTATGTATATGTTTTAGATGATAATTACACTAGATATACTTGCGTCTATTTTATAGTAAGAAAATACAAATCATCTGGTTTATTTTAAAACATTCTTTCCAAAGTTAAAAATGAGAAAAATATCACCTTCATAACTATTCTAAGTGATCAGGGAGGGGAATTTTTAAATTATTATTTTCAAAAAAAATTAATAGAAAATGCATTATAGATAATTTTTTGGGACCACAAATAACACAAAAAATGGTGTAGCTCAAAGAAGATACATTTTTTATTAAGATATTACTAGAACCATACTGATTGAATACTCATTTTCTAAAAAATTTTGGGTTGAAATAGAAAGAACTACCTTTTATACTATAAATAATGTTTTAATAATACCATTTATTGATAATAATTTAATGAGTTGTGGACCACTATGAAACCAAAACATTATTACGTAAAAGTTTTTTGATGTAAATTATTCATTCTAAATACAAAAGATAAACTTAGATAAGTTTTATACAAATTTTTATGAAGTAATATTTTCATCTTATTCCACAACTTGTAAGTCATATAGATTTTTTAATAAAAATACATGTATTGTTAAGGAAATAGTACATGTTAAGTTTAATGAAACTCATTATTTTGCTTTCAACCAAACACAACCTACATCTTCGAATGTTATCTATAAAATTAATTTCCAAACTATGTTATATATTTAATATAATGAGAGAACAAAAAATGAATTTATTAATGAATTTATACCTAAATAAATGTTTCAACCTATTGTTGAAGAATAGAGTTTTATAAATCCATGAAATTAATTGTTTCTTAGGAATCGTCCTAGTGATAATATCATTGGTGATGTAGATCAAACGAATAGACCTAGATGTTCTTTGAGAAATTAAGATGAAAATATAGCATTACTATCACAATTTAAACATAAAAATCCTGATTAGGCTTTAGGATATGGATATTGGATAAATTCTATAAATTATTAAGTCAATTAGATAGAAATGGAAATAGGTTGGACATGGTTTAATGGCTTAAATATACATTAATAACTGGTGTTAAATGTGTATTTTGGGAACAAATGTGAGTAAAATGGTATAATATTTAGAAATAATGTTGGAATTTTTTCTAAAGTTCAAAATCAATAAAAGGTAATATACTAAGAATAAATTTATTTTCTGATGTCTAGACATGAAGATATTCTTATACTTCTTGAATATTAAGAATTCTTAAATTTCAAACTGTTTCAAATGGATGTGAACTTTTATTTTCTTAATGGATGCGTTCAGGAAGAAGTTTACGTAGATAAACTATCACAACCCATCCCCCGGGGCCCGTGTCGTGGCTACCCCAAGTCTGCCTTCCCTAGATCAGGGCCCGGCGACTAGCACCAAAGGCGTAATTTCCTAAAACGGGGAAGGAATTTCCCTTATAACTGTAAACAAACACAACATAGCACACAGTTGGATACAAAAAACTAAGAAAAACCTTATAAGAAGAGAGTGCTAAAAAGTAAAGGGGCCGGAAATACAAGCCCAACTATAATGTACAAGTACAACTGAAAAGGGACAAAATAGTTGAAAGATGAAAAGAATCTCCTAGATCTTCCACCACAGATCCTACCTGAAGGGTAGGTATACATAGCCTCCTCATCACTCCTCGTCTGTTAGTCTCCTCCAGGTACTGACTCGACGTGAGGTCCACCTCTGGGCACCGTCCAGTCCTAGTACAATCAGCCTCGGTCAGCGTTGTTCGTCGTCTGCATCCAACACAATGAGGTGCGAGCATAGACCGTGTTGGGGTGAGTATAACGATACTCAGCAGGTACCCCGAGACCCACAAGGTCACACAAAATCCAACAAGGATAAACCAAAAGGTATGGAATCAACAGATAACCCCACTTAGGTAATGCCCATACATATACCTAAGTTATCAAATAACCCTTCTCAATCATGAGGTAAACACAAAATTTACTGACTCACCTCAAAAAGGTATACATCTTATGAAGATAGATAGACATGATCAGATCTAGCCACTAAATCAACTATTTTTTCGAACCCAAACAGGATCTAGGAACAGAAATAAGAACTGTCGAACCGACAAAGGATCCAGGAACAGTAAACGGAGCTGTCGAACCCACACCGGATCCAAGAACAGTCGTCGAAGCTGTCGAACCCACACAGGATCCATGAACAATCATCGGTGATGTCGAACCAATATAGGATCCAGGAACAGTCATCAGTGCTATCGAACCCACATAGGATCCAGGAACAGTCGTCAGTGTTGTCGAACCCACAGAGGATCCCGGAACAGTTGTCAGTGCACAGCCAGCCACAGGGTTCCATACAAAGAAATCTTAATTCCGGGAGGTTCTTCTCCTCAATACAAGTTTCTATACATCAACTAACACAAATTACCATGTTTATGTATCCAAAGTTATGTATTTACATAAGAAACTGAAACACGATAGACGGTGTGTCAATAGGATTCTCTGTCTGAGAGTTATTGGCATTTCCGTTCCAAGGGCCCAGTTGGATTTACTTTCAACCCAACCCGGGCATACCCCCACTATGTCCAAACCTCAAGTAGGGTATACCAAAAGAATTGTCTCCTTCCAAGGTTTCTATTGTCATAGAGGGTTCATCAATCAGACACCCATAGCTCAATTTACGACAAAAGAGTTGAAACAGATCAAACAGGTCCGGGTCCGGTCCAACCCTGTCGGGCCGACCCGGCCCGACCCGAGTCCAAACTGGGATTCGATCTGGCTCGCGGGTCCGACCCAGTCTGCAGGTCTGACCCGGTTCGCAGGTCCGACCCGAATCGCGGGTTGGCCCGGCCAGCGAGGGCGGCCCGGCCCGCTCTGGGTCCGGCCTGCGCTTGGTCCAGCCCAAGCGGGGTTCGGCTCGCGTGGCTGGCATCCTGTTGGGTCCAACATAGCCATTTCTAGGAGGGAAGCCATGTCCCCTAGTCCCCAAATGGCTTATCCGTTCAGTTGAATTCCAAAACCGACGCCACGTGGCGTCGGTCCGCGTCACGCGGCACCTAGTTTGGGGTCCCGCTCCTCTTGGCGAGCCGAGCGGTGAGCCGCCTCCCGCCCTTAGTTGTTGCATTGTGCCTCCTTCGGCGACCCCGCGGATCAGGCTACTGGTTCTCCTCACGGAAGGCCTTTCTCCGGCCACTACTACACCGTCGCGGCCCCCTTTGGTTCCACCGCGCGGCGCGGTTGCACCGCGCCTTCTCCAGGGACCCGGTGGCTTGGGCTGGTGGTTTTATTCGTGGGCGGGCTTGCGCCGACTCCCACTGCACCATCGCAGCCCGCTGGCCACGGGTTACTCTTCCGGTGGCGCGGTTGTGCGGCCGCCATCCATACGGTGATTATTGTTGCTCCATCCGTTGGCGAGCTTTCCGCAGGTAACTGGATGAGTTCTGGTGGCCTGATTCTTGTTCCGGAAGAGGCTGCACACTCCTCGAGACATTGCCTTAGATTCTCAATCATTTTTTATGATAATCGCTCATCCCAGTTTCATTCTGTGTTTAGCATCAAATTCCACAAAGAAGGCGGAGGTTTCGGGCCGTGTTTGTTCGGCTCGCACCCTCTACGTTAGGGTGATAGCATGCGGATTCTATTTATAACCCTCGACGGAAAATGAAGAATGAGAAACAAAAAAAGGTTTGAACCCCTACCTTTGTTCATTGATCATTGATGAATTTGTGGAAAGGCGGATGTCGATTCATTGTAGAAGAACGCATCCTACATCGTGGAGGTTCTGAGGAAGGAATTCGATGTCGGGATCGAGGTTGACGTTCTTCATCGGTTGGAGCGTTCTTCGTCGGTGGAACATGTTCTTCGCTGGGAACCTTCTCCCAAGTTCTCCCTCTCTCTAGTTCCACCCAAAGACAAATTCCAACAAAATAATATATTTTAAATACCTATTATTTAATCACTGGCACATAATTAAAAAAAATTCAAATTAATTAATTGATGCTCAATTAATTAATGGAGTGGATTTGGAACCACAATGTGGGGAGAACAAGGGGTTTCTCCCAACTTAATGGGGAGTTCAAGAGGTTTTTACCTCGGATGGTCCCCACCATATAAAACATAAAGAGGAGGTTAGGTTTGGGTGGGCCCCACCTCCATAACCTCTCATGGAAGGTTACGGTGTGGCGGTCCCCACCTCCAACCACCACATGGGGGTTTTAACCAACTAAATATAAAAATAAAGCTACAAATTTATTTTTATTTAATTTATTCAATAAAACCCAAAAAACTAACTTTCATTCTCGACCAACTTTCGTCGAGATGAAAGTCTTCATAAGAGAATACCGGCACTACGAGTTCAACAGTGCCCTTAGATTTCAATTTCGAGCACCGGTTCAAAAGTTATAAAAACCCACTCGTACATTTACTGAACGTACCCAAACAAAACATCAGAAATTGATTCTGGGCGCACCGGGCCTCAGAATCATGCGTCGTCAGTTTTTGTAGACTCGTAAAAGTCCCATGTATTTATGAAAAAAAATCCATGGAAATTCGTGGTCTTTAAATTCTCCCCATCTCCGAGCTTTACATCCCCATAAGGTACAACTCGAACTAAGGGAACAAATGTGTGTATTAACCATGCATCTAAGCATCCCGCTCCCATGTGCTCTCCTGGAGTCTCCTGTGCTACCAAAAAATGTGCACCACAGGTATCGACCATACACAAAGTACCCTCTCTTGTCGATCGTCAATCTCCATTGGAGCCTCTGTAAAAGTCACCCCATCGTCGACGTCCATCTCCCCATGGTCGATGATGTGAGAAGGGTCATCCACGTATCTCCTCATCTGGGATACTTGGAAGACGTCATTCACCCGGTGCAACTGAGGTGGAAGAGCTAAGCGGTATGATACCTCCCCAACTCTGTTGAGGACCTTAAAAGGTCCGATGAAATGTGGAGATAACTTACCGCCTCGGCCAAATCTCTGTAAACCTCATCGGGGTGAGACATGTATAAAGAATTGGTCGCCATCCTCAAACTCCAGAGGTCTTCGTCTCCTATCAGCATACGACTTCTGTCTGCTCTGTGCAGTCTTTAGCCGCTCCTGAATAATCTATACCTTCTCTATGGTAGCTCGTACCATCTCTTGTCCCACTAGTTCTGACTCCCCAGGTTCTGTCCAGCACAGTGGCGATCTGCCAGGTCGACAATACAAGTCCTCAAGAGGTGCCATCCCGATGGTGGAGTGATAGATTTTTTTGTATGAAAACTCCACCAAAGGTAAGTGATCCTCCCAGCTGTGACCGAAGTCGAGGACACAAGCACGCAACATGTCCTTGAGGGTCTGAATTGTAACACCCCAGGTAAATAAAGAATATGACATTTTCACATTTATCCATATTTGTGAATAAAATATTAATATGACTTTAAAAGGGATGCTATGCTCGATGGCGTACCCAACACGCAACAACGAGTTTCTTGGGAATCTTACGTTGCACTCTAATAATAAAATAATATTATTTTAAATGGTAGTTAACATGTAACTGTTGTATTGGCGGGAATGGATAGAAATAAATAAAATATGATTATATATGTTTTTTTATGTTTTTACATTTATCCAATAAAAGATAAAGGCATAAAATATGGAAATAATTCGATATTAGGCGTATATGCCCTAGTTTTCACTAAAGGTTCACTTATCACCTTTTGATGGAGAATCGCCATTAAATATAGTTTTGTTCACTCTTATACATCCTTTTGGACCAAATAAAACTCTTCTTAAGAATTGGGACATCAAAATTTACTTTGTGTAAATTTTTGGTATCTTTCCGATAAAGTTCATTTTTTTAAATGAATAGTGTAAAATGTTGTATTTTAATTCAAAACCTATTTTTAATCTAATTTTATTATATGATTAGGTTATCTTTTGAATTGGTTTTAAAGAGAAATTAGAATATATTTTTACCATTAAATCCAATAGTGGTTGTTGTAATTAATTTCACTTTGAAATCAGACTTAAACCAGTGTCAATCTTTTGATACTTATTGTTTCATAAAAACACGCTATTTGATCTGACAGCGAGAATTAATTATTAAATTAATTAATGTGACTTATATGTTTTGAATTTTGTAAAATAGACTTCATTTTTTAATTCTCAAAAACAAATATAGCTTAGGGTGAATTTTTGGGATTTTTCTGAAAAACTTCAATTTTTGATGAATAGTGAAACCACTAAGTGGTACTTATAAAAACTGATTTTTCCATTTAAATGAAATTTTTCCATCTTTGTGTTTTTAATTTTAAAAATCCGATATACATGGTTGTCATTAAGAATTAAAATGTGGTTCAATGGGATAAAAATAATTTTTTGGTGAATAGTAACTTATTAAGTTTTTAATCGCGATTAGAGGTAATTAGTGTAGTTTAAGGTAAAATAATGTTTTAATAATATAAAATGAGCTTTACACATGTCCTAACCTCATTGGATGTGTCATGGCCGACCAAGACAACCCATGGGTCAACTTGGGGACCCCATGAAGCCACTTTGGTTGGAAAATGACATTAATATCTTTTTATTTAATGTTAAAGTAAAAATGAGACAAACATGAAATGTTTTACTAAAACAATTTTTACATGGGGTTATACAAATCATATTTCTGACTATAAATATTAATTGGAAAGATAAAAATAATTCCTACATCATAGTATTTTGTTTATAATTTTTAGACATTAAAGAAATTAAATTATTTATGACATCATGATGATGCAGCGATGACCTCATTATTTAATGATTTAAATAAAATGGAAATATAATGTAATATCTAAGACCTACACATGTCCAAAACCTATTTGATGAGTAGATTTAGAACCCTTATCACCTTATCTTCAAAATAACTCAATGTGGGACCTTTAAAATCCGAAACTCTTTTGAAAATAAAGTAACATTTTGTAGCTTTACAAGAGTGCCTCTCCTCTCCTCTTATAAAAGGCCACCAACCCTACCTCCTTACCCACACTCCCAAATCCTTTGGATCGGCCAAAATATGCCCATTTTATCTCTCCACTTCCCTATCTTACTCCTTGAAGCCTCACTTTGGGCAGAAGTATTCCCAAGGAAGCCTTTGAGCTCAAACCAAAGGGAGTTGTAATGTCTTCACTTGAGTACTTTTGTTTTATTTTGCTTCTCCAACCCCCTAAACTATTTTTATTCATTTCTTTTGTAACAAATCCAGTATCATAAATATACTAGGATGTTGTTATAAGAATTATTAGAGCTACAATTTCACACACCTACATCTAATGGTTAAAGAACATACTGTTTCCGTGGATGGCGAACTTTTGCCACCCGAAACGATGATTGTTCAACATTCTTTTAACACCTTCAAAGGTGGCCATTAAGATGACACTATATTTATATGTGATATATAATATGTTTATGATTTCATTAAGCTTCTGTATTTTTCATTTTGGTCATACCTTTATGGTTTCCACTATGGGTAAACGCGATATCTTCATTTAAGGAAGTGCGGACTACCGCCCCCTCAAAGTGATTTGATTCGTTAATACCATATGTGGTACATATAAAGGATATATTTAACGATATTATATATTATACCATACTGGAATTAAAATACTATTATGTAACATTATGTTTTAATTCCATTAAATATGAAATATAAATGGAAGTAGTGTTCATGCGTACGTACGGCTTACCGTCTCCATGAACGGTACATTTCATTTCTTATCTCAAAATGTTATGTAATACTATAAGTACATATATATAATGGATATATATGTAATATATTACATCAAAATTATGTATATCATTCTGTAATTATAATATATATATATATATCTCTCTCATTTTGTTTTAATTCCATTAATATGACAAAAAATGAAAGTAGCGTTCATGCGTACGTATGGCCTACCGTCTCCATGAACGGTGCTTTTCGTTTTTTATCTCCAAATGATATGGAATAGTATGAAATGAATATTTACTGGATATATATGATATTTTAATCATTAATACTATTCTGGAAATTATTTACTTATAACTACATGAGCAATATTTTTTTTAAACAAGTTCATTTTTGACTCATGTACCAAACATCGGCAAAAACGTCTGATATGAACTAACATTATTAAACAATTATTATAACATTATAATATGTGATATGAGCTGAATAATAATCTATAAAGGAGGTACTTAGGAAATTATTAATTGACCAAATTTTGTTATTCAGGATGTTAAATAAACGAACAAGACAAGTTGGACTTGAGGTAAGGGATCCTACTCCACTGTTTCTTTTTAAGTACACTCTTTTATGTCATTCCTTTTAAAGCTCATATTTATTGTTATTGGGATATTCTTTTATATTACTCTTAATGTAATTTTTATGTTCATGTGATGACAGACCCTATTCTCTCTCATCAATCCATTTTTGGATGTTTTAAGTGGCGACGTTAGGCAGCCGAGTTTTCGTAAGTGATTTTTCATCTCACTTTTATTCCCGTGAGATTTATGATACATTTGCCACAATTTCCCTTGAGTGGTGTATGTACTGTCCATTATTATACTCTTTGTGTAATATACATTTGTTTATGAGTATTTACATCAATGAGTTATTTTCCTTCTTTCATGGGGTGTATGTTTTGAAAGATACCCAAGTCGGTAAGGGAACCATTCACCCTCCTCTTTTTTAAAAAGACTTATTTTGTTGGGTCTTTTAATTTACATGTTTTTATGTTGGGATATGTTCTCATATATCCTTATTGATGTAAATTTTATGTCCAAGTGATGAGATACACTTTTTATCTCTCATCAACTCATTTTCATGTGACGCCATTAGGCTGTCAAGGGAACTTCTTAACCCAATTTCGATTTCTTTGGGTTCAATATGTAGTTATTGAATATGTCATCCGTTGAATATGTGTGAATGACCTTTGATTATTTTACACTTAATATACACTTATATTTGGTGTATTCGTTTGTCACACATAATTATGTAATTGATTTTTCCTTAAACCAAGGATACCGTCTTTGTAAGGGACTTCGTCTCAATCTCTTTTAATTGAGGCATATTTTGTTTTATACACAACCTTCATTTATATGGTGTATAAACCCCTTTTACTTTTACGTCTATCCAAAAGGAATATTTTTTATACGAAGCATTTACTAAACGACAAAAGGGAATGTTTTTGTCGTACGTATGCAGCGACAATGACTTCTCCACTGCCGTGACCATTATTTGGGTTTCGGCTTCCTCTACAAGCCATACCTTCTTTTTAAAAGAAAAATAAATATCGTGTTTTACTTTTCTTTTATTTTGGTATTGAAAATGGTTTTCATAAAGTTGTTATATCAATATTTTGTATTGATATCTTGTGATTGAAAGGTGGAAATGTTATGTTTCCTTTATTCATGTTTTATGTCATACGATTATGTTGAGGTTCTTGGGAATTATTATGAAGACGGGTGGTTTCGTGATAAACTATGGGCGGGTGAGCCCGATATAGCTCTCCAATGCATTGGGTAACGCGAAGGAGTGAAACGTTAAGGTTTCTCCAAAGAGATTTAGGGAATATACTGTGATGGGTATTCCAAACGTAACCAAGAGGGTTACTCCCTATGTAAGAATGTTATGAATGCCTCAAGTTACCTTTTATGTCTTATGTTTTCTATGATTTATTCATGGTTTGATGAGGTATGTTAAAGTGCCTATTTTTTATGGGTAAAGTATGATTTCATTCTTATGTATATATGAACTCATGTTTCCTTTCCATATTTTTATAACACTTACTGAGCTTTTTATGCTCATCCCAAGTTTTTGAAATGTTTTTCACAAGTCAAGGGAAATGTACATGATGTGATGATAGTGTCAAGGATGTTTCAAGAAAGAATCCATGTTTTATTTTCAATATATTTCTGTTGATGGGAAGAATGAATACTTTCTTTTATGTAACCACTTTGTTTAAATGTGGAATGTAAGCAAGTTTCATGATCTAATTCTCTAAAACTCTAAACCCGAAAAGATCCTCAATGTGTAATCTTGTAATAACTCAAGATTAAGTATGGTTTAAGGCTGGGGCCTTATAGTTGGAATCAAAGGTCGGTTTATATAACTTTAGAGGTTAGGGTATTATTTAAGCATAAGTGACATTACCATAATGGTTAGGATTTCAGAAAGAGTCCTACTTTTAGATAAAGTGAATGAGTAAGTATATCTTAGTGTTTACCTTCCTCATTAATACATGATGGTTTTGTTGATATACTCACACTAACATTACTGTTTTTAGTAAATGGATGGATCTAGCAGGCACCAAAGTGACAATTGGTTTGAAGGAAACTATGGTGGTTCTTTGATTAAGAGACTGGATGAAATGGGGTATTCAATTAGGAAACTCGTGGTTATTCTAAACCAACTATCAAGGAGTCATGATCAACCACTTGAACCTTGGTATGTTCTGTAATGCATCATGTACAAGATGACTAACCGATGTGGAAGTTCAGGTAATAATTATAAAGGTAACAATTAGAGTTTATATGATCCTTACGTTTGAGGTAATTATGGGTTATTAAATGATATGCTGAAAAATGAAAGGAATGAGATAAACTTGAGGTTAAAATATGTTATGATCATTTTTGATGATTTTATCTCTTTTTGGGGAATTATTTAAGAATTATATAGTTTTGGAAAAAGTACAACCCGCAGACCGTGTGTAAACCCGTCGCGTCGGACAAAGCTGCGGGAATCGAACCCACAACCAAAGTGCGACTCGTATTTATCGCCTACCACTGGACTACGTGAAGTCCCTGGTTAGTTTGACCGATTATTTTTAGTTAGATGATTTTATTAATTAATAGTAAGTTTATTTTTGGTTATTTATGAAAATGATTAACCTATCATGGAGGATATGTGATTAGGTTAATTACTTTTCAATACGAGACTTTAGGAGCAACTGATGTTGTTTGGAGATAAATGTTAAGATTTAACTTGGAAGACTATGTGACTAAATCCTTAAAATATTTGGGTTTCAATCTTAGTTTGGTTTACTTTGAATAATTTTATGGAAAAATTGATTATATAATGGTCCTCGTTGAACTTTGGGTTTTGTTGGACAAATTTTGGAGATTAAGAATAGATTTTCTTTTTATAAAGGGTTATCCTTTTCTGGATTATCTGATCTTGTACTAACATTTTTTGTTTTGGTTAAAGTCTAAAGACATGGGAAGTATATAGTTCTCTTTTTTTGGATTAGGTGACTCTTTAAAAGTTGATTATAGTACTCTTAATGCGAATAAGTCTCCCTAAATACTCGTCTTTTGAAAAAAAATATGAGTTTGATTAAGGAATCTAGTAAAAGTTGAAAGTCAACATGATAAGTGATTATGTTTCTTTATGAATAAATTCCTCAATAAAAAGTTACTTAAAACAAAAATGTTGTCTATTAACTTTTCCTACTGGGGAACCCAACACCGTTTAACCCATCACAAGTTTGTGATTTTCTTATTGTTAACTTTCTCCTAAACATGTTTTCTATCACTCTCCATCAGAACATGACCCTATGTTTTCTCCTCCATGTCCATATTTTTCTACATGGAATCCCAGTATGGGTTAACTCGGGTGACCTTTGTACTTATCTTTCTTTATTTTAAAGTGATTGTTTTACCGACTCTTGTTCCGATGTGGGATTTTCAAGGATGTTTCCAAGGCCAATTTTAAAAATTGCGAGGACACAATTCCCAAAAGGGGGGGAGGATGTAACACCCCAGGTAAATAAAGAATGTGAAATTTTCACATTTATCCATATTTTTGAATAAAATATTAATATGACTTTAAAGGGGACGGTATTCTCGATGGCGTACCCAACACGCAACAACGAGTTTCTTGGGAATCTTACGTTGCACTCTAATAATAAAATAATATTATTTTAAATGGTAGTTAACATGTAGCCGTTGTATTGGCAGGAATGGATAGAAATAACTAAAATATGATTATATATGTTTTTTTATGTTTTTACATTTATCCAATAAAGGATAAAGGCATAAAATACGGAAATAATTCGATTTTAGGCGTATATGCCCTAGTTTTCACTAAAGGATCACTTATCGCCTTTTGATAGAGAACCTCCATTAAATATAGTTTTTTTCACTCTTATACATCCTTTTGGACCAAATAAAACTCTTCTTAAGAATTGGGACATCAAAATTTACTTTGTGTAAATTTTTGGTATCTTTCCGATAAAGTTCATTTTTTTTAAATGAATAGTGTAAAATGTTGTATTTTAATTCAAAACCTCTTTTTAATATAATACTTTTATATGATTAGATTATCGTATAAATTAGTTTTAAAGTGAAATTAGAATATATTTTTACCATTAAATCCAATAGTGGTCGTTGGAATTAATTTCACTTTGAAATCAGACTTAAACTAGTGTCAATCTTTTGAAACTTATTGTTTCATAAAAACACGCTATTTGATCTGACAGCGGGAATTAATTATTAAATTAATTAATGTGACTTATATGTTTTTAATCTTGTAAAATAGACTTCATTTTTGAATTCAGAATATCAAATATATCTTAGGGTGAATTATTGGGATTTTTCTGAAAAACTTCAATTTTTTATGAATAGTGAAACCACTAAGTGGTACTTATAAAAACTGATTTTTCTGTTTAAATGAAATTTTTCCATCTTTGTGTTTTGAATGTCAAAAATCTGACATACATGGTTGTCATTAAGAAGTAAAATGTGGATCAATGGGATAAAAATAATTTTTTGGTGAATAGTAACTTATTATGTTTTTAATCGCGATTAGAGGTAATTAGTGTAGTTTAAGGTAAAAATAATGTTTTAATACTATGAAATGAACTTGACACATGTCCTAACCTCGTTGGATGTGTCATGGCCGACTAAGAAAATCCATGGGTCAACTTGGGGACCCCATTAAGCCACTTCGGTTGGAAAATGACATTAATATCTTTTTATTTAAAGGTAAAGTAAAAATGAGACAAACATGAAATGTCTTACTAAAACAATTTTTAAATGGGGTTATAAAAATCATATTTTTGACTATAAATATTAATTAGAAAGATAAAAATCTTTCCTACATCATAGTATTTTTTTTATAATTTTTAGATATTAAATAAATTAAATTATTTATGACATCATGATGATGCAGCGATGACCGCATTATTTAACGATTTAAATAAAATGGAAAGATAATGTAATATCTAAGACCTAAACATGTCCAAAACCTATTTGATGAGAAGATTTCGAACCCTTATCACCTTATCCTCTAAATACATCAATGTGGGACCTTTAAAATCCGAAACGCTTTTGAAAATAAAGTAACATTTTGTAACTTTACAAGAGTGCCCCTCCTCTCCTCTTATAAAAGGCCCCCACCCCTACCTCCTTACCCACACTCCCAAAGCCTTTGGCTCGGCAAACCTCTACCCATTTTGTTTCTCCACTTCCCTATCTTACTCTTTAAAGCCTCACTTTGGGAAGAATTCTTCCCAAGGAAGCCTTTGATATCAAACCAAAGGCAGTTACCCGATTTTAAGGTAATGTCTTCACTTGAGTACTTTTGTTTTATTTTGCTTCTCCAACCCCCTAAACTCTTTTTATTCATTTATTTTGTTACAAATACAGTATAATAAATATACTAGGATTTTTTTATAAGAATTATTCGAGCTACAATTTCACACACCTACATCTAATGGTTAAAGAACATACTGTTTCCGTGGATGGCGAAATTCTGCGTCCCGAAATGATGATTGTTCAACATTATTTTAACACCTTCAAAGGTGGAAATTAAGATGACAATATATTTATATATGATATATAATATGTTTATGATTTCCTTAAGCTTTTTTATTTTTCATTTTGGGCATACCTTTATGGTTTCCATTATGGGTAAACGCGATATCTTCATTTAAGGAAGTGCGGACTACCGCCCCCTCAAAGTGATTTCATTCGTTAATACCATATGTGGTACGTATAAAGGATATATTTAATGATATTATATATGATACCATAATGGAATTAAAATACTATTATGTACCATTATGTTTTAATTCCATTAAATAAGAAATAGAAATGGAAGTAGCGTTCATGCGTACGTACGGCTTACCGTCTCCATGAACGGTACATTTTATTTATTATCTCAAACTGTTATGTAATAATATAAGTACATATATATAATGGATATATATATAATATATTACATCAAAATTATGGATATCATTATGGAATTATAATATATATATCTCTCTCATTTTGTTTTAATTCCATTAATATGACAAAAAATAAAAGTAGCGTTCACGCGTACGTACGGTCTACCGTCTCCATGAACTATGCTTTTCATTTTTTATCTCCAAATGATATGGAATAGTATGAAATGAATATTAACTGGATATATATGATATTTTAATCATTAATACTATTCTGGAAATTATTTACTTATAACTACATGAGCAATCTATTTTTTAAACAAGTTCATTTTTGACTCAAGTACCAAACATCGGCAAAAACGTCTGATATGAACTAACATTATTAAATAATTATTATAACATTATAATATGTGATATGAACTGAATAATAATCTATAAAGGATGTACTTTGGCAATTATTAATTTACCAAAGTTTATTATTCAGGATGTTAAAGAAACGAACAAGACAAGTTGGACTTGAGGTAAGGGATCCTACTCCACTCTTTCTTTTTAAGTACACTATTTTATGTCATTCCTTTTAAAGATAATATTTCTTGTTATTGGGATATTATTTTATATTAATCTTACTGTAATTTTTATGTTCATGTGATGAGAGACCCTATTCTCTCTCATCAATCCATTTTGGAAGTTTTGAGTGGCGTCGTTAGGCTGCCGAATTTTCGTAAGAGATCTAACCTCTCTCTTTCTCTTTAAGTACTCCTCTTTATGTCATTTATTTTAAGCTCCTATTTGTTATGATGGGGGATGTTCTTTCACATTCCTCTTTCTGTACATTTTATTTTAATGTGATGATATACCCTATTTCATCTCATCAATCCATTTTTGGAAGTTTTAAGTGGCGTTGTTAGGCTGCCGAGTTTTCGTAAGTGATTCTTCATCTCACTTTTATTCCCGTGAGATATATGCTACATTTGCCACAATTTCCTTTGAGTGGTGTATGTACTGCCCATTATTCTACTCTTTGTTTAATATAATTTCGTTTATGAGTATTTACATCAATTATTTATTGTCCTTCTTTCATGGGGTGTATGTTTTGAAAGATACCCAAGTCGGTAAGGGAACCTTTCACCCTCCTCTTTTTTAAAAAGACTTCATTTGTTGGGTCTTTTAATTTACATATTGTTATGTTGGGATATGTTCTCATATATCCTTATTGATGTAAATTTTATGTCCAAGTGATGAGATACACTTTTTATCTCTCATCAACTCATTTTTATGTGACGCCATTAGCTGTCAAGGGAACTTCTTAACCCAATTTCGATTTCATTGGGTTCAACATGTAGTTATTGAATATGTCATCCTTTAAATATGTGTGAATGACCTTTGATTATTTTACAATTAATATCCACTTATATTTTGTATATTCGTTTGTCACACATAATTATGTAATTGATTTATCCTTAAACCAAGGATACCTTCTTTGTAAGGGACTTCGTCTCAATCTCCTTTCATTGAGGAATATTTTGTTTTATACACAACCTTCATTTATACGGTGTATAAACCCCTTTGACTTTTACGTCTATCCAAAAGGAATCTTTTTTATACGAAGCATTTACTAAACGAAAAAAGGGAATGTTTTTGTCGTACGTATGCGGCGACAATGACTTCTCCGCCGCCGTGACCATTATTTGGCTTTCGGCTTCCTCTACAAGCCATACCTTCTTTTTAAAAGAAAAATAAATATTGTGTTTTACTGTTCTTTTATTTTGGTATTGAAAATGGTTTTCATAATGTTGTTATATCAATATTTTGTATTGATATCTTGTGATTGAAAGGTGGAAATGTTATGTTTCCTTTATGCAGGTTTTATGTGATACGATTATGTTGAGGTTCTTGGGAATTATTATGAAGACGGGTGGTTCCATGATAAACTATAGGCGGGTGAGCCCGATATAGCTCTCCAATGCATTGGGTAACGCGAAGGAGTGAAACGTTAAGGTTTCTCCAAACAGATTTAAGGAATATACTGTGATGGGTATTCCAAACATAACCAAGAGGGTTACTCCCTACGTAAGAATGTTATGAATGCCTCAAGTTACCTTTTATGTCTTATGTTTTCTATGATTTATTCATGGTTTGATGAGGTATGTTAAAGTGCCTATGTTTTATGGGTAAAGTATGATTTCATTCTTATGTATATATGAACTCATGTTTCCTTTCCATATTTTTATAACCCTTACTAAGCTTTTTATGCTCATCCCAAGTTTTTGAAATGTTTTTCATAGGTCAAGGGAAAGGTACGTGATGTGATGATAGTGTCAAGGATGTGTCAAGAAAGAATCCATGTTTTATTTTCAATATGTTTTCGTTGATGGGAAGAATGAATACTGTCTTTTATGTAACCACTTTGTTTAAATGTGGAATGTAATGCAAGTTTCATGATATAATTCTCTAAAAAACTAAATCCGAAAAGATCCTCAATGTGTAATCTTGTAATAACTCAAGATTAAGTAAGGTTTAAGGCTGGGGCCTTATATGAATGGTCTGCTCAGTCTTTCCATCAGTCTGAGGATGGAAGGTGGTGCTCAGATGAAGCTGCGTCCCGAAAGCCTCCTACAACCCCTTTCCATAGCTAGGAAGTAAAATGTGTGTCACGATCAAAGACAATAGAGTAAGGTACTCCATGTAGCCGCACAATCTCCTACACATAGAGGCATCCCAAGATCTCTACTGAACCCTTCTCTCTGATTGGTAGGAAGTGGGATGAGTTGTTGAGTGGGTCAACAATCACCCAAATCGAGTCATGGCCCCTGGATGTACGTGGAAATCTTGTCACGAAGTCCATGGATATCTCATCCCACTTCTACTCTGGGACCTCTAAAGGCTGAACCAAGCCTGCTGGTACCTGATGCTCTGACTTCACTTACTGTGAAGTGAGGCACCGTGAGACAAACTCTACAACAGCCTTCTTCATCTCTGCCCACCAGTCCTATTGCCAGAGATCTTGGTACATCTTCTCCACTCTTAGATGTGCCGCTGAAGGGGATGTGTAAAACTCATTCAACACTATCTCTTATAGTGACAGTGGCACCATAGTAAATCCTCTGAAGAGGTTGAAATTCTCCCCACCTTCAGAAAATCTATCAGGTGCCTGCCTGTGGATATCTAAGAACGTCGTGTCTCGTAGTCACTGTCTCCACGCTGCGCCTCCCTGAATCACTGACGAATTGGGGGAGTGACTGTAAGATACTGAAGAAAGGCTACTCTATCTCTATCCATAAAGGATATCAGTAAAGCATCCATCTACTTTGTCGCCTCACCTAGCAGCCGTATATTAGACCTACTACTGAGTGACTCTGCGACAATATTCCCCTTCCCAAGAGTATAGACTATCTCGAAGTCATAGTCCTGAAGGAACTCAAGACAATGTCATTGTCTTAGGTTTAGGTACTTCTGAGAGAAGATATACGTGATACTCTTGTGGTCAGAGTAGAATGTGAAATTATCGCCTATCAGATAGTGATGCCACAACTTCAAGGCGAAGACCACTGCTGCTAACTCCAAGTCATGGGTGGCATAGTTCTGCTCATGTTGTCTCTGCTGAATAGAACCATAAGCGATCACTGCTCGGTCATGCATCAAGATACACCCGAGTCTGGTCCCTGATGCATCATAGTAGAATAGGTACCCTATGCCTTCCTCTGGAAGCCTCAAGATGGGGGCACTAGCCAGCCTCTGTCGCAGCTCTTGAAAGCTCTGCTGGAATCTCTCCGAACACATGAAGGGTTACCCCTTCTTCGGAAAGGATGACAGTGGTGCTGGAGCTTTGGAGAAGTCTATAATGAATCTCCGATAGTATCTAGCCAAACCCAGGAAACTCAGTACCTCCATCACACTACTGGGTGGCTCCCACGCAAGTACTGCCTCAATCTTCATTTGATCTACTGCAACTCTAGCCTCCGAGATGACATGTCCCAAAAAGTGAACCTATAAAATCCAAAACTAGAACTTCGAGATATTACATTAAATATGGTGCTCTCGGAGTGTGTCCAGTACTACCTGCAAGTGGTATGCACGCTCCTTCTCAGTAGTCGAGTAGATCAGAATGTCATCGATGAATACTACGACAAAGAGATCGAGGTATGGATGGAAAATCCTATCTATGAGTCCCATGAACACTGCTGGAGTGTTGTTTATGCCAAAAGGCATAACCAAGAACTCATAGTGGCCATACCGACATCTGAAGGTCATCTTCTTCACATCCTCATCTTGAACTCTAAGCCGGTGATAGCCTGATATGAGGTCTATCTTCGAGAACAACTATGCTCTCTTAAGCTGATCAAAGAGGTTTTCAATCCTCGAGTGTGGGTACTTTTTCTTCACGGTCACTTGGTTCAGGCGACGGTAGTCGACACAAATCCTCATGCTTTCATCCGCCTTCTAGGGGAGAAGAATCGGGGCTGCCCAGGAAGAAACACTGGGCTGGATAAATCCCTTTCCTTGCAAGTCCCCCAGCTTTACCAGTAGCTCGCGAAGCTCCACGGAAGCCATCTGATGCCCTGGTGTAGATATCAGTGTCATCCTGGTGTACAGGTCAATGTAAAATTCCACCTCTCTACGAGGAGTTAAACCTGGAACATCATCAGGGAAAACATCCGCATACTGGTCCACCACTACAGGATAGCTTAGACTCTCCACATTAACTGCTATGAGGGTAAGGCATGCCAACTGGTGAGTGATCGGCTGCACCATCCTCCGAGTAAGTCCATCCAATGCTGTAAAGGCTCCCTTTTTATCGGTGAAAGTGGAAACGGTCCCATCCGTGTGGACACAGTACACTTTGCACCTAATACAGTCAATCTGAGCATAGACTGTAGGTAACCATTCCATACCCAAGATGACGTCGTAAGGCCTCGACACCACTACAAGGAGATATCAGTCGAAGCACTCACCTCCTAGAGTAAGCTCAAACTACCAGCACTAGTGTGTTATCATCAAGTCTTCTCCCGTAAGAGTCTCTAGCCGTAAGGATTGAGCCAATGGCTCCGTCGGAATCTCTGAGCTCCGAACAAGGGCAGTGGCAATGAAAGAGTGACTGGAACCTGTGTCTCTAAGAATAGAATCTAAGGTGAAGTAGACACACACTGTACCTTGAATCATATCTATAGTACCATGATCGTATGCCTCAGCTTCCTGGAGCTGAGCTCTCCCCTGTCCACCTACTCCCTACGGTCAGGGTGGGCCTCCTCATGGTGGTGGTGGTAACACCTCTTAACGATGTCCACTGCCAGCTTCATGACCAGCTCCTCTGCCACATCTGCATGCGCCCTATGGATCGCCTCGATTGAACCTTTTTCTCTACCTGGGAGGTCCCTCAACTTTCTTCTGATCATCCGAATGGAGGGTCAGACAGTCACGATCCATGTGACCTTTCCTACCGCATGTGAAACACTGCATGTTCCTTGAAGGACTAGCTATGTCTCGTGTGCCTCGTATAACCGAACCTGTGTCCTGAGGTCGTCCGCCGAATGGTCTTGTCCACTTAGACCTCTGTGACATCTGTCTACTGCCAGCTGTAGAAGACTCTGCTACGTGACACCCAGTGGTGGGTCTCATTGTTGGTGACTGCTCAGCAAGGAAAATCTCCACTAAGAGGGCTCTCTCCAACACCCACGCCTGCATTGGGATGCTGAGGGAGATCATCGAATCCCTGATCTCTCTCCTGAGCCCCTATTCAAAGGTCTGGGCCCTAAAGAATGGGTCTCGTAACATATCTAGGGAGTAGTATGAGAATTCAGTGAACCTGGATGAGTACTGAGCTACCGTCATCCAACCCTGCTGTAGATGCAGTAGCTCCTATATCTGTACTGCACGTAGGGTGGCTGGGACAAACTATGCCCAAAATAGGCTCTTGAAGTCTGCCCAAAGTAGTGTCACCCATCATGCACCTGGTGCATCGGGCTCCACCATCTGCCAGCTGCTTCCTGAAGGAGACTCACAGCAAGGATCACCATAAGGTCTGCTGGTGTCCCTACCAGTCTGAAGACTCTCACCACAGCCTCCATCCAATCCTTAGCTGCTTGTGGGTCAATCTCGTCCCTCTACCTGGGCAACCTCTGGCACTAGAACTCGTGCAACGTGATCAGGTGGCATGCACTCTCTGCTGCTGGGGCCGGTGGCATCAGTGGCCCAACGTGTAGTGGTACCACTGGTGCCTCCACTATGATAGGGCCCTACACCAAGGCCTCATTGCTCGGTGGGCTACCATCTCGTACAAATCATAGAACCATGGCGGGCTATCTGCGTGGAGGCATCCTATAAAGAAACAGGTGTTCCATGGAAAATATGTTATACCTGGTGATCTGACTCAAAAAAGATCACAAATAAGACTCTTCAAGACACACATGCAAACACTGTTTTCATGCACTGAGTCTAAAATCAGAAGTCGGGGTCCTGGTGTATGGATACGTCGGCTGCCGCCCCAACAATGGACTCCCTGAACTGAAAAACACACTTGCTACACTTAACACTATTGCTTCATAGAAAAGATATGAGTTCTAAGTTCTGCAGTAGAACCGACTCCTTTGATACCAATTTTTCACAACCCGTCCCTCGAGGTACGTGTTGTAACTACCCCAAGCCCACCTTCCATAGGCCAGGGGCTGGTGACTAGCAGCAAAGGCGCAATTCCCTAAAACTAGGAAGGAATTGCCTTTATAACTGTAAACACACACAACAGTGCACACATCTAGATACAAGACACTAAGTAAAACTGTATAACAAGAGAGTGAAAAAAGTTAAAGAGGCCGAAAATACAATCCCAACTGTAAATTACAAGTACAAATGAAAAGGGAAAAAACAACTAAAAGTTGAAAATCAGCTCTTGGATCGTCCACCACGGATCCTACCTGAAGGGTAGGTATGGATAGCCTCCTCAGCTCTCCCCATATGTCAGTCTCCTCCGGGTACCAACTCATCGTGAGGTCCACCTCCGGGAACCGTCCAGTCCAAGTACACTCAGCCTCAGTCAACGTTGTCCATCATCTGCATCCAACACAACAAGGTGCGGGCATAGCCCGTGCAGTGGTGAGTATAACGATACTCAGTTGGGACCCCGAGACCCTCAAGGTCTCACAGAATCCAAAAAGGATAAACCAAAAGGTATGGAATCAACAGTTAACCCCACATAGGTATATGCCCATACATATACCTAAGTTATCAAATAACTCACCTCAATCATGAGGTAAACACAAAAGTTACTGACTCAGCTCACACAGGTATACAACATATGAAGAGAGATAGAGATGATCAGATGTAGCCAATAATTCAACTATTATGTCGAACCAGCATAGGATCTAGGAAAAATAAATGGAGTTGTCGAACCCACATAGGATTCAGGAATAGTTGTCGAAGCTGTCGAACCCACATAGGATCTAGGAACAGTCGTCGGTGTTGTCGAACCCACACTGGATCCAGGAATAGTCTTACATGTTGTCAAACCCACATAGGATCTAGGAAGAGTTGTAAGTGCTGTCAAACCCACACAGGATCCAGGAACTGTCGTCAGTGCACATCCATCCACAGGGTTCCGCACAAAGAATGATTGATTCCGGGAGGCTCTTCTCACCAATCCAAGTGTCTATACATAAACTGCCACAAATTCCCATGTTGATGTATCCAAAAGATCCATCTTTCCATAAGAAACTCAGCATGATAGACAGTGCGTCAATCGAACGCCCGGTCTGAGAGTTATTGGCACTTCCGTTCTGTAGGCCTGGTTAGATTTACGTTCAATCCAACCCGGTCATACCCCAAATATGACCAAACCTCGAGTGGGTTATACAAAAATAACTGTCTCCTTCCAAGGCTTCCATCATCATAGACAGTTTGTCAATTGGATACACGTATCTCAATTTACAACAAAAGAGTGGAAACAGATCAAACGGGTTTAGGTCTGGTCCGGCCCGGTTAGACCAAACCAGCCCAACTCGGGTCAGAAATATGATCTGACCCGGTCCGTAGGTCCGACCCGGTCCGCAGGTCTGACCCGGTCCGCAGGTCCAACCTTGTCCACCGGTCTGACCCCGTTCATGGGGGAGGCCCAACCCGCAAGGGCGGCCCGGCCCACACTGGGTCCGGCTCTTGCGGCTGGAGGCTCGCGCGGCTGGCGGCCCGCGTAGCCAGCAACCCTTGCGGCTGGAGGCCAGTGTGGTAGGCAGCCCATGGGTCCGCCCTAGCTGCATCCAGGGGAAGATACTCCCCCTAGAGACTGAACGGCTTAACCGTTCGGGTGATTTCCAAAACCGATGCTATGTGGTGCCGGTCCGCGTCACGCGGGACCCAGCGAGGGGTCCCGCTTCTCCCGGCTGGCCGAGCGCCCAGCCACCTCCCACGTGGCACCATTGTATTGCACCTCCTCTGGCGACCTGGCGTCTTGGGCCCCAGTCCTCATCGCGGTCGGCCTTCGTGATCTGCTACTACACTGTCGCAGCCAGGGGCAGTGACCCCCTTTGCTTCCACCACGCGGCGCGGTTGCGGCGCGCCCTCTCCGGTGTCCCGGTGGCTTGGGCCACCATTTTTCTTCGTGTTCGGGCTTTCTCTAGCCACCGCTACACTACCATGGCCCATCGGCCATGGTTTACTCCTATGGATGTGTGATTGCACCATCGTGATCAATGCAGTGACGATTGTCGCTCCATCCATCGGTGAGCTTTTTGGGGGTCACCGGAGAAGTTCTGGTGGCCCGATTGAAATTCCGGAAGAAGTCGCACACTCCTCGTGACAACAGCTTAGATCTGCAATCATTGTTGATGAGAATCTCTCATCCTAGTCTCATTACGAATTTAGTGTCAAATTCCACAACGAAGGTGGAGGGGTGGGTCCATGTTTGTTCATCCCACACCCTCTGCATTAGAGTGATATCATGCGGCTTCGATTTATAATCCTCGACGGAAAACGATGAACAAGAAACAAAACAATGTTTGAACCCCTACCTTTGTTGGTTGATTGTTGATGAAGTCACGGAAAGGCGGACATCGATTCGTTGTAGAAGAACACGTCCTACGTCGAGGAGGTTCCGAGGAAGGAGGTCGAAGTCGGGATCGAGTTCAACGTTCTTCTTCCGTTGGAGTGTTCTTCATCGGTGGAACACATTCTTCGTTGGGAGCCTTCTCCCAAGTTTTCCCCTCTCCCCAGTTCAACCCAAAGACAAATTCCAACAAAATAATATATTATTCCTAAATATTATTTAATCGTTGGCACATAATTCAAAAAGATTCAAATTAATTAATTGATGCTCAATTAATTAATGGAGTAGATTTGGCACCATAAACTGGGGAGCTCAAGACGTTTATCCCCACTTAGTGGGGAGTTCAAGAGGTTTTAACCTAGGGTGGTCCCCACCATATTAAACATAAAGAGGAGGTTAGGTTTGGGTGGGCCACACCTCTATAACCTCTCATGGGAGGTTAAGTTGTGGTGGTCCCCACCTCCAACCTCCACATGGAGGTTTTAACCAAATAAATATAAAAATAAAGATACAACTTTATTTTTTATTTAATTTATTCAATAAAACCCAAAAACTAACATTCACTCTCCACCAACTGCCATCGAGGAGAATTTATTCTTAATCGAATACCGGCGTTGTGAGTTCAACGGTGCCCTCAGATTTCAATTCCGAGCACTGGTTCAAAAGTTATAAAAACCCACTTGTACGTTTACTGAACGTATCGGAAAAAAACTTCAGAAATTGTTTCCGAGCACACCGGGCCTTGGAATCATGTGTTGTCAGTTTTCACAGACTCATAAAATTCCCATGTATTTATGATAAAAATATTTTCCATGGAAATTCCGAGTCTTTACAAAAAACCCCCTATTTTTTAATATATAAACCATACAAGACATGTTTTTAAATATACTAAGGAACTTTATGGACATAAACAAGACCCAATATCCTAGTATAAAAGGGTAACTTGATTTTTTTATGAAACAATTTTGTTAAGGGACGTCCCGAACCAACGAATTTTATAAAATTAGTTCTCAAAAACTATTATAGTAAAAATTTATGTTGATGAAATTATTTTTGGATCAACTCAAAAATAATTAATATATTCCATTGTATATTATATGATATTTGTGTTTGAAATGAGTCTAAAGTGTGATTTAAAAAACATTCTAGGTTTTCAAATTTCATAAAAAAAAGAAGAAATTTTATATCTCAATATAAGTTTATAAAGGATTTTAAAAAATACAAGTATGAAAACACTAAAAGTATTATCACACTTATCGGAACCTCAAATACTAAAGATAATATTATAGTTGGGAAACTAGTAAATATAAATATATTTATAGGTACGATTTAATGTTTACTCTACTTAATGGATATTCATTCATATTTTATTTTTCTTGTATACCGATGTGCTAAATATCAAAACAATCAAAAAGAGACACATCTTAATGATGTTAAATTAATTTTTCGTTATATAAATGGAACTGTGGGTTTATGCTTATTCAAAAATTTTGGAAATAATTTTGATTTTAAAAGATTTTTGTTTCTGAATTTGGTGGATGTAAAATGGATACAAAAAGTACATCTTGAAAATGTTATTTCCTAGGAGATTGTTTAGTTTCTTGGTCTTGTAAAAGAAGGAACTAAGTTTAACTTTTGTAACAACCAAAAATTTTATCAATGGAATTTTACCTTCTTATAATTATGTGATATAGTATGAAAAAAATATAAAACAAATATAAACAAATAAAATAATTATTCTCACTAATGAAGAATGAAATAAGTTGTATTTATAAAAATTAAGGAATCTGTACTGACGGAATAAATACCTGACTGTTGGAATTGTAATATGACCATTATGAATAGTAATATAGAAAATAGAATAGTAACATCACCTATTAAAGTATAAATAATTCTTTGGTATATTAAGAATGAAATTATGATATAATTATATCAAGGTATAAATAAATAAATTCGTTAAAAATGATAAATTTATTGTTGGTATTTTTGAAAAATGTAATTGATTATTTACTTTTTCATAATTAATATAATTATTTAAAATATAATTTATTTTCCCAAAATAGATACATAAATTAATTTTATGTTGTTTTATAACCGTAACATAATTTTATGAGACCTTAGTTAATTTTTCAATGGTTCAAAAAATTGATTATAATATTAAATTGATATTTTTTGAATAAATTTTGATTTTTTTAAAATATTTAGTTTAGAAATTTTTAAAATTATTTTCATAAAAATGATTCAATTATAAAAATATAAACATTGAAAAATGTTTATGGTTAATGTTTGGAATTTTTCTAAAATAGATGGTTTTTCTGACTAGTGTAAAATTTTAATTTTCAGTATAAGAAAAATATATGAATTTTTGACTCATGGATGATGTATGAATGAGGTAGGCACATATTAGTTAGAACTAAAATCCTATATTAGCTATACATAGTCATAATATTAAACACTATAGGTAGTCTTGAGCCAAAATAAAAAGATGAATAAAATTATCAAAACCCAATATGCTTCTCCCCTATAAATATTACCCCTTAACCTCACATCATCTAATCCATGTAGATTTTCTGAATTATGACCAATCCTATTACCAAGCCTCTTCCCTAATTACATGATATTAAATTATCAATAAAATACCAAACTGAAATTCTTTAAATACGTTCTCAAGCAGACAACATTCAAGAGGTAAAACCCTCAATCCTTCCCATTTAATTTATTTTCTTTTATTATCATCTCATCACCTCCCCTATCCAAAGAGTCATGATAACTCCAATATCATATATATTCAAGAAAATTAATTTTTTTAATGTAATATACATCATCAAATCCCTTTTCTTATTATTTTATTCTAAAATTGAAAACATCATATGTAATGGGTCGATTCACCACCTTCGTAAACGATAAGTTTTCGTTTTTCATAACTACCTTAAATACTAGTCATAAAACAATTATTATATTTAAACAATGTCTTAATAAATATATTAAAACTTGTATCGTGTACTAGAAAAATATATAAACATAATATTAAATAAAATTATTCAAGTTCATGATGGTCGTAAAACCTCCAAAATAAAATAAAACATTTTTATCAAGGTTTTATCGAATTAATCATCCGCATACCATATAAAAATTTATATATGAAACCATTTAATATTTTGTAATATCGGTAAAAACATATAATTTTTATTTTGTATAATTATTTCCATTTGATAAGAAATTACATAATTATATATAAGTAAACTGACCATGAAACCATAAAAGAGAACAGTTCTGAAACGAAAAAATTGAAATCCATAACTCAACAAAATGGCCATAAATGAAATTCATAAATTCATAATATATCAAATACATTTCAGATAGGTTCTAAATTATATAATTAATTAATCTAATTTAATTATTTTCGATATTAAGTACATGTTCCAAACAATTTTGGACATAAGGTAAGGGGATTCTCAAACCCAACTCCCTTTCTTTGGGTTATTACTCTTTCATGCCAAATTTCAATGTGAATGTTATTTTAATGTTATTAAAATATAGTTTCATTTTTCTTAAATTTTATTTTCTAGGATATAATTTATTCCAATATAATTTTATGACTATTCGAAATAATTTCAAAAATAACTCTTGTTTCCAAAACATTTCTTGACCCCTCTTGAGTTATTTCTTCTTCTATAAAAAATGATTATTCTTATATGAAATATGTTTTTCCCATTTCCATTTTGGGAAACCTGATTTATACATTTAATTATAATTGATTAAATCCAAAGGAATCCCATTATTTTACATTTGATACCTCATGACTTTGATTGATATACATTATATATGGCATGCATGATTGTGTAAATGTTACGATGTGACGGGTAGGCCCAAAATTACATATTCCTTCAATGAATTGGGTACTGTGATGTATATTATGATATGATGTGTATTATTTTTGGAAATTATTGTTTATTTGTTCACAATGATGATTTTTTTATTGTGAACATATGTTTTACGTGAACATGATGCTAGATTTTCTTCACAAATATGTGTGGTATTTGACCACTAAGAAATTATATTTCATTTGTACACACTTCCACATCACATTCCAATATCTAATGATTCCTATAATAACTATGATGATGATCTTATTCTTATGTAATTATTATTATCATTGTTATAACCCATGTTATATTGATTCATGTCTTTATTCATCCTCTTACTATGCTATTTTATTACCCATTTCTTTTATTTATATCCTCTAGTGATTAAATCTACTAAGAAGAACATGTGATCAGAAATTAAAAAAGAAGAAGTTCTTTTAATAATTTTTTGTGTTTTTTCCACGTTATGTATGTGCCTAATTTTCCAAAGACACTAAACCTTCATATCTAGCTTGTGTAATGCTATTAGGTTGTTAATTATTAAATTGATGTAATGGTCATCTAAAAAAATTTAGGTTTCAATAGTTGGTATCGTACCATTGTTTAGTTAATTTGGAAATTAGGATTATAATCTTTTAGTGAAAATTCTTAAGATAAGACTAAGTAAATAATGATTTGTTTTGAAAAATTCCTAATATAGGGATCTCATAAGATATTCCTTTGGTTTAAATTTCATAAAAGGATAATTAAGTCATTATTTTTTGAATTAATTTTTGTTAAAACCATTTCAATTTTAGAAAATATATGGAAGTAGTTCAAACCAAGCCAAAAAAAATCATGTGAGGTATAATGAAGTGATTTCTAGAATGACATCCCCAATGCCTTCGGAGGTGGAATTTAAAATTTCAGGGAGATGCTTACCCAACTGTCTCAGGATATGAACAATAAACTGAATAATTCAGAATATACTCTTTCACCTAATAGGGAGAAACTAGCTATCAAATATTTTATACATAAATGACTATAGAAATTTAGTGGTTCTTCTACTATACTCATGTTGGAACAATTGGTTAACTCAGCAGAGATGATCTTTTCTATTCTCCATTGTTTTGAGAAGGGGAAGGTGACTCTAGTTTTCTATCATTTATATGCAGAAGTCGTTCAATGGTGTTAATTGATAAAGAACACTAAAATGAAGTAATAAATAGAAGATATGTAGTGGGAAGACTTTAATAAAATGTTTCATAACTATTATTTACTGAAATTATTCATAAAAATATGGAGGGAGAATTCATAGAGCTGAAATAATAATAAGGTGAATCTATCATGACTTACAAAGAAAACTTTACAAGGAATTCAAGGTATGACTTGGGTTTTTTATCATTAATGAAAGGAAAATAGATATTTTATTTACAGTTTTAAAACTACACCTTATAAAGTATCTGTATATCCTAGACTTTGGGAGTTATGTAGAAGTGGTATGATATTCTCTCAAAGTTGAGATGAAGTTAAAATAATGGTCTCTTGATTATGTATATACAAAGATAGAAATGTTGTTTCATACTGGTAAGCCAAATGAAAAACGTGGAAAGTGGATCCAACCACTCACATGTCAAATTTTTGGAAGAAACGTCATTGTAATTTACTAAATGGAATGGGGAAATGATTCATGTGTGGGAGAGAATGTCATCAAGCTCATTAATTTCAGAGAGACTTGAATAATTCAGATAACATAATGGAGGAAAGGAGAGAACTACCCCTGATTAAATTCATCAAATTTAGGGAGGTAGGGAAATATAAATGCCAATTCACTGAAACTAAACTCCTTGAGGGTAATTAGTAACATCATTCACAAAAGATAAAGTATCAATGTAAAGATTATTCCATCACTATTATTGAAGTGGAGCAAGAAAACGAAGTCTAATAAGGTAAACTTCATATTCACTCAAGAATAGAAAATGTATTATTTGGTTCTGGTTCTATGCATTCCATTATATCTTGAAAGTATTCTATAACTATTGAATAAAATTCCCAATACCTTGATGTATATATATCTATTAAAATGACTAATGGTGTGATCATTTCAACCCATGTATTAGACTATTCTCCTGTTGGCATATGTGGGATTATTCTTCTAGATAATCTTATAATTCTTCCCTTGGTGTAACTTGATGTTATAATGGGCATGAATTGTCTCTAATTATATGTAGAACACATAAAATATTAGGAAAAAGAAATATATTTTCATATTTCAAACCATCCCATGATCCTCTACAATTTTAAGGAAGATCATGAAGTTCTTTTAGAAAATCCCTCAATGGTGTGGGTGTTGATGACCTGTGAATAAGCATACCTTGCTCAAATAGTTGAGTCAAAGGAATTCATCAACCTGGAGGCAATTCCCATTATGGGGGAAGATAGTGATATATTTCATAAAGATTTACCTTGACTTCCCCCATTTTGTGAGGTGGATTCTCAATATAACGCATACTCAAAGCAACTCCTATCTCAATATTCTCTTAAATGATGGCCCGAATCGAACTGGAGGTGTTAAAGAAGTAGTTGAAATAGAATTTTTTTAAAAGGATTAATACACATTACTGAATAACCTTGTAGTGTACCAATGATTTTAATAATAAAAAATGATAGATCAATGAGAATTTTTAACAATTACCAGGAGCTCTATAAGATCACCATAAAGAACAAGTATCATCTTCCAAGGATTCATGACTTGTAAAATTAACTAAGTGAGCTAAATACTTCTCAATAATGGATTATAATTCTAGATATCATCAACTAAATTTGAATAATTAATATAATCATAAGACTATTTTCCATATAAGGTATCAAAACTGTGAGTTTCTAGTTATGAAATTCAGACTTACTAATATCTATTCAGTATTCGTGGATTTGATTAATAGAGTCTTTTGATACTAGACTTATAAAATTTTAGTAGTGCTTATCAAATTTATTCTGATCTACTCCAAGATAACAGGGGAAGATAAAGAACATCTAATGATTTTTTTGTGAAAATAAGGAAGGAGAAATTTTATGCCAAGTTCAACAAGTGTGAATTTTGGATAAAGCAACTAACACTTTGGGGACATGTGATCATAAGTGATAGAAATTATGTGGAACCTTCAAAAACAAATGAAATTGAGGAATGGACTAGACCCACTTGTTTCATGGAAATTAATTTTTTTTGAATTAGTAGGGTACCACCAAAGTTTTCTGAAAACATTTTCTTGCTTTTATAGCTCACTAAAAATGTTAACAATGAAAAGGGTAAAGTATTTATGGGTAGAATAATGTGATGAAATCTTCAAGGAGATTCGGTAGATGCCAATCACATCACCTTTACTCACTATACCAAGAAGTGGAGAAAGTTTTTTGATATACAATGATGCTTAAAATAATTGATATGGTTGTGTACTCATCAAAAATGATAATGTGATCGTTTATGACTCATGGTAGTTGAAGATCCATGAGAAGAACTGCCCGATGCACGATCTGGAGATAGAAGAAATGATTTTTGAACTGAAAATATGGAAACAATACATATATGGTGAGAACATTGACTTATATAACGACCATAAGAGTATAATGTACATATTGACATAGTAGGATCTCAACATGGGTCAAATAATATGATTAGAGGTAATCATGGACAATTATTTCTCTATTCAATACCATCTGAGAAAGGAAAATAAGGTAGCTAATGCTATTAGTAGAAAATTACTTGCTACAATGTCCATATTGTGGATTGAGAAAGACCCTATATTCAGGGATATACAGAGGATGGGTCATAAAATCAAAATGGAAGGGTATATATCTTACCTTTCTCTAAAATATTTCCCAACCATCTATACAATAAAAGATCAAGGAGGCATAGATGAATGATCTTGACTTAAAAAAGAAGGTAAATTCAATAAACATGGGAATGATATATGTTTTCCCCATAGATTATGATGGTGTGATTCGGTTTGGAATGAGGATATGGGTTCCTTAATCACCTTAGATAAAGAAAGATATATTGGTTAATTATCATAGCTCACATCTCTTTATCCATCCTGGAAGCACCGCGATGTACTGTGATATTTGAGAACACTTATAGTGGGAAAACATGAAGAAGGATATTATAGAGTATATCTCAAAATGTTTAGTATGTTAGAGAGTTAAACCAGAGAAACAGAAGTCCAAAGGGATGATTCAACCATTTCTTATAACCACGTGGAAATGGTAGAATTTCACTATAGACTTTTCCCTAGTCTTTTGAAGACATCCAATGGAAATAATGTGATATATGTTGTCGTTGACTAACTCACTAAGACTACCCACTTTATCACGATTTTTGAATATTTCTCTCTTGAACAACTTTTAAAGTTATAAGTGAAGCAAGTTGTGAGGTTTTATGGGGTTCCACCTTCAATCATATCTGATCATAATCTAGGTTTCACATCTAAATTATGTAGAAGTATTCAAAATTCATTGAGTAATAAAATGAAATAGAGCATGGCCTTTCACCCCCAAATTGGTAGCTAATCTGAAAAAACTATTCAAATGCTTAAGTACATTCTATGATCTTAGTCAATGGAATTGAAAGGAGAATGGGATCATCATATCCCAATAGTATATTTCTTAAACAATAATAGACTCCACTCGAGTATTCAGATGGATCCATATGAAACTCTATATGGAAAATCAATGTAGAACTCCAACCTTTTGGGACGAGGTTGGTGAAGGAAAACTATATGGACATGATCTTATGTAAGATAAGACAAATAAAATTCCATTCATCCAACAAAACATAAAAGCTGCTCAAAGTTAGAGAATGAGTTATGCTGACAATCGTTGATGGGATTTGGAGTTTAAAGTTGGAGACAATGTATTCTGTCAAATATCTCTATGTAAGAGGGTCATTTGGATTGGAAGGAAAGGGAATCTTATCCCAAGGTAAATTAAACCCTTCTAGATCATTGATCACCTAAGAGTAGTGGCCTATAGGTATGCACATTCACCAAATATGGTGCAGGTTCATAATTTGATAAATGTTTCTCTTTAGAGGAAGTACATACCTAACCCCTCAAATGTACTAAATCTGGAGGTGGTACAACGTGGGAACAATATTTCGTATTGGGAGAAACCGGTAAAGATCATGGACTGGAGACAAAACGTCCTACATAATAAGATGACCCACCTTGTCAAACTAAATGGAGGAACCATAAGTATAAAGATGCTACATGGTAATCAGAGGAAGTGATGAAGGATAGAGATCCTCACCTATTTTCAAGTTATTATGTAAAAAAAATTTAACAGTGGAATTTCAAAATAGGGAAAGAATGTAACAACCCAAACTTTTATCAATAAAATTTTCCCTTATTATAATTATGTTATATAGTATAAAACACATATATAACATATTGAACCTAATAAAAGAAATGTTTTCATAAATTAAGAACAAAACAAGTGGTATATATATAAATTAAGGAACCTATACAGATAGAATAGAAACCTTGTTGTTGGAATAGTAAAACGACTATTATGAATATTAAAGTGTCCAATAGAACATTAAACTCACCTATGAAAGAATAAATAAAATTTATGCCTCTTATTTATGAAAATATGATATAATTATATCATGGTATAAAAATACAAATTTTAAAAAAATGATAAATTAAGTGTTGTTATTTTCAAAAAACATAAATGATTATTTATAGATTTATAATTGAAACAACTATTTAATAGAAAATTTATCTTCATAAAATTAATTCATAAATTAATATTTTATTTTTTTTATATTTATAACATAATTTATAAGACCTTAATTGATTTTTCAAAGGGTCGTTAAATTTATTATAATATTAAAATTTGTATTTTTAGAATAAATAGTGATTTTATTTAAAAATTAAATTTCTCATATTTAGAAAAATAATCATAAAATGGAGTCTCTTTTTAAAATCTATATGTATAAAATAGTTAGGGTTAATTGTTTTATTTTTTCTAAAATATTCGATTTTTTGTGAATAGTGAAATATGTTAATTTATAGTATATGCTAAATACATGAATTTTTGAGTCATAGATGATGTATGGATGAGGTAAAAACCCACTATTTCTAACTGAGATGAACTATTTACTATACTTAGTCACAATAATAAACACTATTGGTAGTCTTGAGACAAACTAACAAACAAATGAATAAAATAACCAAAAACACCCCTCTCCCCCTATAAATACCACCCCTCCCCACCCATTCTCCTCACACCTTATAAGACATGTAGATTATCTGAATTATACCAAATTACCTTCCCAATACTCTTTCCCACTTCTATAATCTTATGTTCTAAACAAAATACCAAACCCATATTCCTTAAAGAGGTTCTTAGGGAAACAACATTCAAGAGTTAAAACCCTCAATCCTTCTCTTTCAATTTATTTTCTTTTCTTATCCTCTCCCCACCTACCCTATACAAAGAGGAATGATAAATATAGTATGATATATATACTATAGTTTTATTTTTTTAATGAAATATACACCATCCAATCACTTCTCTTTTCCTTTTATTCTTAAAATGAAAACATTTTATGTGATGTGATGATTCACCACCATAAAGGACAATGAGTTTTTTCCCATAACCACCTTCAAGAAAAGTCATAAAATGATTAAAAATAATTATATAATATTTTAACATACATATTATAACTTTTATCATGTACTGTAACAAATATATAAATAGTATATTTAATAAAATTATACATTGTCGTGATGGTCGAAAAAATTTCATAATAAAGTAAAACAATTTTCATTAATTTTTTTTAATGATTAATCCTCATAAAATATAACCAAATGATATATGAGACTTTTTAATCTTCAGTAATTTCATAAATAAGATATAATTTTACTTCTATAGAATTATCCCCATTTAATAATAAATTAAATATTTTATACAAGTTAACCGATAATGAAACCACAAAAATGAATGCTTCTGAAATGAAAAAAAATGGAGTAAATTACTCACAAAATGGCCATAAATAAAATTAATAAATTTAAAATAAATAAAATACATTTATAAAAGGTTCTTAAAAATGTAATTAAGGAATCTAATT
This sequence comes from Viscum album, assembly GCA_963277665.1. Taxonomy (NCBI): domain Eukaryota; kingdom Viridiplantae; phylum Streptophyta; class Magnoliopsida; order Santalales; family Viscaceae; genus Viscum; species Viscum album. Next base: position 870,263,254 of record OY728157.1, read on the forward strand.
TTATTATTTTTTATACTAAGTACAAATGTAGAATTATTTCGGATATAAGGTAACAAGATTCTAAAACCCAACTCCCTTTCTCTGGGTTATTCCTCTTTTAAGAAAAATTTTATTGCGGATATAAATTTAATATTATTCAAATATAATTTCATTTTTTTACTCTTCTTTTCGGGGATATACATTTTTTTTTATGACTAATAAAATTATTTTCCAAAAGAACACTTCTTTACAAAACCCATCTTGACTCCTATTGATTTATTTCTTCTAAGCTCAAAAATGATGATTCTTATACCAAATATGTTCTTTTCTATTTTACATTTGGGATCACTGAGTGTATTCATGAAATCATGGTTGATAAAATACTAATGAAACCCATTCTTGTACATATTTTATTTAATTAATTTTATTGATATATTTTCTATGTGGCATGCATGATTATGTAAATTTTATGATGTGACGGGTGGGACCAGATTTATATATCCCTGAAATGCATTAGGTAATGGGATGTTTCTCATGAGATGATTCTTATTATGTGTGAACATTATCATATTTTTCAAAATGATGATTTTATGATTATTCGCATAAGTTAGGCACGAACACGATGTTGTATTTGTTCACAATTATGTGTGGTATTTCCCCACTAAGACATTATGTTTCATCTTTATGTATTTCCACATTCTATGCATTTAATAAATGATTTATATCTTGATTATGAATATGATACTATTATTTTGTTATGATAATGATGATTAAGCTCATCCATATCATATTTATTCATGTCCTTATTCATCCTATTACTAGGCTATTAGCTCACTCCTTTCATTGAGTTATATCCTTGTGTGATTACATGTGCTAAGAATAATGTGAGAATAGGAATGAAAAAGGAAATTTCTATTTAGTAAATTTTTATGTTAAATTATCATTCTATTTATGTATGTTTCTAATTTACCAAAGGCATCAAACCTTTGGATCCTAGTTTTGTGATGTTATTAGTTTTTTTATCTTTAAAATAATTTAGTATTCTTATAATAAAAATTTAGTCTCCTATAGAATTCCACTATAGAGGATCAATATGTGGAAGCTGGAAGTGGTTTTTGTCAAGTGTTTCACATCAAATAGACACTCACTGACTATGGAATGAGTTTTAATGATACTTAAATATTGTGTGATAATAAAAGTGACGTTTCTTTAAGTAAAAACCCAGCACATCACTAATGTTCTAATAATAAAGAAAAAAGACCCAATTTCCATTGGTATCACATACAAAAAAGAACATATCATTTTACAATTCATCATAATGAAAGAACAATTTTATGATATTTTTATCAAACCCCTTAGTTTTTATAGATTTGAATTTATTAAATAGAAGCTATGAATTATAAATATAAAATGGTTATTCATATCAATTTATTTTCTTACCAATAACTTTACATTAATTATCTCCTTCTCAAAGGTGGATTTCATATGATATACTTTTCTAAAACCTATAGTTTTTCCAAAAAAATTATAAAAACATTATTTTTCTAAAATGTTGTTGTTTTTATATCATTAACATCATGGGAATAAATTATTTTAAAAAAAATTTGATTCAAAATTTATTCAAATTCAAAATTTATTATAAATAATTCAAAACAAATATTCAATTATAAAGAGTATCATAATAAATTTCAATCACAAAAACTAAAAAGACAATATTACTCATACTAAGGCAATATTTCTACTCTGAAAGGTACTCTTCATTTAGTTTTTTCATTTATTCATTACATAGATATTTTTAAATTATTTTGGTTTTAGAAACTCTAAATAGTTAGAAATATAAATTTTGATCAAAAATAATTATAGTTAACTCTGATAAAAACTTTTCTTATATATATTTAAGAGATCATAATAATTTTTAAAATAATTCTTGGACTAAATCCCTATCATCATATTATAAAATTATTTCTAATAAAAGACATTGATTTATCTAGAATTTGAATTGTTGCCTCCCATGCCTATAAAACCATGGTTCATCCCATTTCCCATGTTAGTTAATCAAAAATTATCTTCTAACACTCACTGAAAAATTTAGTGTTTAACCCTATCCTTCGGCATTTGTTTGATCAAATTTCTCAATCTCAGATTTATTACTAGTCTAATTTTGACATCCCTCATAGAAGAATTTATTAAGATGGAATCCATCTGATAATGACTTATCAAAAGAAAATGGTATTATATATATGATTCAATTCAAAAAAATGTAATTAATTTTCAAGGTTGGGAAAGAATTTATGTCAAAAAATAAGATTCTAAAAAACTTAATCCTGATATTGTAAGATATTTTTATACATTAGTAGTGTTTATTTATAAAGAAGATAAGAAAGATGTTGATTTTAATTTGTTTATAGAAATATATATACATTATTATAAATATTTTGCTGATCTTATTGAAGTGACCTCAGAAGAAGAATCATATCTATCTTCTCACAACCCTCTGGAAAATCTATTAGGGGTTTATTACAAAATATGAGGCATCATTATTCACATATTATGGGAAAGTAAGAAAATTTTCACATATTAGTGCATATCTAAGGTTAGTATCCCTATTTTAGTAGGGTTTTTTAATATCAATAAAGTTTAACAGACATACCCTTTAAGTAATTGATATCATTATTTTGAACTTTCAAATCAATATGAGGAAGATCAACTTAGTTATGTTTTTTTCCATTGGATGATACTATTAAGAATGATTCAAAAATATCAAATATCATGATGTTTATGTGCTTCACTAACAAAATTATAGCAAACATTATAGATATTTTCTATATTAAGAACCAAATTTATTATATGAGAGAAAATAATTCTCTTATTGGTGTAGAGACTATGGTGATGATAATTTTTATCATTGATTAAATGTTGAAAAAGTTTGAGGATTAAATTGATAAAGTTGAGTCTATTTCCAATCATATAAGACTCTTCACCCCGAAAGATTCTGAACAAACAAAAACAATTTCAGATGATGAATTTAAAAATCTTATGGATCCTAAGACCGAAAAAAAATGAGATCTAGTGTTTTGCCTTCAAAAGGATGAGGCCTTGGATTTGAAATTAAAAACTGTAGATGAATTGAATTAGGATTATAAAAAAATAAAAAAATAAAATATTTTCAAAGGGAAGGGTCCTAGAGAGTTTGTTAAAGATTGTTGAACAAGTATTGGAAAATCAATCAATCTCAATGTCTCTTTTATTTGTAATGCAACCAGATTAAGTGTCTAGATTTTTTCCTCACACTAAACACAAATTTTTTATACCTGTTTAGATTTTGTTAAAAAAAATTAATTCCATTAGTAATTAAAAAAGTTGTAGATAAATATAAAGTTAGGTGAATATAAGTTTTAATTAATTCTCAAGATGAAACTCAAATTTAAAAACAGGCTCAAGAATATATTCCTAAAAAAGTATGTAAATGTGTGTTGAGAACTGTATGGAAATTGGAAAGATAATTAGAAGAATATGAGGTGGAAGAATTTGGAGAAGAAAATAAAAGAGATTACAAGGAATAATAAAAAGAAAAAAATGATAATGAGCATATATTCAAAATCTACTCTATAACCTCCATAGTCGGATAAAAAACATGAGTTAGATGTTTCATATAAAGTCAAATAATCATCAAAAGAAGAAGGGGAATATTAAAATTCATGTATGAAAGTATCAAACAAGGAAAAATTAGATAAAGATATAGATTTATAAATGTTTCAGAACAAGAAAGACCTAAAGAACTAAATAAGGCAGATGTTGGACCTTCCAAACCTCATATCTCAAATTATTCATCAATGTCTTCAAAATCCGCTGCAATAGAAGAAAAGAAATTTTTTAAATATATTTCTTAAACATTAAAAAAACTTGTGGATTCAATAATATATATTCTTAAGATATATAGAATATGAAAATAAAATTCAGTAATCTCCCAATGAAAATTAAGAATAAATAATGATAATGACAAAAATCAGTGATCTAAACTGAATCTTAATTAAAACCCATCTAAAGAAATAGTAAGGAACACAATAAAAGATTCAACTAGATGGTGAGCTAGTTTAGAAAATTTGATAATTATTTGAAGTGTCATGATGACTAGATAGTTGAGCTCAAGAAATATTCTTTTGATTATTCCAATTTGTTTCATAACTTTTCATTTGATGTATCAGATAGAGTGAAGTTTATTGAACAGCTCAGAGACATTCATGATTCCTAGAATAAGGAAATCATAGTGTTGAAAGAAAAATTTCAGATGTTGGAAGAATAAAATAACAAGATCTGATCTTTTGAGAGTTAGTTGTTCACAGTAATGAAATAAAATAAGAAGATCGGTGATAATATTGAAGATTGGGAGGTAGAGAATCAGAGACAATTTGTTAAAGAGGGCGGGTTGGTGAATCTTGAATCCTCAGTTGCAGAATACTAGAGAGATCTTGGAAATTTCAAGAAGATGAAGGTGTCGGTCAAAAAGTTATTTAATAAAGAATTTTTTCTTTTTAACTAAACTCTTGATATAGTAATAACTTTATGAATGAAGATTAGTTTGAATTACTTTCTTATCTAAACTATTATGTCTGGATGTTTTCCAATTATTTTGGGTGAATGTGCTTTTCTTCATATCTTGGATAAATAGTTAATTTAAACACAATTCTTTCATATGTGTTTATTTTTATGACGTTTAATTATATTATATACCTTCCAAAATACTTTTGTAAATCACAAAAGGTGAGAGTTTATGTAGAGGGGGTTTTATTAAAAATTGGATGAAATAGTCCCAGGGGGAGTTCATATCTAAGGAATAATTTTTTTAAGGGGGAGAATCCAAATTTTTTACTTTTCATGAAATCTAAAAATAAGTCCTAAATTCCTGTGGAGTAAAAATATAAATTTTATCATTGAATGCCTTAGAAAATAGTTTTAATTTTTTCAAAATTATAAGTTTTTCATTTTAAGTTTTTTTTGTGGTTTTCAAAAAGGGGGATATTGTTGAGTCGAACGTCTTACTTTCTAATTTTACTGTCGTTAGTTTTGGATATCACAAAAACATTATTAAACTATTTATTTACTAAATTTATATATCCAATGAGTTTTACTATTTTTTTGGAAAACATATATATTACCAAACATACAAATAATTATATTATAAATAAAATATAAAATTTTATTATTAAACATGATTCATTAGATTCAAAGTGCCTCTGGTAAATTGGATCAACTACATTTCTAAAAAATGGTTAGACAAGTGTTCTTTCTATTATACTGACTTGAGGCTTAACTATTGAACTAAAATTCGTACCCACACATCATACAAACCTTTTTTCCTTATTGGATTGATAATCAATTCTCTAGTCCATAGGACTGTTAAATGTTTTTAATCTGAGTATACATAATAGTTTCTATCAGATGGAAATATTTTATAGAATTGTAATTGTTCTAAATAATAAAATGGCATAAAATGAACAAAATAACATGATTATTTTTAAAGAGTAAGATATATATAATTATGACCTTTAAAAGTGAAATCTATCGGATGTTGTTGCACCCAACTCAAAAATATGACCAAAGAAAAATTACCTATAAATAGGAAGTTGTTTGAAGAGATAGGGGAAGATGCATTTGCAACTCAACACGTCTAATGATCACTTTGTGAGAACATATCATTCCTAATATTTGTAACATTCTAGATAGATATAGTTTAATGGAATCCATGTGAGTATTGTGAATTCCTTAGAAATATTTCTTTTCTACTTGATGTGCCTGATCGTGGTTAGATCGAGGGCTTCCCTGGATAGGAAGACTGGTTAGTTTGGTCCATCAGATTGATGGATTCTAGGGAAAGGAAAACAGATACATATCATTCATCATATTGAGGGATTTATTTTTTAAAAAATATTTGGAAAACATTGATCTATCAGATCAATGGATACAAGAGTTCTGGAAGATAGAGTCATTCTAATCATCGTATTGAGGATCACCTCGTAAGGAAATATAGACCATTATATTATTTATTAAAATTGTGGATATCTTAAATCAGGATTTATGACATCCTTAGATCTTAAGTTTAAATAGTATAATTACCTTTTCTAAATCTTATATGTCATTGTTCAGTTTATAATATTTTATTATTACTTGTTTCTACAATTTTAATATTCTTCTATGAATTTTCGTTATAATGTTAGTTTATACTTTTATATATAATATTTGTTTTATTATACTATTTATGTGACTAATAAAATCTTTGATTTATCAAGATTTTACTAGATCTGATACATATACTCTGGTCATCAGACCAATTCTAAGTCAGATCTGTTTTTCTTAAGAGGTTTACTGTTTTGTCTTAGTCCAAGTTTTAAAATACAATTCACCCCCAATTGTAGCCATCAAAACCACTTACGACCAAACAGGTTTGGATTATGTTCAATCATATGGGATTTTTTTATCTTTTAAACAAAACAAGAACAAAAAATTTTCTTATCTATGCTTTATTAAAAGAAAAGAACTAAAAATTTTAATTTCAAAAAAAATTTGATATAAAAAATGTTAAGAATGTATTTATAAGATCAACACTACATTTTAACATGAATTATATTAATTATTTAATATATATTATTTCCATAAAAAGTGTTTCATAAAATACAAATTTATTATTATATCATTATAATTTTATAAAATAGATTGTTTATTTAATCGGTATTTTTCAATATTCCCCCAAAAATCAACTATTTCTAAAAAATAACAAAACATTTGTCATGTCCTATCCTAAACATAGTAGATGTTGAATTTTTATTATATTTATAATCAACATTCCTGAAACATCACAGTCATTATAATTTTCACTCTTTTGAAAATATATATTATGTTCATGTTTTTTTTCTACTTATCGGGTTACCTCTTGTCAGTCTTTTAGAAAGATAGAGTTTTTTAAGTAAGATAATGGTTAGTGATCAGTCTTCCATCAAACCATTTCAAACATTATATTTATTTATATCTTAAATGACCTGAAATTTTTTAAGGTCTTAATTTTTTCAATTTCAATCATTTCACTCAACTGAAGGGAGTTCTGGATCGTGACTGAACATTTTCAAAAACATGTGCCAACTCAAAACTCTAAATATATGGATATTTTTTATGAAATTTTATGATATTTTGATTTCTATAAAGGGTATATATTCGATTTTATTCATGAAATAAATAAATTTATGAACTAATATGTAAATAAATATATAATTTTATTCAATCATTAGGTATTTTATTAAAATTGTGAAAAAATGGATCATTTAGTAAAGGAATTTATATAGGAAATGCTTTTTGGGACCCAACTGGGCTCAGTAACTCACACCGTACTTCTACAATTTTGTGTTTGTAGTATTCTTGTTTTTATAGTAGGTGTTCATGTGATCTTTTACTTCTTTTTATAGGATTGAGATTAGTTGTGTGAGTATGAGAAACCTGAGACACAGTGGTTGGTCATATACCATGATAGATAGTATCTTGTAGTTTTCTTATACCTTTGGTTTCTTTTTTTTATTGTATCCTTTTACCCTCCTCTAGTTGTATTAATTTACAAAAGTGATAATGTTTGTGTTTAGTACTTTTTTTCATTTTCAACATTTCTTATGGAAAAAAATCCCAAAGGATGTTTCTTAATTATTATGTGTTATTCACCAACCATTAGAGATCAAGAAATCATTTCTAGTTAATTGTGAATTGACTAAGATAATGGTTTATTATACATTATTTTGGTACATTATAAATGTTATCAAATAATGTCTTTCCTTAGAAGTCAATAATTTTATTTGCAATACCTTATGTTATTTGGGTTGACTCATGGTATAAAGTAGATTTTCAATGCCTCATAACTCAAGAGGTTGTGTATAGGAAAGTTCTTGATCACCACTTATTCATGAGGATACATAAGTTACAATGGGAATTAGGGACTTGAGTATTTATTTTTTAGTTTTTTTATTCCTAATGATGAAAAAAAACAAGATATCAGTGAGATTAAATTTGATTTTAGGAATCTCTTATGATTTTTTTTGTAGAAATAGAAATATGACCAAAGTCAAATTATTCTTTAATGGTCTAGTAAACTGTGAATAATTGGTGGGGATGATCTAGAAGTCAATCTAAGAACTATTGTGAGGTTGGTACATAGATTACCGGCCTATGTGAACAATCCCTGTATAGTTCTACTTTAAACTTAAACATGGTACAATATAAATTTTCATATAAAATGACTTCACTTAGGTGAGGTTATTTTGGATTATTATGGGTGTGTCTTGTTGAAAACCCCAAATATTTTATATTATGCCTCTTTTTTAATTTATCTTCTTCGATATTGTACATTACACAGAGCACCAAGCTTGAACAAATTATTAAATATTTTTATTGGGATAGATGTCACCAAGATGTGAGAATAGTGGGAATTAAAAAGATTTTGTAAATTATAAGACTTTGATTTACAGATGTTTGTAAAATTAATTCTTTTTTTACCAATAAATTAGTGATGAAAAAAATCAATTGAACATAAAGGATGGGTTTTTATAAAAACTATTTTTTATGAAAATAATAGAATTTTATATTAATAAATAAAATGAATCCCTATTAGTGAAAAATATTAATTAAATTTCTATGTTAAATATTTGATAATTGTTTTTAAATTTAAATAATATTTTTTATAGGATTAATATAAGAATAAATCAAATTGTATGCATAAAATAATATTTTTTTTCTAAAGACAATTTTACCACCTTTTAATGGTGCACTTGTTTTAAAACAAAATTTTGACCCTTTTATAAATTCTATTGAAAATTAAAAATTATTTTTAAAATCATAATTTCATAATTATGTTATCGTTAAATTTTGGTACTTTTTTAAATATTTATTTCTTGTTGAATAGTGAAAAATCCAAATTTCTATAAAACTTCCATTTTCAATATATTAATTGTATGTTTATGATTTGAATGGTATCCTCACCTATGAAAGGGTAAATAAAATTTGGTTATCTTATAAATGAAAATATTACATATTTATATCATGGAATTAGTAAATAAATGTTTTAAAAATGATAAATTAAATGTATCTATTTTATTTAATGTGTAAATGTTTATTTACACTTTATACCTAATATAATAATTCAAAAAAAATTATTTTCACAAAATATATAAGTGAATTAATATTTTATTGTCTTCTGATTATAAGATAATTTTCTTGATTCCATAATTAGTTTTGGAAACTGTCATAAAAATGGTAATAATATTAAAATCGGAATTTTTTGAGTAAATGGTGATTTTATTTGAAAATTAAATTTTACATATTTAAAAAATTATTTTCATAAATTGGAGTATATTTTTGAATTATAAATATGAATAAATTTCTATGGAGTATTTTTGGGGTTTTTCAAAAATAGTTGAATTTTTAGGGAATTTTGAAATACTGTAATTTACGGTACTTAACAAATACATGAATAATTGACTCATGGATGATGTTTGGAAGATTTAAAGAAATAATATTTAGTTATACTTATCTATTTTCTATATTTTTTTATTGTAATAAAGGCTATTCATATTCTTGAGCCAAAATAGTAAACTAATACATAAAATAATCAAAAAACACCCCTCTCATCCACTATAAATACCACTCCTCACCACTTCTTCTCCTCACACCTCCAAAGCCTTGAATATTTTCCAATTTCTACAAAATAAATGTAACACCCCAGGTAAATAATGAATATGACATTTTTATATTTATCCCTATTTGTGAAAAAAAAATATTAATATTACTTTAAGGGGAACACTATGCTTGATGGCGTACCCAATACGCGACAACGAGTTCTTTTGAAATCTTACAGTGCACTTTAATAATAAAATAATATTATTTTTAATGGTAGTTAACGCCTAGCCATTATAATGGTGGGAAAGAATGGAACTAACTAAAAAAATGATTATGTATGTTTGTCAAATATTTTTTATTTTTACAATTAATGTTAGAGGATTAAAAATGTGAATGAATTCAAATTTTAAGTGTAAACATTCTAATATTCTTTAAAAGGTCAGTTAACCACCTTTTGATGACGAACCTCTTTTAAATCAACTTTTTGACAATTTTATGTGTTATATTGGACAAAATAAAATTCTTCTTTAGAATCGGGACATCAAAATTTAATTTGTGTAAATTTTTGGTATTTTTCTGATAATGTTCATTTTTTAATGAATAGTGAAAAATGTTGTATTCTAATTCAAAACCTATTTTTAATCTAATTTATTTATATGATTAGATTATCTTTTGAATTAGTTTCAAAGTGAAATTAGAATATATTTTTACCATTTAATCCAATAGTGGTCGTTGGAATTAATTTCATTTTGAAATCGGACTTAAACTACTGTCAATCTTTTGATACTTATTGTTTCATAAAAACACGTTATTTGCTCTGACAGTGGGACTTAATTATTAAATTAATTAATGTAACTTATATGTTATAATTTTTTTAAAATAGACATCATTTTTGAATTCGAAATATCAAATATAGATTAGGGTGAATTTTTGGTAATTTTCTAAAAAACTTCAATTTTTGATGAATAGTGAAACCACTAAGTGGTACTTATAAAAACTGATTTTCCGTTTAAATGAAATTTTACCACCTCTATGTTTTGAATTTCAAAAATCCGATATACATGGTTGTCATTAAAATGTAAAATTTGGTTCAATAGAATTAAAATAATTTTTTGGCGAATAGTAACTTTTAAGTTTATTAATCGCGATTAGTGGTAATTAGTGTAGTTTAAGGTAAAATTAATGTTTTAATAATATGATATGAGATTTGCACATGTAATAACCTTATTGGATGTTTCATGGCTGACAAATAAAATCCATGGGTCAACTTGGGGACCCCATGGAGCCACTTTGGTTGGGAAATGACATAAATAACTTTTTATTTAATGTAAAAGTAAAAATGACACAAACATGATTTGTTTTACTAAAACAATTTTTTAATGGGGTTATAAGAGTCATATATTTGACTATAAATAGTCATTGGAAAGCTAAAAATATTTCATACATTATTATATTTTTTTATAATTTTTATACATTAAATAAATTAAATTATTTATGACATCATGATGATGCAGCGATTACCTCATTATTTAACGATTTAAATAAAATGAAAAGATAATGTAAAAACTAAAATCTAAACTTGTCAAAAACCTATTGGATGGGTGGATATAGAACCTTTATCACCTTATACTCGAATTATTGCAATGTGGGACCTTTTAAATCCGAAACTCATTTTAAAATAAAGTAACATTTCTTTACTTTCCAAGAGTGCCCCTCCTCTCCTCTTATAAAAGGCCCCCATCTCTACCTCTTTAACCACACATCCAAAGCCTTTGGCTCGGCCAACCCCTGCCCATTTTGACTCCCCACATCACTATCTACATATGTGAAGCCACAATTTGGGCATAATCCTTTCCAAGGAAGCCTTTGAGCTCAAATCAAAGAGAGTTACCCGATTTAATGGTAGTGTCCTCTCTTGTGTTCTTTTGTTTTATTTTGCTTCTCCAACACCCTAAACTCTTTTTATTCATTTTTTTGTAACAAATACAGTATCTTCAATATACTAGGATGTTTTTATAAGAATAATTCTAGCTACACTTACACACACCTACATCAAATTTTTAAAGAACATACTATTTCTGTGGATTGCGAGTTTCTGCCTCACGAAATGATGATTGTTCAACACTCATATAACCCCTTAAAAGGTGGCCATTAAGATGTAACTATACTTATATATGATATATAATATTTTTATGTTTTACTTAAGCTTCTGTATTTTTCTTTTGTGGCATACCTTTATGGTTTCCATTGTGTGTAAACACGATAATTTCATTTTAGGAAGTGCGGACTACCGCCCCCTCAAAGTGATTTGATTCGTTAATGCCATATGTGGGATGTATAAAGGATGGATTTAAAGTTATTATATATGATGTATGTTACATATAAATGATGAATATAATTCTGGAATTAAAATATACATACCTCTCATTTAGTTTTAATTCCATTAACATGACATAGAAATGAAAGTAGCGTTCATGCGTATGTACGGATTACCGTCTCCATGAACGGTGCATTTCGTTTCTCAACTCTAAATGATTATGTAATATTATAAATACATGTATATTCTGTATATATATGATATATATGATATCCAAATCATGAATATCATTATGTATATAATGAACCTTTTACCACACGAACAACATGTAATTGTAAGAAGTCCACTTTCGACTTAAGAGCCAAATATCGACAAAACAAAAATTATTAACTTAAATGATTAGATAATGTTTATAACATGGAAATAAGTGATATAAAAGGAATAATGAAGTTGAAAAAGGTTCTTAAGCAAGTAGAAATTAACTCAATTTTATTATTCAGGATGTTAAAGAACGATCGAGTCAAGTCGGGCCCGAGGTAAGGGATCCTACTCCTCTCTTTCTTTTTAAGTACACTCTTTTATGTCATATCTTTTAAGCTCATATTTCTTGTGATTGGGATGTTATTTTATATTACACATACTGTAAGTTTTATGTTTATATGATGAGAGACCCTATTCTCTCTCATCAATCCATTTTGGATGTTTTGAGTGGCGCCGTTAGGCTGCCGAATTTTTGTAAAAGATCTAACCTCTCTCTTTCTCTTTAAGTACTCTCCTTTATGTCACTTATTTTAAGCTCCTCTTTGTTATGTTGGGGGATGTTCTTTAATATTACTCTTTCTACAAACTTTATTTTAATATGATGAGAGACCCTATTTTATCTCATCAATCCATTTTTGTACGTTTTAAGTGGCGTCGTTAGGATGCCGAGTTTTCGTAAGGGATTTTTCATCTCACTTTTATTCCTGTGGAATTTATGCTAAATTTTCCAAAATTTCCTTTGAGTGTTGTATGTACTTCCCATTATTTTACTCATTGTGTAATATAATTTCATTTATGAGTATTTAAATCAATGTTTTATTGTCCCTCTTTCACGGGGTGTATGTTTCGAAAGATACCCATGTCGGTAAGGGAACCTTTCACCCTCCTCTTTTTAAAAGACTTCTTTTATTATGTCTTTTAATTAACATACTATTATGTTTGGATATTTTCTTCTATATCCTTATTGAATTAAATTTTATTTCTATGTGATTAGATACCCTTTTTATCTCTCATCAACTCATTTTCTGAATTTTAAAGTGACGTCGTTGGGCTGTCGAATTTTTGGAAGGGAACTTCTTAACCCAATTTTGATTCTTTGGGATAAACATGTACTCCTTGAATATGTGTTTCTATGAATATGTGTGAATGACCTATATTTGTTTTACACTTAATATCTACTTATATTAGGTTTATTTTTTTGTCACACATAATTATGTAATTGATTTATCCTTAATCTAAGGATTCCGTCTTTGTATCGGACATCGTCTCAATCTCCAATCATTGAGGCATAATTTGTTTTATACACAACTTTATTATATACGGTGTATAAAACCCTTTGACTTTTACGTTTAACCAAAAGGAATCTTTTTTATACGAAGTGTTTTACTAAACGACAAAAGGGAATGTTTTTGTCGTACGTATGCGGCGACAACGACCTCTCCGCCGCCGTAACCATTATTTGAGTTTCAGATTCCTCTACAAGCCATTCCTTCTTTTTAAAAGAAAAATAAATACCATGTTTTACATTTCTTTTCTTTTCGTATTAAAAATTGTTTTCATAATGTTTTTATATCAATGTGTTGTATTGATATCTTTTGATTGAAAAGTAGAAATGTTATGTTTCCTTTATGCATGTTTTATGTGATACGATTATGTTATGGTTCTTGGGCATTAGTATGAATATGGGTGGTTCTGTGATAAACTAAGGGTGGGTGAGCCCGATATAGCTCTCCAATGCATTGGGTAACGTGAAGGAGTGAAACGTTAAGGTTTCTCCGAAGATATTTAGGGAATATACTGTGGTGGGTATTTCAAACGTAACCAAGAGGGTTACTCCCTACGTAAGAATGTTATGAATTCCTCAAGTTACCTTTTTGTCTAATGATTTATATGATTTATTTATGATTTGATGAGGTATATTAAAGTGCCTATGTTTTATGGGTAAAGTATGATTTCATTCTTATGTATATATGAACTCATGTTTCCTTTCCCTATTTTTATATCCCTTACTGAGCTTTTTATGCCCATCCCAAGTTTTTTCTGAATTTTTTTCACAGGTCAAGGGAATGGTACATGATATGATGATAGTGTCAAGGAAGTGTCAAGAAAGAATCCATGTTTTATTTTGAATATGTTTCTGTTGATGGGAAAAAATGAATACTATCTTTTATGTAACCACTTTGTTTAAATGTGGAATGTAGTGAAAGTTTTATGATCTAATTCTCTAAAACTCTAAACCTGAAAAGATCCTCAATGTAAAATCTTGTAATAACTCAAGATTAAGTAATTCATAAGGCTGGGGCCTTATAGTTGGTATCATAGGTCGGTTTAGATAACTTTAGAGGTTAGGGTATTCTTTAAGCACATTTGACATTACCATAATGGTTAGGATTTCAGAAAGAGTCCTAGTTTTAGATAAAGTGAATGAGTAAGTATATCTTATTGTTTACCTTCCTCATTCGTACATGATGGTTTTTTTGATATACTCACATTGACATTTCTGTTATTAGTGAATGGATTGATCTAGCAGGCACCAAAGAGACAACATGTTTGAAGGAAACTGTGGTGGTTCTCTAATTAAGATACTAGATAAAATGGGGGATTCAATGAGGAAACTCATGGTTATTCTAAACCAACTATCAAGGAGTCATGATCAACCACTTGAACCTTGGTATGATCTGTAATGCATCATGTACGAGATTTCCAATCGATGTGGAAGTTCAGGTAATAATTATAAAGGTAACCATTAGAGTTTATATGATCCTTACTTTTGAGGTAATTATGGGTTATTATATGTTATGATGGAAAATGAAAGGCATGAGATAAACTTGAGGTTAAAATATGTGATGATCATTTTTTAAGATTTTATCTCTTTTTGGGGAATGTTTTAAGAATTTTATAGTTTTGTAAAAAGGACAACACGCAGACCGTGTGCCAACCTGTCGCGTCGGACAAAGCTGCGGGAATCGAACCCACAACCAAAGTGCGACTGGTATTTATCGCCTACCACTGGACTACGTGAAGTCCCTGGTAAGATTGACTAATTATTTTTAGTTATATGATATTAGGAATCAATAGTAAGTTTATTTTGGGTTATATATAGAAATTATTAAACTATCATCGAAGATATGTGATTAGGTTAATTACTTTTCAATATGAGAATTTAAGAGAAATTGATGTTATTTGGAGATAAAAGTTAATTTGTACCTTGGAAGACTATGTGACTAAATCCTTCAAATATTTGGATTTCAATCTTAGTTTGGTTTACTTTGAAGAATTTTATGGAAAAATTGTTTATCAAATGGTCCTCGTTGAACTTTGGGTTTTGTTGGTCAAATTTTGGAGATTAAGAATAGATTTTCTTTTTATAAAGGGTTATCCTTTTTTGGATTATCTGATCTTATACTAACCATTTTGGTTTTGGTTTTGGTTAAAGTCTAAAGACATGGGAAGTATATAGTTCTCTTTTTTGGATTAGGTGATTCTCAAGAAGTTGATTATAATACTCTTAATGCGAACAAGTCTTCCTAAATACCCATCTTTTGGAGAAAATATGAGTTTGATTAAGGAATCTAGTCAAAGTTAAAAGTCTATGTGACAAGTAAGTATGTTTCATTATGATTTAGTTAAGATCAAAAATAAATTCCTCAATGAAGAGTAACATAAAACAAAAAAAAAATTCTATTATCTTTTCCTACTGAGGAATCAGATACCGTTTAACCCATCACAAGTTTGTGATTTTCTTATGGTTAACATTCTCCTAGACATGTATACTATCACTCTCACTCAGAACATGCCCCTTTATTTTTTCCTCCATGTCCATATTTTCATACTTGGAATCCTAACCGTTATAATGGCAGGAAAGAATGGAACTAACTAAAAATAATAATTATGTTTGTTTTTCAAATATTTTTTACTTTTTACAATTAATTTTAGAGGATTAAAAATGCGAATGAATTCCATTTTTAAGCGTAAACATTCTAATATTCTTTAAAAGGTCGATTAACCGCCTTTTGATGACGAACCTCTTTTAAATCCACATTTTGAAACTTTTATGTGTTATATTTGACAAAATAAAATTCTTCTTTAGAATTGGGACATCAAAATTTACTTTGTGTAAATTTTTGGTATTTTTCCGATAATGTTCATTTTTTAACGAATAGTGAAAATTGTTGTATTTTAATTCAAAACCACTTTTTAATATAATTTATTTATATGATTATATTATCTTTTTAATTGGTTTAAAAGTTAAATTAGAATATATTTTTACTATTTAATCCAATAGTGGTCGTTGGAATTAATTTCATTTTGAAATCGGACTTAAACTAGTGTCAATGTTTTGATACTTATTGTTTCATAAAAACACGCTATTTTCTCTGACAGTGGGAGTTAATTATTAAATTAATTAATGTAACTTATATGTTATAAATTTTATTAAAATAGACATCATTCTTGAATTCAAAATATCAAATATATATTAGGGTGAATTTTTGGTAATTTTCTGAAAAACTTCAATTTTTGATGAATAGTGAAACCACTAAGTGGTACTTATAAAAACTGATTTTCCATTTAAATGAAATTTTACCACCTATGTGTTTTTAATTTCAAAAATCCAACATACATGGTTTTCATTAAAAAGTAAAATGTGCTTCAATGGAATTAAAATAATTTTTTGGTGAATAGTAACTTTTAAGTTTATTAATCGCGATTAGTGGTAATTAGTGTAGTTTAAGGTAAAATTAATGTTTTAATAATATGAGATGAGCTTGAAACATGTCCTACCTTTATTGGATGTGTCATGGCCGACCAATAAAATCCATGGGTCAACTTGGGGACCCCATGGAGCCACTTTGGATGGGAAATGACATAAATAACTTTTTATTTAATGTAAAAGTAAAAATGACACAAACATGAGTTTTTTTAATAAAACAATTTTTAAATGGGGTTATACAAGTCATATTTTTGACTATAAATATTCATTTGAAATATAAATATATTTCATACATTATAGTATTTTTCTATAATTTTTAGACATTAAATAAATTAAATTATTTATGACATCATGATGATGCAACGATTACCTCATTATTTAACGATTTAAATAAAATGAAAAGATAATGTAAAAACTGAAACCTAAACTTGTCCAAAACCTATTTTATGGGTGTATTTCGAACCCTTATCACCTTATAATAGAATTATTTCAATTTGGTACCTTTTAAATCCGAAAAACATTTTAAAATAAAGTAACATTTCTTTACTTTCCAATAGTGCCCCTCCTCTCCTCTTATAAAAGGCCCCCACCTCTACCTCTTTACCCACACTTCCAAAGCCTTTGGTTCGGCCAAACCCTGCCCATTTTGTCTCTCCACATCACTATCTCCATAATTGAAGCCTAACTTTGGGAATAATCCTTTCCAAGGAAGCCTTTGAGCTCAAATCAAAGAGAGTTACCCGATTTAAAGGTAGTGTCCTCTCTTGTGTTCTTTTGTTTTATTTTGCTTCTCCAACCCCCTAAACTCTTTTTATTCATTTATTCTGTAACAACTCCAGTATATTAAATATACTAGGATGTTTTTATAAAAATAATTCTAGATACACTTACACACACCTACATAAAATGGTTAAATAACATACTGTTTCTGTGGATGGCGAATTTCTGCCTCACAAAACGATGATTGTTCAACACTCATATAACACCTTAAAAGGTGGCCATTAAGATGTCACTATACTTATATATGATATATAATATGTTTATGTTTTACTTAAGTTTCTGTATTTTTCTTTTGTGGCATACCTTTATGGTTTCCATTGTGGGTAAACACGATAATTTCATTTTAGGAAGTGCGGACTACTGCCCCCTCAAAGTGATTTGATTCGTTAATGCCATATGTGGGATGTATAAAGGATGGATTTAAAGTTATTATATATTATTTATGTTACATATAAATTATGAATATAATTCTGGAATTAAAATATACATACCTATCATTGATTTTTAATTCCATTAATATGACATAGAAATGAAAGTAACGTTCATGCGTACATACGGCTTACCATCTCCATGAACGGTGCATTTCATTTCTTACCTCTAAATGATTATGTAATATTATAAATAAATTTATATTATGGATATATATGATATATATGATATCCAAATAATGAATATCATTCTATATATAATGAACCTTTGACTGCATGAACAACATGTAATTGTAAGAAGTCCACTTTCGACTTAAGAGCCAAATATCGACAAAACAAACATTATTAACATAAATGATTAGATAATGTTTATAACATGGAAATAAGTGATATAAAAGGAATAATAAACTTGAAAAAGGTTCTTAATTATGTATAAATAAACTCAAGTTTATTATTCAGGACGTTAAAAAACGATCGAGTCAAGTCAGACCCGAGGTAAGGGATCCTACTCCTCTCTTTCTTTTTAAGTACACTCTTTTATGTCATTCCTTTTAAGATCATCTTTCCTGTGATTGGGATGTTCTCTTATATTACTCTTAATTTAATTTTTATTATCATATGATGAGAGACACTATTCTCTCTCATCAATCCATTTTGGAAGTTTTGAGTGGCACCGTTAGGCTGCCGAATTTTCGTAAGAGATCTAACCTCTCTCTTTCTCTTTAAGTACTCTCCTTTATGTCACTTCTTTTAATATCCTCTTTTTTATGTTGGGGGATGTTATTTTAAATTCCTCTTGCTGAAAAATTTATTTCAATATGATGATAGACCCTATTTGATCTCATCAATCCATTTTTGTAAGTTTTAAGTGGCGTCGTTAGGCTGCCGAGTTTTCGTAAGGGATTTTTCATCTCACTTTTATTCCTGTGAGATTTATGCTACATTTGCCAAAATTTCCTTTTAGTGGTGTATTTACTTCCCATTATTTTACTCATTGTGTAATATACTTTCATTTATGAGTATTTACATCAATGGTTTATTGTCCCTCTTTCACGGGGTGTATGTTTTGAAAGATACACATGTCGGTAATGGAACATTTCACCCTCCTCTTTTTAAAAGACTTATTTTATTATGTCTTTTAATTCACATACTATTATTTTGGGATACGTTCTTCTATATCCTTATTGAATTAAATTTTATGCCCATGTGATTAGATACCCTTTTTATCTCTTATCAACTCATTTTCTGAATTTTGATGTGACGTCGTTAGGCTGTCGAATTTTTGGAAGGGAACTTCTTAACCCAATTTTGATTCTTTGGGATAAACTTTTACTCCTTGAATATGTGGTTCTATGAATATGTGTGAATGAACTATATTTTTTTTTACACTTAATATCCACTTATATTAGGTGTATTCATTTGTCACACATAATTATGTAATTGATTTATCCTTAATCCAAGGATTTCGTCTTTGTATGGGACATCGTCTCAATCTCCAATCATTGAGGCATAATTTGTTTTATACACAACTTTCTTTTATATAGTGTATAAACCCCTTTGACTTTTACGTTTAACCAAAATGAATATTTTTTATATGAAGCGTTTTACTAAACGACAAAAGGGAATGTTTTTTTCATAGGTATCTGGCGACAATGACTTCTCCGCCGCCGTAACCATTATTTGAGTTTCAGCTTCCTCTACAAGCCATACCTTCTTTTTAAAAGAAAAATAAATACCATATTTTACATTTCTTTTATTTTGGTATTGAAAATGGTTTTCATAATGTTTTTATATCAATGTGTTG
Source organism: Viscum album (assembly GCA_963277665.1). NCBI lineage: Eukaryota > Viridiplantae > Streptophyta > Magnoliopsida > Santalales > Viscaceae > Viscum > Viscum album. Next base: position 870,283,182 of record OY728157.1, read on the forward strand.
TATTGATATCTTTTTATTGAAAATTGGAAATGTTATGTTTCCTTTATGCATGTTTTATGTGATATGATTAAGTTATGGTTCTTGTGCATTAGTATGAAGATGGGTGGTTCCGTGATAAACTAAGGGCAGGTGAGCCCGATATAGATCTCCAATGAATTGGGTAATGCGAAGGAGTGAAACGTTATGGTTTCTCCAAAGATATTTAGGGAATATACTGTGGTGGGTATTCCAAACATAACCAAGAGGGTTACTCCCTACGTAAGAATGTTATGAATGCCTCAAGTTACCTTTTTGTCTTATGATTTCTATGATTTATTCATGATTTGATGAGGTATGTTAAAGTGTATATGTTTTATGGGTAAAGTATGATTTCATTCTTATGTATATATGAACTCATGTTTCCTTGCCATATTTTTATATCCCTTACTGAGCTTTTTATGCTCATCCCAAGTTTTTTTTTGAAATGTTTTTCACAGGTCAAGGGAATGGTACATGATATGATGATAGTGTCAAGGAAGTGTCAAGAAAGAATCCATGTTTTATTTTGAATATGTTTAAGTTGATGGGAAAAAAATGAATACTATCTTTTATGTAACCACTTTGTTTAAATGTGGAATGTAATGCAAGTTTTATGATCTAATTCTCTAAAACTCTAAACCTGAAAAGATCCTCAATGTGTAATCTTATAATAACTCAAGATTAAGTAAGATTTAAGGCTGGGGCCTTATAATAAATCTCCCAAAACTATACTCCATGATTTTTTCTCTATGTTTTCACCCAAAATATCATTTCTATGTTCCTTAAGGAGGTTTTCAAGGAGAGGAATTTATGAGGTAAAATATCATTTCAATCATTTAATTTTATTTTAATTTTTGTCCTTATCCTTTCATATCCTCCCATTATCTAAGTGGTATGAAAAATATATTATATTATATATACTATATTTTTGTTATTTTAATGTAATTTCCTTCATCAAACCTCTTCTCCTCTCCCTTTTACTCTAAAAATGAAAACATCGTCCATGATGTGTCGATTTACCGCCATTCTGGACGATTCATTTTAATTTTACACTTTCACCTTCAAGGCTACTGATGAAACCATTTTTACTATGAAAATTATTTATAATATGTATATTAATACTTATTTTTTTATAGAACAAGTATCTATAAAAAATATTTATTAATATGAAAAATATTTTTTCATGGTGATTAAAAATGACGAAATAATTTAAAAATTTATCATTAATGTTTTTTCTAATAAATAATCGTAATATCTAGAAACAAAATGATATATAATACCATAAAATCTCCTTAAATTTCATTAATATCATATAAAATAAATTTTTGATAACTATTCCCATTTTACATGATCGTTAGTAAATGTATACAAGTGAACCAATCATGAAAACCAAGGAAAAGAACACTCCTGAACAAAATAATTGAATCATATTACTCATCAAAAAGGAAATATATGGACATAATAAAATTAGAATAAGTAAATTAAATATTGAAAATTTTATGAATTAAATTATTACTGAATCAAATTTCATTATCCAGGATATTAAGTACATGTGGAGAACTCTTTCGAATATAAGGTTATGGATTCTCCCCGAACCTCAATTTTTCATTCGGGTTATGCTTTCTCTATCCTTACCCGATGTAATTATTCTTTATTTTTATATATTATTTTATAAATTTTGTGTATATGTTCCAAACTCATGTATCTAGATATTTTTAACTTTATTATATGGGGAAATACATTTTTTATAAAATTCCATTTTCAATTCCTCCTGATAAGCAAGCCAAATTAAAGGGAACATCCCAATTGCATACCCATTTTCAAGTACACATCAAAATATTATTAATAAAACAATATTATTTTGAAATGGCTATTTTTATCGTGAAATAATATCCTAGTTAATTTCTAGTTCTATGAAAACAATTATTCTTTTGTCCACTTTAAATATTCTTTTATATTTTCCATCAAACTACACAGAAGTCGCCCATTTCTAAATTTTCTTAAAAACTCATTTTAAATGTTTTCAATTCGGTTGGAAATCATATATGTCCAATATATAATTTATGTTCCCTTTTATCTGGGGTATACATGTTTAAAATATGATTTTATGATAAGTAAAAGTGATCTTCAAAAATAATTCTTCGTTAAAAAGTAAAAAAGGGGTATTTCCCTCAAGAATTACTCAATAATTTTATTAGAAACTTTTAATCTATATCCACACCCTATAATAAATACTAATCATTATTGAGATTCATCTCATGTGTTAACATATATCATATTTTATTGAATAGTTTATACATATTTTTGGGGTGTAATATCTTGATATTGTTCACTCTATTACTCTGGATGGTTTCTGTTTATGTTTATTGTCTTGGAAAAATTATTAGTATTTCATATGATAGTTTCAATATGAATTTATATGTGGATTATGTTACCCCCCTTTCATGTGAGGAATGCATTAGACTTATTAATTGATGTTAAGGTCCTTCTATAGCCCCTCTATGCATCGGTAGATCACATGAGACAAACTACACTGGGGTTTTACCCATTTATATATGGTGTCTTTGTTGAAGCATTAAAATTATGTTTATGATGTACAACATTATGAATTCCATCATTCTTATATTAGTAATTAATAATCCATATGATTATTTGACTAGTTTAATATCCATGGTTAAGTTTTATTATCATGTGATTATTTAAATATCATTATTTACTCAGCTTCTATTCATGTCGTATTATGTTCAAGACTATGGTTTAATAGACTATGTTTTAGTTATTCACCTTGCCTTATTATTTATGTTTATGATTGATTGTTGTATTTCGTACCCTTATTGAGCATTTGATATCACCCCTTTCTTATATTTTATTTTTATCCAAGATATGAAGATATATATATTGAATGACTTTCAGGGATAATCTAGAATTTTATGTATGTTTCCAATGTAGTTTATATATCATTCTTTCTTTCAAATTATAATTTAGTACTTTCACTTATGTCTATTTTTTCAAAGATACTAAACTATTTTTTCCTTTAGGATGTGAGCTCTTGTTCAAAATACCAATGTAATAAAGTAAGGAACCAAATCTAGGCTACTAGGGTTAGGGTATTTAAAGATGGTATGAGAGGAAGTTTATTAGAAACTTTGAAAACCATATTAATGACAACATAGGATAGATAAAAAACCCCCTATGATATAATTTTGAAATATTCCTAAAGAAAGAAAGTATATTATTTAGTTATTAGTTATACCTAAATTTTCATATTAGGGTTATTTGAGTCACTAGTTCAGATATTACACATTATGATTCATAATGTTCTAATCTAATCAATTGAATTCCATTTTTTCGAAAAAGATCCTAGTTGAAGGAATGGAAACTGTATCAACACGAATATCCCATATAGGTATTTTCATCCTAGGTAAGATAATGATGTTAAAGATAGAAATGAAAATGTAGTATAAAAACTTATAACTATTTTGGGACAACTGACTCATATAATGAAAACAACCTTAATTATATGGATAATCCTGATCCAAAATGCGGTTTAAAAATTTTGCATCACTTTATCAGAAAAAAAAATATTCATCATTCAATGCGACTAAAAAAATTTATAGATATGAAATGGATTAGTTACCTAGAAAGCATATTTCTCACATTGGGATGTAATAAAATGTATAATGTTATCTTGGTAATTTATCATCTCTCAGAATATGTGGATCAATGTTGGTTATTGATTCGAAACACTAGGGATGAATAGGTAATTGAAAACATGAAATGGATGGATTTTAAGGAACATTTATTGGAATAATATTTTCCTATATAACAGTAAGTGTATATGGAGATGAAATTCGTGAGTCTAATATAGAATGAGGGTAAAATATTTTCCATGTATGAATCCAACATTACAAGGTTAGAAATGAATTTTATAGACAATATATGTAGTCCAAGGATCAACATTGATAGTTTATTTGATGTTCTTAAACCAATTATATGAAGGTAACTAGTCTCCCATAAATTCTCATCATATAAGGATATAGTATCATGTTACATCAATATGGAGAAATAATTTTCCCAACCATATCAATTTGAAAAGAAGAAATATAAGAAAAGGGGTGACGAGTACTATGGAAAATAAAATAAAGAAAAAGGGAAAAAGGGAATGATGTAATTTCCAACTTGTACTTAATGTGGAAGGAAATATCATGAAGCATTCTTTCTGGGAATGGGAGGTTATTACATATCTTGAGAAAAAATACACCATTCCCATGATTGAAGAGGTAATAAAGAATCCAGTTATTTGAAATGATTCAACTATATGAAGATGGGGCACCAAGAAAAGGAATATAAAAATCTTCAAGGTAATATAGATTAAAATAAGTAAAGGGATCTAGTCCAAGCCTATATAGTTATAATATTCGAAATAAAAGAATTTATGAATTAGTGTTTTTTTATTCATTAATTGTTTTACATTATTCTAGTTATTATAATCATGATATATATAAGGATTGTATTGTTGTACATCTTCTTTAATAAATTTAAAGCATGTGATGATTAGAACCAGTAATCAAGAGGAGTGATTCTATTATACGTTGATTTTATTGAATACATGTGAATTGGGAAAAAACACCATGAATATTATTTTGATGTTGAGAAAAGAATAAATAGATTTTTTGGGGTAGTATTAGTGACCATGAAGGAGGTTAGTGGTCAAATGGTTTATGTTATTCGGTAATTATGAGATTTTTGGATTCAAGGATGACCTGAGATTTTATTTTTGGAATCATTTATGTTTTCATTAAAGCTTAAAGGTGATAAAGGTATAAAAATATTAGGTATCTGATAATAATAGATCAATTGTGTTTTTTTTTTGAAAAAATCTAATGTTAAGTAAACTTTCGTCTAAATCTTTGGTCTTTGAATATTAATAGAAATGTTGGATGGGTCTTAAGGTTAACTACTTATGGAATAGATTAAAGAAAACATTGATTATGATTAAAGTATAATTTATCATATTGGATAAACTATTATAACCATTTTGGTTTCAAAAAAACCAATTAAGGTCTTGTGGAATGACTTGTGGATTGTATGATTCAAAAAAGTGCTTCATGCATAAAAATCTATCATGAATATCCACATCCATATTTAAAAAATGAAGTGCAGATAGATCTAACCATGACCAAAGGATGAGTTTATGACATGGGAAGGAATTAATTATGTCTATCCTCTAAAGTGATTCTAGGGATAGTAAAGTAAACCCTCAACTCTAGGAAAATAATTTTGAAATAAAAACATTATCTATTTAATTTTCTTCCTAAAAAAACATTGATCATTTAACAGACCATGAATTTACCATGTTTTGATTGTAGACATTCTAATGTCCATGTTGTCTATCACTCTCCATAACAACATGATAGTTGTATTTCTCGACCATGACTATTTTTTCATGAATGTTCTCTTATTTTGTAATCCTAGTTTGTGGTGACTTTCACATTTATTTTTACCAACTTTTATGTTGATGTTTTACAAACACTTTTCATGATGTGGTATTTCCAAAAATAAATTTCCAAGTATAATCCTTTATTTTTGTTGATTTGAAGTTTTTAATTGAGAGGAAGCAATTTATTGCATGTGGGTATAATGTAACACCAAAATATTTTTTGGAATATCTATTTTTAAATTTATCTTCTTTGATAGTTTACGTTACAAAGAACCCCAATCTTATATATATGATTAAATTTTATTATTATAATAGTTATCACCGAGCTATTGGAATGGAAGGAATAAAAGAATGTATGTAAATTATGAAAATACAAATTACACATGTTTATAAAATGAATTCATTGTTTACCAATTAATTAGAAATAAAAATAAAAAACAATTGAACATAAAATATGTGTTTTTATAAAAAAATATTATTTATGACCATAATGGAATTTTATATTAATAAATTATATTGGTCAATATTACTAAAATATATTAATTAAATTGTTATGTTACATATTTAGTAAAAAAATTAAATTAAACTAATAAGTTTGATAGGCCTAATATAAGAATGAGTCAAATTTTATGCATAAAAGAATATTTTTTATAAAGAAAGTTTTACTGCTTATGTTTTAAAACTAAATTTTGACACATTTATAAATTAAATAGGAAAATATAAACATAATTTGTTGAATCATAATTTCAAAAGTATCTTATGGTGAAAATTAGTTATATTTTTAAAAATACTTATTTTCCATTGAACAATGAAAAAACCTGATTTTTATAAAACATCCATTTTCATTATGTTAATATTTTATTTATAATTGGAATAGTATACTCACATATGAAAGTGTAAATAATATTTTGGTATCATATAAATAAAAATAAAATATATTTATATCATGTAATAATTAAATAAATTTTTATAAAACCATAAAATAAGTGTTGTTATTTTGCAAATCGTAAATATTTATTTAATATATTGTAATTAAAATAATGATTTAAAAGAAAATTATTTTAAAAAATTAGATTCATAAATTAGTATATATTTTTCTTATAATTATAATATAATTTTATGGGACATTAATTAATTTTTGAAAGTGTCGTAAAATTTGTTATAATATTAAAATAGGTATTTTTCAAGTAAATGATTATTTTTTAAAAAAAATTAAATTTCACACATATAGAAAATTATTTTTATAAACTTTTGTCTATTTTTTAATTCTATAAATATAAAAATGGTTTTGATAATTTTTTTGGGATTTTCCTAAAATAGTAGATTTTTTTATTGAATAGTAAAATACGGTAATTTATAACATTTAACAAAAACATGAATTATTCAGTCATGGATGATGTATGGAATATGTAATCCAATAATATTAAACTTTACTTCTATATTTAATATATTTATTCTTGGGAATACAATCTATTCATTTTTTCGATCTAATAATAATAAACTAATGAATAAAATAACCAAAAAACACCCCTCTCGACCACTATAAATACCACCCTCACCATCTATTCCCCTACAACCTACAAAGCCTTTAATATTTTACAATTTCAAACCAATAATTATAAAAACCATCTCACCCATGTTTTACCTTCTTAAAAACACCCAAAGGAACAATTCAAAGTTTCTTATGGAGGTTTTCAAAGAGAGTAATTCAAGAGGTAATATCCCCTTGCATTCTTTTCATTTTTTTTAATTTATTTATTTTCTTATACTTTAATCAACTACACTTATCCAAGTGTAATTATAACTCCATTATCTCATATATACCATTTTTTTTAATTGAATATCATCCATCAAACTACTTCTTCTCTCCCTTTTATTCTAAAAATGAAAACATCCTCTGTCATGTGTCAATTTACCGCCATCATGGATGATGTGTTTCTATTTTCTATTAACACCTTAAATGATTCTCATTAAACCATTTTTATTGTTTAAATATATTATATTATGTATATTAAAACTTATTTAGTGTTCTATAACAATTATATATACAAAATATTAATTAATATGACAAAATTAGTTCATGGTGATCAAAAATACATCAAAATAATATTAAATGTTATCATTAACTTTTTTTCTAATATATCATCCTCATATATAGAAATAATGATATATAAGACCATAAAATATCATGTAATTTTATTAAAATAATATAAAATCAATTTTGGATTTATATTCCCATTTTACATGATCTTTTTTACATGTATATAAGTGATACAATCTTGAAAACCAAGGAAAAGAACACTCTTGAATGACAGAATTAAATATTATAACTCATCAAAATGGCCATATATGAATATAATAAATTTATAATAAGTAAAATAAATTTTTAATAGGTTATTATTTAAATTATTAATGAATCTAATTTCATTATATTGGATGTTAAGTACAAGTTCATAACACTTTCAGATATATGGTAAGGGATTCTCTACAAACCTCCATTTGTCATTAATGTTATGATTAATCTACCCTTAACCAATATAGTTCTTCTTTTATATAAATAATTGTTCTAAATTCTATTTAGATGTTCAAAACTCATGTATCTAGATCATTTTATCTTTCTTTTAGGGGAAACACATGTTTTACAAGGTTCCCTTTTCAATTTCTCCCACAAAGCACACCCAATTAATGGGAACATCCAAATTTATTACCCATTTTTAAGTAAACATCATAATTTGTTTTAATACACAAATATTTGTATAAAATAACACATTTTTAAATTGAAAAATATTTTAGTTCATTTCTGGTTTTATTAAAACTATTATTTCATTTTCCTCTTTAAATACACTAATATTTTCCCTCAAACCATACTGAAGTGGCCCATTTATAATGTTTATAAAACTCTTATTACATGTTTTTACTTGAGTTGGAAATAATTTATGACTAAAATATAATTTTTTTCCCTTTTTATTTTCTAGGATATGCATGTTTACAATCTGATTTTATGAAAAATACCAATTTTTTTCTAAAATAAATATTCTTTACAAAGTAAAAAGGGTATTTCTCTCAAACATTCCTCCTTGATTTTATAATATTATTTTCCTCTATTTAAACACCCCCTGTTGAATACTAAAAATTATTTATATTGACCTCTTATGTTACAATATATGATGTTTTATTAAATAGTTTATGATTATTTTTTTGGATGTATTATCTAGATATTCTTCGTCATATTACTCTGTATGGTTTATGATTATGTTTATTATCTAAAGATAATTATTAATATTTCATATTATTGTTTTAATATGAATGAATATAATGATTATGTTCCACCCCTTTCATATTAGGAATGTGTTGGACTTAGTAATTTTTGGGTAGGGCCTAATATAGCCCCTTGATGCATCAGTAGGTCTAATGAGCAAACTAGACCTGGTTTTTACCCTTTTTGTATGGTGTCTTAGCCTAATCCTTGGAAGTGGGTTTATTATGTCCAAAATCATGTATTACCTAATAATTATATTAGTACTTGTTAATCCATGTGATTATTCTACTAGTATAATATCCATGGTTAAGTTTCATTCTCATGTGATTATTTACATGGAATTATTTGTTCTTCTTTTATTCCTTCGAGGTTATTCTCAATAATATGTTTTAATGAAATGTGTTTTAGTTATTCACCGTGTCTTATTATTTATGTTTACTATATCTTTCATTGTTTTTCTTATCCTTCCTAATAATTTTATCTCACCACTTTTTTATGTTTTATTTTCCCCCAGGATGTGATGATATATGTTATGAGTAACTTGCATGGAGAATCTAGGAGTTTATAACTATTTCCAATAGAGTTTCTATATTGTTTTTCATTTCAATTTTTAATTTAATACTTATTTTTGTATCTAGTTTTCCAAATGTACTATACTTTTCTATCCTTTGGGATGAAAATTATTGTTCATAGTAATAATGTAATAAATTAGAGCACTAACTCCGAGCTATTGGGGTTAGGGTATTTACATTTCTTTCATGACCTTGTTTTGTTATTCCACTATAATCCATTTCGTGATTTTTTAAATCCATTAAAAACCCAAATGTTTTACTTATATAAAAGTGTAATTGATTTATTTGAAAAAAAAATCAATTATGAAAAGGTGTATTTTATAGAAATCGTGTTTCATAAAACAAATTTTCAAAGAATATTGTGTGATGTGATAATGGAGTGTTTTAATAAAAAACTTTTGTTTGAAATGTTTTTAAAATTGATATAGATTTCGGATTTGAAAATCACATTAAACTTTTTGAAACTATGGAAGAAGTTAAAAGAGATGGTAAAATATTTTAAGGTTATCATAAAATTTTATCAAGATTTCTTGTTTTGAAATTAATTTTTAATATTTATTTAATGGGAAAATATTGTGTTTTTAAAACTAATAATACATTGATAAAAGTTGTTTGGGGTTTGTTTGAAGGATTTTGTAATGTATTTATTTTGTTTTAGACCAGATTTGATGAGACTTTGTCTCTTAATATCCAAATATCTCTACAAAAACTCTTACAAAAAAGACAGAATTCTCAATCGTTGATTGGATATTCAATGTATTCCATTACATTTTTTAGAGGTGGTGTCCCTAGGTGATGAATCTTTCTAAAATATTATTTTAATTGTGGTTCCAGATACTTTTCTAGACTTTAGACCCCATCCAATCCTTATTGGACCACATTACACTAACATATAAAGTTTAATGTGGTTATATTGTGTTGGGGAAGTGCCTTGATGAATTTGATGGGATATTTGATTCTCTTAAGGATCCTAAATCTCTAGAGGTCAAGTCTATCAACTCCTTGTTTGAGGGACCTGGTATATAATAGTGGAATGTCATGATTCATATTGTGTTCTTTTAGGGTGGGGAAACTTTTCATTCTAATAAGTCATATTTTAATGTTCTGTTAAATTATAAACGGTTTCATTTCTTGGGTAACCTTAATATGTCATGTGTGTTGGGATTACAAATGGGGAAGGTTTAGACCCAGATGATTAGCTCCTATTTATTTTTCTACATATGCTTTAGTACAATAGGGCTCTATTCACAGGCCTTTTAGTGAATCTATTAAAATAGTGAAATATATTTCAATGGTAGTCTATATTGATTCATATTTTTTCGTCATTGTAATCAAGACCGTTTGAGTTTTACATTTTTTTAGCTCAATTTTTTTGGTGAACTTTATGTTTTTTGGATCTCTTGTGACATTATTTTTTCCTTTATATATTTTATTTTATATAAATTGGTTTTGATCATGATAATGGTTTCAATTTATTTAGATATCGTTATAGCTCCTTGTGGATGTGCACTTCTGATAAAGTGTTGGTCTCTATCTTGATTTTTTCTAAATCCCTCAAAACATGTTGTAATATAATATATGGTATGAAGTCTTTTGTTAAGAACACTTAGATATTTGGGGTTGTTTTCTTTTAAAATTTACTCCTATTCCATTCTTCCATTGGTTTCGGCCTATGTTTGGTGTTGGATATTGTCCAGGTTAGTTGTGTTTCCTTGGATTCCTCTTGTTTTTTCTTTAATGGTTGTATTTTAAGCATGATGTGATGGATTATCTCCCTCATAAGAGGTTAGTTCCCTATTTTTTTTTTGCTATATTTGTTTTTTTGAGTCCATTCTATCCATAATTAGATAGGCCTTCATAGTTTATTCAATTATCTAGAATGATATGGATTACTATTGGACCTAGCACCCATAGGTGCAAGTGGATGATTAGATGATCCCATAAAGGGGTGAGTATTAGTGTTATAAATCCATGTTTTTTTATTATGTGACTGAGGTATAAATCCTTGTTATTTATGTTAATTAATTTCATATGGTTAGATCACTGATGGATCTTTATAGAATTGGATATTTTGGATATTGTTGTGTTTTTTTATTTGAAATTCCATGAGGTTTCAGTTTCATCTCTTTGGTATTTTTTTGTGAATTGCGATCAAAGTCTCTTAGATGAGTTGAAAATATTTGTTTTGGAGTATTTCTTTCAAGTTCCATTATTTTGGTGTATATTTAAATGTTGGGTAAACATATGATAGGTCTCCAGTTCATTCTATGTTTTTTCAGTTCCCCTCAGTGTTGTGGAGTCTTTTTTTAGCCACATGTTGATATTGGTGGAAATTCTTAAAGGATACTTTGGAATTATTTTTGGGGTTTTCTCTTATAATTTTACCAAGTGGAAACTTTTGCGTGAGCCTCCTTATCTTTTTTTACCATCCACCTCATGTTTTGAGTGTGGTGATTCTTTCAGTCTTCCTTTTTTCAATCTTATAGACATGAAGCTTTTTGGGGATAGAAAGAGATATAGTGGGGATAATTGTCACATATCTACCTACAAATTCTAGGTAGTAAAATTTCATTATATTTTTACTCATAATTCAAATAACATCCTATAATGTTATTATTTTAAAAAATTTAACCTTTTATTTTTTTCCTTATATTTTGTTTGGGTAAATTCTGAGGTCATTGTGGTTAGTTTTTCATAAATATGTTGTTTTCCAAGTAATACCATGGTCGGAAATAAATTATCCACCTCACAATTTTGGACATAACATTTATTTTCGACCTATAATTAGAATTGAATTTCTTTACCTATTGACTAACTAAATTTGAAGAATTTAATTCATGTGAAGGAAGTTTTGGATCATGACCAAACGTTTTAAAAAATGTTTTCCAACTCATCTTTCAAAAAATTTGGATAGTCTAGATGAAATTTAATGATCACATGATATCTATTAAATTGATTTTATAATCTTTCTAAAATTTTGAGGGATGATATATATGTTTCCAAGGTTCATTTTAATTAATGGTGGATACTCTATATCTGGTCATATTCTCTATCTAAAATGCATAGGAATTTATTTTACTAAATATGAACAGTCGATCTATCTAGATTCATTATATTTATTCATTAATTAATAGAATCTTAAATTTCAATCCATTAATGATGAAATTTTTATTCTAAACATGGAATGAGTATAATAAAAAATTATACAGAATGCGATTTTTTTGATTTCATCATTTACTGGGTAAAAAACATGAAAACTTTTTGAGATACGAATTGATGACATAATTTTTATGGGTTTTAAATTTCATTAATATGTAACCTATTCCTTAATTATTGGAATTTTTACACCAACACTTTATCAACCATGGGATCTATAAGGACTCCATTAGGATGATTTTGGCACCTTATAAATTGATCTATGGTGGATAAATGTGTCATTATTCATGGATTTTATTAGCGATCCCCATTCCTTCCTCCTCAGGTCAATTTCATTCATAGGTTAAGGAACCATTGGAGAGGGAGACTCTGGTTGATCATATATTCATAAATCCTTTTCTATTATCCTATAAATACTCATTTACATTTGATTTCTCACTATCAATTGGTGATGATAGTCATATGTATTCATCCTCTTACATAAAATGTGTGATTCTAGGTTGTCTTCCTCCTCTATCATTATTTTTTCCTCTATTTATCTTGTTAGAACATCACAGTTGGGATTCGTTACCAAGAGATTCAAGGTAGGGGATTTCAAATTGAGTCCTTACTTTTTAAACCATCAGTATTCACCCTATTCACATTTAAATTTTTAAAGGTGTTATTCATAAAATTATTATTTAAGAAATTATTTTAAAAATTGGATTTCCTAACCTTTTTGAAAAATGGTTTTAAAACATACCATTTTTATCATTTTAAAGTGTGTTCAAGTATTTTTTTGTTAATTATAAAATTTTATATTGTTTAACCATTTAAAATATTATTCTTTGTGGTTTTATATTGAATATTAAATCATGTTTCATTGAGAAGTGTTTTTTTCTATAAATATTGTCCTCGACATAACGATTTTTCATCAAAAATGATCTTTAGTTCTTTTGAGCATTATATGATCATTTGGATTTAAGTAAAAACCACTTTTGATATTTTTTCCTCATGGTAATCCTTGGGTTGTTAAGTTGGTGTATGTAACAGGATAGGTTTATTTACTAAAATCATAAGACAACACTAACATAAAATATTTTAATGAAAAAGGATTACCCTAATTTTGGGACACTTCCCCTATTATCCATGCACCTATGGTAATGTTCACGTGGTTCCTTTTTCACCATGATCTTTACCCTAAATATTTAACCTCCAATAGATATTGTATGCCATGTTTAAATGTTACATTATCACCTTTTATATATTATTAATCATTTAATTGTTTATGTACATAAATGTATTGAATTATTTTAATCCATTAATTTTTTATATTTGAATTGATTTGGTTATTATGTATTTTTACAATGCACCAAAATGAAGAATTTATTAAAATGTGAGTTTAAATGTATACCTCTATAAGGTTATACACCATAATTTTTTTAGAAATTGTTTTTTTCTTTAAAATGATATCTAGTTAATTTTATTCAAGATTGAATTTTTTTTGAACATCATTAGAAATACGTGTTTAATTTTTTTTAACCATTCCTTGTTTTATTAAACTTTTACATCAATGGATTATTGGTTAAAGGCCTTTATATAAGAAATTCTAGGAGGGACCCTAATGGGATCATTATCACAAACCCTTCCTGTATTATGTTGTGTTTTAAAACTTCTTGTTTATGTAATAGGTCTTTGTGTGGTCATCGACTTATTTTTTCAAGGTTTTATATTGGTTTCCTGAGGGTAACTGACCTGAGACATGGTGGTTGGTCCTGTACCACTAAGATATTGGTTTTTGTAGTTTTTTTTTTGTGTTTAGTTTCTTTTTTTATCATCTCCTTACTCCCTATTATAGTAGTATAAATTTAATTATAAGGTCATGTTTTAATTGATTTCTTTTTTATATGTTATGATGGAAAAAATAACACCCAAATGATTCTAATTGATGGTTGGGATAAAGTCACATGTACATAAAGATTGGTAAGACCCTTCAATTCAATATAGAATCATCTCAATATCCTATTTAGACTGTATTCTAGGATAATTTTATTTAAATAGTATTAAATTAGTTATTTCCTAAAATAGGAGTAATTTTCCTTATAATCCCATATATTAGTTGGGGTGAGTCATAGAAGGAAGGGGATTAGGAATGTGTAGTGACTCAAGAGGTAGTTCAAGAGTGGGTTATTGATCACCACCTCTTTGTGATGAGGATTGAATTTCAAAGGAAAGTTGGGAATTTATTCTTTATTTTGATTTATTGGTTTCCTAGTGATAAATTTGATTTAGACTATTAAAGAGATTATTTTTTATTTTCGGAATCTCTTATGAGTTTCTTCTTAGTATAGAAATATCACCAAAGTTTCATTATGCCTTCACGGTCTGTTAAATCATGAGGAATTAGTGTTCTTTATCTAGAATTCGATTTGGTAACTATTGTAAGGTTGGTGTGTTTTTTACCATCCCATGTGACTAGGCCATGCATTGTTCTAATTTAACCCTAAACTTTGTACCTATTCTATTTTATCCCAAAATTGCTTCACCTATGAGTGTTTTGTTTGGAGGGTTATGGGTCCATTTTTTCAGGCCATTATTTGGATATATTGGCTTAATCTCTTTAGTTAATTTTTTAAATATATTTAAAAATAAAATCTTCTACTTAAAAATTATTTTAGTTCTTTCAAAAGTGTTTTCAATAACAAAAATAAGTGTGTTTTTATGGAAATATTGGTTCTAAAAATTGATTTTCAAAGACACATATGTGATGTAATAAAGTATTATTTTAAAAAGATAATTTGGTTTTTGATGTTTTTAAAAATGAAATGATTTTAGAAATTAAAAATGGGATTAATGTTTTGAAACCATGTAATAAGTTCCATGAGATGGTAAAATATTTTCTGGTTGTGATAAAATTATATCTAGATTTTACATTATGAAAGGAAAGTATAATATTTATTTAATTTGGAAAACTTATGTTCATTGAAACTAATGATGATTTGATTGAATTTATTTTTTTATTTTTTAAAATATTTTATATTATTTGTATATTTTTCCATAGTTGATAAAACCATGTCTCATGATGTCCAAAAATTCCTCCCAAAAAGTCCATCAATAAATACGTAAATTTTTCTTATTGATCCAACCTTTAAAATATCATTTTATTTTATTTAGATGTGGAGTCTCTAGTTGATTACATTACCCAAAATCTGAACTAAGTGGTAGATTTGAATCCATTAAAGCCTTTCGAAATCACCCAGGTCCCCTTGGTCCATTTCCACCTCCTTATTGATTTCTATAGGTTTATCTTCATGTACTGAAGTGGATTAAAGACGTTTATGGAATCATTGGTTCTCTCACGGCTCATGAATCTGTTAAGGTCAAGTCTATCAACTCCTTATTTAAGGATCATATATGAGAGTGCTTGGAAGACATGATTTATCTCATGTTCTTTTATTGTGGGTAACATGGTCCTTCTACGAAGTTATTTTTAAAAGATCCAAGAATTTTTAAATGCTGTTTCCACATTGGTTACATAAAATGGTTTTATAAATTTGGATATTGAAAGGGGTATTTTTTATCAGGTATCATTAGCTCCTGACTAAGGGGTAGAAAATTCTTCAAGAAAATAGTGCTTCATCCATAGACATTATAGTGGATCTTTTTACAAATTTTTGGAGCTTTTAGTTGTAGTTTATTTTGATCTATCGTGTTATTTCTGAGATTCATGTTGAGACTATTTCAGTTTTATTATTGTAGTTCATTGGTTTTTCTTGACCTTCTCATATTTGGTATCTTATGCGTCTTGATTTAGGTCCGTTGTGGATGTTCTCTTTTTTACCATTATTTTGATCATGATGGTGGTTTTTCTTTCCTGGTATTTATTTATTTCTTCTTATTAATGTGCACTCTTGACAAGGTGTTAGCCTTTATCTTTAATATTTTTTAATCCATCAAGACATTTTTTACTCTTAGATATGGTGTGGAAACCTATTTTGAGAAACTATATATATTTAGGGTTGTTGTGATGTATGATATCCCTCATGAGAATATAGTGACATATTCTTTCATCATCCATGTTGTTTCGATCTATTTTTAGTTAGACATAGATATTACTTGATAATTTACTAAGTTAGTTATGATAATGTGTATTCTTGATTGACAAGGAACCTATATGTGTTTGTGATGATTTGATAATCCCATAGAGGGGTGATTCTCGGAGTTGAGAATCCTAGGTTTCCTTTATGTTCTTTCATGGTTTTGAAATCATTTTCAATTTTGTTCCTTACTTTTGGATTGTTTTATCATTGATAAATAATTAGAGTGTTGTCTCTTTTGGGGTTAATTAATGTTTTTAGGATGTGACATTCCTAGAGGTTTCGTTTTTGGCTCTTGGATTGTTCAGTATGGTGTGTGATAAAATTATATTCTTTGAGTTGAGAAGATGTGATTTAATGAATTTTTTCCTCATGTTCAACAATTTTAGTGAATCTGTAAATAGTGGTGAGACTGATTCTAGGTCTCTGGATATATCTGATTGTTTATATTTTCCTCTCAGTGTTGTTGATTTTTTGTTTTGATACATGTTTTGATCTTGGTGGTTCTAATTAATGCCTCCTTCGGAACACTTTTTATGTATTTCACTTGAAATTATGCCAAGTTGATAATTTTGGGTGAAAATTCTTTTATTTTTTTCACCTTAAACATCATGAGTTGAGTTTCAATGTTCTTATAGTCTTTTCCATTTCTATCTTTTAAACTTAATACTTTTAGAGGATATAAATCCCTATGGTGGGGAGAATATTAACATCGCAACATATAATTTCTAGATACAAAATTTCATTGTATTTGTACACACCATTCCTAAAAAATACTAACTCTAGATTCTTTTTTATTCTTTTCACCATTTATTTTTTCCCTAGTTTTGTTCTGGGAAATTTTTGGGGTTTCTTGTTTATGTTTTTGAAAAATTAGGAGTTTTCTAAAAAACTGAACGATTGTTTCTAACTTTTCCACCTCTCTATTATGAACATAACATATTTTTATGAAATCTGTTGTAGATGAAATTTTATGAGATATTAAATAACTCAATTTTAATAATTTATTTCAAATTGAGGGTGGGTGAATCATGAAAAAAAATTGTGAAAAATTTGTTCCAACTCAATAACCTAAATCTATGGACATTTTGGATAAAATTTTAGGATCAGATGATATATGTTAAATTTTATTTCCAAATTTTCCAAAAAAGTGTTTGATATTTAAAAATAAAGGACAATTTTCATTAATGTTTGATGGTCGTGATTTGGACATCCTCTATGTCAAATATTCATGGAAATTCAGTGCATTGAATATGGACATTTTGTCTATCCAGATTCATTTTTTTATTGATCCACCCCTAAAATTATTCAATGAGTGTCCAATGATGTTGAATGTTTTAGGAGGAGTGAATTACAAGAAAGGGATTCATTCTCAAGAAAATCATTTTTCAGGACTCCATCATTTATCATAGTGAAAATGTGGAACCATTCAAAGTTCAAAATTGATTAATGGATATATATGGATTTTTCATTTATTTAATATCATAACCTACTACTTAATTCAAAAATATTCTCTACCAACCATTTCTGGAATGAAGGGACTCTAGAAACTCTATTGGGGTGATTTTGAAACCTCTAAATTTGCATTATTGTGGATCAATGTGCCTTTAATTTTGGATTTCATCAACTGGTCCTGTTTTCCTCTCCAGGTTTATTTCTATAATTATCTCAAGGAACCATTGGTGAGAGAGACTCCAGTTGATCATAGGTGGGTAACTAGTTCTCTACTGGCCCTAAAATCCTATTTTCCCTTGTATTTATCTTTGTTAATTAGTGATAAAAATGATGGGTACTCCACTAATTACTGAAAAAAGTTTGATTCTTGGTTTTCTTTATCCTCTCTCTTGAATTTTTCCTCTCTGTAACTTATAGAAATATCCTCATTAATATTGTTCATCAAGATATTCAAGGTAGTTTATTTCAAATTGGGTCATTATTTTTTGAATAATTATTGTAAAACATATTCACTTTGAAATTGATAAATTCATGAATAATGAAAATGAATACTTAAGAAATTATGTTAAAAGTTATAATTTCTTTTTCATTTGATAATGGTTTCAAAACATTCACTTTTTATAATTTTAGAGTGTTTTCATGGATTTTTTGTTAAATTCACATGGTTATTTTTTTATCCATTGTAAATCTTATTCATCATGATTTTTAATTGAATACTAAATAATTTTCTATTGATACAGGGATGTATTCTAATTTTTTTTCCTCAAGGTAATTATTTCTCATTGGAAACGATCTTCCAAGATTTTGAGAATTATATGCTCAGTTTTATTTTAGGAAAAAACTTATTTTTATGTTTTTTAACAAGTTAATCCTATGGTTATAATGTGGGTATGAGTAACGGGGTAGGTTTAATACTTATACTAGAATACAACACAAACTAATTATATTTTTAAGAAAAAAGGAGTTCCCCCTTTTGGGGACTCATCCCCTCCATGCCATACACCTAGGGTAATTGCATAGGGTGCCTATTTAACCGTGTTATTTACCTTATATATTTAACATCACCTATATCTAGGGTACAATTTCATGGTGTTATATAACTACTTTTGATATATTTAAAATCATTGAATTGTGTATATTTACATATTCCTTGAATCTGTTTTATCCATATTTTTTATATTTCAATTGATTCAATTATTATGTCATTTTATAATTCATTGAAATATAGAATTTCTAAAAAGGAAATTTGAAATATATTCATTTTAAATGTTTTACAACCAAAATCCATGATATATGATTTAAATCATTAAAAGAAGATATATTCTATTTTATTTAAGAATGAAAATTATTTTTAAACTTTTTTAAAAATTCAGGATTAATTTTATTTAATCATGTCATGTTTTATTTTAATAGAGAATCAATGAATTATTTATTAAAGGAATTTATATATGAAATACTTCATGTAACCCAAATTGGCTCTACAGATCACATCCTTCATGTGAAATTTAGATTTTTTAGTATTCTTCTTACTATAGTAGGTGTTCGTATGATCTTTGACTTCTCTATGTAGGTTTAAGATGGGTTAGTTGAGGGTGGGGATCATGACACATGGTTTGTGGTCATAGAAGACAAGGATATGGGTTTTAGTAGTTTTTTCTGTTAATACTTTTCTTCTATTTTTGTATCATATCATTATACCTTATTATCGTTGTATTGATTTACATTGTTGATGATGTTTCCACTAATTAATTCTTCTGATTTTGCTATTTTTTGTTGGAAAAATCATTCCCACAAGTTATTTCTTGATGCTCGGGTTCCATTCTCTGGCCCATGGCCATCTTGAAATACTTTACGGTCTGTGGTGAATCATCATGGATATCAGTTTCGATGGTACTCTAGGTTGGTTCATTAAAATGGTGTCATAGGAGGTATTTTCTTAAATGGAATAATTTTTCTTGTAATCCCTTTTATTTGTTGGGGAGGATAATTATAAAAAAAATATTACAAATTGGTCAGTGCTAAGAGGTAGTTCGTGAGTTGGTGATTAATCACCACATCTTCGTGATGAAACTTTAGGTTCCATGGAAATTAGATAATTTATTCTTTCATTTGTTTTTATGGTTTCCTGATAAAAAATGATATTTAGAATACCAATGAAATTATCTATGATTTTGGTAATCTATTAAGAGTTTTGGGTGAGAATGGAAAGATGACTAGATTCACATTACACATTTAGTTTCTAGTAAACCATGAAGAATCAGTGTGCCTAATATGGAAGTCAATTCATGACCTTTTGTAAGGTTGTCTCATTGATTACCAACTCTTGTGACCAAGCCATCTATATTTTTTATTTAAACTAAAACTAGTTACCTTTAATACTTTTTCCAAAATAGATTCAATTATGTTATTTTAGTTTTGAGGGTTATGGGTGTGGTTTTTTTTATTCCATTGTTTAGTTGTTTCAACTTTATCCATTTGGTTATGATTTAAAATCCATTTAAAAACCAAATTTATGACTTAACACAAAATTCATTTGATTTCATTGAAAAAAAATCAATTACCAAAAGGGTGTTTTTTTTAATCTTTGTTCAGAAAATTATTTTTCAAATACACTTATGTGATGAGATAAAGGAATACTTTAAGCATAATTTTTTTAATGGGTTCAAAATTGAAGTGTATTTTTAATTTTCAAATTGGATTAATTATTTGAAACCATGGAATAGGATTCATGGTCTGGTAAAATATTTCATGTTTTTGAAAAAGTTATATCAAGATTTCACATTTTGAAAGGAAAGTGTAATATTTATTTATTTTGGAAATATTTTTTCCTTTGAAACAAATGATGCTTTTATAAAAGTGTTTTATATCCTGTGAGAAAGATTTTGTGTTATTTTTTTTTATGGCCTGAGTTAATGAGCCTACATTTCATTATGTCAAGAAATTTATGACATAAAGACCATTGAGAAAGAAATAAATTTTTTTCATTTATCTAGTCTTCAAGGTAGTCCTTCACATTTCATAGATATGATGTACTGAGTCAATGAATCTACCAAGATTTTGAATTAACAAGTGGTTTTTAATCCTTTCCATCCTTTGGAAATAACTTATGCGTTATTGAACCATTTTTCAAAATCATTTAGAGATTAATGGGTTTCTCTTGATGTGATGAAGTGGCTTGAATAACTTAATGGAATATTTGATTCTCTCAAGGCTCTTGAATATCTAAGTGTTATTTCTAAAAACCCAATTTTTGATGGACCTAGAAGAAAATGGTTGGATGTTATGATTTATCTTTTGTTCTTTAAATTTTGTTCACCCAGTCATGATTGAAATATTTTAGAATTAATAAATAGTGTGGTTTCTTGGATCACATTAAGAGGCTCTATAATTTGGTCTACTAAAATTGGATGTTTTAATCGGGGTTCATCATCCCCTGTTTGTATAGAATTATATGCTTAAAGAAAATCAGGATCTATCCATATTCCTCAAAGTTAAACTTTTCACATTTTAGACGATATTTTGGGGGCAGTTGATCTTGATACACCTTGATATTTATGATGTTAGGGTGGAGAACGTTTGAGTTTCCATTATTATAGTTCATTAGTTTTTTGTGACCCTCTTGTTCTGTATGTTATCTTATGGAAGATTTTTTCATTGTAATAATGGATTCATTTTCTTAAGATGGCTTGGTTTTATCTTGAGGATGTGCACTCTTGAAAAGGTATTGGACTATGTCTTGAATGGTTTGGAATACCTCAAGAATTGTATAACCCTTAGGGATAGTACGCAATAATGTGTTGAGAACCATTAGATATTTGGGTTTGTGTCTTTTTGAATTCTATCCAATTTATTTCTTCTATGAGTGTCTTTCTATGGTTGGGGCTGGATACTATTCATGTTGGTTGTTGTTCCTTGGTATCCTTTTTTCCTTAATGGTTAGATCTCAATCTTGATGTGATGGATTATCTCCATCATGTGAGTATAGTTCCATATTGTTTCACTATAATAATTGTTCTAATATCTTTATAAATGAAATTCGATAGACATTGATAATTTAGTCAGGTATCTAAGATGATGTGGATTCTTGATTGACCAGTTACTCAAAGGTTTTGATGGATGATTCAATGATCCCATCGAGGGGTGAGGCTTGGTGTTGAAAATAATAGGTTTCCATTGAGTACTTTCCCATGGTAAATATACTTTTTAGTTAAGTTCAATGCTTGTATATGGTTGGATCATTTATGGTTAATTTGTAAAATAAATTTTTAAATTGATACATAACTTCATCGCTTATGCTAAATTTAGAATATTTTTATACCAAAATCTTTTACCACTTAACTACCAATTTCCTGTTTATCCTTAAAGGCCTCATTTCCTTGGATGTAATTTTCAATAAACCACTATACAAATCTCCTTATGAAATTATCATTTTTGGTGATCAAATTTTGGGTATCAACTGTTTTCATTCTTGAGGTAAATCTTTGAGATATCATCTCAAAATGTTGTGAAAACCATTTTTCATTCCATAGGTTCCTTAAAATATGATTAATTATTTTTTTCAAGTGGAAAATATATATATGGATGATTAATGGGTGAGGTATGATATATCCTTCAAATAAATTTTTTATGATTTTATATCTCATGAGATAAGAATATTGTGTCTGTATATGATCACATATATATTTTTTCACACGATTGTAAAAGGAAATTATCATGAATAGAACTATTCACTTGATTATTCATGGATATGATCTTGTATATAATTTTTCAAAGGATTTTGTGTGTAAATGATCACATATGGATTTTTGAACTTGATGGTTTGTGTATGTGATCGTGCATGGATTTCTTATAACACATCTTTATAGATCAGACACAAAATCTGCTCACCTAGATTTCTCAACTCAATCTCATGGTCATATTTTTTCTAATCTTATTTTTTATTCTTATATGTATGTGACCAATTTTATATTTTCTATATTTCTGATATGGAAAATCACTATTATTATGTACAATGATCCTCACTTATTTAAAAAATTCCTTTTTAAAATGGGTTTCTCCCATAACCACATTTTTCTTTTTATCAATTATTTTGTAACACAAAATGAAAGACCAAACCTTCTTTTTTATTTTCTCATTTTCAAGTTAGATAATTAGATCTCCACTTGAGATATTCCACTAGGATCTATATTATTCTTCTAAAAAATATTCCTCACATGTGTGTAATCAAATCATTCTATCAATAACATGTATAACTATATAACAACATACTAAATCATGGATATTATCATTAAAGAATGAAATCATTTATATTTGAAGAAACATTTTTATGTAATCTTTGTTAAATTGATCGTATCTTATATTAAAACTCATTTTTTATCTTTCAAATGTGGAAGAAAATTTCCTATAACATCAAATATAATTTTATATTTTGATCACCAATATGATTTTAAAATATTCTCATTTGAAAAACCAAACTTAATGAAATAGTGATCCTCCTCAATCTCATATATTATTTATTAATTTTGATATTGAATCATGTATTCTCATAACCTCGTGATTTTTTAAACATTGGTGAATATACCAGATATCATCAAATATAATTCTTCATTTTCTTGAATTTTTTTCATTTAATTTGTATTTAAATATTCTAGAATTTCTAAAATTAGATCATACTTTAAAAGTATTAAAGATAAGATTATCATAATTATTTATTACAAACCACAAACTCATATTGATTTGTGTGATATTTAGATCAGTAAATAACATCTTAATCATCAGTCAAAATCATTTACACTTAAGAATCATTAATTATTTAATTTCTCAATTTTAAAAATTTGGCTAGCTGATATACCTTATGATGTACTTGTACCTTGTGATGATGTATCTTAAGATTTTAATAAGGTTTATACCTTAGAAAAAATTATAGAATTCACCACATACTATACATTATAAAGTCCCTTAATAAAGTTTATATTGCCCTATGAAGTCTGATGTACCTTATGAATGTACCATAGGAAATTCATCTATACCTTATAAATATCAACGTACCTTATGAAGGTACCATATGAAATTCATTTGTTCCTTATGAAGTGAAACTTATGATGATAATGTTATACCATCTAAAGTTCATAATGTCTTGTATATAGGTAGATTTCCATAATTCTGTAAGAAAATAATTAATTCATCTCAACACCAAATGCCTTAAACACATATATGAACCTCTTTAAATCACTTCAAGATACTTTTTTCGAATATATCAAACCATATTATATTTATTTCAACTATTAAAAAGTTATTAATGTATATTAAATATTCATCATATATTATTTACCACATATATTCAGGATGCTTCATTTATATATTTAAGACAATTATCTCCAGTCATCATCCAAATGATTCTAATCACTAAATATAGCCGCCAAAAAGCTATGTCATCAATGGATTATTTCTCCATAAAATTGGATTTATTTCACCAGTTACAATAGATTTGATATATTTTAGTAACAAATTCTTAAATTTTTTCACCCATCAATATATTTAATGCCATTTAACACTATTTATGAAATCACTTCTGTGCACTTCAATACTTTTCATTGAGTTGGGGAACAACTCTATAATTTTCTGATGTTTGGGTATCTCACTAAGAATCTTATTTTTTATGTTTTACATTTCACTATATAAATCTTAATTTATATATATAATGGAAACAAGATTCATTATACTTTACCCTTAATATATTGAAATTTCATTCATGTTCAGTGGGTGGATACTCACTCCATCACCCAACAAATTAAACATACATTAACATTCACATTTAAAAAAATACAACACCATATTATAAAATCCATTTGGGTATATCAATATCCACCATTGGGTTCTTTAAAAATAGTAATTTTTCTTCTAAGAAAATATTTATCAACTCCTCCTTAATAATAATAAATTAAACGGTCAATATAGGGTCTTCATCCATTAATTGATATTTTATAAATATAAAGGAAGGTCCTCTAAGGGAAACTTTTTTTCCTTTTAATATTTTGATTTCAAAACTCATATTATCCAATTTTATTCTTCCAATTTTACTAGGATTTTTTAATTCTAAAATAGAAGGATTATACCACATTCTTATTGGAAATGTGCCTTAAAATATCTAAATCTAATTCTATGGGGGATAACCCAATGTTGAAAAGAATTGGTAAATTTAGAAAATAAAGGTTTCCATTAACTAACTTCATTGTGATTCCAAAATTAAATTTCATATTTCAAGGGTTATATCAATATATTTTTCAGTAATTCATGAACATTCAATCAACTTAAAAAAGAATAAAACACATTCAAGTGTAATTATATTACTTTCCCGTTTTATTCTTAAGTGAAACTCCCCTTTGTAACCAAAATCATTATAATAAGAATAGAAATTGGAAATTGGCCATCATACCTCATGTTTCAGTTTCATTCAATTCTTCATGGATTCCCATATTTAATTAAAAATAAATAGATGTTTTTCATATTTGTATTTTGATATCTCCCCTGCAAGGGATGTTATCCAATATTCTTTAACATTATAGTTTTATTCTAGTAATAATCTTCAAGAATTTTTTATACCAGTTGTAGATTATAAGGAGATGTGTTGTAAAGAGACACTAATATTTCAATTGAAATATTCTCCATGATGGATGAATTTCAAATATTTATAAGTATCATATCCTTATCATATATTATTTTTCGTACATAAACATCAGTACCCTCTTTAAAGTAGCATAAAAAAGTATGGAATAAGGTAAAATTTCATTATCTCTTTAACATGAGATATAAGGATGAGACATTTCTTTCCACCTATAATATCCTTTACATTGAGGTCTCAAATGTATGGATATCTTCATACTTGTTTCCTAAAATATTTTACAAATATATTATCTTATGGGAAACATGTAATTATTTCCATTTTATTTTTATTATAAGTTTAAATAGGGTTCTCAAATTTAGAAAATAAGAAATAAAGTTTCTTTTTATATATATACATTTTATTGGAATGTTATAACTAATATGTCTATATGGTAAAGCGTTCATTGAGTATATGATAAATATTATTTTTTCATATTGATTCCATCTTTATATAAAATTTATTGGTACTCAAAGTCATTGGTTCATTATTCTTGTCTCATATCATCTCTTACTGACCAAGAATACAAGTCATATACTTAGTAACAATGTATCCTTCTTGCATACACCTTCCACTCATACCGTAATCATCCCCAGGGTATCCCTTTTGGGAAAACTCTCAAAATATTAATTATAAATAGAAACTTCCATACTAATCCTTCTATCAATTTTCTATACTAATTCCCATTATGTTTTTATATTACCTCCTTATTTATTGAAATTAAAGTTCATATAATAGTTTCCCATGATGTGGAATATCTTACCAAAATAAAATCAACTTATTTTTTATTGTGTGACGCCATCCTTAGTTTTCATCATTGACTTCTTGGGTGAGATCTATTCAACTCTATTCTTTATTGATTTAACTACTAAGGAAAACTTATCTTTCTTTTTCATTACCTACTCCTTCAACTATTGTAGAATAATAATGTATTTATCATGTGAGTGGTGATAGGTGGGAATATACTATCACTCATTATATGTGAGAACATAATTATTTCAAAATTAAAATAAATTTTCATAATAATCTTATATATTCATGCTTGAATGATTTCCCTTTTTATGCAAACTCTCTTTTTCATAGAAAATTTCATCTAAATTTCATAATTCATCCCCTTATATTTATAAATGTTATCACTTATATATATTTACATTTTTTCCAATAGTATATGGTCATGTGTTCAAACCTTTGTAAGAACCAAAAATACCCAAAAAAGACATTCTTTAGGTAGTTGATATAGTCTATCCGAATTTTTATTATTTAAAATTCTAGAATGAAACCCCTTTTATAGATATATTTTGAGGATTATCTTATTGTAAATTCATATATTTTTCCTTTATAATGTGGTGAATGTTTTGGAATTTTATCCAACTATATTTTTATAGTTTTGAATTTGAAACCTATACACCAAGAGAAAACAAATTTAGTAAGAAATAATTTCAACATGTTTGTGGGTTACCTTTTTCAATGATGTGGGATTATCGATAGATGACTACCAAATATTATTTCTACCAATATGATTCTTCCTAGAATAATAAATAATTTTTGAAGTTATTTTTGAAACACTTCTTTTTTCATCTTGTAGATATGTTTCAGGTTTATCTTCTTATGTATTTTTTCATTTTTATTTCAGGCTCAAGAAATTTTAATATAAGTATATTCCTCTTAGATTTAACTAATCTCAATATATATTCATACTATTTCTTTAGTTTTTAAATTTGATCCTCATGAAGTTTATTAATTTCTTTGATTCAAGGTCCTCAGTTCTTTTATCATTGAATTCCAACTATTCTTTATTGACATCAAGAGTAGCTCTATGTGATTCTTCATAACCATGGATATTCTCTCCAAACATTTTTATAAGATTTTAATTCTCATAAATGATGAATTTTGGGTTGTATTAAATTATTAAAATAGTTACTCCATAAAAATATAGGGGTTGGTCCATATCATTAGTCTATTAGATGAGAGAGTTCTATTTTTTCATCTATCCAACTATTAATTTTTAATTTCATAAAATTAATCATATAGTTGTGATTGAAAATAATAAAAAATTCTATAAAATTTCAAATAACTATGTGAAAACATCACTGATGATTTTTTTTCTAAATCCATTAAACTCAAAGAATACGTAATCAATGGATTTAACAACACCGTTCTATTCAAAAATGGAACTCAATTCACCAGATGAATCATCATCACCACATTTGACATTATTTTATCCCCTTTTACTAACTTCATGTGATTGAAACCTTATGTGATCAAATATAAATAAGGATTATGAGAACAACCCCCCAAGAATCTCTACAAACAGAATTCTCTAAAACACTAGATTTTTTGAATATCAAAAAATAAACTCCTTCATTTCACTAGATTTGGAAAATAAACAAGGGTTCTTCTGATCAAGAATGGGAGCGATCCTTTGAAATGGCCATTACCAAAGCACCAGAGGAAAAACATCTTTTCAAAGTTGACTCAAATCATGATCCACAATAAAATACTAAAGGAATATCATTTTTAGAAGATCTAAATGGATACGATATATCCAAAGAGACCACAAAAATGCTCCCCTATTCAAAAAATATAAGGATGGATCTTTCTAAGTATATGTTGATCCTAAATCCCTTCAACAAAGACTCGGTATGTGTAAGTACTCTATTTTGGGGTAAATTTATTATTTAAAAGGCAAAAATCTATGGTCTATCCCTAATCTAAAAACCAGAATCTCTCATTGTTGGGGAAAATACAGTTTGAAACTCATTCCAATTGGAAGAGGTAATTTTCACATCATTCATTATACCTGGGATGATTTAAGCTTTGTTTGTAAAACTTGTAATCTTCAACTAAAACAAGTATTTATTAGATTATCTAAGTGGAATCTAGCCTTTTATCCCCATATACATAGGAATTATATGGTACTGATATGGATTATGTTTCATGGTGTAAACTTGGTATTTTGGCACCCAAATATCTGAAATGATATTACTTATTGTATTGGGGTCCCCTTAAAGACTCGCCAATACACTCTTAATGGGGTTATAAACATTATGAAAGGGTTATGGTAGAGCTAAATCTTGAATCAAAACTATTTAATTTCATTAGTTTCAATACTATTGACTATATAATAGAGGTCAGATAGAATATTAAAAAAAACCACCTTTCTTCGAACTATAACAGATAATTGGGAAATCAATATTCAACTATAAATTGGTTAAAAACCTTTTCTACCACCCACTAAAAAAGAATGGAAGGAATTTAAAAGGAATAAAAAATAGAAATTCCATATCCTTGAGAATATTAAGACTTCCAAAAAGAATATTAAAAAAATATGGGTGAAAAACAAAACATTATTAGTGCATCTAAGGATGAAGATGGAAAATGCTAGGAAAGTTTGGTAGAGGAAGAAGAAAATGAAGTTGTTGATATTGATATTTCTGAACAAATTTCTTGCACTATTAGAGATATTTTTATGAAAACATAGAAGGACCTTTTAATTAAACACCCTTAAGTCCATAATGGAATGAAAATTGGGGTTTCTACATCGGTTCACAATCTTGATCTGGGCAATATATCTCTCCCCAACTCAACCCCCGCCCGTAATTATGAGAAATCATATGAGGATAGAGTTGAGAATAAACTATCTGGTAAAGAAAAAAATAAAGAGTCCACCCTTGATAAAAATATCTCAACTTGTTAATTCTGAGAATAGATTTACTTTTGAAGATAAACTTGTGAAATCACATGATTCAGCTATACGGTATGACATTATAGAGGTTTAAAACCCCTCTAAAGCAATATAAGAAATTTATATATAAGGAAATATTTTGAATTTAAAAACTTTTAATCCCAATGCTTCTAGTGAAACTACTACCTTCTTATTGGAAGATTACCACACTGTGAAACTGATCTCTCATGGTCTGAACATTCAATTAAGGCCTCTAGTTTTCAACGAAAACTCATATAAAGATAATAAAGATCCCCATATAGACAACGGAAGGTAAATCCAAAACCATTATTTCCCCTGACTCCTCTATAATCATGAAAGATAAATTCTCCACTTCATCCAAATGAAAAAATGTCAAGCCAACATGGAAATCAACAAAGAAAAATAACTCTAGAGGAAAATGGGGGTTTTGAACCTTAAATATAGGTTTAAATGAATTTTTTTATTATATTTTGAGGGTATTAAAAACTATGACACCATAAATTCTTTAAAATGATTTATCTTCATTCATAAAACAAAAATCATTGCTATTTGAGAGCCAAAAATTAATTTTTCTCCAATATTTTATAATTTATATCAATTTGGTTATGTTTTTATTGGTAATACTACTAACAATTATACTATGGAATTCCTATACATATTTTATAACTTATCTATAAATACGATTAATGTCTATAACATTTATGGCCAGTCCTTGACCTCTGAATTGACCTTTCAAAATTTTCATATATTCCTCACTTTTATTTATTCCAAAAAGAGGTATCAAAATAAGAGAATAATTTGGATGATATTATCATACTTAAATAATATAATTCATTATCCTTGGATCATCAAATGATATATTGTATATATCCTTGGATTTTGTGAGAAAATGGGTTATTCCCACTCCAATACATCTATTATAGAATTAAAATCACTCATTGAAGAAAATATTTTAATTGAAATCAACCTTGTTAGATCCAAATATCTTAGAATGGAATTCATTATTATAGGATAGTTTCTAGTAATATTGATATAGGTTTTACTAACAACGAAACTCTTGATAAATGGTACATTATTTCAAGAATTACTCTTCCTATATTTAACTCTGATAATCACTTGATTTTAGTCAACCTCTATACTAGATGTTCTAGGAATATCCATCCTTTTAGATTCAAAAATTCATGGACTTATATTATGGAATTTGGTAACATTGTGGAATAAACATTGAACTCTTTGAATACTGGAAACGATGGTTTCTCTTTCTTCATGAAATTAAAATTCCTAAAAAACATTAATGTTTGTGCAAATACAATTACAGGAAAATTGATATTGAAATTACTTAATTGGAATCCAATGTATATCAAATTCAGGTTAACTATAAAAATTCATATTTCACTATTGAACAACATTGTGAAATCGAACTTAGTACTAAGGTTAACTCCGTGATCTCTGTAAAAGAAAATCTTAGGAAACAGTTATTCAGAATAAAATAGCTTAGTGATGGTGATAAGAACACCAAATTTTAAAATACTCTATAAAAAACAAGTAAAGCTCATAGGACGCTTACCTTTATAAAAGATATAGATAATATTATTGAAATTGAGGAAGGCCTTTCTAATAATATTTCCTCTTAATTCAGAAAAATATTTAATGGTTCTGACTTAAACAAAGATTTAATGTCTGATATCATTAGTGTAATGGTAAAAAATAATAAAAACACCTTCTTGACTATTATCCCCCTTGACCATAAGATTAAACATTTCATCTTCAGCCTTATGTCCGACAATTCTCCTAGGAATAATATTTTTTCTAACTTTTTCCATCAAAGTTATTGGTACATTGATCAAATTGATTTCTATAATATGGTTGAATAATTTTTTTATAACATCTTCCACCCACATAGACTAAATGATAAGTTACTCACTTTAATCCCAAAGGTGAAAAAATCCTATGAAATCCACCTCTTTAGACCCATTTCTCTATTTAACACCCTGTACAAAATCATCTCCAAAATCCTAGAAAATAGACTTTCTCTAATAGCTAATATAATTATCTCTCAGAACCAGTTTGGATACCTTAAGGGAAGAATCATAAAAAATTTCATCTTCCTTTCCTCTCAAAGCACAAATATTTTAAAGAAAACTAATAGGGGATGTATAAATTCCATTAAACTAGATATTATAAAATCTTTTGATACCATGGATTTTAATTTTATCTATAATTTCTTCAGTAGTTTTGGATTCAATAACATATTCATCAATATAATCAAATCCCTTTTCTTCTCTTCCCAAATTTATGTGCATAACAATGGTTCTCTAAAGGGTTACTTCAATTTCACTAAAAGTTCCATACAGTTAGACCCCCTCCATACAATTCATTTTACTATCACAGAGGAATGCCTAAGGAAACTCCTCACCCACTTGGTTAGTTAAGGAAAAATAAATCCCATTAGTGATTCATTAATTCTCACACTTCCTTAAAACATATTTTATTCAGATGATATAATCATATTCATACTAGATGTCAAAGGAAACATAAAAAATATTAAATAGGACCTATCTCATTTTAAATAAGTCACTGGTCAATCCATAAACTAGAAATAATATTTTTTCTTTTTTGGAAAAAAATTTCTAGTAGATAGAAAAATCCGCATCATAAATAATTTGGGCATCAAATAATGATCATTCCTTATCACTCCCTTGGGATTTATATCTTGTGGGGAAATGAAAAAAGTAACTATTTTAATAAAGTAATAGACTGAATCTACGATCAGTTATCTTCTTGAAACGGAAAATCCATTTACATGGATAGAATAATTTTCCTTGTTAAATTCACCAATGTTTATAAATTGGTCTACTAACTAATAGTTTGTAAATGGCCCATTGGTTTTCATAAAATAATTATTTTTTTTATCAAAAAAATTTATTGGAGTGTAATCACTCATGAGAGAAATCTTGTCACTAACCCATGGATTAACTACTCCAGGACTCATAGTAATGGAAATCTTTATATCAAGAACCTTATTCTTTTCAATGAGGCCCTTCAATCTAGGCGTACATAGAATATTTAAAAAAATAATTGGATAGATTTTAATTTCCTTAGAATTTTATTCATTAATAATACTTAAGAAAGAAAATAATATATATATATATATATATGGACTCCTTGATTGGTCCACCATTAAGCACTCTTTCACTAAAATAATGTATCATGCTAGGTGGATGGGTAATATTGAATATTATTTTTTTAGTTGGATGACTGGAATAGATCACCTCTTATCTCGATTTTTGACCCCATGTACATACCTAATAACACCATTACATTTATAAATTAACTCTTTCACTCCAAGGATTTGTATCTTCCTAATAATATTTATAATATTGTTAACAAAAATCATTTTTTTAACTGAGATGCATTTCTAGTCTAGGAACCTACAAAAAATTGGTATTTTGGACTCCAAAATTTCTCTAATTTTGATTTCACATATGAAGATCTTAACTTTTCTTGGTTAAAAATCTTCAAATAACCTTGGACTATACCCTTCAGATTTAACCTTTCTTGTAGAATAGCACACATATTAATCCCTTATCATAACTCCTTAAAATTATTTGGTATTTTGATTTGATCCTAATGTTTTCTCTCTAACCAACACAGAGAATACATTGATCATCGATTCATATCTTGTGCTACTAATTATACCATATGGAATTATATTTTTGAAATGTTTTATCTTAGACAGCCAGATTTGGTATACATTCAGTCACAACTCCAAAGGTGCACTAGATTTGATTCTTCTCATTAGATTAGGAACATTCTCATAGCTATTATTGTGGAGGTACATCATATTATATAGTTTGAAATAAATTTATTTATTATCCATAATAATGTGTTTAATTCCATGAAACTCAAGTGATAATCC
This sequence comes from Viscum album, assembly GCA_963277665.1. NCBI lineage: Eukaryota > Viridiplantae > Streptophyta > Magnoliopsida > Santalales > Viscaceae > Viscum > Viscum album. The sequence goes on from OY728157.1 coordinate 870,316,443, forward strand.
TCACTCTGATCTAAGAGGATAATTTGATTCAGACTGATATATGCAACAATTCTATCAAGGAAATTATGGTTCTACATCATTTTAGAATTGGGGGGAGATACATACAACTGAGGGGAATATTTTATTCTATATTGAATGCTCCCCACCCTAGCTAAATCAATATAAAAAGGAAGGCACCTAAAAAAGAAACATAGTCCTCTCAGGTTGCGGCTCAGTGTTCAGATACCACAATGGACAAATTAATGGACAATTATATGGTACCAATGATATTTCCTCTTCACAAGTAGCTAATATATATAACATCATTATTAAGGCTAATCTCATCAAGAATAATGTATGGAATAACATATGTCTTGAATGAGACTCCACCACCATTGTAAAAGACCTCTAAAATGATTTGGTGCATCTTGTGCGGCCACTCACAGCCAGATGTATGGATAGTATCCAATTCATTTCTGGGATCAGACCCATATTCATCCATATTTATCATGAGGAAAATTTTATTGCATATAGTCTATCTAAAAAATTATTTAGCAATGACATCACATGGTTAGATAACCTTCTTGCAGATTTAATTACTTTTCATGAAAAATATTTTAATAAAATCCATACTTTTATAATCATGTAACTACTTTTTTCTTAATTTACTTTTATGCCATGGTAAATTTTTCCAAGGAATCACTACTTTCAAAAAAAACTAAATTCATTTAGTGTTGATTCCTTTTTCTACTTTTGAATTATTTATTAGCTTATTTTCCTCTTTTTTTCTTATTTTTAAAAATATTTTCTATGAACTCCAGTTTAATAGAATCAAGAATGTATATATAATATTCCATATAAAGATATGACATTTAAAATATACACTAAATATATACATAATTAAAAACTCGGAAATAATGTTTTAGATCTAATCATATGTATCATTTTCTCTAATACCAATTAAAATTCTACTTGGAACATATTAAAACACTTAAGAGGGGATTACTTTAGATGTTTTATATTTTTTACCAAATTAAAATTTATCTATTAAGTATTTACCCATATTAAATTTATATAACCATTATATATAAGGATAATAGTGTATTAGTTTAGTTTTTACCATTTACATATATCACTTGAAATAAAAGTATGTAAGAAATAGAAAATTCTGTTTTTACATGTTTTTTCCCTAGGGTGGGAAACTTGCTCCTTATTGTGATCAGTGATTCACATATATAACCAATTTTATAGTATAATTAATATCAGATTATAATGGCATGGGTAGTTATAATCTATATCCATTTTCTAGAGCACACTAGAACAAATATTCATAGTATAAATACACTTTCCAACATCCCACTCGACTTCATAGCTTCTTACTGATATTTATTATTTAGGACTTGAATTAAAATATTCCTCTTGGCCTCTTAATGTAGACACATTTTTTAAGTCTAGGAATATTATTATATCCGAAAAGTTAATATCTTTCCTCAAAATCAGATAATTTTAATGCCTCTTAGTCATTAAGAAAAATTCAATAAACTTAGTTTCTGATTGCATTAGAACATCACGTATATTATGTAGAATTTAATGACCAAGATTTATCAACTCAATATAAATCTACTATGATCTTCATGAATCCATCATCTCTTCGATATATAAAAATATTGGATCCCATATCATAGTCAGGAATAGAAATATAGTTATTTCCATGGTTATTCTAATCAAACTATAACAATACTAGATTTTTTGGATTCTTCTTATTCCCTTTTCATTTATACATGGGTGGGGAATCTTCTTCGATATTGTATCAAAATATTATTTTTCTTTTTATTTTAGAGCATATTTATTCTCTTGGATTGAAGATCTTATACTTGATTCTTAGTCTCTTATTTTTCCCTCCATGAATTATTTATTTTTATATATATAGCACCAAAATTATATTTTATATATGTAGAATACATAAAATATTCTTGAATTTATATATTTTGAATCTTTCATTATCAAGAATCATTTTTTAGATGGGTTTCTCCCATGATATCATTTTTTTCTCAAACACTACCTCCTTTACAATAATAGATCTTCATTGCTTCTTTAAATTTATTACCTTCTCTCCTACTAATAAACATTCCACTTGAACTCTTCCACCAAGATTAATATTACTTTTCTTAGAAATAATACACACATATTTACATTCAAATCAATCTCTCAAAGTTGTATCAAATTATATAGAAACGTATTGCATTATGAATCTTCTCATTGTTTCATGGAAAAAAATTTATTTCTCGAAAATCCTTCATTAATGCCTCATCATCTCAATCTTAGTCTGTATCATAAATCATTTGTGTTTTTTTTAGAACCTAAATAACATTCCAAAAATCATAAAATTGTATTTTAGATTATAATAACCAAAATGTTTTTAAATATTCTCATTTTAAAATCCAAATTCAATGATATAGTGATATTCCCCACTCTCATCAAATCTCACTCAATAAAATATTAACATATGTATTATTATAGCTTCATAATGTTTTTGAACATAATTGAATATCGTGGGATTACTCAAATATAATTCCACTATATAATATAATTTCTTCATTTGAAATGAATTTGTATCATCTATAATTCCTCATCTTTGATATTTTGTTTCCATATCTTGAATATAAAATTCTATTAATTCTTTATCTTTAATCAAAAAAATATTTAGTGGTTTTCATTGATTAGTTTAATTAATTATAGCTTCAAAAACATCCCAAATCATTTCCACTTCAAAATATTCAATTCTAAATTTTCTCAGGTTATAAAACTATGTATAACTGGTGTACCTTAAAATTTTATTGTACCCTTTGGAGATGTACCATATGACACATGTAAGTTTAATTCCTATGTAAAAAATTTATAATTTAGATAATCTAGTACATTATGAGTTCTCAAAATAAGGTTCATTGTACCCTAAATATAAAAATGTACCTTATGAAGCTTCCTTATAAAGGTACCTTATGAAATTAATTTGTACCTTAAAAAGTTCAATAAACCTTAAAAAATTATTTTTCACCTTGCGAGGTGAAATTTATGATGTTCTTGTTGTATCCTATGAAGTGTATAAGTTAAAGAACATATGAAAAATTATTTAATTCATTAAGAATATAATTAATTCAACACAAGTCAAAATTCATCCAATACTTCTCATAACTCTTAAAATCAATTCAAAATACTTTTGGAAATATTTAAAACTATCTTATAATTTTCCACACAATTCTAAAGGTATTTCAGTATATTAAATTCTCATGATATAGTATTTATTATATAGCTTCACTACACTTTTTTTTATATTCAACTCAGTCATATATGGACACTAAATAAATTATTTCATTCACTAAATACAACATCCAACCTTCCAATTCATCAATGGATGGTTCCTCTATAACAACATTTAGCTTTCTCCATTTTTTGTAGTTTTGATCTTTGTTAATAGTTTCTTATTTAATATGTTCACCCAGCCACCACTTCAATGACATTATCACTTTTTTAGATTACACTTCAACACATTTTAGTAATTTTCATTGACTTCCAGACCATCTCTATTATATTTTAATTTTTCATCTTTTCACTAAACTGCTTCTCAATTTAGATTTTTCTTCATAAAAATATTCTATTTGATATGTAATGGTAGCCAACTTAAATATTTTCTCCCCATAATTTATGGTTTGTACCTTCATGTTTATTGGGTGGATACTCAATCCATCACCCAATACTCCAATCATACACTGACTTACATATTGAAAACAAGTATTTCATAATATTCTCAAATCCTTTTGGGAACCTTAATCTCCATTTCGATTGTTTTCATTTCCAATTCTACTTTTCTTTCAATGTTTCTATACACATCCTTATTAGAAATAAATTAATTTGTTAATTTATGGTGTTCTCTTCTATATTCAGATTTTGTTAATATAAGGGAAGGTCTTTTAAGAGAAAATACTACTCCTACCTCATATAAATTTTAAAATTATATTGTCCGATTTTTTTAACATAATTCATGATAAAAATCTAATTCCATTAGAGAATGGAGATACCACATTATTTTTAGTAATTTTTTATTAATTAAATGACTCTATTGCTATGTAATCTTATATAGTGTAGAAAATAAGATTGGTCAATTTAAACCATAATTTTATCCATTAACTAACTCCTATTTTATAAAAACATTAAATTTATTCTTTTATAGGTTGTAATAAAAAAAAATCATGCATTTCCACTAAACAAAAAAAAACACGTTAAAAGCATTCAAGTGATCATCATATCAGAAGGAAAAGTTATCATCATACCACAAACTTCGGTTTCCTTCAATACATTCTAGGTTTCTAAATTTAATCAGAAATAAATAAATCTCCAGTATCTTACTCTTTTGATATCTCCACCTCTAGGGATTCTCTCCATAATTATTCAGTATGGAATTTTCTTCTAGAAATAAGATCTAAACATTCTTGATACATGTTTATATCTTTTTCTAGTTGTAATATATAAGGTGATGTTTTTAAAGGACACACCAAGATTCCAATTGAAATATTCTCCATGATAGAAGAATTTTTTGGTTGTATACTCATCACAACCTTCATCAATTAGTATTTTTAATACATCACCTTTAATCCCTTATTAAAAGTAGTATAAATAGAAAATTATGGGAATAATTTGTGCTTATGTAAGATCCAATATTTTTTCTAGTATTCCCCTCTTTTAGATTTTTGTAAACCTATTGGCATCTATTTTTTTCACTGATCCTTGGTTATGAGTGTATGAGGTGAGTGGGATTGGTACTAGGAAAAGACATTAGAGGTACACGAGGTGTAGGTTGAAGGGAAAATTTACAATGTAAATTATAAATTTATGTTATAAATTTCTCTGATCGCCTGACCTTATAAATCATGTTTAGGCCATAAGTTTTTTAACTAGGATATAAAATAGGAATTAAAATAATAAAATAGTTTTATCTCAAAAATCAGTTTTTAGTCAGTTTTTAGCATAGGTTTTGGGATTTTTGGAGTGTAATTCATGATTTAATATTTTTATTTACACTAGAAATATTCTGTAATCAGCCTATTTTAAAACCTAAAATAGCCTATTGTGTATTCTAATAATTCGTATCCTCCTTTATCAGATTTTTTATACATTCTAGTGGTGATGTACAATATTTTATGCCCAGTCAAAGAGCTCGTTCCATTGGATCTTTGGGTTTTGGATCATGAGATTAAAGGTGATATTTTCTATCTATCATTTCCTTCATATATTTTTTTTTCCTCCTTTATAAATCACTTGTAGATAGAACCTGTGATTTTTATTGAATAGGTTGAAATAAAATCTAATTTCAACCATAGATACTAAGAAGTTTCTATGTGAACTTTTCTTTTGATGAAGGTCGTCAAGAACAATTCCATGTTTTCTATTTTAAATATGACCTAGTATGTTTGATAATATTTATCGGATAATTAAATCATGCACACGAACTAAATAATAGAATACAATAGCTGGTTGATGATGATTTTAGGTTTAGACCTCCTATTAGACCCTATTGGGTTCATTAGTGTTCAAACTAAGCATGTGGATACATTCAAGATGAGCCTACCCTTGAAATTATAATGATCCATCACTTGTAATAATGCGATTTTTGTAGAAAATGTAAATTATATATTGGATTACTACTTTGAAATGACATAAAATGTTGATTTGGATATTACTGAGATATAATCTCATGGACTAAATGGACTAATCTGGAATGTATTTGTCCTTGGGGATAATTTTATGAATAGAATGGAATTGGTTGGTTATTTTGATAATAATTTTAATACTTATCTTATGAAATTTTAATGGATAGTTAAATGGTAATTGTATGAATTGACCATTATAGTTTTGATGACATGTTTTATATTCTTGGTTTTAGTTACACTAAAATGCTTGTAGGTATATTATTAGTTACATTTTAATGGTTATAGGTTTCTCTCCGATTACATTGTAATTCTTATTGGTCTATATCGATTTAAATTATAGTACTTGTAGGGATCTTCCTTGTTATATTATAATGATCATAGGGATCTTCTTAGTTATGTTATAATGAATATAGGGCACTACCCAGTTTTTGGTTCTCATATGATGATGTTGGGATACACACTAGGACGGTTGTGGATTTGGTTGGCATGGTTCTGCAATATTCTTATAGATATCTAGAATCATGTTGATGTGGGTTTGAAAATCCATTAGTGTTAACCTAGAAATCAAGGATTGGTGGGTTTATTTATAGAGCAGTATTAATTTATTAAATTAATACACCTATTTATCACTTTATTTAATTAACTATATACTTAGACTAGATCTGTTTATATACATTGGGTTTTGGGCCTATTGAGTTATACTTACACCCTGTTCAGGCCACCATCTGGTACCCAGGAATATTTCATGTATGGAGGTTTCATCAAGGTTAAAGGACCTTGTTAATTTTTTCTTGTTGGATGGATTAGAATTTGGAGAGTAGAACAACATGGAGCTAAAAATCAAGGATTTTGTATTATTTTATCATTTCCCTTTTGTATTTTTATATTTTATTCAACCAGTCATTGCATGATTCTATTATAATTGAATTATTTGGATGTCCTATATTATGTTGTGGATGCATGTTCTATTATTTATATTTTTATACTAATCTAATATTATTTTTCATTTTTATTACAACATTTTAATATTTGGTATTATCTCCCTATATTATTTCTTACACTATCATTGCTAGTCGGTATCCTCTAGTATACTAGGAGGCATGCCTGAGGTCACATATCTAACCAGGCTTAGTTACGTGAGGGGGTATGAGGCCTGGGACATTAAAGATTGATATCAAAGTATTAGGTTTATTTTTTGTTTTCATTACTATTTTGGAAGGGTAGAGAGTTTATTAGGAATCTTGGGGCTTGGTAATTAGATTTTTCATGGGAGTAGATAAACATGTTTGGGAGAAAATTGAGTTCCCACGGATTGGATTGATGTTCATGTAATTCTCTTATTATAGTTTTAATTTTATTTTACCCAGGGTGATTCACATATTGTGTGACGTTATTGTTTATGGATATTCTTACTCACAGACCGATAAGGATTGACATGAGTTTTCATGCATCATGAATGGTTTGTAGGGATATATGTTAACATGAATTTCTCATTCTAGTGACATATGTATTACATGTGACATAACTTCCAAAATAAACTATAAAAGTAAATCCATTGTTACACATGAAAATTTAAATGAAGGTGACTATTATGTTATGAAAATTAAATTATTAATCCAAGTATAAAGGAACATCATTCAAATGGATCTCTATTGTAATCATCTATTAACGTTGATCGTATTCCGAATTTTATATTAAAAGAGGTGTGTTGATCATTTTAAAGAAAATTTTCCCTAGCCATCTTTGATTTGAGAATTGGGAGAGCGGTAATTAGCGCAATCCTAACACAGCGGAGCTAGATGTTCCTGCGGATCTAAAGAATCAGATGGATGATCAACTATTTGATAGATTACTATGAGTCATGAAATCCATGGAGAGCACTATTCATGATTAATCTAATAAGAGTGTCACAACTTCAGTATCCACCTATATTCACTTTGGAGGGAGGCCCTTGTGTAACCAAATTATATATTGAGTTAGTCTAATAAATCCTCAAGAACCTAGAGACATTCACTAATTAAAGGGTAAATTTTGATGCATAAATGATTCGATGACTATAAAATCCCTATTGGTTTAAAATAGATTAGGCTAGGAAGGATTATGATCTATCCTAGAAGTAATTTGACGTGATGTTCATGAGCTACGTCTATCCAGAGATGTAGAGGGGGGGAGAGGGGGTGTGATTTCATGAATTTTAAAAATGTTAGAATGTAATTAATGGACTATGTTAGATGCTTCTTTGACTTGAAAAACTTTTATCCATCCTTGAAAATTTATAAGGTCTTCAGGGTGAGACATTTATAGTATCATAATTTCAATGAGAACAGGTTACAAGTGAACATCTTCCACCTAATAATATTTATGTACATAATTAATTAGGATCTCATTATAAAAGAGAATATGAGAGTTTCCTAGAGTGATGACCTGAAAGTTTTAGTAGTGTGATATAGGAACACTCATTCTTGTAGAATGAATTACTTATATGATAGTTTTTTCTATGGTAGTAGTAGAATGAATAACCATGGAGGTGGGAATCGTCCTTAGGATCGTGGCATGTTGTGGTGATTTTAGTGTTGAAGGGTGGGACACAAGCACCCCTTGTTTCCTTATCCTACTATAGAGTTCCATAATTGGGGTAGCTTTGTTCATATATATAGGTTCTATAAAGGATTTCTATAGAAAAGATGTTGTAGTGGATGGAGATAGAAACCTGAATCTGGGAGGGAATCAACTACCCTAATAAAACTAGTCATTAAAGTTCCATGATATGTTTAGGATAAGGCAGGGGATGTGGTGTCGTGGTGTAGGAATGACAGTACCAAGTAGAGGGGATATCACAGTGGGCCGGACAAGATCACCGAGGGGGATGGAAAGTCAGTTACACACTATGCAGTCTACTCCGGGTAGTCTGGATGTAGGAGATTTTACTTTTAGAGAAGTGATTCTTTTATCATCTACCCTTTCATTTATTTTGTTTGATATTGGGGAATTTAATTATTTTCTATATTATGGATTTTCAAATGATTTTTGTTTGGTTTTGGAGAGCATGGATGATGTTATGTCTATAAATACACTATTGGGAGTGTGATTAGATGATATCAAACATTCTAAGGAGACTTCTATAGAAATTGGTGGCTACAATTTCATTAGGGATATTCTTGTGCTATAAATGATATGTTTTGATTTATTTTCTTTCTATGGATTGGTTAGTTCTATAGGATGATCATATTGACTATTATCAAAGGAAATTTACCTTTATATACCTAGAATAATGCAGTTATACTCACTAGGCCGAGTGGGATATTTAGGCTTTTCATGCATGACCAATTTAGTGAAAGTTGGATTTTATCAGGTCTCAAATAAAAAGACTTATTCTGGATGATGGGCTAAATTTATATGAATACATTTTCAACTGTAGTGAGGCATTTTAAATATGTGTTCCATGACAAATTATCTATCTTACCACTGGTGTGGGATATCAAGTTCATCATCATGTTTATGTTGGGAGTTGGGCTAGTTTATATCCTATTGTACATAATGGAACCAATAGATCTTTATGAGTTAAAGTTTACTAGTAATATTTTTAAGTTAAATGAATCATATGAACTAGTACATCTTTGTGTGGTTCTCCAACTCTTTTCACAAAAAAGTTTGATGGGACAGTACATGGATTTGTATATTGTTGAAGACTAAACTAGCTGAATGATAAAACTGGTATTCCCTTCTATTAATTGATGATATATTTGATCATATAAGAGGTTATCTGATTTTATCTTTAGTATACTAGATATTAGAGTACCATTAGTTAAGGGTTATAGTATCATACATACCATGGACTTCTTTTAGGATAAGATTCATATTTTATGAGATTAGTTTAAGGTCCTTCAATCTAACAAATGCACCCAAGGTATTCATGTATCTGATGAATCACATATTTCATGATTTCTTATAACATTTTTGGTTGTTTTTGTTGATGAAATCAGAGTGTACTCTTATTCTACAGATAATCATACGCAACACCTTGGTATCATCTTGAGTGCACTGAGATAGCATAAAATTTATGTGAAGTAATCTAAATGAAATGTTTGTACTAACATAGTAAAATTATTATGAAATGTTATCTCAAAGGTAGGAGTTATAGTGGGCCTAGAGAAGTTTTCAGCCAAAGTTTCTTTGGGAATTCCATGAATGTCTCTCATATTCATAATTTTTTAAGACTAATAGGTAATTACTAGAATTTAAGTCTAGACTTCACCCATTTGGAAGAACATACATTTAGGCTGACCAAGAAAGGGGTAAAAAAAAGGTGTTCAGTTTCTTGTGAGATGAATTTTTAGGATCTAAAGAGCAAGATGACCTCAGTGCTAATATTTAATTTTCCTATTCCAATAATACAGTATATTTTGTATTGGGATGTCTTAGGAGTTAGAAATAGATCAGTTCTAATGAAGAAGGACCAAGTGTTTTCTTATGGATATAGACATGTAATGATACATGAGAGGAATTACCCTACTCAGGATATGGAGTTATTTTTTGTAGTACATGTCCTGATATATTGGAGGCACTATCTGATGGGAAAGTTGTTTGTAGTGTACGTGGACCATAAGATCCTCATGTACATATTTTTTCAAAGAGACTTGAACATTTAGAAAATTAGGTGGGCTGATTATATGTTTTCTTTTATATTTCAGAATGATTATACAATAGTCAAGGGCACTATCATTTCTAATTCTTTAAGTTGAAAGATGTAGATAGATGAAGTGTAGGAATCTTGCAAGGAGTGGAGGCTGTAGGAACTCTTTGAATGAATCTATCTTGATATCTAGGAGTTCCAAGGATAAGTATTTATGGCTTAAAAAATTATAGAGGTGATGTTGGATTTGATCAATATAGATTATTTATCAAATCTTGAGGGTTAAAAACCAAGGGACAGATTATATAGTGGGGATCCATAATCAAATTGGTCTCTTGGAAGAGGCGGTGTTCTTCTTTTATGTATCCATGTTTTGGTTCCTATGGGTTTTTAGGAGGATATGATAAGAGATTTTAATTCTTCCAAATTGACAATACATCCCATTCTGCAAATATGTACCATGATCTCCACAGGAAAAACTAGTGGGTAGGGATGAAAAGGGATATAGTGGTATTCATAGTAATATTTTTTATCTATTAATAGGTAAAGGATGAGAACAAAAGTTTGTTTGGGTTATTTACTCCTCTACCCATTCTATAATTTATTTGGGATGATGTCACTTTAGACTTCATGGAAATATATCCCAGGATTCCCCAATATAATGATATATTATGGGGGATCATGGATTGACTGATGATGGTATCCCACTACTTTCCTATCTATGAAACCTTCACCACTGATGATATAGGTAATAACTATGAGTGAGAGATAGTTCAAATTCATGGTGTTATATAGAGTATTGTTTCTGATCAATATCCCAATTTCAAGTATTGTTTTTTTAGGGTCTTAAGAGTGCCTTGGAATCATAGGTTCTACCCAGTATACTATATCATCCTTAGAAAAACAATCAATCTATTTGAACAATTTGGATTCTAGAAGATATGTTGAGAGCATGTGTCTTGGATTTGGGTTATTCATAGGAGTATCATCTAACACTCACAAATTTATCTTATAATAATAAATTATATTCATCTTTACAAATGGATACATTTTAGAATTTGTATTTAAGTCCAGGTATTTTTCCACTTTTCTGGTTACATGCAAGTAAGGAATTGCTTATGGGATATAGTATCATATAGGATATGTTTGAGAAAGTCCAATTTATATGAATGAGTTCAGGGACTATATAGATCCATCTAAAATCTTATACCGAAAAATTTTGATAGGCTCTTGAGTTTGAGGATCGTAAATTTTTTTTATTCAGGTGTCTTCTAGGATGGGGTAACATCATATTATGAAACAGAGGAAACTATCACCTAGATTTTTTAGGCCATGTCAGATAGTGGAAAGTGTTGGTCTAGTGGTGTACAATTTTAACCTTCCATAGTTCCCCTCATTATTTCTTCATGTGTCATGACTTTGAAGATATAATCTTATCTCTTCTCACATGACAGGTGTTGATGAAATCAAGAAACATGTTGATGCGTCTCTTGAGAAGCATCAAATTTGTATCATGGACCATATAGATAAGAATCTCTCATGAATGATTGTACCTCTTGTTCAATTGTAGTATCATTATGGGAATTTATAAGTGAAGAACAAAGAGATGGAGTTGGATATGATAGAACAATTGCTAGGCTTGTTCACTGATACCCCATCATGATGCTTAGAGAAGCACATGGATGTGATTTTATATGGTGGAAAGGTTATAATATCCCTTCATTTTCCTCGTATGTCTATCTTTTAGTTTCTTTTAACCTATTAGAGTCGGGTAGTTCCTTATTGAGCCTTAGTTAGGAGAGTATAAGGTGAGTTAGATGGGTATTAGAAAAAGACTACATTGGTTCAATAGGTACAGGATGCATGTAAAATTTACAATTTAAATTATAAATTTATGGTGTAAAATTATTAGGTAGGTCAAACCCATAAAAGTTATTTACACCATAAGTTTTTTGGGAAAGTCCTAAAATTTGAATCCATTATCTAAAACATTTTCACAACATTAAATTGGTTTTTAGTTGGTCTTTTTCCTTGACTGTGGGATTTTCAGTGTATATGTGGGTCATGGAATTCATGATGTAAACACTCTATTTAAAAAATAAATACACCACCCTCATCCAGAATTAAAACCTACAACTACATGTTATGAAATATAATAATTAATAACCTCCTCTCTCACATTTTGTAGACCTTACAACATTGATATACAAGATTTATTCTCCAATATAGGATATCCTTTTGTTGGATATTGGTTATACGAATCATGGGATTTAAGGTGATCTTTTCAATCTCACTTTTACTCTAAGTTTGTTTGGACCACCTCTAAGAAACCCTTATTGATAGAACCTGTGGTTCCAATTTAAGGGAAGGAATAAAAATATGATCGCTACCATGGATGATATGGATTTTCTATGTGTACTCTTCTTTTAACATAGGCAGTCTAGAACAATTCCCAGTTATTGATTTTTGATCTATCCTAGTATGTGAAATAATTCTGATCATGTCAGAATTCAATGCATGCAACTGAAACAATTGAAAACAACCATTGGATGATGATTGTCTTATATTTAGACCTCCCATTGGACCCCTTCACGACCATTGTAATCGATATATGGATTCCATCCACCAACTAGATAAGTCATACAATGAAATTATTATAAAACAACAGTTTTGATAATGCAGTTTTGAATTAAGAATGTAAATTTTTTGTTGGATTTCATCTATGAAATGACATAGAATGTGAATATGTGGATTTCTAATGTATAATCAGGTGGATTAAAAGGACTAATATTGTATGTATTTTTCCTTGGGCATAATTTGATGAATAGAATGAATTTTTTGTATATTGTAATGATAATTTGAATTCAAATCTTATGAAATGTTCAAGGATAGTTAAATGGTAATTGGGTGAATTGAACATTATAATTTTGATGAAATGTTTGATATGCTTGGTGATAGTAATGTTATAATTCTTATTTGGATCTTCATGGGTATGTTTTATTTCTTATAAGTCTCTACATTGTTGTGATTTAATTCTTATAGGATTCGAACCAATTATGTTATAATGATCATAGTTATCTTCTTGATTATATTGTAATGCTCATCGGGTTCTACCCGGTTATGCTATAATTCTTATAGGGATCTACTAGATTTGTGTTCCTTCTATGATGATGTTAGGCTAGACATTGGGGGGTTGTGGATATGTTTGGGATGGTTCTATAGCATGCTCATAGATATTTGGAAGCATGACAAATAAGGTCTAGTGACCCCTAAATGTCAACCTGGAACTCAAGGATCAGTTGGTTTATTTTGAGAGTATTATTAATTTATTAAGTTAATACCCATGTTTATCCCTTTATTGTATGCACTATGTACTTCGACATTGTTTTTTTAGATATTGTGGGTTCCTGGTCTACTGAATTGTACTCACTCCTTGTCTTGGCCTCCATTTGGTACCCAGAAATATTTAATGAATTTATTCTTTGATAAGAGGAAATTACCTTATTGTTCACTCATTATTTATGGATTGGTTGGAGTTTAGAGATGAGACCAATAGGGGTCCCATAAGAGGGGTTTTGGAGTATTTATCATTTCAATTTTGACTTTTGGTATGGCATTCAACTTATCATTACATGACTCTATTATTATTTAATTATCTAGTTTTCGTTTATTCTTATATGCAAGAAGGTTAGGATATTTATAATTTTTCCACTACTATTATATTATTTTTGTTTGTTATTGTAACACTACACCATAGTGTATAGTCTTCCTACTATATTCCTTACACCTTCACTACTATTCTCCACCCTCTATCATACTAAAAGGTGTGCTTAAGTTCATTTAGCCAACCAGGGTCAATCATATAATGTAGTATCGGTCTGGGGACATCGCAGTCTCTGTCAACAATTAAATTTGATAAACAAGGTACAGACATTACTCCCACTATTGAAACCCTTTTCATTGAAGTTCAAATTTCTTTTTCATCTCATAATTAATATTTCACACTTGATTTTACAAATCTTTTCACATATGGGAAAGATAGAATTATTTCATTTTTTATATTTATCCTTAGTTTAAATAAGGTTCTAAACTTTAGAAAGAAATGCATAATGGTTTTTTCATATTACTCCATATTATTGGCATATCCCAACTATTTTGGGCATATAGTTAAGTGTTCTCTGGGTAAATTCTCGTTCTTCCTTTTGTGTGTATACTCCATAGTCACAACAACATTTTTATTACTTAGATTCATTAGTGTTACCTAGTTGTCTCTCACCAGCTCCTTTTTACCATTTTTCTAAGTCATAAACTAGGTATCTATGTATATTACCTTCTTACACCTTCCACATACACCTTCATCATCCTTACAATCTCCCATTTTTTTGAACAACTCAACTTCATCATTAGGAATGTAAACTAACTTACCAATCATGTTATTCATTTATTAGATTGATTCCCTTTAATTTTCATATTTATCCCTTATTTCTGAAATACATGGTAATCTTGTAGTGGTCTATGATTTTTCCATTATTAAAAAAATAAATTCCTATTATTATAACCAGTGTTACATTTGATCACTTACTTCTTACTTGAGATATATTCAGTTTTCTTCTTTTTTGAAATAACTCCCAAGACAGACTTATAACACCCTGAAAATCTAATTACCTTTAAAATTTTATTGTGTTTGATAACATTTATTTTGATAATCACCCAATTTAAAAGATCCAAAAAAAATTAAAATATTAATTAACCTAATATGGTAATCAATTATAAATCATTACCATATTAAGATAAATAGTTGTATGATTTAATGTTAAATAGGGTGTTTTGAATAAAAGCAGTTTTATTTACACTTTTCATTTACCATTAAAAGATAAATTTGGAAATTTTTGAATTTTAATTTGAAAAAGTAAGCCTTATTTTTGAATTCATCACATAAAAATTTATTTATTATAAATTTTTTTATTATTTTCTAAAAAGGATTATTTTTAGTTGAAAAATTTCAGATTGATTAAAATTATAATTTCAATTCTTTTATCAATATGTATGCATAAACAAGATTATTAAGAAACCACTTAAGTAATAAAGCATAAAATTATGGAATAAAATTATATATTTTTCAATATTATTTGTACATATAAAACCTATACCAACCATTTTTAGAACTAAATTATAATGTTACTTTAATATAAAAATTGTTTTTGATCTTCCCTTTAAATCAAGTATTCTCATGTTGAAGTTTTTTATTTTATTTACATGGATGAATTATAAATTTTATTCAATTCATAATAACTAAATTTATTGATTTTAAATAATTAAACTGAATAATTTTACCGTATGTATGTTTAAAATAATAATAAAATTATATTCAATAATACTATTTTATGTGTTTAATTGTTTTTATTTTAAAATTAACATTTAAAAACTATAAAAAATTTATTTTATAAAATGGAATTAAAAACATAAATAATAATATTAATATTTATTAATAATTTCAATTTTACATTTTTTTCATTAAAATTAATTACAAATTTTAAAAATTAATTGTTTCAGTAAATGTAATCGGGGTAAATTGAGATTAAACTGGTATAAAAATCCTATAACATTTCAAAAATATCCATTGAATTAAATATTTTATATTTTATAAACCAAAAAAATTTTACCATTCACTTTTTTTCATTTTTTCCTTTTACAAATGAATTGTAACATTACATTACTGGAAATGTAAGGGTTACTTCAAAAACTACCCCTCTTTTCACTTATAAATGGGTAACATGTTTACCAATTCAAGACTCACTTATCATTAAAAAAATTCCTTACAACTATTCCATTTTACTCACCATATTACCCTATCCCATGAATATAATAACCTAGTTACTCATAGTTATCCTAATCCCTTCAAATTCATGGAGACTTTCAAGGAAAATTCAAGTTCCCAATGTGAGTATTATCAACTACTTAGTTTTATTCTAAAGTATATCCTTTAAAATTTATTCTGTACACACTAATATATTTATATTATTTTAATTTATATACTCTAAAATTTTTTAATTAAGGGTTTTATTATTATTTGTTCATATAACCCATCCATTTAAAAAAATGTTGTCTGTGTATTGTGCAGGTTGCAACCTCCATTACTTAATGTATTTCATTTTATTTCACTACCATACAAGTTTGGATCTAAGTATTTGATTTAAGTATATAAATTAATTTTATAAAATAATTGATATTTCATTATGACAAATTTGATAACTTGTTAATGATATGATCAATAAATGATCATCATTAATTTAATCTTTTAAAATATGCATACTAAGAGGGTAATATTTTCTTACAATTATTTAATTTTTTAATATGAATATTTTATTATTCTAATTAATAAATATTATGATATACCAAGCTAATAAACTCTAAATAAAATCATTATTCTTCTGTTATAATGATATTAGAACTAATAAATCACATAATCATCCATAAATCATGGTAGGTTCATGTTTTGGTCGGTTCGACTGCCTACTTGAACATTACTATAAATTTGTGCTATGGATAACTATGAGAACGTATTTACTAGTTTAATATGATATAAATTTTTAAATAATTTATTTATTTTTAGTTAAGGTAATATCAATATTTAATTAATTGATAAAAAACAAACTTCAATCGTCAAAAATCACTGAAACTGGTTTATTATCAATTTCTTATTCAATTATAAAGACTAAAACAATAATAAAAGGTTTTTTAAAATCATAAATAATTTGAAAATAACTATAATATTAATTTTTTTATTCAATAATTATGAACATTTACATAATAATGAACACTAACACTTCTATTATAAAGATAGTACAAATGATCAAAACTATAAACATCCAATATAAAAAACAATAGTACTCATATAGTGAATTACTATTTACGAAGAAGATAAATGAAAATAGATATTATTAGGTTATTAATTAATATGTTGAGAAATTATTTTTTTTTATACAGGTGGTTAATGTATGATTTTGGAATTCAGGACAAGAGGTAAGGGTTTTCATTTCAAATTCCTCACTCTAAGACATATTTGGTATTATGTACCTAATCTCATGTTTTTAGTGTATATACTTTATATTTAAGTTATAATATCATAAATTATATTTTATTCATTTTAATTTAAGTTAAATTACAATATTTCACTATTAAGGGTTTTTTATTAAAGTTTTACTCATGCCTTAAGATTTTTCTTTGACTAAATTATGATTCCTTAAGACTTGATACATGTTATGCACCCTGTTTTTTCTTATGATTTATTAGTTTAACATGGAATTATTTTTATCATAATATTTGTATTATGTTATTTTCCATAAAAATCATGTTCTATTAAATTGGTTATTGATATAGTTTTTTTCCCAGTAATATGGACTTTTGGTAACTCAAATCCCCTTCTTTAAGTTATAGTGTTTTATCTTGACCATTGTTCTTATATGATTGGTTTATCCCAACCTAATATTTTATGGTTTTTTATAATAATATTTTTTAAAAATTAATTCTTAACACAAATATGTTTTTATTATTCTTTTTAAAATGATAGTTTTGAACAAGGTATTTTTAAAAATATTAAAAGGATGTTTTTCACTTTCCCTTTTATATGTTTTGTATTCCTCTCCACAATTCTCTAAGAAGAAACCTATGTATTTTCAAGGCCTAATTATTGAATATTATTTTTAAAATTAATGTTTTTTAAATATTTTATACATCACCTTTTGAAAAATAATTTTTGGGAGTGACTCATAACTTCTTATTTTACATTAATATTAAAATTATTTTCTAAAATAACTTTTATGTTTCCACATCCATTTACCTTTTCATTTTCCAAAGTATTTACCCTAAGATATTTTATGTTTCACTATTAATACTCCAATATATATTTATATTTTGGTCAAATTAACTCATTGTACCAAAAAATCCAATTTCAAATCCCTTCTTATGTGGTATCATTAAATAATTATTTTCTATGGATGTTTTTCTTCTATGCCCACATCCTTCTAGGTTTTCATTGTTAAAATGGGGTTGTGTTTTTTAAAAAAAACCCACCATAATTTTTTGGATATATTATGTTAATTTTATTCCATTATCAACTTAGATATAAACCCATTACTCTATATAGTGCTAACATCACATTTTTTGTAATTTGGATTGGATAATGATCGAATTGAATGTTTATTATTCTATTATCATCAAGAAAAGTATTAGAATTATGTATATTTTTATTACAATATTGATGAATATTATAAATTTGACAGTATTTTACAACCATCTACCTTATTCCTTTGGATGGGTTATGATCATGTTATCCATTTTATTTGTATGGGTAAAAGTATTGGGGCATCGTAAATTATTCAAATATGGGTGATTATGGGAAAGTTGACAAACTATTTATTGACCATCAACAGTATTTATTAGAAAGGTATATGATCATGTTATCCCTTTTATTGAAAAGGGGAAAATTATTAACATTAATTATGATTGTTTACTACTAACTCATGTTGATCATGTATTAATATTTTGTATTTCTCATTATATAGATATCCAAGATTTATTTAATAAGTGGTTCTTTGGGGAAAGGTAAGAAAATTATTTATAACTATTATGGTGAACTACATGGACATAAATTGGTGAATGGTGGCTCCAAGTATTATATAGACACTCTATGAATTTACAGGACACATTTGGAAAAACTTGTTTGGGTGTTTGGTGTATTCCTACAGAATCCAGAAAGATTTTTGGATTGTGGTCTCAACCACAAGTAATGTGTCATCACACAAGGCATTGATAGAATTGTTTTGACGTATGACATTATGCATTCCATAAATATTATATCATTATTTTTTATATCCATGTTTTCATTTATTATCATAGATACAACAGGCTTTCTTTTTGATTATGGATTAATATTGATTAACTATTCCTACCATAGTATTTATTCCATGTTTATGTCGTGATTTCCAATGATATTTGTTCACCATAATGAGATTTTGGTCTCAACCCCATATTATTTTTTTCTTCCACATTTGATAAATAAAATTAGTAAATGTGTCATGTTTTGTTTGATAGATTTTGTGGAATAATTTATAGGAGATATACAAGACTTATCATAAATTAACTAGTTTCTAATATATATTATGAAAAAATGTCCTCTTGTTAAAAATAACATTGAATATAGTATTTTATGATGTTTCAAAATTATATAAATATTGAAACAAAAAAATATCCTTCAGACATAAAAGATGTAATAATCATTTTGGATTTATCAATAAAGGATGGTTATATTCAAGCTTTCAGAGCTTATATCGAAGAAATTATTTAAAATATATCTCTATGAGAAAAAAATCCAAGAGTGTCAATTTGTGAATTATAGTCGGTATCAAAGAAAAAACTTAGATAGATTTATATAGATTAGGATACTGTTTATGGATAATTTATGAATTAATAAAGTATGGATGATCACAACTTCCAAGATATAAATAACCCTTTAGGATAATTTTATGATTTGATTTCAAGGTACTAAAGAACATTTTATTTGGGGATTAGGATATGAAACCTTCATTGAAAACTCTGTGATTAAGTCTAAGTATTGGATAACATCTTAATTTTTTTTAATATATAAATTATATAGTGTTTCCAATAAATACATCCATCTTTTGATATTGGAAAGTGGTTGAGAATATGGCATATATGCACCTAGGGGTAATCACCCTGAAAAGGTTTGGTTGAGTATAGAATAAATCATCACTCTGATACATGATAAGGGGGATTAAGACTGCACACCTAGAAAGACACTCCCATGGGATATGATTTGGTCAATCACATTCTCTTTATGAACCATTATAAAGGATTTAAAAATTATGTCAACTAATTAAGTTAGGAAACTAATTGAAAAATGATGGTGGGTAAAAAATGACTGAACATGGAGAGTAATATGTTGATCTAAAAGTATCAAACATTATAAATAAAGGGATCATAATGGAAAAAAATATTCCTATTTTTTCATATTCATATTTTGGATATTATCAAAAGAATTGTTTTAGTATTTGGTAGAAACAAGATCTTATTATAAATCTAATAAAGGCATATATTGAGATACTATTATTCCATATGACTAAATAAATTAGCATACATAAATGGTTTAGAATCATATTATATTCATTTTATAATGGAAAAGGTGAAATTAATAGTCTTACATAATTTAGTGAGATTGATATTTTAATAATCTTAACACTCTTAGAAATTATCATTATTGAGTGATTTTTGTCAATAAAATTGTGATATATTATAAAAGTTATGGGGATTTTGTGAAACATCTAAATATTGTTCTTCAGCAATTTTACTTAAATGGTATATAAAAAAATATTATATAGTATTAATAACATTTAAAAATTATTTTGTTATAGGGTTATGTTTTTTAGATAATTGTGGCAGAATACATGGTTGATGTTTTGATAACTCTTAAGATTAATATACAGTTGATGTTGAGATAATGAACGGTGTCTTGATTTTAAAAAACTATGTTAGATAGTAATTGGTAACTTTAGAATTGATAATTAATTCATGATATTTTCAAATAAGTTCATATCATTTTTGGGATTATGATATATAGTGACTAGAATGTGACCATATAAAAAAGTTATTAATACCATCTAAGGGTTAATGATAGAGTTAATTTTTAGAAGATTATATAATCATGTTGTGGTTTAATTTCATAGATATTCAAATAGGTTTTGGGAAAGGTATTTAATTTGTAGTATATGATTACGGTTTATATATTATTAGGTATTTGATTGTAGTAATGATTAATGTTGTTTGAGGAAGGAAAAGTTAGATTTTGATATGATAGATTTCAAGGGTTTTAAGGTTTAGTGTATTTTAATAATGTTCAGGGAAATTTGTGATCAATATGTTGAGGATTGGGTTAAGAAGTATGAGTGAAACAAACTCAAAGTAAACAAGTTTAAACAATGAAAAAAATATGTTAAACTAAGATTGATATAGGTTGAGATAAATGAATTATATTCTAATGTGATGATATGGGTAAAAGGTTTTAAGGTTTAATCCCTTTTATGTTATATATTATCAAAATTCCACAATATTTATAATATTTTCCACATAATTATAAAAATTTGGTTTTTTTAGTGGATATAAATAGATGTAATAATGGGTTTGAGGGACAACACAGATATTACCTCAATGAATAACCCAATAGAATGGGAGATGGAATGATAAATCATATGATTGTACAAAAACCAGTTATCATAAAATATTATTAACAATGTAAACATAGTAAAAGTTCCAAACACACCAAATAAAATAAATATTGATTCTAATTAAAGGCAAAGTGATGAATTTAATCGTACTCACAAATTTAAAGGAAAGTGTAACGCCCCATGTTTTGAGACATGGTAGAATTCTAAGGGAATTTGAATTTTGGTGTTTAGTGGATGGGTTATTCATTGAATCGATATTTGGAATGTAATTATTAGAGTTGGAACCCTTAAATGTGGTGTTTTACACTTGGTAAAAGGCCCAAGGGATCCCTTTGGAGTCTTGTTATGTTTTTGGAGTGTCGATCCCTTAAAATCACATGTTTGGTTGGTCAGAACAGGGTGCACGGTTTGTATGAAACTGTGGGGCCCCCAGCAGTAAAATGTGTGGCCTAAACCAGTGGTAGAGTAGTTGTCACATGGGCTGTGCACAGTATACCTAAACGGTGTGCGTAGACTGCATGGTTGGTGCCGCATAGGGAGTAACCTCACACTATTCATCACCCGGTTAGTGAATAGTTAATCAAACCGAGTGATGAGACCTGGTGAGGTATGGGTTCTAATGCCGTAAGAGTCACATTGTTGGAACATTAGTTGGCCAAACTTTGTGGTCATACCATAGAACCTAGTTTTTAGAGTGAAATGACCAATTTTACCTTAATTATGTTAAAAAATATTTTCCTCCTTTCCTTATCCCTCCATCCATGTGAGCTACTCTCCCTTGTGCCATTGGTTCATCCTCCTCCCTATTATAAGCTTGAGGATATCTCCTCCATCCTTTATCAGATTCAAGAGAAGTAAGCCCCTAAGGATTCATCTCAATAATCCATTCCTTCCTTTTAAATATTTCTCCATTTCATATCCTCTCGATTGAGTTATCAAAGGGAAATCTCAATTTCCATATTTTCAAGGAAAATGTATGTTTCTTCAATTTCTTCCATACCAGAGCAAATCAAACCTTAATATTTGATGAGTGAGTCATCTTAAGCCTAATGTAGGTGGTGTAGGTCTTTTTAATAAAGTTTCCATCATTATATTAATGTAATTGTTTCACTGCACACCAACCTTTTACATGTGTTTCATTCAAAATGTTTTCATCAATTTATAATGGTTTATGAAACTTGGCATACACCATCTGAGCCTTGTTTTTAGTTTGAGGTTTTGAACCTCAATCACAAACACCCCTTGGGTGTTTCAACTTGATTTTACCCTTTTTAATTAATTGATTAAATTCCTATAATTTCATATAATCATTTATATTGGAATTAAAAATGGAATTTACCCTTGTAGGAAATGTCCCAATTAATAATATCACCTCCCATGTTCCATTATGAAACTTTGTGTTTGTTTTTTCATGTGTTGTATCTTTCTGAAATTCTTATCTAAAGTGAATTCAGTTATAACTACTGTAATTTTAACTTTAATTCTGTTACATGAATTATTTTATAAACAATGACATGTTTTATAATAAAACACCTCAGAAGGGGTGTGTTGATTTAAAAAATTACAATGTGGTAATTAGTGTTTTGCATCCTTCAAGGCTTTACAATACGGGAGATTACCAATGTCATTTTTGGTTAGAGTTGTGGAATAATTAGTACATGGACATTATTTATTCTATTAAATGGAGTTCCCCTCCTTTACTATAATTTTTTATTACAACCAATAACCTCTTAAATTCTTGGATTGGTTCATAAATAGATTTTTTCAAGTTGGTAAATTCCTAGTTGTTCATAGTGCCTTCTAAGTTTCTTCTTATCCTTTTAATTAAATTTCAATGTTTTGTTAAAGCAAATGGAATTATTGTAAATAGAATATATTTTCATGATATATTTCCTAAATTTAATGACTTAAATGTTATAAATAAATATAATTGATCATATAAATGGTTTGATTGAAATTTAATTGAATTGGGTGGTAAAACCATGCCTCTTGATGTAATTTAATAATGATTTCTTATGTGAATTGTTTTAATTGTGATGGCCTTATAAATGTTTTTTATTAGTAAATGTAAATCATGAGAGGTAATTCCTCATGTATATTGATTATAAATATGATTATGTTGTATACATAGGTTGTAGGATGATGGTAAGGGTTCTATTTATCATGGAGGTATCACTCTCCCTTACATCAAATGTTGGGAATGATGTATCACACACATGATACTACTGCATGGTGGCCAGGACATGCCACGCCCCCTATGTGTGTTGACAAGATGTCACACTCAAGTGAAGGGAATGAAACCTCCCACTCATTATGAGATGTAGGGAATGTATCATTGGCTTGAGCTTATATTCTTGTTCATACTAGCTATGCATGACAGAGTTATGCCCCGATCAAGCCAATACCTAGTATTCTAAGTAAATGACCACATATTTCCACAAATACTCGGTTCATATAGGTGGATTAAATATAGAATTATTCTATATATATTATTATTATATATATTATTACAATATTTATAGTTACTAATCAGATAATCATTCTGACCATGATCTTAAAAAGTAATATTCTTCCAGGTGTCTTTTTGGGACGTGATCTGACTGGTATTTATTTATTTATTCATATTTTTAAATGTTTTTTTCAAATTGAACACTAATTTACCTTATATTCATGGAATGGTTTCATCTATAGACACTATGGGTGGTAATCTATTTGGATTCATATCTCACACCCTACTCATCCCACTATTTCATAAGGGCACCCAAGTATATTACACATTCAAAAGATCATGGATTATTACTTATGTTGTATGATTGTACATGGGAGCGTGGAGCATAGGACTGAGCTGGATCTCAAGATGCTCATGGAGATCACACTTAATAATTTTACTTCTTTTTTTATTCATGTACTATTTTATATCTTGTTTCCTATTTTATGCCTACTATTTTAGGTTTATATCAGCATATGGACATCCATGTGTGTCGGTATATTTTCATTGTCCATCATTTACATTTCAATTTATAGTTCTTCTTCCGCTTCTTTGTCTTTAATTTATTACTACTTTTGTTGTTTTTTGTTATTTCATATCTGATAAACCGCATTACTAATCTGATTATGAGGGTATAGACTCTCCACTATCACCTCCTTACACACCCACTACTAGTCAGAAGCCTCTGGTGTATAGAGAGGTTCACTTGAGGCCATATGACCAACCGGTCTGACTACCTGTTTGGTGGTCAGCTAGGTCCAAACGTTACAGAAAGAGAGAATCTACAAAAATCCATTTCTTTAATTTCAAGAGAGTATAGAATTATGTGTATAAATTTCCCAATATAAGTGACAATAAGGGATATAGTCACCAACAACCATGCTGATAAGGAAAATACTTTTCAACTAATACTAATGTACAAAAATTGTGTTTTCAATATTGATGTTATAATGTAATATCTCATATATGTTTTCACCAACTATAAGATATTAATTTTTAAAGAAAAACACCTAGTGGTAATATTATCATATAAATCATCTTCAGGGTTTTTAGGAATTTATTACTTAAGAATCTAGATCTACATCCTTTAGTATAATTCTATTTGAAATTAAGAATGGTTTAGATCTCTTTATAAGGTGATTATAATGATTTTTTATGTATATAAAAATAATTAAACAACATAAATAAACCCATTATCATCTAGAATTGTATAGTTAATTATAATTTCCCTATAGAAATTACTCTAATCCTATGAGTCAAATTTTAGGAATGTAATTTATTTAAGGGGGATAATGAAACAACCTAAAATTCTAATTACCTATAAATAAGTGAATATTTTGATGACTTATCTTTCACAAACAACCCAAAATAGACGAGACAAAAAAATATTATAATGATATTAATAGTTAAAAAAATATAGTAATCAATTAAAATTTTTTACCTTTATAAGATAAATATTTAACACGAGTGAATGTTGAAAAAGTGTGATTTCAATAAAAAAAGTTTTCTTTATATTTTTTATTTCCCAGTAAAAGATTAATTTTGAATTTTTAGAATTTTAACTTGATAAAATAAACTTTTTTTTAATTCATGGAATAAAAATTTATTTGTTATTAATTTTTTTAATTTTTTTAAATGTTGTTTTTAGTTGAAAAATGTGGATTTATGAAAATCATAATTTCAATGATTTTTTCACTATTTAAGAATAACATAAAATATTTCAAACTAATTAAAGAACTAAAGACTGAAATTATGGAATAAAATTATATATTTTTAAAGATTATTTGTACATATAAACCTATTCTAATCATTTTTAGAAAAAAAGTAAAATATTACTTTAATATAACAAATATTATTTGTCTTCTCTTTAAATCGGTTATCTTGAAGGATAGGTTTAGTTTGTAATTTCTACATAATCATATTACCTTTTATAAATTCATAATAAATCAATTTATGTCTTAAAAATCTGTAACCATGATAATTTTATCATATATATATATATATATATATATATATTATTAAACAAATATTTTTCAAAATAAATATTTTAAATTTTTTAGTATTTTTATTTTGAAAATAATTTTTCATGTAGATAAAAATTATATTCAATAAAATGGTTTAAAATTTAAATATTATGATTTAAAATAGTTAATAAGGTCAATTTTATTTTTTTCTTCATAATTAATTAATAATTTTAAAAATTAGGTATCACAATAAAAGTAGAAGGGGTTAATTCTGTTTAACCTAGTATAATAGTCCTAAAATATTAAAAAAAATCATCCTTTAATTGAATGGTTGATCATGGATCAACCAATACATGTGTCTCATTCACTTTTTCTATTTTCTATCATTTGAAAATTGAATATTTACCTTACATTATTTAAAATGTAAGTGTTGCTCCCAAAAATACCGCTCTCTTCACTTATAAAATCCTAACATCTTCACCAATTCATGAATCACTTATAATTATAATATTGAAAATATGATATATTTATCTCCATAGAACCCTATATCATGAAAATAATCCCCTGGTCACTCATATTTATCCTAATCCCTTCAAATTCAAGGAGACTTCCAAGGAAAAATCAAGTCCCTATTGTAAATATTATCAACTACCTACTTTTATTCTTAATTATATTTTTTAAAAATTTATTCTGGAAACACTAATATCTTGATATAATTATCATTTATATAAGTTAATGTTACTATATTATCGTTATTATCATTATTTTTTCATATACACCATCCATTAAGAAAAAAATCATTATTCATGCGTTGTGCAAACTACCAAATCCATACATAATGTGTTTTGTATTCCTTCACCGCCTTACAAGGTGGGATATAAGGATGGGATTAAAAAATAAATATGTTTTCTATGATATCATTATGATGTTTTATGAAAAAAATATAACCTATTAATGATAAGATCAATAAACGATCATCGTTAATTTAATCATTTAATGTAAGTGTACTAAGAGCATAATCCTTTATTCCAATTGTGTATTGTTTTCATATCCATTATTTCTTCTTATAATTTCTTAAAATTATAATATACATCAATAATAAATAGTAACTAATATCATTATGATTTTGGTATACTTATATTATAATAAAAATTTCTCATAATTATCCATAAACCAGGGTAGGTTAATGTTTAGGTTGGGTTTACTACCTACTTGAACAATACTATAAATTCATGTCATCGATGGATATGAGGACTTATATAATATTTTTATATAATATAAATATGTAAATAATATTATTATTTTGTTTTTTATAGTTATATCATTTTGTAATTTATTAATTAAGAAAACACACTTTGGCCATCAAGAATCACTAAAACATGTTTATTATTGATTTCATATTCGTGGATAAAAAATAAACTATCAAAAAAAACATGAAAAAAACTAAATAACTAAAAAGCATCTATAAAATTATGTTTAATGATATTTTAATGATGAAATTTGAAAAAATAAATATTGAACACAGAAACCACCATTATAAAACTTTTACAAGAAATCAAAACTATAAACACTAAATGTGGTAAATCAATAGAATTCATATAGATAATGACTATATAAAAAGATTAAATATAAAAATGTATATTTTTAGGGATATAAATTTATTTACCAATATAGATATGTTTATGATATAATACTTTAATGTATGATCATGGAATTCATGACAATACGTAAGGGTTTTTACCCCAAATTCCACTTTTTGAGGCATTTTTGGCATTATACACCTAATTCCATTTTTTCTAGATATAATAAATATTTAAGATCTAATTTCATGAATTATATTTTCATAATGGTATTTTAAGAATAATTGCATTCCCTTTATTTAAAGGAGTTTTGATTAAAGTGTTTATTATGCGTTAAAAGTTTTATAAGTCTCAATTCTAATTCATTGAGACATGTTACATTTAATAAGCCATATTTTATTTTAATTTTTTAATCAACTCCCATTTATATATTTTTATCATATTATTTTTATTTCATTGTATTTACGAAAAAATCCTATTCCCTTATCAATGTGTATATTGATACCATTTTTTCCTCACTGGTAAGGACTTTGGTATCTGAAATCCCCTTCTTTAGCTTATAATGTTTTATCTTGAACATTTTTCTTCTATGTTTTGGTTCTCACACCCAAATATTTTTTAGTAGTTTATAATCCCATTTGGTAAAAATGAATTTTTATTAAAAATAAGTTTTTCTTATTATTTTTACAATAGGATTTTTTAACAAGGTATTTTTGAAGATATTAAAAGTGTTTGTTCCTTTCACTATCATGTGTTTTCTCTACCTTTACATATTTATCCTAGAAAACATAATTGATTTTTAGGTCTCTATTATTGAATATTATTTTTAAAATTAATAGTTTTTAATTATTTTTCAGTTCATCATTTGAAAAATACTTTTTTAAGTGACCCTTAACTTCCAATTTTATGTCAATGTAAAATATTTTATAAAAGTTATTTTATGTTTTCATTTCAATTTACCATTTAATATTAAAAAGGATTTACCATCATAGGGTTTATGTTTCATTATTTATACCCTAATATATATTTATATTTTAGAGGAATGAACTCATGGTACAAAATAACAAAATTTCAGATCCCTTTTTGAGTGTCATCATTTTTTATTTATTTTGCAAATATATTGTTCATCTATGTAAATATATTTATATGTTTCCAGTGTTTCATTGAGGATATGTCTTTTGAAACCATCCACCTTTTTATGGATATATTACGATCAAGTTATATTAGTGTTTATTTTGTTGTCTAATCATTTCTCTATATTGTGTGACCATCACATTTTAATTAATTTAGATTTGATTATGTTAACCTTGAAATTGTGTTATTAAATTGACCTAGGGAAATATATTGGAATTATTTATATTTTTATTCCAATAAGGATTATTATTTTCAAGTTAAAAGTTTATTCTTTAACCATAAATCATATTCTTATGGTTGGGTTATGATTAAGTTATCGATTTTATTGACATGGGGGAAAATTATTAGCATACCATATGTTATTCTAATATGGATGATTATTATAAATATGACTAAGTATTAATTGATAATCAGCCATATTTATTAATATTGGTTGTGATCATGTAATTATTTTTATTAAAATGGGGAAAAGTATTACAATTATTGAAGATTATTGACTGCTAACCCAAATTGATCATGTATTTATATTCCATAGTTATCATTATACTAATTGACATGATTTATTCAGTAAGATATTCCTTAGGTAATGGTAATAAAATTATGGATTAATCTTATGGTTAATGCATTGGACTTAATAAAGTGACGAGTTGGTATAAGAATTATATATCCCCTTGATTCATTGATAGGTCTCATGATGCAAAATAGGATTCGGTGTCATAACCAGACCCATTGGGGCCCACATGGTCAGTGGCATGTCATGTGACATAACTAGAATCCCTTTTCCAATAGGGCGGGTTCTAGTGACAACCGCAGAGAAGAGATAAACTGATATGGATTTCCATATCTTAATGTACATGTATGCATAGACACATCCATCTCCATGAAAATTTTTAAATGAATAAATAAATATATTAACATCTAGAGTAAACAATGCATGAAAATCCTCTATGAAATACATTATGGTATGAAAAAATAAACCAAATCATAAAGAGTAAAAATACATGCCCAACTATAAATAAATTTTTAACCTAACTACACCTTGAAAAAGAAATTTCATGAGAGACTAGCTCCTTATCTACAAGTCCAACCATCGAATTTGGTCAATGAACCAAATTATAACTAAGCTCAACCAATTTCACCAATGATATATCTATCATATGCAAAAGACATGACATGTTTTTGAAAATTCTAAGGAGGGTTGAGTTTACACATACCTAATAGGATTCCCTAAAAATAAAAAATGCATAAATAGAAATAAACAAAAAAATTTATCTCAACCCATATTAAGAGGGAAATGAAAACCATCAAATATATATTATAATAAATAAACCTAAAAACTAATAGTCAAACATTTATACTCATCATCATGTTCAACCTCCCATGAATCTATGTGTGAAGGGACCCACAACTCGCCAATATTCTCTATAGTTTAAGGAGAAACGACTCCTATGGAGGACCTGATCCACATTGAAGCTAAAATATAGGGGAGTACCCCTCTATATATATAGGACCTACACTCTAATATTGTGTGGAGGATTACCAAATATACCTATTTAAAGTGTATGGGGGACCTTAAACCTAGTGCGACAGAAGAATATCTACCCCAACATGTCTCGGATGATCCTTCCAAATCACTGTCATCAATTAAGAATCGCATAAAGATTATTCACATTGAAAAACCTAATATAATATCTCTTGTACTAAAAATAAGGATACCATCATTTTATCCATCAAAAAATACTCATGATAGGATACTCTCGGTCTAAAATATGAGTCCTGATGAATGAAATACATACGGTAGAAGTTCATTGGATAAGTATGCATTGTTTATAGGGGTCACATGGTGTGTGAACTCACATCATAACCTCGGTTTTTTCTCCCATTTACATGTCTAGTGAATCCATGCTGCACGTCATGACATGTACATGTTGTACACGGTGTGTGTCTACCACCCAGGGCTAGCCTATGTCCTCTCGACCCAAGCCTGTGTACGCTAGTTGTGATAATATACCCTAGAAGTGTCTTAGTAATGGTTGTGTATGTGTACACAATTCATGGCCATGTGTCTATAAATGAACATTCTTGTGTACTCTTAGAGTACATTTTGAGTTACCAGTGCTGGGTCAGATGACATTTATGATCCATATAAAATATGAGGTATTTTCTCCAACTGAAACCCTATCTAATTCCACCAAGGGACTACATGGTGTGTATTCCTCTGGGATACATATTGTGTAGTAATATTTTCAAAAAAACTATGTTTATCCCAATGAATCATATATCCAATATTTATTTCACCATTCACAACTGGTTGAGAACCTGAATCCATAAAAATCATAGGAACCACTGTTATCCATTTATTCCTGGCCTCAGATGTCTAGAAATAAAAAAATTGATTGGCCATCTGAGATTCTGTCACACATATTCCATCACCCCAGATCTCAAATCCCTAAAACAATCACCTGTATCCCAAAACACACATCAATACATCCCCAAACCCTTCAATCTGTACGTCATTCTCAAAAACATAAATGAATCCAAGGGTTTCATCAAGCTTAAACCCAACCCAAAAATGTTTAACTGTAACCCCATTGGCCAATGCTAAAGAGAATAAAATAAAATGGGTGAATATCACAATAACATGGTGAAACTAGCATTGGATTATGAATTCATGGACAAAAATAACCTAAATGTGAACACGGATGAAGACAAGGGTTTAACGATGATAAACTTCGTTTAATAATGTAATTTATTTTCATGCTTATGTGATGAATGGTAATAATCATAATGAATAATGAATATATAAATTACATGCATAATTATTAATAAAAAGGTAATAAACCCACAAATAATTATCCCCACCTCAATTATGGATTGATCGTCGGTGAAGAGTATGTTATTCAGTGATGATGAAGGTTGGTTGTGTTAACTATCACCCACTTAACTAACCTTCACCTCTTAGTTTTTTTATTTAGTCTTGATTAATCAATGAAGAATTCCCCCTCCTTCACTCTATTCTCCTAGGGTTATATAAATAACTCTAGAGATTTTCCATAATGGGGTATTTATAGATGGAAGATTAGATTAGTTCATTTAATAAAAATAAATAAATTATTTTTTTAATTTTATTAAAATTACATTCCGACATCTCCTTCCAAGGAAATACTAATATAGACTAACCATATGCCTTTTCTATGGTAAACCCAACAATCCAGAATCAACTAAGGTCTCGGATTTATTATCCATTGTTCCAAACAATTGTAAAACCATTTATATTGAAATGACTCATGTGTGTACTTTATAAATATATTTAATATTATTAATATATTAATTTATAGGGTCTTCAGACACCCAAAATATATACCAACTCCAAGAGAAAACAAATATAAATTCTATAGAAATATTAAATGTAACAGTCCAACAAAACTATATTTGTTAAAATCTCCCCAACTTTAAGGTTATTTGACTTGATAAGAAAAATATTTACAAAATGGTTGGGGTACTAAATCCAAACATTTCTCTCACACTCTCATGATATCTATAATAAAATCTCATGCTTTTAAAGTACATAGACCAAAGGGATTCTCCATTCAGGCACGATCCACTCCGGGTGATCCCCAATCACTATTGCGTACTCTACATAGGTTGTTCCATCCTTGATGTCAAGCTCAACCTAGTCAATAACCTAAATAGTTTCGTGCATGTATCTCATAATTTTTGAAGCATGGAATAAATAATATAACTTTTCTTAAATTGGTGAAAATTTTGGGGAATAGGCATCCTTGACAACCCCTCATGGGTTCTCAAATGGTTCAATAAACCAAGAGGATGGATTTACTCTCTTTCCAATCCTCTGAAATCATTGTATTTGGGAGAGCCTTATAAAACATGGTCTACCTGCTCAGACTCCAAGGGTCTATGACATCTATCTTTTTAATTTATCTATCTACATTGGGTTTCCCTTGTTCATTCACATATCATTTATTCCTTCTTCATTGTTTTCTACACCATATTTATCCCAAGAAGATATGATTCACAAATCTCAATCTATAATAAGGGTGAAATGTAAGGACTCTCATAAAGAGCCTAAAAATGTCTTATATTTGTAGTAGTGTCACACTCTAATTTTCAATTCCATTCTTTTTTTCTAATATTAATTTGGTTCTTAGTTTTCCCTTGGTTTCCGAGTGTATTGGGATTAAATTTGGTGTCTTGGGTGTTCTTGATCAATATCATTAGTCTTGGAAGTCTTGGATAGTATTTCGCCTTGTATTTTTTCAAAGGGATGGTATATGGATGAGGTTATGTGGAATTTAATTTGTGACACTCCTAGTGGCACCTTTTTTTTATGATTATTAGGGTGGTTTCTTAAATATTTGGGCCAAAACTATGATCCCATTTAGAGATTTAAAAACAAAATTTCTTTCTTTTATAAATCCTTTGTTTTTTAACATTATTCTCCCATTACACTTCCCACATGAACTCCCCTAACCTATTAAATCCACCATATCAATTTTTACCCCTTATAAATTCATAATAAGGGTGGAATTGGGGGATTTATTCAGGCATTGGGCCAACCCGTTATCCCATTTCTAGATTTAAGGAAATAATTTATTTTTTTATATCTCATTTTTTAAAATTTTTCATTACTTATACTTCTAAATAAAGACAAAAAACCCAAGTATCCACCATGTGTTCAATTTTCCTTCTTTGTGGCTCATAGTCATCATGGATTTGGGCGAATTTCCTCACCGATTCTCTAATCATCCTGATTTGAAAAGGGAATTTTTTTCGTTCAAAAATCATTCATTTTTTACTATTTTCCCCCATTTCATTCCCCACTAGACCTCCGAATACTTATTCAAATATCCCTTTCAATTTTGGCTTCTTGGAGATTCATCTATCATTGTATTTGTGGATACTTCTTCAAAGTTTCTCAAGTGAGTGAATTACTCTCTTATTCCTTCCATTTCTTTAGGGTTTCTCCCATCTTTCTTAAAGTTCAAAATTTCCAAAAAACTATTTTTTCATATCTAGGGTTTATTTTGAGTTTTTTTTCCAATATTGTGGTTTTAGGTTCTTCTTCACTTAATTTTGGTGAGGTGGTGGTGTGGTTACAATTTCACACAAAGATTTGGGGTTTTGACATCTTTGGTAGGTGATTCCAGGTGTAAGCATTTATTGATGAGTTATCTTGATTTATTTATTTATTTATAATCTTTATAATATGTTTTATTTGGTGTAAAACCCATTTTTTCTGTCATTGGTTTAGCGTTTAGTTTTAAAGTTGCATTTTTTCTTGAAAATTAGTGTTTTTCATTAGTAATTTTGTGGTATCAATAGGGGTTGTTTTATGGTTCATGAGATGTTTTTATTAAATGGTGTTAGGTCTGAAAAATCTATTTTGGTGTGATATTGGAATGAATTTGGTTTTTGAAATAGTGTTTTTAGATGGATTTTATTTGAAATTCTTGGTATACATCTTGGGATTGTTTTAGGAATATTTTAAATGGTTCATTGGTTTATATAAGAAGTGAAATCATGTTGGAAAACTATTTTAGTAGGAGTAAATTTTTGAAATGGTTCATTTTTCTGTGAAACGCCGTATTATGTGATGTTTACCATCATAGAAATGTTTTATAAAATTGTTAAAGGGATTTATTGAATTTTGAAATATCTATTAAAAATGTTGTGGGCAGTTTTGGTGTGAGTATGATGTTAAAATGAATTTGAATGAAAATCAGATTTTATGAAATGTGTGTGGATTTTTTGGTGTATGTGTGATTTGTAAATAGAATTTACATTTTCAAGTGGTATTTTTTTAATATATGGAACATGATCGAGCATAAAGTTGGAAACCCGGGTATCTTGGTGGACAGACGTGTACTAGTATGCTAGTGATCTGGAGTGGTTTCGTCCCTATTTTACGAGGCATGTTTGACAATGACAACACTAACTAAACTATTATTATGATGTTGGGGACCACAAGGTTATGGGTATGTTCCATACTAGTGGATCATGCACGATAAGAATTATTTTTTATGGTTACTTTTCACTGAAATACAAGGTACCAAGGGCCCACAGCTAGCTAGTGCCAAGGGGTGTTCCCATGACTAGTGCTCATTGATTATTTTTTATTCACCATAGGCATAATGTTTTTTTGGATAGAAAATTCAGTATAATGGAAATTTTCATTAAAAAAATGTGTTCTTTAAATTTTCTCCATTGAAAACTGTTTTTATTTGTAGTTGCATCCTTTTAAATATTACTACTAGAATTTCTTATTAATAAAAACTTCAATGATTTTTGTCATAAAATTTATATCACATGGAATATATTTTTAGTGGAATAATACAAGGATTAGGATCACACCATACACACACCTTTGGGTGTAAGTAGACTTGGTAAGGTTTTTGAAGGTTTGGGAAAATCTTTTAGAATCAGTGGTTCAGGTTGTTAGCTTCCATTCTTGGTGTGGTGTTGGGGAGAAGGTTTGGGGATGTTGGACCCATTCCATTCGGTGGTACTTGAGTTGTTTTTTCTGATAATTTTGAGTTTTTCCCTCCTATAAATCTTCTTAAAACCATGTATTTTAGTTCTTAATTTTCTTAAAGGCTTGTTTGGATTAAATTTCCAGATTCTGTTTATTTATTTATTTATTTATTGGTTGATTAATGCTTATAAATTTAGGTAAATTGTTCCCAAACACTTATCTATCATACCTGGGATCCTGTTCCAGTCCATAGAGATAGGGAACACCCTTAGGGCCTTACAATGGACTGGGTTCGGTGCTAGTTTTAATAGCGATCAGATCTATTTTTTGACCAAATGGTATCGAAGGGAGGTTCTCTATTTTGGGTTATATTTGATGGACTCCTCATGTGTTAATCATGTTTTAATGATCACAAATCATATACATTCTGTAAATCTTGTTAATACTATTTTATCTCTCTCAAATTATGTGTACTGAGGGTTGGTTTCTTTATGCTTTAAACAAAACAATCTAAAATATTATGTGTTATGTTTGATTATTGTAAAATATATTTAACTCTGGTCTATAACTATTCATTTAATGAATAATTAATTCTAATTAACTCTTTTAATATTACTGTTTAATTCAATATAAAGATATTTGGCTAAGTCTAAGAAATCGTGAGTCTGCCACCAGTTCTATTTTTCTAATAAAGGACACAGACACCATGACCCAAACATTGTGACCCAGACACCGTGACCAGACACTGTGAAAAGACACCGTGACCAGACACCGTGACCCAGACACCATGACCAAACACTGGGACCAGACACCATGACCTAGACACTGTGACCCAAACACCATGACCAGACATTGTGACAAGCCACAATAACCCAGACACCATGACCAGACATTGTGATCCTAACACCACATATGTGCTACAGGTTCCTAATCTCTATACAACTATTCCATCATGACTTTCTCACTACTCAAAGGTAAATAAAAAGACATCATTTTGTGGTGACACCATTTCCAAGTGATTCCATATCCAGACAGACTCTGACATCATTCTTTAATCTATTTTTTGTTTTCAATTTAATTTCTAACAGCCAAATTTCAGTCTTTTAAAGGCATGTACATAATTAATATTTCTTTGTAGATATTACACCTGATAGTATGAGGTATGAGGTGTAGAATACATGCATCTTGTTAGATTTAACACATGTACTCCAAGAATATGAAGAAAAGAGTGGCCCTCAAACACATATGTGGTAGAGCAGTATAAGTGAGAGAATTATTGTGAAAAGAACGGACACATGAAACAAGATACATATGAAGAACAAAAGAATCATTCACAAATCCAAAAGCTAGAATACCATATATTAGAGGAAATAAAATCATCGAAATAAAAATTAATCAAAGAAAAAGAGCTAGTTATAACTGGAAACCAGGGCACCAGACTTGGGATATTCTATTTTTTGCAAGAGGACCAAATTCTTACATCTACTCCATCCTAGAAGTCCAGAGCTTCATAGAATAACTCTCAGAGAACATCTAACCATATCTCATCATCTTTGATCTATTGTGTACGGTTTAAGCTTTTGAGAAGTGTGTGCCTGTCTGTATTAAAATACTCACTGTCTCCTACACTAAACTAAAGGATACAATATATCATTCCTCTCATATTTTTTTACACTTGTTTACTCCCATGGATAAGTGTAGAAGAGGAATCTGTGTGACCTAGTAGTTTTTACTCACGAAAAACTATGGAAGAGTTCATGTGACTTGGATAGTCATGTGTACTATTTCTTACCCCAATCCAGGGTTTGGATCTGGTTTATTAATATAAACTCCTTGGTGGTAGATGATAACCAAGTGGAGTGGATTAGGTCTCATCTTGAGACTGAACCACTTGTTTTATATCCTCTCTGTTATTTAATTTAGTTTTTCTTTTTTTACTAGATAATTAAAAAATCACTAGATTTACTTTGATAGTTAATCTTGGAATGAATTTATAATTGTTTTGACTTATTAGAATAGCTAAAAAAGTAATATTAAAAATGGATATTCAGATTACTGAGAATTAATCAATCATCTGAGAAGTTATTTAAATGTTCAAACTTTCATAACCATATTACATTGATTAACTGGGCTGTATTTATTTCTATTGGGGAACCTTTTAAGAAAAAATTTCATACAGAAATTTTTTATAGATACTCAATTCACCCCCCCCCCCCCTCCCCACCCTTGAGTACTCCACTCCGACCAACATTTGGTATCAGAGATGTTTGTTATTCCTGTTAAGACTCGGTTTTTGAAACTATTCAACTGTGATAATAGATTTCATATTAAATTTGAAAATTATTCTTGCAATGATTTTAATTCTAAAAATAAATTAGCGTTTTCTACATTAAGAAATGAAAATTTATACTTTGTTAACAAAGAGTCTTTAGTCTCTAAAAATGCTTCATGTTTAATTATATTTCACAATGATTCTTGGATTTGGCATGGGAGACCAGGAAAATATAATATTCACTCCAATAGAAAGATAAATAGAAAAATCTTAGTCAAATATCTACCCAAAATTGAGTTCCCAAATAAAAAAGTGTCAAATCCTTAACAAAAGGGAAAGAAACACAAAATTTACTTCAAACCAAAGAAAGAA
The DNA here is from genome assembly GCA_963277665.1 of Viscum album. Taxonomy (NCBI): domain Eukaryota; kingdom Viridiplantae; phylum Streptophyta; class Magnoliopsida; order Santalales; family Viscaceae; genus Viscum; species Viscum album. The sequence continues at coordinate 870,354,303 of OY728157.1, forward strand.
GTGTCAACATTTCAACTTGTCGAACTATTTCACATGGATTTTTTTGGACCATCTAGAGTCTCTAGTTTAAATGGGAATAATTATTTCTATGTTCTTGTAGATGAATTTTCTAGATAAACTTGGACTTTCATTTTAGCTCAAAAAGGTGAAGCCTACTCTCACATTACCAAATATGAAAAAACTATAGAAAATCTTAGTGTACTTAGAATTAAATCCCTAAGAAGTGATCATGGTCATGAGTTTGAAAATCAAGAGTTTGAATCCTTTTGTTCACAAAATGTCTATAGTAATAATTTCTCTTCCCCTAGAACACCTCAACAGAATGGAGTTATAGAAAGAAGAAATAAGACCATGCCAGAGATTTCCAGAACCATTCTTAGTGAATATGAATTAACTATTTATTTTTGGGATAAAGGTGTGAATATAGCATGCTATATTATTAATAGAGTTTATATTAGACCCATTCATAAAAGAACTCCATATGAGTTATGGAACAATAGAAATACCAAAGTAATCTAGTTCAATGTTTTTGGTTACAAATTCTATATCCTTAATAATAAGTAAAATCTTGAAAAATTTGTATCCAAGAGTGATGAAGGAATATTTATAGGATATTAAATATCTAGTAAAGCTTATAGAGAGTTTAATAATAGAACTAAATGTGTGGAAGAATCTTTCCATGTAAAATTTGATGAAACAGATCCACATGAGCCTAATACCACTCTAGAGAACCTGGAAGATGATGTCTCAAATCTGGACATCAATTCAAAATCCCCTAACCATCCTGTAAAGGAATCCATGAAAACTTATAGTTCTTTAAATTCTTCAGATTTAGTTCATAATGAACCCGAACCTGTTGAAGAACCTAAAATCACTAGCCCTTCTTTCTCTAGAGCTGCTAAAACTATTAAGAACCGTCCTTTAAATGCAGTTGTAGGAGATTTAGATAAAGGAACTCTAACTAGACCTTCTCTTAGAAATCAATTTGAACATCAAGACTTCGTGTCACAACTTTTACCTAAAGACATTAATGATGTTATCAAGGAGGAATTTTTGGAGATGGCTATGCAAGAAGAACTTAATCAGTTTGAAAGGAACAATATTTGGAAAATTGTTGACAGACCCAAAGACACATTTACCATAGGCACTAAGTGGGTGTTTAGAAATAAAGTATGTTAAGATGTTAACATAGTTAGAAATAATTCTAGATTGGTTGCACAAGGCTATAGTCAAGAATAAAGAATTCACTATGAGTAAACATTTTCACCAGTAGCTGGACTTGAAGCCATCAAAATTCTATTTTCTTATACTGCACATTTGAATTTCAAACTATATCAAATGCATGTTAAAAGTGCATTACTAAATGGGTATATAGTTGAGGATTTATTTGTGGATTAACCCCCTGGTTTTACAAATCCTCATTTTCCAAATCATGTCTATAAATTATCAAAAGCTTTATATTGTTTAAAACAAGCTCTAGGAGCTTGGTATGATAGATTAATTACTTTTCTTATTTCCAAAGTTTTAACAAGAGGAATATATGATCCTACCCGTTTTATAAAACGAATTTCCATTGATATATTATTAGTTCAAATTTATGTAGATGATATTATCTTGGGATCTTCGGAAAATTATTTGTGTATTGAATTTTATAAAATGATGCAAAACAAATTTGTAATGAGTTTAATGGGTGAACTAAAATTCTTTCTTGGATTTAAAATCTTTCAAAATAATAATGGTATTATTTTTCATCAAAGAAAATATACGAGAGATCTTATAAAACGTTTTGGCTTGGATGGCACTAAAAATAATGACACTCCAATTAGTACTATCTGTAAGTTAGATCTTGCTGAAAATGGAAAATCTATTGATCAAACCACTTAGAGAGGAATTATTGGAAGCTTACTCTACTTAACCAATATCCGACATGGTATTATGTTTAGTGTATGTATGTGTGCTTGTTTTCAAGAAAACCATGTGGAATCTCATTTAAATGTTGTTAAGAGAATTTTAAAATACCTCAAGTATACACCCAAAATAGGACTACTCTATCCCATAGGACAATCAATTGATTTACTTAGTTATTATGATGTTGGCTTCAGTGGCTGTATGTTAGATAAAAAATCACCTTTGGAACATGTTACTTTTTAGGCAATTCACTACTATCACGGTGTAGTAAGAAACAAAACTCTATTGCATTATCTTCTGCCTAAGATGAGTACATAGCTTCTTGTAGTTTTTGTGCACAAATTTTTTGGATGAAACACAAATTACTAGATTATGGATATCAATTAAGGAATGTACCTATAAATTGTGACCATAAAGATGCCATTAACATCTCAAAAAATCATGTTTCACACTATAGAATAAAACATATTGATATAAGACATCACTTTTTGAGAGACCATTATCAAAAAAAAAGTGATATCACTTTGGAATTAATTGGAACTGAATATCATCTTGTTAATATATTCACCAAACCATTAAATTCTAAAATAATATATTACATCATACATGAATTGGGAATGATAAATATTAAGTAGTAAGTGTACTATTTCACAACATACTCCGTCACAGTTTATGGTTTCACAAGTCTTTGTCTTAAGATTAATGCCTAACTATTATAGTCATATAGTTTACTATCTTAAAATTTGTTGATTCATGTTTACAGTCTCACGGTTACTATCTCTCGATTACGGTATGGAACATACGGTTTCAAACAATACAGTTTCACCATTCAAAAGTCACACCGTAGAGATTTCACCATGAAAACCTATTACGGTTTCACCGAGAAAACCGATTATGGTCTCACCGTGAAATTCTGTTCTGGTCTCACCGTAAAGGAAATTTATCATTTTATTTACATATTATAACCCATATAGATATACTTAATTATTTTATTCTTTTAAATTCCCGTGCTATTGAATTTGCAATGTTTGATATCCCTAAATGATAAAAATGAAAGAAGCTTCACTCCTTTCTTCACTTGAGCCTTCTTCTCTCAAACTCGAAACCCCTCTCTATCTCTCTCTCTTGAACCTTCGATGAATGCATAGAATGAAATGTCTATCCTCATAAACTCCTGAGAAGTGAATATAAAAAAAGAAGATGAAAATAGCACTGAAGATAGCGCCTGAAGGTCCTTTGAATCTGAACCTGGTGAACATAATAGTGGTACCAGAAAAGGAAATCTGCCCCAAGTGGTTTTTGTCAAGTAAGTATTTAGTATTAAATATTATAAAAGAGAATGGGTGGCTATATTGGTTCACAAAAGAGGAAAGACTGATTTTCCCAAAGCTAGTTTCTCATGTTTATCAGTTAATTCAATTCTCTTTTGATACATAAGATGGTTTTTTTGTGAGAAGCTGAATCAATGGCCAAAGATGCACTTTTTCTCCAAGGTTATGGGTTTCCTTATTAAGGATACCTCATGAGGGAATTTTTTAGGACTACTAGAGAGGTCCTCCTTCTCCAAGTTATATCTTTGTTTTAGAAGAAGCCTTGGGAAGCTTGACTAACAATGAAACAAAGATAAAAACTATTGTTGCTGATCTAGATGGTGAAACCAGACTATTATTTATGTTTGTTCAAAATCAAATTAGTCCAAGAAATGGAGATTTTTCTACACTCATGTATCAGGATGTATTTTTGATACATATTTTAAAGAATAGACACAATATTAAACAATTCAAGTATGTTATACTTCATATGTGTGAGTGGATAAAGACAACCTCAAAGTCAACCTCCTTATTCTACTCAAGGTTAATCTCTGTTATGCTTAAGTCTAAATGGTTGGTTAGACTAGATGAAGAAGTCATTAATGACTATGAATTTTGTATCTCAAAGGTTACAGTCAAAAGAATGAATTTCAGTTAGAATCCATGGAGAAAATAATGGGTAGAGGATAATGAGAGGGTCTATGAAAAGTTCAACCCAATAGAGAATTATTCAATACCTAAGGACATTTTTTATCCTGGTCTAGAACTAGATGAGATTGCTGACTATCCTATTGAGGAAAAATAATAATAAGAGGTTGTTTCACCTATATGGGAAACTATCATGGATAAAAAAGGCATTGAACATGTTCATCAAGTCTTAATTCAGAAGGAAGTACCTATTCCTGAAGAAATTATTGATATGGAAGAAGAACCTACTTCTAAAGAATAATATATTATTATTGAAAAGGAAAAGGATGCTCTAGAAGAGCATTTAGAAGAACTTTCTTCTGAGAAAGAAGTTACTTCTATGTAACACCTAGAGGAACAATTTTTTCTTGAGATTATCTCATCTTCTGAAGTAATAATGGAGCAAGCCTTTCAATTGGATATAAAAAATGGGAGAATCTTTTGGGAATGGATTTTGGAAATAGATAAAATATCCAAATTTCTTAGTCCTTTAAGAGATTCACCTATTTAGGGGGAGCAACACCCCAATCTAGAAAGTCTTGATGTGCCTAATCCAGTTGGTCAAAGCACTGTGGATACATGGTATAAATTCCCTTGCTATTTTAATGTAAATGACTCCCATTAAGGCTCGGTTAAAGTTATATATCTTTCTAATATGTTTCAATTGAAACTGGTATCTATGATTAATGTTATCTCTACAAAGGAACCTGAGATTATCTTAGCTTCTATTCATGAACCTTAAAAAGAACCTTCTACCTTAGTAAGTAAAAATTATTTTAAATCCTTTGGAGCTACTCTATTGGCTAGAGTTGAATAGCTCATGAATACTCAACCTGCTCCTATAACAAACATGAGTGAAAGAGATGTTTCCTTGTTGTTATAGAAGATCATTTGGAAGATTTAGCAAAAAATTATTCATGAAATTCAAGGGGTAAGAATTGATAACAAAAAGATAAGTGGTGAAGTGAAGTCTCTCAAATCTATGTTTGAAGATATGCAGGGATTGTTAAAATCAAGACCAGAACATGTGGATCATCCTATTGAGGATGTTAGTGGTCTGATTCCATAGGAAGTTTCCTCCCTGATTCAACCTACCCTAAATTATTTTTCTGAATAGGTAACTAAAAGAAATAAGAAAATAGTTAAATAAATGCATGATATTTTTATTGGTCTCAACAAATTAACTGATGAGTATAAGGGATGTCTCTAGAAGGTTCTAAATCAACTGAATTACCTTACTTCAGTTGTAACAGCTTCTAGTACCTTTGGAAAGTCATCTCAACCCTCTTTGGATAGTGATCTAATCAGAATGGTTATTAAGGAAGAACTTCAATCAGTGCTCAGTGGATTTGAAAAAGAGTCTCAATATGTGGTTATCAAGAATAGTGATAGATTTCTTGATCTAGTAATAATTCATTCCAATATTGAAAATGATTCTCAAGAATAAATTACTAAGAAGGAGGATTTACACTTCAATAGGATTTTCTCTAATAATTATATGAAAAACCATTTAAAGTATCTTGTAGAGAATCTAAATATCCCTCTTTTCACTCAAGAATTAAAAATACAAGTTCAAAAACTGAAGGATTACACTCCTTTATTGGAAAATTTCAGGGAGAAAAAATATGACATTGAGAAAGTGATGTAGTATGGTGGTGATATTATTGTTGAATTCATCAAGCTATTGAGGTCTTATCTTTATGAACATAGAACTGCTACTGTGGATCCTGTGGATACACCCTTGCGACCTAGTTTTCCTCCTTCTTCATTCACTGCCTTTTTTTCAACTTCTATGTTTGTCTCTCAGGCTCTGAGTTAGATCCAACTTATTATCCTTGACCAAAAATTACCTCAATATTCCACCAAACCTACCTTTCTCCCTCTATTTTTGAAGGTCTTGTTCTACCTTCTCTATCATTTCGTTCTCTTTATTCTTCTAGTTCTACCTCCACTCATGTGGCTTCTTCTGATGTTGCTGCCAAGGGAAAAGAGAAGACATCTAGTTAGGAATAATAGTGAAAACTATTTTTGATAGGGATATTTTAGTATTTTTGTTGTCTATTATTTATAATGAAACATCTTTATCCATATAATTCACTGTGTACTCTTCTTTTCTGTTCTCTTATTTAATTTTTTACTATTATTTATAATCCCAAAAGAGGGAGAGACATGCACTCATGCACTCTAAATTCACTCTAAGGGAGAGAGTCATCCACTAAGAGAAGATATATCACTCACAACAGATATCTCAGTCACATGATTTGTGACCATCAAAATAGGGGGAGATTGTTGGACTCCTCATGTGTTAGTCATGTTTTAATGATCAAAAATCCTATACATTCTGTAAAGCTTGTTAATCCTATTTTATCTCTCTCAAATCATGTGTATAGATGGTTGGCCTAATTATGTTTTAATTAAACCTATACAATTTCTTAAGTTCTATGTTTGATTATTGTAAACTATATTTAACTTTCATCTATAATTATTTTTTGAGGAATGATAAAGTCTAATTCAATCTATGAATATTTCTCCTCAAGTATATATGCAGATATTTTGATCTTTTCGAGAAACTGTGAGCCTGCCACTAGTTGTTTTTTCTGGGAAAGGACCCAGACACCATGACCCAGACACTGTGACCTAGAAACCATGACAAGACACTGTGACCCGACACCATGAATAGACACCGTGACCAAAAACTGTGACCCAGACACCATGACTAGACATTTTGACTAGACACCATGACCCAAACATCGTGACCCAAACACCATGACCAGACACCGTGACCAGACATCATGACCCAGACACCATGACCAGGCACTGTGACCGTACACTGTGACCGGAAACCGTGATCCTAACACTGCATTTGTGCTACCAGTTCATAATCTCTATACATCTATTCCATCATGAATGTATCACTGCTAATAGGAAAAGAAGGAGACACCATTTTTTGGTGACACCGTTTCTAAGTGGCACTGTTTCCAGAAATACTATAAAACCATTCTTTAATCTATTTTTTCTATTTCAATTTAATTTCTAATGGTCATATTTGAGTCTTTTAAATGCACTGACATAATTAATTTTTCTTTTTAGACATGTCACCTGATATTATGAGGTATGAGGTTCAGAACACATTCATCATATCATCTTCAACACATGCACTCCCAGAAAAAAAAGAGTGGCCCTGAAACACATACGTGGTAGAGCAGTAGAAGTGTGAGCATTCTCGTGAAAGGTATGGACACATGAAACAAGATACATCTGAATAATGCATGATGAATTCACAAATACAAAAGCTAGAATACCATTTATCAGATACAAGAACATCTTTGAAATAAAATTTTCTCAAAGAACATGAGAAAGATCTAACTAGAAACCAGAGCACCAGACTTGCGATACTCTATTTTTCACAAGAGGAGTCGATTTATACATCTGCTTCATCCTATAAGTCTAGAGCTGCATAGAATAACCATCAAATCACTTCTAACCTTATCTCATGATATTTTCTCTATTGTTTATTTTTTTAGCTTTCATGAATTGTGTGTGTGTTTGAATTAAAACACACAATATCTTATTCTCTCAACTGAATGGTACAAGATATACTTCCTCTCATATTTTTTACACTTTTTTAATCCCACAGATAAGTGTAGAAGAGGTTCATGTGTGACCTGGTAGTTTTTATCCCTGAAAAACTGTGGAAGAGGTCATGTGACCTGGACAGTCTTGTAGACTATTTCTTACCCCGAACCAGGGTGTCGATCAAGTTTATTAGTATAAACTGCTCGGTGTCAGGTGATCACCAGGTTGACTGGATTAGATCCTATCTTGAGGCTAAACCACTTGTTTTATATCTGCTATGTTGTTTAATTTTGTTTTATCTATTTTACTAGATAATTTAAAAATCACTAGATTTATTTTGATAATTAATATTGGAAAGAAGTTATAATTGTTTTGATGTATTAGAATAGCTTCAAAAGTAATATTAATAACTGATATTAAGATTACTGAGAATTAATAAATCTTCTGAGAAGTTATCTAAACAATAACACATTCATAAACATATTAATTTTACTAATTGGGTTGTATTTATTTTTATTTGGGAACCTTTTAAGAAAACTTTTCATATAGAATTTTTTTTATAGATACTCAATTTACCCCCCTCTTGAGTACTCTACTCCGACCAAAAATATTCTTTTGGGAAGGATTCTGGGTTGACCTGAGTTAGAATTGTTGAAACTCAATGTTATTGTTACAATTAAGGTGCATGGACAGAATACCTCATGTCGGGACTTGTGTTACCAGGGGAATTTGGGTTTCATCTGAGTCTTTTGGTTCTTGTGGTTGTTCGTTATTTGGGAAATGAAATTGGAGTTTGGTCAATGGCCTCGGTGAGCTCGCAGGGCCTCGCAAGCTAGGTGGAGTTGGGGATATCTTTTTATAAAACACTCTACGATGGTGGTGTTACTGTTCTATAAAATCCAACCATATTTATGAGTCACCCATTAGAACTATTTTTTCCGTGATTCATTTGTCATCTTTATGGGTTTTCGAAAATCATTCTTGAAAGCTCTTTTTTGAAAATTATGGAAACTATATTTTAAAATGGAAATGGTTTTGTGTGAATAGTTTTAATTTATTAAAAGTTTATTTTCATAATTTAAACATGTGTTTTACTAAAATAAATTGTTGGTAAAGTGTATGATATGTTAAGGAGGTTTTTGTAAAAAAATTTTAAGGTAATTTTAAGATGGGAATGGTGTGATTTTACAAGGGATTGAAAATTGGTTTTCAGAAAAGTTTTTAACGAGGGTTTGAAAATGTGGATTTTAATTCAATAATCTTTGTGCAATATGATATTTTATTTTTAAAATTAAAAAATTAGGATTCAAAAAATTTATAGTTTGGAAAACAATGATGATTTTAAAGTGGGTTTTGAAATTCGGTTTTTAGTGGAATGAAATGTTTTGGTTTTGAAAAGTGTAAAGAACTCTTTTTTGATCCTTGGGGTTATCATGGGTGAAAAAATTCATGGGTTATGTGTAAGAAAAAGTGTGGACTGAAATAAATTATTTATGTGTGAGGAAAATTGGATGAGTGCAAAGATTGACCTGAGGTAGGAGCATGTGGTGGCACAAAAACATGCATGTGTGATGCCCACGAGATGACATTGTGGAATGTGTTAACCACTAACCCATTTTACTTTCAAAGAAATTATTTTTTAAGGAAATTTGATTTTTTTACTAGTTTTTGTGGTGGGGTGTATTATTTTCTTTATTGAATGTTGTGGTGGGGTGTATTGAGGTTGAGAACCCCTCTTGTTTAAACGATGAATAGAGTTTTTTTTTGTCAGTACGTTGGGTTGAAGTGTTGATTGGTGTCCTTTTGTGAGAAATGTTTCAGTAATCACTTAAATTTTATCCCCTCATGTGTTTGGTTATAGTATTTGGTATGTTTTGACCGAAGGACCATCACGGTTGAGTCATTGGGTTTTCTTGTTGGCTGTGGAATTCCCCCAAAAAGATTTAATTCATGATTGAAGTGGGACCATGGGTGATTTTTTGTTGGTAGATCCTACAGTTGATCAACATAAATAGTTTCTTCTTGAGATTTGGATATTGAATCTACCCCTCTTCTTTCTCAGTTAACTAGATCCTAGTGTTGTATGAGAGTGGTTGTAGAAGGTTGAAATATACCTTGGTTCCCTATGTTTCCTAAATAATTAAAGTTGCATTTTGATGCTATTTTGTATATTGGCTATATCTATAAGGGGTCTAGGGGAATCCCAGTAAGGAAGTTGAAAGCAGTTCAGGGTTGTTGGTGTGAAATGATGTCTTAAAGGGCCCTTGTGTCTTTTTTCAGTCTCATCGAAGCAAGATTTCATGTTATCCACCAATGTGGAAAATATTGTTGTTTGAGGTTGAAATGGTCACCTATGGTAATATCAGGTTACATGGAACACTTTTCAAGGTTCCACTCCTAGCAATGAATCTATCACTTACAAGATTTGTGTTTGGAGGTGTCTTGTTTTGTTTTGTTTTCTTTTAAGGGGAAAATGTGGATGTTGCAGAACCTTTCGAGGGCTTATTCTTAAATTAATGTGTTTCTCTATTCTGAGAATTTTGAATTACTTGTTCTAAGTGAAGATGTATTCCATGTGTTTTCCTTCTGATAATTATTTTTAGGGGTGAAAGAGGTGATGCATGTGCATCTTCCAAGCCCATGTTTGGGTAATGGTGTGTTTTTGAGCTAGTGAATTTTTTGGGGTGTTGTAATCATTATCTCCTGACTATGAAATAACATTTATTTCAAATATAAGGGCTCCATCCATAGGCCTCAAAGTAAAGCTTTTCATGTAGTCAAGAAATCATTAGGGGTGTAATGGATCTTGGATCAACGTTTGTCTCTAGTGTGGTGGGTGGAGATAGTTTGAGGATTCGATGTGGTGGTTTTCATTTCAAGTGGTCCTAGGTGGTGGAAAGGGATGTGGGAACCCTATCCCTCTGGGTTTTAATATACATTAGTGAATTCCCTCATTTTTTATAGGGAGGTGAGGTGGTTTTATTTTCTCAAACCCAATTCCTGAACACTTATGGGTGTAATTATCAGTATGGTTATTCACGTATGAATATCCTTGTAGGGTCATTTTGATCTCGGTTTTGGTTGGAATCATCTGAGTATAGTAATGTTCATGGGAGTGATGTACCACTTAGTGTCTCTATTAGTCTGGAGTTTCCTTGATCCCCCCCTGCCATGGGGATTGGGTCTTATGGGGTCTTTTTCATGTGATCCCATTCTAGTTGGGTAAGAAAATTGGTTCGTGTGGTGGGGAGACCCACCATGGGTCTCATATAGGTTCTTTTGTAATTTTTCTATTGTTAGTCTATCCCATATGGTGGAGAGTCCATTTGAGCCTCCCCCTGTTGGTGTCTTAGATCTATCTTGGTAAATAAAGTTGTATCCTATGGTGGAGAGTCCAGTTGGGTCTCTCGATATCAGTGAATTAGTTATGTCCTTAGTTTTTTCTTGGTGGTGGGTAGTCTTGTTCGGAGCTATTTAACCACCAATTCTGTTCTTGGTTAAACACTGGGGTTGGAGTAGGACCAAGGATTTTGTTAAATTATGTCTATGTAAATGTTTGAAGTTTCAAGATAATGGTGTAAATCTTGGTTGGTGAGAGTATCCCTTCCCATCATTGTTAAACTGGAGGTGTTTTGGCCTTTTGGGAGCAGATGAAACTTGGCAAGGGAGTCCATCTTGGTCTATCGGTTTGATTTTATTCATTTAGAAGTGATATGGATTTCTAGGGGGAAAATTATTTGTAGTGGGGAAAATTTTCACATATTTATTTTCAATTCCATGATGTGTTTCGAATCTTCTTTTGGTTCTTAGTTTTCTCTTGGTTTTTGGGTGTTCGAGGTTAAATTTCGGGTCCCGGGTGTTTTTGATCTATGTCATTAGTCTTTGATGTCTTGGATGGTATTTGGCCTTGAATGTTTTTTAAATATGGGTTATAAGGATGATAGGTCTTGGAATTGAATTTTTGACACTCCTAGAGGCACATTTTGTGGCGTATGTTAATTTTGGTGGTTTCTTCCAAATTTGGGCCAAACCAAGATCCCATTTCTAGATTTAAAAAACAAATTTGTTTCTTTTATAACTCCTTCGTTTTTTAACGTTTTTCACCAATTATACTTCCCACTTGGCCTCCACTAACCTATTAAAACCACTATATCTATTTTTACCCCTTAAGAGATGATAATCATGCTGGATTTTGGTGATTTATTCAGGAATTGGTCCAACCCAATATCCCATTTATAGATTTTAGGAAATAATTTATTTATTTTACATATCATTAATTTTTTAACATTTTTCTATAATTACACATCTCACTGGATCCCACAAACCCTAGGCACACCCACATAATCCATTTTCCCTCTTTAGAGCTCATCTTCATTATGAATTAGGCGAATTTCATCAAGGTTTCTCAAATTGTTCAGATTTGCAAAGGAAATTTTTTCCTTCATAAATAATTCATTTTTTACTTTTTCCCCCCATTTAATTCACAACTTGACCTCCTTATCCATATTCTAACCTCCCTTTCAATTTTGGCTACTTGAATATTCAACTATTGGTTTATCTAGGGTGATTTCTTCAAAGTTTCTCAAGTAAATTCCTCTCTTGTTCATTCCATTTCATTAGGGTTTCTCTCCACTTTCTTAATGTTCCAAATGTATAGAATCAAGGGTTTCATAACAATGGTCTAATTTTGAGTTTATTGGTCCAATATAGGATTTCTTGGTTCATTTTCACTCCCTTGTGGTGTGGCGGTGGTGCGGTTGAAGTTTCCCACAAAGATTTGGGGTTTTTGACATCTTTGGTAGGTGATTCCATCTGTAAGAATTTCTTGATGAGTTATTATTCTTGATTTTTTTATTTATCATGTTAATAAAGTTTTTTGTGTGGTGAAAACCCCATTTTTGGTAGCATTGGTTTAGATTTTAGTTTTAATGTTTCATTTTTGATTAAAAATGTGTGTCTTTCATCTATAACTTTGTGGTATCAATTGGGGTTTTTTTATGGTTCATGAAATGTTTTTATTAAATAGTGTTATGGATAAACAATCTAGTTTGGTGTGATATTGGCATGAATTTGGTTTTTAAAATAGGTTTTTCTAATGGATTTTATGTGCAATTCTTGGTTATACATCTTGGAATTATTTTAGGAATATTTTAAATGGTTCATCAGTTTAAATAAGAGGTGAAATCATATTGGAAAAAAAAAATTAGAAGTGTGTTTTTTGAAATTATCCATTTTATTAAAGGTATGTTATGTGATGTGACCATCTTGGTAATGTTTTATAAAATTTCAGAAAAAAATTATTGAATTGTGCAATAGATATGAAACATGTTGTGGGCTGTTTTGAGGTGAGTATGATGTTAAAATGAATTTGAAAGAAAAATTGGATTATGTGACATGTGTGTGGGGTTTTTGGTGTGTGTGTATGTCATTTGGAAATGGAATTTTAATGTTAAAATGGTATTTTTTAAAATGTAGAACATGATCGAGCACAAAGGGGGATACCTAGGTATCTAGGTGGGAGGACGTGTACTTGTATGCTAGTGACCCAGAGTGGTTTTGTCCCTATTTTACATTGAAATTTTAATGATGACAATGCTAACTAAAATATTATGATGATTTTGGGGGCCACTAGGTTTTGGTTATGTTCCCTACTAGTGGCCCGTACATGAGAACATATATTTTTTATGGTTACTTTCTACTGAGATATGAGGTACCTGGGGCCCACAGCTAGCTAGTTCCTAGGGGTGTTCCTGTTACTAGTACTCAATGATTATTTTGTATTCACTATCGGAATATAGTTTGTTTGGATAAAAATTCATAATCATGTACATTTTTATTAAAAAAAATGTTCTTTAAAGTTTCTCCTTTAAAAACTATTTTCATTTTTATTTTCATACTTTTAAAAATTATTACAAGAATTTATTGTTTATAAAAACATGAAATATTTTTGTCTTAAAATGTATATCACATGGAATTTTTTTGGGTGAAATATAACTGGTCTTAGGCTCACACCCTACATATACATTTCGTTGTAAGTAGACTTGGTAAGGTTTTTCATAGTTTTGGGTGAAGCTTTTAGAACCGGTGGTTCAAGTTGTTAGAATCCATTCTTGGTGCGGTGTTGTGGAGAAGGCTTCGAGATGTTGGAACCTTGTCGTGTGGTGGTACTTAAGTTATTTGGGAAACTAATTTTGAGTTTTATCCCTATAGGGGTGTGTCTAAAACCATTTATTTTTTTCTTATAAATTTTATTAAAGTCTTGTTTGGATTAAATTTTCAGATTAAGTTTATTTATTGTTTTTGGTTTTTTAATGCTTCAAAATTCAGGTAAATCATTCCCAAAAACTTATTTATTATACCCAGGAACTTATTCCAGCCTATAGGGATAGGTAATACCCTTCTGTACTTACCAAGGACCAAGTCAAGTGCTGGTTTTGATGGCGTCCATATCCGGTTCATGATAGTATGGTGATATCTATTATTATAACAAACCCTACCAATGGAAAGTGATCCTCTTAGCTCTGGACGAGATCTATCTCACATTCCCTCATCATATTCACCAACACTTGGATTTTCCACTTAGTCTTCTTATCTAACTAGGTGTTAAATACCATGGTCATCCTCAATTAGGAAAAATGTCCTCCAATAATTGTCTTCATAATCATTAAGTTAACCAAGAATCATGGTTGGAGATAATCTTCAAAGTTACTTCATGAAGATGGATGATATCCCTCACATAAAAATTCTCTAGACTCTCAAATGCTATCTACTCCTAGACGGAAGGAAAGTGCGATGACTTCTTTAGATAGTCAACAATCGCTGATATAGAATCTTATACTCTTACTATCCATGGATTCCCTTTCAAAAATTCTAGGGATATGTCATTCCAATTTCACTTTGGGATCCCAAGAGTCTATGTAAAACCTTTCAAATACTTATTCTCAGCCTTTACCTACCAACATGTGAGACACAGAGGGATGAATGAAGAAACATTATTCCTCATTCTATCCAACCCAAACATCCACTTAAGTTCCAATTACATATTTTTCACATTAGGTAGTATAACTAATGGGGAAGTGTGAAACTCCCTCATCACCTCCTCTTGTAGCATGACTGGAACAATTTCCCATCCCTATAAGAAGTTAAAATGCTCCCCTCCTCCATAAAATTCATCTCTTTCATCTCTCAATGATATCTGGTCACATAGAACCTCACATATGATGTCTCCCAATTAAACCTCTCTCACATGATAGAGAAGAAGAGGAGTCACCGTCATCAAATTGAGAAACATTTCATCCCTTACCTTCATCAGGTTTAGTTATAATGAAGCCAACTTCTTATAAACCTCCAATACTAAATAAGAATGGGAGTTGATCCTTAGGTAATCTTCTACCACATTTTTATTCCCAGGAGTATAGACTATCTGAAATTTACATTCATGCTATCTCGAGTTAAGATATCTATGAGTGAAAATGAACCTAAGACTCTGGTGGTCAGAGTAAACAATAATATTCTCACCCTAAATATAGTACATCCATGTCTTTATATAAAAGACTACTATTTCTAACTCAAGGTCATGTGTCACGCAGTTCGATTCATAGGGACTCAGCTTTCCTGACCCATATTCAATCACTACCTACCTCTATATAATATTCAAACTAATCATAGCTCCAGAGTCTTAAAAAACCTATGTACTCCACACCCTCCTATGGTAGTCCCAATATTGGAGAACTAGTCAACATTGACCTAAAATCCTTGAATTCACTCTGAAAATATTTGTTCTAGGTAAATAGATACCATTTCCTTATCAAGGTGGTAAAAGAGGCTAAAATCATGGAGAAGTCATTCATGAACCTCCTATAGTACCCCTTTAATCCAAAAAAACTCTTCACCAATAACATTCTCTTGGGTGGCTCCCAGAATATCACTACATCAATATTCACTGGGTACAAAACTAAACTATTTTAATAAATGACATGTCTGAAAAAGTAAAACTTTTAGATCCCATATTGGAACATCGAGAGCTTACCATAAATATGGGGTTACCATAGTAATTCTAGTACCATCCTGAAATTCTCAACATGATCCTCCTCTAACATAAAGTAAATGAGTATATATTCAATGATGTTAAACAAAAAGTGGTCCATGTTTCACTGGAAGATCAAGTTCATAAGATCCATAAATGCAATAGAGGAATTTTTCACCCCAAAAGGAATCACCAGGAACTCATGGTGTTCATAGAGACATTGAAATTTCATCTTTAAAATTTAAACCACGTGATCCCTCTACTAGTGGTATTCACTACTAGAAAAATGATCTATAGCCACGGACCTATATCCACGGTTTAATTGGTCTGTGGCTATAGATTAAAATATAACCACAGTTATTTGAAAACCATGGCATTAGAATAGTTAAAACTACGGCTAAACTGAGTCCATGGAAATAGTTATCCAATTAGTTTAACTCTATCGCATCTCATCTCCCACCCGCATCTCTCCAATGTCGGGACTCTTCTCCCACCCGTATCTCTCCCTCGCCTGGACTCATCTCCCACCCGTGAAACCTTTCTCCGTTGTCGCCAACTGGTGAATTCTCCCTCTGCCAATCCTCACTGGATTCTCCACTCGGTTCACCCCTCCCTCATGCAATCCCTCTCATCCCCTTCTTCGTGCATTCGTCTCCTCCTCCACCCCATTTTTTGATCATTCCTCCTCCAATCAGTGAATCGTCTAAACTGAGACCTTCCATGAGTGGGATCCACATGAGCCAGCACCTACACTTTCTGCGAATATTGATGCGGTTAATCCTTCACGAAAGCTACTCAGGTGAAAGGTAAATCATTCCATGAACCCCCTGTTCATGGCATTAATGGAGCCAAATTTTCTTTTTTACATGGGGGTAGTCCCATTTATTTGAAATCATGGTGATTTGGATTTAAAGGGTTTTGGATATTAGGAGAAGGCCAGTTCTTGATGGTTCTACCTTACTATACCTCCTTTGATCCACCTTGAGAGGGGATCGATTTCTGGAATTATTCGAGGATGATTTCGAGTGAGTTATTCCATACCTTTCCTTTTTTTTGGTTTCCATCCATATTATATAATTTTAGAAGATTTATGTTGGGGTTTATTGGAAATTTTCACAAAAGGATGGTGGAAATTTTCCCACATGATGGGTATTTTTCCTGGTGTAGATAGAGGATGTCTTGAGATAAATTCGGTATGTTATTTCATGTTGTGTCATCAAAGGTACGTCACCTGATGATTTTATTTATGGTTTTCACCTAAATTTAATGAAATCTCCTATTAAATAGATTAAAATTTTTTGTATTTTTCCATGACAGTATCGGTTGTATTCCATGGAACCTCCATGTGTGTTTTTTCATGGTTTCGGTGCATTGAGGCAGCCTAGTGATTGATTAAGCTTTTAGGTATTTTTGTTTTAAATTATGAAATTAATTATAATCAATATAATTAATTTAATTGGATAAGATAATTAATTATAAAATGTTATAATTGATTATTTTTAATTTCGGGGCCAGTTTAGGAGCCTCAGTTGATGCTAGATCTTATACAAGCTTAGAAGGTGGTCATGATTCTTTAAAGGAAATAACTTCAATTAAGGTCAGTGGTTTCTTGGGCATAACCCTTTAGTTTATACAGGATTTATGTGAAATGTGATGTGTGCAGTTTCAACACCTCAGGAGATTAACCTTTATAAATTAATTAATTAGTTTAATTATAATGGAATTCATTTGAATTAAATATGGAATGTGCCAAGGACCATGATGGACCATTGTGAACTAACTATATATCTCGACCAAAGATGTCTAAGAGTATAAGTATAATTTTAGGCCTTGAGAAACATGAACCACATACAGGGTGTATATAAAATAAAGTGAATTATATAAGTGCAGTGGACTTTATTCTAGGTTCCTTGGTGACCTTCAAGTGGAGGGATGTGATGAGATATAGTTATTATACCTCTTAGTCCCTGAAAGATCCTTAATATGCCTTAAACCCTTCATGCTAGTAGAGATGAGTGTGGTAATGTGTTACTCCCCTAATGAGGTTTAGATACCTTGGTGGGTATAATTTAGCTAAATTTATGATAGGTTTGGTGAGCGGACTCACATAGTGTGACTTTGAAAGTGATATAGAAAGGTTTCCATCTCTTTATATCTTTGCAATTGAGGCTTTTCTTATGAGTATAGTGAGGTCGTCAGATGTTTATGACTATTTCAAGGGATGTGATTCCTAGTGGTGGGTGTTGACATGAAAGATGTGAATTTGATAAAGGAATCCACATAGAGTGTTTGTGCTATAATGTAACCTGGGGAACCCATGAGGGTGCCTCAGTGATTTTGAACCTTGTGAGGGTGCATGGAATAAATATTATATATGATTTTAGGTGTCACTTTCAAACCCAAATCAATTGTGTGTGATCCATATATGGCATTAGCGATGATGATATGGCATTAGCGATGATGATAGGTCATGCACTTGACAGGGAAACCCTTGTTTTTTGAGATGAGTTTCAGAAGATTGAAAACTTTTATATAATGTGTTATATGAGATATTATGGGAGGGACACACTACCCTCAAGGATTTAAGTGGAATACCCAATAGTTACTTAGGATTCACCTATATGGTCAAAATAGGATGCTTGGGATATGCTCCTAGGCTCTGGATGTTAATCCTGATACAATATGAATGCATTGGGAAATCCCCTTATATTCAATATTTCAGTTTATATAGAATTACCAGGATATTAGGATTCCATCTTTGGGTCAATATGATTACCTAGGGTCATCCCCCAAGGAATCTATTCTATTGATGATACTACTAGATTTCCTATGCCTATCCCCCTAGGAATCTGTTATATGCTCGATACTATAATATTTCCTAGAACACACTCCTTGGAATTAGGCATGGGCTTGATACAATTAGATTTACTAGAATTACCTCCATGAAATCGATGCTTTCACCTTATAATACATTTTTATTGGGATATGTACAACTGGGAATGATCATGTGACATGATAAAAAAACTCTAACACTAACCAAAGTAGGTATAAATAATACTGAATGTCATGTTATAGCCCAATGATAAATGATGGGTTTTTATTTATGCTTCCACAGTTTATTTATTTATTTAACTGATCATATCATCTACCCATACACTATATTTTCAAGTTATGCATAGTACCATGTTGGTGTTTCTCTACTTTATTGAACTCAAACACTTCTTGGGTGGCCATGATGCTTGGGAACCTGAGAATAATTCACTAATCATAGGTTCAGGTTGGGAAGAAGCCTATAGATTCAAGATTGATTGAGATATCTTGGATGATATTGAAAATTGGTATGAGGTGAGGATTAGGGATGACAGTATAACCTTAGTTTAGGATCAGTTCCCTAGTAGTATGGTTATTTTCATGTAATTCCTGATATGTGTATATTTGAGAAATTTAGAGTGGGTGTTAGCACATTATTTTTATTAAGATATTTCAAATTGAAAAAAATAGATGTTTCCCTATGAGCTTTGACCTATGTGAGATGTGGTTATTGAGCTAGGTGGGAGGGCCTAATTCCCTTAAGATATGACTCAAGATATTGGTTATTCGGGTACTATTCTTGAGATGAGATATGGTATATGAGAGTAATCTAATAGAGGCATTATCAAGGGATTGTTAGTTCCTTTAAAGACAAAATCATGGGTAGATGATTTAAATTATGGTATTGGTGCATTATAGGTACTATCGATTATGTGGTATAGGCATGGGGATTATTTAGGCTTCCATGATGAAAATCACTTTAGGCATTTCAGTATTGAGGTTTGGATTTCAAAGGGAAGGATTGGTAGGATACTTGGCCTGACTATTTTTGGGTATGAATCCCGATGAGATAAATGATTATGATCCTAAATGGTCTGATCTTGGATTGATGGAGTACAAGTATACACTCAGGGTTCGAGAAGATGCTAGTGGATGGGTGGTTGTGTGATTAGACTTGGAACGGTTGAGATGTTAAGCTTATTGGGTAGGAAGCACTGATATGAGTTTTTTATGAAATTATGTTGACTGAACTCTTATGTTTTTATACTTCTAATTCTAGACCTATTTTGATCATGGGGATTCATTCGATAATGTTGTAGTCTGCATGGATTCCCCTCTAGTCCCCCCTCTATTGGGGTGGGGGGGAAGATTCATCCCGACTACTCCAGATTCATAGTTCTGACCATTATCCCCCTTCATCAACCCTAGACTTTTTCCCAGCTTCCCAAAATTGAAATTAGCCCTAAAATTCTATCATGAGATGATGATATTATTAATATTGTAGTTTCCCCCTAGAATTTTTTAATGCTTCTTTTCTATTTAATCTCACATTAGTGGCTCACTTTGGCAAGAGTCTCCCCTCGATGGAAACCTTTGATAGGTTTATTTTTTATTCATGTGGTTTTCTTGAATGGGTGATTATAGTGATTATGGATCTGTGGAAATTTTTGATTCATTTTTCAACTGAAGATTCCCTTATCTTTGCCTGATTGAATGCTCCACATACTTTCACTGGCTTAAACATCTCTATTTTCTATTGGTTTTTCAAGTTCCACCTAAAATAGGATCTTCCCTCCATGGTGATTTGGATTTTCGTCCCTATCATACATCCCCCATTTCAGAATTTGGTGTTCTTAAATTTTTTGGTAATATGTTGGCCACTTCTTATGTACTAATAATCACACCATAACTTTCTTCCACCTTGTTTCTCCTAAAATATGTGTTGAGATCGATGTATCAACGGTACCGATGGATTTTATCTACATTGATATTGAAGGGGATCTTTTTTGGAAGTAGCAGGTCTGCTATGAATCTTGGGATGACTTTTGTTCATCATGTAGACACATGGGTCATGATATATCCAACTTCCAGCATGGGGAGAAAGTTTGACTTCATGTAGGCCTCTCAATAGGTAACTCATAAATCAAAGGCATCATAATAAATGATTCTCACTGGAATGGGGTGAGGTCACTGTAACTAGAACTAAGGGTCACATGTATCTTTGTTAGTTTGAGGAAAGACTTGGAAAGATCCAAGTGGGATATGCAAGTCATGGGAGAGGAAGAGCCAAGCTCTTTCACTGCTATATTCACCTATTCCGAATCTGCGACTTCTATAAATGGGTGAAAAGGTAAGGATCTTGATGATGGTGTTTTTTTGATCACTACTTTCGGAATTTTGAATTACTGTAGTCTAATTCCATTAGATTAATTTCATATTTCAAAATTTTAGGTTGGTGTTTCTAGTATATTTATAGCTTTTTTGGAAAAAAATGTGCCAAAACTGAATCCTTAGACATTTTATGGTCTAGATACCAGTGATTCTGAAATGTAGTTGTCTTCTGAGAGGTGAGCCCCCCTAACTCAATCCATATTCACAACCATTTAAAATATTTGAATGAAAATGTCAAGGGTGATAACGATCCTTAAGGGTGGAAGATAGTCATTCCTAGGTGAAAAATGAAGCAGGTTGGCTCAAATATCTAAGCAGAACCAGATTAGAGTGATAAATAAGTAGATTCTGAATTTTTTTATACTATGAGTAGGATCATCATGTGATAGTTCTATTTGGGTTTGGCTTAAGTAATTGGAAGAAATACATCGGTGAGTCGTGGAATTATCCAGTCAGTAAAGGTTAAAAAAATAATGCATGTAAGTATTATTCAAATATATTGATTCCCTTGGGCTACTAGATCTTCTGGTAAAACAAAGAAATCTGTGGAAGAGGTAAGGCCATTTATGTTGGCACCAGAAGTGATTGATGATCTAATGATTAAATGGAATTAGGAGCAAGAACAATATTCTTATGATGATGTTGAGGAAGGTCAATATGATAGAAAAAAATATAAATATTAGATACAAGAATCTGAGACAGTTGATGGTGTTTTGAAGGCTGAAAGAATGGGGGGAAATGTGATGGAATGTGTGTCCAGGACTGGAGGTCCTTGACTCATGGGGGAATAACTATGTTATAGTAAAGAGTAGTGTAATCATGAGTTTATGGGAATGAATTGGAGAATGAGAATTCACGTTGTGGTTACATGTGGGTCCATTGAAACGATAGAGTGAGGTGGTTAGATGACCATTGAGAATGTTTCTATTTATGTGGATGATCTCCAAGGAGGTGGTGATAGTAGGTCACTAGGGAATTTAGTTTAGGGTCACCCATATAGTTGCAAACCGACGTGTTCATTATGAATATGATAGCGATTGGTATCCCAAAGGAGTGTGTGTGTGCAGATGTCTCCATGGTGTAAGAAAACATAAATGATAGATCTTGGTACCATTGTGTGATTAACGAGAGTCTGCCATTTATTATAAATATTATGGCTTGAAGTAGTAGAATTTATGAGGGGATAAAAACTATCTAGGTCAAAATTCATATCCCACACCTAGGTTACTAAAAGTTAGAACTCATGTCAATCATTGAATGCAGTATGTTTTGTTCTGGGTAATCTAGGTGTATAAAATACATGGTAGTATCTTGGAAATCAAGTGTGAATTGAAAATCATTTTTAGTCATTGCGTTCAACGTAGGACTAGTCGAGGTCTTGGTATAATGATGTGAGTGCTATGAGGTAACAATAATTATACTATTATGGTGGGTATTATCAACCTGGTTTCATGTTAAATGACCTCTCTTCTGGGAAGGTTCATGGTCTTGCATTAGAATGTCCCTTGGATTATCTTTAATACTTCATAAGACCAACGTTCAATAGACCTATGAATATCTGGTTCAATGATGAATGCCTAATTCTTGATTCAGATGTAGCACTGGATGGAGTCTAGATAATGGCTTTGGACTACGGAGGAATTCTGTGCAAACTGATAGGGGAGGATGTTCACGGGGGGTTGGATGGGGGGCTTTGCAGGGGGTAAAGATTCTGAAAATGAGGGGGGGTCTATCCAGGAAGGAGTTGGGGGCTTTGTCTGGAAGGAGTTGGATTTCAGCTTTCCAGGGGGTGTCCAGGGAGGGGGGTTGTCCAGGGGGGCTGCAGTGGGGGAGGGGGTGGGGGGGGGCTGTCCAGGATGGAGTGAGGGGGGGTCTATCTGGAAGATAATTCTTGGAACTTGGATATTCTAACCAAACAACTTGGGATTCTTATTTTTGGAAGTGCCAATGTCTAGCCCTGTGCTGAAATGAAGCTGGTATGGGTCCCCTTCCACACAAATATATTTAGAGATATATATATAAGAAATTAAAAAGGAAACTGATAGTCTCCCAGTTGACAACTGGGTGTTCACCAAAGCCTCATTGCATTTCAAGGGAATTTGGTTAGCTTTTTATGGTTATAGTCATAGTAATTAGAAACCATTCCCTCCTCTTTTTGGCTCAATAGAATGCAGTATTGTGGCACAAATTTTTCAAAATTTGTGCATGAAGCTAGGGGGTTCTTAAATGGAAGTTTACTTGATTGATTGAATTATTATATTGGGAATATTTGTTTCAAGAATGATTAATCCTTTAGTTTTCAGGTCTGTTATCTGTATTAATCGGTGTAGCATATGATGACTGAGTTGTTGGTTTATTGGTTGGATATGGTTTACCATGATTAGTGGGTTCATGTTTTTGGAAATGTAAATTCTAGGTGGTAGAGTTTTGTTTTTTTTCTTGTTTTTTTTGTGTCTAGTAAATATCAAGGGGCCTGGACACGTGTTTAGGGGGTTCAGGGTGGGGGGTATGTCCCGTAGGGGCGGTCTGCAGTGGGGGGCCTGTACACATGTCCAGGGGGTGCAGGGTGGGGGGGTATGTCCAGTAGGGGCGGTCTGCAGTGGGGGGCATGGACACATGTCCACGGGGGTGCAGGGTGGGGGGGTATGTCTAGTAGGGGTGGTCTGCAGTGGGGGGGGGGTCTGTCCAGGGTGGGAGGGGGTCTGTTGGGAAGGAGTGGGGGGGAAGTCTGTCTAGGGAGGAAGGGGGATGCAAGGAGATAAAGATTTAGAAAATGTGGTAATAAGGCCGGTAAATGGTATTTCACGAAGGAATCCTCTCATTTCTGAAATGTAGAGGAAAATATTGATGATTCTGGGCATGACCCATTAAAATAGTAGTTACGTCCCCACTACACAAGCTACCGAGCTATCTTCCTATTTTTTCAGCCCCATAGATTTCATATATACCCTATTTTTGAGGCAGTGGGAAACATGGAGGAATTATCTTCCTATTGATGGGATCTGAAGTTTCCTTCAAGAGAAATAAATAATTCTGAATGGGTATTGGGAAATTTCCATGCCATAGAGCATTTCTTACATGAAGAATCCTGATATTGTGTAAGCTTACATGTTGTACTTAAAAACACCTACATTTATAGTTTTAAATATATGAACTCCCTCACATGGCCAAGCTCCATCACCACTCTTCGTCCACCACATCTCATTGTCAACATGTATAACTCAAACTCAAAATAGGTTTGTCCATTAATCTCCCCATATTTTCAACAAATCATCTTGGGAAAAGTCCACACATTTTGTCAAAAAAATACAACACAACCCAAGGGGTGTCAAACTGCATCATTATCCCCTCATATCTTTCATGTTTCCCATCGATAGTGGCACAACCAACTCCATTATGGAATACTCAAAATATATAGAATAATATTACTCCAACGCTTTTTTTGTGTATGTATTGAATGAAATTGGATTTCATTTGAACAAAAATCCTTTATTAATGATCATGTTATTCAGTATTGGGATTTACATATCAATCTGAATATTCTTTATTCATTTTTGATTATGGAGTTTTGTATCATTTATCATGTACAGTTGACACATTGATCACATATATATAAGAAGTTGTTATATCTCACTCTTTTTCCTATTATTTACTTAAATGTGGTTACTTATGATGAGGCTGATTCTACCCACCACCATACAAGGTAGTGAGTTCAACATCGTATTTAGTTAAGGATTCTTCCATTTTTATTCTTTGGCTGAATTTTAATTAGGGTTTTTGATTTTTGGGTTCCCTATCTTTTTGAGGTGCGTTTTGGATCTTGTTGGGGACAGTGAAGCACCACATGACTGGGATATCCTCTCAACCTATAGGCATGAGGCCTTCTTAATGTTCATCACAAGGTCTGGCTCCTTGGTTCAGTTTGGTCCAGGTTAGGTTTGCTAAGATATTTTTTATTGGGTTCATCTTTTTTTGTTTATGTCAATTTTAATAGGTTCATTTTGTTCAATTTTGGGCTATTTGGTTCAATTAAATTAATTTTAGATCCAATCAGGTATGTTCCATTAGTTTCATTTTTTCCATGCTCAATTACACTTTATTGAAGTTGGTTTTGATTGGTTTGAGTCAGTTTGGTCACATTATTTTCACTTTGGTTCAGTTTTATCTTTTTTAAAACCATTTGGTTTGGTTCCACTTTAATCAAATTGGATTGATGATGTTTGATTTAGTTCCAGTCATATTAGTATGTTTTTTATTAGTGTAGTTAATTTGACTGGAATTTTTTCTATAATACCATATATTAGCATGTTTTTGGTTTTCAAAATTCAATTGACTGGTGTGTAGGGAGGGTAGGGGGTGTAGGGTGGGGGGCATGTCCAGGGGGTATGTTTAGGATGGGGTGTATAAGGTGGGGGTCTGTCCAGGGATTGGGGTTTGTCCAGGAAGGGGGGATGGGGGCTACAGGGGGAGTGGGGGGCGGTTTTGTCCAGGGAAAGGGGGGTTGCAGGGGGAGTGGTGGTGGGGGACGGAGGTGCGCTGTCTTCTAAACCAAAGAGTAGTGATATTTATTTGTATCATGATTAGATTTAGTTTGAGTCTTTCATATGTCTCTTGTTGGAGTTTGTTTTGTGGCTAGTAAGTTTTTGTTTTGCGTCATTGTACCGATCAGTACAACATTCTCTGGTGATCCCTTGTTATAACATATTAAATTGTTGATCTTTTCTATCATTTTCCGGCGGGGCGATGACCGTAATGTTGCCCCGCCTCCTCCCACTCCATTCGCTTCTGGCCGGAAGATGCTGCCCTGCAGATGTCGTTGGACTGGGCCAACACGTCGCAGTCATGTTGCGGTAATGCCATGATTTGGCCCTGCTCCAGCCACATCCAGCCCACACCACCCCCCTTCCACCTTAATTTCAGCCCGCTGCCACCAACAGTCCAGCCCCCCCCCCCCCCCCCCGCCACCTTCGAGACAGTCCGCACCATCCACCCAGCACCTACAACCAGCCCCCTTCCACCAGCATTCTAGCCTCCTCCCGCTCCCTTCGATCCTGGCCAGAAGATGCTGCCCCGCGGATGTCGCTGGACCGGGCCAACACGACGCGGTCACGCCGCGGTCATGCCGTGGTCACTCCATGGTAATTCTGTGATTTGGCCCTGCTCCAGCCATATCCAGACTACACCAGCCCCCTTCCACCTTCATTTGTATTCTCCTTGGAAAAATCTTCCATTATGTTATTTCATGCCTCTATTTTCACATACAAGCAAGGATTGTTGGCATGAATATAAGTTTTTATCCTTCTTCCATGATACAAGAACTGATGCTTTTATTTTTAGAACTTGGCTTAGAATTCTTAGGTTTATTACCCAAGGATGTATGATCTGCCTTCTTTAAAAACTTCTTGGGAATAGTGTTTCTAACTTCATTTTTTTAAAATATTCCAATGGAAGTTTTCTTCCATTTTTCATCATCATTGGTCTTCATTATCCATTTGTTTTTAACACATTCTTAGATGATCATGCTCAATTCTAGTGACCACACTCAATTAAAATACAATAGAGATCTTAAATCAAGAAGTCACCCAAGTTGAATCATTACATGTTTTTAGTAAAATAAGAGTAGCCACCACACAAACTAATTATGATAATATTATTAACAAAAAGACTCATAATTGTGTCAAAATAACTTTAATTGATCCACTAATTTTTTCACTATAAGCTCATGGAGGAATTTGACAGACTATCCTCATAAATCCGTTGTTACTCATGCATATTTGTCTATTACCCATGGTTTAAAAAAAAATTCAATTCAAATATGGGTGTGATTAAATAATGAGAATCCATCCATATCATCCAATTTGGCTATGATAATGAATAAAATACTTGGATCTCTAAATAAATCTCAAGATCATATTGTTGTTGTCCAAAAATAGAAAGCAAGAAAAACTAGATATACTACATACAATAGAAAGAGGCGGTGATTTATTTGTCAATAATAGTGATACTAGACATTTGGATAGAAGTATAGTGAATGTTGGCATAACAACTTCATGACTGGTGGAAGTTAAGAGGATATTGAAATAGAGATGAACTTCGTACACTATGGAAGAATAGTCTAGATCATGGACCATTGAAAATAGGCCATTAACGTCATGACCGATGGAAGTGAGATAAAGTAAAAAATGGAATCAATTCAGGAAAGGAATCATATAATTCATTTAATTAAAGATATCCTAGAAGAAGAGGAGTAATACTGACTTCTAAATAATGGTATTATAAATAATACCAAAGATATCCTATAAGAAGAAGAGTAATACTGGTGTAGGAGGGGGGTGGGGCTGCGGGGGAGTGGTGCAGTGGGGGTTGGGGGAGTGAAGGTGGGGGGGTGCAGGTGGGGGCATTGGGGGGAGTGGTGTTGGGGGCTGTGGGGGTGTAGGTGGGGGGTGCTGGGGGCAGTGGGGGTGCAGGTCGGTGGGGGGGTTGATGTCTGGGGAGGGGTTGGCGGGAGTGGTGTAGTGGGGTGGGGGTGTTTTGGGGTGGGGGTGGGGGCGTGGTGGGGTGGGGTGGGGGTGTGTAGGGGGGAGTGGGGGGAGTGGTTAAGGGGGAAGTGGGGGTGTGGGGGGTCTAGGGGGCTGGGGGGAGTGGTGCTGGGGGACTGGTGCTGGCTGGGGGGTAGTGGGGTGGGGGTGTTTTGGGGTGGGGAGGTGGGGGGGGACTGGTGTAGGGGGACTGGTGCTAGATGGGGGCAGTGGGGGTACAGGTGGGGGGTGGGGTATGCTTCATGGATGTGTTATTTCTATTGTTTATGCATGTAATGATGCAATGATTATTGATATTATGATTAACAATGTGTGTGTTTGCAGCTATTTTTTGTTGACATGACCACCATAAATAGATATGAAAAATTCATACATGTGTAAGTGTAAAGAGGTATATACAAGTATAAACATATATCTAAGGACCCCCTTGTGCATATTTGGCCATGAAAATATGTACATACGGGCAAGCTGTCCTTATATATATGTGAATTTGCATATGCGTGCAAGGGGAAAAAAGGAAGATTCGAGTTGTTGTCAAAAGCAGCGGCTTGAGGTTGAGGTAAGTTTCCTCTGCCTAACCCTTTAATTTGAGTTCTATAATTGCTCGAATATTTTAAAAACTTGTTTTCATTATTATATAATGTGTATATGCTATTCAAATTTGTTGTGGCTATTTATAATGACTTTTTCACCTGTTTTACATGATTTCCCTAAGCCTTCAACGTGTACTAGTAGAAAGTTTCAGAAACTCAATAGTAGAAAATGAAATTTTTTTCACTTTAGAGATGATAGTGTACTCATTTTCAGAAAACATCAACCGAGCATTCTCATAAAAATCTAAAACTTAAAAAAACTCTTTGTTTTCATTTCATCAAACCCAAACAATCGGCTTTGAAAACATGATACTTTCTTCAGTCTTATCATTATAAAACACTTGACCCAGAAAAAGACAGAATTTAACATATTAAAATAAATCCACCTAGGCATTATTCACGGTGTGACAAGGGGTTTCACACCATGAATCCCTACCCCTAGTAACATTATGGCTTGAACTGATGTTCACATCTAGAAATGTTCTAGATAGGGGGTTCACCCCTCAACTAAACATAATGGTGCTCCTAACCATATGAATTTTCAACTGAGAATGATCTTACAACGGTCTATGAACCTGGTAATTGGATTTTGAAAAATGATCTCAATGCGGTTTTTAGCTCACTGCATCCATCCCCATGAAAAACACCAGTCCATTCTCCTCTAGATGAATTTTCCAGAAATTTCTTGGTTTCACCCGCTAGTGTGCTATCACATCTCTCAATCAATATTAGATGATTCCCTAATGTCATATTAAACCCAACATCCATCGATGTATTGAAAAAAATATTGAAGTATATCCTCCAATATATGTATCATCTACTCTTAGTGTCTGTCTATATATTTATGGTACGTTGTGCTCGATATTAGATGATTCCCAAAGGTCATACAAAACCCTTTCCAAAAATCATGGTATACTATGTGCATCTCCCTCGGATATAATTCTTAAGGGAACTCCATGATATTAA
The DNA here is from genome assembly GCA_963277665.1 of Viscum album. Taxonomy (NCBI): domain Eukaryota; kingdom Viridiplantae; phylum Streptophyta; class Magnoliopsida; order Santalales; family Viscaceae; genus Viscum; species Viscum album. The sequence continues at coordinate 870,383,110 of OY728157.1, forward strand.
TAGTCTTCACAGATATAAAACATTCCTATATTTTCTACTAGGTCCATGGCCACCAAAACAGAAACCCGAATTCATCACCCATATTTGTCTCTCTAGGATTCAGAAACCACAAAGGTATGATAGTCTCTCATCAACTATTCACCAAATGATTCAAGGAATATAAATCTTATAAAATTGTAACACATCATCATCAAACAATGAACACTCAAGTGTCATTTTACCACTTTCTAGTTGTTCCCGCATCACATTAAACACAGGGTTAAATTTTATACTAACCTTCCCCCAGCCTATATGAGTTTATATGGTAACTAATGGGGAAAATAAATTGATTCCTAGTAATTAGAATCATATGAATGGGAACATTGGGTCTAATTATACTCTTATTTATAAGGTCCTCCAACTACACCTTCAACTCTAGAAACTCTTTAGGTTCTATCAGCTATGTGAAAAAAATATTGGTGTAGTCTCGGGGTATAATTTGATGTATAATTCCATCACCCACCTCCTTGGTTGTGGGAAGATGTATGAATACTACTCCACCTTTAAATAAATCAAGATTCTAGATGATCCCTTTATTCCAAGGGATTAAATAGACAACTAATGGGTTATAGGCTATAGATTCCTAACCTTAAGGCCTACTTTATCAACCCTGAGATCAATCTCACTCAAAAATTAGAATCTCATCTCAATATTCTAAAGGTATCTAACTAATCTGAGATGATGATTGATCTACTGCTGAACCATTAAAAACATATCTATACATAAGATGACATTGAACACTTTCATTATAACGTCCAATATTTCCCATGAGAAACTCACTAAATCAAGTAACATCTCCTATTATCCACAAAAAATCAATATAGAAGAATCACTCCGTGTATGAACCTATATCCATAGATACAAGGAAAAATTATTGTTGGGGATCTCTAGCTCTCACAGAAGGTATAATGAAATAAAATAATGAATCCTAACTATATCTACCACTATGATAGAATGAGTAAGAATATACCCAGATCATACCTCATATCATCTCATGAGAAACCTTCTCATATCCCTCCATAACTTGAAGTGACCTAGGGCCCTGACCACAAGCTGTTTGATCTAGAAATTGGCCACCTTTTGATGAAGGGGGAAGTATCTTATAACATTCCCCTCCACTATTATATCCTGCCTTCGGAACTCCACCTACTCCTATGTCAGCACTGCCTCCATGGGGATGGCCTGGACTACATGTGGGAGATCCCTAATTATAGAGATGCATCTACCATGGTGGTCCATCCACTGTCTTCCTATCCTAATTGGAACATCACATAATGAATCCATGATCCATGTGACCTCACTTGTCACAAGAATAGCATTGAACCTATTTAGGCTGACTAGATCCTCTGCGTGATCCCTAAGTCATATGTCCACATGTTTGAATTTGGGCATGTGTATGCCTCATGTATTGAGACCTCGGTGTCTGACATCTACTAACTGCTGCAGATGACTCAACAATATGATGTCTACTACTGGCTCTAGATTCTTTGGGTCACTTTTCTATAAATCTATTGGTATCTATATCCCACTCTATAACTCCAACATATATAGGAAGTCAAAAATTGAATGAACTTGATTGAATATCCCAATGAAGGCTCTGATCAAACTTTAACGCCTAGAAGAATCTATCTCATAAAATATTAAGTGAGTAGTGTGTGAGGTCAATAAACCTAATGGATTTATTAGTAATTTTCTTATAAATATGATATAGCTTAATAAGATTAAATATTCATATAGAGAAAAATCATGTAGAATAATACTCCTCATGAAATATATGTTAAAAGTATGACCATGAGAGCATCATGTCATCATGGGTCTACATCATTATATTACCCTGGTTCCATGCTCCCTATAAAAAATTCAATTCCCAAGGTTATGAAATTTTTTCAACAGGCCTAGAATCCTTGGTATTATTGTTATCTTAACAGTGATATTCATAGGGAAATTAGTGAACTAATTAACCCAAATTAACTGGTACTCTTTCAAAAAAAACTCAACACCCCTTGACGGTGGATCTTCTAAAATTCAATAAACCACTCTCTAGATACTTTACCTCTAAGATTAAATACTGCTTTTGGGGGAATTTTCCCTTCCCCTTTCAAATTATAAAGCCCAATAATCACATACTACTTCTAGGGTTTATAACTAGTGAATTAGAAATAACCAAATGTATTTATTTGGATGTTACCTATGACGAATCAAAAATAGAATAAGGAACTTATGAGGGTATGAAATTCCATATAAAACCCCATAATAATTCAACATCAAAAACTAGGAAATCTAATCACCCTATCCACCAATATTATCCACCAAATTGTCAGTTCTTAGTGTGAGAACTTCTTTCTAGTTATTTTTTTAAATTTATGGTAGTTTTATTTTTATAATTACAGTTAATGGAAATGTATGGTGAAATTGTCACTCTCACTATGGATATCTAGATTTGATTCAGTGGATGCAATTGAAAAAACAACAGCCTTCTAGTGTCAGAATTTGGAATGAGGAATATCTAGTTGCATTCACTTGGGGAGAAACCATGTTTCAGATGGATTGACATGATAGGATATGTAGTTTTAGATACAACACATAAGTTATTAACTAAGTAGGAGTTTCAATAGAAATTAAATCTCAATGATTAGAATACAGAATCATTCTTATCATAATAATCATTATGAAAAACTATTTTAATGTTTCTTTGTATACCACAATGGTTATATAAGAATCATTAGAGGTATATGTATGTTTATCTGTAACTTTTTACCAAAAGGGAAAGTCAAGGTGGTGTTTCCTAGTCAGTTTTATTTGCTTAACAAAGAGAAAACCACAATGTTTTGAAGGTGGTATAACCAAAATGAGTAACTAAATATTTCTTATCACTTCAATAAATAAAGTTTGTTGTATCACTTTGAGTGGTATAAATGAATAAAATGTGGGTTGATTGAAAAAGAAGTTAGAGTGGTATATTTTCCCATAGGTGGAGACTTATCCATGGAAACGCTTGCAACAAGAAGGAGTCACTAAAACTATTTTCAATAATTTCATTGAGTATGGTATCTAAAATGATCAATTTATGCAAGATGGATTTTTCTTACTTATATAGTTGTACTAAATCCTACACAATGTAATTTTAATTTATTGTTCTTATTTCCTTAGCTCCTGTGTTTTTTCTTCCTTATTCATTGTTTTATAAGATATTGTCTAAGATTGTATTGTCACAAGTCTCAAAATATAGGGTGGAACAACTTGTTATTGAGGGTGATTGGAATTCATTGTTCTAGATGTAGAATTAATAGGGTGTGTTTCATGGTGTCTCATACCCTTCCAGGCAACTTTTTCCTCTTTTCAGTTTTGGAAGTTAAATTATGATGATAGAAATTTGACCAGTTATCATTTTCTAGTTCTAAATCCTAGAGGAAGTATTGTACACTTTGGATCATGAGGATACAAGTGGTATATAAAATTACATAAAAATTTTACTTGAGTTCCAAAATCATATATTAAATAATTACGATTAGATTGTATCCAATTAAGATACCAATTATAGGTTATAAGAGATAGATATTTATTTTAACCTAATCCATGTGTAGGCATTAGTTTTTTATGGTGTATTTATCATCAGTAGTGGATATAATTATTGGGTGAGTGTTAGGTGTATATAGTCTCAAGGTATTATTTTCAAAATAATTTTGATTTTGAGTTCCTCTATTTGATGCAAAAGGTGGATAGGAAATAGTATTTGTTTCTCCCTTTAGTGAGGAGATTGAGTGTTTGGGAGATTAGTGGCTGGTTTAATAATATTCATCATTTTCCATCAGATCTTATCCCTAATGAGGATGCTAGGGAAAAAAATCCTTAAGAAGGAATTTCATATAGAGATCCAATATTAGTTTAACCTATATATATTGTAAATGTATACATAAGTGTTATTTAAGGTAGAAGTGATGGATAAGATACATGTGAAGACTAAATCATCTCATGAATGGAGTCATTAAAATTTTATAAATGAATAGTGATATATAGAGAGGTTCTCAGTGATCTACTTAGTTAATTGTTTCAATGGTGGGGAGTCATTCTCAAATTTTTTTCTTCTCTCCTTTCTAGAGCATGTAGTTCTTAGGCCTCTACCATGTGTTTTATTCTTGTGTTTTTTAATTATTGAGGTTATGGCCATAATAACATAATAATAGTATTATCATCAACATCATGAGAAAAAATATAGATAATTTCCTACAATGTGTAAATTCATAAAAAGGAAACATCAAGTATTAGTGGTTAAATACCACACACAGTTGTGAATGAAGATGACCTCATTTTCAAGCGTGAACAATATGAATAGTAATAAAATCATCATTGTGAAAAATTCAAGAATAATGATGTCATAGAATGCGCATTATATTATGAGTTATATCGAATCACCCAATAAATTGTAGGGATATATAATTATGGTCCCACCCATCACATCATAATATTTATAAAATAAGGAATACCACATAGAATGTATAAAAATAGTACTCATAAAATAACCCATGGAAAGGAAAGGGTTTCAAAAAATAATAATAAATAATACATTCATGGATAAAATTTGGGGTTTTAAATTAAAAATGGGAAAAATAACATGGTATAAGATTCATCAATCTTGAGTGAAGAAGAAACAATATTAAGAGGTGTAACACCCCAAGATTTTATGAAAAATATTCTTTTTAATTTCATTGATGTATTCTGTTGTACGCTACACCAAAGGGAGCTTTCAGAACACACATCATTGACTTTCCTTGCATTACACGCAATCACGACCTTCCTCGATAGCGTGTGTTGTACGCAATACCGAGTTTCACTAAACAACGATATGCTATTAAAATATTAATAAAACTAGCCATTATGAATAGTAATAACCACGTTTTAAAATTTTAGAAATTGTATCTCATAAAATGGACTTAATTTATGGATTTGGATTATCAAATTTAGCCTAAGGTAAAATTTTGGTACTTTTCGGATAACTTTCATATTTTGATGAATAGTGAAAATTACTAAATTTTAATTAAAAACAACCTTTTTAGTCGAAATAATTAATAGTGATAAATTTTTAATTTGAGTGGTTTTAAAGTATATTTAGAATATATTTTTACAATTTAATACAATTTTGGTCATTAGATGTAATTTCACATTTAAACTAGACATAAACAAGTGTCACTCTTTTGATAGTTATTATCTCTTAAGAACACGCTATTTGTTTTGACGATGGGAATTAATTTTTAAATTAATTAATGAAACTGATATGTGTTGAATTTGGTAAAATAGAAATCATTTTTGAATTAATAATATCAAATATAGCTTAGGCCTAATTTTTGGTATTTTTCTGGAAACTTTCATTTTTTGATGAATAGTGAAACCACTAAGTGGTAGTTAAAAAATGAATTTTTCATAAAACTTAATTTTACTGCTTCTGTGAGTGGAATTTCAAAAATCGGAGAGACATGGTTGATGTCAGTAAGTAAAATGTGGTTAAATGAGATGAAAATAATTTCGGTGAATAGTAACTTTTTACTTTTTTTTACCACGGTTAAAAGTAAATATGGTAATTAAGGGTAAAAATGATATTATTATTACCCTAAAACAAGCCCTAATTCTATTGTATAAGTGTAATTCGACCAAAAACAACCTTAGGAATAAAATATGACCATCTAGGCCCACTTGGATTAGATTAGGACATTTATTATTAATTTATTTAAAGAAGGGTTAAAATAGTTAAAATCAAAGTGTAATAAGTAAATGATTTTTACTATAGTGTTATACATAAGATAAATTAGACTATAAATATTCATTAGAAATATAAAAATATTTCCTACATAATTATATTTTATTTGTAATTTTTAGACTTTAAATAAGTTAGTTTATTTATGACACAAAGATGATGCAGTAATTATCTTATTAATGAAATATTGACATAATTGATGTTATAAATACCAAAATAAATGTAATTTGAGACTTTTTATGAATGAAAATAATTTTTTAGGTTAATATGACACGTTAGTATTTATTTAATTAACTTTTTTCGAACTAATCATTCTGTTATGAGTTTTACAAAAATCAATTACTAAATAGTGTCAAAATTAACATAAAATAGTTTTTAAAAAAAATATTATATTATTAGTTGTTATTTTATTCCTAAAAATATATGGTTCGGCCAAATGACTTAGATAAGGTTATATATATTAATAATAAACAACTTGGGGTTCTTTTGTCTTGTTATTGTAAGTTTATTAACCTTATAGTGTAAGAACACAAAAAGACACGGTAAAAGTAAAATTATCTAACTTAAGGTTAAATATAAATGATAAGGTTAAAATAGGAACCTAAACTTGTCTAAATTATATTGGATGAGATGATTTTGACCCCTACCCATCTTAGCTTCTAAATAAATCAATTTGGAGCTATTTAAAACCGAATTTGGCTTTATAATAAAATAATATTTTTAGTTATTCCAAAGGTGCCTCTCTCCTCCCTTATAAAAGGGAACCTCCTCCCTCTCTTCCTCACACCACTTTGAACCTTCAAGCTCGGACAAAACCTGAGAAATTCTATTCTCCACTTCCCTAGAAACATCCTAGAGGTCCTGGTCTTCTTAAAAGACCAATTTTAGTTCCCTAAGAGGAGGACTCAAAGAGGCGATTCAAAGAAGAGGTAATGTGCGTTACTGATTCTTTCAACTTTATTTCTTCTTCCACTTCTTCTTCTTAGGTTGTTTCATTATGAAGTAATAAAATCAGTATCACTAATATACTGATATATTATTATAAGTATTAAACAACCCTATTTCACCATTTATCCATCCTATGGAAAACGAAATCACCGCGCGTGCGTACGTACGGAATACCATCTCCATGTCGTGGTGTAATCTATTTTCCACCACCACCTTACTTGGATGGGTATAATGGTGTACATAATAACTATATATGATTATTATAAAGTGATATTTATTATTAAATAGTATACATACACTCCAATACAATTCCACAATCATGAGAATGATATCATCGCTCGTGTGTACGTACGGACTACCGTCTCCACGACGCGATGAGATTCATTCTCCACATTAACCATTCATGAATGATTATAAAGTATATATAATAAGAAGTCATGAAATATATGACATAATAATGATACTGGATTTATGTGTATATATATGTATATCGTCTACTTAATTCCATTCAACTCAATAAGGAAATGAAAACAGCGTTCATGCGTACGTACGGCCTACCGTCTCTATGAACGGTGTATTTCTTTCCATTTACTAATCTATTATATATATATGTATATTCTGAATATATATTATAAATAAATCATGTTTTATATTCTGGAATTAATTAATCATGATCTATGTAATCATATAAATAATTACAAGTCAAAACACGGACGACAAATGAAACGATTTTACCCAAAACGCTCTTTAACATGGAATTTACAAAAGAACGGGTAATATAAAGTCATAAGTGAACCATATATGATATCATAACAATGAGTATCATTCTGGAATAAGTAAATGACATTATTTTAATCATTATATAGGAGGTTTGAACACTTACGACGCAAATCCGACCTAAGGTAAGGGATAATTTTTCAAATCTCATTTTTATCCGAGATTGCTTATTCGTACGTATTTACTGGGGTTATTTCTATCATCCATGTCCATGTTTTATAAAAGTGTTTTCATGTAGGTTTAAAATCATTTTTACCCATTTTTTACTTTTACTACATGGTATGTAAGGAATCTTTCTTTTGTTTATGTTACGAGGTACTTTTTTGCTTTTCTGGTAAAAGTACGAGTGTTTTTTTAACTTATACGGCGTGAACGGATTTTTACGGTTTCGTAACGCCTCATTTTCAAGAAGCTTCCTCTACAAGATTGCATGATTATTTTCAACAAAACCCTTATCTTTTAAAATTTCATGGAATTTTGTGAAAAGGAAATGATTTTAAAGAAGAAAGGATATTTTCCTCAAGAATTCATTTCAAGTGTTTTTGTCAAAACTATTTTCCATCTAAGATGACATTATTTCATATGTGTATGTTTCAAGTAAAATGTATCTATGATTTAAATGGTTTAAATTTTCTTATGATGAAATGATATCAATTGTTTATGGATTATGTTATGATGGCATGATGTTTAAGAATCCCATTTTATTTCATGGGTTATGCTATGATGTATGATTTATGATTTTGTGGCACACGAAAGAATGATTTCATTATGAGATGGGTGGGACCTATATCTCCCTCCAATGAATTGGGTAAAGATTTATATCTCATGAGATAGACATGGCTGGAATGGAAAGTTAAACCGGTTCAGTAATACAGGACTGGAACGAGGAGTGAACTCGATTCAAAAAGGGACTTTCTCCACTAAGATGGTCTTGGAAGCAATGCCTTGGCTACTATGGAAATCATGTCATGTGCTTAATGGTTGCCACAATTAAATGTTTTATTCCCATGATATTTTATCATTCTTAATGTTTCTTTATGATCTATGCCTTACGTACTTCCATGTTTTGTGTCATTTCTCAAGATTTTGATGTTTAAACATTATGTTCATGTTTTTAAGTTCAAATATATATGGTGTGTTTTATTTTATCGATGCTTACCCTTACTGAGCATTTGAGCTCACCCTTTTTATGTTTTCTTTTCCCTAGGATATAAAGAAAGTTTTTATGTAAGAAAAAAAAAGGAAGATCTTTATGGGAGATGTTGAAGATCTTTCAAAACTATTAGAAGATTACGTTCCAAGTTTCCAAAGACACTAAACTATTACAGTCCTTATGTGTGTGTTTTTGTTATGTACTAAGTATTCCGAAAAAGTAATGTAATGTCCATGTACGTCAAGCTTCGATTCTCTACAGTTGGTATCAGAGGAAAGGCTTAGTCAACCTTTGGAAACTAGGATGTGAGAACTTTAGTGAGATCCCTATAGATATTTCTATGGTATGTATAGGGATGTCCCTAAGGTTAAGTATAAGTATAAGTTATAGTACTAGAATTACGATAACCTAATATGTTAGATATTGAAGGTACTCACCCTTTTTTATATTGTTTTCCCTAGGGTAATTTTTGCCTCTCACACTATTCTTTTTGGGTTTTAGACGATGGATGGAACCCGAAGGAACCGTGTTGATCAATGTAATGGACAATCCAATGATTCTCCTCCTGAACAAACAAATGTTATGGGAGATGGAGTGCAAAATCTTATTACTATACTTATACAAGCTATGAATCATTCTGGACTTCCAAATGAGCAGAGAAGGGAACAATATTCTATTGAGTCCTCCATGAGGCAACGTCCACCTTCTTTCAGTGGGTCTTCTGATCCACTTGTTGCTGAACAATGGATCATTACCACTGAATAGATATTTTTAGTTCTTCAATGTTCTGAACATGATAAAGTCATATTAGCAGTATATCGTTTGGAAGGTGAAGCTGATCAATGGTGGAATCTTATCAAGAATACGAGGCCAAGAGATGAAATTGAGTCCATGGAATGGGACGAGTTCAAGAACTTATTTTTCAATAAGTACTTCCCTTGTATTCTTCAAACAAAGATGTAGAAGGAGTTTCTTGAACTAAAGAAAAAGGATGATGAATCTTTTGGTATATACGAAGTGAATTTTACAAGGCTTGCAAGGTATGAATCTGGATTTATCATCCAACCTGAAAGTAAAGTTGATAGATTTTTCAGTGGCTTAAAACCAAATCTTCGAAGGGAATTAGCTATAAGATACTTCAGTAGCTATGAAGAAATTGTGTGTTGTTCTATCAAGGTAGAAATGGAAGATGGTGTTACTTATCCATCTCATAGTTTTGACAAGAAATGAAAGATGGATTTCAAGGAGAAATCTCAGAATAATGGTGAAAAGAAGATGAATGTTTCCTTATGCTCAAAGTGTGGAAAGAAGCATGGTGGAGATTGTCTTAAAGGGACTAGAAAATGTTTTAAGTGTGGAAGAGAAGGTCATCGAGCAGATGAGTGTCTAAGTAATGGAAAAAGGCTTTCTGATGATGTGAATAAAGAAAAGACTGCAGAGAACGCACCAACAACCCTTCAATGCTTTAAGTGCATTGAAATGGGGCATTATGCTAATCAATGCCCTAATCCAAGGGTTAATGATGATCGACATGAGCAACTACTTAAGGCAAAGGACAAAGGGATGTCACATGCGATCACTATTGGCGATGTTGAATATGACAACGATGTGGTGGAATGATTAAGTGTTTATGTAATGGGATTCCAAAATAATGTTTTATATAGTATCATGGAATATTGGAAAATTTATTTATTGGTCTATTGTGATTTTCAATAATTTTATAGTACCGGTAACCATGGAAAGTGATTGAGATATTTTTGGTAAGAAGATGATATGCGCATAATGAAGGGATAAGAAGATAATGAGATGTTTGATTGTATTCATGAGCTCGTGATTGATATAAGGACTAAGTGATATCATGGTTTGAGTATAAATAATTTTGAGGATTTTGGTTTGTGGAAAGTGTTAACTTTTAACTGCATTCATGTTTTCACTATGGTTCAATGGGAATTCATTCTTCAAGAGAATACATGATTAAGGTATTCACATGTTTGTAATTTGACCAACAAGATATATCTTATGATATATGGGGGATAAATGATGGCATTCACGTGATTGTTATGTGACATTTCAAGTAATCATTTTCTTTATACTAAGAGCTTGGACCGAGGTATTTTAGATAAGCCTAAAGATTGGAATGGATTATTTTGGACATAAGTTAGTATTGTTTAAGGATAGAAATTTTTTCGATATTATTGATGGGATGTTATAGTAATTTAGTTATAGAAAAAGGACAACCTGCAGGACGGGCGACAGCCCATCGCGCCGGACAAGGCTAGGGGAATCGAACCCACAACTAAAGTGCGACGGGCCTTTATCGCCTACCACTGGCCTACAGGAAGTCCATGTTGTGTAGAAACTAGTTTTATTATATTAAGCAGTATGATATAATAAGTATAAGTCCATTTTAGGAACCATATATGATTAATCTCAATATAGATCGACTTATGTATATTAAATAACTTTTGCTAACCTTTTGTTTAAGACAGATGGAATGACCCGTCATTCTATCACATGATCTGCTAACACTTCATGAATAACAAATTCAAATTCATTTCTTTAAGAGATGAAGTGGAAATTGTTCAAGGCACGAACAACAGTGAGATTGTACCAAAATAAAGTAAGTATTTATTCTAATTTAAATTCTTCAACTTTAGGGAAATGATCTTGAATACCAAAAATAGTTTCCTAGTGCTCTTATATCTGATGAATCAGATGGTACCGTAGATCATCACAAATTTATGGCTTTGTGATTGCTGGATTTTCCACAGCCATGTTCTCTACCACTCTCCATCAGAACATGATGGTTAGATTTCTCTTCCATATCCATATTTTCACCTATGTGGAAACCTAGTGATTAGTTTATTTGGGTAACCGTTACGTTTCATACTTTTGTTTTTAAATATTGGTTTTGGTATTCCTTTTTATGATGTGGGTTTCTATTAAAGAAACTTTCGAGTAGTAAACTATTTATAACCCCGATAAATTTCTAGGGCGAAATTCATTTTAAGGGGGGTAGAATGTAACACCCCGAGATTTTATGAAAAATATTCTTTTTAATTTCATTGATGTCTTGTGTTGTACGCTACACCAAAGGGAGGTTTTACAACACACATCATTGAATTACTTTTCATTACATGCAATCGCGAACTTCCTCGATTGCGTGTGTAGTAAGCAATACCAAGTTTCACTAAACAACGATATGTTATTAAAATATTAATAAAACTAGCCGTTATGAATAGTAATAACCACCTTTGAAAATTTTAGAAATTTTATCTCTCAAAATGGACTTCATTTTTGGATTTGGAGTATCGAATTTAGCCTAAGGTGAAATTTTGGTACTTTTCGGATAACTTTTATATTTTGATGAATAGTGAAAATTACTAAATTTTAATTAAAAACAACATTTTTAGTCGAATTAAATAATAGTGATAAATTATTAATTTGAGTGGTTTTAAAGTATATTTAGAATATATTTTTTCAATGTAATACAATGTTGGTCATTATATGTAATTTCACATTTAAACCAGACATAAACAAGTGTCAATCTTTTGATAGTTATTATCTCTTAAGAACACGCTATTTGTTTTGACGACGGGAATTAATTTTTAAATTAATTAATGCAACTGATATGTTTTTTATTTGGTAAAATAGACATCATTTTTTAATTCATAATATCAAATATAGCTTAGGCCTAATTTTTTGCATTTTTCTGGAAACTTTCATTTTTTGATGAATAGTGAAACCACTAAGTGATAGTTTGAAAAAATGAATTTTTTGTAAAACTTAATTTTACCGCTTCTGTGAGTGGAATTTCAAAAATCTGAGAGACACGGTTGATGTCAGTAAGTAAAATGTGGTTCAATGAGATGAAAATAATTTTGGTGAATAGTAACTTTTTACTTTTTTTACCACGGTTAAAAGTAAATATGGTAATTAAGGGTAAAAATGATATTATTATTACCCTAAAACTTGTCCTAATTCTATTGTATAAGTGTAATTCGACCAAAAACAACCTTATAAATAAAATATGACCATTTAGGCCCACTTGGATTAGATTAGGACATTTATTATTAATTTATTTAAAGAAGGGTTAAAATAGTTAAAATCAAAGTTTAATAAGTAAATAATTTTTAATATAGGGTTATACATAAGATAAATTCAACTATAAATATTAATTATAATGATAAAACTATTTCCTACATAATTATATTTTATTTGTAATTTTTAGACTTTAAATAAGTTAGTTTATATATGACACAAAGATGATGCATTAATTATCTTATTAATGAAATATTGACATAATTGATGTTATAAATACCCAAATAAATGTAATTTGAGACTTTTTATGAATGAAACTAATTTTTTAGGTTAATAGGACATGTTTTTATTTATTTAATTAACTTTTTTAGAACTAATCATTCTGTTATGATTTTTACAAAAATCAATTACTAAATAGTTTCAAAATTGACATAAAATATTTTTTAAGACAAATATTATATTATTAGTTGTTATTTTATTCCTAAAAATCTAATTTTCGGACAAATGACTTAGATAAGGTTATATATATTAATAATAAATAAGTTGGGGTTCGTTGTTCTTGTTATTATAAGTTTATTAACCTTATAGTGTAAGAACACAAAAAGACACGGTAAAAGTAAAATTATCTAACTTAAGGTTAAATATAAATGATAAGGATAAAATAGAAACCTAAACTTGTCTACATTCTTTTGTATGAGATTATTTCGACCCATCCCTACCTTATCTTTGAAATAAATCAATTTGGAGCTATTTAAAACCGAATTTGTCTTTATAATAAAATTATATTTTTAGTTATTCCAAAGGTTCCCCTCTCCTCCCTTATAAAAAGGCGCCTCCTCCCTCTCTTCCTCACACCACTTTGAACCTTCATGCTTGGCCAACCCCTGAAAAATTCTCTTCTACACTTCCCTAGAAACATCCTAGATGTCCTGGTCTTCTTCAAAGACCAATTGTAGTGCCCTAAGAGGAGGACTCAAAGAGGCGCTTCAAAGAAGAGGTAATGTCCGTTACCGATTCTTTCAACTTTATTTCTTCTTCCACTTCTTCTTATTAGGTTGTTACATTATGAAGTAATAACATCAGTATCACTAATATAATGATATGTTATTATAAGTATGAAAAACCCCTATTTCACCATCTATCCATCCTACGGAAAACGAAATCACTGCGCGTGCGTACGTACGGAATACCGTCTCCACGCCGTGGTGTAATCTATTTTCCACCACCACATTACTTGGATGCGTATAATGGTGTACATAATAACTATATATGATTATTATAAAGTTATATTTATTCTGAAATAGTATACATACACTCCAATAAAATTCCATGATCATGAGAATGATAACATCGCTCGTGCGTACGTACGGACTACCGTCTCCACGACGCGATGAGATTCATTCTCCACATTAACCATTCATGAATGATTATAAAGTATATATAATAAGTAGTCATGAAATATATGACATAATAATGATACTGGATTTATGTGTATATATATTTATATCGTATACTTAATTCCATTCAACTCAATAAGGAAACGAAAACAGTGTTCATGCGTACGTACGGCCTACTGTCTCCATGAACGGTGTATTTCTTTCCATTTATTGATCTATTATATATATGTATATTCTGAATATATATTATATATAAATCATGTTTTATATTTTGTAATTAATTAATCATGATCTAAGTAATCATATGAATAATTACAAGTTAAAACACGGACGACAAATGAAACGATTTTACCCAAAACGCTCTTTAACATGGAATTTACAAAATAACGGGTAATATAAAGTCATAAGTGAACCATATATGATATCATAACAATGAGTATCATTCTGGAATAAGTCAATGAAATTATTTTAATCATTATATAGGAGGTTTTAACACTTACGAAGCAAATAGGACCTAAGGTAAGGGATAATTTTGCAAATCTCATTTTTATCCGAGATTGCTTATTCGTACGTATTTACTGGGGTTATTTCTATCATCCATGTCCATGTTTTATAAAAGTGTTTTCATGTATGTTTAAATTCATTTTTACCCTTTTTTGACTTTTACTACATGGTATGTAAGGAATCTTTCTTTTTTTTACGTTACGAGGTACTTTTTTACTTTTCCGGCAAAAGTATGAGTGTTTTTTTAACTTATACGGCATAAATAGATTTTTACGGTTTCATACCGCCTCATTTTCAAGAAGCTTCCTCTACAAGATTGTATGATTATTTTCAACAAAACCCTTATCTTTTAAAATTTCATGGAATTTTGTGAAAAGAAAATGATTTTAAAGAAGAAAGGATATTTTCCTCAAGAATTCATTTTAAGTGTTTTGTCAAAACTATTTTCCATCTAAGATGACATTATTTCACATGTGTATGTTTCAAGTAAAATGTCTCTATGATTTAAATGGTTTAAATTTTCTTATGATTAAATGATATCAATTTTTTATGGATTATTTTATGATGGAATGATGTTTAAGAATCACATTTTATTTCATGGGTTATGCTATGATGTATGATTTATGATTTTGTGGCACACGAAAGAATGATTTCATTATGAGATGGGTGGGACCTATATCTACCTCCAATGAATTGGGTAAAGATTTATATCTCATGAGATAGACATGGCTGGAATGGAATGTTAAACCGGTTCAGCAATATAGGACTGGAACGAGGAGTGAACTCGATTCAGAAAGGGACTTTGTCTACTAAGATGGTCTTGGCAGCAATGCCTTGGCTACTATGGAAATCATGTCATGTGCTTAATGGTTGCCACAATTACGTGTTTTATTCACATTCTATTTTATCATTCTTAATGTTTCTTTATGATCTATGCCTTACGTACTTCCATGTTTTGTGTAATTTCTCAAGCTTTTTATGTTTAAACATTATGTTCATGTTTTTAAGTTCAAATATATATGGTATGTTTTATTTTATCCATGCTTACCCTTACTGAGCATTTGAGCTCACCCTTTTTATGTTTTCTTTTCCCCAGGATATAAAGAAAGGTTTTAGGTAAGAAAAAAAAGGAAGATCTTTATGGGAGATGTTGAAGATCTTTCAGAACGATTAGAAGATTGTGTTCCAAGTTTCCAAAGACACTAAACTATTACGGTCCTTATGTGTGTGTTTTTGTTATGTACTAAGTATTCCGCAAAAGTAATGTAATGTCTATGTACGTCAAGATTCGGGTCTCTACAAGAGGAGTCAAGATTTTTTTTGCAAAGAAGCATTATTTTGGAAAAATATTTATATTTGTCAAAAAACCAAGTTGAAAACATATATATCCTCAAAAATAAGAGGGAAGAACAATGAAATTATATTTAAGTAAAATTATAGGAATATCAAAACTGAATTTTTTCATGAAATATGTATAAATTAAATAAAGAGAGTTTGGTTCAAAAATCACCTTACCTTTAATTTATACATATATCTTAATTTTCATTGATCAAATGAAAGCCTTATGATATCATGTCTTCTTAAAATATTCCTTTTTAACTTCTATTTTACTATTTTGTTCAAGGCAATTATTAAATAAGTGTAATAAATTACATAATCTTAAAATAAATATATTTATACATTAATATATAATAAAAATTTTATTTTAACCATTCATAGTTTTTGTGATATGAAATGAATTGGAAACATCCATGTTGGTGGTTAATCGTCTGTTATCGAGATCATCGTCCAAATATAAAGAAAAGGAGGTATAAAACATTAATACATTACAAAATATGATTTTTGAGAAATATTAAAATAATTAATATAATATTAAAATTATATCTTATTAAATATTATAATTTTTTATTTTGAAATAATTTGGGAAGAGAGATGAGAAAAAGGACATGATTGAAGTTGAAAAACATACTCTCTCTTCGTGTAGCTTCACTTGTACGATACAATATATCCTTCAATTTTTGGAGTTGGATTACACTAGAACAACCCAATGTATTTTAAGAGTATTAATAGGGAGTATTTGGTAGTTATTTTTCTTTTTAATGGGTGGGAGGAGTAGTTTTCCAAGGGGAGGGAGAGGGGTTATTTATACTTGAGGAGAGGGGTATTTTTAGAATAAAATATTGAATAAAATAATATATCAAGTTAAAACATCTAATAGAAATTTTTTTTTAAAAAAATACATTTAAATATAATATAATGGTTGAAATAATTTAAACCACCTTTAATTCAAATTCATTATTTTATTAAAAAGTAAAGTGGAAATAAAGAAAAATAGTTAATTTAAGGAATCACTTTTGACCTTAGGTTTTGGAAAGTTATTTTTATGTTTGAAAATTAATTTTATTGTATTTAAATGACTCATTTATGAAATAAAATATATCATGGTTGAACCTAAAGTTATAGAAATTATTATTTCATTATTATGTCCGGAATTATGTAATTTAAGATACAACGGTAATGTGAAAAATTGTATTTCGATTATTCACACAAAAATTGAAGTATTTCAGAAAATTAACAAAATAGAAACCTTGAATAATTTTGACCTGATTATTTTAAAAATTATATTAATTTTATCAAAATAATTTTCTAAAATATGTAATTTTAATTTTTAATATAAAAATAATAATTTTTATAAAATACTTTAAAATACAATTTCTTAAAAATGTTCTTATATTTTCCATGAGTTTTTAATCATGATATTTATTTTTTAGAATTATAAAATTTATATATACTAAAATTAATCATGATAATATTATTTTTATAAACATTTATTAATTTGAGGTAAGATTATTATTCCAACGGTGTGGTTACTATTCCCAATGGTCAGGTTACTATTCCTAAAGGTCACATTACCTCCTATAAATAACACTTTATTCTTTCACATGATATTCTGCTCAATTATTCACAATGTTCAATATTTATATTTTCTTTAATTTTTCTTTGTTTACAAATATTTTTTTATTCTCTATAGTTTTTGGAGTGGCATGATGATTCTAGTAGATTGTGGTGATCTCTATTTTCTCATTTTAACTTTTTTATTTTAATTTTTTCTAGTTTTAATGTTTGTAATTTTAATTGGTTTCATTGATGATTAATGTAATAGTATTTAGTAATGAAACAATGTATTTGTTGGTTTCTCTATATTTTTTAAGTGTATAGTATTATATAATATATTAAATCACATATTTATTCAGGAAACACATATTACTAATAAATGATGGGTTGTTACATTCGTCTCCCATTTTGAAATATCATCTCTAGAATTTCAAATCATATTCTCAATTGAAAATTGGATAGGGTAATTCCAATTCATTATTTCTATTGTTTCACACACCACTTATTCATACATATGGTTCCTCCACAACACTTTTACAAGGTGAGTTGTCTTGTCAGACAGAACTTTATCTATACATTACAAGATCTTCATTGGTTGTTCTTAATATGAGAGTTCATTTTTCACTTGTACCATCTATGGATTTATTATATGTGAGGGATTAGGTATATACTTCCTTTGGAGTGATATGTGGAACATATCATTAACTTCATCCTTACTTGGTGTAAGTGTAAGCTGATAGGCCACTACTCCTATGTGACCAAGGATATCAAAGGGGCCAATATACCTTGGGCTATGCTTCCCTTTCTTTCCAAACTTCATGAATCTCTTCCATGGTGATATCCAAAGGAAATATTTCTCTCTAATAACAAACTCTAAGTCCCTTAGATGGTTTTCAGCATAGCTGTTTTTCCGACTTGGAGAAGATTTTTTATGTTGTTGGATGGCTTGAACCATTTCTATCCTCTCCTGCACAAGGTTAGATACAAGTATCTTCTATTCAATAACTTCATCCCAACAAGTTGTATTTCTAAATATATTCCCTTATAGAGATTAATATGGACCCATTTGAATTCTTGAGTGGAAGCTATTATTATATGATAAATTAACCAATGGGAGACTCTAATCCCATCAAACTTTGAATTCCATTTATTAGGTTCTTAGCATGTCCTTGTTAATCTAAATAGTTCTCTTGGATTGGATATCAATTTGGGTGTGATAGGCTATTCTAAAATTCAATTCAGTACTCAAATAATGTTGATTACTACTAAAAAATTTAGAGGTGAACTTTGGATCGTGATTAGAGGAAATTGAAAGTGGTACCCCATGCAAACTCACCCCTTCATTTACATATATCTTGGAATCTTGTTAGAGGGATAAATATTATCAAATAGTGATAAAGTGGGCAGTCATGCTATGTCATTCCACCACAACCCATATCGAATTGTTTCCTATATATGTTTTTGGGGTACCAGTGATAAATTCTATATTCACATTCTCTCATTTACATGTGGGTATAGGTAACGGTTGCATCATAAATTTAGACTACTATCACTCTGATTTAACATGATGTCATACCAGACACCAGGAGATATACTCTGTAATCACCCTATTCATTTGTTCCCAGCAGAAGTTCTCTCAAAGATAATAGAACATCTTAGTAATTCCAGGATGGATGGTGAAAGGTGATCTATGTACATTATCCAATAGATCCTTCTCTATCTCATATGATTAAGGTAATGAAATACTCATTCCAAATCAACTCAAACCATCATCATCAATGTAGATCTCATGTAACATTCTTTCCTTTACGGTATTCATCCTCTTTTGTAGTTCTAGATTATCACTTTCTGCCTCCTATATATTCTCTTAGATGGATGGTTGGAAGATATTTTGGGAAATTTAGGATGTACTCCATACCATTATGATTTCTAGATCTATCCTTTGAATATCCAATAAGAGAGGGTGTTTTTCAATTCACATCACGAATAGAGTAGCATGTTTTTTTCTACTAAGAACATCAGATACCTTGTTCTCCTATCACATATGTTAATGAATAGAGAAATAATAGTCTTTTATTATGTTTAATAATCTTCTTTCATGCATGTTCGTATCCTTTGAGGTGAATATATACTTTAGACTCTTATGATCAGTATATATATCACACTTCTCACCATAGAGATAGTCTCTCCAAATATTTAGAGTGTAGATCACATATGCTAACTCAAAACCATGCTTCGAGTAGTTCTACTAATATATCATCAATTATCATGAGGAGTAGGCTATAAATATATCATTCTACAAGAGTACACAACCCCATTATTTCTTTAAATAATCACTATATATCACAAAACCTTCTCCCATTACTGGTAGTGTGAGTTAAGGTGTTTTGATTATCCTCTTCTTGATATCCTTGAAGATTTCCTCGCACTCTTCCATCCAGACAAACTTTACCCTTTTCTATTTTAACATAGTTTAAAGGCTAGAAAATCATGAGAAATTACTCACAAAACATCAGTAGTAGCTATCTAAGAAACTAAAACTATAGATTTATGTGACACTAGTGGGCCTGGGACATTCCTCAATTGACTTTTTATTTGAAAGGCCTATAGAAATTCCATCACTTTTGATCATGTTCCCTTAGAATACAACTTTCTACATCCAAAATTTAACCTTTATGAAAAAATCATACATTTTATCATTCCTTAATTTCTCCATCACAATCCTTATATCCCCTTCATGTTCCTCCTTTATCATTGAGTAAATGATAATATCATTGATAAACACACCACAATTTTTTTGAGGTAGTATCTAAATATATTATTCATAAAATCCATGAATATTTAAGTGGAATTAGTAATTCAAAAGTGCATAACTATTAAATCATAGTACCCATACCTTTTACAAAACAATGCCTTTTGAATATCATCCTTCTTCACCTTTATTTGATGATATCTAGAATGAAGATCTACCCTTTAGAAGTACTGAGCTTCTTGTAGTTGATCAAAAAAATCACCAATACTTGGAAGAGGAAACTTGTTATTTATGGTGTTCTTGTTTAGCTCTCAATATTGATACACATCCACTTTGATCCATCCTTCTTCTTGACAAAGAGAACCATCACACCCCAAGGTGTTGCACTAAGGCATATTAACCCTTTGTCAAAATGCTCTTGCAAATTCTTCTTTAACACTTCTGATTTGGTCGGGGTCATCCTATAGGGGAATTTTGAGATTGGAGTAGAACTGGGTATAAGATCAATTTATAACTCTACCTTATAATCTAGGATAATTCCATGTAACTATTTTGTAAATACATTAATCTAATCCCTAAAAATGGGAATTTTTTATAGGTTGAAACCTTTCTTTGACTGAACCATTTGAGAAATGTATACTTTTTCACATGGTATCAACACGCATATGATTTAGGGATTATCGTAATGAGATTCATTATTGTCCTTGGATTTATATAAGAGAATTGGATGGCTCAGAATATGAAAAGATATTTCCTTTTCCTAAAAGTATATGTGTTCTCTATATCATGAGAGCCAATCCATGCCATGTATCACATCTAATTCCACCAAGTAAATACTTACATGATTCATTGTAAGAATATTACCACATACTCCAATAGGATAAGAGTCAGACACTTGGGTTACAATGATTACACCAATAGGTATTTTAATTAATATCTATACTTCAAGGTATCAGGGCTTTCAGTCAATAATTATAGTAAACTTATATGATATAAAAGAATGCATACAAACTAAAATCAAATAAAAAATCAATTCTTCGGTGAATAGAAAGTTTTCCTTGTACGACATCATTTTCATGCTTCACTTTAGAAGTAGTGATGGCATAAGATTTCCCTTGCTCCTTGAGATTTAGTGGATACTAAAGCTGGTTACCCAGAAAGACTCAAGGTTTTGTGCACTGGCTTGTATATTTCCCTTTCTCCCTAAAGTTGAAGCATTGAACCATAGGTGTTGAATTAGAAAGTTTCCTCCTTTACTCCATCATGTTAGTCAACTTATTTATGTCACTTCGACATTCTTGGGCTTCATGGCCTTCTCTCCCGCACATGAAGCATTTAATGATCCCTTTGAGGAATTTTCCATGACGCTTCTTCCCACATTTTTTACATGTGGGTAGTTGAATACTCTATATTACTTTTTCATTTGACCCACCAGCTTGAAAATTAATTCTTCTATTATTATCTCCATAAACATTGGACTATTTTATGAACACCATCTCTACTTTGAGAGTACATTAAACCACTTATTCATTACTCCTGAAGTGTCAGATAGCTAGATCATTTCGTTGGTGTGGTTTTTAAATTCTAAAGAATATATCTATTTTTTATCACTATTCATAACAAAACCCAAGGTTTATCTTTCAATCCTTGATAAGTCTTACTCATAAGTAATGATAGATTCACCTTACTATTGTTTAAACTCTATGAATTCTCTCTCCATATTTATTCTAAGATTTTGATGGAAATACTTGGTAAAAACTATTTTGTTAAAGTCTTCCCATTCCATTTATTTTATTTCTTCCTTCATCATGGTGTTATTTAACAATTCCCACCTTTTATTGGCCTCTCCATATAAATCATATATGGAAATAGTAATCTTCCCCTTCTCAGAACAATGGATCATATAAAATATATTATATATTGAGTTAAATCATTATTCCATGATAAGTGGATCAGAATTTCCACTAAAGATCTGTTGTTGTTTACACATAAAGTAATCAATGGATAGTTGATCCTTTTTAGGTGAATACTGATATTCCACATGGTTCACGTCATTATTCTTAGATTGAGAAAAGTAGGTAATCATTTAGATGTATTTTTTAACTCCACCCCCCATTAAATTGGTAATATCACTTGAAAAATCATTTCATTTTCCCCCACATGGGTTGTTGACCTAGTTTCTCTTGGTTCCCACCATTTTCTAAAATAGAAAAGGTTTGAACAAAAGATAATTAAAAAAATAATGAATAAATAATTTATTATTTTATACAATTAACTCTAAATTCATATCTTACGCAATCCCTATGTTTACCCTTTTTTCAAAACAATGTTTATATAATATTTATATATACATAGTATTCTATTCAGGGTTTTCACTAATGTTATCTGATCCTAATTTTCTAATTCACTAAACCATTATCTAATACCAACTATAGTGACCATACTTTTTCTTACAAGAATATTGCATCATTTAAAGATAAACAACATAATAGAATTTCAAATATAACATCCAAATGTTTAGTGTCTCGGAAAAATTAGGCTTATAAATAAATTTTACATAATAAAAAACCATTATTTAATTCCTTCTTCTCTATATTCTTAGTGTCCCTTGTATTCTGTTTGTTAAAATTAATCACATAAGGTTATACATCAATGAAAGGGGTGAGATAAAATCCCACTAAGAGGATAAATAAGGTACATTAATCAATATAACATCAGTGAGAATAATCATCATAACATAACAATAGGTTTATGATCAACATAATGAGGGAAAAATGTATAAAGTCATAGAATATGGCATTTTTTAAAAACTAAACATCATGACTTAGTGGTAAATACCACACATAGTTTCTAATAAATTTAACATCTTGTTTATGCATAACATATGTGCATAATCTTAACATCATAATTTTAAACAAATCTAGAATCATGTTTACACATATTACACCTTATCTCATGAGATACATCTCCTTACCCAATTCATTAGAGGGGTATATAATTTTGATCCCACATTTCATGCCATAACATTTCCATAATCATTCATTCTGCATAGAACATATAACAATAGTAGACATAAAATAACCAAGGGAAAAGAATGGGTTTCATAAGAATTTCAGAAATCATACATTCATGAATAAAATTTGGGGTTACAATATTAAAAAGGAAAAAAATCATGGTATAATAATATTAAGAAATCTTGAGTAAAGAAGAAACGATCTCAAGAGGAGTGAATATGTGTTTTGGATGGAAGAGTTATTTTTGAAAAAATCTTAACATTTTTCATAATCCAAGTTGGAAATAAGTATATCCTTGAAAAGAAGAGTTGAGAATAATGAATAAATATTTAATTGAAATTAGATTAATATAAACACTGAAGTTTTTCATGAAATATGTATATCACAAAGAATGAGAGTTGGGTTTGAGAATCTCCTTACCTTTATTCCTCCTTTATTTCATCACTTTGCACCTCCTGAATAATAGACTTATATTTATGAAAACATTGAACCAAAATTTAATTAGAGTCATTTATAAAACTATTTGTCAATTATAATCATTTTATTTTATATCTTAATTTCCGTTGATAAAATTGAAAGATTTTGATATCGTTTTTTCTTAAAATTTCTCCATTTTACTTTAATTTTTCTATTTTATTTAATGTAATTTTTAAATAATAATAATAAATTATAAAAGATTAAAATTATGATATTTATATATTTATATATAATAAGTAATTTATTTTTACCATTAATAGGGTTAGTGGTATGAAATGAATTGGAAACATCCCCGTTAGTGGTTAACCGACCGTTATTGGGAATGTCGTTCAAATATAAAGAAAACGAGATATAAAACATAAATAAATTAAAAATAAAATTTTGATAGCATGTTAAAATCATTAATCTAATTTTAAAATTCTTCCTAATTAAATATTATAATATTTAATTTTGAAATAACTTGGGAAAAGAGAGTGGATTAAAGAAAAATTAGTAAATAGTTGGAAAACATACTCTTTCTTTGGTGTAGCTTCAAATGTACGACACTATAAATACCTTGATTTTTGGATTTGGATTACTCTATATGGTCCCTTTGAATTCTAAGAGTCTGAAGAGGTAATATTTGGGTAGTTCATTGTCTTTGGAATGGGGGTATGACTAGTTTTTCAAGGGGAGGGAGAGGGTTTATTTATACTTGATGAGAGGGTATTTTTAGAATAAAATATTGAATAAAATAATATATCATAGTTAAAACTTGTAATAGTTAATTTTAAACAATTAAAATCTTATATAAATATAATATATTGGTTTTAGGAATTTAAGTACCCTTTATAATTCTAATTCATTATTTTATTAAAAAGGAAAGTGTAAAGAAAGAAAAAAAATTATTTTAAGGAGTCACTTTGGACTTTAGGTTTTGGAAAGTTATTTTTATTTTTGGAAATTAAGTTTATTTTATTTTGATAAATCATTTTTGAAATAAAATATGTCATGCAGGAACCTTATTTTATATAAATTATTATGACAATATTACATCATGAATGATGTAATTTAAGATACATCAGTTATATGAAAACCTATATTTTTACTATTCACCCTAAAATTGATGTATTATAGAAAATTACAAGAAAATAACCCTTGGAATAATTAGGGATGATTATTTCAAAAAAAATATTCATTTTATGAAAAAAATTAATGAAATAGATAATTTTAATTTTTGATATAATAATATTTATTTTTATAAAATAATTTGAAATACTGTTTATTAAAAGTATGATTATATTTTATTTGAGTTTATTAATCAGGATATTTATTTTTATGGAATTATAATTTTATTATTTAATTAAATTTATCATGATAAATATTATTTATATAAATATTTATTATTTAGAGTTAAAATTAAAATTCTAATGATGAGGATACTCTTCCCAATAGTCAGGTTACCATTCAAAACGATCACATTACTATTAAAATGGTAACATTACTATTCTAATGGTCATATTAAATCCAATAAATACCACTTCATTATTTCACTCAATATTAAACTCAATCCCTCTTGAGGTTCTGCCTTTTTATTTTAATAATGTTGCTTTGTTTAAAAATACATTTATTTTAATTTTGACTGTTTGTAGTGGGGGGATGATTTTAGTAAATTGGGGAGATAGATATTTTCCCATTTCAGCTTTAATATTTAATTTTTTTGTCCAGTTGTAATGTTTTTTAATTTTAATTAGTTTCATTTCTAGTTAATGTAAAATTATTTTATTAATGAAAAAAAATTATTTGTTGGTTTCTCTATATTTTGTATGTGTATAATGTTATATAATTTAATACAACAAACATTTATTTAGGAAAAAAATATTACTAATAAATACTAGGTAGTTATAGACACATCTTATCTCAACAACATGTAGTTATAAATCATTCAAATATTTAAGTGGTTGTTTCTTTGGTGGATCTTAAGAATATTATATGGGTTCACAATATCATTTTTATTATGATCTATTATAGGGTGTTTGTGTCGTATTTCTCTTAGATTTCATCCCATATGATATCCTTAACCAAGAAGGATTGGTCCTTCGTAGGAATCAATTACTGTTAGTTAAATTTTATCACCTAAAAAAGATATTAATCAGTGATCGTACCATTCTCTTTCCTGAGGAATGAGTATTTTTTGAGGTTTTTTCAATGATTATCACATGTTATTATGGTGTTCTTTAATGTGGTAAAGAATAGTGATATCATATAGGTCTTTTTAGTTTCCTCTACATTAGTGTAACTATACTAACAATGATCTTTGGTTGGTATTAATGATGTTTTCTCTGAAGACATGGTTGAATTACCTAAATAAAGAGTTTTTTGTGGTCTTAACCAATAACAAAATCCTAATGTACATATTCCCTCAATGAGATCTGAATCTACATCGGTGGTGGTAGATAGTGTTTGTATAGGACTTTAAATTTGAGATATCCAATACCTTGGGAAAGGTAACGAAGTAGGTGTTGTATTGAGAAAGAATTCTCATTATTGTGTTACTAATGATCCTAGATATGTATGGAAGGTAATGGAGGATATTTATTCATTAATATTTATTTAGAGGAAGTAAGGGGAAATTTTTTTCTACATTTGATCACAACACAGACACCTTTATTTTGGAATGTTTATGAGTCACAATTCATAAATTTTTAGATATAAGTTGGCTAAGATTGTGTGGTCTATGATGATTCCCCTAAGGTATGGTGAGGAAATGAAAAATATCAGGGGTTATTTTAGGGAAAACCCTTTGTTCTATTTATAGTTTGAGATATGGATCTTTGTTATTTTCATAACTCACCTCTAGATATGAACTCTGGTATATCCAAGATATATTATTCCTTGAGGAGTTAGTTTTGGGGGCCTAGGATGAGGAGGTCAATCACTGATTTTTTTTCTTGATGCCCAGCTTATCTGTGGGTAAACGCTAAGAATCATGTTCTTAGTGGTTTATTGTGACCATAGAATGTTCCTATGTTAAAGTGGTAGTACATGTTGATAGATTTTTTTCACTAGACTTATTTTATATCAAGGTAGATGTGAATCATTCTTGGAATTTTTGGATTGGTTGAAAAAATAAACACAATTTTTGTTGGTCAAGTATTTAAGTTTAATAGATTCTTTGTGAATTTGTATAGGGATTATACTACATGGTTCCATGGGTTTTTGAGTATGATCATCTCTAATATAATTTTACCTCTTGAATGTTGATGTGTCTTCAAAATTATTTTAAAACCCATTCATTCTATAGTACTACATTTCATAACTGAACAGATAGTTAGAATAATCATATTATTTAGTTACTATATTTTATATTGTTTTCTTCTATTTTGTAGGTTTTTCTAAAACATATACCCTTTATTAAGTTTACTTATAATAGTATCTACTAATAATATATAAAAATAGATCTATTAGAGGTATTTTATAGGTATCCTTATATATCTTGGTTGTTTTGGAACAAGTTTGGAGAGTTAATAATTCTTACACTATATTTGGTAGAGTATTACATATAACTTTTATGTGAATTGGTGGAGGATAATGGTTTATTGGTATCATTAAAATTCATATATAGATCGTAAGAGGTGGCCTATAGATTATGAGGTTGGTGATCATGTGTTCTTAAATATTTTTCTTTATTATGGGTAATGGTGGTTCAAATGAGGAAATAATATTTCTTATTGGTTCATTGAACATTTTTAGGTGTTGTGGAATGTTAGTGAGGTGGTGTATTGGTTGTCACTTCCTCTAAAAATGGATCAAAACCATGACATTTTTATTATGTTATAACGTATTACCTGTATACATGATAATTCCTATGTAATTTATTATGGGAGTTATATTTTTTGGAAGATTCTATATTCATAGAGTGGCCTTTTGAGAATCAAGATCATCAGGAGAAGGTATTAAATGGGTATATAAATCCTTTATTATGCGTCTTGTGGGGGCATGGTGACTTGGAGGAGTGTACTTGGTAGCACGAGTCACATATTCTCTCTCAATGTCCTAATTTTCTTTAACCTTGTTTTTTATGAAATATCAATACTTTTTATTTATGTTAGTATTATTAAGGATTTCTATTTCTGATTTTTTTTCGTGGCCTTGGTTGTGGTGAGATTTTTGTTTTATAGGTATCTCACAGTGTTTTTTCATTTCATTGTTTCATATATTCTTTATGGATTTTGACTTTGATTCTCAAGGATAATAATAATTTGACAGGTATCTATTTCAAATTTCTAAACCTTAATGTACATTTACATTGTATTTTACAAGAAAGAGTAGTGGTAAAAGAATTTTTAGTAAATTAAGGGAGTGGTGTTAGCTAAAATTTTAGTTAGTGGTAAATATTATTTTGTGACCATGTGCATTACACCTTTATAAGTTGTCTGTTGAACATAGTTCCTTATGATCCAGTTTTTGGTACTATATTCAGTAAGGTTATGAAATTAACCTTATGTTATTGTGTGGTGCTTCTACCATGATAGTTTTGCATCATTATTTTTATCTAGGGGAAACTCATAGTGATGTGATTTGTTTCACTGTAGAATGTTTATTTATGGGTTAATCTTATGTGGGGGTCATTAAACGTTTTCCTATTGGGTTGTGTTGTCAAATTATTGGATACATAATTTATAGTTTTTCCATTTTTGGCATCATTTCATCATGGTTTTGATCATTAAATCACAGTGGTTGTCTACGTTTAAATGGGTTTTAGGGAGAATACTAAGATGTATGACACTATTCATGTGTGTTCAAGTGTTATTGTGTGATGTTTCCCACTGAAACAAGAACTTTCATATTTTTCAATGAGTTTACTCTCAAGTATTTCAGGAGGATCGTTCTATGATTTTTGTGTCAATCAACCTTGGTGGCATGACCAACACCATCATTTTATGATACTATGTTTCCTAGTTTTAAATATAAATCTGTGAGATATCTCAAATATTATTCAAGTCTTTCAATCTTTTTCAAACCCTATATATCATTTGTCTTGGTTTTGGTGTTTTGGTTATCCCTTAGTGTCTTTTTTTTCTTACATTCTAATTATCAATCTCTCATGATCCATGGTGATTTATTCCAAAAATTTCTATCATTTATTATTGATATTTATTTTTGAGGGGGTTATAGTAATGTTTTTGGTCCATTTTTTATGGAGTTGGGTTATTTTATTGATTTAGGACAATGTTACATAGGTTTTTGAGGGTTTAGTTAGATATTATTGTGGTGTGATTGTGGGATATAATGTGGGAAAAACATTTTATGCGGCATTCCCAACTCCGAATTTTTTTGTGATCGATGATTAATTTACGATTTAAATGATTATAAACATCAAGATCGATAGAATTGAATAAAAGAATATATGCAATATAAAAACACTGGAACCAAAGTCCACGATCATCACATATTACATATAATTAATTTAAGAAACAATATAATTACCCTTCAATGAATTATTTCTTTATTGGTTGATCTAAAAAATGTCTCTACATCAAACTATCATTGTTTTGTACGAATCAATAATAGATTCACTCTAGCAGTGATCTAAATGTGTTCCACAAACCTCTAAATATCACAGTAGGAGTCATAAAGTGCTATCATGGAAGATCATAACAATTGTGTTGTTTTCCTTTGATCACTCAGAGAATGACTTCATTAAAGGGTTCTCTTAGATCTCTCTTGACATGAGACATGTTGTAGTGGAGGATCATTTTCCATTATAAAGAGAATTCTTGGAAAGGGTTCTCTCTAGACCTTTGAGAGTATTCTCTCTGAATCACATTGTTCACAAAAAATTATTAGGCTCTCTATAAAAAAAATTATAATTAGGTTTATATACTGTTAGGGTTAGAAAATAACAATTTCACATGTGCCACTATTAATTTTTTAATATCTATGGAACCCTACGTCTCTAATAATAATAATAATAATGTTATTTTCATGACATGTTCTAAACTCAGGAATTTAATTACATATTATTTATTCAAATCATATTTCATATATATTATTTCCCAACAAACCTTTAAACACAATATTCCATTCTTCCACAATATTTATTAATCCTTGAATAATGACTATTTATTTGAAAAATAAATATCACTCCATTATTCTCTAATAAATAAATAAATAGTATACTCACAAAATAGAGAATAAATATATATTAAATATTCTACTCACATAATATTTCCTCGAATAACTATTTATGAAATATATATTTGATAAATAAAAATATGAATAATTATTAAACTGTGTGTGGGGATAATATTTAGTCAAATTGTTTAATAATAAATAACTATATGTTATTTAATTGAGATCCTAGAAACAAATAGTGTGTGTCCCTCTATGAATCTTCCTCAGTGGCATTAGGTGAAGAAGCCCAAAGTAAAATTTTAGTTTCTAGAAACACACTGAGGAACCCATATAGAAAGAATTTAATGCCTTAATTACATAATACCACATACATATTATTATTGTTTAATATAATATATTTATTGTGATATCTCTAATCAAGCAGGTTGCATACAAGTTCCATTAACCTATGTGCTTGATGTCTCATTATTTGAATTTTTGGAAATCAAACTTTATTATAGAACACCATGGTCCTATATTTATGCAAGCTATATCATTTCCATAAAAGGGTCTGAGATATAAACTTTTTAAAACAACATAATGGAAAAACCCTTTCTCACATTATTCATTAATGAAATATTACTCATGACACACCCAATATATCCAACCTCACTATGAAAATAGGTCATCATAGTTTTTTTCAATACATCAATGTACACAAATTATAATACTCATTAATAATAATAATAATAAAGTATAAGGATTAATATACAAATCCTTAGATAAAATCATCTAGTGAAACTTATAAATGTGTATTTTCTACTGGAGGGTATTTTTTCATAATATTTTGCACTGGATATTACTGAGGGCATACACCATAAGATAGTGCCTAAATTTTCTATGACCATCCACCCCTAATATCATGTATCATTTGTGTCCCTAAAATGATTTCATTCAACTATATAACATATGATTGAAAATACTTTCATGGAACTTATGGGTTCTCATCATAGCAAGGAACTGTTATGACCTTTCATTTCAATAGCTACTCTTAGGACATTATCACATACTATTTTATATATAAGAATAATAATTATGTGGTAAGAAGTTTATTAAGCTTAAAAAATTAATATAGGTTATCATAAAGTACACATAAGTTGGTTCTAGGGAACCAACTCCAATAGACTTCCACATACACCAGAGAGACTTCTAATAACCTTCAGTCCACTAGCTGTCACATGATACTCATGTTTCTACTAATATAGGCCTTTTTCAAGGGTTCTATCATGTATTATTTTGTGAAAACTCTTCTTACTAAAACTTCACCCCTCTGATAAAAGTACCTTAATATTTGATACTTCCAGAGTATCTGTTTTGTCTGTTAGTGTGACCTTGGATATTTTTCAAGAGATTTTTCTAATGTATTATCATAATATAATGTGATAGAGTATTTACTTCTAGGTACCACATCAAGATCCTGGGAAAAGATTCATATCAATATGGATTCCTTGGTTACATCAAAATCTAATATATACTTGGAATATAGTATAGAATTATAGAAAACTAATTGCTTTAAACTTTTTTAATTCATATCTCCTCGATTGAAATAAAAAATATAACTTGATTGTGACTTTAGATTAGTATAACATATTTAAACACTATAATTAATATTACCCTTGATAAAAAACTCTTTATATCATCCATACACAAGGAAAAAATGATTAGTTCTTCTTAGATACTTAAGTATATCCTTAACAACAGACCAATGTTTTTCTCCTAGATGAATATTATATCTTCCTACCTTGATTAATGTATAATCAATATTAATTCTTGTGCATAACATGGAATATATGATTGATATTATCATTGAAGCATATGTTATCTTACTCATTATATCTTTATCATATTGTATCTTAGGGTAAATTTTCTTAGAAATATGTAACAATGAGATAATAGAACAAATATTCTCTTGAATAATTCCATATAATATCTATTTAGTATCTCATAATTGTTTCTACTATGACTTGGTCTAAGAAACCCGTTGGATATATCATGAATGATCTTTATCCCTTGAATATAGGATGCATCACCTATGTCCTTCATGGATAAAAACTTGTTTATCCCGTCCTTAATTGAATTTTATACTAGTACGTCACTTCCAATAAGTAATATTTCATCAAAATATACTACTAGGATAACGACTTCATTCTCACTAAACCTCCTATAAAGACATGGCTCACAATTGTCCTGAATGAAAACGAATTATTTTATAGCTTCACCAAATTTAATATTCCACGATCTGGATTCTTTCTTCAATCCCTAAATGGATAACATCAAATTAAAAATATTTTTATCATTACATGGAGTTAAAAACACATCTGGTTGTATCATATAGATATATTCTTGAAGGTTCCAACTAAGGAAATCTGTTCTCATGTCCATCTTTAAAATTTCATAGTAATGGTAATATGCTATAACATATATAATTATGATGGATTTAACCATGTAAACTAGTGGAAAGGTTTCATCATAGTCAATTCCATGACATTTTTTAAAACCAGTTATCCACTATCATTGATTTGTAGGTGTTTACCTTACCTTACATGTATATATTTCCCTTGAATACCCATTTTCACCCTATGGCATTTACATCAACTATCACATTAACTAGAACACAAACATGGCTCTGATACATGTAATACATTTCAGAATTCATGGATTCTTTCCATCTTGTATCTTCTGAGGTATTTTATACATCTTTTTAGAAGAGTGTTTTTTCATTGTCAACCAAAATTGATCACCATCATTAATGACCATAAAACTATTTATCTTTGGTTCTTTTACCTATCTAGTGATCTTATTCAGTAGTTTTTGTTTCATGAACTAATTCTTCCATGGGGACCTATGGAATCTATTAATATACCATCTATTGTGTATCTTGAGCATCAACTTTATTGAATTCAATATTTCTCCCACTATAATTTTTTTGGATGTTATCCCTCTCGAGAAATATAAATTTTTTGGAAATAGTCACTTTATTTATAAATGTATTATCAGTTTGTTTACTTAGGATACCCTATAAATATACACCTTGTGCCCCAGGGTCTAGCTTGTTACTCAATAATTCATAAACAAATGCCTCACCACCCTAAGAACATTTAGGTGATAATACAGGTTTCCTTATACATTGTAACTCAAAGCGAATTAAATTTTACATTTTATTTGGTATTAATTTTAATGAATATGATGCATTTTGTAATGAATATTCCCAAAACGATAATATAATTTCTTCTTGATTCATCATTGACCTTATCATTTCTAACAAGGTTTTGCTCCTCCTTTCACTCACACCATTCCACTATGGTGTGTAAGGTATAGTGAGTTGAGATAAAATCTGAAACTCCATTAGAAAGTTGATATAATCTTTTTTAAGATATTCCCCACCTCTATCTAATTATATCTTCTTTACCTTATTTAAAAGTTGATTATTTAATTCATTCCTAAATTATTTTAATTTATGAAATCACTCAGACTTATACCTCAAAAAGTAGAAATATCCATATCTACTCAAGTCATCAGTAAAAATTATAAAGTAAGAATTTCCACCTCTAGATTCTATTAGAAATGGTCCACACACATCAGTGTGTACCAATCCTAAAATCTTCATGACCCTTTAACCCTATCCATGGAATGGAGGTTTGGTAACTTTTACTTTTAAACTATCATAAAATATTTAAAGTGGTTTAAGCTCAAAAGAGTCTAAATAAAAACCTTTATAGATATTTTTCAAACTCTTCTCATTTAAATAACCAAGATAGGGATTCTAGAGTTGGGTGTTATATGAGTCATGTGAATATTTTTTATCTATTCCCAATAATTGTATTTCTTAATTTAATACATACAGACCATTATTTAAATTTTCCATAAGATAACATATGTTTTCATTATAAAGGAAACAACTTTTATATCTAAATTTTAAAATAAAACAATTTTTATCAAGTAAGGGTACCAAAATTGTGATTTTTGAACATTTGGTAGAAAATAATAGTCTCTTAAAACTAGTATCCTTCTTATTAGCAATGAAATTTAGAAGAATCTAATGTTTAGGGTAGCTATAATTGTGCTATTAGTAACTCACAAATCCACCTATTCTATAGAAATATTTTGAAATCTACTTTATTCCTATATTTAAAAATAGATGTGAGAACCAAAAGATTTATATAATACCTAATGTGTAGATATTGAAATATTACACTCGATAAAGAATGACCCTTTAACTTCCCCTTATTTCAAGGTGTAGTTCATCTTCCAACGTCCTTTCTTGACACATTAAAAACATACTAATACCTTTTCCTTTCCATATCTTTGGATCTTAGTGTTCTTTTATGGATAGTTCTTGATAGATTTAGACTTTTTATTCTTCTTTAGGCCACTTACCCTTGTTATTTATTCTCTTATTCACTATATGTAATGTGGTTTTTTAACTCCTCCGGTCCTTTCCCACTTAGAAAATCATATTAAAAAAGTTTTGAAAGATTTTTATCATAATTTTTCAGGTTATAATTTACAATTAAACTGGAGAAATACTTGGGTATTGTGGAAATTAAGAGATCAGTGTGAAACTCAATTAATAATTTATTCCCTAAATTCTCTAGGAGTTCAATGTATCCAATAATATTGACTACATGAGGCCTAGATGGAATAGAATCTCCAAGATTAGT
Source organism: Viscum album (assembly GCA_963277665.1). NCBI lineage: Eukaryota > Viridiplantae > Streptophyta > Magnoliopsida > Santalales > Viscaceae > Viscum > Viscum album. The sequence goes on from OY728157.1 coordinate 870,417,673, forward strand.
TATAAATAGAGCATTGGAGATGTCATATCTCTATTTTCTTTCCTTCTCTTAATAGACATCCCAAAGTGATACATCATGCTATATGCATACGTGTCATCATATTTATTTAAAATATCATTGGTTGTAGATGATATCATGAATCACTAAAGATCTATATAATCATTCAAATGTTTCTCCTTGAGAGAAAATTCTTTGTCACTATCCTATTTACCAGTTTCTTCAAGAATAGGTTCTTCTAACACATACAATTTCCTTTCATAGCGTAGGATAATGTGTAGGCACATTTTCCACTCTTAAAAATTTGTAATGGTGATATGGTTATACTTCTCAAGTATAAATCATAATTATATTCTTGAATTCATGTTTATAGTCATTTATCTAAATAATATGAGTATATTTTTAGTACTTTATCTAAAAAAATTAGATAAATAAATAAATATTATTTTTATTAGTCTCCCACTATTTTATCAAAACCCATTATCCCTTACTATTGTCTTTGAAATATCATAATAATTTGAAATTTTAGTGGAAATAATCTATATTCCCATTCTCATCACCTAAACATTGGTTGGTAAAGAAATTTTAAGTTTTTAGGTAGGTATTCTGAATGAAAACTAAATTAACTCACAGTTCCTTGATCTATTGAGTGGACACCCCAATATTGAAATCTGTAAATTGGATTTACTAAAAAATCTCTTATTAGTTACACTAAGTCCTTATTTGATATTCAACACTTTATGTCAAAAAATTTATATCAATAAAATACATAAACTTATAATTCCCTAATAATTGAATTCTCTACCACTTTGGTTGTTCAAGAACATTGAACTATGTTTCAATTTTAACTTAAGTAGTAGTAGGATATAATAACTTAATATATATAATTAAGGTATTTTATATTTATACATAGATTTGAAATTATTATCGTTATTACATACTTTTTAATATTAAGTGGATTTACTAAAGTGATTAGACTCACCTTATATAATGTTTATGTATAAGCTAGTTTATTTTAGTTCTATCTTGTATGCTTATTAATTCAGTAATTCATGTGATTGTGAAAACTATCTATAACGAAATGATAATAAAACATGGAAGAAATAAACAAAAAATTTGTGTGATCATGATATATTACTAGTTATTAGTCTATCTGGTTGTTGATATACTAATTATTAACCTATGAGAAAAACACAATGAACCAGTTATGGTTCATGTTGTAGTATTCAACATGCCCATCTATTTATCTCTATTAGATTGGTTTCCCCTTGGATCCAAGCTTGAACCACCTCCACTAGCATGGTATCTTTATCCATTAAATTTTATTTTACTTTATACTCAGATGAGGGTAGCCAAATCATTGTTTAATGGGTTTACATAAAAGAAATTTTGGGAACTTCGGCCCTTACATAATGACTGGAAGGATAAAAAATACGAAAAAAATTAATTTAATTATAATTTTTTAAAAATAAATCACATACAAATGTATATTCTTCTATAATTATCATTCAAAAACATTCAATTAATTATTCATTTAATAAAATAATGATTCAATTCTAATCATTTTTCTTTAAGATAAATCACACTAGAAACAATTAATTGTCTTCATTGATTAATAAATTTTTTTAGCTTCATTATCATCGGAATTTTTTATATATTATCATCCATCATAATATCAAACAAAATAATTAACTTTATTTAAAATTAAATATATATAAAAAAGTACCTTTGAGGAAACATGTCTAGTACCCTTCTAAACTACTTAATGTGTATTATAATCATATACTATTTTCTCTTACAACATGTGGAATACATAAATTATCATGTAATTTCATGGATTATACTATAAAATTAATAAACCCAAATAACACATGGTATTTATGTAGCATGTCATGCTTCATTCTATGTAGAGTAATAATTGTAATATGACTTATAAACGATATGCAGATCTTAATATTACTTATAGATTAATTATGATATATATATATATATATATATATATATAACATGTCTCATAACATGTACTATAATATTAATGACCACAAAAAACACATTTTTAAAAGGTTTAAATAGTATAATAAATTAATTTTTAATTATACATAATTTTCTAAAAGTATATGATGTGTACATTTTAGTTACATGTCATGTATTATGCTCATCGTCTATCCATGACACAGGCCTAAGATATCAGCATGTAATCATGCCAAAGAATATATTAGAGTACAATTCATGTACATGGGATACATGGCATGTGGTCTCCAAGTTACATTTTCATTTTTCATGTAGGTCATGTAATAAGATAAATGTCCCATCTATGACTAAAAGACTACACATCATGTATGGAAGTTACATTGTGTGTACTCTGGTGGACCTTGTGCTAGGTTGGCCCAGTCAAAATTTAGTTTCTAATTAAATTCACCTTGTGTCATAAATTCACATGGTTTTAATTAATTACAAATTAATTTAGGTTTCATTAAACATGGGTACACATTTTGTACCTCTGGGTTACATGGTGTTTACTTCTATATTCTTCAGATAGACTCCTCGATGGCTCCAGATGAGATCTTAAAATTATTACATTCATAAAATTAATTTATTTGATCATATTTTTGATAATTAAGCGAAATAAAATCAGATATCATGATTCTAATTGATGAACTATTTAGATGGAATGAAAAACTAACAAAAAATGTATAAATCAATCAATGATATTTAAATAATTATAAATGACTATATAACTCCCTCTAATACCACTTATAGGTTTTGGGTATAATAGAAGTAGTAGATGGGGCATGCCCAACATGTATTCTTTTCATGATCAAGAAATTATTTGAGATTTTCCTGATGATAAATGTCATGATCAATGGAATTTAATCAAATAATATAGACAACAGAAAAACACCTTCACCAAAACATAGGATCATTGCATATTATTTATATTTAATTTAAGCAATTAAAAAATTACCTGGCAATTAATTAATTCCTCATTGATGGATATGAAAATTTCTCTATGTTCTACCATCATTTTTATAGGAATCTGGAATATGCTCCCTCCAACAGTGATCCACATGTGTTCCAAAAAGCTCCAAACATCCTTGTAGGAATCTTCAGGTGCTAGCATGGTAGATCCTAATGATTTCATTATTCACCATTGATCAACCTAATAATCACTTCAATGAAGGGTTATCTTATATCTATCAAGACATGAGAGTGGTGGTGGGGGAGGATCACTCTCTGTTATTGAGAATTTTCTTAGAGAGGGATCTCTCAAGGGATTTGAGAAAATTTTCACCATATCTCGATGCGAACCTAAAATGAATTGTATCTATATAAAAAATATAATTGGGTTTATATACCACTAAGATTAAGAAACAATAATTTCACATTCGTCCTTATTATTTTTTTTAATCCATGTGGACCCCATTTCTATAATAATATAATTTTTATTATTATTTTCTTAACATGCACTAAAATCGTAAATTAAATTAAATATTATTACTTCAAGGAAAATTCAAAATATATTATTTCTCACTAAACCATTAAACATGGTTCTCAATTCCTCTATAATATTTATCGATCCTTCAATATTAACTATTTATTTAATAAATAAATACCATTTCATTATTTTTCAATAAGTAAATAAATATTATAATCACTAAGTAGAACAAATATATATTTAAAATATAATATATTCACATAATATTCACTTGAATAAATGGTGATGGAATATATGTGATAAATCAAACATGAATAATTATTAAACCAAATGTGTTAATAATGTTTATTCAACTTATGAAAAATAAATAATTATATATTAATTAGATGATATTCTGGATACACTCAGTGAGTGACCCTATAGGCCTCTTTATAGTGGCATTAGGGGAAGAATCCAAAAGTCCAAGTTCTGCATCTACCGACACACTAAGGAAGCTATAGATAAAAAAATAATTTTTAAATGAAATAATACATCTTACAGACTCTTACTATGTAATATGATAACATTATCATGATATCTTATATCAACCAGATTACATGTTTGTGTCCTCAACCTATGTACTTGATGTCACTTTATTTGTTTTTCAAGAAATTAAACTTTACTATAGAACACCATGTCCATGGATTTATTTAGGCTATATCATTTCCATAAAAGGTCCTAATATATCAACATAAGTTCATTAAAAATAGAGAAAATACTTTTTCACCTTATTTATTAATGAAATATTACTCATGTTGCACCCAACGTATCCTACCCCACTTTAAGCATATGGCATCATTGTTTTCATCAATACATAAATGTACCTAACTTATAATAGTTATTATTATTAATAATAAATTATTTGGATCAATACACATGTCCACATATAAGAAAATCTAATAATACATATAAATTTATATTTCTTACTAAATAGTCTCATTCTCATAATATCATATAAAGGATATTACTAAGGGCGTACACTATAAGAAGGTACCTCAAATTCTTATGAGTATCCACCCTTTATATCTTGTATCATTTTTGTCCCTAAAATAATTTCATCCGTCTATAGAATATATATTAAAAATACTAGTGTGCCACTTGTGGGTTCTCATCATAGCGGGTAATTTCTATGACCTTTTCACGCGACAACTACTCTAAAGACATAATCACATATTACGTTATGCAGAAGAATAATCATGATGTTATAAGGAGTTTTTTAATATTCAAAAATATGAATACGTGTTATCATATGGTATATATAATTTGGATCTAAGGTATCAACTCCAAAAGTGATGACATTTTTATCCTCATTCTCACATAAAAAATGTAGATGTTCTGGTTGAGGATGGGTATTCAAGATATACCTTCTATTATTTAAGTGAAGATATGGAATTATCATGCCATTTCATTCAATGTATAAAAATATAATATTAAAAAAATAAAGATAACGAATCATTCAAACTAAAATAAAAGTTAAAATATGATTCACTTGGGATTTCTTATATTTCTATATTATTTCCATCGCAATGTTTATTTGTTGAATTATATGAGTTGTTTTGGAAGACTTATTTCTAGTATCAAAATTCCTTATCACCTTTATAAATAGAAAATAACTAATATTAACAAAATTAGGATGTGTTTTGATCTATAAATATCAAAAAAATGTATAATGTGTTAAATTGATATCAAATTATATTTTGGGAGATCCATTGATCTAGTTTACTGCTATGTTTGTTGTTTCATACTGTATTTCATTGAGTAATTCTTATTATGGTAAGAGTGATCTTATTCAGTTATTATAGTTGGTTCTAGGGTGATGATTTATGGAACATTTTCATATATGTTGCATGCCTAGTTTATGTGGAAAGGGTATTATATTGTGGTTATAGTTTCATTATTGTGGTGGATATTTTCTAGGATAGTGCGGGGGTGGATTCTATTTTGAGAGAGGTTGGTATGGTTTTGTTGAAGTAGAATAGTAATATAGAATTTGGATGAAACAAATAAATTTATAAGTGGTTAATGGGATGAAATTAATGAGTACTGGGTTGTTTAATAATATGTTAAATGGGATGGTTGAAATGAAATATTAAAGGATGTAATAAATTTGAAAAATGATTAATTAAATGATTAATGTTAAATTCAAATTAATAAATATAATTTGGTGCAAATGATAAATTTTTTAATTTTTAATAATTTAATTAAGTAGTAATTTTTTGTTTTTGTGTGAATGTTTTTTGGTGGAAGTGTGATCGGTGTGTATTGTGATTTGTTGTGGTAGAAGTTATTGGTGTGAGGTGTTTGGGATGATGTGGTAATAATATATCAAATTAGAAAATACAAGCATGTTTGTGAGTTGATCCTTTAGAGTGGGTTTGGGTGGTTATTATATTGAATGTATTTTTATGTTATCTATTATGCACCACCACCCATGTTGGGTAACCTTACCGATTACCATATGAGTTCATCTGTTCTAGGTGTTTTTACAATCATCTAAGATAGAGTTAACAATGATTGATAATTATTCACCATTCCCATCCCTCTCTTCTAGACAGAGTATAGGTTATGAATGCTTGAGGTTATGATGCATGAGCTGTAATGGATTGAGGATAGATTTCCTATGAAGTGATTATTTTTTAGATACATAGTGGGGTAAATACAAGGAAGGAGGAGTGAATAAGGAATATATTCATTATGTTCATGTTATCCTAATGTGATGAGGATGGTATGTACAATTTTGATGTGTTATTATGTCTTACAGAAGTGTTTATTTTATTATGCGGTTGGGGTATACAATATTATGTGGTTATGGATGTATGGTATATGGTTGTGATATTATGTGGTTATGTGGTTATGTGTATATATAAGGGATGGAAGTTCTAGGACATATGTCTTTGGGGGTGAGGGTGACTAGGATCATTGGGTAATTTATTGTGGGGTACCTCCCTAATATATTATCTTAATATTATAAAACAGTGCTTGGATATGATATTAGAGGAGTTACCCATGGTGGGAATAGGTGGTAGTTGACCTGGTATGTGACAAGTGGTCCAATTGTTTATTTACTAAGGCATTAATATACTTTTCCGCGTTTACATAAGTGGTTTTGGGGAGTATTATATTGATTATACTAGTATGTTCAACCTTATATGTTTGTATGTTTTTGTGTGATTATAGGTTTACTAGGGAGAGTTTGTGATCATTTTGGAACATACTAGCTTGTGGTGATTATGATCGATGTTGGTTTTTATAGATTAGTAATGTATTTTTCTTATTTATTTTGGAGACATTTGGTTATGTATAACATTACTTGAAATATGGATAGAGTTTTATTATATATTATATGAATTTGATTTGTTGTTAATTATATTTTCATAGGATTTATGATATTAATGACTCTAATATGTGTATTTTTCTACCCTCGATAATAGTTTTAAACCCATATCCTCATAGAGGTAAGCTTCAAGGGTCACTCTTATAATATCCTTAGATCTATTCACATCTATCATGATTGAACCAAAGTGTTACATACCTCAAGCTTGCCTCACCATATTTCCAAGGATTCTTACTTGCAACAAGGGTCTATTGGTGATCAGGGAGAGATTATACCCTTTCGAATAAATAACCATTGATAAAAATTAAATAAATAAAATAAATAGGAAAGATAATATAAAATTATAATATTGAAATAACAACTATGATTTAACCAAAATTAAATAATATCTCATGTGTTATATCAAAATGAACAACTGGGGTTTTATATGAGTCATAAGCAAGTAAGTTGGATCACTTTAAGTTGGATTGTATGTAAACATGGTCAAAAAAATTAAAAATAAGAAAGAAATCCATAGAATTTTTTCCAGAGTCTAAACTTAATACTGTCTCCCAACTTTGACTTAGCATCTCTAGATTTACCATCCAATATATATAATTTCCACTTACTCATTTAATGAACTATCAATTATAAAAATGTATTTTGAAGACCATACATGGTGTGAGTAAGACTCAATGGGACACTACCAATGGGAACCCTGTCCAAATATTGAATATATAATTTCTTTCTTATGTTACATGGAAATAATAATAACATTCATAGTAATTATTCATTGCATCTTCATCCTCTAATGTTACACTTGGTATTAATCATACCTATTTTAACCATTTCCAGTTTCAAGTCTATTCATGTAAAAAAATGATACCAAGGTTTTTCATGTAGTACTCTCACCATCCTACATCATATGGATTGAGGTTACCAATTTTCAATACACAAAAAATATGTACACCAAAGTTATGTGATTGGTAGTACACCCAATCCATACTACAATAACACCCATGGTTGGTAGTACACCCAACCCATAAAAAATTTGAAAGGTTAGACATACACTTAAACTATATCACATAAACCAAAAGGGTCATAATTACACCCATCTTCATTTATGAAGTTCCCCAATTTTTATCTTGGAATTACACCTAACTACATCCAAAATATTACCATAAGGTTGGAATTGCACCCAACCTCTTGCAATCATTTCCCAGGTTTTATAATGGTGGTATTAAACCAAACCAGTTTCTAACCACATTATTTAGGTTTGAATTACACCCAAATACATCTCAATGATAACTTCACTGATAATTATACCCAAATACATCTCAATTGATACCTTTTTTTGTTAATTACACCAACCCATATCCAAACCAATTTCCTAGGTTATTATTATACCCAACTAGATCTAAACATGGAAAACACATAATAGGTGAGGCATAAATAACCATATCATTATGTAATCCCTTTATGTTAAATAATAGATAATAAGTCATTATACATAAATAAACATCAATAAATCATAAGTTCTAACATGTGTTATTATAAATCCCAACACTAGTAAGAACTTCACTCTAGGTTGGTTTACCCACACATGACTCTTTTTCCAATTTTCCTAATCTCATATAGGGACACCCTCATATTATTATTTCTCATTATACTCTCTATATCCAAGGATTGATCTAGAAACCTATAATAGACCCTCATGTGATGACAAAACCAAGGATACACCTTATAGTTCCATGTTCCAAATTACATAAAACTCTATCTATTAATGTGGTCATCAGATACCATAATGTCAGGAATTATAAATGAAAGACCAATTATTGATCTATCCATTATTAATTAATTTATTAGATTCTAATAAACCTCATTTGGTCTTATATCAGATCATTTTATCATTATTGTTAGGTCACAAATATCATAACACTCGTGCATTACATATAAACTGATAATAAAGTTTAGACATCACCTACCTTATCTTAATAGAACCCTTCACATTGAATATCACTGTGTGATTCAGACTTAGAAAAAGAAATTTGAAAACCCTATAATAAAACCCTAAACTAGGGAATAACTAGAAAATAATGTTGAAATAATGTGATAATATAATAATAGATGATAGAGGATTGATGACCTTGCCACAATTTATATACAAGGATAGATGAACTATAAAAAAAAGATCAAATGATATAAAATGAAGAGGATGGTATTGGGTTATGTAGATTTCCAAATCAAAATTAGTGGTTGAATTCATTTTAGGAAAATTTTAACCAATTAATTAAAATTAAGAATACTACCATAGTACCCACCGGGTACCCTATAGATAGTTACTCTGTACTCAGTTCCCTTTCAGGTACTCGCCCAAGGTTGTTGGCACCTGTTGTCCCTAGGGGTTAAACCCTCTTGTCAGGTACCTCAGGTACCTAGTAAGGTGACCCAATTATCACATACATAAATATTAAATAATTTTATATTAATATTCAATACATCTCATAATAATACATGCCATATATCAGTTTTTATTTAGTGTATTTGGATACTAGATATATAATCATCTTATTTCATGAAAGATCCTCCATAAATCTAAAAAAAATATTATTAATTATCAGAGATACCCAACTTAAAAGCATTCTTCATAACCTAGGGAAATTAAAAAATAAGAAAGGGTGAGCTCATATTTTTAATTAGGTGAAGTTCCCATATTAGTGTGAGACCACTAAGAGGAGGATGGGTAAATCTGTGATCCCTTTATTTTTATGAATTATTCTCAAAATAAAACCACTAAAACATGTTGAGCCCCTCTATCTAGTCATATATATCTCACATCCTCACCTAATATACAGTAAATATTAATAGAGATATAATCTCATTTTGTTTACAAGTTTCGGCCTTAATGTGAGAGCCTACACCTTTTTATATTAGTTATGCCCCCTAACATGGATTCTATATTAACTTCAATAGTAATTTTCACACCCACCCTCAGTTAAAAACCTCAATAACTATTTATACCCTCTAGTTACAAACATATTCATTAATTATTTATACCCTTTATCACAAAAAACCAAAAGTTATTTATACCTCCTAGAAACAAGATCCTTCTTCAGTGTTGATCTAGTGTATAAAGATATTCTTATTTAGATAGTATTTCCATATAAGAAAGTTTCATTTCCATAGCCTATGTAAAAAGTATTCATGATCATTATTAGATCTCTAAAAATTATATTGGTCTTGAAAATTACATATGATATTGAAATACATGGATATAATAAAATATTAACTTTCTATAAGTTTGTTGGTAAATATTCTTCTTTTATAAACTCTCTATCTTATAATCCTCCATCTGGTATGCAATTTATGATTCCATCATTACGTTATACCAATTTTAAAAAATATATCTCTATGATAAAATTATATCTAATGAACCTTAGTTGAATATAATTTTATCCAATATAACTCAGTTACATTCATTTTGATACTCCTCATATTTTGTGTTTGATAATACTCTGTTTCGAACACCATTGTATGGTGCACATCTTTCTGATTATCCTTTTCTTAAACAAAGTTTATACTTGGACAGAAACTCATGATAAAATAAAAGTACTTCCATTCAATATATCAATATGTCTAATGATGAAAATATTGACGAGTACTATAAAGGTTTCAATTATATTTTCAGTAATATCAATGGTTTTGGTGAGAATCTTGAATATTCTAATATTGATAAGAAACTGATGAGAAGCCTTCTAGAAAGGTTTGATCCCAAGGTTTTATCTCTATAACCCTTATAGGTTCTACCTTTATATTAACTTCATTATATATTTATAGTATATTTAATGATAAAAGAAACAATATTTAACATAAAAATAAGAATGAGATAGACTTTAAATCCAAATTAAAAAGTAAGTTTATATATAAAGAATTAAAAGAAGATTATCGTGATTTTGATATTGAGGATAATGAAGAGGATTTAAAAAAGTTGTTTATTTTCTTACTAAGATATAAAAAATAAAAAATTGGAAAGGAAAATATAAAAAATATATTAAGGGATAGAATTGTAATAATAGTGAATATTTTGTAGGAAACTTTCCATGGAATAAAATTTTTTTATTCTGATTTTTATGAAGAAGATAATAATCCTTGGAAACAAAAGTTCAAGAAAAATATTAAAAAAATAATTAAAAAAAATAATTCATTGAGAAAAATAGAGTAGGATGATACATTATCTAATAGTGAATTTGATACTAAAGTCAACTTCTTAGATCATGAAAAAAAATAATTCAACAAGTAGTGATATTGATGGAGAAAAAAAATGTAAGTGTAATGGATTAAAAAAGAAAATTTAGAAACAGCACTTGAGAATATTACATATCGTAATAAAACGGAGAAAATGTTAAAGAAAGAATCTAAAGAGATGGATATAGAGAATTATTAGAAAACAAAAATGGATATGACACACCATACTAAAATTAGATAATATAACATTAAAGTGGATGAGATCGAAAATAATTGTAATTATCATGAAGAAAAACCATCCTAATTAGAGGATCCTAATAAAGAAAAAAACATTTTTTAAGAAAGTAAGAAGAGCAGATTAAAGTTGTATGAAATTTAAAATATTTTAATATATATTGATAAAATATTGTCCAATAAAGAGAAATATTGTCTTAATACATAATCAATGTGTCTTGTAGAACCAAAATATGTTAGATAATATTAGATAAGACAACACTAAAGTAGTTTAGGATCCTTCGTATTCTCATTATTCTTGTTTATTTAAACTAACTTGTACGAAATTAAAGGAGAATAAGTAATGGGTTATAATACTTTTACGACAAGAATATATTTCTTTCATGGAAAATTATGATCACCATGATGAAGGGTGTAGTTAAATCCTTCAGGGGAATATAATATAATTCTAATGTATAAAAATCAAACTTTAATCAGTTTCCATGGTTGTATAAAATTAATCTTCATGGAGTAGTGATGGTTGTTGAGAATTATAGGATGCATAGGGAGTTGTATTTATGCACTTGAATTTTTTTGATGTGATTATTCAGATGGTTTTGGGTTTTAGTTTAAAATACTTACTCAAATATTCCTTGATATAAACATAATTTAATAATATTTTGGAAATTATTACATAAAATAATTATTATAGACAATATGGATCAACCTGATTATACACTCCTATTTTCTACATCAGGTTCACCCATATTGTCTTAGATTTTAAAAATTCAAGTACCTTTTCTTAGAAAATCATGTGATACTATTATTTTCTCAAGTAAAGTTTTAATGATTATAAAATATAAGAATATGAGTTAATATGACGCCTATGATTTCATTTGAATTTTATTTTCAAAAATAGGGGATAAAGGGAATGCACACATATATCCTGGAGAAATAATTGAGTGCACACATTTAATATTAAGATATGTGGGGATATAGAAAATTAAAACAAAGGGGGGTATTTTTGTGAAAAATTTATTATGGATGCATTTTTTTGTCAATATTTTAATAAAGTTACTTTGTGAATTGGGAGAGAAGAACTGTGTCTTAGTTTAGTGCAACATTATTAATTCTAATGTTGCTTTTCTGATCCTCAATGTTTCTTACATAATAATTACACAATGTATTAATGTTTCAATATAAGTAATTCAAAGTAAAAATGACGAGGAAAATGATGAACATAGGTTATTAGAATGAGTCTTCTAGAATCATTTTATTGTATTGAGTTTTTTGGAAATATAATATAAAAACTTCACTACATTACATTTCAACTATAAAATTTTTAGATTTATAAATTGATGAAGCCACAAATATAAAATTTTGAGTTATGAATTCATGGAGTGGTAGTTGTATGAAGTGTTATCCCTGAATTTATGATATTATGATCAGATATAGAATGATGAAATAAAGTAAATTTTGAGGATGTTATAGATAGAGTAAACATGAAGGAAGATGTTTTGTAGAAAGAACTAAAAAGAGATATGTTTTCTTACCAGGTTGAGATATTATAGTTCATCAGATGAATAAAGGTTATATGTATCAGCCACAGAAAGGTTAGAAAATTTGATTGAGATGTTCAAATAGTGAGGAATGTTTTTTATAATGTATTGAGTAGATATAAACATATAGTTTTGGATTGACAAGATTTTATATAATCCATATTTATAAACATAAATTTTTTTACATTTAATGGAGGTTTTAGGATCCTTACAAAACACATTATAAATCATAGATTATGATGGTGTTGATATGTACTTCCAACATTCATAAATAATGATTATATTTGAGAAATATTTGAAGGGTTTTTTTACAATAATAATTAAGAAACCATGAGTATTAGCAAAGAAACATCATACATAATAATGTTTCTCTAAAATAATAAAAAATTCTTCTCTCCAGCTTCTCCAAGTAACATCTCTTACAAACACATATTGACATATTGAGAGAAAATGAAACAAAAATAACTTGGGAAAAAAATATTTGTAAACATAAGATATATCAAGAAATGATCATAAGTGATCATAATATAAACCTAAGGTTATAATAACATGATCATAAATTATAAAAGTCATTCAAATCAGTCAAAGATGTTAAATAATGAATCATGGCATAAGTATTTTTCATAAGAAAACTAATAACTCGTAAGAGTGAGAAATTATCAATAATCAATCATGATCCATGATAAAATATTATTATAATAAGACAAAATATTTTGGAATACACATAAGCACAAAAAATAATTTATTTATTCAATGTTGTTCTCTAAGACTATAATAATTAAAAAATTCCTATATTGGATTGGTTTCACTCTTAATTCTATCACTTCCTTAGTTAAATTTTACTCAGAAGACTATCATGGTGAATGAAGTCCCATGGTGTATATGACTCACTTCCTATTAAAATATATCCTTGTTGAAGGTTCAATCCAAAGAATATTATAGTGTAAATATTCTATTAAAGAATTGGTTTCACTCCCACATTCCATTCCATATTACCTCCTATGATATCATGATTTACCCAATGCATTGGAGAGATATATAATTCTAGGACCACATATCACATAATGAAACCCTTACACAAGTGTCCCATGAGATAATAAAAAATTAATAAATCCACCACATCATAACCCATGTAAATGAAATTTATTTCATAAACATTCCATCATTTCATCATAGTATAAAATTTTGAAAATAACCAGGTTTCATAAAGATTGTATCATAACTAAATTAACCTGTGGGAAAGAAACAGGATTCATGGAATCATCCGTAAATCATCATAATAAAAATTCATTCAGATAATTAAATTGGATGGTATAAAAATATCATATCCTCATTGAATCATTAGAAACGTCAAAGGATTTTTATATGAAAAAAACATGCCAGAGAATTTTAACATTTTTTAAGTACGGAAAATTGAATTTTATTTCGGTATCTTTAAGAACTAAAAATTACCAAAATATTTGGAAATATATTTTTTTTAAATTAACTTTGTAAAATTGTAAATTAATCCTTAAACAAAATAACATTCATGATGGTGGGAAAATATATTCATGTTGTATACATTAAAAGTGAAAATTCTTCTCACACAGTAGTAAAAATTTAAATGTAAGCCATATGTAAATTTTTTTTAAAATTTCATTTTAATATTTTAAAAAAAATTCAAAGTTAGTAAATATAACCTTTCTAAAACATTTAAGTACAGATAAAAACTTTTTTATAAGATTTTGAATGACATGTACATGGAAGAATAGGTTCATTCACCAAAGAAGAAACAACGCTAGTTTAAAAACATTTTCTCAATCCTTTTAAATATTGAAGAGATTTAAATGGTATTAATTCAAAAATATTAAAAAAATATCTATAATATAATAAAATATATGGGGTTTAATGGATAATGACCATATTATTTTCCTCAATGTAAATTTTAGAATAGACAATCCTGAAAAGAAATGAGATTGCAACAAAAACCCTCACCTAAAGTCTCATATTTCATTATATGGATTCAAAAATAATTTATAATGAATATATATTTACTATATATCCATTATAGAACCATATTTATACATAAAATAGTATGTATATTTACTTTAAAATTATCCTTTTAATAATAATTCTTTATTAAAATGATTATTCTTGTGAAAATTGGTCTGTTTCCCATGCATGTTTTGATTTGATGGTTTCAATCCTTCAACCTTTGTAAGGATATCATAATTTAAAAAAACTAAATAATTAAATAATTTTCATATTTATTAATTTTATAAATTTTATAACTATTCATATAAAGGAGTGATGTAATATTAATTACATCACTTTATGGTGGCGGTAGTCCACATGTATGCATGGGTGATGTTTTAATTTTTTGACGGATGGAAGGAAAGAATGTTATATAATAATTCACATTTAAAGAATCAGAATTATATCATATTTAATAATTAAATATGTTCTTATGACCCACTATTTAATGAGTAAATGTAAAATGAATTACATCACTTCACGGTTCTAGTAGTCCACATGTACGCACGAGCGACGTTATAGTTGTCTAATGGATGGGAAAGAGATATAAAATTGATATAATATTAACATAAAACCCTATAATTATATTTAATAAACTTATTAAATAATGTTAATATAGTTATATAAAATTTATAAGAGGTTTAAGAATAATGAAAAATGAAAAATATCATTAAGAACATATACCTCTTCTTCAGGTATCCTCCTTTAAAGAGAAAAATAAAGATTCTTATATGAGTATTTTGGGATGTAAAAAAAGTAAAATTAAAGTATAATGATATTTGGAGAGTATTTTGGAAGATATTTTTCAATATAAAGTGACCAAGTTATGTGTATAAGTGAGGAGAGGATGTCCCCATTTATGAGTGAGGGGAGTGGCACTCTTGTGAATACTATAAACATTCATATAAAATAAAGTCATATTCAAGATTAAGTGGAACCAAATAAATCCAAATTTAAAGATAAGATAAGTTTGGGTTGAAATACACTTTAAAAATAGAATTTGGAAAAAATAATAGGTTACTTTAACACTTATTTATTTATTTTATCCCCTCATTAACCCTTTTAATTTTTACCATAGTAATGAATGTTTATCTTAGTTACTATTTATAATGGCCAAAAATGAAATTAACCACATTAAAACATTTGGACTTAATAGTAAAAAATATTAAAACCATTTAATTAGATTCTATTTCTATAATTCATATAAATTCATTTTGTAATAAGTGTGTAAAACGTAACAAACCCCATTTTTAGGGAAAATCATTTTTAAGCATAATAATAGAATTTATTCTTATTCCATGGTAAATAAAAACATCTATTAGATATTAAAATATTTAATTGAATATATTACATTAAAATTTCATTAAAATCAGTCATAAATAGGTATTAATTTAATTTAGTAAGATAAATTTACACTATGCACATAAAAATATTTTTTCAAAAAAACAACTCTTTTTACATTCAATTGGTTTTACTTTCATTTTTATCCAGTTGATAACCACATTTTTTATTTTATTTATATGTAAAACAATTTTTTATAATTTATTTAATCCTATTCATAACTTGTAATCTAATTTCAAGGTGGAAAATATAAATTTTAATAAGGATACTTTAATAGTATATTGTGGTTCTTTTAAACGTGGTGTTGTATGAAAAGAAAGATATCAAAGATATAAATTTTATTTAATGAGAGATATGATATAAAATATTAGGGTTTTACATTTTACCCCCTTATTATAATTTTTTCCTCGGATTTATATTACTCCAATACGAACAAAGTTTCCCACATAGCTTCCTCAAATTTAAGGTTTCGCTCAAAAACATTAACTAGTTGTTTCACAACAATTTCTCTCTTTGATCTAGAATATCCATTGGTTCTTCCACATAATATATTTCATTCTCTAGTGGTATTACCTATGAGTTAAGAACATAAAAAATATTAGTTATGGGCTTCCTCATTTGATATACATGGAACACATTGTGAACTTGAGAGTGATTTTGTGGAAGTGACAAGAGATTGACAACCATCCTAATATGATCAATAATTTTTAACGGACTGATATATATAGGTATCATATTTATCTTCCTATAATTATCATGACCTTATTTCAAGGAGTTATTCATAGGAATACCTTTTCTCTAACATTATACTCTAGATAATATTGATGATTTTAAATAATAAATTGTCGACTACGGGCTATCATGATATTCTACTGAATGTGTCTGAAATTCGATACCATTTCCTTAGTTATCTATATTTATAATATATTTAATTCCCTGAATTCATCCTCGTACAATATATTTTTTCACTTCCTACAATATATTTCTTTATAATAAATAATATTAATGCTTGAGTGAAAGATATTATTGTAAGAAAACTTAACTAGAGAAAGGTATTGATCCCAACCACATTTTAAATCCATATAACATGATCTAAAATTATATTCTTGGGCTTGATTGGTTATATCATACTAACCATTTTTAAAGGATGATATGAAGTTCTAGAGTTCAACATTGTATTCAAATCTTGCTAATGATTTATTCTAGTCTTTAAGGAATAACTCGGGTCCATAGCAGATACAATAGAATGTGGTAATCCATTAAACCTTACCACATATATAATTTATATCTTAGAAATGTGATCAATAGATAAATAGATACTTATTATAGAGGAATATTCTTAATTTTTAAGGATATTGACTATAATCCAAATAACATTATGGCTTTTAGATGTTTTGGGGAGTCCAATGATTAAATCCATGGTGATGTTTTATCATTTTCGATTTATTATAGGTAATGGTTATAACATCCCCTTAGATTTATATATATCATTCTTAACTTTTTGATATACCATGAATTGAGATAAAAATTCTGAAATATCTGTTTTGATGTTGTCCCACTAGAAATACTCTTTTAGATTTCTATACATATCCAATCATCTAGGATGAATAGTTAATGATAAACAATGAGATTAATCCAAAAGGTCCTTCTTGAAATATTTTATTGTAAATACATATACTTAGTTACTGAAATGTATCATTACATAACAATCATTATTGAGCTAGGGAAAATTTCATAATTTATTCTACAATTCAATATCTTCCTTCTATGTATCTTTAATCCTCATATGGATGGATGGTTAAACATTCATCTGGGAAATATATGATCTTTCACCTTCGATAATGATTTTAAGATCCATCTTCTAAAAAATATATTATATCTCTTTTAATACTTAGCACGAAGAAACTAGCATGGTCCTTCTGACTCCTAAAATAAACCACCTTTTTCACCTTCTCAAGGTGGAAATGTATTGAGAAATAAAAATATTTAATCAACACCAACCATCTCTTTTAGAAAATATTAAAATATTTTGTTGTGAATATATACTTAAACATTTTTTAATCAGTATATATATCACACCTCTCACTATAAAGATAATTCCTTTGGATTTTGAAGGAAAAATTACCAATGTAAACTCCAAATCATGATTCACTATTGATTCCCACCAAATGAGAATCAAAAAATTAAAAAACAAAAGAATTATTGAATATTTTTATTATTTACCCCTAAAAGGTAAAGGAAGGATAAGGAGGCTGAGACTGGAAGATTGCATAAAACTCCAAGGGATGCACAATCACGTGACCCTCTCAAGGTCATAATAATGAATCATGTGTAGAGAATAACCTACATAGAATCCCATGGATCTCTTTTTGACAATTCCTCATGCTCTTGAGAAGGTGCCTCAGCCAATTAGTGGTCAAGAGGCAGTAGCCAGATAATATTCTCTAGGTTTCATGGATTTTCAACCAGTTGGAACTAGCCAACCTATATAAAAATACTTGGAAAATAAGAGGAAATATCCAAAATTATAGAGCCTATTTCAGTTATAAAGATCATGAGACGCATCACCAATGGGGAGGGTAATTATCCTTGAAAATATCCAATAAAACTCACGAGACCGCTGAGACTTTGTAAAATAAAACAATGGAAATAAAAGGAACGA
The DNA here is from genome assembly GCA_963277665.1 of Viscum album. Lineage (NCBI taxonomy): Eukaryota > Viridiplantae > Streptophyta > Magnoliopsida > Santalales > Viscaceae > Viscum > Viscum album. The sequence goes on from OY728157.1 coordinate 870,436,491, forward strand.
GGTATGATCAAATCAAAGTAATAAAAGGCAAGAAATTCACCCCTGATGATCAGTAAAGAACCATGATACCATGATGACATGTCTGTTTTGTCACATAAAATCCCTTTTTCTTGTCAGCCTCATCATGCAAAGATCCTCAGGTTTTTCTAGGTGACATCAGGCTCCCCCTTTGTTTCCCTAAGGAAAAATAGGTGGTTTTGTCCCGGAAATTCTCATGCATCCCCATATAACCTTTGTTGGTCATGCGAAACATCACCAAAAAATTTAGTAATTGTCCTAGAAAATAGTATGGCATCCTCGCATGATCCCTAACAATGTAAAATAAAAAAAGGAAATAAAAGGGGAGGAACAGGGAGCATCTCATGGTCATAAAACTCATGTGATGCACTAGGGATGTCAGAGACACAGTCTCAGTAGACTCTTGGACAAGTCGTTAAAATATCCTAATGGTTGCTTAAAAAATCAGTCTTATATCGTTGAAAATCCAAGACAAGTCATCCAAGATCATGAAAAGGATTTTTAATAGGCATCCTGGTCTCTCAAAGAACCTTGGACGAGACAATATGACAATATGGAAGTTCTTTGGTGTATCTGTAGGATTCAACAAGTCGCCTTTAATTGGCTACAGTCCAATAAATGAGGCATTAATGGATTACTCACATGGTCACTAAAAAATAGGTGATGCCCTCAGAGAAATACACTTTAGAGACTTGTGACGAATTGTGATGCCTAAGTCCTTTTTTAACTCCATTATGGATCTTTGAAAGATACACCATTCAAAGTAGTGAACAAATAGGGTAGAGAGGGCTATAAATCCCCCACCCTAACATGAAAAAAAGGACCTTCAGCTCTAGGTGGATGGAAAAAATCTTAAAACCTCACATCAATTCTATAGAGGATTTCTTAGAGTGGCTTATCTCACAATGGAAAAGTTTTCCATTAGTTAATATACCAACAAACAGACAGAGTGATCATGTACCTTGAAAAAATCACTTCGTATAATCACTCATAAATCATGTGAAGGACTTATAGTATGACACATCAGGGATATCCCACAGATCTTTTAGATCATGTGAGACATAAAACAAGCTAAAATTGAGAAAATATAATGAATTAATGACATAAAGGCCAGAACTAAGACTAATAAATGGGAGAATTAAGAAAAAGACGCATGAATTGATCATTATCTGCTTCGTATGAACCCTCCAAGTCATGCGAAAATGCTAGGACTTATTGACTAGATCATGCGACACTCCTTGGGAATACTATTTCATTCACACTAATTATTCAGTACAAGTTGAAGTAATTCATATGAAACCCTTAGTCATACCACCATGGCCTCTCAAAACACTCTAGACTGAGCATCCAAGCCTTATGATTCTCTTCAGACATGTCACCTAACCTACATGGTGTCACCAATTCATGACAACTAGGTCTCACAGTGGCACCCGAGAATGTCAAATCGCACTCGATACATCTTCTAGTTGGTTCATCCAGGTCTCACAACATCCTATATACATGCCATCTAGGTCTTTTATACATCCTCAAAACATGTTAGCTTGGACATGTGAAACCCTCTGAGACACGTCACATTGACTCATGCAACACCCTCTAAGGGTGTCATCCAGATCTTGAGATTACATCAGGGTATGTTAGTCTGATAGTGTGGTATCCTCTAAACATGTCATTTGGGGTGATGTGATGGTTTTCAAAGAAAACCATATAGGTCTTGAAATGTTTTATAGAATAGTCATCATTGGTCATGTGATAATCCTCATAAATACCATCCGGGATATGTGACATCCCTTGGACAATCTAGTTGGATCATGAGATTGTCATGGGCCATGTCAGGCATACATTCAGTGTGTCAAATAAGAAATCGAGGCATGTAGAGTGGACAATCAATACGTATCAGGTAGACAAGTACTCCAGACCATTAAGGGAATCTTGGGACTTGATAATTTTTTTATACTAAGTGTGTAAGGTCCAATAATTAGAAAAACCTTGGTGTGTAATCCCCAACCAAGTGAAATTTGAGAACTCTAATTTTTTCCATAACAAAGATACGTAGGTTTCCTTACTAAGGCCCGAGGTCCATACCAAACCCCTAATGGATCATCCTTGTACATAAGTCCCATATCTATAAGAATTAAAATTGATTATTTTCTATCAGTTATTTCCCTCACTGAGTATAGCTCACATGGGATTAGGGAATTTAAATAATCATATCATTTTCATCATAATCCTTTACAAGGACAAGGGAATCCTGGGAATTGATAATTTTTTTCATCCTTAGTGTATAATCCCTGATCATGAGGGAAACCTCAGTGTGTAATCCTTGGTCAGGTGAACTACAATGAATCTGATTCCTTGTATAACAGGGATATGTAGGTAACCTTCCTATGGGTCGAGCACCACATTATCACACCCCAAGGGAAATACCAAAACATAAGTCTGACATCCTCAAGAAATAACATTTATTATTTTCAATCCCTTGCTTATCACAATGAGAATATCTCATGTGGGATTTGGGAATTGAAATAATCATATCATATGTACCATAAGCCTTTACAAAGGCAAGGGCAATGTCAGTGTGTGAGACCAATCAATTGAACTATGAGGAGTATGATTCATTACACAACTAGGATATGTACGATGCCTATTAACTTATAATCCCAATATCAAATAGGAATCCACCTCAATATAATCCCCTCTAAGCCTCTGAAATTTCAACCATTAGGACCCAGTCATTCCCATGTGCTTATTATCTTACCTCATCCCCCAGTGGACTGAGAAATAATAGAACTATGTTAAATTTGATTCCTTTCATAATCAGGATGCCTTTCTAAGGCCTGAGATCTTTATTAAAACATTCTAAGGGTTTTCACAGTACATAATCCTGACATCCATATGTAATGAGGTTGGTCACTCACTATCCCTTGTTTATCACATATAGTATAGTTCATGTGGTATTTAGGAATCATAATAAACACCACATTAGCATCATGAATCTCCACCATCTAGGGAAATCCCATGATGTAATATCTGATGAGTGGCATGATATAAACCTCCCACATATGAGGAAATCTACCTTGGGGACAGTCCCAAGGGCATGATCAAACTATTATAACTCTGATTCTTTCCATAACTAGGATTTGTAGGACATCTCCTCAAGAATCAATCTCAAATATTTGACACCCAATTTCCCACACATATTTCCTCTCCACATGACATTAAACTATATGGGTTTTAACAAACTACTTGGGGTTTTGTTTCCTTAAATAACCAGGATATGTAGGATGCCTCATAATGGCGCAATCCCCTCCTCATAATATTAATCACTTCCCTATGTGGAATAAAATTATAAAGTATTTATTTGTATGACTTCAGTGTAAAAGAAGTTATTAATTACAGGGAAATGGATGAAGAACCTCAGATACATACAGATGGATTGAATAATGATATTCTCCCTTTATTTTCTGAAAATTGATATTTAACCAATAATTTTTTTGTTAGGATGACTGGTCAAGTATCAGGATTAGGAAGTGATACTGGAACATATCTTAAATATATAAGAGATTCATGGAGTATGAAACAATTCCCCTCAAAAATTTGTGATGAGCATGACCTTCGATCCTCTCAACCAATGTAAGTCCCTAAGAATCATGGGTTATGAAAACCCAATTGGCCACCTACCTTTGGAAAGCAAGTCCGTACATAGTTATGGATGAGGTTACTATTGGATATTTTTATACATAATTATAATGTTAACCTAATTTTAATGATTGTACAAGAAATGAACCCCCCACAATCAACCATCGGATGATACAAAACGTGTACCATGGTCTCATATTCCAACGTCATAAAAAATGGTTAACCTGAAATGAATTTCTATAATAACAAAAATATTGGTTTATAATCCTTCAAATAATTTTTCCCTACTATATTAAAACAAAAATAGTGAACCCAATGTGAATCTATTTAATAAAAAATGATTTGTTTATAATCTATTAGACTATTTTGTTTTCCCACTATACGCACAAAAAAAATTGAACCTAAAGTGAATTTCTGTAATAAAAAATGATTCGTTTATAATCTTTCAAACCATTTTTTCCCACTATACATAAACAAAAATGTTGAAACTGATATGAATCTATCCAATAAAAAAGGATCAGTTAATTGTGTTCCATGACACTTTTTTTCACTCCTATATAAAAAAATCATAAAGACCAGCATAATCTTATAGTTGATCCTCTATAACTGAAGTTCTCATGAAATAAGTCCATTCTCATGTTGATAATTCCATGCCAACAGAATGGTCAGATTGGGAATAATAGTAACATTCTATTAACCATGCATATCTGTTTGATCACATCATACCCATGATATTTCACCACTCAATAACCTTGTTCCTTGTTGTCTTCATGACTTCAGATACTACTCTGACTAATAGAAACCTGGTTTGAGACAATTTCTTCTTCATCCAATGATTGTTCCAATAAACCACCTATGGTTGCAACCCTTTTGGGTCGCTAACCAATCTCACTTTCTCGATATCTTCAACTGAAGGTGGAGAACACTATGGTTCAAGAGAACCACTTACATGGTAAGATGTTGACACTAGAAGCTAACCATAAGGTTCTCCAAGCACAAAAAATGGAGAGTCTTCATCACCCAGGGAATGTTTTCATTAAGCCAATGGCCCTTGTTAACACAACCAACTACTTTGGGTGGTTATACTTAGAGTGATACATCTCTAACCTTCAATATTTATTAATGTTGGACTATGTGGACAAATAGGGATCCTATATAGATCAAGGGTTTTCCAAGAGTGCTCTTATCAACCTACTATAGCAGCATCATCCTGCTGATACCCACCAGTCACCTGTTGAGGGAACTACCCAACAAAATTCCACCTCTAACACCCATGCACAGGAAACAAGGAACTAGATTTCCAGGGTGGGATTATATCCCCACTCTTGTTGATGATGTCTGCCAGAATATTCTAGTAGTATCCAGTAAGCATGCACATATCCATGCTAACTCTGAGAAAGGTTGTGGTAATATTCCCATTGCAAGCATAGGGGGGCATATATCCCCACTCGAGTGCATGAAGTACATCATCATATTCTTGTGGCCTAAGGAGGACTAAAGTGGGAACATGTCCCCACTTGAATCTAAGATATCTACCAGTATATAATGGATATGGAACATGTTCATTCTTATATCCCTACACACACTTTTCTAAAATTCCAATATATTTTAGAAATAGCTGAAGAACTCTTCCAATGTATTCTGGAACTATTGTAGATAAAGGGGAGGGCACATATTCCAATCCCTACAGCCAGGACATCTCAACACTCTAATAATTGCGGACAAGTGGCTAAGATATATCACGTGCACATTCTTCCTCCCATCTAGGAGGATTATCAACATATTATAATAAAGGATGATACATAAGACTAACCTCATAATCCTATTCCAACTGAGGCTCACAATGTGAGAGAAAAACATGCCTTGGGACATGGGAACATGCTTGTCAAATAAGTCTGAGGGAATATTTGAAAGGCCCAACATCAGTCACATACTCTCATTTTATCTTGTTCTAACCAATTGATAGAGGCACAAGCCTTATGATAGGATCATGTTCCCATAAAAGAAGTCTTGAAGCATACTCCAATGGCCTAGAATCATGCCTATATCCTCTTTATTGCTGGGGATAAATAAGTAATAATTACACAAGCCTTAGTATAGGCTCATATTCCTATCAGTGAATCTACCTTGCATATTCCAACAAATCATATAATCTAGGTTCATATTCTTACATCTACTGGAGAACGAATGCACTAACATCATTTCAAGGCAATAAATGAGGTGGCACATATCCCTTCTCCCATTCTGAAAGTTTATCAGCATATTCTAGTGGAGAATTCTGATTCAAACCAGGAACATGTTCCTTATCCGACTCAGTATCTCCAAGAGAGAGAGGAACATGCCTCGAGGCATGATCATATCCCTTCTAAGAAAGAAAAGTGTCAAATCCCAAAGTCTCATGATCAGTCTCATACTCTCAACCTAATTGAGGCTCACCAAGTGAGAATCGCACATGCCTTGGGATAGGATCATATTCTAATCAATAATGAGATGGATCATTAGAATATTCTAGTAGCTTATCATTAGTGGGATAATATTCTCACAAAACCAGAAGGTTATAATAATGTTTTGAAAATCATCATATATAAGGATCAAATACCTGAACAATTCCAAAAGTCAAGTCGACATATTCTGACCACAACATAGGACGTGACCTATATTCCTAATATGCTCAATACCAGTATCCTTGATTTTGTTCAATACACATTGTCAACACCACAAGGGTATTTAAACTCTTCCATTGAATCACATGATGATCATTACCACTATATTCCTCCTCATGGTAGTGTGGAGATAGATCATAGGGAATCTACTTCTGAAATCCACCGTGGTCTACCTCCCCATGGTGATATCTCCCATGAAAAAAAATACTCATATTTCCCAAACACCTCCACATAAAGAGGTGTTCAAATCTTAGATATATTTATATGAGGAGGTGTTCAAATCTTTGATGCCTTCATATAAAGAGGTGCTCGAATCATCAGGGTCAACTGCATATAGTTCCCTGTCAACTTCTAGAAGAACTCCACTCTAATCAACAGGAGACCCTCAAAAGCATATTCTATGGTATGATCGGATAGAGTCATTTAATTTAGATGAATAGGATGTTTGCATTTAAATATAGAAAGAGTTAGCTGGAAACAACCTCCCTGCCATGTTCTGGGCCCTCTCTACTTCTAGATATGAGATCCCAGATGAGCTAGAAAATGATTTCAGGCCTCATCTATACCAAAATATATGGGATACTCCTTAGTGGATGAAATCTTGACTCATACATTATCCAGGATATGATGGTCACCATCAGACCATAAAAATACTCTATTGTCGGCTAGACCTGGTTGTTATCACTATGGTCCAAGAACAAAAACTTGAAAAATACAGCAAAAATATACAATATTCTTCCCACCATTACATCATGACCCTTTGATAGGTTATATTTGAAGCCACATCATGTATCCTTATTCAAGTATGGGGAGATTATGAAGTGTTACACTTTTTTCACCCATGGAATAGAAAAACCCGTCAGATATGGTGTCCTATAATGTTTTAGACTTCAACGAAATTAGGAGACTGGGTAATACTTAGACTAGTTGGTCACTACAATGTAATTACCCCCAAATCAACAGTTCGTGGAAATCACAAATAGAGGTAGTGGATATCCATTTGGACTTCAAACTAGGACCCTAGAAGAAATGAGAATTCATTTCAGACACGGAGACTGAAGTTGTGATCACTCGAGAAACATCCTATAAACAATGATTCTCATCATGGGATTCCATCACACCCAGATCCTAAACAATAATAGATTCTCCACATTTAATGAGTCATGGTTTAATCTACCATATCATCTGTATATGATAGAAATCATCTCTTTGATCCAGGGGAATATCTACCACCACCTCCACTTCTCAGAACATCAATTCCCAAGAGGATTAGGACACATCAGTAGTAGTTGCAAACAATCCCCAACCCAATAGGTTGGTGGAATTTATATCTCAATCAACATCATTAGGTTCAACATCCCCTTGTAGGTTCCTGAGTACATCGGTTATGATTACCAATCAACCCCACCCCATTGGACTTGGAGAATTTATATCTTCTTTTTTGTCCCAGGAGTCATGAAATCCCCAAAGTGAATCATTGGATCCTCAACAACAAGACCAATCAATGTCAAATTTCACCCCATATAACCCTCACCCCAAAGAGCTGATGGAATTTTCATCATCATCATCTCCACATAGAGAGATAGTTTTCTCTATGTTGGTAGGAAAAAATCAGGATTAGTATCTCACATGTTCCCCCCATCACAAGACAAACCTCTTCTGGTCAGGGATCATTTGACAACCATGAATGGAAACTCCCTCAAATTCACTATTCATAGACTAAGATAGGAGGAGTGTATGGTGAAGTCATTTAGACCCTACTGGGTTCGTGAGACAAAATAGACTAATATAGCCATACATTTCAAAAAAGACACTGATGAAAATAGTTTAGAATCATCCAGTTATTTCAAAAGTAATGGCACAACCACCATCACGTAATATGCCTCAGTGAATGTGGTCACTTTCAAAAAAATAGAAATCGATCAGGATGCAAATGAAGATGGCTGTAACATGTAAATTTTACCTTGAGAGGAGGGTGATTTGGAAATATTGACCAAGGCTCCACACACCAGGAACTAGAGAAGGCTCCAAAATCGAGAACCTCCACATACCGAGTCATCTACTCTTTAGTGGAACACTACCAAAGAAAATGGTAAAGGTGAAGCTAAATCCTAATCACCATCCATAAGATTTTAGGTTCCTTCCAAGGAGGAAAGACTGTCACAATATGATAGAAATAAACAAACTCTTATATGACTCAACATGGAGTTACTTAGGGGGAATATTCCCACTGGGTATCATCTTCAGGTAGAGATGAATATTCTACCTCCTATAGTTGATCCTCCAACATGAGTGGTATCTAAACATCATACTAGCTCTAGATCAAGGAATCCAGTCTACATAAATTAGGAATTCGAAAATTATTATAACTTCCCTCTGTTTCAGCAACAACCTATCCCTCTCTATGGTAATTATTCAGTATTATGATGAATCAAGAATCAACTGGAGATGAAAGTGGGGCCAAATCATTAACCCCCACCCACTCCCTATAAATGGGAGGATGTTCATATAGTAGTGCCCCCAGATATTCTTAACATAATTCAGTCTCTGGGTACTCAAATGGAAGCCATGTAAGGGTGATGTGCACCGATGAAGCCTGAGAGGAATCCATATCCTCAATGGGTGAGTGACACGTTTCCTCTGCCCAATTTCAAAAATCCAGCCTTCTCCACTTTTAATGGTGCAAGATACCCTAAACAGTATCTCGTGCACTTTTTATCCCAATGTGGTCCAATGAAGGACCCTCAACATCAAAAGGAGGTGACATAGCTGAGGTGGTTTGTACAGACTCTAATAGGTCTAGCTTTTGTATGGTATAGCAACCTGCTAGTAGGATCTATTGCAGGATGGGAAGACCTTCATCGTCAATTTATTTATCAATTCGGCCCTATGTTGAGGAAAATGATGATCTTCAACTTGAAGAAATGAAAACAATGTGATAATGATATGGTATATGAATTCATATCCAAGTGGAAAGGTTTAACCTACTCGCTCATCATCCCTCTCTCATAAGTGAATCTGTGAAAACTGTGTGATGAAAATCTCTTGGATGATAAGAAGATGCCTTTTATCCCCATGAAGTATATTGGTGGGTTTTGGGAATTTTAAAATATATATATATATATATATATATAATCATTAAGAAACCCCAATCCAAAACTTTAATCATGACCCATCATAGAGGGAAAGGCTGGAAATTGTAGAATCTATAGTTTTCACTCTTAAGCTAGCAATGGTTCCCATCAAAGCACTCAAGTAGGTACTAAACCACCCAGTATCTACCATCTAGAAGCATAGGGCCTTTGGTCACGTGGAGGTCTGTTAAATATCCCATAAGTGTCTAAAGTACCCCATTATAATGTACAGAACTAGCTTACCATAAAACTTGTAGTCGTACCGGTGGGTCACATGACCCCAAGCATGTCTCCATGTATGTTAGAGGCTTCCAACTAGCAGAGAGGGTCTCGGGAGGTGATAGTGGGGAGACTATACCCACTTATCATAGATGAACAGTGTTATTATAGAGTAAATAACAATCAATAGTTTAATTAATAATAAATAAATCAATGACACACAATAGAAGACAATTAATAACAATTTAATAAAAATTTCCTACGCTAGTTTATAGTGCATGCATGTACAGATGTTGATACAAAGGCTGAAATAGTAAACATACATCAAGATTTTTAGAACTACATAAATATAGGATTCAATAAATGAAAATAACTAAAAACCTAATGGCAATGTTCATGAGCATCATGAGATTCAACTCAACCCTTTTCTCCTAACTCCTCAAGTAAAAGCATACAACAATCAATCTAGATCCATCAAATACAAGGTCTTCTCGGGTACCAAAGGTATCTGAGTAGGATGTGAGATGAAATCTCAGTAGTTTGGCACCCATGATGTCAATACCAATCCACTAGGATATAAATTTAATAGTGTGAAGTTATGGAGAATTTAATAAATGGAACTACATAAATTAATAACACATGTCCAGGTTTCTAAGGGACACCTGACGGCTATAACATCTTTGACTCACTGCCGGGATAATAGTCTGATAATGTCACTATATATACATACATATATAAATATATATATATATTATGTCTAGAATGGGGTAAGAATGCCTCTAATCCATAAAATTTATAATACTAGCCTGGGGTAAGAATGTTTCCCATCTATAACATTTATAATACTGGTATAGGGTAAGAATGCATCCCATCCATAATGTTTATAATACTCGCATGGGGTAAGAGTGCCTCACATCCATAAAATTTATAACACTATAATGGGGTAAGAATTCCTCCCATCCAAAAACATTTATAATATTTTCATGGGGTAAGAATGCCTCCTATCCACCTAAATCTATATAGAAATGCATAAGGCAGAACCTATTATACATTTTAAATTAAACAATATCATAGGGTTGGTTGTATTCATAAGCTATTCACCACTTGAGGAATATAACTCCCATGAATATCATTTATCAAACTCATATAAGGGTGTTATCCAATTCATAAAAACCATAATTTACATTTTTAATATAATGCATAAGGCAATGCCTCTTATGCATATCAATAGCCACGTTCAACTCTATTCGAATGAGCTATTTCATTTAAACCATTTGGTATAAGGAAAGAAATTCATTATGACCTAACCATTTAATCGAGGCACGAAATTTAGTGTAATCCATCCTACTCAAGGTCATCCCACTCAATTTTCCTAAACATGGAACATTTATTTAAGGTATAAGTATCGTGGTCATTCCATTCAAAAGATGGAACTTTCTCATTTAAGCTACCCAAAATGATCTCATTTTCATTAACCAATTCATATCACTCAATTAGGTATGGAAATTACATTTCAAGGGCTCAAGTGTAAAGGAGAGGTGTTGTAGAAAGATAGCATACATCAACTTGGGAAAGTTTAACTAAATAAAAGGGATAGGCACCTACACATTCCATTTAAAAATAATGAACATAATAATAAAGAGAGAATCTGGGAAATAAGTCAACAAGAATAAAGGCCTACTCACTACATTGACCTCCATTGGATGGGTTTTATTATAAAATCAAGACATTTCTTATCAAGAATTCATATATCACTTTTATCACTCCAACGATGAATCATAATAAATTTACATTTGATCTAAGAACTATACTAAATTAATTTAAATCTATAGAAAGTTCACTAAGCAATTAAATTAATTTGCTCTTTAAATTAAAGGAAAAGGAAATGGGACCCTACTCTAGGGTGGAACCAAACCAAAAAAAATCATCTCTTGGAACTTTCTAACTAGAAGATGTTGCTCCCCCACTGAGCATATGCACTTTCACGTACATATAATGACAAATAGTCCTTATACAAACTCGCACATGGCCAGGAACATATCCAAGGGGATATTTTTATATTTTCTTATATTCATATACATGTCTCCACTCACCTATGTATGTATTTTTATATATATACATAGGAAAAAATAGACTCATACATATATATATTAACTACCATGGATGAATATACACATAACGGGGAACCTATATATATATATATATATACTTACCTATGTACACACAGGTGAGTCACCTTAGACTCGGCGACTCGAAATCACCCAATAGGGACCAACGCACTATAAGATAATTAATAGGAAACTTAAAACATATAAAATCTCAAAAATAGATCATGTGAAACCACAAATCAGAAGGAAAAACTTACCCCAAAACATTGGTGGTGGACTAAAACACCCTGAAACGCCTCTCCTTTGATGGTTGTTGCAGAGACATGCACGAGCACAACCCGAGAGACCAATTGCACATCCTAATACTAGAGAAGAAACCAAAAATTTAGTTTTCCTAAACCCTATGGTTCAGCCAAACCTTAACAGGCGATGGATAAGCCGAACCAAAGCCGAAAAGGAAGACGAGGAGTTGACGGCCTTACTTTAGAGATTCAAATAAGAAATCAGATGAAATAGTGGTCGAATATTGATGGATGAAGGACGGTAGACGGAGGTATCACACAGCTAGGGATAACCCCAAGGGGGTTTTGTGTGTGGGTATGGGGGAGAAAGGGTCTAGTTTAGGTTTTATTTTATTTTATTTTAATTTAAATTTATTAAATTTGAATTTTAATACAGGACTCGGCGCGTGGTTTGGGCCGCATAGTTTGAAAACCTTTCCACAACCCCTACACCCCCTTTTCGACAACTGGGTCACCCCACATGGGCTCTCTACATGTTTTGAAAACAATATAGTGAATAGTGTTGATCTACTACCTCCAAAAAAATCGTGCAGTCTAGGAGAACGGTTTGAAAACTGTGCGCAACACTTGTGCACTTCCATTTTCCACCTGAAATGAGTTGCACGGTTTCCTTATATGGTATGCATGGTTTTAGATAAATTGTTCACCCAGTGAAGGTCCTTCAAAATTGGTTTTCCCAGGTCTGACACTCCCAAAACTCCTCAAAACACCTTGAAAACCTAACGGGACTTCACCCATGCCCAAAAACATAACTTTGAAAGGTTCTAAACTTCATAATCTCATTATGAGGCCCAGTTTTAAAAATAACTTGTTTTTTAATTGAAAATCATTAAGAACCTTCTCATTTTAGTCTAGTTCAAAACACAGTTCATTAAAAACATCCCACCATAGAACTTCTCACCCCCTAAAATCATTTGGGAACAATTTCAACACCACTCCACCTATAAGGGTTAGGAAGTTTCATTCAAATAGTTTCGTTGTGTTTACGAATGACCAATACACCCTTAAGGATTTCTTAAGCATAGTTCACTTAAGCCATCAAGGTCCAAGCCAAATCCCTTTTTCCAACCAAAAACACCTAGATGGATATTACTCGAGCTCATTTAACCAGAGACACAAACACATTGTCTTCTAGTTAAACATATCCAATGGTACTTCCCACCTTAGTCTTTAACGTTAAGCATCCAATTCCAAACTATGGTTCAAACCACCATTGGAATTTCATTACAAATCACCCTCTTAAGAATTTGAATGACGCTCATCACATGATTCTTGGAATGTTTCCCCATTGACTTCAAATCCCATGTCAAACTGGATATTAAATAAAATAATTGACAAAAACCAACCCCACTCGCCTCCATATGACGATGTGATGGAAACAGTCTTTCACTGAGCATACACTATGGAAAGAGGGATAATTGGTCGAGCTACTCATGCTAACTTACCATTCTCAGAATGCACGACTTAGATGGCCAGTGTATTTCAATAGAACCCCAATGGCTTCCTACAAGGAACCTAGAATTTACCATCAGAATGTTCACCAAATCTCATAACCAGCTTCTAGGGACGTCCTGAGACCGAACCACGAATTAAACCATGCAACCAACATACAATACCAAAATAGAACCACCCAAAATCCCAATGTCTTTAAACTGTTAGCATGGCGTAATATTGATGCTCTCCTAGTGTATCTAGGATGACGTCAAGATATGGTACATGCTTATAAGTAAACAAAATACACTAAGAGGATTGAATTGTCTTCCAGTTAATCATACACAAAAAAAGAGAGAAGAATAGTCATACCATGACTAGCCAACATCAAAGAAGGAACTCGACTTAACCTACTGATGAGATTCATTAACTGAAACATGAAGTCTTTTCCACCTAAGGAATCATGTGATCACTCAAACTTTCCCACTAAGGTATAACCACAACCAATTGTGTTTCTCAAAGGTTTCATACATATCCAACCTCAATAACATCATGTTTTCATGCAAGCACTGCCACGTTTTCCAAACTCATAAGCCTCAATGGAATTAAACCAGAAGCATCCATCCTAAAAAAAGAAATTATATAAGAGAACCAAAACTGAACATACTAGAATTTCAAACATTCGAGCTTATAGAAACTTCATCTTGAGCATTAGGCTGAGATTGATTATTTAATGCTCAGTTTAGTCTTCTATAAGGGTAACCTGAGACTATACTCAATGGCACAAAAGAGATATCCCAACATCATATTGCCTTATATGACCATATAATTGGACAATGACATGCCAAGTCATCCATTACTGTGGAATATAAAGGGTCAAATGACCAACGAAGCAACCGACCATGCCTATGGAAGGTCTAACTAGTTGAAAACGAGCATTACCTGAATCTCAATCCCATAGAAAGGTCAAGAAAATAATGACCACGCATCCAAAAAATGGTGTCATTGGAGACTAAAATTACAACAAGGGACAACAGATCCTTAACTACACCAAACGTCAAAAAACTCACGGATCTAGGAAGGCATTAAAATTATAAGGGATCTACCTAACACGGGCAAGACCCTTACGAAAAACAAGCATCGACCCAAGAATTGGGTCATGCCAAACAAAATTTACAATCCTAATAGTCGTACATTTAATTCATTTCTATAGAAAAACCACTTATGAAAAGCACCAATTGTTCTGTTCCAAGTAAACTCATAGGGAAACTCAAAACTACCCATACAAAAGGGTTTTAAACAGAGGACACAACTATAGGTTCCATTTCCAAGACCTTTACCTTTATACACATTTAACCTTTAAGAATTAAAATATTTTAAACTAACATCAAGTACCCATTTTAAAAAAAAAATAGGTAAGTTGTATGAAAATTACTTTTTAAAACATTTAATAGGTTTTGACATCCCATCATTTTCAAGAAATTTATCAGAATAAATTTCTTTTAATAGTTGAGGCGACCTAAAAGGTCCCATTGAGCCAACCTGGGATCTCTAGGAAGCAACCCAGTAGCAGTTGCTCAATTATAACAATTTGTAAACACCCAACTGGGTCATCCCATAAGTTAAATGTCTCAACTAGCCTAATTGGGTCCAGTTTCACATCTTATAAGGTAACCAATTTCCTTAAAATATTAAAAACCAAATATCTTTCACACTTATAGTAACTTCACAATATAACATAGCCGCATACAAAAAATTACACTACATGGGTTTCCATTTCCCAAATCAAAAAGTGCCCATACACTCCATAAATTAAAATTTGGATCCCATTTATCAAAACAAAATTCTTATTTAGATTTTTAACATGCTCAAGTACAATGGTGAAATGAGATGGGTGGCCACCTACCAACCTATAAATCAACCATACACTTTATAGTTTGGCATTTGGCTCCCTTTAGTCAAAACCAATTTCACTTTGCAATTAAACTTTAGCATCCTTTTATAATGGTTCGAATATGTGGGTTACCTTTCCATAGAGATAATCCACCCATACACCTTATAAATTAAAACTATCTCCTTGCGTAATCGCAACCATTTAATTTAGTAAAATAATCCAATTATATATCAAACATGTTAACAAGTCACTACAAGAATCTAACAAAGATCAACATGCTAATAAGTACCTAAAAATATTATAAAACTAAGCATGGAATATCAATAAAGTCACACAATCATATCAGTGGGAAAATAACAATGTAACTATGTGGTTGGGCACTATGAATTGCATGTGAATTCCCTATGTTTTTAATATGATGCATGAAATGAATCTTCCTTTCCATATCATTCCAAGGGTAAAATTCCATAAAGTTCATAAATCATAAGTAGAGGAAATTATTTCAGTCACTCAAGATAAAATCATATCAAATGTAATAGTGAACAACATAAACAACAATCCCAGCTTAGGCCACTTGCTCATTTCCCATATGTGGGGTGATCAGTCCCAAAAACTAATATTAACCAAGTACCAACACATTCTTAATCTCCTATCTACCAACCCAAAATAGAAAGACAAATGAAATAAAACATGCTCTAATACCACTTTGTAACATCCTGGCTCAGCTTACTAACAAATCAATAGTCGGACCAGTGGGTCACATGGGCTCAGGCACATCTCCCCATACACTAAAGTCTATGGACTAGCAGTGAGGGTCTTGTGAGGTGATAATGGGAAGAATAGGTCCTCTTATGAGAGATGAACAATGGTATTATAGAGTAAATCACAATCAACAATGGAACTAGTAATAAATAAATCAATGACATGCAATGGAAGAAAATTAATTACAATTTAATAAAAATGTCCAATTCCAGTTTATAGTGCATGAATTTACAGATGATGATACATAAGCTAAGACAGTAAGTCATGGTCATTCCATTAAAATGATGGAACTTTCTCATTTAAGCTACCCAAAATTATCTCTTTTAGCATAACCAATTCATACCTCTCAATAAGACGTGAAAATTATTTTTCAAGGGCTCGTGTGTAAAGGAGAGGTGTCATGGAAACATAGAATATGCCCACTTGGGAAAGTTTAAATAAATTAATGGTTAGGCACCTACAAATTCCATTTAAAAATAATGAACTTAGACATAAAGAAAACATCCAAGAATTAAGACAACAACAATAAATTCCTACTCACTACATTTTTATCTTGAAGGCAGCACACCTCTATTGGAGGGGTTTTATTATAAAATCATGAAATTTTATAACAATCAGTCTTTTATCACATTTATCAATCCATTAATGAATCATAATAAATTCACATTTGATCTAATAACTCTACTAAATTAATTTAAATCAACAGAAAGTGCAGTAAGCAATTTAATTAATTCACTTTTTAAATTAAAGGCAAAGGAAATGGGACCCTGCCTCAGGGTGGACCCAAACTGAACATATCTTCTCTTGGAAATTTCTAACTAGAAGTTGTTTCTCCCCCACTAAGAATATGCACCTACACATACATATAAGTACATCTATCTCCTATGCACACACACACAGTTCCATGAACATGTGTATGGTGATCCTTACATATATGCTTATATTCATATACTCATATCCACTCATGTAAGTATACATTTTCATATATATACACAGACACACCCAGCCGCATACATGTATATTCACTACCATGGATGAATATACACATAAAAAGAGAACCTTCACACACACAGACACACACAAATGTATATATATATATATATACTGACCTATGCACACGCATGTGAGTCACCTTAGACCCGGTGAATCAAAATCAAACAACAGGGACCAACGCACTACAAGATAATTAATAGGAACCTTAAAAAATACCCTAACATAGATGGTTTGAAATCATGAAGTATAAGGAAAACCTTAACCCAAAACATTGTAAGTGAACCAAAACACCCTGAACTACCTATCCTTTGGAGTCGGTTGTCGGAAGATGCATGAACACACCATTCAAGACCATTTTGACACCCTAATACTGGAGAAGAAATTGAAAATCTGGTTATCCCTAACCCTAGGGTTCATCCAATCCTTTCTGGGTGATAGATAAGATAAACTGAAGCTGACCAAAAAGAGAAGGAGCATAGGTCCTTACCCTGAAGATTTAGAGAAGAAATCAGATGAAATGGTGGAATAAATTGATAGATGAAGGAGACTTGAGGGAGGCGTCGCGCAGCTAGGGAGAACGCCAAAGGGGTGTCACATGTGGTTCTATGGGAGAAAGGGTTAGATTAGGTTTTATTAATTTTATTTTAATTTAAATTAATTAAATTATATTTTTAATATAGGTTTAGGTGCATAGTTTGATCCGAACTATTGGAAAAACTATGAACCAACCCTACACCCCCTTCTGGACACCTAGGGAACCCCACACGAGCTGGCCGCATGGTTTGTAAACTATGTGTTAACCATGTGGTGAATTGTGTTGAGATACTACCTCCAAAAACACATTATACGTGCTAGCTTTATAGTATAGAATACCATGCGCAGCCCGTGTGCACCATCACTATCCACTTGAAATGATCCACACAGTTTCTTTTTATAGGAAGCACGGTTTTAGACAAACCATGCACCCAATACAGGTCATTCAAAATTGGTTTTCCCCAGTCTGACACTCTCAAAACTCCTCAAAATAGCCGTAAAATCTAACGATCATTCACCCAAGTCCAAAAACATGAATTTGAAATGTTAAAGACTTTATAATATCATTATAAGGCCTAGTTTAAAAACAATAAGTTCAGTAATTGTAAAGATTCAAAAACCTATGCATTTTTTTATAGATCAAAACATAGATTGTTACACCCATCGATGGAAAAGTCGGAATATTGAATGATGATAGATCCCCCTTAAAGGCTTGTGGAGCCACATATGATGAAAAATACTTCTATAAATGGGGGGAAAGAAACAAATGTAAGATGCTGCTATACAGGTTGCAGCCTTCAATGGCTTGGGGATAGCCCTTGAAAATTCATAGATTATTCTTGACAACAACTATGTGCTCCCCATAAATTCGGTCGAGGTGATTAACTTAACCCTAGAGTTTCAAGCCCCTTCTGTCCCCAATGACAGAGAAAAAGATAATTATCTCCAACATATCTCTATAATGAATCAAGAAAAAGTGGATGATAATATCTCTTCTCACGGCCTCTCTCACCCCAATGGTGATAGAGAGGCCCCCATATGGACTTCTTTATCTGATGATGTCTCCATATACTCAAAGGTAGAAGAGGATGAGGATGTCCTCATAAATTCTCTTCCCATATTTGAGGAAGGTGTCTCCACTGCCATTGATGAGCTTGGGAAGATAAATCTAGGAAAACAATAATTCCTTAAGAATATAATTATTAGTACCTCCATTCCCCTCAAAGATCAAGATATGTATATTTCATTTCTGAAGAAGCACTGATATGTGGTCGATTGGAACTACATATAAATGCTCAGAATAAATCCAATTGTGGATATGAACCATATCAGATTACCTGATGAGAATCTAGGATTCTAGCAGGTAGTTAGGAGGATGAACCCCTCTCATTCCACTAATGTAGAGGTAGAGGTCGATGATTTCATAAAAGAAAACTTTTTCTGAGAAGTGAAATACCCAAAATAGATTTCCAACATTATCCCTATTCAGAAAAAGAATTGGTAGATTATAGTTTGTATCAATTTTAATAACTTTAATCGACATTTCGAAAAGGATTAATTCCAATTGCTGATTATAGAACTCTTGATCGATGAAACTATTGGATTCCAAGCTCTTTCCTTTATGGATGTGTACTCGGGGTATAGTCAGATAAATATGGCCCTATAAGATGAAGAATCCACCAACTTCAAAGAGCCTCTGAGGATGTTTTTCTATCAGTTCATTCCCTTTGGGATAAATAATGATGGCACTACATATCAATGCGTCATTAATCATATATTTAATCAATTCTTAATGTTATGTTAACCACCTGGTGGTAAAATCTGGATAATTAATTAATCACTTCACATATCTCCAAATAGTCTTCAACAAGTTGTGGTAGCACAGTCTAAAGATGAATATGATGAAGTCTGCCTTTAAACAAATTCCAGGCAAGTTCATTGGCAATGTGTTATGTCACTATTGCATCATGGTTGACCCATAGAATAATAGTCCTATTTTAGAAATTTCACCCCCCTGAAATATCAAATAACTTAAGGTGCTCCAACGGAACCTCACTTACATTCAGCGTTTCATTTCTAACATGATCAGAAAATCTATCCCCTTCACCAGGATAATTAATAATGGAGTCACCTATAAATGGGATGATGATTTCCAAGAATCCTTGAAATGTATCAACAATTATATTCTTCACCCACCGGTCCTGATGCCTCTAGTGGAAGGGAGGCCACTCATCTTATATGTGGCCACCATGGATTGCTCTTCGGGCTTCTCCTATAGAAGAATTATATGGGGAGAGAGAAAATTATATACTACCTCATCTAGACTATTCTAGGTACTACAACCTGATACACTGATGTCAAAAATAATAGTCTTGCACTCATCTTGTAGTTCAAAAGATTAGGCATTACTTATATCACCACAAAGACCATCTAGTCTCTCATATTGATCCACTCAGGTACATCATCGGATTCCCTATTTTGACTGGGTACATGGACCAATTGGAGGTCATTCTAAAAAAGTACAACATTCATTTCGTATCATGAAATTCAGCGAAAGGGAAAGCCTGTGTTTATTTACTTTCATCACATCCTTCTCTAGAAAATACACTGGTGGACACTAAGATTCCAAATGAGGAGGTATTTTAGGCCCATAAGACTCCCCATACATGGGAGATGTATTTTGATGGCACCTCCTAAAGTACTATCTATCAAAAGATTGAAAACCTAAAGCTCAATTGGATTTTATTAGGGATCGTGTTTTTCTATCCTAAAAAATTGGTACCTTACTCTTTATCACTATCTTAGGGTTGTATGAATAATGAGGAAAAGTACAAAACCATCATATACAGTTTGGAATTTTCCCTAAAACTATAAGTAACCTACCTGAATGAAAAAGGGGACTTGGATCTATCGATAAATCATATTATTGGTGTCTATAACATCAAAAATGAAGAACAGGCCCCGCTCATTTGTTATACTAGGGTATTGATGGAAAATTTTCCTTTTGATCCAACATTTCATCAGGTTCTTTGATTACTAAATGCTCACTCCAAGGCATTGGTCAATGCAGCCACCATCTTGGCCGACCAAGATTAGGAAGAAGAAATATTCTTTATCACACATCTAAGAATGGTATCAGTGATCTTCATTTGTGATATGGAAGAAATAAATCAATTCCAAACCACCTCAGGTCATGATGAACCAATGATCACCCCTGGATGGATGAATCCCATAAGCATTTATCTCAAAAAAGTGACTCTCCCAATGTACTAAGATGGAAGGGAACATATTCGATGCTATGTATTAAATTTAACCATATAGGATGGTATAAATGATCTAAAAACTCTCTGTAAAAATAGATTCGATAGAATCCTCCTCAGATTCATAGTATAAGGAGAGATTTCCACCTTCATAGAAGAAGTCCCTATGGGCTCTTATAGTGCCCATCAATCTGGGACTAGGCTCTCCCATCAAATCTAGAGGTTGGGATATTATTGTAAAACCATGATATAGGACTATGTGGAATTTACCAAGAAATTTCATGCATGGTATATTCATGAAAACATCATCCATCACCCTAATAATTTATGCATACAACTAAATATTCCTATCCATTATTCATTTGAGGAATAGATATTGTGGGCCATATCCCCCTACTACAACTAAGAAACTCAATTACATCCATACTGCTACAGACTTCTTCTCCAAATAGGATAAAGAAATACCCCTAAAAGAATTCAGAAATAAGAATATCATCAACCTTATAAAGTCTCATATCATTAATTAGTTCTAGGTCTATCATGAAATATTAATTGAAAATGATACCAAATTCTATTATACATAGTTGAAGAAACTATACCAAGACTACCACATTGAGTCTAATCACTCATCTCACTAGAATGCAATGAAAAAATGAATAGATAGAGGCCTTTAATAAGACTCTATCAAATATAATCCAAAATATAGTGAAAAATGATAATAAGTCGTCAATGTAAAACTCCTGCATGATTTATGGGCCTACCATACCACCACACACACTACTATACAAGAAAATCCATACTCATTGGTGTATTGGACTGAGGAAGTGTTTTCTATAGAATTCCAGCTTCCTTCGCTCTGAATATCCCTTTACAGATAGCTCTCAGGCGATGAGCAATTGCAAAAGCAGATGAATGATTTGGAGAGGCTCGATGAGAAAAGGTTTAAAACATTTCACAACCTTCATGTCCATCAAAATCAGATCACATGGTCCTTTAATAAAAAATTTCACCTCAATTCATTCCTCTAAGAAGAAATAGTATTGGTTCTCAAAACCCCAATGAAACCGGGGAAGAATACTCTAAAGATGGAACCCAAATGGAAAGGACTTTACATCATACATAAGTTCTACAACAATGGAGCTCACTCAGAAGACACTATGGATAGGGAGTGTGTTACCCCCCCCCCCACCAATGAGAGATTTCTCAAGAAATAATTTGTGTAGCTATCATTAGTGTGGGAATACACATTAGTATAAGCCCTATTGAATCATTTGGAACACATGATGTTAAAATATATGGAAACATCCTTGTTACATGACACTAAATTGTACAACCATGTCCTTACTTAAAGACATTATGCATCATGACATATATCCTTTCCACATGACATTAAACTGTAGGGGTTGTCTAGAACTACATGGAGATTGATTCCTACCATTAAAGGATGAGTAGTGATGCCCAACCCTCCATTCTTGGGTCCATCTACAACATCCCTCCACTTTCATGTAGAGTCACCAAAGTCCTTACCAAAATACATTAAACTTTGCGACATATTTCCTTTCCACATGATGTTAAACTGCACAAATCCATAATGTTTCCTTTATTTGACATTGAGTGATCCATGTCTTTACAACATGACATTAATCTTCATGAAATATTTTCTTTCCATATGAAATTAAACTACAAAGGTTTCCTGGAAATATGTAAGGATTTATTCTCAATCTCAATGAGATACATAGGGATGCCTCAATCCTATATCTTTGTCCATACACTATATGATTCAAAATTTACTTTTCCATGATTTAGTTTCTTCTACATGTAAAGAGGCACCCTAGGAATTTCTTGTTTCTCACACCGAGTAGAGATCATGTGAGCATAGGAATTTCAATGAGGTATTTTCTATACAAACAATGAATTTTATCTTACAACAGGCCTATCATGGTCTTGAATGAAATACCTTAAATAGAATACCATGATTCCTTTCTATGTGATGTTAAACTGTGTGGTTAATATCCCTTGTAAGTCATAAAACTGCACATTCCCATGGACCTCAATCAAGAGGATCAATGTTGATGGTGTTGGTCTCCTACCACATCTCCATTAAAGAACTATGTTTGGATTTATTCCTAACACCACAGTATATGTAGTGATTCCTATATCTTTAATCCTAGGTATAGTCACAAAAAAATAAAAATAAATAAATACCTGTCACGACCCGTCCTCGGGGCCCGTGCCGTGACTACCCCAAGCCCGCCTTCCATAGGCCAGGGGCTGGCGACTAGCACCAAGGCGTAAAATCCCAGTAAACAGGGAAGGCATTGCCTTTATAAGTAACAACCACACAGAGTCAGCAAGCGGAAAGTAAAGTGCAGAAAGGTAAAGGGGCCGGAAATACAAGCCCAACTGTAAAGTACAACTGAAAAGTAAAGTACAGCAACTGAAGAAAAGACGGCGGCCTCGTGTCGTCCACTGGAAATCCCACCTGAAGGGTGGGTACAGATAGCCTCCAGGCTCCTCGGGCCCCACGTCCGCTCTGAGCACGTCCCGTCCAGTGGTCCACCTCCAGGTACCGTCCTGCTCCACGCCCCAACCGCGATCAGCGCTGTCCGTCGTCTGCAACCAACACCACGAAGTGCGGGCATAGCCCGTGCAGGGGTGAGTACAACTACTCAGTAAGGACCCCGAGACCCCCGAAGGTCTCTCGAAATCCACAAAGGATATAGCACAAAAGAAAGATGCAATCACGAAGTAACATCTGACTCGACTTAGGTATATGCCCATACATATACCTAAGTCCCCAATTCTAGCTCTGCTCACGAGCTCAAGAACAACTCAATCCACAAAGGAAAGCAAGACTCAAATCCACAAGGAGAGTAAACAGTAAATCCACAAAGGATAGTTCAACACAATCCACAAAGGAGAGTAACATAAGATTCAGCTCAACCAGGTATACTTTTTCAGATGACGTCAAAGATGATCACTGATCCATCTAAGTCGTCGGACCCACGAAGGATCGATAGGTACTAACCCCCGCAAAGACCCACGTAGGATCGGGCTCACACAGAACCTGTAGGCAGTGGCTCACACAGAACCGGTAGTAAGGACCCACGGAGGATCGGGCTCACACAGAACCTGAAGCACTGATCCACGTGGGATCGCTGAGTGCAGTAGTCGACGCAGTCCACTGAGGATCTCTGCACAGTCGTCGCCGCAGTCCACGAAGGATCTCTGCTCTGCCGTCGTCGCAGTCCACGGAGGATCTCTGCTCTGCCGTCGTCGCAGTCCACGGAGGATCTCTGCTCTGCCGTCGTCGCAGTCCACGGAGGATCTCTGCTCTGTCGTCGAGGTCACAGCCAGCGCTAGGGTTCCCGCACGTAGCGAGCTCGTTTAGGAGGGTCCGCTCCACGAGCCGAGGGGCTGATACATCAACTGACACGTAGTCCGAAGTTGATGTATCCAAAAGTTCCGTATCGACAACAGGATCTCAACGCGACAGACGGCGCGTCAATCGGACGCCCGGTCTGAGAGTTATTGGCATTTTCGTCCCAGGGGCCCGGTTGGTTTTTAGGGCAAAACCAACCCGACCGTACTCCGCCTGTATCCGATCCTCGGGCGGAGTATGCCAAAAGTTCCGTCTCACTTAGAGGAAACTACCACAGCTGACGGTACGTCGTTCGGACGTCCGTAGCTCAAGTTATGAGCGTTTCCGCTCCGAGGGCCCGGTTGGCTTCGTGTACGAACCAACCCGGCCGAACCCAAAGTCTTCCGAAACCTTGAGTATAATATACCGAAACGACCGTCTCGATCCAAGGATCGCGTAGCCGCTGACGGTTCGTCAATCGGAGGTCCCAGGCCCAAGATATGGGCGAAAGACCGTAGAGGGCCCAAAACGGGGGTACTGGGCCCGGGGCGACCCGGCCCGAACCCCCCCCTGGGGTCGGCCGAACCGGGTCGGCCCGAACCGGGTCGGCCCGACCCGGCCCGAACCGGCTCGGCCGGGTCCGGTCCGGCCTGGGCGCGGCCCGGCCGACCGGACCGGCTCGGCTTCGGCCGAGCGGCCGAAGCGCTGCCGCCGCGGGTCAAACCCGCGGCTTTGGAGAAAACGCGGCCCGCGCGGGCCGCGTGCTGGAAGGCCGGACCGCGGACGCGGTCCGGCGGCTCGCCGCCGCCGCGGCTCGGCCGCGGCGGACTCCTCCGGCGGCGCGCCGGGCGCCGCCGCCCCCGGTCGCCGGCGCCGCCGCGCCGGCGACCCGCGCCGCCGTCTCCTTCCGCGGGCCGCCGGAGATGCTCCGGTGGCCCGATTTGCCTCCCGTCTGCGCCGTTGTTCCTCCCGGGATGCGTCCTCCACTGCGGAATCAACATATGGCCCTTGCGTCGCGCTTTTGCCGTCGCTCGCTAAATCCGCACACAAAGGAAGATCGACGGAGGGTTGCCGGGTCTTGTTCGTTAGACCCGCACCCTCCGCGTTAGTCATAATCAACGGGAGAAACAGGAAAGAAACCAATCAACAATTTTAAATAAATTAAAATTGTTTCGTGATCGGGTTCTATATTTCAAAAGAATAAACACGGGATTTTAAAAAGAATTCCAACATCCCTTACCTTGTCGTTGCCGAACGGGGGATCGTCGCGGGATTTGCTCGTCGCGGAAGATGGAGATCGCCGCGTCGTCGCGGAATCGCTCGTCGCGTCGCCAATCTCCGGATCAAGATCAACGGATTTAATTAGTTTAAATCCGTTGATATTGAAATTAAAAAGGGAGAAGAAAAGATCCGATTCTCACCTTTGTTGCCGAACGAGGATCGGCCGCGGAAGAAAGACGTCGCCGAAGAACGTCGCGGGTAGATCTCGTCGACGTCGCAGATCTTGGTGTGCGTCGTCGAATTCCGTTCGCCGGAGTTCTTCGCGTTCTTCGCGTTCTTCGCGTTCTTCGCGTTCTTCGCGTTCTTCGCGGAGAGGGTGGAGGAACGAAGATTCTTTCAAATCCTTTCCAAGGATTTTTGGGTTGGTCTTATTTTATAAACATGCCAACACGAAACCGGTTAAGAAACGATCCATCAATTCGTTGAATTAATTCGACGAAAGAAACGACCCATTTAATTCACGAAGAAACAGTCCATTTAATTCACGAAATAAACCGCCCAATTAAATGGTCTGTTAAGAATTAAAGAAAACGCGTCGGTTGACTTTTCAGTTACTTTGACGGGTTTTCGCGGGTGCGTTACTTAGCGAATGAAACGGCGGGGCTCGTGCGGGTCCCACCGCACAAATATCCTACCAAAGGGGGTAGGATATTTCTGGATAGCATCCTATCCAGTTCAACTCAGTTCAAGCCGTCTTTAAGTGACTTCAAGTGGCTTCCAAGCAGCTTAAGTGAAATAAAATAAAGTTGTCGCACAAACTTTATTTTATTTCTGACTTAAAGCCGTAAAATTTAAAAACCACGTCTGAGCAAACGCAACTCCGGAAGAGGCGTTTCTAAGCAAATACCGGCGCTGCGATTTCATCGGTGCCCTCAGAATTCGATTCCGGGCACCGGTTCAAAAGATAGAAAAACCCGCTCGTCCGTTCACTGAACGTACCCGAGCCAAACTTCGGAAATTGATTCCGGGCACACCGGGCCTCGGAATCAGGTGCCGTCTGAAGCTGCGTTCTTGTAAAATTCCAAAGAAAATTAAGAAAAAAATTTCCTTGAAATTTGCGGGTCTTTACATTACTCCCACCTCAGGGCTTTACGTCCCCGTAAAGATACATCAAAAACTAGGGGAACAAATGGGGGTACTGAGCACGAATCTGAGCCTCCCGCTCCCAAGTGCTCTCCTGGAGGTTCCCGTGCTGCCACCTGACGCGCACAAGAGGAATCGACCGCCCACGTAGGACCCGCTCCTGTCGATCCTCGATCTCCACTGGAACCTCCGCAAAAGTCGCCCCATCGTCCACGTCCAGCTCCCCAAAGTCGATGATGTGCGTCGGGTCGTGCACGTATCTCCTCAGCTGAGACACGTGAAAGACGTCGTGCACCCGGTGCAACTGAGGTGGTAGAGCCAGGCGATAAGCCACCTCTCCTATCCTGCTGAGGACCTGGAAAGGCCCGATGAAGCGGGGAGACAGCTTGCCGCCTCGGCCAAATCTCCGTAAACCACGTCGAGGTGAGACACGCAAAAAGACGTGGTCGCCATCCTCGAACTCTAGTGGCCTCCGCCTCCTGTCAGCATATGACTTCTGCCGGCTCTGAGCTGTCCTCATCCTCTCCTGGATGATCTGGACCTTCTCTGTCGTGGCTCGGACCATCTCTGGTCCCACGAGTGCTGACTCCCCAGGGTCTGTCCAGCACAACGGTGATCTGCAGGGTCTGCCGTACAACGCCTCGTATGGTGCCATCCCGATGGTGGAGTGGTAGCTGTTGTTGTACGCAAACTCCACCAAGGGTAGGTGGTCCTCCCAGCTGCGACCAAAGTCGAGAACACATGCACGGAGCATGTCCTCGAGTGTCTGTATGGTCCTCTCCGTCTGACCATCCGTCGGAGGGTGGAAGGCTGTGCTCAGATGGAGCCGCGTCCCGAACGCCTCCTGCAACCCCTTCCAAAGCCGGGAAGTGAAACGAGCATCTCGATCGGAGACGATAGATGATGGCACACCGTGAAGCCGTACGATCTCCTGGACGTAAAGGCGTCCCAAGCTCTCCACTGAGCCCTGCTCTCTGATGGGTAAGAAGTGTGCCGACTTGGTGAGTCGGTCGACAATCACCCAAATGGAGTCGTGACCTCTGGAAGTACGTGGAAGTCCAGTCACGAAGTCCATAGATATGCCGTCCCACTTCCACTCCGGGACCTCCAAAGGCTGTACCAAGCCTGCTGGTACCTGGTGCTCTGCCTTCACCTGCTGGCAGGTGAGGCATCGTGAAACGAACTCTGCCACAGCTTTCTTCATACCCGGCCACCAGTGCTGTCGCCTGAGATCCTGGTACATCTTCGCCACTCCGGGATGTACCGCCAAGGGAGAAGTGTGAAACTCTCTCAGCACCTCCTCTCGTAAAGCGACTGGTACGAAGGTACGTCCTCTGAAAAGGATGTCGTGCTCTGCTCCAAGGGAGAAACCATCAGGCGCCTGACCTGAGGATATCAGTGCACGCCGGGTCTCACAGTCAGCGTCCCCACGCTGAGCCTTTCTGACCCGCTGTAGAAGTGGAGGAGAGACTGTGAGAGACTGAAGAAAGGCTGCTCCGTCTCTATCCACGAAGGATATCTGTAAGGAGGCTAGCTGCTCCGTCGCCTCCTCAAGTAGCTGAATGCCCGTCCTCCTGCTGAGGGCATCGGCTACCACGTTCCCCTTCCCAGGAGTATAGACTATCTCAAAGTCATAGTCCTGGAGGAACTCAAGCCATCTCCGCTGTCTCAGGTTCAGGTCCTTCTGAGAGAAGATATACCTGAGACTCTGGTGGTCAGAAAAGACTGTGAAGCGCTCGCCCATCAGATAGTGCCGCCAAGTCTTCAGAGCGAAGACCACTGCTGCTAACTCCAGGTCATGAGTGGCGTAGTTCTGCTCATGCGGCCTCAACTGACGTGATCCGTAGGCGATCACGGCCCGCTCCTGCATCAGGACACACCCGAGTCCAGTCCCTGATGCATCGCAGTAAACTACGTATCCCACTCCCTCCTCAGGCAACCTCAAGATAGGTGCGCTGGTCAATCTCTGTCTCAGCTCCTGGAAGCTCTGCTGACATCTGTCTGACCACACGAAGGGTTTCCCCTTCTTCGTCAAGGCTGAGAGTGGTGCTGCAACTCTGGAGAAGTCTGGCACGAACCTCCGATAGTATCCCGCTAGGCCCAAGAAGCTCCGCACCTCTGTCACGCTCCTGGGTGGCTCCCAAGCTAGCACTGCCTCGATCTTCGCGGGATCCACTGCAACTCCCGCCTCAGAAATGACGTGCCCCAAGAAATGGACCTCACGTAACCAGAACTGGCACTTCGAGAGCTTGCCATAAAGCTGGTGCTCTCGGAGTGTGTCTAGCACAACTCGCAGGTGGTAGGCATGCTCCTCCTCAGTCGTCGAGTATACCAAAATGTCGTCAATGAAGACAACGACAAATCGGTCGAGGTATGGCTGGAAGATCCTGTTCATGAGGCTCATGAACACTGCTGGAGCATTGGTTACGCCGAACGGCATAACCAAGAACTCATAATGGCCATACCGACACCTGAAGGCCGTCTTCTGCACGTCCTCGTCTCGAACTCTGAGCTGATGATAGCCTGACCGGAGGTCTATCTTCGAGAACCACCGCGCCCCCTTGAGCTGATCGAAGAGGTCATCAATCCGTGGCAGCGGATACTTGTTCCTCACTGTCACCTGGTTCAGGCGACGATAGTCGACACATAGTCGCAAGCTCCCGTCCGCCTTCTTGGCGAACAAAATCGGGGAAGCCCAGGGTGAAACACTGGGTCGGATAAACCCCTTGCTCTGCAAGTCCTCCAACTGTACCCGCAGCTCTCGAAGCTCGGCGGGGGCCATCCGATATGCTGGAGTAGATATCGGGGCTGTCCCGGGGTACAAGTCGATGTAAAAGTCTACCTCTCTACGAGGAGGTAGCCCTGGAACGTCGTCGGGAAAGACGTCCACGTACTGGTCCACCACTGCAGGAAAAGCCGGACTCCGCACGTCCACTGCTCCTAGGATGAGGCTAGCCAACTGATGTGAGATGGGCTGCACTCTCCTCCGCGGAAGTCCATCCTGTGCTGCAAAGGTTCCCTTCTCGCCGGTGAAGGTAAACCTGCTCCCGTCGGTACGAACACATCGCACCTTGCGCCTAAAACAGTCGATCTGGGCATGAACCGTGGATAGCCAATCCATGCCCAAGATGACGTCGTAAGGCCTCGACGCCGCTACAAGGAGATCCCAGCCGAAGCTCTCGCCTCCTAGAGTAAGCTCACACTGCCGGCACCAGTGCGTAATCGTCGAGTCTGCTCCCGTAGGAGTCTCTAGCCGTAAGGATCGAGCCAACGGCTCAGTCGGAATCTCCGAGCTCCGAACAAGGGCAGAGGCTATGAAAGAGTGACTCGCTCCTGTGTCTATAAGTACTGCAGCAAGGGTGGAATAGACACAGATCGTACCTCGAATCATCTCTGGCATGTCGGGGTCGTAGGCCTCCACTGCCTGGAGCTGGGCCTGTCCCTGCCCGCCGGCTCCCTGTGGTCGAGGTGGCCCTCCTGGTGGTGGTGGGGGTAGAGCCTGAAAGCGTCGCCCACCACCCGCTGCTCGGCCAGCTCCTCGGCCTCGTCCGCCTCCTCCCTGCGGACCGCCACGGTCGACCCTCTGCCTCTGCCTGGGTGGCCCCTCCACCGTCTGCTGCTCCTCTGATCGGCGAGTCGGGCAGTCACGAGCCATGTGACCCTGCCCGCCGCAAGAGTAGCACAGCCTGCCTCTCGAAAGGCTGGCACTCCGCTGTGTGCCTCGTACTGCTGAGCCGGTGTCCTGAGGCCGTCTGCGTGGGGGTCTGGTCTGCCTGGACCCGTGAGTCATCCGTCGGCTACCTGCTGCCGAAGACTCAGCTACCTGCCGCCCTGCGCTAGGTCTCGCCGCTGAAGAAGGCTCTGCCAGGAAGCTCTCGATCAGGAGGGCTCGCTCCAGCACTCCTGCCTGGGTCGGAATGCTGAGGGAGATCAGCGACGCACGAATCTCCTGTCGCAAGCCCTGCTCGAAGGTCCGGGCCCGGAAGAAGGGGTCCCGTACCATGTCAGTCGAGTAGCGAGATAGGTCCGTGAACCTCGCCGCGTACTGAGCGACCGTCATGCTGCCCTGGCGCAGCTGGAGAAGCTCCTGGATGCGCACCGCTCGGAGGGTGGCCGGGACGAACTCAGAGCGGAAGAGGCTCTCGAAGTCCGTCCAGAGCAGGGATGCCTCATCGTGAACCTGGAGCATCAGGCTCCACCATCGTCCTGCCGCCGCCTGCAGGAGGCTCGCTGCGAGGATCACCATGAGATCCGCTGGTGTCCTCACTAGCCGAAAGATCCGTACCACCGCCTCTAGCCAGTCCTCGGCGGCCTGGGGGTCCGCCTCACCGCGAAACCTGGGCGGTCGCTGGCCCTGAAACTCGTGCAGTGCCCTGAGGCGACGTGCATCGTCGGCGTCTGGTACTGGAAGCATCGGTGGCTCGGCGGGTAAGGCTACCGCCGGTGCCACCGCTGGCAAAGGGCCCTGCACCGAGGCCTCGTCGCTCGGTGGGCTGCCATCGCGCCCTACACTCGGAACCCTAGCTGGCAGTCGTCGCGGGGCCATCCTGAAAAGGAGAACAAGAGCACCACAGTCAGAACAGTATACCTGGTGAGCTGGCACAAGTAATCACAAGGAAAACTTGAGACTTTCATAAAGCAGATCAGTATACCCGGTGAGCTGACATAAGTAATCACAAAGAAAACTTGAAACACACACGCAATCAATGTTTTCATGCATTAAGTCGGAAATCAGGAGTCAGGGTCCTGGTGTACGGATACGTCGGCCGCCGCACCAACACTGGGCTCCCTGAACTGATAACCACACTCAATACACTAAACACTATTGCTTCACATAGAAAGAAAGGACGATCAGAGTCTGCGGTAGAACCGACCGCCTCTGATACCAATTTGTCACGACCCGTCCTCGGGGCCCGTGCCGTGACTACCCCAAGCCCGCCTTCCATAGGCCAGGGGCTGGCGACTAGCACCAAGGCGTAAAATCCCAGTAAACAGGGAAGGCATTGCCTTTATAAGTAACAACCACACAGAGTCAGCAAGCGGAAAGTAAAGTGCAGAAAGGTAAAGGGGCCGGAAATACAAGCCCAACTGTAAAGTACAACTGAAAAGTAAAGTACAGCAACTGAAGAAAAGACGGCGGCCTCGTGTCGTCCACTGGAAATCCCACCTGAAGGGTGGGTACAGATAGCCTCCAGGCTCCTCGGGCCCCACGTCCGCTCTGAGCACGTCCCGTCCAGTGGTCCACCTCCAGGTACCGTCCTGCTCCACGCCCCAACCGCGATCAGCGCTGTCCGTCGTCTGCAACCAACACCACGAAGTGCGGGCATAGCCCGTGCAGGGGTGAGTACAACTACTCAGTAAGGACCCCGAGACCCCCGAAGGTCTCTCGAAATCCACAAAGGATATAGCACAAAAGAAAGATGCAATCACGAAGTAACATCTGACTCGACTTAGGTATATGCCCATACATATACCTAAGTCCCCAATTCTAGCTCTGCTCACGAGCTCAAGAACAACTCAATCCACAAAGGAAAGCAAGACTCAAATCCACAAGGAGAGTAAACAGTAAATCCACAAAGGATAGTTCAACACAATCCACAAAGGAGAGTAACATAAGATTCAGCTCA
Organism: Viscum album; assembly: GCA_963277665.1. Lineage (NCBI taxonomy): Eukaryota > Viridiplantae > Streptophyta > Magnoliopsida > Santalales > Viscaceae > Viscum > Viscum album. The sequence continues at coordinate 870,468,797 of OY728157.1, forward strand.
ACCAGGTATACTTTTTCAGATGACGTCAAAGATGATCACTGATCCATCTAAGTCGTCGGACCCACGAAGGATCGATAGGTACTAACCCCCGCAAAGACCCACGTAGGATCGGGCTCACACAGAACCTGTAGGCAGTGGCTCACACAGAACCGGTAGTAAGGACCCACGGAGGATCGGGCTCACACAGAACCTGAAGCACTGATCCACGTGGGATCGCTGAGTGCAGTAGTCGACGCAGTCCACTGAGGATCTCTGCACAGTCGTCGCCGCAGTCCACGAAGGATCTCTGCTCTGCCGTCGTCGCAGTCCACGGAGGATCTCTGCTCTGCCGTCGTCGCAGTCCACGGAGGATCTCTGCTCTGCCGTCGTCGCAGTCCACGGAGGATCTCTGCTCTGTCGTCGAGGTCACAGCCAGCGCTAGGGTTCCCGCACGTAGCGAGCTCGTTTAGGAGGGTCCGCTCCACGAGCCGAGGGGCTGATACATCAACTGACACGTAGTCCGAAGTTGATGTATCCAAAAGTTCCGTATCGACAACAGGATCTCAACGCGACAGACGGCGCGTCAATCGGACGCCCGGTCTGAGAGTTATTGGCATTTTCGTCCCAGGGGCCCGGTTGGTTTTTAGGGCAAAACCAACCCGACCGTACTCCGCCTGTATCCGATCCTCGGGCGGAGTATGCCAAAAGTTCCGTCTCACTTAGAGGAAACTACCACAGCTGACGGTACGTCGTTCGGACGTCCGTAGCTCAAGTTATGAGCGTTTCCGCTCCGAGGGCCCGGTTGGCTTCGTGTACGAACCAACCCGGCCGAACCCAAAGTCTTCCGAAACCTTGAGTATAATATACCGAAACGACCGTCTCGATCCAAGGATCGCGTAGCCGCTGACGGTTCGTCAATCGGAGGTCCCAGGCCCAAGATATGGGCGAAAGACCGTAGAGGGCCCAAAACGGGGGTACTGGGCCCGGGGCGACCCGGCCCGAACCCCCCCCTGGGGTCGGCCGAACCGGGTCGGCCCGAACCGGGTCGGCCCGACCCGGCCCGAACCGGCTCGGCCGGGTCCGGTCCGGCCTGGGCGCGGCCCGGCCGACCGGACCGGCTCGGCTTCGGCCGAGCGGCCGAAGCGCTGCCGCCGCGGGTCAAACCCGCGGCTTTGGAGAAAACGCGGCCCGCGCGGGCCGCGTGCTGGAAGGCCGGACCGCGGACGCGGTCCGGCGGCTCGCCGCCGCCGCGGCTCGGCCGCGGCGGACTCCTCCGGCGGCGCGCCGGGCGCCGCCGCCCCCGGTCGCCGGCGCCGCCGCGCCGGCGACCCGCGCCGCCGTCTCCTTCCGCGGGCCGCCGGAGATGCTCCGGTGGCCCGATTTGCCTCCCGTCTGCGCCGTTGTTCCTCCCGGGATGCGTCCTCCACTGCGGAATCAACATATGGCCCTTGCGTCGCGCTTTTGCCGTCGCTCGCTAAATCCGCACACAAAGGAAGATCGACGGAGGGTTGCCGGGTCTTGTTCGTTAGACCCGCACCCTCCGCGTTAGTCATAATCAACGGGAGAAACAGGAAAGAAACCAATCAACAATTTTAAATAAATTAAAATTGTTTCGTGATCGGGTTCTATATTTCAAAAGAATAAACACGGGATTTTAAAAAGAATTCCAACATCCCTTACCTTGTCGTTGCCGAACGGGGGATCGTCGCGGGATTTGCTCGTCGCGGAAGATGGAGATCGCCGCGTCGTCGCGGAATCGCTCGTCGCGTCGCCAATCTCCGGATCAAGATCAACGGATTTAATTAGTTTAAATCCGTTGATATTGAAATTAAAAAGGGAGAAGAAAAGATCCGACTCTCACCTTTGTTGCCGAACGAGGATCGGCCGCGGAAGAAAGACGTCGCCGAAGAACGTCGCGGGTAGATCTCGTCGACGTCGCAGATCTTGGTGTGCGTCGTCGAATTCCGTTCGCCGGAGTTCTTCGCGTTCTTCGCGTTCTTCGCGTTCTTCGCGTTCTTCGCGTTCTTCGCGGAGAGGGTGGAGGAACGAAGATTCTTTCAAATCCTTTCCAAGGATTTTTGGGTTGGTCTTATTTTATAAACATGCCAACACGAAACCGGTTAAGAAACGATCCATCAATTCGTTGAATTAATTCGACGAAAGAAACGACCCATTTAATTCACGAAGAAACAGTCCATTTAATTCACGAAATAAACCGCCCAATTAAATGGTCTGTTAAGAATTAAAGAAAACGCGTCGGTTGACTTTTCAGTTACTTTGACGGGTTTTCGCGGGTGCGTTACTTAGCGAATGAAACGGCGGGGCTCGTGCGGGTCCCACCGCACAAATATCCTACCAAAGGGGGTAGGATATTTCTGGATAGCATCCTATCCAGTTCAACTCAGTTCAAGCCGTCTTTAAGTGACTTCAAGTGGCTTCCAAGCAGCTTAAGTGAAATAAAATAAAGTTGTCGCACAAACTTTATTTTATTTCTGACTTAAAGCCGTAAAATTTAAAAACCACGTCTGAGCAAACGCAACTCCGGAAGAGGCGTTTCTAAGCAAATACCGGCGCTGCGATTTCATCGGTGCCCTCAGAATTCGATTCCGGGCACCGGTTCAAAAGATAGAAAAACCCGCTCGTCCGTTCACTGAACGTACCCGAGCCAAACTTCGGAAATTGATTCCGGGCACACCGGGCCTCGGAATCAGGTGCCGTCTGAAGCTGCGTTCTTGTAAAATTCCAAAGAAAATTAAGAAAAAAATTTCCTTGAAATTTGCGGGTCTTTACAATACCCCCTATACATATAGGCTAGACTCACGTGGGAAGATTCTCCCTCAAGAACTATATATGTCTTGATTCCTATTATCATAGGGTATATTGTGATGCTGATATTTATATCTTCATGTCCATCCATCATACCCCTTTTCATGTCAATAATCCCACATGATTACCGCATGATAATAAACTACACGGTTCCTCAATAAATACATGTGACTTGATTCTTGTCATCACATGCTACGAAGTGACACCTAGATCTTCAATCATGTCCCCAGGTAAAAAAATAAGCAGTAACAATGTCCACCTATGTGTATGGTTCAGACCTCCATAGAGAGTTTCCCATGCAAGAACTACGTCTAAATTGATTTCTATCCTTATAGGATATGTAGTGATGCCTGGATTTCCAACTCCAAGTCCAATCACAGTAAACAAATATAAAAATTATCCTCCTCTTTATATACAGGTCAAACCTACACAATGATATTTAATAAGAACTGCATGTGGTTTGATTCCCATCACTATGGGATATGTAGCGACACTGAGTATTCTATTCATGGGCCCATACACAACATTACCATTTCACAGAAGGGATCCCACATCCTTACCAAAATATATTAAACTACACAGACTCTTAATAACTACATATGGCTTGAATCCTACCATTGCAGGATACATAGTGATGTTTGGGTCTCTAATCATGGGACTATATATAAAAACCTACAAAATAAATGCACCCTGACTACATAACAGTTGAATTATGAAATCTTGATTTTCCTACGTGTGATTCAGATCCATATATGGCCTGCTTTCACATGTATTATTCCTTAAATAATTTTTCACATCAGTTCTCATGTCCTTACCGCGTGATGTTAAACTATATGGTATAATTACTTACCACTTGAAATTAAATTGCATGGAATATATCATTACCAAATGATATTAAATTGTATGTAACATTTTCTTACTACACAATATTAAACTATATGGAAAACATCCTTACTGCATGACAATAAACTTCACAGAACACGTCCTTACCACATGATGTTAAACTACATAGAATAAAATATATCACCACTACAATACATTAAATTGTGTAGACCATCATCAGACATCTTCCATCATCAGAGGACTACAGGATCCTCACACTGGTCGACTAGGGTGCGGTATACTCTCACCATCCTTTAATCATCACAATCCATAAATCATACTTCATGTCACGAGTACCTCAGGTTTCCACAAATCATCCATGGCCCTTGGAAAAGATAACCGGCATCAAGGGAACCTTTTCATGACTATGCGTGTATGCCTATGGCTCCTTCATATGTTCCTATTTTCATCTACCAAATGTGCCACTCTACAAAATGCACATTCTGATACTTGTGATCCATGATATCATCATGGAATAACTCAACACTTAAGTGTGATCTGAACCACTCCTAGTATGATTGTCCCATACCATTACCCATGCCCTGAGAACCTTAATCCATGATTTACAATATTTTCATCTCCTACTCAAAAGGATTATGGGGTACCCTTGACCCAGGGTATCCTAATTGGGATCCTTCTTATCATCCCAGATATTGGTCCATGTGAATCACAACCTTAAACCGCATGCCCACTGGTCAAATTTGTACAACATTAAACTCTATCCTATATTGGTCCAAAATACAAGACCTTAAATTTTTGGGTAAAGAGAAACAAAACATGTCAGGTTGAAAACTCATAAATGGTGTCCTAACCAAAAGTCAAGTCTCCACTCGCTAAGCTCTTCATATTTAGAGTTTATACAAAAATTAGGGTGCAAATAAATGAGTCATAAAGCTCATTGGTCTAAATTAGTAACCGTAGTAAAATCCAACCTATGCTGTCTAGACCTCATGGTTCAGGATAAAGTTAGAGTAATGATTTTTTCACATCTCATAAAAATGATAATATGTTCTCTAAGCGGTGATACAACTTTTAGGTTTCTTGAACCCTCCTTGAATATTATACTTTCCACGAATCAAAATTCTTGATTTTGGGTTCCTCATATTACCATAAACTTTTCATAGACCTTGGAAAAGATATATGGATTCAAGAAAAACTTTTCTTGACTATGCATGTGTCCATATGGCTCTTGCTTATGCACCTATGGTCATCAACCAATTGCATCACTCTGTAAAAAGGATATTCTAATCCTTATGAGACCTAAAATCACTTTGGCAGAACTTCAACACCTCAATGTTTTTGAAGTAATCCTAGAATGATTTTTCCATATCATACTCCTGATTTGAGTGCTTTTCCCCATGACTTATAGTTTCCATAACAACCTATCTGAGTAAATTTGACATCCTCGACGATACGTCACCATGTTTTGTACCCTTCCTCAAGGCCAGAATGTGACACTCCATTCCCAAACCTTTAATGGGCCACATCTCTTGATTTTAAACCATGGGATATATGTATAGGGATTCATAATTCAAGATCTAAAATTCCCTAGAGTCCCAAAACCATTCTTTGAAAGACGTCCTCTATACCAAACTTCATCATCTAGATGATTGGCTCTTCACGAATTTTTCAGTGTCATTAGAAAGGATTGGAGGTCCTATTTTTCTTGACCATGCTACCAATGCATAAAGGAATTAACCCACCAACTAAACGAATCTCTTTATTTCTAGAAAGTAGCATCAATACTTTTGAGCCTCAAAAACATGGAGGTAGAACCTGTCATCTTAGGATGTCATTGGACATACTTGAAAATTGTGCCTCATCTCAAATTCATGACTAAAATTTTTGGGTTATGAATTTCATCACCCATATTCCAACTAACCAAGTAGATCTAAAATCAAAATTATTTATCTCCCAAACAAATATTACCTCTATAAATATTTCATAACCCCTATAAATGATTCATGGCTTCAAGAGACCTTTTTTTTCTTATGCATGTATGCTTATGGATCTTGCATATGCTCCTATGGTCATTGGCTGACTGTGTCACTCTGAAAAAAGGGCTTTATGGTCCTTGTGATCCTCAGAAACACCACAACAGATCTCAACACCCTATAGTGTTTTGGGTCCCTACTATCATGTCTACACCGTATTCCTTGATCAGTAATATCAGGTCCAAACTAAATACCATGAACTAAAGCAATATTAGGTCTAACCTAAAATACTGTAAATTAAAGAAATATAAGGTCCAAGATAAAAGAACCTAAACTAAAGCAATATTAGGTCCAAGATAAAGGACCCTAAATGAAAGAAATATCAGGTCTGAGGTAAAGGACTCTAAACTAAATAAATATCAGGTATAAGCTAAATGACCCTAAACTAAAGTAATAGAAGGTTTGAGATAAAAGAAACTAAACAGATGCAATAAAAGGTCTAAAATAGGAGACCATAAACTATAGTTCATCAAAGATCCAAGCTAGAATACCATAAACTACAACACATTAATGGTCCAATATAGAAGACCATAAACTGTAGCACATCAAAGGTTCGACCTAAAAGACCATAAACTGAAGCAAAATCATGTCAGAGCTAAAAGAATCTAAACTAAATAAATATCATTTATGGGCTAAAAGACCCTAAAATAATGTAATATCTAGTCCAAGCTAAAATACCCTGAACAAAAACAATATAAGGTCTGAGCTAAAACACCCTAAAGTAAAGAAATATTTGGTCTGAGAAAAAATATCCTAAAATAATGAAGTATCAAGTCCAAGCTAAAAGAATCTAAACTAAAATAATATCATATCTGAGTTAAAATACCCTAAAATAAAGCTATATATGTAACACCCCGTGATTTTATGAAAAATATTCTTTTTAATTTTATTGATGTCTTGTGTTGTACGCTACACCAAAAGGAGCTTGCACAACACACATCCCTGATTTGTCTTGCATTACACGCAATTGCGACCTTCCACGATAGCGTGTGTAGTACGCAATACTGAGTTTCAATAAATGAGATATTATTATAATATTATTATGAACTAGCTGTTATGAATAGTAATACCCACTTTTTAAAATTTTATATTTCAAAACGGACATCATTTTTGGATTCGGAATATCGAAATTAGCTTAGGGTGAAATTTTGGTACTTTTCGGATAACTTTCATATTCTGATGGATAGTGAAAATTACTAAATTTCAATTAAAAACAACTTTTTTTAATCGAAATAATTAATAGTGATAAATTATTAATTTGAGTGGTTTTAAAGAATATTTAAAATATATTTTTACAATTTAATACAATGTTGTATATTGGATGTAATTTCACATTTAAACCAGATATAAACAAGTGTCAATCTTTTGATAGTTATTATTTCTTAAAAACACGCTATTTGTTTTGACGATGGGAATTAATTTTTAAATTAGTTAATGTAACTGATATGTTTTGAATTTTATAAAATAGAAATCATTTTTGAATTCATAATATCAAATATAGCTTAGGCCTAATTTTTGGTATTTTTCTGCAAACTTTCATTTTTTTGATGAATAGTGAAACCACGAAGTGGTAGTTAAAAAACTGAATTTTTCATAAAACTTAATTTTACCGCTTCTGTGAGTGGAATTTAGAAAATCCGAGAGACATGGTTAATATCAAGGACTAAAATGTGGTTCAATGAGATGAAAATAAGTTTTGGTGAATAGTAACTTTTGCTTTTTTTACCACGGTTAAAAGTAAATAGGGTAATTAAGGGTAAAAGTGTTATTATTATTACCCTAACACATGTCCTAATTATATTGGATAAGTTTAATTCGACCAAAAACAACCTTATAAATAAAATATAACCATTTAGGCCCACTTGGATTAGATTAGGACATTTATTATCAATTTTTTTAAAGAAGGGTTAAAATAGTTAAAAACAAAGTTTAATAACTAAATTATTTGTAATATAGGGTTATACAAAAGATAAATTCGACTATAAATATTAATTAGAAAGATAAAAATATTTCCAACATAATGGTATTTTATTTGTAATTTTTATACTTAAAATAATTTAATTTATTTAGGATACAATTATGATGCAGTAATTATGCTATTAATGAAATATTGACATAATTGATGTTATAAATACCCAAATAAATGTAATTTGAGACTTTTTATGAATTACAATAATTTTCTATGTTAATATGACATGTTAGTATTGATTTAATTAATTTTTTTCGAACTAATCATTCTTTTATGATTTTCATAAAAATCAATTACCAAATAGTGTCAAAATTGACATAAAATAGTTTTTTAAAACAAATATTATATGATTAATTGTTATTATATTCATAAAAATCTAAGGTTCGCCCAGATACTTATATCATGATAGGTGTATCATTAATTGACCACTTGGGGGTCTCTTGGATCTATATGGTAAGTTTATTAACTATATAATATAAAAATACAAAGTGACATAGTAAATGTCAATCTAATTAACTAAGAGTTAAAACTAAAAGATAAGGTTAATATAATGACCTAAACTTGTCTAAATTCTATTGGATGAGACTATTTCGACCCATACCCACCTTAGCTTCGAAATATATCAATTTGGAGCTATTAAAACCCGAATTTGACTTTATAATAAAATAATTGTTTTGTTATTCCAAAGGTGCCCCTCTCCTCCCTTATAAAAGGGAACCTCCTCCCTCTCTTCCTCACACCACTTTGAGCCTTCAAACTCGGCCAAACCCTGCCAAATTCTCTTCTCCACTTCCCTAGAAACATCCTAGAGGTCCTGGTATTCTTCAAAGACCAATTTTAGTACCCTAAGAGAAGGTCTCAAAGAGGCGCTTCAAAGAAGAGGAAATGTCCGTTACCGATTCTTTCAACTTTATTTCTTCTTCCACTCCGTCTTCTTTAGTTCTTCAATTATCAAGTAATAAAATCAGTATCAATAATATAATTATATGTTATTATAAGTATGAAACAACCATATTTCACCATCTATCCATACTACGGAAAACGAAATCACCGCACGTGCATACATACGGAATACCGTCTCCACACCGTGGTGTAATCTATTTTACACCACCACCTTATTTGGATGGGTATAATGGTGAAAGTAATGAATATGTATGATTATTGTAAAGTGATATTTATTCTGAAATAGTATACATACACTCCAATACAATTCCATGATCATTGGAATGATATCATCGCTCGTGCGTACGTACGGACTACCGTCTCCACGAACGCGATGAGATTCATATTCCATGATTAACCATTGAAGAATGATTATAAAGTATATATAATAAGTAATCATGAAATATATGACATAATAATTCTACTGGATTTATTTATATATATTTATGTTATCTACTTATTTCCATTCAATACAATAAAGACACGAAAACAGCGTTCATGCGTACGTACAGCCTACCATCTCCATGAACGGTGTATTTCTTTCCATTTATTAATCCATTATATATATGTATATTCTGAGTATATATTATATATAAATAATTTTTTACATTCTGGATGTAAGTAATCATGATCTATGTAATCATATGAATAATTACAAGTTAAAACACGAACGACAAATAAAATGATTATACCCAAAACGCTACTTTAAGAAAGTGTAATATAAAGTCATAAGTGAACAATATATGATATAATAACAATGAATATGATTCTTTAATAAGTAAATGAAATTATTTAAATCATTATACAGGAGTTTCGGATCCATACGAAGCATATCGGACCCAAGGTAAGGGAAAATATCACAATCTCACTTTATCCGAGATTGTTTATACTTTGGTATTTACTGGGGTGTATTTTATCATCCACATCCATGTTTCCTCAATATGTAATATTGTTTCCATCCACCTACAATTTTTTAAATCCAATTGTACCCTTCGGTGAGTTTTTAGTAAAAGATATGATTGGAATCTTTTTTCGTTTTTCGTACGAGGTACTTTTTGACTTTTCTGACAAAAGTATGAGGAGAATGTTTTTTTAACTTATACGGAATGAAAGGATTTTTATGGTATTATAAAGCCTTATTTTCATGAAGCTTCCTCCAAAATATTTCATGACTATTTTCAAAAAAATCCTTTTCTTTTACAATTTCATGACATTTTTTGAAAAGAAAATGATTTTGAAGAAAAAAATATATTTTCCTCAAGAATTCATTTCAAGTGTTTTATTAAAACCATTTTCCATCTAAAATGAAATTATTTCATATGTGTATGTTTCAAGTATAATGTCTCTATGATTTACATGGTTTCACTTTTATTATTATGAAATGATATTCATTTCTTTTATATGGATTATGTGATGATGAGATGATGTTTATGAAACCCATTTTATTTATTGGGTTATGTATGTTTATTTTGTGGCACAATTAAGAATGATTTCATTAAGGGATGGATGGGACATATATCTCCCTCCAATGCATTGGGTAAAGATTTATATCTCATGAGATAGACATGGCTGGAATGGTAAGTTAATCTGGTTCAGTATTATAGGACTGGAATGAGGAGTAAACTTGATTTAGAAAGGGACTTTGTCCACTAAGATGGTCTTGGAAGCAATGCATTGGCTACTATGGAAATCATTACATGTGCTTAATGAATTCCACAATTACATGTTTTATTCCCATGCTATTTTATAATGATTTATGTTCCATTATGATCTATTCCTTATGTACTTCCATGTTTTATGTCGTTGCTCAAGATTTTGATGTTTAGACATTATGTTCATGTTTTTAAGTTCAAATGTATATGGTATGTTTTATTTTATCCATGCTCACCCTTACTGGGCATTTGAGCTCACCCTTTTTATGTTTTATTTTCCCCCAGGATTAAAATAAAGGTTTTAGGTAAGGAAACAAAAAGTGGAAGATCTTTATGGGAGATGTTGAAGATCTTTCACCACGATTAGAAGATTATATTCCGAGTTTCCAAAGACACTAAACTATAACGGTCCTTGTGTGTCTGCTTTTGTTATGTACTAAGTTTTCCGCAAAATTAATTTAATGTCCATGTACATCAGGATTCGGGTCTCTACAGTTGGTATCAGAGGCAAAGGAGGTAGGAATGTATCCGATCCTTGGGAACTCTCACATGTGAGCATTGGACGAAGCATGGATCTCCGCCCAAGGGCTTCATGAGGAAATGGATGCCACTGGGGATGGTGGTGTGTCTATCTCAGGGGGTGTATCCACCCATGGAGTGCCCTGATAGGTATCAATTATAGTCCACTGGACGTAATTCCAGACCGTTATAGTTGGTATCAGAGAAAAGGTATAATCAACCTTTGGAAACTAGGATGCGAAAACGTTAGTGAGATCCCTAGAGATATTTCTAAGGTATGTCTAGGGATTTTCCTAAGGATAAGTATACGTATAGTATATAGTCCTAGTACTACAGTAACGATCTTAGAATTTAACCTAAGATGTTAAATAATATGAATGTTTACTTGTGCTCAAAGTGTGGAAAGAAGCATGGTGGAGATTGTCTTAAAGGGACTAGAAAATGTTTTAAGTGTGGAAAAGAAGGTCATCGAGCAGCTGAGCATCAAAGTAATGGAAAAGGGTTGCTAATGATGTGAATAAATAAAATACTGCATAGAACGCACCACCAACACTTCAATGCTTCAAGTGCAAGGAAATGGGGAATTATGCTAATAAATGCCCTAATCCAAGGGTTAGTGATGATCGACATGAGCAACCACTTAAGGAAAAGGACAGAGGGAAGTCACATGTGATCACTATTGGAGATGTTGAATATGACAACGATGTGGTGGAATGATTAAGTGTTTATGTAATGGGATTCCAAAATAATGTTGTATATAGTATCGTGGAATATTGGAATATTTATGTATTGGTCTATTGTGGTTTTCAATAATTTTATGGTACCAGTAACCATGGAAAGTGATTGAGATATTTTTGGAAAGAAGATGATATGCGCATAATGAAAGGATAAAGAGAAAATGAAATGTTTGACAGTATTCATGAGCTCATGACTGATATAAGGAGAAGGTTATATCACGGTTTGAGTATATAGAATTTTTGGATTTTGGTATGTGGAAAGAGTTAACTTTTGACATTATTCATGTTTTCACTAAGGTTCAATGTGTATTCATTTTTCAAGATAATACATGATTAAGGTATTCCCATGATTGGAATGTGACCAACAAGATAATGGGGAATAAATGATGGTTGGTTGATGACATTTCAAGTAATAGTTTTCTTTATAATATGATCTTGGACCGAAGTATTTTAGATAAAGATTGGAATGGATTATGTTGGACATAATATAGTATTGTTTAAGGATAGAACATTTTTTGATATTATTGACGGGATGTTATAGTAATGTAGTTTTAGAAAAAGGACAACCTGCAGGACGGGCGACATCCCATCGCGTCGGACAAGGCTGTGGGAATCGAACCCACAACCGAAGTGTGACTGGCCTTTATCACCTACCACTGGCCTACAGGAAGTCCCTATTTAGTAGAAAATAGTTTTATTATATTTATATGTATGATATATGAAGTATAAGTCCATTTTAGGAACCATATATGATTAATCTCACTATAGATCGACTTATGTATATTTAATAACTTTTGTTAACCTTTTGTTTGAGACAGATGGAATGACCCGTCATTCTATCACATAATCTGCTAACACTTCACGAATAAAAAATTCAACTTCATTTACTTAAGAGATGAAGTGGAAATTGTTCAAGGCACGAACAACAGTGAGATTGTACCAAAATAAAGTAAGTATTTATTCTAATTCAAATTCTTCAACTTTAGGGAAATGATCTTGAAAACCAAAAATGTTGTCCTAGTGCCTTTATATCTAATGAATAAGATGGTACCCTAGATCATCACAAATTATGGCTTTGTGATTATTGTATTTTTCATAGCCATGTTCTCTACCACTCTCCACCAGAACATGATGGTTATATTTCTCTTCAATATCCATATTTTCACCTATGTTCTCTTATGTAGAAACCCAGTGATTAGTTAATTTGGGTAACCGTTACGTTTCATAATTTAGTTTTTAAAACCAAGTTTTGGTATTCCTTTTTACAATGTGAGTTTCTATTAAATAAACTTTCGAGTAGTAAACCATTTATAACCCCGACGAATTTTGAGGGAGAAATTCATTTTAAAGGGGGTAGAATGTAACACCCAGTGGTTTTATGAAAAATATTCTTTTTAATTTTACTGATGTCCTGTGTTGTACGCTACACAAAAAGGAGCTTTCACAACACACATCCCTGACTTGGCTTGCATTACATGCAATTGCGACCTTCCACGATAGCGTGTGTAGTACGCAATACCGAGTTTCACTAAATGAGATATTATTATAATATTATTATGAACTAGACGTTATGAATAGTAATACCCACTTTTTGAAATTTTATAAATTTTATCTTTCAAAACGGACTTCATTTTTGGATTCGGAATATCGAAATTATCTTAGGGTGAAATTTTGGTACTTTTTGGATAACTTTCATATTCTGATGAATAGTGAAAATTACTAAATTTTAATTAAAAACAACTTTTTTTAATTGAAATAATTAATAATTATAAATTATTAATTTTAGTGGTTTTAAATTATATTTAGAATATATTTTTACAATTTAATACAATGTTGTTCATTGGATGTAATTTCACATTTAAACCAGATATAAACAAGTGTCAATCTTTTGATAGTTATTATCTCTTAAAAACACGCTATTTGTTTTGACGAAGGGAATTAATTTTTAAATTAGTTAATGTAACTGATATGTTTTGAATTTGATAAAATAGATATCATTTTTGAATTCATAATATCAAATATAGCTTAGGCCTATTTTTTGTTATTTTTCTGGAAACTTTCATTTTTTTGATGAATAGTGAAACCACTAAGTGATAGTTAAAAAAACTGATTTTTTCATAAAATTTAATTTTACCGCTTCTGTGAGTGGAATTTCGAAAATCTAAGAGACACGGTAAATATCAAGGACTAAAATGTGGTTCAATGAGATGAAAATAATTTTTGGTGAATAGTAACTTTTACTTTTTTTTACCACGGTTAAAAGTAAATAGGGTAATTAAGGGTAAAAGTGTTATTATTATTACCATAACACATGTCATAATTCTATTGGATAAGTTTAAATCGTCCAAAAACAACCTTAGGAATGAAATATGACCATTTAGGCCCACTTGGATTAGATTAGGACATTTATTATCAATTTATTTAAAGAAGGGTTAAAATAGTTAAAATCAAAGTTTAATAACTAAATAATTTTTAATATAGGGTTATACATAAGATAAATTAGATTATAAATATTCATTAGAAAGCTAAAAATATTTCCAACATAATGGTATTTTATTTGTAATTTTTAGACTTAAAATAATTTAATTTATTTATGATACAATGATGATGCAGTAATTATCCTATTAATGAAATATTGACATAATTGATGTTATAAATACCCAAATAAATGTAATTTGAGACTTTTTATGAATTAAAATAATTTTCTATGTTAATATGACATGTTATTATTGATTTAATTAATTTTTTCAAACTAATCATTCTGTTATGATTTTCACAAAAATCAATTACCAAATAGTGTCAAAATTGACATAGTTTTTTAAAACAAATATTATATTATTAAATGTTATTATATTCCAAAAAATCTATGGTTCGGCCAAGATACTTATATCATGATAGGTGTATCATTAATGGACCACTTGGGGGTCGCATGGATGTATATGGTATGTTTATTAACCATATAATATAAAAATACAAAGTGACATGGTAAATGTCAATCTAATTAACTATGAGTTAAAACTAAAAGATAAGGTTAATATAATGACCTAAACTTGTCTAAATTATATTTTATGAGAGGATTTCGACCCATACCCACCTTATCTTCTAAATATTTCAATTTTGAGCTATTAGAAACTGAATTTGACTTTATAATAAAATAATATTTTTAGTTATTCCAAAGGTTCCCCTCTCCTCCCTTATAAAAGGGAACCTCCTCCCTCTCTTCCTCACACCACTTTGAGCCTTCAAGCTCAGACATACCCTGAAACATTCTCTTCTAAACTTCCCTAGAAACATCCTAGAGGTCCTGGTCTTCTTCAAATACCAATTTTAGTACCCTAAGGGGAGGTCTCAAAGAGGCGCTTCAAAGAAGAGGTAATGTCCGTTACCGATTCTTTCAACTTTATTTATTCTTCCACTTCTTCTTCTTTAGTTGTTTAATTATCAAGTAATAACATAAGTATTAATAATATACTGATATGTTATTATAAGTATGAAACAACCATATTTCACCATCTATCCATCCTACAGAAAACGAAATCACCGCGCGTGCGTATGTACGGAATATCGTCTTCACGCTGTGGTGTAATCTATTTTCCACCACCACCTTACTTGGATGGGTATAATGGTGAAATTAATGAATATATATTATTATTGTAAAGTGATATTGATTCTGAAATAGTATACATACACTCCAATACAATTCCATGATCATGGGAATGATATCATCACCCGTGCGTACGTACGGACTACCGTCTCCACGAACGCGATGAGATTCATATTCCATGATTAACCATTCAAGAATGATTATAAAGTATATATAATAAGTAATCATGAAATATATGAAATAATAATGCTACTGGATTTATGTATATATATATTTATTTCATCTACTTATTTCAATTCAATACAATAAGGAAATGAAAACAGCGTTCATGCGTACGTACGACCTACCGTCTCCATGAACGGTGTATTTCTTTACATTTATTGATCCATTATATATATGTATATTCTGAATATATATTATATATAAATAATTTTTTACATTATGGATGTAAGTAATCAAGATCTATGTAATCATATGAATAATTACAAGTAAAAACACGAACGACAAATAAAACGACTTTACCCAAAACGCTACTTTAAGAACGGGTAATATAAAGTCCTAAGTGAACCATATATGATATAATAACAATGAATATGATTCTTTAATAAGTCAATTACATTATTTAAATCATTATACAGGAGTTTCGGATCCATACGAAGCATATCGGACCCAAGGTAAGGGAAAATATCACAATCTCACTTTATCCGATATTGTTTATACTTTGGTATTTTCTGGGGTGTATTTTATCATCCGCATCCATGTTTCCTCAATATGTAATAGTGTATCCATCCACCTACAGTTGTTTAAATCCAATTTTACCATTTGGTTGGTTTTTAGTAAAAGATATGAAAGGAATATTTTGTCATTTTTCGTACGAGGTACTTTTTGACTTTTCCGACAAAAGTACGAGGAGAATGTTTTTTTAACTTATACGGCATGAAATGATTTTTATGGTTTTATAAAGACTTATTTTCATGAAGCTTACTCCAAAATATTTCATGACTATTTTCAACAAAATCCTTTTATTTTAAAATTTCATGACATTTTGTGAAAAGAAAATGATTTTGAAGAAAAAAAATATTTTCCTCAAGAATTCATTTCAAGTGTTTTATCAAAACCATTTTCCATCTAAAATGAAATTATTTCATATGTGTATGTTTCAAGTATAATGTCTCTATGATTTACATGGTTTCACTTTTCTTATTATGAAATGATATCCATTTCTTTTATATGGATTATGTGATGATGGGATGATGTTTATGAAACCCATTTTATTTATTGGGTTATGTATGTTTATTTTGTGGCACAAGTAAGAATGATTTCATTATGAGATTGGTGGGACCTATATCTCCCTCCAATGCATTGGGTAAAGATTTATATCTCATGAGATAGACATGGCTGGAATGGTAAGTTAATCCAGTTTAGTATTACAGGACTGGAACGAGGAGTGAACTTGATTCAGAAAGGGACTTTGTCCACTAAGATGGTCTTGGCAGCAATGCCTTGGCTACTGTGGAAATCATTACATGTGATTAATGGATACCACAATTACATGTTTTATTCCCATGTTATTTTATCATGATTTATGTTCCATTATGATCTATGCCTTATGTACTTCCATGTTTTATGTCGTTGCTCAAGATTTTGATGTTTAAACATTATGTTCCTGTTTTTAAGTTCAAATGTATAGGGTATGTTTTATTTTATCCATGCTCACCCTTACTGAGAATTTGAGCTCACCCTTTTTATTTTTTATTTTCCCCCAGGATTAAAAGAAATGTTTTAGGTAAGGAAACAAAAATTGGAAGATCTTTATGGGAGATGTTGAAGATCTTTCACCACGATTAGAAGATTATATTCTGAGTTTCCAAAGACACTAAACTATTATGGTCCTTGTGTGTCTGTTTTTGTTATGTACTAATTTTTCCGCAAAAGTAATGTAATATCCATGTACGTCAGGCTTCGGGTCTCTACAATTGGTATCAGAGGAAAAGGAGGTAGGAATGTATCTGATCCTTGGGAACTCTCACATGTGAGCGTTGGATGAAGCATGGCTCTCCGCCCAAGGGCTTCATGAGGAAATGGCTGCCACTGGGGGTGGTGGTGTGTCCTGCCCAGGGGGTGTAGCCGCCCATGGAGTTCCCTGATAGGTATCAATTATAGTCCACTGGAAGTAATTCCAAACCGTTATAATAGAAGTTTCGAGCTAAAAGAACCAAAAATAAAGTAATGAAAGGTCTAATCTAGAAGACCATAAAATACAATGCATCAAAGGTCCAAGAAATAATATAATAAAATATATCACATAAATGGTCTAATCTATAATACCATAAACTACAACACATCAAAGTTATTTCCTAAAAGACCCTAAAATAAAGAAATTTCAGGTCTAAGCTAAAATACTCTAAAATAAAGTAATATCATGTCTGAGAAAAAAGTCCTTAAACTAAAGAAATAAATGGTCTGATCTAAAATACCTTCAAACTACAACACAACAATGATTCAGTTTACAAAGAGCTTGAAAGGCCCATAATATGGATTTGGAAAACAACAAGATACTCTCTCCAAGTCTACTGGATTTGGAAAAACTTAGAGAACTCTCCACTGAGTACATATATCCTACCCAAGAAGTCCTTCTTCAAATCAGGTGATCTCATCATAGTTGGATGAGATACATCATTAAAGAATCATGTTTTGGTGGGAATTCATGATAACTTCTCAAAAGTAATATGTTTTGATTTAAATATCCACATTCAGAAATTCTAATTAACTTGATATTATGGAAAGAATGGGTATTGTTAAGGATTTACATAATATCAGATCAAAAAATTGAAATGAATATCATGGATGAAAAGAAATTTGATGGAAATATAGAAAGTTTAGAAATTTCATTCCTTTATAATGCGAAAAAAGGGGGAGGCGTCTCCACATTTTGGAGACTCTCAGAAGTCTCATCAAAGAAGGAATTCATTACAAAGGATGATCAATGATAAAAGTCGACCAGATGTCTGAGAGATGTTGGAAAGAGTATGGAAAGAAGTGTCAATTAAATGTTGAAGTGTCCCTTTCCCATCCTCGTCCACTTTTTCTCTAGGACAGGGAGCCTAGAAAAAAGTGGTCAACCCTTAAACTCTATTATTAGTAGTATCCAATGAGGATGATGATGATAAATTATCTCACCTTAGACATGATATGATTTCCTCATCACTCTATATCTACATGGTCTCAGCATCCATCTAAGCTTGTAGTTCAGATGACAACTAATGACCCTACTTCAATGCCTCTAACATCCACTTCATCTATATAGAAATGGGGAATCATATGCAATACCATTAAAATAACTTTCATTGTGTCTAGATCTTGGTGAGTCTATAAAAGTTTCTTCATGATTTTATACATAGTATGACTTTCAAAACCAGCTATGCCCAATTCATGAAATATTTGATGAAGGTGTTCCCCTTGATAATGAAATACCTAAAAATGGGTCTCCGTAACCAAGGTATGAATCTATTGGTAGATCATCATATATTGTGTCTGAGCCTGTGTGACCAATGAAGTAGGAATTATAGGAGGATAAGTGACCAGTTGAGCTAGTAGGGAATCAGGGGAAGAAGCCTCAAATTCTCTTCTACCGATAGGTGTGTCATTTCAATACTATGATGGAGGAATAACCTCCTCAATAGATTAATATCCACTACATGGGTAATCATCATTATAATGAGGTCTCTTACTTTATGTATCACCTAGGTCTTCAATAAATTCCATCATCTCCTTAGATAAAGTGTTTGGTGAAGAAAATGGCTTGTCCATATGACAGACCAACTCATATATCATTCTATACAGATAAGCTTCTACCCAATGATAGTTATAATTTTGGGTAAGGGGGGTGGAAGCATCTGTCAGCAGAAGTATGATTTCAACTTTGGTATCTTCATGTGTGAGTATCATCCAAAACTAGAAGATGAATCCATAATGTCGCTCCCCTCAATCACTGGAAAAAGTGAGAGGAGATATTCTTTGGGTGAAACCAAACTGATGATAAAATCGATTGGGTGCATAAGGCTTATAAATTAATAGTTCATTCATCCTAGTTGTAAGAACCCCATACTAAAGAGAGATCATATCTGAACTTTCATCAAGGTAACTGATGTCATTATCAATAAGTTTCATATCCAGTTTGCAGAAAAGAGTAAAATTGAAGCTATAATATTGAATTAGCACATATATAACTCTTTGGGGCTTGGTGACTTGGTTCCAACCCCCAATATGTTTATCATTATAGGATGGGATAAGGCATATGGGATCTTGGTAGCATTATAATATTCATAAAAAATAAAATTCTCCCTTTTTCCATCCAAAAAAAAACTGAAGGGCACCATTGATCCTATAAAGGGTGGTGCCTTGTTGAATATGGACCAGAATTTGATAGAGTTATGCAAGGACTCATAATACCAAATTAAGTTTTTTTCCTTCCACATGCTCTGTTTCCATCACCAATGTTCTAACATGAATCCCTAAGTGCACATGCACAGCTGGGGAAATCTATCCATTAAAAAACATGGCCATAAATTCTATGATCCTTAGGTCTTTAGAGACATTTTAATTCACTTTGTAGCTCCATGAAGTATAGTACTAAGCTTCTAAGATGGACCAATATGATTTAGCACTGTCGCGGACCTATAGAGAGGGACACCTATGAGGGGGTATAAAAGTTGGTTTGACTCCGCTGTAGCAAAAAAAATATTGATACAATCCTTGAACTAAATAAGAGATAACATTGTTAGCTCCATCTTCAATTTCTACTTCACAATAATAAGAATCTCCTTCAATAAAACTATGGTCTATATAATATCATTATAAACATCTGCAATAGGGAGGAATTCATCATACATCTATCTAAGAGATAGAATCTCACCCAGTCGATAGATGTCCCATAGGCTGATACCCACTTCACCATGGAAAAAATGGAATGTATTGGTGATGGGGAACAGATGTATGATCATCTTTTAAATAAGGTCAGACTGGCGGTGGACAATGAGCTGAGAAATCTAGATAACTTCATAAAGATGAACCATGTATACTTGATCAGAAAACAACATGAATTTTTTTTTTGACAGAGAGGGGACATGCCCACTCATTAGAGAAATTGTCAACGGGATGAAGATCCACCTTTGAGATCCATCCACTACTATTATTTCTTATATAGGAGGAAAATATTCTCAAATAGTTTTGAGTCATAGGCTGGTGAGAGAAATCACATCCATCTAGACCCTAGGGAGAGTTTTCCAATATATAAGACAAACCCTAAGGTTGAAATATGACTAGTTGACCTTCATTAGTTATTGTTATATGAATAAGTTGACATCCAGAGAAATAGAAAATGAAATTCTTATGGAGTAATGACAACATCATCCAGCAAACCAAACCCATATAGATAGAGTCATTGAGATTGAGGACAATTCTAAAGCTCAGCTAATAGGAACCTCTTTATAAACTCATCATCAGAATGCATGCGATATTGGGGTTCATTTTTGTGATTTCCAACAATCATGGCTCTTTGATTGGAAGAATTTTAGGAAGTGTGATGTGAACTAGAATCCATATGAAAATATTTAAGTGGCATATATCAGAAAAATAAAATATAAAATCTTTTCAAATGACGACATAATAAACCAACAGAATCATGGGCATCGCATGAATCAGAAAATCCATTCATGAATCTCCCAAAGGAATCACAAATCACCTGACCCCCAAAGGTATCATGAGTCACATAAATCTTGAAGTGAATCCTGAAATTTCATGACCCCTTAGATACTTGTGATTTTGTGACCTAGACATGATCACAAAATCGCATGATAAATGATCAGCCATATGACCAAGCCAACAGATCCCATGAAACTTTAAATAAAATCGCAATCCTCATTTTCAAAGTTTAATAAATTATTGAATTATATTTCATAGTTGTATTGTAAAAGATCTTGAGAAAATTTGGTCTTATGAATAAGTTCTTGTGAAGTTGGATCTCGATAAAGGCTCATGAATAGGTCTCGTGATCAGTTCTCACAGAATGGTCTTCTGACAGTGGCACGTAATGAAGGCAAGGAAAGAGATCTAGAGGAATGAGTAACCAGTGAAACGAAGATTCCCTCCACTCACCTATATATAGGTTATTTCATGGAATACCAAGCATCACTCGATAGACCAAACATTTACCAAGACACTAATTCATGATAATACCAAAGACTCTAGCAGGCATTTACTTTCCTCTAAACCTACCCATTATCCCCATGAATATCACTCCTGAGGGGGGAATTTTTTGAATCCCACCAAATGAGAATTATAAAATTCACAAAGGAATTCCTAAATATGGGTATTATTTCTCCTACAAAAAGGAAAATAAAGAAGAAGGTGGATGGGACCTGCGGATCTCATGAACCTACAAGGGATGCATGGTTGCGTGACCATCACGAGGTCACATAAAAGAAACATGTTTAGTGCATAACCTACATTGAATCCTATGGATCCCCTTTTGACATGTCCTCCTACTCTTGAAAAGGAACCTTAGAAAAATAGTGGTCAAGTGGTAAAGTCCAGATAAACTCTCCTAGGCCTCAAGATTTTTCAATCGGTAGGTTCCTAACAACCCATCCAAAAATCCATAGAAAATATGAGTAAAATATATAAAATATGGGAGTATCTTGTAGTCATAAGGATCACGTGATGCATTGCAATGGGGGGGATGATTTTCCTTCACAAAATTTGATAAAACTCATGGGACCCCCAAGACTTTGTAAAATAAAACAAATGAAATAAAATTAATGAGTCAGGTGCCACTCACAATCATAAAAATCACATGATACAGCCCTAATGGTTCACAAGGCACCACGAGACCATGATGACATGTCTGCCTCATCTTGTGAAATCCCTTTGTATTGTCATCCCCATCACCTAATGAGCCTCGAGTATGTCCAAGTGACCTCATTCTCCCCCTTTGTCTCCCTGAGGACAAACATATGGTTTTTCCCAAAAATTATCACATATCCCCATAGGAACTTTGTTGGTAACATGACACATCACCAAAAAATAGTGTAATTTTCCTTGACAATACTCATGAAACCTCTCATGATCCCTGGCCTTTGTAAAATAAAAAATGGAAATAAAAGGTAAGGGGGCAGGAGCATCTTATGGTAATAAAACTCATGCAATTCTCTAGGGATTTCCCTAACATGGTCTCACAAGAAACTTGTAAAAGTTTCCCTAATCCAGTGAAGGCCCCTTAATAAAACATCCTTATCTCTCAAAAAATCCCAAACAAGTCACCTGAGATCACACGAAGGAATTTCAATAAGAGTATTATTCTCACGAAGGCTCTTGGACATGTCAATATGATAATATGGAAGTAATTTGGTGTATCCACAAGATTCAATAAGGACTATTTAATTGGTTATAATCCAATAAAGGGGGCACTGACGGAGTACTCTCAAAGTTTCTGAAAATTAAGTTATGCCCTTGGTGCAATCCATGACAGAGGCTCATTAAGACGTGTGACGATAAAGTCCTCTTCTAACTCCATATTGAATCTACATGAGATATTCCACATAATGTAGTGAACAACTGGGGTGTTAAGGCTTATAAATTCTTGAACCCAAGATGAGAAAAATTACATTCAACTCTGGGTGGACATAAAAAAATATTGTAACCTCGCACTGGCACTAGATCATATTTCTCAGAGTAGTTTATCTCAAAATATGATAGTTTTTCATTATTTAATATTCTATAAAACATTTGGAGTGATCAGGAACCTTTCATAAAGCACTTATCGTAATCATTCATTGATCACATGAAGGAATTATGGAAGGACATGCGAGGGACATCCCACAAAACAACTAGACCACATGAGACATAAAACAAGCTAACATTTAAAATATATAACGCATTCATGATATAAAGGTAGGAACTAAGACTAATAAATAGGATACTTAAGTGAAATACAAACATGCTCATCCTCCTATGCTTCTCATGAACCCTTCGGGTCATGAGACAACACTAGTACTTGTCCCCCAAATCATGTGGCACTCCTTGGGTGTACTGTTTAGATCATTTGAACTCCTATGGACATATCAAATCAAGTCATATGAAGCCCCCTGGCATGCAACCTTGGTCTCATCAAACACTCAGAACTTGTCATCTGAGCCTTGAGATTCTCTTTAGATATGTCACCTAATCTACATAGAAGCACCAGTTCATGTCATATAGGGCTCATGGTGGCACTCGGTCATGTCAACTATCTCTCACAGCATCTTCCAAGCACACTATCTAGGTCTCACGATGTCTTCCAGACATGTCATCCAAGTCTCGTGATGTCCTCTAGAAATTTCAGCCAGCACATGGGACACCCTTCGAGATATGTCACACTAACTCACATGACACCCTCTAAGGGTGTCAACAAGATCTCACGATGACACCAAGGTTTGTCAGTCATATTAGGCATCATCATCGAGACTTTTCATCCATGTTCATGTGATAGAATCCATAAAAAACCATCCATGTCTTGTTATTCCCTTTGAACAAGTCATCCTAGTTCATGCGAAAATCCATAGACATGCCATTTTGGATATACGACAACCCTTGTAAAATCATATTTGATCATGAGATTGTCCAAGGAAATGTTAGGAAGACATTATCTAACATGTAAAAAAATCAATAGAGGAATGTTGAGTGGAAAATCAAAATGTATCAGTAATTCAAGCAAGCCAGTTCATCAATTGAATCCTGGGACTTAATAATTTTGTATAACCTCAATGTGTAAGATCAAATCATAATGTAAACCTCACCATGTAATCCCCAACCAATTGAACTATGTGAACTCTGTATCCTTCCATAACTAGGATATATAGGACACCTTCCTAAGGCCGGATATCCATATTAAACCCCCAAAGGTTTATCCCAGCACATAAGTCCCACATTCATAAATAGTGAAATTGATCATATTCTATCCCTTTATTCCCACATGGAGTATAAATCATGTTGACATAGGAGGTTTCAATGATCATATCATTTTAATCATAAAATTATAAAAGGAAAAGGGAATCCTGGGATTTGATAATTTTTCTCATCTTCGGTGTGTAAGAGCCAATCATATGGGAAACCATAGTGTGTTAGTCACAACCAATGGAACTATAATGACTCTAATTACTACTATAACTCGGATGCATAAGACACCTTCTTAAATCTCAATCACCACATTAAAACACCCTAAGGGAAGTCCTAGCACTTAATTCCCACATCCTCAAGAAATGAAATTGATTTTTTCTATCCCTTATTTGTCACAATGTGCATAGATTATGTGGAATTAGGTAATTTCAATAATTAAATGATATATGCCATAAACCTCCACAAAGGAAACGAAAATGGTAGTGTGTAAGACCCAATATATTGAACTATGAGGAAATTAATTCCTAACATAACTAGGATACGTAGGTTATCTTCATAAGGTCTAATCCCAAGATCAAATGAGCATACACATAAGTATAAGCCCTTCCATGTATCTGACATTTAAACCATCATGATCCAATAATTTCTATGGGCTGATTATCTTAC
Organism: Viscum album; assembly: GCA_963277665.1. Taxonomy (NCBI): domain Eukaryota; kingdom Viridiplantae; phylum Streptophyta; class Magnoliopsida; order Santalales; family Viscaceae; genus Viscum; species Viscum album. Next base: position 870,493,501 of record OY728157.1, read on the forward strand.
CTCATCTGTCAATGGACAATGAACCAATTGAACTGCGATGAATCTAATTCCTAGCATAATCAGGTTGCGTATGAAACATTACTAAGGATTGATCTCGATATTAAAACATCCCAAGGGTTTTCACAGTACATAATCCCCACATTCATATGCAATGAGGTTGGTCACTCACTATACCTTTTTTCTCACACCAAGCATAGCTCATGTGGGATAAGGGAATCATAATTAACACCTCATTGGCATCGTGAATCTCTACATTCCATGAATATCCTAGCATTTAATCTTCTATGAGTGTAATTATATAAACCTCCCACATATGAGGACATATACCTTTGGGATAGTCCCAAGGGTGTGATAAAACTATGATAACTCTAATTCCTTCCATAACTAGGATATGTAGGATGTCCCCTCGATGCTCGAGCTCAAATATTTGAAACCCAATTTCCCACACATGTTTCCTCTATGTATGAAATTAAATTTCATGGGTTTTAACTAACTATTTGGGTTTTGATTCCTTTTATAACCAAGATACATAGGACTTCTCATAATGTCTCAATCCCCTCCTAAAAATATTAATCTCCTCCTGATGTGCTAGTAAATTCCAAAGTATTTGGTTGTACGGATTCAGCATATAAAGATCTAATCTTTACTAGGAAATGGATGGAGAACCTCGGATACTTATAGGTGGATTCAATAATTAGATTCCACTGTTCTTTTTTAATAAGGCATATTTAACCTATAATTATTTTTTTAGGGTAACTGGTCTCAAACCAGGATTAGGATTTGATTATCGAACATATCTTAAATATATAAGAGAGTCCCATAGTGGGAAAAAATTCCCCTAAAAAGGTGTGATGAGCCCGACATCACATCCTCTCAACCAATGTGAGTCCTTAAGTGTCATTGGTTCTAAACCTTCAATTGACCACCTTACTTTGGAAAGTATGTGTGTACCTAGTTATAAATTATGGAACCATTGAAAGTTTCTACCAATAACAACAATGTTGATCTATTATTAATGATTCTGCAGGAAATTAACCCCCCACAATTGACCATCAGACCAAACAAAAAATGTACCATCATTTTCCCCTCTAACGTCGAAACAGTAACATAATTTTTATCATGAGTTTTCGATTAGTATGAGGCATAAGATATAACCATATAATTATAAATGATAACACATCTCAATACTTTTTTTCATGCATCATAATAAATCCCAAACTCATCTTCACTATATTGTAGTGTGAACATAGGTTCACTGACTAAACTTTTCTTCAGTTCCTTGAAATTTTCCTCACAAAAATATGTCCAAAGGAACTTTGTGACCTTCCGAGTCAACTTGGATGTTGGAGTTGATATAAATGAGAAATATCTCAATAAGTATTGGTAATGTCTGGTCAACCTAGTAAAACTGCAGATCTCGTTCAGTGTGGTTGGGTTGGGCCATTACTTATTAATTTTATTCTTTGAAGAATCTGCTGGTACACCCTTTCTTGAGATTATATGACTCAAGAATAAAGCTTTATGTATTTAGAATAAAAACTTTAAAAATTTCGCATACAAATTCTCTTTCCTAAAGGTATTCAATATAATACTCCAATGGTCTTCATGTTATTACATTCTCTTGGAATATTTTAGAATATTACCTATAAAAACTTCCACAAACTGATTGAGATAATCTATTAAGACACTATTCATTAGATACATGATGATAGAGGGGACATTGGTAAGTCCAAATAGAATCACTATAAATTCATAATGACCATACCACTTGTGGAAGGTTGTATTGGGTATATCCTCCTTATTTACCCTAAATTTATTATATATGGAACAATGTTTAATTTCAAAAAAATATTGAGATTAGCATTGTTGATCAAACAAGTCATCAGTATAGGGTAGAGGGTACTTTAAATTTATAGTGATCTTGTTAACTTCAAAATAATGAATGAAAATATGCATCAACCCATCTTTGTTATTAATAAAAAGAACAATTTCAACCCATTGTGACACACTAGGGAATATGAATCGCTTATCAATATTCTCATATAGTTTCTTCTTTAAATTTAGTAAACCAATTAGGTATATTTTATATGAATTATTTTACATTGATTTAGCACCAGGTATGAGTTATATCGAAATATCAAATTCATGATTCATATGAAGATAATGAAATTATTTTGTAAATTAATTGTAATATTACTAAAAAATAATCGTATCATCAATTTTGAGTTTTTCCATAACCATTTGAGATAAATATTCATCATGAATAGTTAATAAGACTCATAAAATGGAATTGATTTCCATTCTAAGTTCATATTCATCCTCACACAAAACGATGGTTGTAGGTTGATTCAGAATATCTAATTTGACTTACCTTACTGAAAAATTGATATAGGATCTATATAAAAAGATATGACCAATTCTCAAAATCACATAAAATTCCAATAATTTAATAATAATAATAATAGTTTATAAGGAAATTTATTAAAAAAATTAACATTAAATTCCCAATCTTGGATTAGAGGATAATTGTTGCTTAACCATCATGATATGCTTCATTAATTGACATATCATAGGACCTTCCTTGGTCATGGGGTTATCCCTTGGATTAGATCATTGACTCGGATAATTCCTAAGTTCCCCACATATAAGACATTGAACTATTAGTGGTAATTTATGATTAATTCCATTTTCCACTTTTTAACTATTCATTTTTTACATCATAATTAGTTCCATTGTATCCTTATTTTCAACACATAGAACATCTTCTTGTTCCTTTGAGATATTTCCTCGGGTGATTATTCCGACATTGTTGATACGTAGGAAGCTGAATCTTCTTACCTCTATGACCTTTATCATCTAAAATTTCCTAAAATTACATTTTTATCTAATTTTTTCATTCATAAATTCACTTATTGTTATATTTGTAATAACAATTTGAGAAAGCTACATGGTAAAAATTAAAAGGTTTCACATTCTAGCTTCCTTTTCATGTGGTTGCTCGTGATGATGGTTATTGCATTGTCTAACACATTATATTTCTATATAATTTCCCCTAGTTAAATTCATTTAATAAGAACAAAAAACTTAGAGTCATTATCATATGTTAGTAATCAGAGAAAACAAGAATATGACTATGAAAATTATTTTTTTGATGTCCTAAATTATGTCACTTTATTTCAACCCATAACACTTTAAGTTCATCTCATATAACAAAGTCTTATCATATGTTTTCATAGATTTCATCCTCTCATTATTCATAATGGTTCATAAATATAATTTCAACTAACCACATCTTATCCTTTGGGAGTGTTTATCTAGGTGTACAGTCTTAGAACCATTCATTATGCACGAAGTGAAAATTGAGTTAATACTCAAACATCCTTTTCCATGTGTTTACCCATAGGTGAATTTTTAAAATAGACACATCCAGTTTCCAGTATCCAAATAAGGATTTAATTTAGAGGAAACCATATAATCTCTAGATTCAAAAAACAATATGATTTTATCCAGTACATAGAAATATACCCAGAGTTTTCAACAAATTTCTCTAATATTAACCAACAAAAATAATTAAACCCTACTATAATACCAAATATGGTGACACAAGCATCACATGCATATATATTACATAATTTTAAATTAATATTCAGTACTTAACAAAAAAATACACACCTGAGGACCAAAACGGATTAGAGTCTTTAGAGACTAGATACAAAATAATGTTATTTCATGAAAGATATTCAATATCTCACACAATGTTCTTATTACATCTTAGACATACCCAGCTTAAAAACATTCTTTATAACCTGGGGAAATTAAACATAAGAAATAGTAAGATTAAGATATCAAATACAATATATCAATCAATGATTATAAGGGATCATAAGACAATCAAAATGGTAGAATAACATGATAATAACAAAATAAATTCATACCCAATTACTTGAAGATATTAAATCATGAATCAAAGAATATGGGTTTTTCATTTAAAAATACATAAGTCATAAGAGTGTGAAATAATTTATAATCAATAATGATCCATGAGAAAAATATAAGAAGAATAATATATAATTTTTTGGCATACAAAGAATCATATAAAATCATTTTATTATTTAGGGTTCTCCGCCAAGACTATCATAGTGGAAAAGTCCCATAGTGGATTGGGTTTATTCTCTATTTCATTATTTCCTTAGTCAAGGTTCACTCTCAATACTATCATAGTAGAAAAAGTCTTGTAGTGGATTGGGTTCACCCCTTATTCCATCATTTATTTACTCCAGGTTAACTCCCAATACAATCATAGTGGAAAGATCCCCATAAAAAATGTGTTCACTCCACATTCTGATAAATATTATCTAATGAGGAATAATTTTTAACCCAATGCATAGGACATATATATAATTATAGACTTACACGTCACATAAATACATATGTGTTCCTAAAGTTCATATAAAACTCATAAATTAATCATATCATAACCCTTGTAAATGAAATGGTTTTGATAAACATTCCATCATATCATCATAGCATAACCTATAGAAAAGAAATTGGTTTCATAAAAATTTCATCATAACTTAATTGATATTTTAGAAAAAATGGGTTTTATATAATTATCCTTAAATAATCATCATCATAAGATATCAAAAAGAAATAAATTAGATGGTATAATAATATCATATCCCTAGTTCAGAATAAGAAACATCAAAGGATATTAACATACATTAAAATTACCTTTAAAAGATAAGTTAATATTTTCTTTGAAAATAGAGAAAAGAACCTTTTATTTAGGTATCATTAAAAACATAAAATTTACTGAATATTGAGAAAAATATTTTCTTTTAAAATATAAATTGAAAATTATAAATGAATCTTCAAATAAAATAATGGTCATAACAGTGGGAATCTATTTATGACTTATATGTTAAAAGAGAACAATATTATCAAACATTTTTAAAAATTCAAAAGTGAGTCATAAAAAATATTTAAAAGTAATAATTTTAATATTTTTTTAAGAAAGTAAAAGGTAATAAAAATAATATTTCATATAAATTTAAGTATAGATAAAAAAATCCATAAAACATTTTGAAGAATGCATAGATGAAAGAAAAAGTTCATCGACCAAAGAAGAAATAAATTTTATTTAAAAAAACTCAATAATTTTAAGTAAAAAATAGATTAAAATGATAATAATAAATTAAAATTATAGGTAGTAACAATTTTATATTAAAATATGTGAGGTTTAAAGTATAAGGACCATATAATTTCCCACAATATAATTTTTAGCATAAACAATATCCAAAATAAATAAGATTGTAACAAAACCCTTTCCTCAAGTCCCATCTTGATCTGAACACATTCATACCAACTATTTAATAAATATAGATTTATTATAAATCTATTATAGAACCATATTCACACATAACTTACAATGTATTATTATTTTACTATTATCTATTTATTAATATGTATTCATTAAAATGAACATTCGAGTGAAAATTGATCTTTCTTTCATGCATGTTTTGGATTCATGGTTTCAATACTTTAACCCTTGACATGATTTAATAATTTATAGAATCCAAATGATGTAAAAATTATCATATTTATTCATTATATACACTTTTATAACCATTCATATAAATTTGTGATGAAAAATTAATTTTATCACTTTGCGGGGGTGGTAGTCCACAAGTACACAAGGGTGACGTTTCCACTTTTCAATGGATGGCATAAAATAAAGTTATAAAATAATTAAAAAATTTATAATAATAATTATATCATAAATATATCCATATAACCATCCATATAAAGAGTAATTGAAAAACGAATCACATCACTTTGTGGGGGTGGTACTTCACACGCACGCATGAGTGACATTGTCATTTTCTAACAGATGGGTATGAGATAGAAAAATCCTATAAAATTAACATATAAAATATTATAATAGTTAATAAACAGATTCAATCATGTTAATATGGTTATATAACATTCTTAGGATGTTTAATAAGAAAGAAACATAAAATAAATCGGTAAGAACAAATACCTCTTCTTCGATTCTCCTGATTTGAAGGGCATGTTAAGGCTTCTGGGATAAGTATTTTGGGAATAAAAACACCTCAAGGTCATAGATGAGGACTCATATAGAGTGTTTTATAAAATCTTTGTTAAGATAATTTGATCATGAGGTTATTAGAATATAGGATAAGAGGTTTTATTTTATAAGTGAGGGAAGTGACACTCATGTAAATACATAAAACATTAAAATATAATAAAGTAATATTCATGTGAAGTGGAACAAAAGAAACAAAAATTAAAATATAATATAATTTTGTTCTAAATATACGTAATAAATAGGATTGAGATAGTTTTTTAGGTTATTTTAACCCATATCTCTTTAGTTTATACTCTCATTAACCCTTTTAACATTTACCTTAGTAATGAATTTATACCTCAATTACTATTCATAATGACAAAAAATAAAATTGATATCAATAGAAATTTTAAATAGGATAATTAAGAATATATAAATAATTTTAATAAATTTAATCTCTATAATTAGAATAAATTCATTTTAAAATAAGTTTTTAAAATTCAACGAAAACCATTTTTAGAAAAATCCATTTTTAAACATAAAATTGAATTTATTAGTATTTTGTTCTTATTAAAAACAATTATATGAGTTTTAAAATATTTTATTGAATATATTATCTAAATATTTCACTAATATACTTTTTAAATAGTTATTAATTGAATTTATTTTGATAATAACATATTGTGGGAAAAACAATTTTTTAGCAAAACATATCTTTTTAACTTTCAATGATATGATTTTCATTTATAACCAATTGATAAACAAAGATTTAATTTTATATATATATATATATAATAATTTTTCATAATTTAGTCTTTATTATCCCTACCCTTCAATCTAATGGATTGGAAATAACTCACATTTAATAATAATAATTCGATAGTATATCAAGGTTCGTTTGAACTCAGTGTGGCATGAAAATAAATATAACAAAGAAAGAAACTTTTCCTTAAAGATAAATATATGGGGTTTACATTATACCCCATTATAATAATTTCTCACCTAATATTATATTATTCTGATATAAAAATTCGAGGATACCTTTTCTTTATCAAATCCTCTGGTTCCCAAATAGCCTCATCAAATTTATGGTTTCGCCACAAAACATTGATCACCAAAGTGGTATTATCCACAACACCTTAAATCATTGATCTAGAATATATAATTTTTGTTTCTAATAAGAGAAATATTGATCTAGTGGTGGGGCCATTGATTTTAGTATATTTTAAGGATCAAGCATATACTTCCTCAGGAGAGATACATGGAAAACATTGTGAAATTGAGAAAGATTTAGTAGAAGAACCATGTGATAAGAGAATATCCTGTTACAATTAATAATTTCAAATGTACCAATATAACTAGGGGAAAATTTTTCCTTATTTAAAAATCTCAAAACCTTCTTCTGAGGAGATATTCATAAGAATACCTTATCAGAAACTTATAAATCTATATTTCAACCATGATCGTCAGCGTAACTTTTATATTAACTTTCAGCTGACCTCATATTCTGAAAAATGGGTTTAACCTTATATTATATTTCATTGTCCATATTAGGTCCCAATAGATGTAATTCCCCAAATTCATCCATGAACATTGGGGTTATACACTTTCTTCCATAGAGGGATTCATATAGAACCATATGAATTCTTGAGTGAAAGTTATTATTGTAAGAAAACTCAACAAAAGAAAACTGTTGATCTCAAAAACCATTAAATTCCAAATAAAATTCTATAAATATATCTTAAATATTTTGAATGGTCCTCTAAAAATGACGATATCTAGGGATGATATTTAGTTCTAAATTTTAACTAAATCTTCAAATATTCAAAAAGAGTTCTCTAAAAAATTAGTAAACCTAAAATCCCAATAAAATACAATACAATGTGGTACTTCATACTAAATTACCACTTACATAATGTATATATTGGTAAGAAAGTAAAGATATAGATATACCTAATTTAAATGAAATGGGATGACATTGTAAGGTGATTGACTATATCCCAAATAAACAATATGGACTTTAGATTTTAGGGGTAGTGTGATGATGAAATACATGGTGATGTTTTATCATTCCAATTATATTATAGTTAATAGTTATAACATCTTATTAGAATTATTTATATTATAATAAAAAAAATTCATACCAGTCATCAAGATACATATTCCTCAATATCCCTTTCATGTTCTCACGCCAGAAATACTCTTTCAGATCTCTATATATCATCATATATCTAAGATTAATTGAAAATGAAAAACTATTATCATCATAAAATAGATCCTTCTTCAAATATAGAATTTATGGGACACATATGTAATTCCTAAACCATATCATTCCAAAAAAATCATTGTTAAACTTATGAACATTTATTACTTTCTTCTATAGTTCCACATCTTCCTTCTATGCCTCTTTAATCCTTATATGGATGGATATTTGAACTTTCATCTGATAAAGACATGATATATCCCCTTTAATTGTGATTTAAATATATATATTTTAAAAATCCATAAACATTATTTCCATTTAAATCCTCACTATAGACAATCCTAGGGAAAATCTAGCATAGTTCTTCTGGATTAAAGCATTGGCAACCTTATTCTCCTTCCTGGGTTAACAATGTATTGTCTGGTAAAAATATTAATTCAACTACAACCATATATTTTTGTGAATATTCAACTATTTATGTGTTAATATATACTTAATGATATTATAATCAATATATATCAATGATTTCTCCCTAAATATAATGCCTCCATATTTTCAATGAAAAAATAAATTCAACCAAATCCCAATCAAGAGTCCAGTTTTTTTCTCATGAATTTCCAATTAGAATGAGGAGTAATCTTTTACCATTTCATTATACATGATGACTAATCCTATTCCACTATTTTATGTATGATTATAAATAAAAAAAATATTCTAAATTATAGATTAGTGTGAGTGAAAGAGAATAAACCAAAATTCTTTTCATTTTGTTGAAATTTTCCCCACATTCATCTATCCCAATGAACATAGATAGATTCCAAGTCAAATTGGTTATTAGATTTTATATCCATTATAAATATATCAAAAAGGGTCTATAGTATCCATTAAATCCAAGAAATCTATGCATCTCGATCTCTATGGTTGGTCTAGTCAATTGCACAATAATTTTTTCCATTGATGGATCTACTAATGTACCCATGCATGAGATTATATAACCCATGAATGAAACTTTCTATAGCTAAAATTAACACTTGATAAATTTGTAATGTTTTGAGTCCCAAAATTTAGAAAATTATATAAGATATGTATTTAAAAAAATAAAGCTGTCAATAACAAGGTCAAATGAACTATAATTAGAGTATATTTGAAAAAAGACACAAAAATGTATAACAATCCACGTGTTCCACATAGAACAAGAAGACTCTATATAGAACCCACTAATTCGTATATCTCCCACCCAAAAATAAAATTCATTTTAAGAGAAATGCAGTTACTCTACTACCCCCATAAATAGAAGTAATTTTTGGCATGAGGAGATATCTCTACACCCACCCCCAGAAAATATAATCAATTTATAGAGACAGGTGTATCCTCTAAGACCTATACAAATAAATGTTTTTTATAGAGTGGTGTGTTGGTTCATCACCCACCATATAGTTTTTGAGATATTATGCGGCCAAACATTTCAGTAATGTGTTTTTTCACACATTTCTTATAAATAACTGACTTCCCTCAAAGAAAAGGGACACATATAGGAAGAGAGAGAATGAGACTAAGACACTATAGGACAATAGAGCACCCTGAGATGGGAAGGTTGAATTAGGGTGTAAAATTTTTATTTTAAATAAATGGATCTTGTTCTCACATTAGTAGGAACTTGTTAAAATAGTTTGTTGGAATAGTGTAGTAAAAAAACATTCACATGCAAAGAGACAACACAACAGTTTTACATGGTTTATCATTAAGGGATGATCCAAGGGGCATACTTCGATAGTGTGTCAGTCATAACTAAATCCACTAATATTGACTATTTATGGAATACATAAGTTCAAACATAGTCACTTTGTGCTAGGAATAATTCCTTTATAAAATTTTAGGGATAACATGTTGCCTCCCTCCGGACACTTCTTTCAACTCCACATAGTTCACTGCTTTGAGAAAAGTCTAACTAAGTTTATTTACATGAAGGTCACTTAAATGGATTTACATTAAATTATTTGTACCTATTTAGCATGATAAAATTCTTTCACCATAGACCTGAGTTGATTCACTCTAAAAGCACTATTCATTGTAACATGATATTCAAAATTGTTGTTCGTAGAGGTCCTTCGTAAATATCACAACCTCTAGAAAGCTAACTGCCTTCGTGGAACAAACTGCCTTCTAGAATCTCACTAAGACATCGAGTAATACCCTATCATCACAAATCACCTATTAATTAGAAGCATTGGATTCATTAAAGACTTAAAAATTCTTTTCACGATGATCAATATCACATATAAATACAGATTTTCAAAGCTCCCCTATCTTCATGAATTCAAATCGAATCTATATTTTCTCTGATTATTTCATTTCAAACAAAGTGGGGGTAGCCTTATATTTATAGGCTATCCCAGTCACGATGCTCCACCGCCTCTATCACATTTTTTGGATAATTAAAAAATATATTCGTAGTTCTGCTCTAAGTGTTAATATCTATTAATATTTGACACTTATGTGAAGCTTTATATCAAACCATCACTCACTCATGATGCTTTAACTCTCATAATCACAGAGAACACCATTACCATCTGAAATGCTCCACATCTTTGTGAACAAAAACCAAGTATTTTAGAAACCCATTCATTTACCATATTTTGGAAGATTTGATTCCAAAAATCAACCCTTCACCATAAAATCCCTTCCTCCATGTTTTTGACCCTAAATATTTTGAAATCACTGAGAAATTATGCCACCTTCAACACTATTGTCAGCCTGTATTATAAGATCACTTTTGTTGAAAACTCCTTGATCAAACCAGTGTGGATTAAAAAAAACACAAACCTAACTCCATTACCAATAAATAATATCCTTAGTTCTAACAGATATAAGAGACAAGATAAAGATATATAATGAAATTTCCATTTCAAGAACCTTGAGACTTGGTCTCATAGCAAACCATAAAGAACATTCTCACCATATAAGAAGATAAATCTCCCCACAAATAAATCCTTCCAAAATAGACTTGACTACAAAGGATATAGTTTAAAAAAGGGGAGACACACCTGGTTGTCTGCAAAGAAGTTTTTTCTCCTTTATGAGTAAGCCCCTTCATGAAGGAATACCCCTTTTCAGGGGACCTAGAGCGTCCTAGCCTTAAACATTATATAATCTAGAAAATTATTTTATATTTCACTTTCTTACATTATCAAAGATATTTTCAATATATCATTTTAGATAATTATAAAATAATCCATACATATCAAAACACAATAATAAAAAGTGTTTACTACTAAAACTATATTCATTTCTTCCATAATACAGTTTGTTTTTAAAAAAACATGACATCTTATCAAGAAAAATCTTCACAACATTCATCTTGGATTCTTTTATCTTCTTACCCATCCTTAAAAACTATGAAAAAACATTTCAAACAGGGGATGAGCACAAAAAGAATAGTAAGGTACATAAAAAGATGGAAAGAAATCATTAGATAATGAATAATTATAAACATATTAAACCATTTTCACAAATAAATATTTCTCACCCCTAAAGTAACATATACTTTGTGAAAACAAGAGATTTCCATAAAACATAGAAAAAATAAATAAAACCATAAATGTAAATTGGGACATTTTTTACATAAAATCTTAACCCTTAAAGATAACATATGATTTTTAACCCTCATAGTTACCTAACAATGTAACCCTTAGGGCTACCTTATGATGTAACCCTCACGGCTACCTTATGGTGTAACCATCACATTTACACATTGAATAACCATTATGGTCATCTTCTAACATAAACTTACCCAATACATTGGAGGGGGATATAGTTACCACCATTCATCATAAATAGTTCACAATAACCAAAACATAATCATAAAATATGAATAATTGAATCATAAAAACAATCTATTTGAATTTTTTAGAAATAGAAATTTAAAAGATGAATTTTAAAGAAAAGTTCATTACCTTGGGTGGACATCCTCCAAATGTGTTCAAAACTATTGTATAATGGTTTAAAGATTGTTATTAATTTATCAAATAACTATATTTATATTTTTAATACCTTATATGATCTTTTTATAAAATATTACCATCCATTAATTGATATTTTTTTTATTTTAATATTGTGTGTGCGTTTATTTCATGGTTTTCATGGTTGGTGCATTATGGGTTTTCTTGTTGAATGGAAGAAAAATAGATAAGTTAGAGGAAATGGAATTAATATGTTTCCATAATTATAAATTATACCATATATCATTTTTTTCTGATATGAGGATGATTCAATAGATAAAATATTAATGAAAATGATTTAATTTATTTTGGCGGTTTTTATGGACATCACGAACTTATATCATTTTTTTAATATTATGTTTTTATATTGGTTAAAAAACATTATACAACTTATAATATGTATAATAAAATCTGATTTAACCATAATAATGGATTTATGAACATACTTAAAGGTAGTAAAATAAAATAAAAATACATCGTTCATGATGACTATAAATCGACACATCAAGGACAATGTTTTGATTTTTTATAATAAGAGGAGAAGATGAGAGGATTGATGATGGATATTACATTAAAACAATAAAATTATAGTTTATTTAAGATACTAGACTTGTCATGTCACTTGGATAAGGGTAGTTTGTGATATAATAAGAAAAGAAAAGAAATTTAAAATAAATTTGAAAGAAAATGAAAGAGGATTTTACCTCTTGAAATTATTCTCCTTGAGAACCTCCTTAAGACACTTGTTTTTGGTCTTTTGGTGAGACTAGAAGGTCTTGGACATGGGGAACAGGCTTTTTAAGGGAATATGTCATAAATTAAGCAATATACAAGGCTTTGGTGGTGTTCTGAGAAGTAGTAGTGATGGTTGGTATTTATAGTGGAGGAGAGGAGTGTTTTTTATTATTATATTCATTAGTTTATTATTTTGGATAATGACTATGAATAGTTTGAAGCTTATCAATAAATATATTAAAATAATGAAAGATATTTTAAGATTTTAGGATTACAATATCCATACATCATATATGACTCAATAATTCAAGAATTTGTAAAATACTGTAAATTACCATATTTCACTATTCACCAAAAAATCAACTATTTTTGAAAAATCCCAAAAAACCTCCCTAACCATTTTTTGTTGTGTAGAATTAAAAAATTAAATCAATTTTATGGAAATACTTTTCTAAATATAAGAATATAATTTTTATTTAAAATCATTATTTATTTAAAAAATACTAATTTTAAAATTATAACTCATTTTATGACACTTTTGAAAAATTAATTAAGGTATCATAAAATTATATTATAATAATAAAACAACAAAATATCAATTTATGAAACTAGTTTATAAATATAAGTTTTCTTTTAAATCATTATATAATTTATAAAATTGTAAATTAAAATTTATGTATCCCAAAAATACCAACACTTAATTTATCATTTCAAAAATATTTATTTATGTATTCCATGATATAAATATATCATATTTAAACTTATAAGATACATAATTTTTATATATAATTTCATAGGTGTGGTTACTATTATTTTTGTATAGATTATTTATTTCTATAAATACAAATTATTTTATTATACATTTATAAATAATTTAGCTATTTAATTATATAATGAAAAAAATGTATTTTATAAGCACTTGTGTTGTTACATTCTACCCACCATCTATAAATTTCTTCCTCAAAATTTTTATTCACTTATTAAATAAGTGGGGATACCTTTCAATCATAGAATTTTTAGATTGCCATGTTCATTCTTTAACCATGTGGTTTCTCCAAAAAACCTTATCATAATGAATTAATTTATTCTGCAATACTTTCTCTCTATGATTACGAATATTAAAAAGATTTTTCTTATAAGAAATGTTCTTTTCCAGATGAATGACTTATTAAATCAAAACAAGAGATGAATATGGCACATAGATTCTCAACATCAAAAATTGAAACACATAGTGTAACTGAAATAAAATCGGAGGAAAATCTACTCAGTAGGAAACCTATCCAACTTTATCTGGGATTTTATATGGTCTAATGAACCATGGACTTAGCTTTCCTTTCTTACCAAAACTTAAAACACTTTTTCAAGGATTGATTTAAAGAAAAAAATGGTCACCTACCTTGAAAAAAAAGTCTTTCCTCTTATTATCTGCATAACTTTTCTTCCTACTTTATGTTTTCCGCATGTGTTGTTGGATCATATTAAATTTCTTAGCCACTTCATCTACTAATTTTTGTCTCATTAACTTCCTTTCCCAAATTCATCCCCAAATTTAGTAGTTCAACACCTCTTTCAAAATAATGCCTCAAAATATGTCTTTTGTATACTAGAATGAAAATTTTTATTATATAAAAACTCAACTAAAGAAATATGTTGATTGAAAATTCCTTGGTAATACATTGAACAATAATGTAACATGTCTTCTAATGTCTGAATTGTTCACCCAGTATATAAATCTTATTGAGGATGAAAGGTTGTGCTGAAATTTAATTCAGTTTTGAATGACTTCTAAAGTCCTTTACAGAAGTTAAAAGTGAAACTCAGATCACGGTTCAATACAATAGAGAGAGGAACTACATATAACATAAAAAATATATTTCTGTTATATTCAAGGAATTTGATCTAGAGACAAAGTGTCTCGAATAGGAAGGAAATGTGAATATTTATTCAGCCGATAAATAATAACTCAAATCACATTGTTACTTCATGTAAGAACCCTGGTTTTTATATTAGATATGGATTCATTATATTTTAATATTAATTTATTAATTATGGACTAATATGAATACCCTTTGAAGTCATTGAAGCTTCGGGGGTGTACAGGGCTTGTTTGGAGCCTGAAACCCAGTTTTGGGGTGATATTGTTCTAGCAAATGGTTAGTGTAAACCGTACGGAGTAGGCTGCATGGTTTACCAAACCATGTGAGTGGTGTGAAGTGAGTAGAGATAGTTCATACTGCTTGTCCAAACCATGAGGAATGGTCTACAAGTAAATGCATATAGGTCTGTAATTTTTGCAGACTTTGACAGAGGGTTAGTTCATAGTTTATATATAATTTGTAAATCATGAGGGTAAACAGTGCGGGTGCACCTTTGGCATATAGAAACTATGCATAGTTGGTTCATGGTTTTCTAAACCATGCAGTTAAAACATGAAATCCATGTTTTTTTGGTATTTTATAATTTTTAATTAAATTAAAAATCCTTCTTAAGAACTAATAATCCTATTTCACCCCACGTATAGTAGAGGATTCATTTTGAAGCTCTCTTCGATGAATAAAGTTGGATTTAAGGTATCTTATCTATCCAATATCAAATTTTTGGATAGTTTGTCTCATCAAATCCACATCAGTAAGATCTACATTCCTTTTTATTAGTTCTCAATTCTTCTAGGTATCGATTGCGCTATTTGGATTTAGCCTCAAATGCTCTAATTCATTGTTCTTCATCTACTCTTCATATTTCTTCTAAACCGAGTCAAATTAGGACTTCATACTAGATGTTCACTCCACTACCAAGATAAGGTATGTGTTTTATACATTTCTTTTGAGTCATGGTTCCTTATTGAGCTATCGACCACTATGTCACCCGCCATACTTTTTGGCGCGACCCCTAAATTGAACCATCCAATTGAATTAAATGACCATGGACCTATTATAGATTCTCGTAGGTTACTTTGAGATGCTTTGGTGGTTTTTAACCTAACCTAAGTCCACCCATGGGGTGTTCCATGCCATTTCCTTTGATTTTGACCTTTGATAAACCACCCAAGATGTGTGTTATTGAGTTTCCCTAGATGTAGGAATATCAACATAAATTTAATGGAATTGAATTATAAAATTTAAAGATGTACTACCTACTTTCTCTTCATTTTTATGTTATTACATTCTTAAGTTTATTATATGGATTAAATATAATTAAGTAAATGGGTGGGTATATCCATATGGGGCGCTTAAAAGTCATGTTGATATAGATAAGTGGGTATACTCATTAGATGAATTTCTTTTGAAATGTGAATAATGAGTGGGTATACTCATTAGATATTCTGAATATGAATTGGGATTCATGAGTAGGTAAACTCATGAGTTATGATATGTTTAATTGTGAATGGAGATAAATGGGTTGCTATACCCATGTTATACGATGGAATGTCAATGGATAACATGAGTCAGTAGACTCATATGTAATATATGAAATAATATGAATGGATGGGTGTTTTTATGGTTCCCATGTATGGATCTCCATATATCATGAATGTAATAGTAGACGCCTTAGGTTGATTATTCCCATTGGGTCTTGATTCCTTGGGATGCCTTGGGCCGTGATACCCCTTGGATCCAGCTTGCTTGGACTCACATAGGACTTGACTAGTATGACATGCTCTTAGGACTCCAACCAGTGCCTATATTGAGTTTCCATTGAGGCTCTTCTAGGACTCAATGAGGATTCCTTGGTATTGACACCTTGGATATATCCCTTGTGTGGTCTGATAATTTAGTTAATGTAGCATGGTCATGGGAATTTAATTTACTCAGATTATATGGAAATGCTATAGTGATTTGATAAGTATGGATGTACAATGAGGTCATGTGGTTTACTTCTATTGTTATATTTTTCTGGATACAAGAGTCGATGCATATTTTGTAGGGAGCCTTGAGAGGCTAGTTGGTATCACATACATGGTACTGGACATTCCCTGGGCACTTTCTTTTTCTGTATTTCCTACCTTCTTATTGTTAACCTACCTATCTTGGTATATAACACATCATGGAATTGTATTGATCTTATGTGGATTCCTACTAAGATGTTTATCTCACACCCTATTTGGTCCACCTCAATGGCCCAAACAAATTATATGGATGCATGTGTGGATAGGGGAAATTTCCCTAACATGGTTTGTTGATTGTTTCTTTAGAGTAGGTGTCCACGGGACCAAGATGAGGCTTGCGATGATACTAAAAAACATTTTTTATTTTTGTCTTTTTCGACAATTTTATTGTATTGTACTTCCATGTACATGTTTTTGTTGTTTTCTAGATATATGTATCACCTGCATCATTGTATATGTGATTCTTCTAGATTGTATATTTATTCATGTATTCTTTACCCTTTGGTTATCTACTTGTTGTATCTTCTTTTACTATCTGTATGTTATTAACTTCCACTGTGATAAACTATGGTAAAGAGAGCATAGTCTCCCCACTAACACACATAGGCCCTCACTGTTATTCAGTATCCTCAGGTGTTTAGGGAGATGTGCTTGAGGCATTGTGATTGATCAGGCTTGAGTCACTATTGAGTGGCTTCCAGGTATGGGATGTTACAAAGTGGTATCAGAGGATTTAATTTCGGGTTTGGCTTACTGTTTAGTGAAAATAGATAGGGATGGGAAGGAAATGGAGTTTGGTAATGAGTTGTGCTCTGGTGTAGCTAACCCTGGTACAAGGAAAATCCAAATTTCTTTGAATGGATTGTTGTTTTTTAGTAATTTGACAATTACAATTCATTTGACTACATCGTTGGGTGATGAGGTCGTGTTGCTTTATTACTATTGATATGATTGTGGTTCTAGTTCTATTGCGACCTAATGAGATGAGGGTATGCCATATCATTTATCATATAAGAACCTTGCTAGAAATCACATGGAAGGAATTATGCCATGCCATTTAGGATGAATTTTTTCGCACATACTATTGTGATAGATGTTATGATAGTTTTTCTAGCTATTGTGATAGACTTTGTGCAGTGGATAGATAAGTGATTTCATGTTTCAATTCAGAAGGTGTATGGGCCCATATGGACTAGAAAATGATTCACCCTTTGACACTTTTTTTTGAAGTAAAATAAATGAGAAATGGTATGAATTATATGGGCGTAAAATTTTAGTTCATGTGGTTTTATAATACCTCATGGATTCGAAATTGGTGAAACATTAGTTAAATCATTTGAAAAAATGAATGTTAAATGAAAATGAAATTAAATATAAAATAGAGACTTGGCCTAGACCTAGCTTTTTATTGGGCATGGAAAAGATTTTCAAGTGGTTTTGGTGTCTATTATTTATATAGTCCTAGATTTAAGAGCATTTTGTGGGTTAGGACTTGGATTTATGAGGATTTTTACCTCTCCTACAATTTTAATTTGTTACTTTTGATATCATTATTTTCCAAGGCATGTGTTTGGAATTGTAAATACATGCACCATGACAACCTCTAGTGGTACCCTAGTGGGGTGGTGATGACCATGCTCCGAAGGCAATAGGCTATGGGATACCATCATATCCTCCATTAGTTACATCTGTGGTACTAACTATTTTTCTAGACACGGGTGTTGAGGAACAGTTCCACGATGGGTTTTATCTCTACATGAATACTTTTCAGGGAACATCACTACCGACCTTGTTGAAGGTTAAGATAATTAGTGTGTTCCTGCATCAGCATCCTTCCATGTTTTTTAGGGATGGTGATCCATACGATGTTGGTCTATAGTTAGAGACTACATTTTTTTTATCTGGAGACATCTCCTGAGAGGAGAGTTAGGCTCACAACAAATATTCTATGTGGAACAGTAAGGTGTTGTTTGGATGCTTAAATTGAGTTGATAAGCTCTGAGACATGGTTTTTAGTGTTTTCCAAATCAAGATTTTATGATAAATTTTCCTAAGACCATAAGAAATGAATGTTAAAGTGAGTTTATGTGTCTAAAGTATGATATAATTAATGTTATGGGTTTATTTTTAGTGAACCAAGTTGATGTAATGGGACCTTCTTCGGTCATCTTTCCTTTTTTTAGGCTTTATAGCACAACCTAGTGGGGGTGTTTACTTGCTAAATGGGAAGGTATATTTTTTTAGATAACAGGTCCTTGTATTTTTACAGTTCAGATTCTACACATACTGTGTTAAATTAGCCTTTTTCTTTCCTCTTAAGTTGAACCTGTAGAGGTTTTTTATCTTGAACCCCCAATTAATGGTTAGAATATTTGGTTTTTTAATTAATTTTTGAAAAGGGAACATTAGAGTTGTCATGATTTTAGTCATTTTACTTTCCTAAGATGTTTCTGACCCAGTGGATGGGAGGTAAGGCCTTGTAACCATAAAAAGAGGCTATCCTAGTGGAGGTAGAGCCCTTGGAACTTAAAGTTTTGATAAATGGTCATGATGTGCCTTCCAAAAAGATTTACTATTTGAGTACCGATTTTCCTACGTATGACCTCATATCCTGAAATGACACCCATGTGAATGTTTGGTTGTTTGGTTCCTAGACCTCAAGAGGGTACTCCCATAGGTAGATACCTTATGAGTATCAGTTTTCTCCTCCTTGAATTAGTGTAAGAATCTTTCAGTGACCACTCCTCTTTCCTAAATCTAGGAGTGATCAGGTCCTTATAGATGATATTTTCAGGTGATTTCTTCATGCATTAAATGATGTAACATAACCTTAGTAGTTCAAGGTTCCCTGTTTGTTTGATTTAACCTCCCTTTTGAGAGTGTTTCAGGTGGTTTGGATGGTATGTAATGAAATCCCTTATGTAGGTTGTGGTTATCATGTGAGGAACCGTTAAGAAAAGTTCTTTAACCTAGTGTCCCTTATCTTATGCCTTTTCCTTGGGTAAAGTGGTAGAAATAGATGTCCCACTCTTTATTTAGACCCTAGTAGGTCAGTGTAGATTAGTTGAGTAAAGAAAATATGTGTGGATGGTTGGATTGAGTTTTATGATTTCCTTAAGGTAAATGATCTTGGATTATGGTCATTCTTGACAGATGCACAGTAGGTTCTTAGCTCCCTCATTTTAGGCATAGTGACACCTTTCCTTTCTCGGAGTACTATAGGTGATCATTTATAAAAAATTGAACAATGGGAGGGATCGTTTTCGTTCCCAACCTAGTTGATTGGTGGTGGTATCATTTTCAACCCTTATAAAAACAACATCCTGATTCAGGTAGTAATTTTATGGTTAGAGGTGTTTGTGGGTGCCTATTTTCAAATGATTTATAAGGTATATCTGGTCTTCATGAGACTGGTGTTCTAAGTAGCATAGTCATCTTGGTATTATAGTTAAATGACATACATTAGTCTGAGTCGAATGTGGAATGTGGTCATAAAGGAGTGTACACCTACTGATTTTGGGAAATTTGGTGCATGTCTGTTGAATAGGGTACCATTTCGATGGCTGATCGATGAGTGACTACGAATGATCCAAGAATCAGTGGTTTAATTTGTAAGCTTCTAGGATTTGAGATCTGGAGAATGAGTTAATTAAAGGTGTAACCATGATGAGGGTTACTCTGAAATGGAATTGGGTACCATGAGATAGTTGACCCTTGTTTTAGGCCTATACACTCACAGTCGAGAGACGTGGTTTTAGGAATTTCTTTTTTCGATGCAAGTGGGGCTGAGAATAAGTGCTATGAATCTAGAAATAAACATATTAGTGTTATCCTTTTTCAGTTATATGAATGACCTATATCTTGAAATCAACCTAAGTACACTGAGAGGGAATCATTTATGCAATGAGAAAATGTAATTAGTTAACCTTTATATTTGTTTCATGAACTCCTTGGCGGTACACTCTATGAATGGTTTAAGGGGATACTTTTGGTGTAGAAGCTTCCCTCAGCCATTGGTTGACCCTCATGGGGAATGGGTTAGGGTTGGTTGAGACTAGTCATTAGATGGTCATCTGGGAATGTGTATTCCATTTAATAAAAGGAACCAAGAATGGTTTGCTTAGGAGTTTTTCTAGAGGTAGGGTACGAGCCTCAATTGACATGATCTTGTTTTACAGAGGGTTTTGTGGGGATAGGAATCAGTTATTTGTTGAGGTGCATCGGTCATCTGAGATGACTAATTTTGAGAATATTCAACCGGAGGAATTTTCACTATTTATTTTCAAAATGAGGTATACATTGGTTATGATTTCATTTTGTACATTTTGTGGGTTGAAATAGGTGTCGTGTGAAGGTCATATGGGAATTTCAAGTGGATCTAGTGTGGCAAATTCTGCCTTTTGAATCAGTATTTTCCATTAAAACCAATGGTGGAAAGCATCTTAGGATTCTTGGAAAAAGAGATGATGATGTATTTTCATCTCAGGTTAGATAGGATCTTGAATTTCATTCTTTTCCTTCTGATTAAGGAAACCATCAATTTTGGTGAACTTGGAAGTCTGTACATCCATGAGATAGTATGACTTCATGGGGTCTTCCACACTATAATTTGGGATAGGGACACCTACTTTAAATCTCATTTCTGGATTACTTTTCAATGTTTTTTGGGTACACAGGTGATTCTGAGCACAACATACCACCCTCAGACTGATGTCCAATCATAGCATATGACATAGGTGTTGTAGGATATGTTGTGGGAATGCATCCAATATTTAGGGGGCTCTTCAGAGAATAATATACCCCTGGTTTAGTTCTCCTATACCAATAGTTATTAGGAGAAAATAGATATGGAACCTTATAATGATTTATATAGTAGGCCATGTCGGTTTCCCCTGTGCTAGCTAGAGACAGGTGCGACTGCATTACTGGGATCATGTCTCATGCAGGAGACTTCTGAGTAAGTTCAGTTGATTAAAAAATGTTTGGTTACTTCATAGTCTTTATAGAAATTATATGTCAATCACCACATATGGCCTTTCGAGTTTGAGGTCAGGGATCGGGTTTTCTTACATTTTTCACTGCGGCTAGGTCATAAGAGAATCAGGATCCATGGTAAACTTTCACTATAATACATTGAGTCATTTTAGATTATAGAGAGAGCCGAGTCAGTAGCCTATCAGTTTTAGTTGCCTCAAAGGTTCTAAGAAATGCACAAATTCATCCACATATATCATTTTTTCCACTATCATTTGGACCCATATATGCTTTTCATCCTGACGAGGTTGAGCTATAGGTTGATGCATCCTCTGAGGAGCATTTGAATCATATTGTTGACCGGATCACAAAGGTTCTCCAAGGTTGGTTAGTTCCTCTAGTATGGGTGCTATGGTAGCATATCCATTTAAAAAACAAGACTTAGGAGTGGGAGGCTGATGTACATGCTCAGTGGCCAGAGTTATTCTCAGACTAATCTTGACCACCCTTCAAAGAGGAATTTGAGGATGTATTGTTTTAAGGGGGGAATATTGTAAGAACCAGGTATTTCATATCAAGTACAGATCCCTTCTTTTTTATTTTAATTGCTAATTATGGCCTAATATAAATACCCTTTGAGGTCATGGAGATTTTGGGGGTGTAAGAGGGTTTTCTAGAGCCTGGATCCCAATTTTATGGTGATTTTGGCCTGGCTGACTATTAGTGTAAACCATGCAGGGAAGACCACATGGTTTACCATAGCATGCGAGTGGTGGGAAGTGAGGAGTGATGGGACACATGGTTTGGAAAAACCATACAGAATGGTCTGCATGGTCATGGGGCTAAGTCTACAATTTTTATAGACTTTGACAGAGGGTTATCACACGGTTTCTGCATGGTTTGTAAATCGTGCAGGTTCCCCTTTGACTTATAGGAACCGTGAATTATTGGCTCATAGTTTAATAAACCATGAACCTAAACCATGAAACCACTATGGTTTTGCAATTTTATAATTTTTAATTAAATTAAAAATGCTTTTTAAAACCTAATAATCCTATTTCACCCCACGCACAACAGAGGGTTTATTTTGATGCTCTCTTCGAGGAATGAATTATAATTTTAGGTATCATCATTTTTCAATCTCATATTTAAGTGTAGTTTCTCTCATCGGATCTGTACCGACAAGACATACATTCCTTTTTATCCATTCTCAATTCTTATAGCTATCGATTTTACTATTTTGATTTAGGCTCATATACCATAACTTCTCATTCTTTGTCTATTCTTCATATTTCATCTAAACCAAGTTGAATCAAGACTTGATACTAGAGGATCATTCCAATACTGAGCTAAGATTCATGTTTTATACATTTATTTTGAGTTTTAGTGATTCATCAAGAAATCGGTTGGTATGTTTCCCGCCAAAATTTTTTGTGCGTCCCCAAAATTGAGTCTTCCAATTGAATTAAATGAACTTAGACCTATTAAGAATTCCCATTGGTTCCTTCAAGGTGTTTTGGTGGTTATTTCCCCAACCCAAGGCCAGCCATGGGGTGTATCATTCCTTTACCTTGATTTTTAACTTTGATAAACCACCCAGGGTGTGTGTTCTTGAGTTTTACTAGATTTAGGAAGCTCAATTGGAATTAAATGGAATTGAATTACATGATTAGGATATATAAAACCTCCATGATCTTCATTCTTATATTACACCATGCTTTAGTTGATTTGATGGATTAAATTGAATTAAGTAAATGGGTGGGTATATCCATATGACATGTTAAAATGTGAGGTTGAGATAGATGAGTGGGTATACTCATTAAATTCTATGCTTGTGAAATGTGAATAATTAGTGGGTATACTCATTAGATATATAGAATATGAATTGGGATGCATGAGTGGGTATACTCATGATTAGTGATATTGTTAATTGTGATTTGTGATAAATGGGTGGGTATACCCATGTTATATATTGGAATGTGAATGGATTACATGAGTAGGTAGACTCATGTGTAATATATGAAATGGTATGAATGGATGAATGTTTGTATGGATTTCATGGACAGATATCCATGGACCATGAATGTGGTATTGGATGCCTTGGGTTGATTCTTAACATTGGCTATTAATTTCGTAGGATTCCTTGTGCCTTACTAACCCTTGGACCTATCTTGCTTGGACTCATGTAGGACTATTCTGGTATGACATGCTTCTAGGACTCCAACCAGTTCCTATACCAAGTTTCCATCGAGATGAACCTTGTACTCGAAGAAGATGTCTTGGTCTTGACAACTTTGATATAGCCCTTGTGTGGTCTGATACTTTAGTTAATACGACATGGATAGGGGAATTTGATTCACTCAGAGCACATGGAAAGGATATGGTGGTTTGATAAGTATGGATGTACA
The DNA here is from genome assembly GCA_963277665.1 of Viscum album. Classification (NCBI taxonomy): domain Eukaryota; kingdom Viridiplantae; phylum Streptophyta; class Magnoliopsida; order Santalales; family Viscaceae; genus Viscum; species Viscum album. The sequence goes on from OY728157.1 coordinate 870,517,793, forward strand.
ATGAGGCTATGAGGTATACTTCTTTTGTAATAGTTTCCCTGATATAGGAGTTGAAACTTGTTTTCTAGGGATCCTTAAGAGGCTAGTTAGTATCACTAGCTTGGTACTGGACGTTCCATGGGAACTTTCCTTTTCTGTATTTCTTACATGTTTACTCTTTACCTAATTATATTGTTATATAACACATCATGTAATTGTATAGATCTTGGGTAGTTTCCTACTGGGATGTTTATCTCGAAACTTGTTTGGGCCACCTCGGGGACCCAAACAGATTATATGGGTGGAGGTGAGAATAGGGTAAAGCACCCTAACATAGGTTGTTGATTGATTATTTGGAGTAGGGGAACAAGGGATCAAGCTAATTCTTGTGATGATACTAGGAAACTTTTGGTATTTGTGTATTTTTTGGTACTTGTATTGTATTGTACATCCATGTACCTATTTTTTCTATTTTCTAGATACAAGTATCACCTGAATCATTATATATGATACACTTCTGGATTATTTATTTTTTCTTATCTTATTTACCCTTTATTTATCTGCTTTTTTATCTTCTTCCTCTATTGGTATGTTATTTAATTCCGATGTGATATAATCAGGTAATGAGGGAATAGTATCCCCACTCACACACCTTGGCCCTCACTGATAGTCGGCAGCCTCTGTAATTTGGGGAGATGCACTTGAGGCCTCGTGACCGACCGAGATCAGGGAACTATTGATTGGATTCTGGGTCTGAAATGTTTCTCATCAAGAAGTATTTGGTAGTCCCACAACAAAATCCATGGATATATTTTCTCATTTCCAATCTGGCACTGGAAAAGGCTAAAGCGGCCCCTTTGGTAGTTTTCCTTCTTCATTAAATTGTTGAAAAGTTACAAAAATTTCATGGTAAAATAATTAATTTTTTTTATCCCACTAGTAATAATACATATGGTCTATGTACATCTTAGTGCTGCCAGGGAGAACAGAAAATATAGAACTATGATATTCACTTTACAATTATTTATTTAGCTGGGAATCACAAGGCATGAATAATCTCTTTCCAAATATCAAGAAAAAATCTTTATCAACATTAAAATCATGAAACATACCTTCCTTAACTAATTATACCTTTTTATATAACTCAAGATCTTCCTTCTACACTTTCTTAATTCTTTTTGAGAGAGATGATTGTTCTAACACCTGAAACAAAATAGAGGAATTTTTGTAACCTACAGCTTCCAAGCCAATATTCATCAAATCATAATCCAAGGTTTCATATTCCAAATGTAACATGGTTAATGATGCATGATGTTTTCAACTCAAGGTATCTTCCACTTTTTTTCCTTTTCCAAGATGGTAATTGAACATGAAATTACAATCCTTTATCAGTTCCATCCATCTTCTTTCCCTCATGTTCAATTCCTTATGAGTAAATATATACTTAACACCTTTATGATTATTATATATTTCAAATTTGGGTCCATATAAATTATGCTTCCAAATTTTTAAATTAAAAACCATAGTTTCTAATTACATATCAAGTGTGAGATAATTTAAATAATGTGGTTCTAGTTGTCTTGAAGAATACAAACTTAACTAATCATTATGCATCATTATACAACCAAGTCCCTTTAATGAAGAATCATTATAGATGAAAAAATCTCTATTTCTAAAAGACATATCCAAAACTAGATCATTCACCTGTCTTCTTTTTAGTTCCTGAAAACAAAAATCGTAGTATTTTATCCAAATAAACTTAACCCCTTTTATGTTAACTTAGTTAGCGGTCTAGATAACCATGAAATTTTTTTAATAAACTGTCAGTACTAATATACTAATCCAATAAAAATATGAATCTATTTATAATTTATAGGCCTTTTTCATTAATAAACCACTTTTTTGCATTACCAACTGTTATTCCATCCAAATATAAAATGTTCCCAAGAAAAGAAATTTATTGAAACCAAAAATTACATTTTCTAAATTTCCAGTATAACTTATTTTCATTAAGTTTTTTTAAGAAAAATCCTTAGATGTTTTTCATGTTTCTTATAATTTTGGAATAAACCAAAATATCATTAATAAAAACAGTAAAAACTTATTCAAATATTTACAGAATATTTTATACATCATATACATAAATACAACAAGGTTATTTTTTAAGCCAGGGGAATAAAAACTATCTCATAATTCCTATATCTAGTTTGGAACTTAGTTTTTAGAATTTAATCGTCCTTCACCTTTAGCTGATGGTACCCAGATCTCACTTCAATCTTAAAAAAATATTAATCTCACTGGAGATGATCAAACAAGTCATTGATATGATGTAGTAGATACTTAATCTTAACAATAATGTTATTAAAATCTCTATAATAAATGAATAGTCTCATGGAACCATATTTCTTTTTAACGAATAAAACAGGAGCACCCCATTGTGAAGTGCTAGGATGAATGACGCATTTGTCAAGAAACTCCTTCAACTTATTTTTCAATTCAAGATGTTCCAATTGAGCCATTCAATATGGGGTTTTAAAATTGTATTACCATCAGGAACTAATTAAATTGTAAACTCAACTTCCCAAATTAGTATAACATGGGGTGAATCATCTGAAAAAAAATCCAAGTATTCATTTACTACTAGCACATCATTAATCTGAATAGTTCCCTTTTTTCAAAAATATGTGCAATATAACCTTCATTTATATATTTTAATATTTTCTCATCTTCCTGGTATATTATCAATTGTTTGGGTTGATTCTTGTATAAAAACTGAAACTATTTATTAAAAACAACTTCTTTAGCTCTATAATCAATCTTATCATGATAAAGTGAAATCCAATCCATACCCAGAATAACATCAAAATATACTAAGGGAAAAATAACAAGGTTCGCAGTTAATTTATTTCTATATATAACTTCAGGAAGATTATTATAATTCCTTTTTTTTCTTTAATGTTTACCTATGGTTTTTTAACTATAATTTCTTGTTTCATTTCTTAAGGTGAAATTTCCAATTTACCAGAAAATATCTCAAATATAAAAGAATGAGTAGACACCATATCAAACAAGACATTAGAAAAATCTAAGTAACCAAATAATGTATATGATACTTGTTCATTATATAGTCTAACATCTATAGATATAGTCTTAATGGATTTCATTTCACCTTCTTCTTATAATTTTTTTCTTTACATCATTCAGGTATTTCTTTGGGGAATTATTTGCATAATGATCCACATTACCACATTTAAAAAAATTTATAGTTATTTATCAGAATTAATCATAATATTGAAATACCATTTCATATTTCCAAAATTACCATATCAAAAAAACTTCCCAAATTTATTAAGGCATTCCCAAGGGTTCTTTTTACTACACTTCCCACAAAATGGAAACTGGACTTTCTTACCTTTAAATTTATTTGATTTATTCTTACCCATTGTCTACCATTAAGGCCTTTTCTTTTCTTGTTTTCAAAGTAAACATGATAATTAGAAAACTCAATTTATAACTTCTCATCTAATTGTAAAATTTTCTCATAAGTTTTTAATTCACGATAGGTCAATTCCCTTTGATATCTAGGCTTCAATATTGAGTAAAAATGATTTATTTTTCTATCAAGATCCAGAAAAATATTTGTAGTATATCCTTATAATATAGTGAAGTTTTATTAATACATGACCACTAAATATTCATCCTTTTGTTTCAATTATAGGAATTTATTTTCCATCCTATGTCAAACCAACATAGTGAAATATTTTTCAAGGAATGAATTCTTAAATTCATCCCATTCCAAGGAATCAATATCCTCTCTATCCCAAATATTCTTGAACATTGACCACCACTAGTTGGCTTCAACTTAAAAAAAATAAATAGAAAGAAGAAAATTTTGACTATATTAATACCCCATGACATTGAATATCTTTTCAAGGGCTTCAATAAACCATTCATTCACCACCGTGTTAGAAGATCCACTAAAAGTGGGATAGTGTTTCCTCATAAAATGATTCATTATCATCATGTTCCTTTTTTATAGCTCAAGATTTTCTATTGAATAGATTTAATTGAAATTTATAGAATAATTCAGTAAGTCATTACTATCATAGACTACTCAATTCCAATTCACACCATTCCAAGTTTCATATTCTAAAAGATATCATCCTCTCAGTGCTTACTTACTTTAGATTTCCTATTCCTTTTGCAGAAAACCATTCCGAATAGACATATATTAGATGAATCAATATGATAATCATTAAATTATATATCATTTAAACTTATCTATAAGGTAAAAATAATTTACGTTATTCTATTAACATCATCCTAACCCCTAAATTTATCTAAACCATTCTCTAATACCAAATAAAAGGTCCTGGCCTTAAACATTACAAAATCATTTAAATTCTTTTAAAATTTACCTTCTTACATTCCCAAAAATATATTAAAGTAAGAGTTTTATATAATTTGGACATAATAATTGAATATCAATCCACAACCATATAATGTGGGTACTACTAAAATACTATCCATTTCTTTCATAATAAAAAATATTTTAATAAAACATGAAATCCTTTCATAAAAAAATCTTCACAACATTCAGTTTGGCTTCTTCTTTTCCCTTACCCAACCTTAAACCCTCAGTAAAACATATTAAACCTTGGGATGATCACAATAAATTAGTAATGGACATAAAAATGAAGGAAATAAACCATTATTTCATGATTACTTATAAACATATGAAATCATTTTCACAAATACATACTTCTCAACCATAAAGTATCATATACTTTGTGAAAATAATAGATTTTCGGAAAACATAAAAAACTTATATAAAACCATAAAGGTAACTTATTCAATTTAATACTTAAGATTGTAACCCTCACACCTACCATATGATTTTTAACCCACATGGATACCTTACAATGTAACCCTCATGGATACCATATGATGTAACCCTCAGAGCTACCTTATGGTGTAACAATCATAGTTACACTTGGAATAACCATTATGGTCAACTTTCAACATAATCATAACCAATGAATTGGAGGGGGATTTAGGTACCACACTTAATCATATAAAATACCCATTAATCATAACATAATCTCTTTATAACATCTTTCCACCCATTTATTGATAATATTTGGTTATTTTATTGTTTCAGGTGTGTTTATTTCATGGTTTCCATGGTTGGTTCATCATGGGTTTTCTTGTAAAATGGAAGAAAAAATAAAAAAATGGAAAGAAATGGTATTAATATGTTTAAATAATTTTAAATGATACCACATATCATTATTTTTATTGATGTGAGGATGATTTATTTGATAAAACATTAATAAAAATAATTTAATTTATTTTGGATGTTTTTACAACCATCACAAAATTATATCATTAAAAAATATAATGTTAATATATTAGTTCTAGGACATTATATAACTTATAATATATATAATAAAATCTTAATTCAACATAATAATGGTTTTGTGACAAGCCTTAATGGCAGTAAAAGAAACTGAAAACACATCATCCACAATTACGGTAAATCGACACATCGTGGACAATGATTCTGTTCTTTTAGAATAAGAGGAGAATATGAGAGGTTTGATGAAGGATATTATAGTAACACCCCAAAATTAAAGTATATGTAATATAATATAGTTATAATTTCACTTTTATTAGGATATGTGAATAGATAATAAGAAAAGAAAATAAATTTAAAAGAAATTTAAAAGAAAATGAAAGAGGATTTTACCTCTTGAAATTCTTCTCCTTGAAACCCTCCTTAAGGATCTTTGTTTTTTCATTTTAGTGAGTTCATCAGGTCTTGGACATGGGGAATAGTATTAGCAAAGTAATTTTGTATAAATTTAAAAATATACAAAGATTTGGAGGTGTAAAGATTAGAGGTGGTGAGGGATGGTATTTATTGTAGAAGAGAGGGGTGTTTTTTTATTATTATGTTCTTTAGATTATTATTTTGGCTCAAGACTATGAATAGTTTGAACCTTATCACTAAATATATTAAAATAATTAAAGATAGTTCAAAAAAAATTCCTTCCACCATCCATTTATTATCTATGAATCAGTAATTAATGAATTTGTTAAATACGGTAAATTACTGTATTTCACCATTCATCAAAAATTCAATTATTTAAAAAAATCAATTATTTTAGAAAAAATCCACAAATTCACCCTAAATTTTTTTTTTCATTTGTAATTCAAAATTGATCACCATTATATTAAAATAATTTTGTAGACATGATAAATATAATTTTAAATTAAAATCATCATTTATTCGAAAAATGTCAATTTTAAAATTATAACTAATTTTATGACACTTTGAAAAATTAATTAAGGTATCATAAAATTATCTTATAATCATAAGAAAACAAAATATTAATTTTTAAATACTTATTATAAGGATAAAAAAATTTTAAATATTTATATTAATTTTATAATTTTAAATAAAAAATCATATTCCGCAAAAATACAAACACTTAATTTATTATTTCAAAAAAATATTCATTTATTCCATGATATAAATATATAATATTTTAACTTATAAGATATATATTTTTTATTTATAATTTCATAAGTGAGGTTACTATTTTATCTGTATATATTTCTTAATTTCTATAAATACAACTTATTTCATTATACATTTATAAGGAATTTAACTATTTAATTCAATAATGAAGATAATCTTTTTATAAGTACTTGGGTTGTTATAGGACCCCTCTACAACATACACCATCTCACATAGTGATACTAGTATAAAAAATGTGGAATACCTAGGTTATTCTTCTCCCCAGTCTTGACACTCTACTCATACATAGCATTTGGTTTCCTCTTAACCTATCCATGAAGTATCATAATTTTTCTCTCTCATCAATTTCAAGATTGAAGAAAGTCCAAATAAATACCTCCTCTAAAGATACTGGACCCGCCTAATCAAGGTATTATAACACACTAGTGTTTCCTCCTTCAATTGTGAATTCCCTTTGTAAATGATCCCCCCCACTTAACCTCCCAAATAGATGAGTTCCTTAGGATGAGTTTAGTCTTGCATCCCCTTGGTAATGAGGAACCTAATCCCCGAGGCAATGGTGATAATATTCCCGGATCAGGTAATGGAATCCACATTTCACCTACTACCTTAAATGTGATGTGAATTGGGTAATATCTATACATTATATTTTCTAATCATTAGAATTGTAATCCCCAATCTTAGGTTTAGAAATATGTAGGTCGATCCTTATAGGCATCCCTCTTGAAGTAATTCCCTAGTATTTCTTCCTAGATAGCCTTTTATAGTCCCTCCCTCGTTTGTTAGCGGATGAGGAGAAAATTGTTATGGGAATCTTATTTTAAGTAATCCCGTAACCTTTCTTACAAGGTTCCATATCTATCTAGACTTCCATATCCCCTCCCTCATCCATCAGCAGATGAGGAAGGAGATTCATCCTTGAGCTTCCAGTTTAGGTGTAAGTCACATTGGAAACCAAATATGTAATGTGACTATATTTACTAGTGTTACTTATTTATCAGACCAAGAAAGACTCATGTGTTCTTATGGCATTAGTTCGATCATATCACTAGAATAATAAAAATTCTGTCCTTGGTCCTCCTCCAAAGGTGTAATCCCTATCTAAAATAAACTATGTGGGATTTGAATCTCATCTTGAGGGGATACGTAAGATGCCTCCTTGAGGTTAAAAACTAACATATTAAATACAATACCTTCCTTATTGGTAAATATTCCTAGTAGTATGATTCCCCATCCAGAGGGACACATTACATTTGGGTCTCTTTCATTTTATTTGCATCGACCACATTCATAATGAGATCTATCTTCACAAGTCCACATTCCTTGTGAGATCAATCTAATATCATGAGAACACATTCCCTTTGAGGTCAAATATGATGTACACTTATGTGTAAGTCTCGCACCATCCATTTTTAGGAATATTTCACCTAAATTTTCCTTTCACAAGATGTAAAATTGTATAGTCTTGTTTTAACACCCCGAGATTTTGTGAAATATTTTTTTAGAAAACAAATTTAAACATTCCTATATTTTTTCATTACATGAAATATATAGTTTATATTATATTACGAGAAACATTTAGTTTGTATTTAGTTACATGTAACATGGGTTTTATCTTTTCTTACATATAACACTAATTTTATATTGTGTTACATGCAACATTGAGTTTTAACAAACTGCTAAAAAAATTAATATTCTTATTTAAAAAAGGACCATTATTACCTAGACATTAAATTGGTAGCATAAATAGGAATAAATAAATTTTAAATATTATTTATAATGGTTTTATATAAAGAAAACATATTGAAAAAATATATGAAATTTTTCAATAAAGTCTTTATAATTTTTGAAATTACAATTTTCTCAAAAAAATGTTCTATGTATTTGTTTTTTTGAAAAAAAAAATATTTTTTAAAAATTATAGAAAATTAATTTTGTAAAACAATCGTATTTTTTGAAATCATAATATCAAAACTATATTAGGGTGAATTTTGTATATTTTTCAGAAAAGTTTCATTTTTTATGAATAGTCAAAAATATTGAATTTTAATTGAAAACTGCCTTTTCCTTTAATTTATTTATAAATTTAAATTATTATTTAATTTTTTAAAAAGAAAAATTAGTTAAATTATAAATCCATTAATCCAATTTTGTTCATGGGAACCAATTTCATATTTATTTTTTATATAAAAACATTGTAAGCTTTTGAACATTTTCTCTTTAAAAATATACTTTCTCATGGGGTCTGTGGGATTAATTTTAAATAAACTTTTGCCACTTATGTGGTTGAAATTTGTAAAAATATATTCCTTTTTGTATTAATATTAATTAATATTATCTATTTTTAAACTTAATTATTTACCAAAATTAATATAAAAAACTATAAAAATTATTTAATGCGGTTAAGGTTGAAATGGGTTTACCGAGGGTTAAACTAAAAAGATAATGATAAAAAATGACTCAAAAAAATTCCAACACCAATTTTAAATAGATATTTATAAATTTTACACACTATTATCTATAATAATCTTTTTTTTCTTTTTTTTCATGAAAATATCTTTGGTACACCTTTTTCTTTTCAAAAAAATAATAGTGTGTCAATCACCTCACTTATAAAAGGTAACCCCTTCTCCTCTCCACATAACACATTAAAATCATTTTAATTCATCAAATACCTAACAAAGTCACTTTAAAACTTCCATCATATCATCATATTATCATTGTTTTATAATGAAAGATATCCTAGGAAGGAATTTGTGAAAACCTAAGGAGGATAACCGAAGAAGATGCAACATTCATCAATGAGCATTTTTGTTATATTTGTTCCTCAAACTCCTTCAATTATTATTATAAAATGATGATATAATATACTCATAATATTCCATATAATAATATTTTTTCTGTTAATATCATGACCTACAACAATCTCCACTTCCATCAAATGGGTTATGAAGTCATCATTCATGTGTACTGAGGACTATCGCCTTGTAAACTATTGTCATTCATTTTTCCATTACCACCTCTTGTGGTTGAACATAATGATGGATTTATTGTTTATATATACTATTTATTATATTATTATGATTATTTAATTATTATATCACACATAACTTTATTATTTCAATTTTTTGGAAATACGATAGCGTCACTCGTGTGTACGACAGACTACCGCCTCGGGAAGCGATGTGATTCGTTCACGCTTTACATAGAAGGTAATAAGGATGAGTTTAATAAAAATATGTGATATATTTGAAATAAAAATTGATCCTGTAATGATAATATATCATTTAACTTTTTAATTTCAGTACTTTGAGAAAATAGAAATATGGTTCATGCATATGTACCTCCTCCCATCTCTATGATCGATGTATTTCATTTTCTATCTCTATCTTTTATCGATTACTATAAATACAAATAAAATGAATATATATGATATTTATATTATTTTTAAAATTATATATATTATTTAACCACGTTAAAAGTAAGAGGAAAAAAATGACCAATCAGTACATCCACAAAAAACAAAGTAATTAATGCCTGAAATGTGACTTTAACATGGAATTATTAATAAACGGGTAATAAAAGGTCATATGTAAATCATATATGGTATATATATATATATATTTGTGTTTTTTATTTAATATATTTATAATAAACTTATATTTATTATGCAGAAGGTTCAGACATGTATGAAAGAAGTCTAGATATAAGGTAATGGATTTCTAGTCTCTTTTATTTCTAAGAGACATATCATAATTCCCCATTAGTTTATTTTATTTGGTTTATATATATCCCCTTTGAAATTTTATATCATGAATATTATAATTGTAGTTATATTTAAAGTTTAATTTCATGTTTGTTTTTATTGGGTCTTACGATTCAAAATATTACTAAACTGGTAAGGGATTTTTGTCTCATTTTTTACTTCCTTAAGACTCAAGCTATATTGACCAATTAATTATTTTACGAGGACTATATATTGTAAATGAATTTAAATTATTATTCTCCTCTCAAAAAATATTGTGGTTTAGATATCAATTTTATTATCTCTCTTTCATGGGGTTTAAGGTTCAAATGTTAACAAATTGGTAACGGATTTTTGTCTAAGTTTTCATTCTTTTAGACGTACATTATGTTATTCACATATAATCTTACACAAGGTGTATATAAAAACAAATTGACATGTAATATAATGAATTTATTTATCCTCAGATTACATTAAGTTCTATTTTATGTTATTCATGTATGGTTCTTATTATTCAAAGTTACCAAAGTGAAAATGGTTTTTTGTTACAGTCTTATCATTTATTGGGATTCATTATGATTATGTTATAGATGATAATATCTTATGACCCATCTCTCAATAAACTCATTAATTTTTTTATCCTCTCGTTATTTCATGGGAATAAATTTTCTCTCTTCATTCTCCTCTCTTCGTGTACTCAAGAGTTCAAAAATAATTTTTTTAAGAAAAATCATCTTTTCAGTTAAAATCCTTTTTTCTTCCAAAACCATATTTTCCAAAAATGTTTTATAAAATGTTTTACTATTATAAAATATGTTTTAAAAGGAATTTTCACCCATGTTTGATTTTTTTTAAAAATCATTGAAAGTAATCTTCATTTAATTTCCAAACAATGTTTATTTGACTTTTACGAGAAATATGAAAGGAATCATTTTTTAGCATATACAATGTGAATGAAACTTCATGTCGTTGTGACCATTATTTTATTTTAAGATTTCATAATCATAGTTAAAGATTATTTTCAAATAAAATTATTTTCAAAATAAATTATGTTCTAAAAAGTTTTTTTCAAAGTACAAAGTATATCTTCCTCATGAAATTTTTCAAATTATTTTTAAATTTTACTTTATAATATTTCAAGGTTATTTTCAAATAAATGGATTTTCAATAAAGGAATTATATTTTAAAAAATATTTTCAAAGAAAATTTTTTTCTTCAATAAATTTTTTAATTTATATTTCAAAATCATTTCCTATTTATGACAACATATTTTGATGTTATCTATACTTTGTTGGGGATATGAACCAAGGATACCATTCTTATTCTTTGTATGGATAGTTTATTATGAAAATATGTTTATAAAACCCATTTATCTTATAAATGTTATACCATGATATAATTATTATAAAACCATATTATTTTTCATGGGTTATGCTATGATGAAATAATGGAATGATTATAAAACCTGTCACTTTTCCATAGGTTATGATATGATGAAATATTTATGAAACCCGTTTTATTTCATGGGTTATGATATGATGAATGTTTTATGATATTCTGTCATACAAATATATGATTTTAGTTATTTGAAGGGTGGAACCTATATCTCCCTCCAAATCATTGGTTAATTATTAATGTTGTATAATCTCAAAGGGTACATAAGAGGTTTTCCCAAGCCCAAAAAAAGGTACACATGTGGTCATCCCAATCCCAAATAATGTACAAGGCTGGTAAACCTAGGCCTAAAATTTTATTAATGTATTAGTTGGTATCATTGACCTAATATTTTTTATGATTTTATATATTCCACAAATCTATGTATTATTCCAATGTTATTCTCTCATGAATAATGTTCTTTTATTACATTATTATTGTTGTATTATGAACTAACAATATTAATTCCTGAATTAAGACTATGATCATTGATATTAAATTTATGGTTTTCAACTGTTATAACCATGTTCTCATACCCTTACATTCTTTTTATTCTTAGATATATCCCTAATTTACCCTTATTTATCATATGAGACCACCCTTTCTTATATTTTCTTCCCTGGGTCATGAATAAAGGTTTTGGTAAGGTATTCATAAGAGGAGTACTATGTGAGGAGATCCTTGTAGGATATATTAAAGATAATTCACTAAATTAGAATATTGTGTACCAAGTATCCAAATGTAGTGAACGATTGTGATCCTTAGGCATGTATTTTTGTAATGTAATTAATATTCATCTAAAAAGATGTAATATCCATATATGAAAAGACTGGATCATTGTAGTTGGTATCCTAGGATAGGTTTACTTAACCTTTAAAAACTAGGATAAGAAAACTTTAGTGAAATACCTAGGGATATATCTATTTATATGTCTAGAAATTTTTTTAAGGATAATTCTATGGATGATTCAAATTATAGGAAAATGTCCTTGAATTTTGTTAAAGGGTAGAGTGGGTGTTTTCTGAGGAATTACATCCATGTTTTGATAAGACAAGTGGATGTAACTCTGGAATAGATATGTATCCGGGTTTAATAACTCTGAAAAGGTTTCATTGAGTTTGTCTCAATCATCACTTGGTGCACAAAAATATGCCTTGTTGCACACTAATTTTGACACTCCCATGGGTTGTTCTTTGGAAAATCACAAAATCTTTATAAACTGTCATGAAAGATTTAAAATGTTGGTGACTATTAACAGACTATGATAAACTGAAGGTTTCATGGATTTAAAATAACATGTCATGATTTAGAAATCTTATAAGTTATTTTTCATGATCATGTGGTTTTACAATATGTTTAGAGTTTATCAAACTATATTTTTTTAGTTTTAGTCAATGGATGTAATACAAAGAAAATATGTTAATGCTTAATGTAATAAAAAAGTAAATGATTTTCCTATAAAGAAACTAAAAATTATGGGATCTAGAATAAAAAGTCTTTTTGATAAGTTCAAACAACTTTCTTAAGCTATTAATCATGTTGAACATGTAAACGAGCAAATGAGGAAAAACATTTAGTTGAATCATTCATGAGGAAACATTCACCATCTTTTAGTGGTTTTAATAATCCATTAGTTTTTGGGAAATGGATTAGTACTATTTAAAATATATTTTTCATTATTCAGTTTTTAGGGTATGAAAAATTCATTTTGGCTTTTTACCATTTGGAAAGTGAAGCAGATCAGTGGTAGAATCTTATTAAGATAATGAGGGAAAAAATAAATTGAATCTATAGAATGGGAATTGTGTACCTGAATGGACCGAAGTCCTTATTTTTATTTTATTATAGATAAACCCCCTTTTAAGGGTTGAAGGGGAACCCATACACGACTCATAGGCCCAAGGCCCAAGGCCCGACATGACTCGCAATACATGACTCGAAGGCCAAAAGGCATACCATGCCCATTACATGACCCGTAGGCCCATCCCACTAGAACTGCCCCTCCCCAGCATCTTGCATCATTGATCTCCTTATCTCCCCACCTTGTATTGCTAATCGGCTAACATTGCCCCGCATAAAGCTGCACGGTGTCGGGTCCCAATGGCGGTTGTCATACCCTCTCATTCTTCCAATCCGGTTAGCTCTGCATCTTGTGGCTACTACTCATGTTGCTTTGATCCTCTTCCGGGGTATTTTATGTGTGAACTGGGCTACTCCATGGTCTATGTGACCCAAAGGCCTTGTGGCCCGAAGGCCATTGATGACCCGAAGGCCCTAGAGACCCGTAGGCCCAAACCGGTGGCCCGAAGGCCCAAATCGGGTGAATAGTTATGGATGCTATAGTACCGAATAGTAACAGCTATAGTACTGCTACAGTAACCTATAAATTCTCCTCCACCTGGTTCTCTTGGATGCCAAGAAGGAGCCCTTACCATTCAGGTATGGTCTCATTGGCAATGGGAATTGTGTAAGGATATATTTATCAGTATGTAATTCCCTCATATTCTAGGAAAAATATGGAGAACTAATTCATTTAACTTAAGTAAAAGGATGATGAATATATTGGTACCTATGAAGCTAATTTTACAAGACTTGTAAGGTATGATTTTGGTTTAATCATCGTCCCTAAAAGAAAAACTAATTGATCCTTTAGTTTCCTAAAACTAAGTGTTAGAAAGGCCTTATCTATAAGAGAAATAAATATCTATGAAGAATTATTTTAATAGACACTAAAGGTACAAATGAAATTGGGATATTCCCACCATTATTACGGTTTTGATAATAAAATTAATATAAAAACTCATAAAAACTCAAATGGTTGAAAAAACTTCCAGTTATTTGTATAAAAGAAATATGGGAAAAATTAAGGGAATTTATTGAATAGAACTTGGAGGTGCATTAAATGTGAAAAGGTAGGTCATAAATCCAATGAATGTCAAAATTTGATTAATGGGCCAGTTAATTCAATGGAGGAGAAGAGGACACTAAAAAATTCACCACCCACGCTCTAGTGATTCCAGGGAAAGAATTTTAGGATTCGTACAAATAAATTCTAAAATTCAAGGTCTAATGTGGATGATAAGTCAAAAACCTCTAAATACAAAGTAAAAAATGGAAAACTTATGTAATCAAAATGGATAAAGTAAATCATGAAAATTAGGGTACACTTATTATTCCCTCCTTGGTTGGGAATTTCATGTTTGATTTTGTATAAATTATCTATATAAAAAGAATATTTTTTATCCTTTAGTTAAATTTATTGTGATTAAAACCCTCTACATAAATTTTTCAATAATAAAATAATATTTTATATTCTATCAGTACAAGGTTGAACTAAATATTCTATTGGAAATATTTTTTTATAAGATAAGATATTATATAAGTAATAAAGGATTAATAAAGTTTTGGAAGTTTATATGTCTACAAATAATATTATCTTAAGAGTTATGGATACCATCATTTTTTTATGATTTTAAGGTTGATAATAAGTCACTAAAACCCCTTTTGAGGTTTTACGATATGGGAGTTTATCAAGATTAAGGACATTTTAAGAGAAAATTATGGAAATAAAAACCCTTGGATTTGTATATGTTTCATTGAAAAAGTTATTTATAAGGAATGTCTTTACACTTTTTTGGAAATATTATTAAAGGTATTCGTAACCATTAGGGTTTATCTTATCTCTGATTTTTAGGTAATCATCTTACAAAGTCATCAAACTTTATTTTTATCAAAGAAGATTTTTCTCTAGATCCTCTTAAAAGAATATACATTAAGAAATTGGTAAGGTTGCATAGAGTACCACATTCAATTTTATATGATCAAGATATACAGTTTAACTCAATGTTTTGGTGAATTATTCAATGATATCTTGATATATATTTTAGTTTCAGCACTACGAGAACAATTTGAACCCTAGAAAAAAATTATAAGATATTATTCAATGAATTTTAAAGGTGGTGTTGATAAACACCTTCATCGAATTGATATTTCCTAAAAAATATTTCTATAGATAATTCATATGGATATATATGAATCCCTTTATGAAATGAATTTTATAACTCCAACACGATGGAATAAAATTGTAGAAAGAATGTTATTGGGAACTAAGTAACCTGATTAGATATAAGAGGAGGTTAGTATCATTAAGAAACATGTAAGGACATAAAAAAATTAGAAAAAAAATTATGATGATAATAATTGATGCGATATTTAATTTGAAGGTGGTGAGAAGTCCTTTCTAGAAATTTATCCATGTAAGAAAGAAGGGAAAAACTAATCCCTAGTCATATCGGCCACTTTGAAATACTTGATCATATCGAGATAATATCTTGTCTTTTTGTGCTTCCATGGTACCTCTATTGGGTTCGAGATGTGTTCCATATATCAATAATTAGGATGTTCATACTTGATTCATCACATTTACTAAACTCATGTGTAATACTATTGTATCATGATATTATTATGAGGAACAACCAGTAAGGATTTTGGATCAAATGGAGAAACTTTTATAAAACAAGACCACTCACCTTGTTAGTGTTTTGGGCTGAAACCACTATATTGAGGAAGAAATGTGGGATCATAAGGAATTATTGAGGAAAAATTACCTTTTTTGGCAACAAAGTGACAAATTTTGATGGTGAAATTTCTTCTAAGAGGTTAGAATGTAACACCATGAGATTTCGTGAAATATTTTTTTCAAATAAATTTAATATTTTATATATTTTTCCATTACATAAAATATTGATATTATCTTATGTTACATGAAACATGGATTTTTTCTTGTGTTACACATAATATGAGGTTTAGTTTGCGATATATGTAACACCAAGTTTAGCTTTTGTTCCACACAACACCAAGTTTTAATGAACCGTGATAGACCATTAATATTATTATTTAAAAAAAGTTTTTTATTACCTAACTATGAAATTGGTGGAATAAAAATGAATAACTAAATTTTAAATAATATTTATAATGGTTTTATATAAATAAAATACATTTTTTAAAATTTAATTAATTTTTCAACAAAAACATTATATGTTTTGAAAATAATATATTCTCAAAAAAAATTGAAAAATAATTAAATTAATTTTGATACTTTTATAAAATTAATTTGATAAAATAAAATTCATTTTTTAAATCACCATATAAAAATTATATTAGGGTGATGTTTTTATATTTTCCTACAAAGTTTCATTTTTTATAAATAGTGAAAAATACTGAAATTTAATTGAAAAGTGTATTTTGATTTTATTTTTTTATAAAGTTAAATTATATTTTCAATTGGTTTTAAAGTTAAATTATATCAATTAAACTTTTTTTAATCTAATTTACATCATTGGAATCAATTTTATATTGAATTTCAATATAAAAAACCATGTAAAATTTTGAACATTTTCTCTTTAAAAACATGTTTCCTCATCGCGTATGTGGGATTAATTTTAAATTCGATTTTTTCAGTTATGTGAGTGGAATTTGTTAAAATTTAATATATATTTGTAATAATCATAATTTATATTATATAATAAATTCAGCTTAATTTTTAACCAAAATTAATAGTAAAAATAGTAAAAATTATATACCGATGTTAAGGTAAAAATGGGTTTACCATAGGGTTAAACTAAAATGATAAGGGTAACAAATGACCCCAAAACTTGTCCAAAACACATTTTATAGACATATTTTGACCTTATACCTTATATTATATATAATAATTTATTTTTTATCCTTTTTAGTATTAAAAATATTTGTACACCATTTTCTTTTCAAAAAAAAACAATTGTTCCACTCGCCTTACTTATAAAAACAAACTCATTACCATCTCCAATTAACACATTAAAAACCTTTTTGATCAATTAATACCTAAAAATAACTTTAAAAAACCCATCCTCTAATCCTATAGGCCTTAGTTTTACAAAAAAAAATCTAATATGGAAAGAATTGCGATGCAAACCAATGGACGTAAAGAAGAGGTAGTGTTCATCAATGAGAATTTTTGTTTTAGTTATTCCTTAAAATCTTTAAATTATTATTATAACATGATGATATAATAACCTGGGTATCTTAAATATACTTATATTTTATTATGTTAAGATCATGACCTACAACCATCTCCAGTTCCATCAAATGGATTACAAATTCATCATTCTTGTGTATGGTGTACTACTGTCTTACAAACCGATGTCATTAATTTTTTCGTTACCACCTCTAATGGAAAAATATAAAGATTAATATATTATTTATATATTATATTTATGATATTATTATTCTTATTTAATTATTATATCACACATACATTCATGACTTCCATTTTGTGGAAATATGATAACATCGCTCATGTGTACGGTGAACTATCACCTCGCCAAGCAATGTGATTCTTTCACACATTACATGGATAGTAATAAGGATGTTTTTAATGAAAATATTTGATATATATGACAGGAAAATTAATATTTAATTATAATATATTAATTACCTCTATTTCTTTCAATACTTTTAGAAAATGGAAACAGTGTTCAAGCGTACTTATGGACTACCGTATCCATGAACAGTGTATTTCATTTTCTATATATACCTTTTATATATAACTATAAATAAATATATAATTAATTTATATTATATTTAAATAATTATTATAATTTTGGATTTTAGAGAACCATGATAAAAGTAAATATACCAAAAAAGTAACCAATTAAAAAGACGTTAAAAACAAATCAATTATTCCCTGAACCATGACTTTAACATGAAATTGTTAATAAAAGATTAATAAAAGGTCATAAGTAAATAATATATGGTATGATATATATATTTATGGTAATTTAATTTATTTATAATAAAACATATATTTATTATAAATTATTTTTTAATGTGTATGAAAGAATTCAAAACTTGAGGTAATAGATTTCAAGTCTCTCTTTTATTTCTAGGAGAAATGAAAATTCACAACTTTTTTATATTGTGTAGTGTATATACTAACCATTTTAAATGTTATATAATGAATATAATCATTTTTAGGGTATTTAAAGTTTCATTTGATGTTATTTTTATTTGGGATTATGATTCAAATGATTACTAAAGTGATAAGGAGTTTTCATATCACTTTTTACTTCCATGAGACATTTTATATTCACCACCTATTTATTTTATGTGGTGTAAATACTCCCCATTAATGTATATTATGATTATTCTCATGAAAAATATTTTTTATTTACATAAACATTCTATTATCTCTCTTTCATGGGGTTTGTGGTTGAAAAGTTAACAAATCAGTAAGGGGTTTTTTTCTCAATTTTCCTTCTTTGAGACGTACATTATGTTATGCACCTATATTATATCACGAGGTGTATATAGATACCATTTAAAATGTAATATCATGAATTTATTTATCCATGTGATATTTTAAGATTTGTTCTATGTTTTTCTTCATGGGGATTATGATTCAAAGTTACCAAAGTGGTAATGATTTTATATTACAGTCTCATCATTTATTAGGATTGTTTATGATTATGTTTCCAATGATAAATTCTTATGATCCATCTGTCAAGAAACTCATAGATTTAATTATCCTCTGGGGATGTCATGAGGATAAATTTTCTCCATTAAATTTCCTATATTCATGTACTCAAGAGTTTAAAAATAATTTATTTAATAAAAATAATATTTTCATTTAAAAACACTTTTTCTTCCAAAACGATTTTTTCCAAAAGTGTTCTCAAATTTTTTTTTACAATTCCCCTATTATTTTTAAAAGAAATTTTTACAATTTTTAATTTAAAAAAAATTAAATTAATATAAATTTTTTTCAAATAGTTGTCATTTATATCTTACTATAAATATGAAAGGAACCCTTATTTTGACATGTATGAAATAAATGAAACTTCTTATCATTGTGACCTTTATTTTCTTTGAATATTCATTTATAAATTTTCAAGTGTAGTTTCAAATATAATTATTTTTTAAAAAAAAATTAAAAAAAATTCATAGTGAAAATGATATTTTACTCAATAAATGTTTTGAATTATTTTCAAATCTTCCTATATGTGTTTTTTAGGTTATTTTCAAAGAAATTTATTTTCAAAAAACGTTTTATGTTTTAAAAATGATTTTCAAAGAAAATCCCATAAGAAATGTTTGAAATGATCTTTTAAAATAATTTTCCATCATAGATGAAATTCATTTATGTTACCTATTTATTAAAAGATATGAACCAATGATACAATTATTTTTCTTTCTCTAAATGTTTTATTATAAAAACATTTTTATTAACCCCCTTTCTATTACATGGATTATATAATAATATAATTCTTATAAATCACTCTTATTTTTCATGTATTATTATATGATGAAATTATTAAATGATTATGATACTTGTATCTTTCACACAAGTTATGATATGATGAAATTTTTATGTAACCCATTTCATTTAATGGGTTATGATATGATGAATGTTTTATGATCTTGTGTCATACATATTTATGATTTTATTTATTTGATGGGTGGTACCAATATCTTCATTCAATGAATTTGGTAATGATTAATGTTTTATGAGATAAAAGGGGTCATAAGAGGTTATCCCAAGCCCAAAAAAGGGTACACAATAGGGAATCCCAAGCCCTATATAGGTACATGAGTGGTTAGCCCAATCCCAAAATTCCATGAATGTCTTGGTGGGTAGCCTTGACATAATATTTTCTATGCATATGTTTATGCCATAAATCCATGTATTATGCTAATTTACACCATCATGGATCATGTTCTTTTATTTCTATATGATTCATATCTTATGAATTACCAATATTTATTCAATCACTCAAGATTATGATCTTTCTTATGCAGTGTATGGTTTTCAAATGTTATAATTATGTTCTCATACCCTTATGTTCATGTTATTCTTACATATCTCTATTTTTTACCCTTAATGAGCATATGAGCTCACCCTTTATAATGTTCCATTCCCCATGTTATAAATAATGGTTTAGGTAGGGTATTCCTAAGAGTAGTGCTATGTGAGAAGATCTTTGTGGGATATGTTGAATATCTTTCTCTAAAATATAAGATAGTGTACCTAGTCTCCAAATTCACTAAACTATTATGGTGGTTATGTGTGTTTTTGTGTAATTTATTGAATATTAATCTAAAAATATGCAATATTTATGTATGAAAATCTTGGTTCTCTATACTTATCCTTGTTGCATGACTTGAAAAGGAATAATGTTTTCTATTGGGTGTCACTAAACTATGTGGGTTATGATTAATTTCATGAGGAAATTTATGAAACCCCTCTATGGATCCTAATCCCAACATTTAAGAAACTATCATCTCTTAGGAAGATTATAAATTTTAGAGTACCCAACTAAGTGGATTTAAGCTATAGTTACTTAAATTCAAGTATTAGAAAATAATAAGAAAACATGATGGAGAACCTCTTATATATACTGGTGGATCCATTGATGGATAAACTCTGATACATATAGATAGTTCCATTGATGGAAAATCTTTGATACATATAGATGTATCAAGTCAATATATGTTAATAATTTATTAATAATATAACAATGATGACCATCCCCATATTAGGATTTTGGAATGATTCATGAACATGTATTAAATTTATAATAGAGTCTTGGAGTAGTCAATAATTCTCCCCAAAAGGGTGTGAAAAGCCCAACCTCTCATCCACTCAACCAATGTGAGTCCCCAAGTGTCACTCTTAAGACACCCAATAACTTCATGCCTTTGAAAATTATTTCCATTGTTCACTATGGATATGGGAACCATTGGTTGATTCTAGTTCCCTAAAAAAACCCCATTGGAAATCATCTAAAGAGTTTGGTTAATTTTCCACATATAAATAACCTCCATCATTCAGGTGTGAAACAAAAAATGGAGAACCCAACATGAATATTTCATTTAAAAAAATAATTGAGTTACCCACATGTCAGGTTATTATTTCTTGTCAAACAAAAATTATCCAAATGTGTATCCTTTAAATAAATTATTCATACATGAGTTTGTATACTTGTGATGAAAATTTTATGGGTTTACTTATATGTGTTTGGTTCAAACCACAAGCACATTCACCAAAAATCTCTTCTATCCAAATTTCATCCTACCAATCATGATAAACTTATGCATACGTCTTCAAATGGGATGGTTCCTCATTGAACCGTAGGACACTATATCCCACCCAATTCCTTAAATGCTAGGTGGAAAATGCCCTGGTCAGGGAGTAACACCTTAATGGTACTATCCTAACATTAGACTATGCATTCAAATCATTCCAAGATATTAATCCCCACAAAACATATGGTTAATGATGATTGGTGTTGAGAAATAAAATAGAACTTGTTTCCATTTTGAACCACATTAGAAGCCTGCCCCTAGAATATAGCAGCGAGTATGTCCATTATCTCAGAGGGGTGGACTAGGAGGTTGAAAACTACCTCACCTCGGAATAGGAGTATACCTAAAGGGATATATCCAATAATAACCATGACCAAATATATAGTGGTATCAATCCATCATCCCACTAAGGATGTCACATCATAGGTCTCAGATCAGGAAACCCATACCAAAACACCTAGGAAGTCCCATCAAGGGTAAAAAAACATCAAGAACTTGGAGTTGTACCATATCCTTGATTCTAATAAATAATTCCCCCAATATACTTTAGTGGTAACCTATGAGTACACACACATCCCTACCTAAACCCAGTAGGGCTACAAGTATATTATGGAAGCACCCAGAGATGTTTGTTTTCATATCCTAACACCAAATAGGGGTAGGAATACATTACCACCCCTTCACATGAATCCCATCAGTATATCCTGATAGTAACTACTATACAGGAGTATAAAATCATCCTTACTCCCAACAAAGAATGACCACACATTACATTTCTAGCTATTGAAATATGTTGGTATATCTTGTTGGAAATAGAGTATAGGATTACATCCTTTCCAATATTTTACAAATATGTCAATATATATTGGTAGAATTAGAAGTCATAGGTAAGAAAATATCCCCACTTTTACCATCATATTATCTCATCAATACAATTCAAGAGCTACATAAGAGTAGGAGTGTATTCTTACTTATCCAAGAGGTTCATCGGTACATACTCCCATGATAAATGGATAAAAAGATTAGGCACACATTATCATTCCAATTTGTGATCATCAAACCATTATAAGAACCATTTCAGGGTAGGCACACACTCCTTCCAAAACCACATAAATTTGGTGTAACATTCCAGTAATAGCATGGGTGTTTCCTAGGTTGGCTCCCATAAAATAAATTCATTGTTCACAATACACGACTTGAACAACCCGATGACGAATGACTAAAAAGAACTCTCATAAAGGGATATATAAAGTTTAAAAGTGTTCTCACATCCATAATATGCTTAATTATATTGTTCTTAGGGTCCTGGAACATTTATAAATGGTATTTCAAGATCATTTTGGATCATTTATATACTATGGAAATAGTAGTTGTGGTTGCAAATGTCCACCCCCATAATTTTTCTACTAGCAGATCTGGAGTCCCTCCCCAGAGCATTTACCATGATGGCCTCCATTTTCATCATACTAATATTGATCATGAGAACTCTTCTCGTGATGAATACCTTTAAATCTTCCCTCATGGTCAAAATATAAAATACAAATAATGTCCTCCCATTACCATTGTCCACCCTGATGGTCCTCCTTAGGGAATATGTTGTAAGACTTGTCCATGTGGTCAGATTTCAATAAATTATGGTAGTCCTCCCCATGATGGTGTTTGTTTAAAAGGTTCTATATACAAATTTCATTCATTTTTACAATAAGTACATCCCCTTGTTGAATAAACTATGAGGAATCCCTCACATCATGAGGCACATGTGAAGATGAATACAACAACACGTGATGCATTGTCTTTAATGAACATCATTCTTCCTTAACTAGAATATTTCCCAAGGAAATGGTGATTCTCTAAACCACCCTTATACATCTTAACTTTCACTGAAAGAGAGAAGATTCATTTCAAACTCACTTTATACAACAAGGAATCCATGAAATGATAAATTTGGTTAAATAAATTAACTAAATATCTTGTTGAAGATGAAGAGAACGCATATATAATGAATAAAAAGATTCCCAAATATAATATACTAGTCATGTTTTGTCCCTTGTCCATACCTCTGTATAGAATTACCAAAATTTTGATAGATGAGTGCATAGATCATATTCATATAAGTCCTAGGATGACTTAAATCCATTTGAAAGTGAAATAATTACCAGATAAAGGATATTCAAATCACAACATGTAAATAAAATAATCTTGCTGATATATCAACTTGGCCACCCTTTTAGTTGTAAAATTCTTAAAATGGGGAAAGAAGAATAAAAATATTCAACATGAATTCCTTAATGCTTTGGGAAACCTACATTAATTTATCACTAATACCCCATATAGTGTATATATTAGAGTATGGGGTGAATATGGAGCACAATATTTTACCTCACTCCCCAACCATCAAAATATTATAAAAGTGACATCATGAAATTTCATTTCTTCACTCAAATTTTTAGAATAAATCTCTACCTATGATACATGGTACACTCAACTGGAATTTTTCGTGACTGAATCTCAATAACATCAAGCCTGATGAGAGTGAACCATTGAAATATTTTTTGCATCAAGCATATGAGAAGATCAAGAAATATTCTCATTTGGGAAGATCTAAACCTCAGGTGGAGACATCACATTATGTAACAAGAAAATAACATTGAAAACATAAATTAAACCAAGATCATGCTTGGATAAATATTCACAAGATCAAGTGGGTTGTCACAATAGTTGCAGAAGTAGTAATATAAGAACAGTCTTACCCTGCAGTGCTTGGGGAATTTTTTCCATAGCTTCTTCCTTCAAGTTCATAAAATATTGTACTAAATGATGAATTAATATATTATGTTCATCCTCATATCATGGATAAAGGGGTATTTTAACCTCAAATTCCTCCCTCATTGATATATATCTTTTCCCTCTTATGAAGTGCATTGAAAAATGAGTCTCCATAGTCTGTCTCATATGGTGACCCGTCTTTCACATAGGGAATGTATACAAAGAGGTTTTTTGTGACTATATCCAAATTACCCTCTATAAAACGAACCTAGGAGAATCCTTTAAAATAAATATAAATCCCCATAAAGTTTTCAATATGAAGCGACCCATTAAGAGGGCAGTCACTTATAAAGATCATGAATTTTCACTTAATGGATTCCCTAAAGGTGACCATCCCTCCTATAATTCTAATGGTGATTTGATTTCTATAATATATTGTACATTAGTAAATATAATCAACATTTTCCTTAAAAATACTACTGAACATGAATTCATTATAGAACAATAAGAGGATTATTTTTCTATTTCAAATATGATCCATACTAAAATATATCAGGAGGGTGTACTTACTGGAAATTAAAGGAAGGATAAAAATTTGGGAGATCTATTGAATGATTAGATTCCATATCTCTAGAAGACTTTAAATAAATAAAAGGGAAATTGTGTGGATATATCCCACCTATTACCCAGATACTTTTACCCTCCTATAATTAAGGAATGATTACCTCAATATGAGTTAGAAACTAAAGAGTTAAAGAGAATTAATTTTGATTTATTTAGAGGAAATATCCCCATGGGGTATGTTCTTAAGGTAGTGCCTCAGATTTATATTTCAAAAGATCTACCTCAACTAGGATATCCCATCATTATAAAGAAATTTGATCCTAAAGATTTCCAATCAATCTATGATATAGGAAACCAATTAACTTAGATCCAGTGGTGGAAAGATGTTAGGAGTAACCAATATTATTATAGAATTTGAGACGATGACAAGTGAACTACCATGATCCATCCCAGATTAGTTATCATCCATAAATATAGGAAGTACCATATTGTCAGTCTATGACTTTCACTTCCCCTATTCAAGTGCCTATTCAGCTAATTTTCCTATCAAAACTCTTTGACACTATTGAGTCACTAATAGCTCAATTGTAGATTATGGAAGGACTAAATGAAATAAAAGATCTAGAGAGAAATCATTATCTTTAATGGGTGGATGAAACTCTTCACATTTTGAAATCATAATTTTAAAATCCATAAAGAAATCACTTTTCAAAATAACCAATTTTCACAATTCCATAAACCTTCACTAAAGAGGGCTTCTAATAATATTTTTATATAAAATTCACAATTCAAAACAAAAATTTAACCAACTTGAAATCAAGCCTTTTAGTTCTAATAAGATGAGTTTAGAGTGAATCCACCTATCTCATAAACTGTGGTGGAAATTAATAATGGCATTAATTCTTAAACAAAACTAGGTTAAAACTCCAAAAAACTACTTTAGAACTCATTACCTAACATCAAATAATCCAAATATCATCATGACTAGAATCAACTATCGTAGATATATCCCCAAAGGACTATATCTATGATTCCAAGCAAGGGAAGATGAAGAGATATAAGGAAAAAAACAAATAATAGATACTTAATAAGGATTCTGGGATTCAATGAACCAATATTTCCAATAGATTTTCCTTGGATTTGAGGGAAGAGTCTCAACATCCATTTAGAGGAGATAAAACTAAGTTAGGGTTGTAATATAGAAAAAATGAGGGGTTTAGGGGATAAAATGAATGAGATCTACAATTTTTAGATATCACTCATTTCCAATCAGGGTCATCTCGCATGATTAAGAAAACTATGTGCTAACAATTAAAAAGCCTCTACATCAAGAAGTACCTTTCACGGTTATCTCACATAGTTAAAAAAAATAGTGTCCCAACCAGGAAGAGGACCTCTATCCCATAAATCAAGGTTACTCCTAAGTGGATGCATGGTTTTTCCAAACTACTTTACTATCTGTACACCTATCTTGATCCCACTACCTCACTTTGCACATTTCTCGATAAGAGATTCATGGTTTTTACTAACTATGATCAAATCGTGAACCTCCATAAAGTCTAAAAAATCATTCCAAATGTCCTCAAACCTCTCCCAAACTTCACCTAAACACTTTACAAACCTAAAATACACAAAGAAAGGGGTAATTAATTGAAACCGGGGGTGATTCATTCTTCCCACCATTAGCCTTTCTTTCCTGAGAAATTTGAAAACCATCATTTTCCTGATATATTTCATGCCATTGCTCAACTATTTCATTTTCCAGTTCTCAAGTATCTTCTTGAATCCGACCATGTTTCCAAAAAACCCACACTAGATCGATACTTATTCCACTCAATACATTATATTGCATATCCACAATTAGAACTTTCACATGGAACAATGAATCATCTAACTCTAGATAAACATGATCCCATCAAATCAAATGGTCGGGATCAAGCTGATACTTTTTCAACTGAGATACATGAAACATATTTTGCACTATACAGAACCATGTTGGAAAAGAAAATTGATATACCACCTCAAAAACTCATTCAAGTATCTTAAAAGGGCTTATGTATTTTGGATAAAACTTTCCCTACTTTCTAAAAATTGATACCCTAGCCTTGGAGAGATTATCAAGAACACATGATCACTCACCTCGAACAAAAATGGTCTTTTAAGATGATATAAATATGATTTCTAATGACTTTATTCCATCTCCGTATATTTTTCTTATCAACTAAATATTCTCTATTGTCTTCTGTATAAGGCTCATCCCAACAAGTGATGTCTCACCTATTTCCACCCAGCACAGTGGAGAACAATAAGGATGCTCATACAATTCTTTAAAAGGATCCATATATATTGAGGCTTGATAACTGTTGTTATATGAGAACTCCACTAATGGTATTTTATCCTCCCATGAGACACCAAAATCTATTACGCAATACCAAATAATGTCTTAAAAGGTCTATATTGTCTTTTTGGATTGTCCATTCATCTGAGGATGATACGTCACACTCATGATCAACTGAGTCCCAAGGGCATGCCATAAGGATTTCCAAAAATGAGACGCAAACATCATATCTCAGATCGATACTATCAATACCAATATGTTATGAATCTTTACCACTTCTTGAATATATATTTTAGATAAGTCCTATACCATATGAGATTCAATGATCGAGATGAAATGGGATAACTTTTTGAGATGATCCATTATCACCCATATGGAATCATGTTATCAAACCATATTTTTAAGACCTATTAAAAAATATATGGCTATATTTTACCATTTATAAATTATAATAGGTAAAGACTATAGAATACCCTCTATTCATGGGTGATCTTCCTTAACCTGCTGATAGGTTAAGCATCTTGAGATCAACTCATCCACCTTTCTTTTCATTCTGAACCACTAAAACTGTTTTTCAATACCTTATACATCTCTTGTATTCCATGATGAATAGGCTATCATGAATTGGGGTAAGAATGAAGAAGTTATTCTTAATAATCCATAGGTACTACAATATAATATTGAGACCATAAAACTGAACTCACATCCATCTTTCATCCTTTAATGGTCTCCCTACCATTGTTTTTTGACCTCATCGCAACACATTTAGAATTGGATATATGTACCTCTTTAACTATTTCAAAAAACATCAGGAACACAAAAAACTGGAAATAAAACCACAACATTACCTTAGTATTCACATTCCAAGTGCATCTCATCATTCATCCTGAAGCATTATAATACACCACATACCCTGATCCTAATTTCAATAAAATCAAGATTCGTGCTGATGTAAGGAGAACTTTATGATCTTGAAAACACTTTTGACATTCCCCATTCCATTGTAATGGAATTCTAGTCCTTTTTAAAGATAACATTGGTGAGTCTATTCATGAAAAATCATGAATAAAGTGTTGGTAATAATTAACTAGACTAAGGAAACTATGTATCTTGAAGAGATTCTTTGGTTGTTTCCAAGATATAACATCTTCTATCTTTTCTGGATCCACAAAAACAATTCGTTCATAGATTACATATCCAAGGAAATGTACCTATTTTATCAAAAATAACACTTTGATAATTTTTCATACAGATGATGATCTCTCAAAATTCTCAATACTATCACCAAGTGTTTCTCATACTCAGACCATGTCCTTGAATACACAAATATTCCATATAAAAACATCACTAAAAAAGAATCTAGATACCTTTGAAATATCTAATTCATCAATTCCATAAATACCAATGATGCATTCGTAAGACCAAAAGTCATAACCACATACTTGTAATGGACATATTAACTTCTGAATGTTTTTTTTTTGAATATCCTCTTTCCAAACCTACAATTAGTGATATCCTAAGTGTAATCCAATTTTAGAGAACCACTAGTATCCCCTTAGTTTATTGAACAGATCATCAATGCATGTAAGTGGATAATTATTATTTATCATAACATGGTTAATCTTACGATAATCTACATATAGTTCCATATTCCTTTTTCACAATCTGGATTGGTGCAGCCCACTGAGACGTGATAGGCTAAATAAACCATTTAATTTAAATATCTTCCAAATAAAATTTCAATTACCTTATTTTTTTATATACAATAATAAGGAAGTTTAATATAACTAGTCTCCATTTGGAGATCAATCGTAAACACCACCTCTCTTTTGGGTTCCAACCCTGAGAATTTATCTGCAAAAACATCTAAAAATAGGTAAAAAACTATTGAAAAAAAGACTCTTATCATTCTCAGCCACTGATATCAAAGTCAAAACATTAAATTCATATAAGATTGATCCAAATACTAGTTCTAGCAAGCTTATTTCACCTTCTTCGACCTTCTTTTATCCTCTAAATATATGTTTGATTCCAGCATCAATCATAAAACTAATAATTAGTGTATAGAAATCGATGTGATCCTTGAAATTTTCAACCAATACATACCCACGATTATGTCATATACATACATATCAATCACAAAGAAGTCCCATATCAAGCTAGATCCATAAAAATTTATAGAACATGCCTTATAGATAACGTATTGACATCCTCTTTGACCAAGAGGAGTTTTAAGTTTCAAAAAAGAAGAAATCAACTCATCATAAAAACCAAGAAGATCTAGACTGTGAGAATAAATAAGTGAATGGGATGAACCTATATCAAAAAAATATTTTATAAGGGTATAATTTAAAAAAATTGTTCCTCTCACCGTCAATGGTCTAGATTGATCATCCAAAATAAATTCCTCATCTCCATATAACTACTTACATACTGAACTTTGTTGTTTATTTACCTATTGAGATTTCCCTTTCTTAGGATTCATGGTATTCCTAGAATTAACATGGATATCGTGGTTCTACTGATAATAATTATTTTGTTGCACTCATCCCGTTAAATCATACGATGTTTGTGAAACATGACATATGTCTCGAACACCTGAACATGGAGAACTATGACAATAATGCTGAAGATCCCCCATCTAATTTCAATTGTGGCATGCTCTGGGTGGCGTCATAAAATCTCATTAAATCTGATCAAAATATCCACACTGAAAACATTCATCCCTGCTCTTAGTCTTCGGATAAAGATTCACTAATCTAGACATCTTATTTTCAGTCATCCCGCTACCCTAGAAATATATTTCCCTCTTCGTCTTGTTCATATCATTAGAGTTCCCACCATTTCTCATAGGTATCAACATGCTCCCTCCACCCATAGATCCTAGTATATCCCTTTCTTCCACCATTGTTCTATTGAATATCTATGTATAATCCATTATATAAAGCATGAAAATCTTTGATCGAATCACTATCCTTATCCTTGATTCAAAAATGCTTACCTTTAAGGATGCACTAGTAGCAACTTAAGGTGAAAACCAAACTAAATTCATAAATTTATCCACAAACATAGTTATTTAGAGATTCTGCTACTACAAGGTAAAAAATTCTATCATTCTTTAAATCCTGAATGTATAAGGATAGAATTTTTTGTGGAAAAATTCTTAACAATCCACTCATGCAATGACTTGGTCGAATTTATCCTGAACCGAAAAATCTCACCATTGGTGTTAAAAACCCTCCAGCATGTACGTCTCCAACTTGACTTTCAAATATGTAGGTGTGCCAAAGAAATTGAATATTTGATTTAACCTATTTATCCAGACCTATGATTTCTTGGGTTTTGAATCACCCTAAAATATGGGTGGATTATAATTTTGGAACTAAATGGAATGATCCACTTTCTAGGGTTTATACCTTCAATTCCCTCTATCGACATCCTAAAAAACCTATAAAATACTTTGAACCAACTATTGGTTCATTTCTGGATCAGTTGTAACCTCATTCTCAATATCCTCTTCAGATTGGTTTATATGATGCCTATCAGGTTCCATTTTCTATAACCAAAAAAAAAATCCATAAGCCTCACTTTATATCAACTGAAGGATTAAAAATTTCAAATTTATCATATCACAATTGTCTCAGCAAAGAATTATCAAAATTACACAGTTTCAGTTTTCAACCGATTTCTGAAAAGTCCACCATGATTTTGAAAATCAAACCATTTTAAATATATAACTACCATGCCCTTTTCAAAATAACTCATTTAAAAAAATGTTCTATACTTTTTAAAAATCAATTTTTTTGCACAAAATATTAAATAATTAATAAAAATTAAATATACACACTTAATGGGAATTCATTTCTAATAATTCAAGTCATTCTCTTCTCATTGGTTAAACCCATGAAAATGTGGTAAAAATCATATAACTGTCTCCAAAATACTTATATACCCAACTCTCTGGTAACTTGATGTTCAGAATAAATAGTTTAGCTACTCCTTTTTATGCTCTATATTTCAATTTCTAAAAATCCTACTCCTTTCTACCATCCCAACTAAAGGATTAATCAAGAATTACTTGCAAATCCAATACTGACACAACTGATACCCCAAGGATCAAACAAACTAATGCCACTTATCCCAAAATATTTGGACCGGACAAGACTGATATCATTTTTAACATACCTTCCCTCCTCATTGGATTAAGTCAATTCTGAATTTCTACTTGGCCTTAGGTGACTTCCCCAATACACCAAATCCTGTTAACAAAATCCAAGGGCTTCAATACAATTGGTGGATGGTTTTAACTTTGTAAATAAAAAAACTAAAACTAACATACCATAACCAAAAAACACTATATAATGAATGATAAAAATGTAATAAAACATAAAGTAATATCAAAAGACAACAATACCAAACTACACCATAACCAATATCATAGTACCAAAGTGGAATACTAAACCACAAATCTAAAAGACTCCAAATACATAACACCAAAGTTCCCAACATACTCCATGCTCCAATTCCACAAGTTTTGCTCAAAGTATCACGATGCATCACTAAAGAAATGAGATACTTTTCCTTTACCTATTTCTCATTAAAAAACCTCTACAAATGAACCAAAGTTCCCAATAAGGGGGTGATTAATGAAACACATTAGGTTTTCCCCAAATGACATCCCTACTCATGACACTTAGATAGAACATGTTAGAACATTTATATAAAAAAATTATACTAAACAATTCAAAGCAATTTATATAAAAATATAAAACAATTTTAAAACTAAAACAATTTTTTAAAACCAAATTCATTTACAAGGATAATAAACAAACAATACTTTAATACCATTTCAAAACATCCATTTTCGAATAACCTTTCCATTCCACATATCCACACCTCAAACCATTCAAGAAACCATGTGTCTACCTATAATCTCAAGTGGTGATTCATAACTTCACCAAGCCATCACTTGGTGAACCATTTTGATGTGTGAAAGTTCATGCCCTTATCCATCCCACTTTTTATGGGGGAAACTTCAAACCCTTATCTTTCCTGAATGCACGTGAACACACACCAACCATTATACCAAAAACCAATTCCAAATAAACCATTTAAAACCATTTAAATGTAAACATTTCTTTTTATTGAAAACACTACCATTAAACCATTTCCATGAATAAAAAAAGTTGATGTTTTAAAATAATCATTTTAAAATCTATAAATAAATAACTTTTCCCAACAACCTATTTTCACGACTCCATAAACCTTCACTAAAGAGGGTTTCTACCAATATTTTCATATTGAATTCACAATTCAAAATAACTATTTAACCAATTTAAAATAAATATTTCTAGTTATAATAATAGTAGTTGAGATTGAATCCATGTACCTTAGAAACTACAACGGAAATGAAGAATGGAATGAATTCTTTAAAAAAGGGTTTGAAACTCTAAAAACCACCTTATATCTCACTCCCTAACAAAAATACAGTCAAATATCGTCATTATTAGCATCAAAAATCATATATCTATCCCCATAAGACTAGATTTATGGATCCAAGAGAGGGTAGATGAATATATATAAGGAAAAAAATGAAGAACGGAGACTTACCAAGGAATTTGGGCATCAATGCACCAAGATTTTCCAATGGATCCCCATTAGATCAAAGGAAAGAGTCTCAACCTTTGTGAGGATAGAAAAACAATTTAAGGTCATAATAGAGGGAAAATGAGGAGTTAGGGGTCTAAACTGATTGAGATCCACAATTTTCAGAACTCACTTTTTGTCGTGTACGATTAGGAAAACTGTGCGCTAATCGTGCACAAGCCTCTACCTCTACCTCAAGAATCATTTTTCATGATTGGATCACATGTTTAGAAAATTTTCTCACCCATATTGTACAATCCCATAAATCATGGATAATCCTAAGTGGATGAATGGTTTGAAAAAACCATGTGCCTAACCATCCACCTATCTTGAGCCCACTGCCTCACTTTTCATGGTTCTATGTAGGAGTTGAGTGGTTTTACTAAACGTTCTCAAACTTTGAACCTTCATAAAATCCCAAGAACATTCCAAAATTCCTCTAAACACACCCAAAATTCACCAAAACACTTTACATACATCAAATACATAATTAAATGGGTACTTACTTGAAACTGTGGGTGCTACAACAAAGTTCCAAGTTACTTCATTAAAGTCGTGGAGAAAATTTTGTCGAGATTACCATAGCTTAGAATACCTGCTTAGGCTAGTCATAGTGATCACTTGATTTATTTTTTCTTAAACTGAACTCTGGGTAACACCATCCAAGAGTCCTTTTTTAAGGATTTCCTCCATAATATGGTTGACTCTAAATTGGTAAAATTAGGCAAGTTACCAATGAAAGTGACATGTGTTTATAATTCTATTTTAGAGGAAGATAATGATTGGAAAAAAGTCACCAATAAGGGTGAAAATAAATTTAATGGTTGCATAACCAAAAATAAAATCAATCAAACACATGTTATATTCAAGTCATAGTTAAACGATCCTATTATGTACTCAATATCTTCTACCAGAGTACATCCAATATCATCAACATCATAGTATTTCAAGACAAGATATTCTAAAATATGAGATAACCATCAAGTAAGTATAGGAATTTGAACCAATACCAATAAAAAACCAGTCCTAACACTATCAGATTTTGTACCTCCAATAATGAGATAATGGACACCATACTACCAAATAGAATCGTAATTTGAAAAAGAATTGATCTTCATTTCTTTTAATTTAATTCATTTAATGGACCCATTCTGTGATGATAAGTATTATTATAAACTCATTTTCCCCATACCTAATTGGGGATCTAGAGGCATAGGTCATAGGAGGTGAGGAAATAGGTGGGATGAAGTCATGGTCAAGCCCAATATCCTAACCACATCCCTTTCAAAACCATATACGCATCCAAACCCCACAAGAAAGAACTTATGTAAACCCAAAAAAAAGAATGAAGATTCCTTAAATCTATCAAGATTCATATGAATCCAATTGATTTGGAGCACTAATTAGTGAGTGTGAAATTATAAACTTATTACAGATGAGTGGATATAATAATTCAACCTAATCCTTTTGAGAAAGGAATGCCTTTAACATTTGTTCAAGTTTCTGACCTGTCTACCACATACTATTTATCCCCTAAAGAAACTACTAATTAGAAACCCCATATTGAGAAGTTCGGACCTTTAGCTCAAAAATATTATATCTTGAATTAGTTAACTATGGTTCTAGGTAATATTTCAATCTTGGAAAGTCTCAATTTATCAAAAAATATTTGGGAAGAACTTATAGGGACCCAGATAATTCCATAAGATTTCGAAGATGAGGTTACAACTTCTATATTATATCATGCAGGAACCAAGGTTGTGGAGTGTCACATAATCATCTATGTCACAAGGTGGGAAGAAGAAACTATTATATCGGGAAGCATCATTTCCTTTTATTTCTCTAGATATATGGATAACATTGGCTTCCTAATCAACCTCATTTTGGTCTGTATGATCTGTTGGTTGGGCTACAATGAAGCTAATTTGTATCCTTCTTTAACACTTCAAAGTTATGAAAAGAGTGAGAAGAAAAATCTATGATGAATCAATCTTAGAACTTAATTTGGGTATCTTATATATGACTTTGAATTCTTGTTTGTTCAGAAGGATTTGAATTTCAATGCCCAAATAGGTAGGCCTTATTTGCATCACCACATGTTAGTTCCCTTATCGTACCATAAATGTAAAAAATACAATGTTACTAGAAAAGTTATGACAATTTTATGGGGATAAGGATCTATTTGAATCCAATGAGACCCAATATATTGACACTGGGTTATATCAGAGAGAGGTAAAACAACCCAAGATTGATGATGTCGCTCAAGACACCACTCTAAATGGTTTGGAAATGACCATAAATATCCCATTTAAATAGATTGGTGATAAATATGTATTACCTATAAATCCAATCAAAGACATGAGTGTATATTTTGGTATGTATTCATCAACTCTCATATATAAGTAACATCATCTAAATCCAATAATAAGGAATAAGTGTATGATCTCCATAATAGTGAAAAACCCCACACGAAAATGACCTATATTTGTCCTTAGAGTCTCATAATACACCTTAGTCAGTGTATAAATAAGAATAGGTTCTCATATCACTAATAAAGAGTGAGAATTACCTTACTTCGTATTATCAACTTCTTGGGTATTGACACTTCTTCTAGATCTGATGATTTCCCTTTGTCACCCATTCCTCCTAATAACAAAGAGGATGAGAAATAAGAATAAGAGAGCCTAAAATATTCCCCTCCAAAATTCAAGTAAGTGTCTCCACCACTATTGATAAACTCCAATAAATAAATATAGGCACATTAGAAGATCCATGACCCACATTGATCAGTGAATCCACAACTCCCAATGAACAAAAAGAGCATACTTATTTTATAAAGAAAAACTAAGATGTGTTCACTTATAATTTCCCAAAAACTCCAAGCCACAATCCCAATGTGGCTACCCACTACTTAGGATTTCCAGAGGATCACCGTGGTTACAAGAAGGTATCCATAAGAATGCATCTGAATCATAGTTCTACGGTTGAAGCCAAAGTTGGTAATCGTATTAGAGAAAACTTCATTTTGGAGGTTGAATACCTAAAATGGATCACCAATATTATCTCATTGAAAAGGTATAATGGTCATATTATATTTTTCATCAACTTTATATATCTTAATCAATATTGTACAAAAGATAATTTCTCAATCCAGATTATAAAACGTATAATCCATGTAGTTTCTACCTATCATGATCTATACTTTATAGATGGATATTCAGGATACAACCAATATGAATATCTCTTAAACATAAAAAGGTTATGGATTTCAGATCACCCTAAGGAATATACTATTATCAAAAGATACCTTTTATATTGAATAACACTAGAACCACATCTCAATGTAACATGTGCCATATTTTTAAACCCTTCTTGGGGAAGACTATTGAATGTTATGTTGATGATATGGTGGTCATATCTCAGTAGTTATCTGACCATCTTTTAGACATTTGAGATAATTTCCAACAAGCTACAACATTATAGCCTGAATATGAACCCCTTGGAATGAACTTTCAGGGTCACCATAGGTAATTTTCTTGTCATTATAGTATGTCACCGAGGAATTTAATTAAATCCTAATAAAAACAAGGATATCATTGACATGAAACCACCTCAAAAACCCAATAACTTGAGAGGGAATCAGAGATTCCTCACCTATATTTTATGTCTCATGGAGATCCTTGCAAGAAAATGTTTACCCTTCATGAGACTGATGAATAAGGGATTCACATATCAGAGTATTGATGATTTTATGAAGCATTTAATAATATCAAGAAATTCCTTTTAATTTAACCAGTATTAATGCCTCCTATTAATATAAATCCACTCATTGTATATGTGATGGACTTATATCGATCACTAGGTTCTTTTATTGCATAAAATAATGTCACAAGGAATTATAATAGTCATTATTATCTTAGTAGGACTATGCTTGGTACTATGACTCGATATTTAGACACTGAGAAAAATTACCTTATGTTAATATTTGTAGTTCATAAACTAGGGAACTAACTATGGAACAACATGTTCCACTTATTCTCTCATAATTAACCACTCAAGAATATCCTCAATCATACCATATTTATTTTATTCTTGTATTGGTGGGTTTTCATTTTATAATAATTTTACATTCATTTCATAATGAAAAAGTAAATAATGGGACCAGAATTAGTAGATTTTATCACAAAGAATCCTTCTACAAAAAATGAACCATTGAATACCAAATTTCCCAATTAAAATATATTCTTTATTCATGTATACTCCCAAAAATATGATATATACTAGGATGGCACTTCCATAATCCCAAAATGAAAAAAAATTGGAGCACTCCAAGCTCAAAATAGAGGGTTTAGGAGTCATCCTTATCTCTCCAGTCATGGTAGTTCTACCTTATTCATTCTTGTTGTCATAAGGCTTCACTAACAATTGGGAAGAATACCAAACCCTCGTTGTAGGTTTGGAACTAGAACTAAAAATACTAGTATCCAAACTAAAAGTCAAAGGTGACTCAGGGTTGGTAATTTAGAAGAAAAATTATGATTATACCATCAAGAAGGAAGAGTTGGTTCCCCTATTTAAAATTGAATGAGAATTAATGGAATAATTCCACTCTGATCAAATATTCTCTTAGGTCCCGTGTTCAAAGAATTCCCAATCATATGCATTAGTTAAATTGGTTATAGCCTCAAAAAATATAAACCAATATGAAATAATCATCATCATCATGCATCTCAAAATGGAATAATTATTCATTGTTAATAACATATAAGAGATCAATAAGATCAATTTCATCCCTGAAAATATGATTTTCCAAATGGATGAATATATCCCATATTTTAAAACCTCCAAAATGGGATTCTTCTAACATAAAAAGAAATAAAAGAGTGAATTCATTGATAGGCAGTCAATTTTACTCTTTATGATATCCCAATTTCTCAGAAAGTCTTCTATAAATGAGTATGTCATGAAGTTATCCTAGGATGTATTAGTGGAGTGGAAACTCTTTTTATTATGAAAGAAGTCCATGTAGGTTCATGTGGTTCTCATCAGTCAGGGATTAATATTTCCCATCAAATTGCAAGTCTTGTATATTTATATCATTCAATTATATGAGATTGTATGGAATTCACCAATAAATTTCATTATTTTTATCTATATGAAAAATTAATTCATAAACACCAGATCTACTGCATGCCACTAAATATTCATGGAAATTTTCTAACTAAGGAATTGATGTAATGGGGAAAAATGACCCAATAATAACCAGACAGTTTAATTATATCCTTACTACCATTTAATTCTTCTCCACGTTAGATGAGGTTATATCCCTCAATGAATTTTGAAAAAAAAACACTATCATCGGTTTTGTGATGAAAAAAATTATTGCCAAATTTTTTGTCTCTCGTACAATACTGATGGATAATGGCCTCACATTTTTCTCTTACAGACTAAAAAGGTTGTATGAGTAATATAGAATTAAGTCTAACCACTCATCCCATAACTATGCAGCAAAAAATTTACCAATAGAGGATTTCAATAAAACTTTTTCAAATATACTCTAAAAGATGGTGTAAAAATTCAATATATCATATCATTAAAATATTAAACATGTTTTGTGGACCTATCATACCACAACCTACATTTACACACAAGAAATCATGTATTAACTTGTATAAAAGTAGAGGTAGTTCTACCCATTGAGTTTGAATTACCTTTACTCCTCAATTCTATTTTTGTCTAGCAATCTGAGGAAGATAAATCTCATAACTAATTTAATGAGTTGGAATATATTGATGGGAAAATATTACACGACCTTCACCATTTATAAGTTCACCAAAACTGAGTAGCGTAAACATTTTACAAGAAATTTTTTGATGTTCATTCCTCCAAGTGAAATTGGTAGTGGTTCTCAGGACCACAATGATAACAAGGAAGAAACCTCCAAAATTTACTCAAAAATTGGAGGGACCTTTCATCATTCATAAGGTATACTCCAACTGTTCATATTCATTGATCACTATGAATAGGGAGAGTACCATTCCCCCTACCAGTAAAAGTTTTCTCAAGAAATATTTCATGTAATTCAGACATTTTGTCCTAGCATCATGACCATAAAAAGTAAATAAACCATTTTTATAAGAATAATGACCTCAAACTATGTGAAAAACATTAGTTAGAGAAATAATACCATAAACTATGTGAACACTCTCTGTCTAAGAATCATAGGCTTAAACTATGTACAAACCATTGGTCAAAGTTATGGGACCTCAAACTATAATGACCATTTTTCATCACTGTATAAAATTAAATTGGATTTACAATGTCACAATAACATGACATTAAACTATAGGACACCTTACTTGTCATATTATGCTAAAATACATGACACTATGTACCGAAAAAATGATGTTAAAATTCATGTCTAACATACTAGTTACATGAAATTAAATTGAACATCATATTAGTTTGAACTACACGAATTTAAACTAACTAGTACATGTACTAGTCTTATAACATAAAAAAATTGGGCAAAACCTAAACCATAAAAAAAAATAACAACTCATGTGGTGTTCATGGGGAACAATACCTCCATAGAATATTAAAATAATTTGGGTAATCTTTCAATTCCATCTTGTTTATCACACCAAGAATGACTCACATGACCTTAGAGGTTTGAGATGATTAATACAATTTGCATGATTAAGCTACATTGGGGAACATTTGGTTCATCATTCATGAACTTAAACTATATAGAGTGGTCTCTCTTATAGGGTCCTCTCTTTCCTTGCATATGATCCAGATCTATACAAGGAAATCCCTAAGAACTATATGGGTATTGATTATCATTCTAATAAGATATTTAGTGATGTATGAATCCTTTATCATGGGATCATCTGCAAATAAAAAATTAAAATTACCTTACTTTTTCTTTGTAATTATGTTGGGTTTTCCTTACCCGACATTGAAAAAATTTCATATGATTCAAATTCTGATCAGAAACTTGAAAAACCAAAAATCTAATTCATAGTGGAAAGACCTTAAACTAAACTATTCCCACATCCCTAACACATGGATTCATACTCCAAAGTGGAAGTTCATCTTTCATGAATATGAAATACTCAGGGTTTCACAATTCTTATAACCTATTTCTCCCATGCATGATATCTTGATACATATAGAAGTATTCAGTTCATGTTTATCATGTTCCTCAAAACATTAATTCCTTATATTCTAGGCATATGATATATAATAATTCTCTCCCCTGTACACTAAATAGATTTTTTTGGGGAGTTATCATTCTAGGAAATACGTGTGGAATGATTCTTATTACATTGACAAATGTAATGATTCCTCGATCAATGATTCTTTTATTGGCCAAAAAATAAAAAAAATCCCCCTCTCTTATGTAGAAGCTGGATCTATAGAGGATATTCCAACATGGTTTCTCTAATTTATAGAACTTTGTTTGAAATAAAATGTTTTTTCTATTGTATGTAAGTCATATTTATATAGGGTACCACTTATTTCTATAAACAATTTGTGGCTTGATCCTTATTCTGAAATGATATATAGTTATTTTTATATTCCCTATCATGGGCCCATCCGTGAAGTATAAAAATTCACTCTCCTACGTATGATCCAAAACAATATATGGGACTTCTTCCTAAGGACTACATGTGGCTTGATTCTAGTTCTAATGAGATACATAGTGATTCTTAGATCCCTTAAACTAAGTCCATCCCCAAAAAAATCCCCTTTTAATTTTGTATAATCTAGATCTATATAGAGAAACCCTTACAAGAGACACATGGTGTAATTCCCTGACCCCAGTTACCCAGAGTTGGTGCATTATTTCATAACATTGGCTTGATCACAAAAGATCAAGTCTCGAAAGATCAATTAGTTTAGTAGCCTTAGAAGTGCTAGATACATTCATAAGGTTTACATTACATCATAAAATGGAAAACTACAACAACATTGTTTCCATAGACAACATTGAGATCCCATACACTATCCTTGCAGGTCAGTCATAATATACTTATTTTCATCTTGGGAAAAATAAAACATAGAAAGGGGTGAGATCATATGATCAGTAAGGATAACAATATAGCTGAAACTTTCATAAATAATCATAAACATTTAAGAAAATGTATAAGACTAAAAAAATAATTTTAAACTTGAAATTTAGCATAATATGGAAAAGATAAAATCAAAATAATGCCATTTAATTACTCACATGGGTATTCTACTAGTCGAATAATCACATGCAATATCAATATCCACTTTCATAATGATGGAATTCATAATGCCAGACTTTCAAAACCACATAGTCAAGGCCTTGTGCCAAGACTACAAATAAGATTTTGTCAAGGCTTTGTGCCAAGACACTAGTTTGTCTCATGAGACCTACCGATGCATCGAGGAGCTATAGCGGGCTCCACCCGTCACTTACTAATTCCAATTCATTCCTCATAAGAAAAATTTTAAACATAACATAAATATTCATATTAAAACTAGCATATGAAATGTCAATAATTTATCCACAAACCATAAATGGTATGAAATAACACATCTACAGTCAAACATATCACAAAACCTTCAATAGAATATGGAAGTTTTGTATCATAATAAATCAACTTCAAACAAACTTAAAATCCTTCAAAGGATGTTGAAACTGATGAAATCAAAACCTTCTTAGAGAAATATCTCTTTCTATTTTGAAATCATTTAAAATTCACGTAATTATAAAAGAAAACATTTATATTTGAAAATATTTTTATGAGATTTTAATGGATGATTCAATGATGTTATAATGGCAGAAAATAGCCGCACCCGCTGTATAAGTTAAAAAAACATTCTAACCTTAAATTTGACGAAAAGGTCAAAAAGTACCTTGTTTGGAAAATGACAGAAAGATTCCTTTAAAAACATATAAGGTCAAATAAGGTTATAAATTAATTTAACCCATTGTCTAATAAATAGTAAAATTGTTTTGAAATACATTTTTAAGAATCATGGATGTGGATGATAAAGAGGTCCCAGTAGATAATTACATATAAATAACCTCGAATAATGAAGAGATTGTGAAATTAACCCTTACCTTGTACTTTTCCTTGGTCGAGGGTAGGTTAACCTCATGTATATTGGTGAAATAATTTTTATTAAATTATAAAAGAATCATATACAATATTATGATATCATATATGATCTTTTAACATTTCTTTGTTTATAATATCTTAGTATTATCATTGTTTCAGGTGTTAACAGATTCGTTTTCCTTTATATTATTTGTTATGTGAGTCATATGTATTATGGATGGGATGTATCTTATTAATATTAAGAATTATATCAAGTCTTTAAACATTATTTTTAATAATCTAATGAAAATTAGTCTTGAATGGATATGATGGGGAATGAATCTCATCGCGTTCGTGGAGACGGTAATCCGTACGTATACACGAGTGACAATATCATTATTTTGATATTAAAATAAAATATAATTGGATAGTATATCATATATAAATAATAATTATTATTTCATATTTCTTATTTACATCAATTACACATCATTATTATACCCATCCAAATAATAATGTATTGAATAACAATTACACCACGGCGTGGAGACGGTAAGTCGTACATACGCAAGTATGGTGACATGTCATTCAAAGGATGGATAGAATAATGAATATGGTTGTACCATATTTATAATAATATAAAATTATATATAAGATATTGGATTTATTATTTTAGAATGGAAACAACAATGAAAGTGGAAGTGGAAGAAGAAAGGAACTTGAAAGAGGTGATGAAATATTTACCTCTTCTCCGGGTTCTTCATTTTGATTTGATCAAAAGGGCTCCTTAGGTTGTCTTTAAAACTAAAGGAAGGCCTCTAGGATGGAGGGATGACATTTTAGAGGGTATTTGGGCATGTTTTGGCTGATCCAAATGGCTTTGAAGGTGTGAATTAGAGAGAAGGTGAGTTCCCTTTTATAAGAGGGGTGAGGGGCACCTTAGGAAAATCTAGAAATATTATTTTATAATAAAATCATGTTCGGTTTCTAATGGATCAAAAATGAATTATTTAAATTCTAAGGTGGGGAGGGGTCGAAAAGAACTCAACCAATAGGTTTTAGATAGGTTTGGTTCAATATATTTACTTTATCTTTTAGATTTAACTCTTAGTTATATAGTTTGACATTTACCATGTCTCTTTGTATTTTTATATTATATGGTTAATAAACTTACTATATACTTCCAATAGAACCCTAAGTGGTTCATTAATGATAAACATATCATTATATAAGTCCTTTGTCCAAACCTCATATTTTTTAAAATAGAATATCAATTAATAATATAATATTTGTTTTAAAAACTCTTTTATGTCGATTTTGACACTATTTGGTATTTGGTTTTTTATAAATTCATAACAGCATTATTACTTTTAAAATAATTCATCTAAACAACCCTAACATGTCATATTAACCTATAAAATTATTTTAATTCATAAAAATATCAAATTACATTTATTTGCATATTTATAATATCAATTATTTTAATATTTCATTAATTAGGTAATTACTGCATCATCATTGTGTCATAAATAAATTAAATTATTTAATGTATAAAAAATATAAATAAAATACCATTATGTAGGAAATATTTTTATCTTTATAATGAATATTTATAGTCGAATTTATATTATGTGTAACCCTATATTAAAAAAATTTTAGTTATTAAAAATTGATTTTAACTCTTTTAACTCTTCTTAAAATTAAATAATAATAAATTTCCTAATCTAATCCAAGTTGACCTAAAGGATCATATTTTATTCCTTAGGTTTTTTTTGGTCGAATTACACTTATCCAATATAATTTTAACATGTTTTAGGGTAATTATAATATCATTTTTACCCTTAATTACCCTATTTACTTTTAACCGTGGTAAATAAAAGTAAAAAGTTACTATTCACCAAAAAATTATTTCCATCTTATTGAACCAAATTTTACTTACTTATATCAACCATTCCTCTCGTATTTTTAAAATTCAACTCATAGAAGCGGTAAAATTAATTTTTATGTAAATTTTTAAATACTCCTAGGAGGTGGGTAAAAGACGGTAAAAAGTTCAATAAAATTTTTATATATCTAAAATTATTATAAACTAAATCCAATGAATTACATTGAACTCATATAGGTATTATGTATCTATTTTGACCTAAAATAAATTTAAATAAAATAA
This sequence comes from Viscum album, assembly GCA_963277665.1. Classification (NCBI taxonomy): domain Eukaryota; kingdom Viridiplantae; phylum Streptophyta; class Magnoliopsida; order Santalales; family Viscaceae; genus Viscum; species Viscum album. Next base: position 870,562,175 of record OY728157.1, read on the forward strand.
ATAATTATGTAAATAAAAAATCGGTTTTAAACTATAACTTAGTGTTTTTCACTATTCATCAAAAATTGAAAGTTTTCAGAAAAATACCAAAAATTCACCCTAAGCTAATTTCAATATTCTGAATCCAAAAATAAAGTCCATTTTAAAAGCCAAAATTTATAAAATTTCAAAAAGTGGGTATTACTATTTATAACGGTTAGTTTGATTGGTTGTGGTGTGTTATAACTCGAAGTTGTGTACAACACACGCTATTGTATTAATCAAAGAGAAGCATACCATGGAAGATTGGGGTGTTACATTCTCCCCTACTTCAAATAATTTTGTCCTCGAAATTTATAGAATATTACTACATAAAATGACTCGGGTGGTTCTTCATCATAAGTTACTTGGGTTCCCACGTTGTATCTTCCATATTATGGTTTCTCCATAGAAGTTTTACCAGATGAGTCTTCCGATTTCTCAGCACTTCCTCTATTATATCAATAACCTTGACAAGATCTTCGCAATAAGACAGATCGAGTTCCATATCTAATTTCTCATAGGTGAGTACATGCGTTGGGTCAGGCATGTATTTTCTCCACAGTGATACGTGGAACACATCATGAACTTTGGAGAAACTTGGCGGCATTTCCAAACGGTAAGCTACAGCCCCAATTCGTTCTAGAAATTTGAAAGGTCTGATGTACCTGGGACTTAATTTTACCTTCTTACCGAAAGGTATAACACTCTTCCATAGAGATACCTTCAAGAAAACATGATCTCCTACCTGAAATTCCAAATCCTTCCTTCAGTTATCAGCATATCTCTTATGTCTACTTTGATCTGCCTTGATGTGGTTTTGTATTACCTTCGCATTTTCCATCATTTCCTCCACAAGTTCTGGGCCTATGAGTTTTCATTCACCAACATCATCTCAACAGGTTGGTGTGTGACATCTCTTTCCGTATAATGCTTCATATGGTTCCATCTGAATACTTGAATGGATGCTATTGTTATAGAAAAATTCTACCAGAGTTAAATATTAATCCAACATACCTTGAAAGTCAAGTGATCATGATCTCAATAAGTCTTATAAGGTTTTAATAGTCCGTTCTGATTGTCCATCATTTTGTGGGTGGTAGGCAGTGCTCAAACAAAGTTCAGTATCCAGGATGTTCTGAATACTTTTCCAGAATCTTGATGTAAAACATGGATCACAATCAGAAACAATCGATAGAGGTACTCCATGAAGTCTCACTACTTCATTAATATATATTCTTTCTAGACGTTTAAGTGGTAAATCTTCTCTTATATCAAGAAAATGTACTGACTTGGTAAGATGATCAATAATGACCCATATTTCATCATTCCTTCTAGGAGTCTTTGGTAGTCCCATGAAAAATCCCATCATAATATTATCCCATTTCCACTCCGGTATGGGAAGAGGTTGCATGGCTTCTCTAGGAAATTGCCTTCCAGCTTTCACAGGTTGAAAAACCATACATCTTGACACAAAATCAGCAATCTCCCTCTTCATGTTGTCCCACAAAAAATGTTTCTTCAAATCTCTATACATCTTAGTGCTACCAGGGTGTATAGAAAAATTGGAACTTTGAGCATCATCCAAAAATTTCCTTTTTAGATCAGGTATATCGGGAACACAAAGTCTCTTCCCAAATTTCAAAATTCCATATTCATTCACAAAGTCACTCAATATCCCATCATTCATAGCTTTAATCTTCTTTTGAAACTCTTCATTACCAGTTTGAGAACTCTTTATCCTTTCTAGTAAAGATGGTTTAGAAACCATTTGAAAAATCATTGATGTTTCACCTTCCATTGTTATTCCCATATCCATCTTTACTATATCCATGTATATAGTATCCTTTTAAACTCTTATCTTGTTCAAAACTCCATGATCTTTTCTACTAAAAGCATCTTCCACCTTATTTTCCTTCCCTGGGTGGTAGTGTATAGTGCAATCATAACCCTTCAGTTGTTCAAGCGATCACCTTTCCCTCATGTTGAGTTCTATTTATGAGAAAATATACTTTAAACTCTTGTGATTGATATATATCTCACATTTGTCACCATAGAGATAGTGTCTCAAAATCTTCAAATAAAATATTACAGCTGCTAACTCAAGATCATGAGTAGGATAGTTTTGCTCATTAATTTTTTATTGTCATGATGCATAGGCAATAACCCTATCATTCTGCATAAGGACACAACCAACTACTTTCTTTGAAGCATCACTATAAATAAAAAACCCATTATTACCTGATGGTAGAGTCAATATAGGATCATTGACTTATATTCTTTTAAGTTCTTCAAAACATTTTTCACACACTTTTTTCCAAACAAATTTAACCCCTTTTCATGTGAGCTTTGTTAATGGGTTATCCAACCGGGAAATATTATGGAAGAAACGTCGATAATAACCTGCTAAACCAATAAAACTTCCTACCTCAGTTATACTCATAGGTGCAGTCCATTATTAGATTTCCTTGGTCTTTGAAGGATCAACGGAGATTCCATCCTTAGATAAAATATGGCCAAGAAAAGAAATCTCATGAAGCCAGAATTCACACTTGCTAAACTTCCCATATAATACATGTCTTCTAAGAGTCTTCAGGATAATGTGAACGTGATTTTTATGATCTTTGTAGATTTTGGATTATACCAAGATATCATCAATAAATACCACTAAAAAATCATCGACATATTCCTTGAAAACTCTATTCATTATATCCATGAAGATATAGGGTGAATTAGTCAATCCAAAAGGCATTATTGTAAACTCGTAATGCCCGTACCTGGTTTGACATGTTGTCTTCGGAATGTCTTCCTTCTTCACACACAACTGATGGTATCCAGATCGAAGGTCAATCTTTGAAAATTATTGAGCTCCATGTAGTTGGTCAAATAAATCATCAATGCGAGGTAGGGGATACTTGTTCTTTATTGTTACAGAATTGATCTCCATGTAGTCAATGCACAACCTCATAGATTCATATTTATTCTTAAAAAGGGACAGGGGCTCCTCATGGAGAAACACTAAGGATACTAAATCCCTTATTACTCAATTCCTATAGTTGTTTCTTTAGTTCCACTAATTCCACTGTGGCCATTCTATAAGGGATCTTAGATATGGGCCTTGAACCAGGAATTAAATCAATGGAAAACTCAATTTCTCATTCTGGAGGATTTCTAGGTAAATCCTCTTGAAATACAACAACATGCTCTTGCACAATAGGTAAATCCTCTATTTGAACATTCTTTTCCTCACCGATAGTTGTTTCATTCTCTTCCTCCCCAATAATTTAATTTAGTTGAGCTACTGGGGGTGGATCTAGATAAGAATTAGGTGGTGACGATTCTACTCTAAAGATAAGGTGTTCTTTATCATCATCATTAAAAATTGTAACCTCCTTCTTATTATAAAAAATCTTCGCATCATGGTCCAAAATCCAATCCATACTGAGGATTATATCAAATTCAATCATGGGTATGATGATGAGATCAGTAGATAAAGAACATTTATATTCTTTAATGGGAACCGATTCCCAAAACTTTGTTGTGATGATACTTCCCTTAGGAGTTTTGACTGACAATTCCCTTGTTAAATCAAATTGGAAATATCTAATTTTCTTTGAAAACTGAGAAGATATGAAACAATGCGATGATCCAGAATCAAATAAAACATTTTCTAAAATTGAGGAAACCATTAAATTACCTGCCACCACGTCCTTCGGAGCTTCGACCTTAGCAGTAGTGATAACATAAGCTTGGAATTGATCCCTTGTCCTTTTCGTAGGTAAGTTCCCCTGATGCTTAGGACATCATTCACATAATGCCTCATTTCTTTACAATTGTTTCTTTCAACATAGATAGCATCTTTCTTCCCCTTGCAATCACGAGCTTGGTGGCCTTTTTCAACACACTTGTAACATACTCACATTCCCTTCAAGAAAGTACGAGGATGTTTCTTCCCACATTTAATACAGGGTGGATATTCAAAATTTCCCTTATTCCCCTTATTTCCATTTCCAGAGTGTTAAGAAGATCTCTTCTTATCTTGTTTTTCTTTAAAGATGTAAGACTTAGAGAATTCTTTTTCTGTCTTGATAGCACATGAGACAATATCATCATAAGATGAGAAGGATTGTAAGACTAATGCTCAATAGAGAAATGGTTTTGACCCATAAAAGAAACAATCAATCTTACTTCTTGGGTTACGTATAATCTGCAGCAAGCCTCGCTAACCTTGTAAAGTTAGCTTCATACTTTGTGATATTATCATCCTCCTTTTGCCTGACACTCAGTAATTGCCTTTCCATATCCACTCGATGTTCAGGAGGAAAGTATTTTTCTAAGAAAATTTCTTTAAACTCCCTCCATTCCATATTTGATACTTCATCATCTTCCTTTTTATTTTTAATCAATTACCACCATTGATCTGCATCTCCAGTGAGGCGGTAAACTGCCATGACAACTTTTTCCCTTTCACTACCCCCCAAGGTGTGGAATATTTTCTCTACGGAATTTATTCATTTCTTAGAAACTAATGGATTTTTACCCCCATTTAATTTTTGTGGTTGTTGCCTCATGAAGAGATCTAACATTGATCCTCCACGATGTGGATTAGGGTGCTCTATATGGGTAAGGTTATTATTCAAAACCTGAGTGAGTTCTCCCATTATGATGATTCGCTAATCAGCACCAGTTGTATCACCAGATCCACTATAATTATCTTGATCAGGATAGAAATCCCTACATGGAGTGCGTTCATTGATACAGTTTCCATTCCTTCCACTAGGCGCCATTTCTAAACAAGGGCATAAACTAGATTAGTTTATAAAGAGAAATACATAATTCCAAACTTGTAAAACACTTAACATAAATTGAACAGTTTATGGATATAATCCATAATCATAAAAAATGTTTTCTTTATGGAAGTATATTCTCATAAACCCTTCCTAATGGTTTATAAAGAAAATGAGAATTATCCTAAGCATATCCCCCGGGAGTGTCGTAACCAAGAGTGCGGCAAGGCCCGTTGTCATGCACTAGTTTCCATTCGAGTCTAGATCAAAGTGGTGTTTTTTGGTTTTACCCCTAGGTACATCTGTTCCAGAGCCACCTCTACCTTCTCATATCCATACAGAGATTTATTTCTTGGAAAACTCACAAAATCTCTATAATACCAAAATTCTAGGAAGTTCTTCTACACTAATCCTCAAAGTCTATCTTAGGGTAATGTGATCTAATCATAGTTTTCTAAATCTAGCTTCCAAGGTTTGTACTAAACCACCTCTGATATCCACTGTAACACCCTAACCCCAGTTACTCAGAGTCGGTGCACTATTATATAAAATTGGCATGATCACAAAAGATCAAGTCTCAAAAGACCGATTAGTTTAGTAGCCTTGGAAGTGCTAGATACATTCATAAGGTTTACATTACATCATAAAATGGAAAACTACAACAACATTGTTTCCATAGACAATACTGAGATCCCAAAGACTATCCTTGCAGGTCAGTCATAATATACTTCTTCGCATCTTGGTAAAAATAAAACATAGAAAGGGGTGAGATCAGATGCTCTGTAAGGATAACAATATAGCGAAAAATTTTATAAATAATCATAAACATTTAAGGCAATGTATAATACTAAAAAAAGCCTTTTAAACTTGAACTTAAGCATAATATGGCAAAGATAAAATCAAAATAATTTCATTTACTTACTCACATGGATATTCTACTACTCCAATAATCACATGCAATATCAATAGTCACTTTCATAATGATGGAATGCATAATGCCATACTTTAATAACTACATAGTCAAGGCCTTATTCCAACACAACAAATAAGATTTTTTCAAGGCCTTTTTCAAAGACACTAGTTTTTCTCATGAGACCTACCGATGCATCGAGTAGCTATATCAGGCTCCACCCATCACTTACTAATTCTAATGAATTCCTCATATGAAAAGGTTTAAACATAACAAAAACATTCGTATTAAAACTATCATACGAAATGTCAATACGTTATCCATAAACCATGAATGGTATGAAATAACACATCCACAATGAAACATATCAAAAAATATTCAATACAATATGGAAGTTTTGTATCATAATAAATCAACTTCAAACAAACCCAAAATCTATAAAAGGATGTTGACATAGATGAAATCAAAACATTTTTAGAGAAATATATCTTTATATTTTAAAATCATTTAAAATTCACGTAATTATAAAAGAAAACATTTATATTTGAAAATATTTTTATAAGCTTTTAAGGTAAGTTTCGATGATTTTATAACGGCAGAAATTAGTTTCACTCACCGTATAAGTTAAAAAAACATTCTTACCTTAAATTTGTCGAAAAGGTCAAAAGGTACCTTGTTTGGAAAATGATAGAAAACTTCCTTTGAAAACATATAAGGTCAAATGATGGTGTAAATTAATTTAAACCATTGTATAGTAAATAGTAAAATTGTTTTGAAGTACATTTTTAAGAAGCATGGATGTGGATGATAAAGCGGTCCCAGTAGATAATTACGTATAAACAACCTCGGATAATGAAGAGATTGTGAAATTAACCATTAACTTGTACTTTTCCTTGTTTGAGGGTAGGTTAACCTCCTGTATACTGGTTAAATAATTGTTATTAAATTATACATGAATCATATACATTATTATGATATCATTTATGATCTTTTAACATTTTTTTGTTAATAATATCTTAGTATTATCATTGTTTCGGGTGTTGAAGGATTTGTTTTCCTTTATATTATTTGTTATGTGAGTCATATTTGTTATGGATGGGATGTATCTCATTCATATAAATAATTATATCAAGTCTTTAAACATTATTTTTAATCATCTAATGAAAATTAGTCTTGAATGGATACGATGGGGAATGAATCTCATCGCGTTCGTGGAGACGGTAATCCGTACGTACACACGAGCGACAATATAATTATTTTGATATTAAAATAATATATAATTGGATGATATATCATATATAAACAATAATTATCATTTTATATTTATAATTTACATCAATTGAACATCATTGTTATACCCATCCAAATAATAATGTATTGAATAACAATTACACCCCGACGTGGAGCCGGTAAGCCGTACGTACGCACGTATGTTGACATGTCATTCAAAGGATGGATAGAATAATGAATATGGTTGTACAATATTTTTAATAACATCACTGTATATAGAAGATACTGGAGTTATTATTTTAAAATGTAAACAACAAAGAAATAGGAAGTGGAAGAAGAAAGGAACTTGAAAGAGGTGATGAAATATTTACCTCTTCTTTGAGTTCTTTCTTTTGATTTGATCAAAAGGGATAATTAAGTTGAATTTATGACTAAAGTAAGGCCTCTAAGATGAAGGTAGGACAGTTTAGAGGGTATTTGGGTAGGTTTTTGCCGATCCAAATGGCTTTGAAGGTGTGAATTAGAGATAATGGGGATGCCCTTTTATAAGAGGGGTGAGGGGCACCTTATGAAAAGCTAGAAATATTATTTTATAATAAAATCGTTTTTGGTTTCTAATTGCTCAAAAATAAATTAATTCAAGTATAAGGTGGGTATGGGTTGAAAACCACTCATCCAATAGGTTTTAGATAGGTTTGGGTCACTATATTAACTTTATCATTTAGATTTAACTCTTAGTTAAATAGTTTGAAATTTACCATGTCTCTTTGTATTTTTATAATATATGGTTAATAAACTTACTATATACTTCCAAGATAACCCCAAGTGGTTCATTAATTATACACCTATCATTATATAAGTCCTTTGTCCTGACCTTATATTTTTAGGAATATAATATCAATTAATAATATAATATTTGTTTTAAAAACTCTTTTAGGTCAATTTTGACACTATTTGGTATTTTGTTTTTTCTAAATTCATAATAGAATTATTACTTCGAAAAAAATTTATCTAACCAACCCTAACATGTCATATTAACCTAAAAATTAGTTTAATTCATATAAAGTCTCAAATTACATTTATTTGGATATTTATAATATCAATTTTTTTAATATTTAATTAATTAGGTAATTATTGTATTATCATTGTGTTGGAAATAAATTAAATTATTTAATGTCTAAAAAATATAAATAAAATACCATTATGTAGGAAATATTTTTTTATTTCTAATTAATATTTATAGTTGAATTTATCTTATGTGTAACCCTATATTAAAAATGTTTTAGTTATTAAACTTTGATTTTAACTCTTTTAACTCTTCTTTGAATTAAATAATAATAAATGTCCTAATCTAATTCAAGTGGACCTAAAGGATCATATTTTATTACTAAGTTTATTTTTGGTCAAATTACACTTATCCAATAGAATTAGGACATCTGTTACGGTAATAATAATATCATTTTTACCCTTAATTTCCCTATTAACTTTTAATCGTAGTAAATAAAAGTAAAAAGTTACTATTCACCAAAAATTATTTTAATCTTATTGAACCACATTTTACTTACTGATATCAACTGTGTCTCTTGGATTTTTGAAATTCAACTCACAGAAGTGGTAAAATTAAGTTTTATGTAAATTTTCAAATGCTCCTAGGAGGTGGGTAAAAGGCGGTAAAAAGTTCAATAAAAAAATTTTATATCTAAAATCATTATAAACTGAATCCAATGAATTAATTTGAAATTATATAGGTATTATGTATCTATTTTTACCTAAAATAAATTTATATAAAATAAATAATTATTTAAATAAAAATTTGGTTTTAAACTATAACTCAGTGTTTTTCCCTATTCATCAAAAATTGAAAGTTTTAAGAAAAATTCCAAAAATTCACCCTAATATAATTTCGATATTCCAAATCCAAAAATGAAGTCCATTTTGAAATATAAAATTTATAAAATTTTAAAAATCAGGTATTACTATTCATAACGGCTAGTTTGACTGGTTGTGGTGTGTTAGAACTTGAAGTTGTGTACAACTCACGCTATTATATTAATCAAAGAGAAGTGTACCATGGAAGCTTGGGGTGTTACACATGGATTTTAGTCTTGGAATATTGATAAGATCACAATCACCCAATCCTAGAAAGATAAAGTCTAAATGCTTACATAATTATTTATGGATGTCGTCTTTTTATAAACCGCACTTCATGTCTTTAGAAAATCAGATCATGGAAAACCTTTCTTATCTATGAGTGATAAGAGAATATGTCTCTAATAGAAACATGTATTGGGACTATGCATTTTATTCCCTCGATATAGCATTGTATATTCACCCCTGATATAGCCCATCAACCAAAGGTATTTTTGTATTGAGGATAAAAATATTTTATCTTCATATTCACTAACAGCATTGCAATTGAATTCAATTTTCGATAATGTTCTGCAGTCATTCCTTATATACCTATCTCATTCCACCACCTCAAATCTGAGAGCCCCAAGATTATGACTTAAAATGTCACTCCACCAAATTCAAAAGATTTTGGATCATCCTTGTTTGGTAATCCATATTTTTGTCATCAATCCCATTTTAATGGTCTATACCTCTGGGGATGCGCCCCTAAACCCCTGCTTGGGCTCAGTGTCGAGCTTGGGTCCCGACCCTCTGGTCTAGTCCCTTCTCTACCATCACTCACCCCCATGAAAAATAGAGGGTGTCACCATAATTGTTTTGGCTGAGGACGTCGACATTTTCCATTTTTTCCTTATGAGCATCCACCTTCCACCTATGGAATACCATTATTTGAGATAGTCCTCCACATTCGATGAAATACCTTGAGTCGACATATTTTTATTTTTCCCATTCACATGTCGTGAGTTGAGATTCTCATCATCAATTCCACAAGTACCTTTAGTTGAACCATTACTAAAACAACTCATCAAAATCCCCTCACCTTGCTCCTAAGCTAGGTTGAACCAGAAAGGGTTTCTCTTGCATAAGTCCCAATACTAACCATTTCTAGGAGCCTTATTCCTAATAGTTTTCTCTACGTGACTATAAATTGTAGTACACCCTATACATAAAATAGAGGATGACTCTTTCTCCAAACAGTAGATTCCATATTTTCTAAGCATAAGATAAAAATAGTCCTCTATACATGATTATAAACTTTAGTACACCCTATATGAAAAACATAGGATGGCTCTTGATCCAAATAAGGGATTTCTTATGCTCTAAGTATAAGATGCCAATATTCCTCTCTACATGACTATAAACTATAGTACTCCCTATGTGAAAAATATTGGATGCCTCTTGTTCCAAATAAGAGATGTCTTACGCTCCAATAATAAGATACCAATAGTCCTCTCTTCATGATAATAAACTATAGTACACACTATAGGAAAGACATAGGATGCCTCTTGTTCTAAAAAAGAGATTCCATATGCACCAGTCATAGGATTCCAATAGTCCTCTCTACATGAATTTAAACTGTATAATTTCCTATCATTCAACAATAGGATGCCTCTTTGTTCCAAATAATATATGCCTTATGTGACAATTATAAGATTCCTCATGCATCATTCCATGATTACAGTGGCATAATTTCAGGAGCATTAGAATCTATTCAAACATTCCATCACTCCACCACACGCTTTGTGTGCCCTTAATTTAGATATTCATCCTATTTCATGTCTAAAGGGACCCCCTAATGGCCTGGTCCCATTATGCTTCAGCTCACCTACCGTTCTGGGCCAATGCCCTGAAATACTTTGGTTGAAACTTCAAGTTTGGCCTTGTGTTTCGAATACAGTCAGCGGTTGGCCCTCATTTGTTTGTTTCCATCTCAAGCTAACAATATGTGGATGATATGATTTAAATATGTTTAGTAGTCATCTCCCTTGGTCATGCCACCCCTATTGTGGTCCGAATGTTGGGCATGTGATTCACACTTTTCATCTCCCTTTGTTAGGAATGATTCCAACTCCCTTCGAGTTATCCAACTTTTGTACCAGTGCATAGGTGTAGGCCTCAATTATATGCCTCAACACACCAGTGATTTGGGATTACCTCATGGAAAGACATGAGGAATACATTACAAGCAGCTTCCAGGCATAATCCCCTTCCACTGTTGCCGCTCCTTAGCGGCACCCAAGAAGCTTCCATGAATAAGCCCCATCCACCATTTCTGCTCTATAGTGACATCTGGGCATCTTCCATGTGTAAGTCCCATCCACTATTTCCACTCTTTAGCGGCATCCAGGAAGCTTCCATGCATAAGCCCTATCCACCATTGCCACTTCTTAACAGCACTCGGGAAGCTCCCTTGTGTAATCCCCATCCATAATTTCCACTTCATAGCGGCACCCAGAAAGATTCCATGCGTAATCCCCACCCTTAGTCGGCACACATTTTCACCATGATCATAAAGTCTCTTATCGCCTCTTTTTTATCACACCAAGAATGACTCACGTGAGCTTAGAGTAAATAGTGACCATGAAATCCTCTTTGGGTCACCTTAGTGTGTAAGATACATTCCTCATCCTCCCTAACTATGTGTACTTTGATCCTTTCCCCTTTCCAAGAAAGGTACGTAGGAATCCTCCCTGAGGTTCAATCCCTTCATCCATCTATCCTGACCACTTCATGTCAGTTCACCCTCATCCCACATGACACTAAACTGTATGCTTACAAACTACGTGGGTTTTGATACCTGTATCCTAGATAGTGTACATAGGAAGCTTCCCTCAGGTTCAACCCCAAACACTGGTAAACTTAGGTGTCCCATTTACTGGGACCCACATCCCTTGTCAGTCCTTTAGTGATGTCAGACTAACTCTCAGGCCGCTAACCATGTGTAACCCCCAGCATGTTGTTGGGTCATTATCCTTTGTATACACCCTAATTTCATGACCCATCATGAACTATGTGAACTAGTATTCCTTATAATTAGGGTACATATGAATCCTCCCGAAGTTTCAATCCCATCACTCATGCCTCATTCTGGTCTCTCCCTTGAGCCTTTGTGTTTTGGGAAGGCCATTCCCCTGACCCGGAGGTTCTACTTCTTCCAGGTTCCATCCATGCTTCCATTCTCATGGGCCACCTCCTCAGGTGTCCCATATCCCCATAAAACTATGTGGACTTTGATTTCTTTACAAGGGGATACATAGGAAGCCTCCCTGTGGTTCACGCCCAGTACCACCATCATCTTCACGTTAGTTCCATCCCATTCATCTCATCCACTTCATTCAACCATCAATCATCTGTCATGATTATTACCTAGGCCATCACATCCTGATGAGATAACTCCATTCATTTAGGTATCTAAACATGCATAAGCCCCAAAAAACCATAATCATTCAACCAAGAGTGTCCCTCTTGCGATGGGCCACTATACATGCATAATCCCCAGCATGTCTTTGGGTCGGTTCCCTTTGTGCACACCATGATTCATCACCCCTTCGAACTATGTGGGTTTTTATCCCTATTGTTTACATAGGGTATGTAGGAAACATCCATAAGGTTCAATACCATCCAATGGTAAACCTTGGTGTTCCCCTTTCTGGGGATCACTTTCCCTAATCCCCTCAGTGGTGTCTAAATCATATTTCATGGTGTGATATATTCTTTTTATGGGACATACCACCCTAGGTCCTCTCTCATTGATCATTCTCATCCATCCATCTGGTGTCCCACTTTCTGGGGTTCACTTTCCCTGATCTTCCCTCAGTGGTGTCCAGATCGGACTTCATGGTGTGATATATTCTCTTTATGTAATATATCACCCTGGGTCCACTCTCATTGAGTGTTCTGATCCATCCATCTAGTGTCCCCCTTTCTAGGGTACACATTCCCTAATCCACCCTCAGTGGTGTCTAGATCAGTCTTCAAGGTGTGATATCTTCCCTCTATGGGACGCACAACCTCAGATCCGTCCTCATTGTGCATTCTGATCCATCCATCTGGTAAACCTTCCTGGTGATCCCTCTTAGGGATGTACCAATCTGACCCACCTCTATGGGATGTTCTGATCACTCTTATTCCATCTCCACAAAATGTGAAACTTGATTCCTACCTCTTGTTAAACATGAGATGCCTGAGGAAAACCTCATAAGACATAAATTTGGTGTAAGCATCTCCACAAGATGTTAAAATTGTGTCCTAACTCATGTTAAACATGATATGCCAGGGGAAAACCTCAAAAGACACACTTTTGGCATAACCGTCTCTCCAAGATGTTAAACTCACGTTTTACCTCATGTTAAACATGAGACTCTTGAGGAAAACCTCGTAAGACATTTATTTGGTATAACCATCTCCACAAGATGTTAAACTTGCGGCCTACCTCATATTAAACATGAGATTCCTGAACAAACCCTTGGAAGATACGCCTTTAGTGTAACTATCTCCGCAAGATGTTAAACTCACGTCCTAACTCGTGTTAAATATGATATGCCCTAAAAAACCTCGGAATACATTCCTTTGGCGTAAATTTCTCCCCAAGTTGTTAAACTCGCGGCCTACCTCATGTTAAACATGATATTCCTCCTGAAAAACTTGGAAGAAATGCCTTTGGAGTAATCGTCTCCACAAGACATTAAACTTGCATCCTACCTCATGTTAAACATGATATGCCTGAAGAAAACCTTAGAATACATGAATTTGGAATAATCGTATCTACAATACATTAAACTTGTGTCCTAGTTTGTGTTAAACGTGAAATGCTTGAGGAAAACCTCTGAAGACATGCCTTTGTTGTAACTGTCTCTGCATGATGTTAAACATGTGTCATACCCCATGTTAAACATGGGAAGTTGCGTAAAACCTTAGATACATGCCTTTAGAATATGATACCCCACAATCAATGTGGGATGACTAAAGTTATGCACCCTTAATAATCCCTCTTATGAGGAAGAATAGAGCTGACCAATGTCCACACATCCAGATATTCCTTGACATTTATGATGTTATAATCAACTCCGACTGAAGGTTGTTTCCCTGTCAATAGCCCTTGGAATCTTCAGACAAAATCAGTGTAATTAATTGGAATCCACAATGATATGTCATTGAGAATGAGATTCACAAACAATGACACAAATATATGAGGGAGACCTAGAATAGGTGATGAGTTCCGACGAGGAATCCATGGAAGGAGGAACCGACATCCCATCATCCCATTTCGATCAAGGATAAAATGTCCCAGAATAAGTGACAGATATTTTCCACCTTTGGAAAAGCAGGAATTCAGGGCAACAGTCAGTGCATCCCCATAGACGGATATGTCCCCCTACAAAAGTGTCAGAAATAGTTATCCCTGGACTGAGTGTGGTATTGTCTATCCTACACACACTAGTCTCCATCAATTGAGCATGACATTAGTTTTTCATTATTTTTAATTATCATTATACTCTTTCCAAGTTTTATCTCTCTCTCTTTAGTTGATCCAAACATTCAATGGATATTATTTATATATTTCACAATCCAATTAATAAAGAACATTTATCATCCTCAATATTACATTCTTATGTGTCATATCCATTTTCAAAACAACAACCATAATTCAAAGTTAGATGACCATAAACAGTAGAAAATGTTGTTCTTACATGCAATACCTTAAACTTAATAAGGAAATATATATAGAACTCACCAAAATGAAAACCTACAAAGGTAATTTTGGACAAAAAAAGTTGAGTCTCTACTCACTAGAAATGAACTTCATGTGGTCTAGGTAAAACTGAGTGCTTGAAATTAAAATTTCAAAAATATTTTATGTTTGAAAACTCATTAAGGGAGGCCTAATAAAAATAAAATTATTTCTTACTATTTTTTCTCTATATCAGGATTAGATAAAAGTTTTAAAAATAAAATAAAATACATAAAAACTATAGGGACCAACATACATCCCTAGAGGAAGTAAAAATATGTTTTTTATGTCCCTTGGCATAAGAAAAAGCTATAACATTATTATTTTTATAAAATTTCAATTTGGATTTTTCTATAAAATATTTAAAAAGTGTGATACAAGATCATACTTTCAAAAATTCCAATTATAGTTTTATAGAGATTGAATATTATATATATATATACCCATTTGTAATTCATGCCCTAGAAGAGGTCATTTTGTCTTATGTATTCTAGAATGATGACTTGCATCTTTAATTGGATTTAAATGAATGAATTATTTGGGATGTATCGATATTACTTTTCACAAAATTGTAAGATGAGATAAAAAAATATATAATTAAGAACAACTAAGTTTTCATTTTTTTCATTAAAATAATAAGTAGGATAATTTATAATATAAAGTCTCTCCTTAACATTACAAGTAAAGGGAAATGAAGAAAAATAATAGATACAAAAATTTGATTATTTTTTTATAAAAAATAAGAAAATTAATAATGAGAAATATTGAGGGACTCCTAATGGCTTTTTATTTTTTCAGTTTTTGCTTCATGCAAAATGTATTTTTGTTCAGCATATTCATTTAGCTCCAAACTTTTTCTTCTAAAAAATTTGATCCTTGTGTTTTATAATGATAATTTTTCCTTCACTATAGCCACATGAACCTCATATTACATTAGTTATATAGTCTATATAGCTATCCAATCATGAAGTTTTACTTCCTTAGGGACCAAATGATGTATCTCAATAGTAGCATCCTCCAGAGATTACATGTGATGGTTAGAAAGTTCAAATTGGATGAGGTCCCATTATTGGGAGGCTAAATCCTCTTAAGATATGAGAACTTTCTAGATGTGAGTATCCAAGTATCAATAGTTAAATACCCCCATGTCCAAACCATGGAAGAGTTGACAGAGACTTCCCACTTTATCAACAATCCAATACAAAGGAGTATCTGTGATGATAGTGAAAACGTGGTGATAAGTCCATTTTCTCACAGCCTATATTTTATGGGTATTATTGGGATCCATACTCTATTTACTCACTATTACATATATATAGTCCAAAATCAATTTCATTTTTTATGGGATTGATTTAACTTCTAATACGGTTTCAAAGAGACATTTTTCATTACATTATAGTTAAATTTTGGGACTAGGTTGATGAGGGTGACATATTGTAATCAATTTCTCAACATCGTTGTAGTGAGACCAATGTCATTAGTATAACTAGAAACCTTGTTCAACAATAACAAATCTGTATGACTCTTGATATGAAGGTTAATTGAAAACTAAAATTCCCTATATTGTTTCAAATATTTGGATATATGATTTCCCATATTTGAAAATTATTCTGAAATAATGGGAAGTAGGATACTTTAAGAAATCATAGTGTTTTTCTATAACCCAAAACTGTGTATAGGTAGTCTATTAGAAAATGGATAATTCTGAAACTCATATAGAAAATGATTCTTCAAGATCACATCTTGAGGAATAATATAGTATCAAGTATTTTCATCAACATTCCTAATGATAACCAATTTACTTTCAAATATTGTCACAAAATAAAATATGTGCATCGCATTATAATCCATTATCAATAAAAATAAAAAAAATAATAGAGAATTTTTTAAAACCCAATGAAATTGTGGAAATTTGGGAAATTTGAAAAGGTTGAAATTTCTACATAAAATAATTTGCATTGTGAAAACCTCATAGATATCATATTATACAAGAAAAAAATTACTATGAAAAATGATATCTAACCAAAAATCATTATTGATAGTCTCAGTACCCTATATATATGAATACTTCTCTATTTTTGAAGTATTGAAGGGGCTTGACTGCAAAGGAAGGTTGTTATGTGGAAGGAACCATCTTCGCGATATCAAATTCAACCACAAACACCGTTTCTCACTATGTGCAAAACTAATTCAAATTAAACCTTTATATAGGAATGGTACTTCTAGTAGTACATAATTACATCATAAATATCACATAGGTAGGATAAATTTATTCCTTATAATGGACTTTTTTTCATGTTTATCAGGCCCTATTCTAATAGGGAATTTGTTGAGGCCCATAAGTTTACAAAGAATATGAGACAGTTATTTGAAAACAAATTGTGACCCAACAACAAGATCTACCAAATGAGAATTATAGTATATTTTGAAGGACACAAAACCATATAACAATTAACGTTTTTTTCATAGCACACCAAAATGCTATATGGAACCCATTCATTCTCATAGCAGACATGCACAGACAAAATTCATTTGCGAAGTGAGGAAGTCCCTTTATTCCCCCTTAAATTAAATTCATTTACAGATCAAGTAATTAGTTCTAACCCCCCCCCCCCACCCACCAGACACACACACACACAAATGAAATTTGTTTGTGAAGCAAGGTGGTTCCTCATCACCACATGAAAATTAAAATTGTTTACGAAGTAGGGTGTTGGTTTTTCACCCACCACATTGCATATGATATTCTATATAGTAATCTATTTCAATAAAGTTTTTGTTTCACATATCTTATAAATACCCTATTTCCCCCAAAAAAAGTAACACATAGATATATAGAGAGAGAGTTTAGAGAAAGAGATAGTAGAAAGTCTAATCAGAAAATTTCCATTTTGGTAACCTAGAGACATGGTCTCATCATAAATCATAGTTAAATTACTCACCAAAAAAGTATAAAAAACCCACAAATGAATCCTTATAAAATTTGCTTGAATAAAAATTATTTATTTCTCAAAATGGGATTCACACTTTTTCATATAAAAAGTATATTTTTCTCCTCAACGAAGAAATTCCTTTTGTGAAGGAATTCCCTTTTGTGAAAGACACCTTTGTGATATCCCACATCTAATATAGTCCAATAAGTATAAAAAATGGTTCATAACTAGGGTTTTTCATATCCCAACTTTCAACACTATACTTCCATATATCATTTGCTTTCCCCTTAACCCCTCTATGATGTATCCAAATATTTCCCTCTGCTTAATTTCAAGACTTGAGGAAGGAAAAATTAAGACCTCCTCTAAAGCCACCAGACCTACATGATTAAGGTATTATAGTACAAAAAAAAATCCTCCTTATATAATTAATTCTCTTTATAAGTTTTTCCCCTCAATTACCCTCCCAAATATATTTTATCATTATTATGTTTTAAATCTTGTATCCTCATGGTAATGTGGAGCCTGGACCCAAAGGCAGTGGTGGCAATATTCCTAATTTAGCTAGTGGATTCCATTTTCAACCTATTTCATAAAATTTTAAGTGAATAAAAAAGAATTTTTATGTTTTTTTCTAATAATTATATGTATAAGCCTCGATATAGGGTTTATAAATAGGAAATAAAAATATTATGGGCATCCGTACTGGAGAAATCGCTTAGTATTTCTTCTTGGATACCCAAATTTAGTCCCTCCCTCATCAATTGGTGGATGAGGAGAGGATTCTTATTGAAATAACTCCTAAAATAAGAACCTATAATTTCTTATAGGAAATCATATCCCCCATACATTCAATATACCCTCCCTCATCTATCGACAGATGAGGAAGTAAGTTCATCCTCTACCTTATAATTTAGTTGTAAGTCTCATTTGAAACAAAATATGAAATATGATTGATAT
The DNA here is from genome assembly GCA_963277665.1 of Viscum album. Classification (NCBI taxonomy): domain Eukaryota; kingdom Viridiplantae; phylum Streptophyta; class Magnoliopsida; order Santalales; family Viscaceae; genus Viscum; species Viscum album. The sequence goes on from OY728157.1 coordinate 870,580,655, forward strand.
GATAGTGTTCATTTTTATTCTCACACCAAGAATGAGTCATGTGGTCTTAGGTAATTGAGTTTCTCATATCACTATAATAATCAAAATTCCATCATCAGTCCTCCTCCTTGGGTGTAATCCCCAGCTGAACTGAACTATGTGGCATTTGATTCCCATCCCAATGGGATAGGTAGGATGCATCACTGAGGTTCAAACCTAAAATATTTAATCAATTACCATCCTTATAAGGTCATATTCTCAATAATATGATACCCCCATATGGGGAGACAAATTATTTCTAGGTCTCTTACATCGTATCCTCATTGAATCATATTTTAGATGAGATCCATCTTTATAGGGACACATTCCTTGTGAGATAAAGCTAATCTTGTGGGTCCACATTCACTTGGAGTTAAACTATGAGGGTTCACTTATGTGTAAGTACTAGACCATCCACTGGTAGGCATATTTCTATTGACCAACTTTACCACATGAAATTAAACTATATGGTCTGGTCCTTATTGCATGACCTTAAAAGGTATGATGTTACCGATTAAGTGGTTTTTAACTATGTGCGTTCTAATTTATTTCATGATAATATGTATAAATCCCCGCCAAGGGGGACAATCCAAACACATAAAAAAATCATCTCCTTGGAATATGATAAACTATATAGTACCCATTTGTGTGGCTTTAAATCATAGTTACTTAAAGTCAAGCATCACAAATTAATAATGAAACAATATAGAGAACATATGTATGTAAAAATGGATCCATTTATGAAGAACCTCTCATATGAATAGATAGTTCCATTGATGGTGAATCTATGATACATACATATGGCTTATGTCAATACATGTAAATAACTTAATTATAATGTAGGAAGGGTGACCAATTCAATATTAGGATTTGGGAATGATTCGTGAATATATATTAAATCTATATGAGAGTCCCAGACTATACATTAATTACCCCATCAAGTTGTAATGATCATGATATCCAATTATCTTAACCAATAGGAGTCCCCTAGTTTCATTAATAAGACTCCCCAATGATCACCTACCATTGGAAAGTAAGTATATAGTTCATTATAGATATGGGAACCATTGGGTATTTCTAGATCCATGAACAAACCCTTTTGGAAACCATTTTAATAGTGTTTATAATTTCCCACATATGAATAACTTCCACCATTTGAGTTTGAAATTGTATACATCTTCTTCATTCCCAGAGTATTTGACACAATACTCAAATGATCTTCATGATCTTCCTTTATCTTGTAATATATAATAATATCTTCTATAAATACTACCGCAAAATAATCATGCTAATAAATAGATCCTCTATTCACTATATCCATGAAGATAGTGAGGATATTTTTGAGTCAAAATGGAATCATTATAAATTAATAATTAATTTACCTCATACGGAATTCTTTCTTGGGTATATCCTCCTTATAAACCCTCAATTAATGATATCTACAATGAAGGTCAATCTTGTAAAATTATTGATCTCTACATAGTTGATCAAACAATTCACCAATATAGGGAAAGCGATAATTTTTATTGATAGTGATCTTGATATATTCTTCCTGATCAATGAAAATATGTATTAACTCATATTTATTCTTTAAAAAAAAGAACTGGTTCACCCTAGGGTGATGAAAAATGGTGTATAAATCCCTTACTAGGATTATTCTAGAGTATCTTTTCCAATTTATACAACTCAGTGAGGTCCATTCTATATGGAGTATTTTAAATATTTTAAGCATTAAGTATGAATTCTATTAAACACAAAACTTCATGATTTAGAGGAATTATAGGACAGTCTTCAGGAAACACATCATTATATTCCAAAATAATAGGTATATCATCAATTTTGGGTTTCTCACCAGTCATTTGAGATAAATATCCCTCTTGAATTGGTAGTATGACACATACAACGGAATTAATTTCCATTAGATGTTAAAATTCATCCTCTCACTAAAATATGATCATATGAGGAATTGGAATATCAAATGTGACTTCCTTTCCTCAGAAATTAATATGGAGTCTATATAAAGATATATAATCAAAGCTAAAAATAATATCAAATTACACTAAAGGAAAAAAATTATAATTTCATATGGAATATTCTTTAAAAAAATTAGCATGACATCCCCAAATCTAGAGTGAAGGATTAGTATGCCTTAACCATCGTGATCCTCTTCAGGAATTGAAATATCATAGGTCATTTCTTGGTCTAGGATTTTTCTCTTGGATTAGGTAATTAACATAGATAATTCCCAAGTTCCCTAAATATAAGATATTGAACTATTATTGGTACTTTAGGATGAACTTCATTTTCCTCCATTTAACTCTTCATTTTTTCTTGATAATTAGTTAATTTGTACCCTTCATTTAAACTCATAAAAAATTATATTGATTTTGATATATTTTATTGGGTGTTTCTTACCACATTATTGACATGTAATAATCTATATATTCCTCCCTATATAGACTTTTTTACCAGAACATTAATGAAATTCCATTTTATCTTATTTCATATATTTTAAAATTCATTTAGGCTTGGGTTGTTAATTAGATTTTAAGATAAAATATTAGGAATAATCATAAGGCTTTATATTCTAGATTCTATTTAATTTTATTTCTTATGAATATGGTTATTTTATTGGATATCACATTCAATGTTCACATGATTCTTCCTGGTTCCAGCCATTGACTAAATTCAAAAAATGTAGTGTGAGTATCAAATAGTAATAATCAGTGTAAAACATCATATTATTATGAAAATAATTCTTATGATGTCATAAATTATGATAAGTTATTTCAAACTACAACACTTTAAGATCATCTCAACTAATTATGTTATATAATAGATTGTCAAAAATTCTATCCTATGATTATTTATAATGGTTCCTAAAGAGTATGTGAATTAACTAAATCATCTCGCCAATGAGTTTCTATCCAAGTGTGTGGTATTAGTCTTTATCATAATACATTGAGTGAATATTGAGTTGATAATCATCCAGTCTTTTTTAGGGTGCTTTTTCCAAGTTGTGTCTATGCCACAATTGAATCCTTCTTCTAGTATCTAGATAAGGATTTAATTTCTTGAAAACCACATAATCTATACAATATCAAAAATTCATGATTTTATCCTATACGTAAAGATATCATCATGGTTTTCACTAATTTTCTCTAAAAAAATAACAAAATCATTCTTTGATATAAACTAAGGAAACAAAAGAATCACATAAATAAATATTACATCATTTTAGATGAATATTCAATACATCTCATAACAATACACACCCTAGAACCATAAAGGTTTAGTTTATTTGGATACCAGATATATAATAAACTTATTTCATGAATAATAATCAACATATCCCACACATTTATTTTTAATTCTTAGAAATATCCTACTTAAAACATTTCTTCATTGTCTGTGGGAAGGAAACATAAGAAAGGGTGATATTATATGCTTAGTATGGGTAAATATAAGATATACCGATAAATAATCATAAGTGACCATAAGTAAACATAAGGATATGATAACATGATAATAACTTATAAAATTAATACCCAATCAATCGATGATATTTAATCATGAATCATGGAATAAGTCTTTTTCAAAACCCAATAAATAATTAATAAGAGTGATATATCATCAATAATCAATCATGATCCATGAGAACATATCATAAGAATAAGACTTAGGTTTTTTCATGCACATCATCATATGAAATAAGTTTTTTAGTCAAGGTTAACTGATAAGACTATAGTAGTTGAAAAAGTCCCATAGTGTATTGGGTTCACTCCCCATTCCATTATTTTCTTAGTCAAGGTTCACTCCCAAAAAAATCTTAGTGAACAAAGTCTTGTGGTAGATTGGGTTTATGCCTCATTCCATCATTTCCTCATTCAAGTTTCACTCATAATACTATCATAGTGGACATATTCCCTTATTAAGCTAGGTATACTCCCCATTCCAGTCAATATCTAAAGACATATCATTCATTACCCAAAGCTTTGGAGGGATATATAATTCCAAGTCTACCCATCACATAATGGAAACCATACATATGTTTTCCACAATAAAATAAAAAATTCATAGATTCATCATATTATAAACCATGGAAAGGAAATGGGTTTCATAAACTTTCCATCATTTCATCATAGGAAAACTCATGGAAAAGAAATGGGTTTCATAAAGATTTATCCATAACATAATTAACTCATGGGAAATAAATGGGTTTCAAATAATAATATTTAAATCATCATTATCATAATCCATCTAATGGAATAAATTTTATGGAATCATATGATCATTTTCCTAGTGAATCATAAGAAACATAAAAGGATGTTTACATAGATGAAAAATACCTTAAAATATTATTTGAATAATTCATTAAAAATAGGTAAAATACTCTTTTCAATTAGTATCTTTAAAAAATAAAATTCCCAAAATATTGAGAAAATTATTTTCTTTGAAAATAAAAAATGGGAAATTTTAAAATAATTTTAAAACTAAATAATAGACAAGATGGTGGTAAAAATATTTCATGTCACATACGTTAAAATAGAACATTCTTTTCACACTTTTGTAAAGAAATAAAAATTAAATTGTACATAAAACATTTTAAAATATTAATTTTAATATTTTTTAAAGAAATACAAATGTGTTAAAAATAAAAATTATCGAACATTTAAGTATAGATAAAAACTTCTATAAAACATTTTCAATAACAAGGACATTGGAGAAACTTTTCATTGACCATAAACAAAATAAAGTCGGTATAAAAAACATTTTATTAATAATTTTAGGAATAAAAGAGATTAAAATAGTGCTAATTCTTGAAAATTATAGGAATAATAATTAAAGAAGAAAATATATGGGTTTTAAAGTATAAGGACCATATAATTTCCCTCAATGAAAATTTTAGCATAGATAATCCCACAAATAAATTAGATCAAAACATAAACAATTACCTCCAGTATCATCTTACAGCATACGTGTTAAAACCTCCTATATAATAAATATATATTTATTATATATATATATTTATTTATTTAAAAACCATATTCATACATAACTCATAATTTTTAATTCCTTTAAAATTATCCCTTTGTTAATAAGTCTACATTAAAATGAACATTTGAGTGAAAACTTATTTGTTTTCCAAGCATGTATCATTTCGATGATTATGAACCTTGAACCTTTTTCATGATTTAATCATTTAAAAACTATAAATAATTTTACTTATCAAAAAAATATAAATCATTTTACATTTATCATATTTATTAACTATATAAATTTTTATAACCATTCATATAAATCAATGATAAAAAATGAATTACATCACTTCGTGGAGGTGGTAGTCCACACATACGTAGAGATGATGTTTTCATTTTTCAATGGATGGAACGAAATAAATGTATATAATAATTCATCATATAGAATCATAATTATATCATAAATTTTATATATATTCATTAAATATATCCCTATTAACACACATGTAAATTAAAAATGAAAAACGAATCACAACACTTTGTGGAGATGGTAGTCTGCATGTACGCACGAGCGATGTTATCATTTTCTAATGGATGGGTAGGAGATATAAAAATGTTATAAAATTAACATAAAACTATATAATTATAGTTAATATATTTATTAAATAATATTAATATGATTATATAATATTTTCAATAGGTTTAAGAAAAAATAAACATGAAAATATTATGAAGAACATACACCTCCTCTTCGGGTATCCTCCTTTGAAGAGCACCTTAAGTCTACATAGATGAGTCCTTTAGGAAGACCAGAACATAAAAATCATGGGTACATATATCAGGAGAGTATTTGGGTAGATATTAGTTAATATAAAAGGTAAATTGGTGTGGATAAGAGATGATAAGAGTTTCACTCTTATAAATAATTAAAACACTAAAATGTAATGAAGTCATATTCATGGGAAAAAGGCACCAAAGAAACCCAAATTAAAATACAAGATAATATTGGGTTGAAATATGATTAACCAATAGGATTTATACAATTTTTCATTATTTTTACCCCTCTCTCTTTAGTTTAACCCCTTGTTAACCATTATAACCATTTCTGTAGTAGTGAATTTTTACCTTGGTTACTATTCATAATGACCAAAAATGAAATTGATCTCACTAAAAAAATTATAAAAATGCATTTTGGAACATAAAAAGTGAATTTATTCTTATTTCTTTCCTAGTAAAAACAATTAGATTAATGTTAAAATGTTGTATCAAATATATTTTCTACTAATTTTATTAATATAATACATAAATATTGAATAATTTAATTTATTAATAATAAATACATTTCATTAATAAAAAAGGTTTTTTAGAAAAAAATCTCTTCTTTACTTCAAATGATTTTATTTTTATTTCTAACCAACTGATAACCAATTATTTAATTTTCTAAATATATGAAAAATAATTTTCCATAATTTGGTTATTTATATTCATACCTACCAATCCAAATGTTATTAGATAACTATAAAATTTAATAATAATAATAATTCAATGGTATATCGCAATTCATTTAAAATTAATATTTTGTGTGAAACAAGATATCAAAAAAATAGAGAGAAATATATCATAAACTTTTAGGGTGTTACACTTAGTATAGGCAACTGGGTATCTGGTACTATCTATAATAATGGATATAAATATCTCACTCAGTCCATCTCCTCAAAAATTGATCTCTTTCCTCCTCTAACTCCTCTAATAGCACAAACCCTTCAAATTACAAGGCGTTTAGAAAAAAATAAAACAAATTTTCACCATGAGATAGATATGGTGTTATAAAACTTTCACTATATAGTATATTTTACTAAAGATTCATCACTGGGTGTCATTGGAAAATATTTACAGCTACTACAATCACATATCCCCCTCCAATTACTAAGTATCCTCTATAATACAGTTATTCTTTCACTATATTCATATAAAGACTCTGATTTTACTATTTAAACATTTGAAATATTTTTAATAATATTTTTGGAGTTATTCATGGAGTTCTAGTCCCATTAGATCCTTATTACTAATATATTAAAAATAATAAAAATAATATATCACGCACATGAAATGTTTCATAAATAATGGAATATCTCTTCAATGGTGTATTATAAGAGAAAATAGAGATCTCCATTAAATCCATAACATGGGTTTTACACTAGTTCTATCATAAGTTTTTTCTGCATTGGTTGTTTCGGTGGTGTGTAGTTGCTAGAGGATAATTAGAAGGAATAAATAAATTAAATTAGTTTATTTATTTATATAATTAAATGTTAAACCTAGTGAACCCATTATTTAAAACACATTATGGTAATTCTAAAAATTTATCCATATAACCCTGGTAGATCCATTAAGATGGATAGACGCCATAAAGATTACTTTTGATGAATGTTTGAAGAGATTTGAGGATTGATGATCTTATTCAATGGAAGTTTTCAATGACGTAATGTAAAGGAACATCCTTCTCTAAAGATCAATACAAATACATGGTAGGTATTTGTTTTTTAGATTACTCCCTATTCTAAATATTTTAATGAACATGGATTATTCCCTCGGGAATTAATCCAGTGTTTTTTGTCGCATGGACCATGATAATTGTGATTTATTCCTATATTAGAAATTTTTATTTTTTTTCTTTGTTTGATTATCATGAAACCTGTTCACTTCATCATTTTTATATCAAATAAAATTTTCTAGACCTAACATGGATAGCATTAATTCATTGATTTTTGTTTTATGGATTCCCCCTTAATTCTAAATGTGTTCATCCCTTATAGTTAGTTTTATTTCGGGAACTATTTTCATTGGAAATTTTTCATTTGAATTACATATATCATTGTTGTGGATTCAAAATCACATATTGTGGTGTATTAAAGGATCTATGAGGATAATGAAAACCTTTGGTATGATTGAGGATAATGTATTTTTTGGTTCAGGACACGCAGGGTGACAGGACTCAATGGAGATTGTGTTTCATGTAAGTTATGGTTAGAAAATTAGTTTCCAATGAAAAAAAATCATGGGTGATGAATCCTATGAATGTTTTGAGTTGAAATAATTTAAGATCCTAATGGAATATTAATAAATCGGGGTAAATATTATGGAGTAAAAATTATAGAAAATACCCAACCACATGGTGTGTAGTTTAAACAAACAGAAATTGTCTATCTCGCTAATTTCAGAATCTAGGGTTTTTGGTTGCATTAAATATCAAATAGATATGTGTGCATGAACGTACCATGTGACACCTAGGATTATAATCATGGTGTATACTATAGATAAACACTTAGGAGCCATGTGACCCCATAAGATATGTGTTTTAGGGTCAAAAACCATGTAACCCTCCAATATACATGGCTCAAGTAGCATGGCACATTCCAAGTGACACATCAACCTATGAACATTGTGTACTATTAATGATTGGTTATTTACTCACCTATATATTGGATTATATACTTCAAGGTTTCCTCTCTGAATATAATTTCTACATAAAATGATATGGTGGACTTAGTTATAGAAAAAAAGATGAGGACCAAGGTAAATCGAGCATGATCAACCACCAATATTTGAATATCAGTCTTGGATAATGGATTCACTTAGATAATGAAAAACCACTCAATCCGGAGAGTGTTTCGGGACATTGTATCCTCTTACCATCACTAGTTTGGTTCAATAATCTCTTCATGGGTTTGTGGCATGGGATCCTCTATCTAGGTGGTTGGTATTCCCCTTATTAGAGATCTTAGACAAGGAATGGGATCCTCTACAAGGTTTGGCATACACATATATACAATGAGGGATATGTGAGCATCTATTACTAGTATATATAGGTTATATCCGTTAAAGGATCATATAATTCATAAATTGTGGATGACATTCAAAATCCTTAAGATGGATGTGAATATTGATGTTGTACTCAAGGACCTAGGTACCTATTTTGTTCATATCCGGTTTTTTCATTCCTTTTTCCCCTATTAATATGATTATGAGCTGACTCTATTATTTATTATTTACTTATTGGTTATTTCAAAGAGTCTCAATTGGTATGTGTATACTCACCTCTTCATAGTCTATACTTTCACATGTTGTATCTTATGTAGACTATGGACCTTTTGATGAGTTCTTAGGCAGACCAGGAGTGGGTAGAGTATAGTCATACTTGAAGGTAGAGATAGGTGAATTGTGGAGGTTTTATTTAGAGATAGTCAACCTTTGTTACCAGGTGGGACTTATTTCTAATTGATTGGCCTGTATTTTCCATCTTTTCAAATTTCGGTTTATGTGGAAATATACTATGTTCTAGGATTAGAGGTTGTGAATTAATTTATAGTTTCATCTTTTTACCATACAATGTTAATTTGGTGTATGGATATGTGAGTCTATGGGTGTTGGCGTGTTAGGATAAGGCATATCATATATATGACATGCCTACTCAGCACTTGTCACAAAACCCTAGATTACTGGAGGTGGAATTAGGGTGGCATACTAAGTTCATTATTCTCAAGGAAAGTCTCAGTGGGTTGGGTCATGTCAGATTAGTATCAAAGACTGGGTCATCCTATGATGGAGTTTGTAGTTGGTACAATTGTCAGGATTTTTTTGGATTTTAAATTAATGGTGTTTAAGTGTCTCAAGTACGGATCTTGGTATAGGGAAACTAATAATGGTGTAGTGGTAAATGTATCCTTACACTAGGACTCTAATTACAGGATTGTGAACTTGATACATGGATACATTGGTTGTAAGGAAAAAATAGCTCATGTATTATATATGAATGGGTTGTTATTTTTATATCCTTATTGAGCTAGTTTCTTGGATATAAATTATTGATAATGGAATATCATAACTATTACAAGATACCACAATGATTAAATCCAACAAAGATTCAATAAAAAGATCATGATGATGATTATATTAGTGATAATTAATTATTTCAAGGTCCATTCTATAGGTGTTTCCTCCATGTGTATAGTGAACGATACATACACCCATTAAAAAGTGAGTAAACCTACATTCAGTATTATAGGTCAATGTTTTATCACTTTCTAGATAATATATCATTACAGTATAACAGGATAATAACACACATTAGTTGAGTGCACATTCTTAGTTTTAGATGCAGTGTCCATCTAGGTTTCAAGGTGATCCAGGCCCCCGGGCAGTGGAGGAGAAGCTTGAGTCAACAATTCTAGTATTCTGCCTTGTTAGGACCCCCTCCCTACCATATTTTGGTTCTAGTATCTAGCCTTATCCATGGATTAGTTGGGTGGTGGTGGATTCTAGTTACCCAAATGCATGATTAGGTGGAACTTCCTTAGGATAACTTTAGAATCCTTTTCAAAGAGAAGTATTTCTTGGTGGCACTATGGTCAACACACATTTGGGAGATTTTATAGACTCAATTTAACTCCTTTTACACTATGGATTTGTCTCTTATTTATCACCCCAACTTATAAACATGTAACATACTAAGGTGGATAAATTACAACACATGATATTTTATGGCCTAAATTCTCTTCTCCGTCACCATACCTCCTTCAATATCCATTCATATCTTATGAGGATTATTGTCTTGGTCAAGGAGGATAATACACTCTAAAATGATTATTTCCAAAATAATATTCATGATTTCACTATACGGAGGAGACATAAAATTTCTAGAAATTTCAAACTATCATTTGGTATACTTGAAGTCTTTTGGAAATACACTCTCTAGAATTGGGTAAAAATCAACTCAGATAGTGATTCAAAAGGCAATCCAGGCCCTTTGTGATGTTGTGTTTTTTTTCATGATCACAATGGGAATATTATTGGATTATTTTATGATACATGTGATTGATATCTCACATTGAGGCTAAAATTCTTGGAATCATCAATATGGTCTATTTTTCTAGATCCATATGTTAGATCAATTTATGGTTTGAAAGATATTCCACCACCATTATTCAATCCATTAGAAATAGTAAAATGCATGTCTCATAGGATCTCACTAATTGATGGATGGAATGCATGGTATTATCTTTGTAACCAATTAAATTATCACACATGTTTATCGGAAGGTGAATTATGTATCATATGGTCTCTCCAACAAATGAATCAGCATAGATATCACATGGTTGGATGAACTTATTTCATATTTACTCCATCTTATCATAGAGATTATTTTAAAATACCTTGCTTCATGCTCTTCAAACCTCTTATTTTTTTAATAAATTATCCTGAATAAATTTGGTTGAGGCACCCCTCAAATAAATAGGGCACCATATCAGTTTTGGAGTAAGCAAGAATGTTTACAAACCTCTTGTGGTAGTTCAAAGGTATTGTTCGTGACAGATATTTTTGGGCATAGACCTTTTAGAGAGGACTTATCTGAGGTCTCAGGACATATTGGTGCCTCTCTGTATTACCTCATATATTGGGGTACTAGAGAGATTACTTTTTTTGTAGATATTTTTGATTGAAGTATATCCAATGGTGGTTGAGGCTAGTAATCTCCATGTACAGAAGTCATCGGTCATAGTTAACTAGCGATAAACAAGAGGGGTCAACCATAATATGTGACTGTATATAAAGGATTCATCAACATAGGAATCCATGAGGGGATAGATTAATCCAATGGGCATGAGTTTCTACACCTATGAGGGTTGATGGAATATTTCTTTCAATTTCCCAACCCACCTAGTAGAAGAAGATAGGGAAATGATTGATGGCCCACCTAGGTAGAGGTAGTGGCTTGATCAAGGAGGTTTATAGGGTGGTGTACATGGAATAAAATATAGGGGACAAGTAGTAGGTGGTTGTCACTATGATGAGATTCCTCCACCACCACCTCTAGGTGGTCCATTCTAGGACACAAATAAGGAAGTCAAGGATGGGGAAAATTCCATATGGTAGAGGCTTATGACCTTGAGTATTTAGTCATGATACATGGTATGATCTATGTATTCTCTAATTTAGCATTATTTTTTATAGACATAGGAATGATACATTCCTTCCTTATGACTACACTAATTCAAGATCTTGAAATTCCAGTGAAACCTCCAGCCCAACCATTACATCTAGAGACACCTACTATGGGAGATTCAACAAATACACTCATCTCCTAACAATAGGATTTGTTACTTAGAGGAGAGAGTTTCATGTGGGGTATTTTCATAGTATTTATGAGATCTTATGATGTGATTATCATTGTGGACTAGTTGTTTTCCTTACACATTAAAATTTACTATTACCAATGGAGTTTGTGGTAGGTTCGATCCAATGAGGTAATATTTTTCATTATTATAGAGAATAAAATTATATAATAATAAGTTGGGATCATGTGAATCAGGTCATCGATAATATCTAACTAGTTGTCTAGTATAACCCTTAGAGTAGTGGTCATTATGGAATTTTAGTTTCATTTAGTGGTAGAGGAGTGTGAGGATGTCTTCCTTGAGGATTTTTCATATAGTGAACTAACCTGATTCAAAATAAAATTTCATCCAAGATGAACTGTTGCAATTATAGAATCACGTTTCTGGTCACCATGGGCAAGTGACAAGCACCTTTGTATCAACACATACAACCATGGGAACGATTTCACCATGAAGAAAACATGATATATCACATGTATAATAAGATAAGATAAAAAACTTGGGTCAATCACATAGGGATAAGTACACAACCATGATACATACAAAACCAATACAAAAGGATAATCACAAAAGGAAAAAAACCAAAACCAAGTCATCATGTTACTATCCTTCAATACTATACCAACCCACCATAGAGAAGACATAACCATGAGAATCCAATGAGGTACATTATTCCCTTCCCTTTACTTGTATCCTTCAGAACCAATTCTACATATTCCAAAAGGCTTATATATGGTGTGATAAAAATTCTCAATGGGATTCCACTATGAATATATACATTATATTTCACTACCAAACCATTATCTATATATTTTAAAACAAAACAAATTTGATAAATCATTTTATTTAAAAAAATATCATAAAACATCCTTTGGTTTTCATTTAAAAATTCCCATAATCAAATCTGGAAGAATATAGAAACAAAATGATTAATAACATATAGAAAATTAGTCAATAAGCATACAACTCTCAAAATATAAACATGTGTACAATTAATGAATGAACAATACCTTCAAGAATAAAACTAATCATAAATGGTCTCTAACCTGTGGGAATATGAAACATAGATACACAAGGATTAGTAAGATGACATAATGTGATTTCAAATGATACTGAGTCCTTTTACATTCTATCAGTATTAGGATACCCATTAGATATAACACCATTATGAGAACTTATCCATAATCTCTAGTGGTACCTCACCAACTATGAATGTGCATATTTCTACAATCTTATGAACCCAAAGTTCCCAATGTGATATGTTTTCTAAAAACATTGAATTAAACTAGTCTTAATATTTTATAAAACATTTTAAAAAGCAATGAAATATTTTTACCAACCTTGAAAAACCATTTTAGAATAAAAACCATCTTTAAAGAATTTCATCAAACACTTAAAGTGGATAAAATTATTTTTAAATAAAAACCATTTAAAAATAATTTTGCAAGTAAGAAAACATTAATTTATACAAATATACCTCATATATTTGAAATAAATCAATTTCACAAACCAGACCAAAGGAAAATAAAATAAATATAAGGTATTATATGAAAAATAAACGTTATATAGAGACGTCTACCTCTCCAATTGAATAAATTTATTCTCCTTCAAAAATAGTGGAAGAAAATGAATATATCATGTCCTCACAAGACTATATCTAAGGAAAAAAAAATCAATCTCCAATTAAAACCTATAGATTTGGAAATCACATCCTCTAATAGATTTAATACTTGAAAGAGAATAGTGATCAAGGAGACATTTATAATGAGGATGAGAAATCGGATGGAAATTGGAAAATGCCTTGATGAGATCCACCAATAATGAATAAGAATAGCCAAGAGACTAAGGAATAACCTCCTAGAGTGATAAATAATGATAGGGTCAATATAAAGATAGATTAGGAGTAGATTAGGGGTTTAAATGAGAAAGGTTATCATGGTAATTTTATAATTTTAAAAAAATTACAAGGGTCATATGATTATGCCACATGGTTATAAAAATCATGCACTAACCATGGGATAGCTATTTTCCTTTGAAAACCAATTGTACGGTTACCTATGAAAAGAAACATGGTTAAAAAAATCACATGCATGCCACAAAAATACCTTTAGACCCAAATCTATCATTTACACAGTTTTCGTGGTGAAGTTCACTTTTATACAAACCATGTGAAAATCCAATATAACAAACAAATAAATATCCCACAATTAACTTGTGGTTACTACTAACCATTCTCTTGGACCATTTCTCCCAATACTTCAAAATATTAACCTCTAATTCTTGAAATCCTTTATAAACTTAATAGAGATAAACTATAACCAAAACAAAGCATACATGTGACCCGTAGGGCATTATAATTCTCCCCACCATGAAAATTATTATCCCCAAAATGCACTCATTATTATGGACCCATAAATAGATAACACCACTACTAAATCATTAATTAATCTCACTCTCATGTATCATTGTTATCTCATATTCACTATCATAGTATATAGACCAAGGGAGTCATTTTTCCTTGAATAACTTTATTATAATGATCCATAAAATGGAATAATTTCTCAACCATTTATTTTTTAGGATCAAGATCAATTACCTACAATTTTATTACATGGAAGGATTTGGTTGATACCTCATTGGTTTGGAAATATGAAATGCATCGCAAATTTAATTCAAGTGTAATGTCAAGTTCAACTGAAAATCCACCTTCCCAAGTCATTTTTCGGTCACAAAAGGTCCAAAAACCGTATTTACAAGTTACCCTACCTTCCCAAACGACGATATAACAAATGATCTAAAACATTGAGAAATCCCCAATTACTAATTGAAAACTCCAAAAAAAGTGATTGTGATGGTCTATATAGTATTTATATAGACTCTAATACATCGTTAACATATTTCAAATCAATATAACTTTCTACATAATCTCTTGAACAATAATTAGTCTAACCAAGGACCATTATCCTAATTTCACCCAACACAAAAGAGATATACATGGAATCCCAAATAATGTTCTGAAATGTTCCATTTAAATTGAAGCCTAGTAACTATTTTTATAGGTGAACTTGACCAATGGAGAATTATTTTCCCACTAACCACTAAAATAAAACATGCACACTCAAAGTATGTCCCAAAAAATATAAATGGATTTCTTGATCTAGACATTCATCTATGGATGATATGTCATTCATAACATCCATTGGGTACATTTCACCTCTTACAAAACATTCTAAAACATAGACAAAAACTTGGGTCTTTATAAAAAATAATAGTATCAGGCACTCTATAAATCTTCATGACATATTGAATATATAGGTGTTGAAGCTCTACTTCCTCCATCATCTCTTTAATAGGAAGGAATTTATATTATTCCATAAGTTGATCGATAATCAAAAAAATTTAATATCATCCATTATGAGTTCACGGTAAACCAAAAAATATGTCCATGGATATGTTATCCCACTTCCATAGTGAGATGTTTAATGGTTTTAAAAAAACTAGTATGTATCTAGTGCTTTATCTTCATCTTCTAATAGGTAAGACATCATGATATGAAGTATGAAATCAACAACTTAATCCCTAACCTCAAATACTAATGTCTCAAGCCATTATACATCTTGGTAGTACCAGGGTGCATAGACCAACAAATTTTATGTCCACTATCCATCAACTCCCACCTCAAAGTTATTAGAATGACCAATCTAACTTGTAAACACAAGAAACCATCAAGATATTGAGACCAGACACTTGAGGTCTCTCCACCAAATAGTTTTTCACTAAATCACTAAAAATCAGTGTTTGTTTCTTTTTCAAGGTGAATCCTATCATAAAATTAGGAATAATTATTCACACAATATAAATATACCTACCCATCATAATTTTCCATATTCAAGATCATCTCATCAAACAGACTCATGAAAGAGAACTATTCCACTGATTCTTTCAAGGATTGAGCGGGAAACTTTCTTCTCAATGTACAGACAACCCCATTCCCTTTTCCAGGTGCATATTCAATATCAAATTCAAAAGTACAAAGATATTCAGCCTAAAACCTCGATCATAAGTAAATATCTCTCTGAGTGAAAATATACTTCAAAATCTTATGATCTTTATATATAATAAATGAATCTCTAAAGAGATAGTGGTTCCAAGTCTTGGGATCATGCATCATCATAGCCAATTTAAGATCATGGGTAGGATAATTCTTTTCATGAGTGTATGGTTGGTGAGATATATAGGCCTCCACCTATTTACCTTGCACTCAAACAAATCCAAATCTCATACCTAAGGCATCACAAAAGACATCATAACCCAAAATTGGTTCTGAAATAATCAAAATTGGCACTAAAGTAAACCTCAATTTTAGTTTCACAAATTATCTTTGAAACATATCATTATATTTGAACATAACACCTTTACAGTTAAAATATATCATAGGAGATAAAAACTTATATAAATTCAAAACTAAACATTTGTAATAACTAGTCAAACCTAAGAATTTATGAATCTTAAACACATTTCTAGGTTTATCCCATGACATTGCCACTATATTATTAACAATAATTGTTGATATTCCTTTTTTAGATATGAAATAGCTCAAAAAGTTATTTTCTTAATTAAAAAACTAAAATTTATAAACATTTCCATATAGAAAATTTTTAATTCAGAGTTCCAAGATCCAAATCTGGATGACGCCTATGTTCTTCCTCAAACTTTTAATAAACCAAAATATCATCCATGAGAAAAACCACAAAATATTTAATAAAATGATTAAATATTTGATTTATCAATATCATAAAAACCATAGGATAGTTACTAAAACCAAATGGAATAGCTAAAAACTATCAATTCTCATACCTTATCCTAAAGGATATATTTGGAAAATCCTCCACTTGACCTCCTAACTAATGGTACCTAGATCATAGTTAAAACTTATACAATTATTAAACTTCTCTGAGTTGATTGAATAGATCATCAATCTTAGGAAAAATATACTTGTTCTTAACAATCACCTAATTAACCCTTCAGTAATCAAAACAATATCTCATTCTTCGATCTACCTTATTTACAAAGAGATCTAGTGAATCCCAAGGGGATATGATTAGAAAAATAAATTATTTTCCTTCAAGATATTCAAGCTAAAATATAATCTCCTCCAACTCATTTGGTTCCATATGATAATATGTAAAGAATATGGGACTCATCCCCAAAAGTAGGTCAATAGTAAACTTGACCTCTCTCTGGGGCTCTAACCTAGAAAAAACATCAGGTAAAACATATAGGTACTCATTCAAAATTGAAATAAGTAGACAAATAAAAACCTAGTTTATTGTTTCAAGAAACATCCCCAATAATCGGTATGAGATCATTTCTTCCTCAGGAACAATAGGTCCCACACTCCCATATCTAGGACCTAACTCACCTTGAAATATGTGAGTAACCTCATCAAAAGAGAGAGGTTGAACTCAATAATAATAATAATTTATATGGGATTTAAATCAAACCATCTAATCCTCTCCAAAGATGATATTATTGAAATCATGATTAAGAACTAGGAAATACCATTCAACCTTGTAGTCGATCATCATAATTGGGAACTCATAACATTTAAAACCTTATTCCTTCCTCCTTCTCATGGGAGTGGAAAGATCTATTACATGGACAATAAAAGTCTAGAAAAGATACTGGACAAGGAAGATATTTAGATGGCCATGAGGAATCTCAACTCTAAGAGTACACTGGGTCCAGACATCTTCCCAGGTGCATTTTATAGGGATGCTTGGGACGTGGTTAAGGGTGATGTAATTGCAGTGATGATCCAGGATTTTTTCAGGGCAGGTAGACACCCATGGGTTACCTCAGCTACCACACTGGTGCTTATTCCAAAGATCAAGAACCCTTCCTCCCTTGAAGATTATAGACATGTGATCATGTGCAACTTCCCTTAAAATATTTTGGTGAGCATCGTTAACTTGAGGATGTCTATGCATCTCCCTCGGTGAATCTCTATTGAAAATCATGGGTTTGTGAAGTGATAGTCCATCCAAGGGGATATAGCTCTGTCGTAAGAGATGTTGAGGGACATTAATATCAAGATACATGATTCTAACATGGTGGTTAAACTAGATATGAGTAAGTTATACGACAGGATTGAGTGGTTTTTCATCAACAAAGTTATCAAACCTATAGGTTTCTCAAATAAGGCCACGGATCTCATCTTCAAATGCTTCAGATCCTCATGGATGGTGGTTTCTTTCATGGGGAGTACATACGGTTTATTCAAGGTGACTCATAGACTTCAGCAGGGTGACCCCATCTCTCCCATCTTATTTATCCTTACTCAAGACACTTTTAATAGCCTTATCAATATAGGATTTTCCAATGGAGGAATCGTACCATATAAAAGAAAAATGAACATTCCTAATATCTCCCATATAATATTTAGGGATGATACCATTGTCCTTATTAATTTTGGAAGGAGACCAGTGAGTGGTCACAAGAGGATTATCAAGGAATATTGCTTCTAGAGTGGTCAACTCATCAACAATGCCAAGAGCAACCTTTTTATATCCAGCAAGGTTGACTCTCATCGGTTCTCTTCATTATACAATACTTTGGACATGCAGTATGGATCTTTCCCCTTGGATTACCTTGGCATGCCTATTTCTTCAGGGAGACTTCTCTTTCGAGACTTTGATCAAATTTTGATTCGGATTGTGGGTTGGTTTCTTAACTGGAAGAATGTATACTTATCATTCATAGGAAGGATTTCTCTAGTTAATATCATTCTGATAGCCATCCCCATCCATGATATGGCTTCCACCAATGTACCGAATGGAATCATCAAAAACATTGATAAGATCCTGGCCAGTTTTATATGGTATTCTCAATCTGAAGGCAAGAGGCACTGAGTCATGTGGTATAGGATTGAAAAGAAAATTCATGATGGGGGAATAAATTTGAGGATCCACAACAACACGATCCACTACATGCATGAAAAACTCGCAAGGGAAGTTATTGAATGACATACACTCTAGGGGAACACAATTTATCACACTCAGGATAGAAATGTGGAAGCCACTGGTGGCCTGGCCTCTCCCTTCTGCACCAAGATTCATCAGCTTATCCCTACCCTTCAACAGTAGTCGTTATGGATTGTTGGTGAAGGTAACATCTTATTCTGGTCTCATAACGTGTCAGGTTATATTATTTTATTTCCTAGTTGTCCTACCCCTATAATAAAATTTAGTGAAGTGAGTTCATATCCCTCATTCTATAAGATAGTTCTAGATGAAGAGTATCAGGTAATTTTTAACTCAACAGTTCTCTACTCAGAGCCCGAAAAATGTGTTTTCACTCCTATAGCCTTGGGTGATTTTACTACTAGGGATTTTTGTAGGCTTCAGTTTAAGAAGTATCATCATGAAAATTGGAATTATATGGTTTGGCACACCAAGATTCTATCAAAGTATAATTTCTTTACCTAGAAAATAAGGTGGCAGTTTGTGGAAATAGATGATAATATTATGAAAGTGAGAATCAACATGATGTCATGATTCCACTACTGTCGAAATCCTTGGGAGTAAAGTATGGTCCATCTGTTCTTCGAAGGCGAGTGGACTCAGGCTGTCTGGTCCTTCTTTGGTGGCCTCACTACATTCTCATCTCATTATCATGATGGAGAATTGTTTTTAGATAGGTGGTTCCATGGGATGTCTGGGGATGGTCTCGAAAGGATGGAGAGGTCTATCATCTTTAGTGCCACTTGTTGGTGCATATGGTATGCTAGAAACCAATCTAGGTTTGAGGGAATCAATCTCACTCCAAAGACTATAATTGTGTGAAAAAATAACCTACCGGTGTACATTTACATCCTCTTCAAGCACTGGGAGGAAACTCTTTCATTAAAACTGCTCAATGTTCACTCCTCGCCTGCCCAGGTCTCCAACAACAAACAAATAGGACAATGGGTATGTCAAAAACCCCTAACAACAGTATATAATATTAACATGAATGGATCATGAATTTTGGGAAACATGAAAGGGGTTTGGTGAGAGAAACTTAGGGGAATGTCATCTTGGCCTTTTTTGAGACATAAGTTAATGGAAACCCACTGCAGGTCAAGCCCAGAGCTATGATTATAGGGTTTTCCCTCTACAACTGGGAGAATCTAAAGATCACCCAAGTGGATACTGACTCTTTGACCCTTCATGATGCCTTGAATAGAAAATGTGACACCCCTTGGTCAATATCATATACAGTTAGAAAATGTATAAATCTCCTCAACAACAATATTTGGGTGGCTCACACGTGGAGAGAGGGAAATAGGGTTACAGATCATCTTGCCTCCATGGTGGGCTCGGGTTTAAATATATTCCCCAATAATCATTTATTTAAGCCCGATGGGGTTAATTTGATCAGAGGGGATTCCCTCAGTCTCCATTACTTTAGGCCCCCCTAATCCCATCTTTTTCTTATTCTCCATGCCCTCATGTTTGATAATTTTAAAAATTTGATGTTGGGGTGGAGGGTAAACTATATGGTTTTTCTATGGGACATTTACTATATGTCTTTCCCTATGATTTTAATAGATCCTTATGGGAATAATTATCTATTAAACACAATAGATAATACCTGATTATCTTGAAAACACTTCTCTAAATTAAAATATGAACTTCAGGAATCCATATTAAAGCCCTTAAATAACAAAAAATTTAAGGAAACAAAAAATTCATTGTACTAAAGGTGAAAACATCACAAACCAATGAAATATATAACAAGGTTAATTTAAATAAACCCAAAAGAATGATAATTTAAATTAACCAAAAATAAAGATCAAATATTCAAAAAAAATCTCTCTCCACCCATGGTAACATGATATTAAATCTGAAAGTGAGATAACCAATAACCCTTACAAACATACTACCCAAGTTCTGATGGTCTTAACTCTAGTCTACTAACCACCATAGAAACAACCATTTCCTTTGACACCATTTTTTAATAAACAAACCTGAATCGACTGAACACGTCACCCAAGATGGCCCTCCATATGACCTGAAGAATGTTCCTGATCACCACAGGCTGGCAACAGGCACCTGGGTATCAACATATCTATTAATGGGAATGATTTCACCTTGAAATCAAAAAAAACATGTCTCATGTAAATAAATAGAAGATAAATAACCATAGTATGTCTTGGAAGGAAAGTAACACAAACATGAGACATACAAAACATAATCCTAGGAGAAAAAAATAAATCAAGTCTCCATTGACCATATATCACCACTATACCAACCCACCATGAAGACAACATGACCATGAGAAGTCGGTGAGGTACATGACACCCTTAATTTTACCTGTATTATGAAAAACCAAATCTGCATATGCTAAAAGAAATATATATATATTATGTGGAAAATTCCAATTGGGATACCACCATGAATCTATATAATGTATGTCACCATGAAACTTTTAACTCTATATTTTAAAAACAACATGTTTTATAAATAATTTCAATTTAAAACATTTCTCGTAAAATATCTTTTGGATTTCCATTAAAATGGTCTATAATAAAATCCATTAGAGTACAAAAACAAACATGATTGATAAAATAGATGGCAGTAGTCAATAAGAATCTTTATCGCAAATGATGAACATGTGAAAAATCAATGAATAATAATTACCATCATGAATAAAATCAAAACCAAATTGGATCTATCCTATGGGAATATGAAACTAGGGCATGAAAGAAACACTAAGTTGCTATAATTTGATTCCTAATGATATCAATTCCAACCAAATTTTTCAGTATTAGGATACCCATTATCTTTCATTGTATAATGAGAACCTATCCAAAATATCTAGTGGTTCCTCACCAACTATAAATGTGCATATTCCTATAACCTGATGCATTCAACTTCCCTAAAGAATTATTTTTTCTCAAAAAAATCATGTAAACCAATATTATAATTTTTATAAAACCTTTCCATAATTAAATAATTTCCATTCCAAAACTTTAAATCCCATTTAAGAATCAAAATCATCTTCTAGGCATTTCATTCGAACATATAAAGTACATAAAAGTGATTTTTAAGAAACACCCCTTTCAAAATAATTTTCCATGATAATAAAGATGAGTTTATATAAAATAACCATCATATATTTCAAATAAATAAATTTCACAATCCCATGAAAATATAAATAAAATAACAATAAGTTATTCCATGAGAAAGATCCATTTTTAGAGACACCTACCTCATCAATAGAGGAAATGTGGCCGCCATAAAATGGTGGAAGGAAATAAATAGTTCAGGTCCTCACAAGCCTAGATTCATGGGGAAAACATCTATTCTACATTAAAACATCTAGATATATCCATAATAGCCCTTAATATATTCAACACTTGAAGAAGAAGAGATATCATGGAGAGATCTAAAAATGGAAGGATAAATCTGGTGGAAATCAGTACATATCGGGAAGAGAACCAATAAGAATAAAGAATAATTTACAAGAGACTAAGGGAGAACCTCCTATAGAATCAAGGAATGGATTTTTCGAGCTAATGAGAGATTATTATAATATTAAAGGTTAAAATTATCAAGGTTATCAGGGTAATTATATAATTTTAAGAAATCCATGTAGGTCACATGGTTTGGCTGCATGGTTAGACAACTCATGCGGTAGCTATAGATCCTTGAAAACTATAGCACATGGTTACCTGGTAAAATTCACATAGTTAGAAAAACCAAGTATAATCCATTTGACTATCTCTAAACACAAACCTATCATCTTAATGGTTTTCCTATAGACTCACATAGTTTTAAAAACCATGCTCAAATTATCAAAAACGCCACTGGAACCAACATATCCATATTTCAAAGTTATCATATGGTTACTATTAATCATGTGCAAAAAATGAGCCTTGAATATTTATCCCAAAATATAACAATCTTTACCTTTATCTCCCAAAAGTCTTTATAACCTTAAGAGTGATAAACTAGACCCAAAATAAAGCATACCTATGACCTAGAGGGCATCGTATTTTAGGTTTATCGCCCAGATTGATTTCTATATTTACTTGCACCCAGGGACTACCCTAATATCTCAAGAAATATATCAAATGGATTTTTTATATCTATGAGATATGAGTCTATAGTTGGAGTACCTATAGAGTAAACGATTCATCAGACCTATTGAGTCCCAATGGGTAGCCCCGATTTTACTCACCAAGAAGGTGGATGAGATCTTGGGGTTGTGTGTCGATTATCTTTGATTGAATCATGAGATCATTAAGAATAAATATACACTACTATGAATTAGTGTCCTTATGATCTATTAAAAGGGGAACGGTGGTTCTAATATATTGACTTTGGGTCGGGTTATCACTAGTTTCACATTCGAGAGGATGATATACTAAAGATGTCATTTTGACTCTACTATAGTAACTAAGAGTATCCATTTTTTACCTTTGGCATGAAGAATGCCTCAATAGTGTTCATGATACTTGTGTACTTGATATTTCAACATTTCATAGATCTATTCATGGTATTATTTTTTGATTAAATCTTCATATACTTATCATAGAAATTGGAGTATGCGAGACATTTGAGGATAGTCCTTGATGGGCTTTGGGAGAACTAGTTTTTTGGGAATCTCTTGATGTTTCAGTTCTATATTTGATAGTTCCACTTCATGGGACTTTTCATCTCAAAAGATTAAGTAGAAGTGGAACTAGAAAAAGATCAATTTAGTGTTATCTTGGGAGCCTCCCAAGAGTGTGACTGAGGTTTGGATCTTCTTTGGGTTTTCTTGATATTATCAAAGTTTTTTGCTAGATTTTTCTGGGATTGTGGAAAACTAGACTTCCTTGACCTAAAAAGGGTATCCTTTCCTATGTATAGATGAATTACAACAAGATTTTGAGGATTTGAAGTAGATATTTTAGGGAACCTCCATCTTGAGACTACCATAGGAGGGAGTTGAGTACATTGTGTTCTGCAATGCCTCCAAAGTTGGTCTTGGATGTATTCTGATATAGATATAGATACTTATTTATTATGGGTACCAAGAGTAGAGACCACATGAGAAGAATTATTTAACCTAATATTTGGATTTGGAACCTATATAATTATCTTTGAATAATTATCAATACTACTTTTGGGTAGTGAAATACATCATATATTTTAACCATAAGAGTATCAAGTATATATTCTATTAGAAATATCTCAACCTGAGGTAGATTAAATGGTTAGAGTTTCTAAAAGATTATTATTTTTATATAGTTTATACTCTAAGGAAAGGGAATGTGGTCAAAAATACTCCTAGTAAGAAATTTCATTCATAGTTGTTGGGAAATGTGTTGGAGTACTTAGACTCATTTTAGTAGTCCATTGTGGATGAGGGAGGAGTGCATTTCTATGATCGATGGTTATGAAACCTCTACTTCTCTGGAATTTTAGAAAACCACAACTTCAATATGTTTATTTTGTGCTCTTTTGTGACCATATATTTAGGGAACAAACTCTTAATGGATTTTCTAAAGGTGTATAGCATGCCATCCTTTTTTAAGGATGGATGATAGTTTTAGTTTTTCAAAGAGAGAAGATAATAAGGGAGTTTAATAAATCCCCATTAGAGGTACATTCTAGTGTCAAAAAATATACTAAGAGCTTTGATATAAATTTTGGTGACTAGTAATGAAGAGGAGTGTAGTGAAGTTTATCTATCGATGTATTTTTTATCAGAAGGTAAAATCTAAGCTTCAAGTACCAATAGGTTTTGTGCAGCCCCATGAGGTGACTAAATAGATGTGGGATGGTGTATCCATGGAATTTGTGAAACGATTTCCACAATCAGTGGGAGTTCATGACTCTATCTAGGTGATTTTGTATTGGATCACTAAGTTTTCCCACTTCCTTACCATCTGAGAGTAGAGTTTGGTGGAGGGATTGGGAATCTTATATGATCATGAGATATTCTATCCTTAGAGAGTTCCCTCGATGATTATTTCAAATCGTGATGTTCGATTCATATCCTTGTTATGAAGGGGAATATAGGTGGCTATCAAGAATTAGTTGTGGATTAGAAAGGCATTCTACCCATAACTAGATTTCTAGATTAAGAAGAATATTTAGGTCCATAAAGAAATGTTGTGATCTTATGTGTTGAACATTGTCCAAAGTAGATAGGATCTCCTACCCTTATTGGATTTTTCATAACACAACAACCATAATTCCACCATTGGTATGGCACTATTTTATGCCTTGTATTGGAGGTCCTATAGGTTACAATTACGTTTTCCAGAGACGATTGTGTCAACCCTTATGGTCCTGGAGTTGGTGTGAACGATGAAACGGAAAGTACAAATCACACAGAAGTGGATGAGGATTCCCAAGGCTATCATAATTCCTATTTTTACAAGTGATAAAGGCCTTTAGAGTTATATGATGGAGACCATGTGTTCCTAAAGGTCTCACCTTAATGATTAATTCATCGATTTCATTGGGGTATAATGTTATCTAAAAGATTCATCATCCATTTCCCAATACTAAATAATATTAGTGAGGAAGAATACTAATTATATTTACCTACACAATTAGATTTTTTACATGAAATATTCCATGTGTATTGGATGAGTATCTATATATATGAACCATAATACATCACTGATTAGGGTGAAATGGAAATTGTGGATGGAACTAACTTTATAGAGAATATAGTGGTGATTGAGGATTAGTGGGAGAAGATCTACCACTGGAAAGTGATTCCCCGTGTGTGAATTCATTAGTATCATGTAAATCGCTAAGATATGGAGGGAACGGATCTATATTTGAGGATAAAAAAGAGGAAAAAAATCCTATGGAATACCCCTATGGACACTCTGGATAGGCCACTCTATCCCCGAAGATTGAGCAGAATGAGATGGACAATGAAATTGTCTCTCTAATTCGTATTATTGAAGTGGATGAAGTTATAAAAGTTCTTCAAACTTGTTATGAGTTTACAGAATACCGCCTATTAGAGGAAAAAATTAGGAGGATTCCAAGAATCAGAAGTCTAACCTAAGCTAGGAGGTTTCAATCAAAACTAATATGAACCTAGATGTGGGACCTATTTTATTTCCTAACAATAACACTAGAACACCTAATATTAACTTTGATTGGAATCCACAAGAGGTATTTAATCCCCCACCACCCCACCCCCTCATCTGGATAGGTTTCCATGAGATAAACTCATGTTAGGTCATTCAGTAATAATTTGGTATCAGAGGTGGGACCTCAATACCTATTTGATGGGGATGGTTAATTTTTGGTGTTTTGGGTGATCCATGATGGGAATGAATAGTATTTCTTATAGGATAAACCCCCCCCCCCCACACACACACACACAATTGGAGAGATTCAAAATAATGGCATCCATCATGTAGGGTAATATAATCGTGTTGAAATGGAAAGATTGTTCTCATATTTACCTTCCTATAAAGCTACCAGAAGAAGGAAACATGTGGAAAACACTCTAGAACTTGTACAATCCAATAACAAATTAACTCCCTCAAGTATTTATTTTTTGGGATGATGAGGCTGAGAACTTTAACCCTCCTAAACATAATCAATTTGGGACTACTTCAAATGATGGAAATAATGGATGGATTCGTCCCACTAAATTTCCGGTAGGAATTAAGCCCCCTGGGAGAAAGGAATGCTCGAGTTAGGATAAAATTCCCAAATGGGGGAAGAATAAATATAGTGGAAAAGAGAAAAGACTAATCAGATCTCTCACATCAAGGAGGGACTCTAACAAGGGTCAAATACCTTAAGAAATGAAGCTCCTATATTGGAACTGTCAAGGGCTAGGGAACTCTCCCATGTTCAAATCCCTTCGACATTATCTTGTGGCCAATAAACCCATATTAATTAGAATTTTATAAGTAAAAATGATATTTGATAATTGGAATTATTTATAATGAACCTCCCTTGGATACAAATTTGTTTCATAGAACTTTCATGACACTAATAAGGGCCATATATGGATCCTCAAGAATGATAGTATCCACCACCTCACATGAAAAAAAGCTCCCAAAGTACCTAAGTTTCATTTTTCCCCCAATTATATACTACATCTATCTATTTTGTGTATTATTCCACATCATTTGGGATAATGGATTTATGGAAGGAGTTAGAGGCATCCTATGACAACAAGAATCACACATGGGTAATAATTGGTAAATTTAACACTATTTTGAGGCCTAAATAAAAAACTGGATCCAATTTTAATAAGGAATCCTCCTTGTTATTCTTATACTGCATTGATTATTAAAACCTTGTTGAAGTGCCAATTTTTTGAGATTCCTTTACAAGGAGAAAATATACCTTGAATGGAAGATGAGAAAGTAAGTTGGACAGAACCTTTTCCCAAATGTATGATAAGAGTGATGTCAATAGGGTATCAGCCTTCACTATCCCCAAAAATCACTTTGATCACAAGAAAATCATATATTAACCCTCTACTCATCTAACAAGGTCAGTTCCTCTCCCATTTAAATTAGACAATGGATGTATTTTTACTCTTAGAAGCAAGGAAGTTGTTTTAAAGGCTTGGAAGGTGGAGCCCCTTGGAATCCCCTTTCAGACTCTTGATGGAAAATTAAAGCATACTAAAGTCATGTTAAGGTATTGGAGCTAAAAATATTTCTTTAATATGGAACTAGAAATAAAATATACTGATGAAAAATTTGTAAGCTATCAAAATAAGAACATAAATCTGAATAACCCCTCTAGGGTGGAAATTAAATCCTTCTCCAAGCTTGATGATATCTAAACTATGAAATAAGTTCTAGAATGCAACCAATTTAATGTTTGATGTTTGAAGAATGGTGATAGGAACTTGAGGATATTCCATCATCTCTATAAATAAAATAGGGTAATGACATTTAATAATTCCCTCAACATCAATAGATTCAATTACACTTCTAAAAATGAAATTTTCAATGTAGTGGTAGATTATTTCAAAGGAATTTACTCTAAAGTTGGGGTGTACAACACCCAAAATATGACTGATAGCATACCCATTTTTATTGATTATCACCAAAATCAAGCTCTAGTTGTGGATCCTTATAAGTTGGATGTCAAAACCACTCTCTTCTTCATCAACATGGAGAGTTCCACTTGTATGGATGGCTTTACCAAAAAATTATTCATGTTTTATTAGGATGTCTTACATGATTAGGTAATTAATATGATTAAGAAATTATTAAATAATAATTATATGACTTGTGTAATTAACTCAAATTTTGTTACTTTGATAATAAATAAATAGAATACAATTGAAATCAATGACTTTAGTCTAGTTGCACTTGCGAACACCATTCATAAAATTATCAGTAAATTCATTATGAACAAGATGGGATTCATAATTTGGGACATCATTACCCCAAATTAATTTGAATTTGTACTTAGGATATGATTATATAATTTTTTATTCACATCCACGAAAAGTGTTAATCAAACGAAGAGTAAAATTAAGGATTTGAACTTTTCTCTTAAAACTAGAATCTCTAAGGTATTTGACACACTAAAATGGAGATACATATTTATTTTCCTCAGGAATTATGGTTTCTATAATTAATTTATCATATTAATCAACACCATCCTCATCTCTAAAATTTTTTATATTCTTATAAATTTAACATACGTAGGCTTATTCTAGTATACTAGGTGTGTTTGACAAGCATACCCACTCTCAGTCCTCATCTTTTCCAATTCTAAGGACTATATGAGTAGATGCATCTATGAAATTACTCATATTAGAATCTATAAGAAAATAAAGGCTATTAGAGAATCCTTTACTCCATCGCATATCTTGTATGATGATGATATTCTCATCCTTTTACAAGATTCTAAGAAAACCACATATTCCATCAAAACATTTTTTACACACTATGAGGAAGTGAAAGAAAAGTATGTTAGTTGAAACAAATCCTTCATTTTCTATAGGGATGGAATACATGTCACCAAGTAGAATAGGATCACTAGAACTAGTGGGTGGAGATAGGATCCCTCCCATTTACCTACTTTCTATTCTTTTTATTTTGGGGAAAGGAAAGAATTTATCATATGGGAAATATATACTATGGAATCTTCAATCAACTAGCTAGACGAAAGGTAAGTCTATGTCCCAATATAGAAGGGTGTTCTTGGTTAACTCTATAATCACCATTAAATTTTTATACTCCTTTTCACCTTATAGGTGTCCTAGAAGCCACATCAATGATATACAAATCATGATTAGGAACTTTATCTAGACTCGGTCAATCCATGAAAGTAAATTAATAACTATTTCATGGAAGAAATAAATCAGTCCCATTGACATGGGGGGACTTGGAATAAAAGATATTAGGATCTTTAATGATGTCCTTCTTAATTAATTAATTTGTAACCTTCTAATTTATAATGATTTTTTTATTTATTTTCCCTCAAATAGGTTCTGAACAAGGCTTATGGATGGATACACTCACTATATTGCATCATCTGTTTTGACTACAATAAGGTACTCTTATAATGAAATCATGTGTAAATCCAAGTGATTTTTTAGCATGCGGTCCAATATTAGTAGCTAGAACACCCCCTGGCTAGACAAAACCGCAAATGAAATCATGGATATCTCTCAACATTTCCACCAAATATATGTTTTTTATCTCTTAAAATGAAATAGTATATCCACTGAATTTTTCCCCTCCCATGTTATACTTGAAATATAGATGTATTCATTCATGGATATAAACACTCTAGTATGGAATTTCAATGGTAATGGTCAATTTAATGTCAAAGAGTACTAAAAGATGAAATGTAATGGATCCATTATGAAACCACAGTGGTTTATAAAATTCAATAAATACTTCATACATCCTTCAAGGCTAATTATTCTTTAGATGATCTAGAAAAATACATTACCCACCCATGATCAACTAAAAAGAGCTGGACAATAGCTTATATCATCCTTCCACCTATGATTGAGGGATGAGGATGACATGAAGCACCACTTTATGAGTTTTATCCTTGACCAAGATCATTAAAAATTTGAAATGGATTTTTTTGGCTTCAAATTCTATATAAAAAGACATATGATAGACCTCATGGTGTCCATCAGTGAACCTAGATATAGTGAATAGGTGCATAATATTCTTCCGGTGGCCACAACCTATATGATTTATTTTGAATGGAATGTAATAAACATGATTATATTTGATAACTATCCCCCCTATATCTATTCTTATATTCTTTATGTGAATAAATAACTTTATACCACTTCCAAAGTGAAAAAAGGATCCATGGAGAAAATAATTACTAACCTTAAGATTCTAAGCATTTTGGGTGTTTATAGCAGGCCCTAAAACCCATTGGTTCTTAAATATTTACATTGGATTCCACTAATCCCCCCATAGATAATGTTCAATATTGATGTTTAATCCTCCTGCATGATAGGATATTAGGGTTTTGGAGTATTTTTCAATATCTACAATGGATTTCTCAAAGGTTTCTTCCTCTAATACATTGGAATTTAAATTTCCTATAAAGCGGAGTTACGGGCCATAATATGTGCTATCAAACATTTTTTCCATCATGATTGGAACACCCTCTAGTTTTATATTAACTTTTATCTTTTTATTGAATCCCTTCAAGATAGATCCAATAATGTTCCTTGTCAAATATTACCTTATTGGATTGAATGGTTTCAATATTTTAGCCACCTCAATCTAGTTGCTTCACTTGTTAATAGAGAATAAAATCAAGTTTCATATGCATTATTGAAGAGAGAGATCATGGAAATGAATATGATGTGGTCCATGAGAACCCTTGATTATTGTGAACCAATGGTGGATAAATACATGAGAGGTGAGATCCACCCCCATATTTTTAAAACCCCTTGTAGTGCCTACAACTTTTGTTCAATATTTTTTAATAGATTTTAGGATCATCTTAACCCAGATCCTAAACCTTTATGGTTAGTTACATAATTTTCATAGAGTTCCAAGCTCATTGGAGCCTCAGTATTAATATATTAAAAAGACAAAATAAACTATATCATCCTTATGCAATGTTTTAGAAATAATGGAATATCTCCCAAATAGTATATTGAATGATAAAACCAAGAATGATATTAAATTTGGAATGTTGGTTTTACCCTATGTGTGACATAAGTTTTATCAATGTCGAGTATTTTGGTAGAGAGTAATAGCTAGAAAATAATTAAAAAGGAATAAATAAATTAACTTAGTCTATTTATTTAATTAATTAATTAATTCCTAAACCTATAAAACCCAATAATTTAACCTCATTATAGTCTTTCTTCAAGGTTATATACATAACCCTTTAATATCCATTAAGAGGGATAGACACTATAAGGATAACTTCTAATGAATTTCCATGAATATTCAAGGATCTACAATCAAATTCATTGGAATTCATCATAAGTGTCACATGTAGGAACATATTTAACAAATGATCAATTCAAATCCAATGTATGGATTTATTTTGTTAGATTTATTCCCATTCTAAATATTTATACAAAAATATATTATTCCATCAATAATTAATTTGGTGTTCATCATTGCATGACCTAAGATAAATGTGTTTTATTCCTAAATTATGATTTGATAAAAAAAAATTATTTTCTTGATTATCAAAAAATCTATTTGATTTCTCATTTTTTTACATATTCCAAACTAAACATAGCCAATTTTGATTCATCAATTTTATGTTTTATTGATCCTACCTTCATTCTATGTGTATTTTTTCCTAATATTTGGTTTTCTTAGTGATTTAAATTATTCAAAGAACTCTTTTGATTTTGTAATCATTCATCAGGTTCCACATATCACTATTGTGGATTCAAAATCATAAATCATGGTGTATAGGGGGGTCTTTGTGGATGATAATACAATATTAATGATCAAGGATGATGAATTTTGTGGTTTGAGACTCATGGAAAATATGGGCTTTGATGGAGATCATGTTTCTGGAAAGCAATGGAAGAAAAATCATATTTTGGTGACAATGAATTCATAGGAGATGACTTCGATGGGTGTTTTGGTAGGATATCATATAAATATAAATGGAGTGGTGAGAAATCAAGAGACTCATTATGGAGAAATGATTCTAGAAAATTACTGACTACACGAAATGTAGTTTAAAATAAAACATGTCACGTATCTCACTACTTATAGTGGTTAGGTTTTTGCATATAATTAAATATTACACAGCCATGTGTGACACCATATGATACATGGGACTACTGGATCAACATGTATCATGGTTAAAAACCTAGGATTCATGTGACCCCACACTTTTTTTGTTATGGGGCCACACCCCATGTACTCATAGGAGGGACATGGCTTGGGAAATGAAGAACATGCCAACTACCACCTCAAACACTATATATTTTTTACAATTAATGAAACCACTTGTTCTTTCCTATAGATTGGATTAAAGCCTCTAATGTATGCTCTCTGAATATAAATTTTTTATAGAATTTGATGGTGTACTTACTAACAGAGACAGATAATATGACCAATGTGAAGGGAGAATGATCAACTATCATCTCTAAAATATCATTCTTGGATATTAGATAATCTTAGATGGTGATAACTCACCATGTCATGAGAGTGAATTAAGAAATATCATCCTCTTACCATCCCAAAGCCAGGTTGGTAACCCCCCCCCCCCCCCCCGACACACACACACACACACACATGGTATTGGGGTGTGGGATCCTTTACCTATGAATTCAGATATGGTTAGTATACCCCCACCATTATAGGGAATGGTATCCTCTATCTACAAGGTGGTAATACCATCTTTTATAGAGCTCGCACGGGCCATAAGATCCTATACTAGGGTCAACACCCCCCCTCTATACTACTATGGGTGTGGGGACCTCCATTACTAGTATAGAGAGTTTACTTGGGTTAAAGGATCATATAATTCAAAGATCCCAGATTCATTTCAAAACCCTTAGGCTAGATCGAGATATTGAGAACATACTATGGGACCTAAGTACCTCCTTTGAGTATATCTAGGTTTTTACTTGTTTTCCTCTCTTACTAGGATTCTGAACTGACTCTCTTCTTAATTATTTACTTTTTAGTGATTTTGATTCATCATAATGGGTATGTATATACTCAACCATATAGGATCTTTCCACAAGTTTCATGTATTATATAGATGACGGGACTTTTGATGGGGTCTTAGGTGGACTAGGAGTGTGTGGATTATAGTCATCCTTAGTAGAAGATATAGGTGGATTATGGAGATTGTATTTAGAGAAAGTCACCCTTTTAGTAGAAGGGACTCATTTATGGTTATTGGGATTGTATTTAATAGTTTTTTTACATTTATGGTTATGTATTGTTCTAATCTTTTATGGGATTAGTGGTTGTGAATGTATTTATAGTTTCATATTTTTACCTTATTGTATTACTCTGGTGTGTATAGATGTTTGTGTGTGCATGTAGATACATTAGGATAAAGCTTCCCAAATATGTGGTATGCCTACTCAATGTTAGTCACTAGAACTTATCCTATTGGAGGTGAGCTTGGGGTCATACACTCAATTAATTTCTAGCTAAGTGGTCCCAAGTGGGTCTAGTCATGTCAATGCATATCAAAGCTACCATCTTCCTATGTAGGTAATTTTCACTCGGGTCTACTATAGGAACTGGTCATTCCTCAAATGATGCATCCGACTCCAACTCAATGTTATTGATGATGATCATATTAGAAGGTTTAGGATGTTATCACCTAAAATAAGATGTATGGAATACATCATGCATGGTGATGTATCTATGAGGAAGTACCAATCATTATTCCATGTTATTTATCCCGTCAATGATCTATAATGAATTCAAAAACCTGGGAACCAAACATTCTTAACTTTGTATCCAAATGTTTTACTAGAGAGGTGATACACCCAAGAATGCATATCTACCAACCTCATCTCTAAAGGACAATGTTGTCAGTCAACATAAATTAATAGATTACTATAAGTTCTCTCAATATAATTCCTGATCAGAAAAATATTATTTAAATTATACTACATAAGAATCATCTCACCAATTGAAAACTCCCTTATCACTAACTATTATATAGGTGATTGGAATAGACTTCCATAAAGGCCTAAAAATGTGTCATCTGAATATATTACTAATAACTTTTTTATATGATAACTAGGAAAGTGAAAGATAACTCTCCCATGAACCACTGAAATCAAGGAAACATGTACAAAACATATCCTCTAACACCTATATCATACGCACAAACTACCAATTTTTTAAAGGATAATAGGCAGTTCTCAAATTCACCTAGGTATTAAAAACCTTATGTAGACCCTTCTAGAAGTATGACATAAATTAGGCATCCAATATGATATAATACTCTTGCTCACATCATGAAATTTCACTATATATTAAATATATAAACCACCCATCTCTTCAACTAAATAATTTTACTTGATTAGAATTAAATGTATAACCTTTATCAATTAGTTAATAATAACCCATACCGCATTACTACCTTGGGAAATCCATGGAAACCTAGTCAAAAAAATACATTGTTACATTATACCATTTTTACTTGGTAATTGTCAACAACTGAAGAATAACTTTGGTATGTTGATCCATGGAATTCAACATTTAATATTTGGGGAATCATGAAACAGTCCCAAAAATTTCACTCTTCATCTCAAGACACCAATGGAATCCATGATACATCATAGTAATCCCTAGGTGATTAACTCATCTTGAGGCATGTGAGTCCCACATCAACCCCTCATGTATTATCATTGGGACCAAAACTCAAACTTGAATATATAAGGTCTCATTATCATCCTAGGACCAATATGGTGGTATCTCTCCATCATATATAATGTCTCTCATGACCTATAAATCCGAGATAGATAACTAACTCACTTCTTCAAGGAGATCTGAAGTAATTATTAAGGATATAAATTTCACTCTTCTATGATACTCTAGAACATCAAGATACCTAAAAAAAGACTTATCAGTTTTCAATTTCTATTATCCTCATAAACAACAAGAGCCTAATTCTTTTTACTCGTCACATTAGTAATGAATTTTTTCTCCCTAGGGGAATATTCCAACTCAAATTCACAAGACTTTAGATGTTTTTTCAAGGTATTATGTAAAATAAAATACAATAGTGGGTGTATTGTAATTTAAAAAAACATACAATTTTCCTCATCAAAAATATTATTTTGATCATCTTTTTTAATTACTGATCAAATTAAATATTAAAGTAACAAAATTATAAACTATATGAAATACAGTTAGAATAGTATGAATAAAATTATTGGTATTTTAATAATTAATGATGAAAATTTTAACATAACTAAAATATGAAAGAAAAATAAAAATTATTTTTTAGTAAACCAAATACACCTATAAAATGATATTATTGAAAACTCACTTTTAAGAAAAAGTGAAAGGTGAATCTTTAAACCAGATCTAAGGTATCCATGACTTTGAACCTATCATACGGTATGCCCAATTTTATACTTATTGGAAGTTCTATATTTATATCCCTATAATCCCTTAACTAAATGTAAGTACATGGCCTTAAAAATTACATAATATTTAGTTTTAAGTCAAGAATTAATCCTCTTAAATTTTAGGATCTTTACGGATTATAATTTTATAGGATTATGACTTAACTCTAAAAATAACAAAATAATATATTATAAAGTGGAAAATTTTACTTAGTATCCATTTTCTTAAAATATGGAAATTTTAAAATGAAACACATTTTCTTTCAATGAAAAATATATATGACTTTCA
Organism: Viscum album; assembly: GCA_963277665.1. Classification (NCBI taxonomy): domain Eukaryota; kingdom Viridiplantae; phylum Streptophyta; class Magnoliopsida; order Santalales; family Viscaceae; genus Viscum; species Viscum album. Next base: position 870,616,672 of record OY728157.1, read on the forward strand.
ATTTGACTTCTTCTTTGATCTTACCCATAATTAAACCCTACAAAAAAACATTTTAAAAATGTGGAATGAGTAAAAAATAACAGTAAGGGACATAAAAAAAGAAATATGTTAGTCTAGTGAAAAATATGAGAACCCACTAAATTTATAACTTTATCACAATTTTCCTTAATCATATAAAATAAATCATATCCATATGAAAAACACACACCTTTCAACTCAAAAAACCATTAAAACTCATTGCAATAAAATAGAAACCCTGTTTAAGTGACTTAGATAATTATATTAAAAACCCATGTCATAAATAACTAGTACCTAGTTAAATCGATATGAAAAAACACATTGGTGAACTACCTCCTAATTTCCTTTAAAGGAAATAAACTTTACCCAATGTATTATAGAGTTATAATGGGTCTCAACCATCATAAAGATATATCGAGATGACCCATTCATATAAGATGTATTGGACTCACCCATTAATATGAGCTATATCAGTCTCAACTGGTTATATAGACTCTATTGAGATCACATACTCTTTATATATAATTATCCAGTATCATATCAAAAAACAAAAAATTTCTATGCTTGCACTTTTCATCATAAAACCCTTGAAAAATATTTATAATCCATATATAAAACATTTTGGATATAAAAACACCCTTTCCTTTTCAAAAATCCATTTTATAAACCAATATACCTAAAAAAAGGGAAATAGGATTTTTCTTTGAAGAAAACATGAAACATTCTATTGAAATTCAAATATCAAATAACAATTAAGGTGGTAGGAAAATTTGTTGATCTTGTAATCATTAAAATAAAACTTTCCTTTTTCATTTTAATAAAAAAAATTCATAAAAATATTCCTTTTTTAAATCCATTGAAATAAAGTAAAAAGTGACATAAAATTTCCTTTATAAATCATTTATTTCCACAAAAGCATCCATAAAATAATTATAATAATTTGGAAATGGAAGAAAAAGATCAAAAAATAAATCTTTAAAACATTAAAAAAAGTTTTTAAAACTAATGTGTCTCTTACATCAAGTATAAATTTTCATGTGTACTATTTATATTCCTAAATAATAAAGTTATTTTATTACCATTTTATATAAAATTACTTAATCAATTAATTTAATATTTATATTTTTGAATATATTCAGCTTATATGTCCAAAATGGCTTCATTAGGTTGACTACGGTAAAAAAATGTAAGAATTATTTAATCTTTATTTAATGATTATTTAATTGTAAATACCATATTTATTATTTAAATATACTTATATATATCATTCATGTGATGTGGTGATGAAAAACTAATCACATCGCTTCATGAAGGTGGTAGTCCATAGGTACGCACGAATGACATTATTAGTTTTCAATGAATGGAAAGGTAATAAAATATAAGATATATTACTTTTAAAGAATGATAATTATGTAATTAAAATCATATATATATATATATATATATTAAATTCATCAATATAATCATCTATTATAAGTGGTGATAGAAAACTAATTACATCGATTCGTGAAGCGATAGTCTGTCATACACACCAATGACGGTTTCATTTCCCATTTTATGGAAGTGAAGATGGATATAGGTTATTCCAATAAAAAATAACAAAATATTATATGGTAAATATGGATTTTATTATATCATCATGGTTGAATAATATTTTAAGGAGTTTGAAGAATAAATAAAATTAAAACACTTCGTTAAAAATGTATCCCTTATTTAGAAAACCTCTTTAAGTTTATACATATACCCTTCCTAGGTTGAATTTATGATCAAAATAAAGTCTTTAGGATTTTTAGATGGATATTATGAAGGAAGTTTTATAGGTATTGTCTGAAATAAAATTCTTTCCTAGTGTGAAAAAATAGGAAGTATGTTCCCTTTTATAAGTCAAGAGAGGGACACTCTTCAAATTACTTAAAATATTAAATTAATATATATTAATTTTGATTTCAAACAGGATAAAAAAAGATATTATTTAAATATAGGATAATGATGAGTCTATACACTCTTACAATAAAATTTGGAAAGGTTTAGATTATTTTTTACCCTTATCATTTTGTTTTAACTCGTGTTAACCCTTAATGATAATTTCCATGATAACAATGTTTTTTACTCTTTATGGGTCAAGATAGTAACTGTAAATTTTGAAAAAATATTAAATTTGGAAAAAACTTACCATGATAATAATTTTTTACACTTTAGGATAAGGATGATTTTATACACTCATCCAATAAAATTTGGACAAGTTTTGATTATTATTTTACCCTTATAATTTTATTTTTTACTTGTGTTAACAATGTTTTTTTACTATTTATGGCCCATAAATAGACCATGATTTATATTTTCAACCATATATAAATCAATAGGAAAAATATAGAATTTTTAGGAACTTTAAATCATTTAATAAAAAATTATTATTATTTAATATCATTAATTTCAATTTTTGTTTTATTCATTTAATTTGAATTGTAAAAAAAACATGATCGAAATGGAATTAGAATAAAATAATTTCAAAAATACCTATTATATTAGACTATAAAATTCATTGGAAACATTATCTTAAAAAAACAATATTACTTTTAGAGTTTTTAGAATCATTTACTTGATTTTTCTACTCCTTTCACAAACACTCTATCAGTGTTGTGTAAGAATTTAGGATAATTATTTCATCACTAAAAATTATAAATAAACTAACATGATAAAAAAATAATTTATATTTAAAATTAATATTTATAACCAAAAATAATTTGTTTTTAACCCTGTCAATAAATATTATATATATTAAAAGAAAGAGAGTGACATTTTTTACTTTATACTTTACTTAAATATTACAAAGGTTGAATTTATATAAAAATGTAAAAAAGGTCATATATTTGAATATTTTATGTTTATGGATGAAATAGACTCATCTAATTAAATAAATTAAATTTTTAGGTCCATTTTTTATTCTTTACCATATTATTTTTAACCTTAATTACCCAATTTACCCTTATCATGGTGATAAAAACTACTAAGGTTACTATTCAAGATAACCAAAAATAAAAGGGCCCTATTTACCAAATTTCAACCTCTTGATTCCAAATATGGAATAACTTTTTCAAGATTCAATTCATGTAATTTTTATAATTTAATTTAAAATTAAAATCACATAACGCGATGAAAACCAGTTGTTCATAAAAATGCATTTCAAGTATAAAAATTTTTTCATAACAAATTTAAATATAAAATTGATTACGATGAAATTAATTATATTATACATAATTTAATATAAAAAAATTAATTTTAAAACATTTTAAAAAATGGAACTTTATAAATAATTGAATCAAAAATACAGTTTTCAATAAAAAACAGTATTTCTCATTATTCACTAGAAAATTAATCATTTTAGAAAAATAAAATAAACCACTTGAAGATAATTATGACATGATGATTTCAAAAATTATATCCTTTTTATAAAATAAAATTTATAAAATTTATAGAAATTAATTATAATATTCTCCCATAAAAATCAATAAAAATCATCCTTGAATAGAACGTGTTTTTAAAGAATAAAATAAATTTACTAAATAATGGGTTCTTATTTACTAAGAATTAGTCAATAAATTTTTATTGATTGGGAAATTTATATATATTTAATAATTCATTTAATACTCTGCATACCCTCTAATTTATTGGTTATGTTTTAGCGGTCATATTTAAATAACAATATTTGGTGGTCTATTTAATCATAGTGTTGAGCATCATGTTCGCTATCAAATATGGCCTTATTTTTAAAATACATGGGGATTATATTCCCCCACCCCCCCAAAATTAATAAATATAATCCTAAAAATTTTAAATTCATATTGAAAATTTGATAATACATTCTATGAAACCCCACATCATAAAAAGGGTTAATAAAACTTTCTCTTGAAAAGAGAAAACATGAAATAAAACAATCATCTGGAATAAAGAATAACTAGGTTTACAAATTGGATAACATTAGTTTGAAGTGAAAATATAGACATGGAAGAAAATAGTAATGTCCAAATAATGATGTATAGTGATAGAGATCATTGATCATAATAAATTTAATGATCATGAGAAAGTTAATGACCACAAAACCATAAATCAAAAAGGTGTGAAAACAGTTCATTGATTCATCATAAATAAAGGTAATAGGATAACATTTTTTAGAGATATATTTCAAATATTTTATAAATAACTTACTATTTATACTAATAATATAATGAAAATATACTTACTTGTTAGGTAGAGTTTTACCCTATAATCAGTTTCCACCACAATCTCATATTTTTCCCCAAATGATGAGTATTGATGATGAATATTTTATTCCTGAAGATCTAAAATCAACCTCTAATGGATCACATAGTTCTGAAAAAGGATAAAAATATATTAATCCTATCTTTAGATATTAACAAATACCAAAATTTTTATCACAAGGTAAGATAATTCTTAAAATAAATAAACCTTCACACAAATAAATAAAACATTAAGTTCCAAAGCTTCAATAATAACACTGAAAGTTACAATTTGATCATTTTATAAATAACTAAACTTAAATTTCTAAAAAATATTCCAAACCAAGTCCAAAAATAAAAAAAATTAGAAGGATTTTATTACATATTCTTTTTATATAAATTTAAAATTTATCAACATTAGTCACTAATAAACTTATATACCCAAAAATGTATATGTCGTAAACATATAATCTCCAAAATATGATAATAATTTCCAGGGATAACCTAAATCACTATAAAGCCACATTAAAATAATATATACTTAAAATATAATTCAACATTTATCCCTCAAATAAAATCTTATCGTATCTAATAATATTCAGCTTACATTAACCATATAATGTTCTAAAAATATATATTGATCTTCTTCTCAAATAGCATTAATCACTTAGTCACCAAATCACTATTAAATCTTACGGTTATCTATATTATAAAACAAGTTCTCTCAAATATCCCATAATTATCTCAACATCAATGATTATACAAATCTTAAAGGTTATCAATGGATTTAAACTTATGTCAACAAAATAAAAAAAATCCTCCTCAAATATATTTTTCACTAAAACCCATACTAAACCCAAGGGTTATATTACCATAAATGTCTCCAATAATACTATTAATCATCTTATACTTTTATCACTTAAAACCTAAAAAAGGGATTTTATGCCTTTGTACTTGTGATAAACTATAAACATATAAACCCAAGATGGTATCCATAACTCTTAAGTTAACCTCACATGAAAATATACAAATCTCAAAAGTAATCTAAAATTTTTCTCTGATAAAAACTATAAGAACATGGCCTTAAAATTTATACCATACTGATTTTAAATTAATAATTCATCCTATTACATTTTAGGATCTTTATGGTTGATATTTTTAAAGAATTAATCCTTAACTCTTACATAACAAAACCATATATTCAAAGGTGGAAACTTCTACTCAGTATCCATTTTCCTATAATATAAAACTTTTAAAATGAAACACATTTTATTTTAATGAAAAATATTCATGACTTTCAACTTAAATGATTCTTTGTTCTAGTTTATCCTTAAACCCTATGAAAAAAAATGTGGTATAATTACAAAAATATCAGTAAGGGACATAAAAAAGAAGAACTTTTTTAGTTTAGTGAAAACCTGGAAACACATGAAATGTTTATTATCATCATGATATTATTTGATCATGATAAAAAAAATCATATTCACATGAAAAACATACACCTTTCTTCTAAATAAAAGTTTTAAAAGAAATAGAAAGAAAATAAAAAAATCTTTTAGGTGACTTAGATAATTATATTCATAATCAATTTTAGAAATAATTGAATCCCAGTTAAATCCATAGGAGAATATGAACAAGTTAACTACCTCATACTTTCCAAATAAGTTAAGTAATATTATCTAATATATTGGAGAGCTATAATGGTAATCTCATGTCATATAGGTTATATTGGGCTCACCCATTCGTACAAGTTGTATCAGGATCATCTCTCTGTATGAGATATTTTAGGATCACCTATTTGAACAATATATATCAATATCACCCACTATTTATCTACAAATATCAAGTAATATATATATATATAAACATTTTTTTTCTTTCACTTTTCATCATAAAAACATTGAAAACTCTTGTAAACCCATATGAAAAACTTTTTTGGAAATCAAAATACCCTTTCCTTTTAAAAAACCGTTTTCAAAACAAAAAAAACCGATCAAAGGGAAAGATTAATTTTATTTTAAACAAACATGATATATTGTAATGGAATAAAAACATCAAATAATGGTTATAGAGGTGGTAAAATATGTTGATTCTATATATGTTAAAATAAAACATTCCTATTGAATTTTTATCAAAATGTTATATAAAAATATTACCCTTTAAAAACCTTTTAAATAAAGTAACAAGTGTCATAAAATATAATTTATAATTAATTTATGTCTATATAAAAACAAACATAAAATAATTTTAATAACATAACATAGAAGAAACATATTTATAAAATAAATCTTTAAAACATCTAAAATAGGTTTTTTAAAATAAAGTGTCCTTTTCCTTGAGTTAGACTCATCGTGTATGTTATTTATTTTCCTAAATAGTAAAAATATTTTAATTATTTAATTTCTTAAGAACATTTTCATGTTTATTATTATTTTTATTTTTTCTATTACTATGTTATATACAATTACTTAATCGGTTAAGTTTATGTCAAATGTTTTGATGATATTTGTCTCATATGTCCAAAATGACTTCATTAGGTTGAATATGGTCAATGATATCATTGTTAAATTATCTATATGATAATAATCATAATATAATTTTCATTTCATAAATCAATTATACTTTTAAAACAAAACATGAAAGATAGTCATGAAAAATGAACTATGTTACAATCATAGAGATAGTAGGTTGTATGTATGCATGAGTAACATTTCTATTGTTCAATGATCATGATGGAAATAAGATAAGTATTATCTTATCATTAAAAAGTTATTATTATTCCATAAATAGAATTTTATTTATCTAAATATACTTATATATAACATCCATGTGATTTGGTGATGAAAAAAAAATCTCATATCTCCATGAAGGTGGTAGTCCACACATACGCACAAATGACTTTATCATTTTTCAATGAATGGAAATGTAAGAAAATAGTTAATATATTAATTTTTAGGAAAAGGAAAATTGAACCATAAATTTATCTTGGTTTATATTTTAAACCATGTTAAAATAACTTGGATTAATATATAATATTTAGGAATTTTAAATCAACTAATAAAACATTGTTCATTATTCTATATCATTAATTTGAATTTTGGAACTATTCATTTAATTTGACTTTGAAAAAAATATAGAAAATTAATTCAAATATAACTCTTTGAAATATCCCTAATATGTTATATTTACCTATAAAATTCATGGGAAATAATAACTTACCAAAAAATATTACTTTTATAGATTTTAAATCGTTTACTTATTTTCTACTACTTTCTCAAACACTTTTACAGTTCTGCATAAGTAATTAGGGTCATTATTTCATCACTAAAAATTATAAATAAATTAAAATGATAAAAAATAATATCTTTGAAATAAATTTTTATAACTAAACATAATCTATTTTATCCCTTTCAAAAATAATATTCAATATATTAAAAGAAAAAAGTGACATTTTTTAATTTATCCTTACATAATTATTATAAAGGTCAAATTCATAGAAAAATAGAAAAAAAGTTCATATATTGAAATATTGGATGCTTATGGATGTAATAGACTCATTTAATTATATACAAGAAAGTGTTAGTGTAGCATCCTTGGTATCAGGTACATGACCATTTATTTATGTATTTTGATTATGCATAATGCTCAGGTTGAGTCAGTACATAGTTTGTCTAACCATGTGATCCAACCATGAAAGGGGTTGTATTAATACAGTAGCACCACATGGTTGGAACACAGTTTTCCAAACCGTGCAGCCAAACTATGCATCGTACAGTTGGAACCCAAAAAAATGTGGATCTAATATGGTTTTACTCCCAAAACCTCCTTTAGTTGACTAATTCTATAATGAACTTGAATACATTTTCTACCTTGGCATTATAGGCTTAAAATTTCAATCTATAAGTGATTATTAGGAAAATAAAAGTGTTTTGGAGTTCCGAATTCATCAGTAAGTCATTTTTATTCATCGTCCTTCTTATATCTAGACTTATTCTCTCCCATGGAAACATATATCTAATCCATGGTGGATAAATTCACATTTTATTATGGAAATATTGACTTTTATCATTGTATTTATTGAATAAAATTTATCCAAGTCCAAATCTATAGTTTTATATTCCATTCTTCATTTCCCCTATATATTGTGAGATAGGTGGATTCTCTCTTTTCTCTACTCAACTTAAAACATGAAGGCTTAGTTTTAATTAAATTATTTGTTTGAAATAGTGGTGAAAACATTCTGTTATTTTTATTGAAAAATCCCTTTTTGGTTATGAGTTACAGATTTTGGAAATTGATTAGTTTTTGTAAGACTCTTTTGTTATAATTTTAAAATTATGTTTTAAAATTATGGTTTGGTTTTGACACATTTAAATTGGTGGTTAAAATTATTTAAAATAGGGAAATGTTTTTAGGTAAAATGGTTTGTCATGGAAATTGGTTTTTGGTAAATTTCTTGTTGTGATTTTTCCACAATCGATTTGGCGTGTTTTGTGTGGGGTGGATTATGGTCATGAAATACCACCATCAATGTTGGACGGAGTATGGATTTGAAGTTACAATATTTATGGTAACACCCATATTGAGTGTGTGTAAATGTTTATGTGTAATATAATGTAATTGGTATGGAAAATAAAATGATAAATGGTTTAAAGGATATTTTTATTGTTTTCCATTGTTAATTGTTTTTGGATTTGATGTAAACTTTTTCTACCACTTAAAATTGTTTTATATAAATTATGCTGACAAGTTTTGTCCTGGTGGCCTGATTTGGGAAGTCATTAGGGAAATAGTATTTATTTTAGTATCCCCCACCCCATTCTTGGGTGCTATTGTGCATTTACATATGTCATCTATTAAGACACAGCTAAAGTCAAGGTATCTCAGATATTTAGTGATGTTTTTTGATACTGTGGTAATGGCATGTGGAGTTAGTGATTATAGTGTTTTGGGTGTTACTAGTTGATGTCACTTGGGAGTTGATATTTTTGAACTTTTGGTTCTCTTGGAGTATGTAGTTTTTTTTTCTTGTACTCATATATGGTTTATTGTTTTGGTTATGTTTTGAGTTTTATTTTGTACACATGCATCATATAGAGGTTTGGTTGTTTATTATTTATATATTTTAGATGTTTTATATTTAAAAGGGAAAACCATACCCAAGATTAATTGAGGCCCTTGTAATTTATTTTTAACCATTGGTTTATTGGTGATGTCACCTAAGGCCTAGTAGCACACCATCATTTCTTGATCCAATGAGGAGGGGTAGGATGTTACAAATGGTATAATCTTTGGTCAGTCTATCTTTTTTTAAGAAAAATGTTATTAGTTTTGTTTATTCCTGGTGTTGGAGATGGTATCAGTCTATTTATTTGGATGGTAGTAAGGATATATGATTGTTGGAACATGAAATTTAGAGCATAAAATGGTGTACCTAACCACTTTATTCTAAAATTCAAGTTATCATGGTGTTTGGTAACACGAGTGTTTTAAGAAACTTTTAGGTGTATAGTATCCTCATCATCATGGGTTTATCCTATGAGAGTTTCATGACATGAATTGATATTAACACTTCCTAAGATGACTTCATTGTTCATTATGATGTTATGGTTTATAAAATAGAAAAAAAAGTGTTTATTTTTAAAATAGTGAAAATGGTCGATTTTGAAAATCATGGTTGTTTTTTTTCAAAAATGGATAAAATATTGATGATAGTTGATTTTTGTAAATAATTTTTTATGATATTTGTTGATATAGAAAATTAGAATTAATAACCATTAAGTTTCTAATGGGTAAGACTAAACTAATTTTTGTTCTAGTTATAGTGAATGGAATAAGATAGGAATCATAGAAATAAATAGGGGGAGGCTACTGAAAATGTGGTTTCACTTAATCCATAGGTGAACCAAAATCTTCTCCAAAGCATTGTTCAATATTTTCAGGTTATGGATAAAGTTTCTAATGACTCAATATTGACGTACATGGAAATTACATTTCTTTTTCAGAATAGTTAATACATTACACAAATAGACACCAAAAGATCGTATTATTTTAATGTCTTTGGAAACTTAAAACACATTATTCTATCTTAATGTATGATCTTCAACATATACCATAAATATCTTCCCTTTTAGTTTTCCTACCTACAACTATTCTTCATATACTGGGGGGTGGAAAACATAAAAAGGGAGAGCTCAAATGATCGGTAAGGGTAATCATGGAGAATATTAAACAAAACATAAATATAATAATGAAAAAACATTAAAATATATTTTGAATATACAAATATTGAGTCATAAAATAAATCTTGGAAGTATGTAACGTATAAATCATAAAGAAACATTAACCATGACAAAATAGAATTGGCATAAAATATGGTAGTGTGGAAAACACATAATCATAGAAAATAATTTACAGATTATCCAAGGCTCATTTACAAGACCGTCATAGTGGGAAAATCCCTTACTAAACTGAGTTCACTCCTCGTATTACTAAATCTAAAATACTTTTCATTTCAGCCCTGTACTACCGAACCAGATATACTTTTCATTTTAGCCCTGTATTACTGAACCAGATTTACTTGTCGTTCTATCCCAGCCTATCTTATAAGATATAAATCTTCACCCAATGAATTGAATGGAGATATAGGTCCCACCCATCTCATAATGAAATTATTATTATGTATTCCACATAAACATAAATCATTCATCATAGCATAACACAAGGAATAAAATGGGTTTCTTAAAAATCATTCCATCATAACATAATCCATGTAAAGAAAATGGATTTAATAAATAGAAATCCATAATAAAAAAATTAAATCAAAGTATTAATAGGAATATAAATATAACCCAATTTAAATAATTTCATCTTATATGGAATGTAATTTTGATATAACACGTGAAATTAATTCTTGAGGAAAATATTCTTTCTTCTTTAAATATGTTTTCTTTTCTCAAAACGCTACACAATTTTAAAAGAAAATAATTTCTTTGAAAATAACCTTGAAAACTTGTAATGTAAGCTTCATGGAAATAAGGAATCGTGAAACCTTAAAAATCCATTCATGTTGTATAAGTTAAAAAACATTCTTCTCAAACTTTTTCTAGAAAAATCGAAAAGTACATCGTACCAAAAATGATAAAAGATTCCTTTCATACCATTTAATAAAAATTAACTAATGGGTAAAATTTATTTTAAATAATTGTATAAGAATAGAAATAATATTAAATATTTAATAAACATGGATTTGGATGATAAATATACCCTAATAAATACTTACGTATAAACAATCTCGAATAATAATGAGATTGCGAGATTATCCCTTACCTTAGGTGTGATTTCTTTTGTATATGTCTGAAACTCATGTATAAAAATTTTAAGCATACTATTAACTTGTAAGATAAATATAAAAATAATTATGATATCATATATGATTCACTTATGACTTTATATTACCTATTCATTTATCAATTCGATGTTAAAGAAACATTTTTTTGTCATAATTGTTTTGTTTGTCATACGTATTTTGAAGTTTTGTTCTTGATATTATTACTTATATAGGGTTTTACTTACATAAATAATGTAAAAAAATGATTTATATATCATATATATTCAGTATATAAATATATTTAATAGATAGATAAATCGAATGGAATACACTGTTTATGGAGACGATAGGTTGTACATACGCATGAACGTTGTTTCTGTTTCCTTATTGAAGTGAATAGAAGAAAATAAATGAAATATATATATATATACATAATTCTAATAGCATTATTATGTCATATATTTCAGTATTATTAATTAAATATACATTATAATCATTCTTTAATGGTTAACATGGAAAATGAATCTCATCGCGTCATTGAGATGGTAAGTTGTACATATGCACGAGTGACGGTATCATTCCCTTAATGGTTAAATGGTATATAATTAGATTTTATATTAATTATAAATAATAATTATCATGTAATATTAATTATTTTCATCCTTTATATTCATTTTTATACCATATAAATAAAGTAGTGTTGAAAAAGAAAATTACACCATAGTGTGGAGACGATAAGTCGTACGAACGTACGCATGGTGATATCATTATTTATAGGATGGATAAAAGTAGGAATATGATTGTTTTATAATTATAATAACATATTTATATATAAGTGATACTGGATTTATTACTTTATAATGAAACAAATCATGAATATAAAGTATAAGAAGAAAGAAGTTTGAAAGAATTGGTAGAGGAGATTACCTCTTCTTCAATGTGCATCCTCTAAATATTCTCTTAGAGTCCTAGACTCGGTCTTTGAAAAAGACCAGAACCTATAAAATGTAACTAGAAAAGTTGATAATGGAAAATATTAGGGTATTGATGAGCTTTAAGGATCAAATTTATATGAATAAGTGATGGATGAGGTTCCCTTTTATAATTGAGGTGATGAGAACTTTTAGAAAACTCAAAAAGATTAATTTATAATAAAATAAAACCCCACTCAAAAACTACCAAAATGTCCCAATTTTTAATATTTTATTAGATAGGGTTGTAATCTCATCAAAAAATAATTTTTAGACAAGTTTTTATGTCAATTTAAAAATTATCATATAAATTAACATTTAGTTATTCTATTTAATTTTAATTAAGATAAAAAATATTTCAATATTAAAAGGGTGAAATATTTATTTATTTTATATAAATTAGACCATAAAAAAACCTTATAGAATCTTATACTATATAATAATTATTATATATTTTTAAAAAAAATTATGATTTTTAAATAATTTAATAAATCGTTGTTTTGACAAAACAACAATAGTGTCAATTTTAAAACTATTCAATTCATAGATTTTTAAAAATATCAAGATAAGATTATATCATCTAACCAATTATTTTATTATATACCTATTGGGTCTATGTCATCTATAAAAGTTATTTTCCATATTAATTATATCAAATTATATTAATTTTAATATTTTTAATAACATTAATTTGATATTTCCATTAATAAAATAATTACTACATCAATTTTGTGTAATTATTTAATATACATGTTTCAGGGGTAAAAATTAAAAATAAAATACTAGGATTAAGATAAATATTCTATATTATATAATAATTATTTTAGTATAATTTATCTTCTTTAAAAATAAACAATAAAATTTCTATACTTATTAAATTATTAATGTGACAACTTTAACATCACTTTAAATAAAATAATATGAGTTTCACAATCTCTTCCATATGGATCCAAATGGTCAATAAATCTACCCTTGGATGATTATGGTAAATATATACTCAAAAAAATGGGAAAGTTTTGTTGTCTTTTTATAGTTATTATCATTTTAATAATAATTTTTTTATTCATTTCTCATCATTGAATTAATTTGTACACCGTCAAAGTAAAAGTCTTTAACGTAATTATATATTTACTAAATATTAAGAATAAATTACCATGATAAATAAAAATATTTTAGGTTTAAAATAAGTATTTATAATTGAATTTATTTAATGTATAACCTTATATAAAAAAATTATTTAGTTATTAAAATTTTAGTGAGACATATTAAACGTGGAGAATGAATCTCATCGCATCGTGGAGACGGTAAGTCGTACATACGCATGAGTGAAGCTATCATTCACTTAATGGTTAAATGGTATATAATTTGATGGTATATTAATTATAAAGAATCATTATCATGTCATATTAATTATTTTAATCCTTTATATTCATCATTATACCCATCTAAATAAATTTGTGTTCAATAACAAATTACACCACGGCGTGGAGATGGTAAGCGGTACGTACGCACACATGGTGATATTGTCATTTGTAGGATGGATAAAAGGAGGAATATGTTTATTTCATAATTATAATAAAATATTATTATATTATTGATACTATACTTATTACTTTATAATTAAACAACTCATAAAGAGGAAGTAGAAGAAGAAATAAGTTTGAATGAATCTGTAGAGGAGATTACCTCTTCTTCGACGTGCTTCCTCTAAATTTATTCTTAGAGCACTAGAGTTAGTCTTTTAAGAACACAAGAACCTATAAAATTTATCTATTGAAGTTTATGAGAGAAATATCAAGATATTTATGAGCTTAAAGGCTCAAATATATGTGAGTAAGTGAGGGAGGAGGTTCCCGTTTATAATTGAGGTGAGGGGCACTTTTTTAAGCCTAAAAAATATTAATTTATAATAAAATAAAACCACACTAAAAAACCTACAAAATTTCTAAATTTATAAGATGATATGATATAGGTTTGTAATATCATCAAGAAATAATTTTTATACAAGTTGTTATATCAATTTAAACAATATCATTTTAATTAATATTTCGTTATTCAATTTAATTTTAATTAAGATAGGAAATATTTCAATATTAAAAGGATGAAATTTTTATTTATTTGATATAAATTAGAACATATATAAGTAACTTATATAATATTAGATAATATAATAATTATTATATATTTTTTAAAAATGTTTTATGATTTTTAAATAATTTAATAAAACATTGTTTTGACAAAACAACAATAGTGTCAATTTTGAAACAATTCAATACATGGATTTTTAAAAATATAAAGATAATATGTTATCATAGAACCAATTCTATTATTATATCTCTATGAGGTCTAGGTCATCTATAAATATTATTTTACATATTAATTAGCTCATATTATATTTATTTTAATATTTTTAATAACATTAATTTGATATTTTCATTAATAAAATAATTACTACATCAGTTTTGCGTAATTATTTAACATACTTATTTTTAGTTAAAAATTAAAAATAAAATACTATGATGAATATAAATATACTATATTTCATAATAATACTTTTAGTAAAATATATATTTGTTAAAATTCAACAATAAAAATGTTATAATTATTAAACTATGAGTGTGACAATTTTAACAATACTTTAAATAAAATAATGTAAGTGTCACAATCTCTTCCATATAGATAAAAATTGTCAATAATTAGACCATTGGATGCATGTGGTCTATATATACTTGAACAATAAAAATTGTTCAAGTTTTTTGGTCTTTTGATGGATATTAGAATTTTAATAATAATTGTTTTATTTATTTCTCATCAATTAATTAATTTTTGCACCATAAAAGTATAAGCCTTTAAGGTAATTATATATTTCATAAAAATTAAAAATAAATTAAATTGATAAAAAAACATTTTAGCTTTAAAATAAGTATTTATAATAGAATTTATCTTTTTTATAATCTTATATAAAAAATGGTTTAGTTATTAAAATTTGAGTGAGACATATTTAACTTTTATTTTAATAAAATAAATTAAATGCCCTAATCTCATCCAAGTGGATTCCAAAGGACACTATATAGACCCAAGGATGATTTATGTAGAAAAACACCCATCTAATGATATTAATACAATTGTTAGGGTAATTTTATAATTGTATTCTTACCCTTAATTACTTATTTTACCTTTTTACCATATTAAATAAAAATTACCAAAGTTACTATTCAAATGCCCAAAAATAAAATAAATATATTTAAATAATTTGGGCCTACTGATTAAAAATATGAAATCCATTTTTTAAAATTCATAACATAGAATTATAAGTAATTAATTTAAAATGTTTCACGTTTTCGGAAAGAGAGAATTGTTTTTTCAAAAAAAATTAAAACATTGTAAAAGATTAAAATGTTTTTACATATGAATTCAATGTAAAATTAATTTTAATGACATAAATTATATTGAATTATGAAAATATATTCTATTTATACTTTAAAACCATTCAAGAATATAATTTAATTACATAAATTATTTTAATGGAAAAAGTTATTTTTAATTAAAATTTAGTATAATTTTACTATTTATCCAAGTTTAAAGCTTGTCAGAAATATATCAAAAAATCATTCAAATAAAATATTTATATTCCTATTCCAAATAAAAAAAATTTTGTTAAATATAATATATAAAAGTGTCAAAAATTATATTTAAAATGGGTGCACCATAAAAAGGTGTCAATACTGCATTATATGAAAAATACTTATTTTATCAGAAGAAATTGAAATTGTTCTTATATCATATATAGAAAACATAAAATATAAATTTTAAACGTTAAATTAAATCCATATAGAGTGATTTTATTATTTTATGGAATCGCTTATTTTAATTTTAATAGTTTTTTAGAAGGAAGTTAATACTATTCATACCCACCATTATAATGACTAGGTTATAATATTTAGTTATCAATTATACTTGGTCTTGTGTGAAATTAATTCTATCAAAAGAAATTGAAATTTTGTATAACACAAGCCAATAATAGTGTTGTTTATACTCTAAGCTAATACAATGTTGTGTATAGTGCACTCTAATCTTGGTCTATCGTACAACAAAATACATCAAAGAAATTAAGAAGAATATATCTCATAATGACTAGGTTAATAATATTTGTTGGTCAGAGTAGATTACTCAAGAGGGGGTCGAATTGAGTATCTATAATAATTTCTTTTTGAAAATTTTTCTTAAATTGTTCCCCAAAAAAATACAGCCCAGTTAATCAAAGTAATACGGTTATGAAAGATTGATTGTTAAAATAAATTCTCAAAAGATTGATTAATTCTTAGTAATCTCAATATCAGTTATTGATATTAGTTTTGAAGCTATTATAATAAGGAAAAACAATTATAGCTTCTATCTAAGATTAACTGTCAAATCAAATCTACTGATTTCTGAAATATACATTAATACAAAGAAAACTAAATTAAACAACACAGCAAATATAAAACAAGTGGTTCAGTCTCAAGGTGAGACCTAATCCACTCCACTTGGTGATCACCTTCCACCATGAATTTTATATTAATAAACTTGATCCAAACCCTAGATTGGGGTAAACAATAGTGCACAGGACTATCTGGGTCACACGACCTCTTCCATAGTTCTTCATGGGTATAAACTACCAGTTCACATAGAGGGACCTCTTCTACACTTATATGTGGGAGTCAAAAAGTGTAAAAATATATGAGAGGAAGGATATTATGTATACTTCAGTTTAGTTCAATATACAGAGAGTGTTTTAATACAGACACTCACACACTGCTCAAAAGCTAAAAACAATACACAATGGAGAAAATATGATGAGATAAGTTATAAGTTCTCTGAGTGTTATTCTATGTATCTCTGGACTTCTAGGATGAAGAAGATACAAGAATTGAGTCCTCTTGTAAGAAACAAAGTATCGCAAGTCTGGTTCTCTAGTTATAGATAAATTTGGATTGTGTTCTTCATGGAGTTTTTATTTCAAAGATGTTATTGACTCTAATCTATGGTATCCCATCTTTTGTATTCTTGAATGCTTCGTGTGTTCTTCATATTTATCTTTTTTCATGTGTCAGTTATTTTCTCAAGAATGCTCGCTCGTCTGCTGCTCTTCCACACCTTGCTTCAGGGCCACACTTTTCTTTTTATTCATGGAGTTCATGTGTTGGAGCCGACAGGATGCATGTATTATGCATCTAGTAGCTCTTAATATTAGGTGACATGTCTACAACGAAATATTAATTATGTCAAAAGACTCAAATATGACCGTTAAAAATTAAATTGAAAATGAAAAAATATATTAAATAATGGTGTCACAGTCTATCTGGAAATGGTGTCACTTGGAAACAGTGTCACCAAAAAATGGTGTCATCTTATTTTCCTTTGAGCGGTGAGACAATTTTGATGGAATGGTTGTATAGAGATCAGGAACTGGTAGAATAGATACGGTGTTAGGATCACAGTGTCTGGTCACAGTGTCTAGGTCATAGTGTGTGGGTCACAGTGTCTGGGTCATGGTGTCTGGGTCACGGTGTCTGGGTCATGATGTCTGGGTCACAGTGTCTGGTTATAGTGTCTAGGTTATGGTGTCTGGGTCCTTTTCTAGAAAACCAGAACCGGTGGCAGAATCACAGTTTCTCAGACTTATCCAAATATCAGTATATAGACTTAAGCAGTAATATTCATATAATGAATTAGACTTAATTATTTATAAAAGAAATCATTATAGACCAAAGTTAACTATAGTTTACAATAATAAAACATGATTTATAGAAATTAAGATCTTGGGTGGGTTTATTTAAATCATAAAGAAACCGACCATCTTTACACATGACTATAAATAGATTAAAAAAATTCAAGATATATAGTATTTTATATCATTAAAACATGATTAAAATAGGAAGAGTCCAACAATCTCCCCCTTTTTATGATCACAAATCATGTGAGTGAGATATCTATTCTTAGTGTATGTGTCTCTCCATTAGTGTTCATTTAGATTGCATTTATCACCCCCATTTGGGATTATCAAAAAGAGTACAAAGGGAAATAAGAGAATAGACAATAATATGTCACAGCACATTGGATAAAGAAAGATGTGTCATTAAAAACAGTAAGCAACAAAAATAAAAAAACAACCCTATCAAAAGATAGTGTTCACTTTTCTTCAGCATTGGTTGTCTTATATTTTCCCTTGTAAGTAGCATCAGGAGAATCCATAGGAGCATAGTTAGAAGTTGAATAAGGAAGAGAACCAACTGAAAGAGAAGGAAGAGGGAGTACTTCAAAAATAGAAGGGTCTAAGGTAGGTTTAGAGGAGGACCAAGGAAATTGTTGGTCAAGGATAACAGGTCTGATCTAACGTTGAACCTGGGAGAAAGACATAGAGATAGAGACAAAGACAGTGGATGAGGAAGGAGTAAAACTAGGCCACAAGGTTGTAGCTTCAGGAGCCACAATAGCAGTTCTCTGCACATGAAGATAAGGCCTTATTAAATTTATGAGGTCAGCAATAATCTCACCACCATACCACATCGCTTTCTCCAAGTCATCTTTTTTCTCCATGAACTTTTCCAACAAAGGAGTGAAATATTTTAGCTTTTGAACTTGATTTTTAGATATTGAGTGACATGAGTGATTTTTAGATTCTCTAAAAAGTACATGAAATGGTTAGTCATATCATGATTAGAGAAAATCCTATTGAAGTAGAAATCCACCTTCTTAGAAATTTCTTCATGAGCTTCATTTTCAATCTTGGAATGAATTCTTACCAAATCAAGAACTTTGTCACTATTCTTGAAAACCACATATAGAGAATCTTTGTCAAATCCACTAAGCACTGATTGAAGTTCTTCATTAACAACCATTCTGAGTAGATCACTATCTAAGGACGGTTGAGATGATTTTCCAAATGTACTAGAAGCTATAACAGCTAAAGTAAGGGACTTTATTGGATTGAGAACTTTCTTTAGACATACCTTATACTCATCAGTAAATTTTTTGAGATCAATAATAGGCTCATGTGTTTCTTAAACTATTTTCTTATTTCCTTCAGCCACCATGTCAGCTAAAAAAGTTAGGTTAGGTTGAATTAGAGAGACAACTTCTTGTGGAATCTGACCACTAACATCCTCAATAGGATGAGCAATAGGATCTGGTCTTAATTTCAACACTCTCTGTATATCTTCAATTATAGCTCTGAGAGACTTCACTTCATCACTTAGTAGTTTGTTCTAAATTCTGACCTATTGAATTTCATGAAGAATTTTTGGATGAATCTTCCATATGATATAGTCTAGTAGTAGGGAAGCATCTCTTTCACTTAGGTTTTTTATAAAAGTAGTTTGAGTGTTTATGATCTTTTCAACTCTATCCAATAAAGTAACTCCAAATTCTTTCAAATCATCCTTACTCACTAAGGTAGAAGGTTCTTGTGAAGGTTCAGGAACAGGAGCTGATACAGGCTCAAGCTCCTTTATAGATATAACTTCAAGAGCAGAGACTGGTTTCAATTGAAACACAGTAGATAGATCTATACCTTTAATTGAGGATTCTTGTGAATAATTCACATCAAAATATATAGGTAATTTATACCATGGGTCCATAGTGCTTTGATCAACTGGATTAGGAATTTCAACACTTTCTAGATTATGGTGCTTCTCCCCCTCAACAAGTGCATATCTCATAGGACTAAGATATATATTTATTTGATCTATTTACAAAATTTCATTCTCAAAAGCCTCACCCATTTCTTTTCTATAAAAATGAAAGGATTTCTCCATTATTTCCTCAGCATATGGGACAAAATCAGGAATAGCTTGTTCTTCTAATTGTTCCTCAAAAGCAGATTCTTCTTAAGAGAAAGTTCTTATTCTAAATTATCTTCCAGAATATCCTTTTTCCCTTACATTATCAATAGATTGTTCTTTAGAAGTAGGTTCATCTTCTAAATAAACAATTTATCCAATAAAAGGTACTTCCTTCTCAATTATGAATTGAGGAACATGTCTATTGTCTTCCTTATCCAGGACAGTTTCAATTGTAGGTGCAACAACCTCTTCTTCTTCTTCCTCAACAGGATAGTCAACAATTTCATCTGGTTCTAAACCAGGATCATATATTTTTTTAGGTATTGAAGAATGATCGACTGGTTTTAACATCTCATAAAACCTATCATTATATTCCACCCATGCTTTTCTCCATGGATTCCAACTGATTTTCATTCTTTTGGTTGTAACCTTTGAGATACAAAATTCATAGTCCTTAATGACTTCTTCATCCTGTCCAACCAACCCTATAGCATGAAGCATATCAGAGATTAACCTTGAGTAGAACAAGTAGGTTGACTTTGAGGTTTTATTTATCAACTCACACATATTAAGTATAACATACTTCCATAGGTTAATCTTGTGTCCATTCTTCATAATATATATCAAAAATATATCTTGATACTTGAGTGTAGAAAAATCTCCTTTTCTTAGACTAATCAGATATTGAACAAACTTAAGCAATAATATAGTTTCACCATCTAGATTAGTAGTAATATCTCTTCTCTTTGTTTTATTTCCTGTCAAGATTCCCAACACTTCTTCTAAAACAAAGATATCACTGGAAGGAGGAGGACCTCTCTGGTAGTCCTCAAAAATTCCCTCATGAGGTATCCTTAGGAAATCTTC
Source organism: Viscum album (assembly GCA_963277665.1). Classification (NCBI taxonomy): domain Eukaryota; kingdom Viridiplantae; phylum Streptophyta; class Magnoliopsida; order Santalales; family Viscaceae; genus Viscum; species Viscum album. The sequence goes on from OY728157.1 coordinate 870,637,919, forward strand.
CCATAACCTCAAAGAAAAGGTACATCTATGTCCATTGATCCAGTTTCTCACAACAAAACCATCTTCTATATCGAATGAGAATTGAAAAAATTGATAAAACTAAGAAACTAGATTGGGGTAAATCGGTATTGTATCCTTTTTGAATCAATCCAGCCATCCCTTCTCTTTTAGTACATTCGACACTAGAGACTTACTTGATAGCATCCACTTAGGGATGATTTCCTTTTCTGGTACCACTATTCTATCAACAAGGTTCTAATTCAAAGGACTTTAGGGTACTATCTTTAGTGATATTTTCATCTTCTTCTTTGATCTGTGCTTCTCAGGAGTTGATGAGGATGGTCATTTTATTCTGGGCATTCAACGAAGGTTCGAGAGAGAGAGGGGGAACTGAAGGATTGAAAGAGGGCTTACAGTTTGAGAGAAGAGAGCTTGGATGAAGAAAAGAGTGAAAATTCTTTTATTTTTATAATTTAGGGATATTAAGCATCAAAAATACAAAATCATGGGAAAGAAAAAGAATAAAATAATTAATTACAGTGATACGGGTTATAATATGTAAATAAAACAAAAAAGTGTCTTTACGGTGAGATCAGAACAGACTTTCACAATGAGATCGTAATAGGTTTTCACATTGATACTGTAAGAGGTTTTCACGGTGAGACCGTAACAGGTTTTCATGGTGGCATCTCTATTGTGTGACTTCAAAACTGTGTGACCGTATTGTTTGAAATAGTATATTCCAGACAGTAACTGAGAGATAGTAATTGTGAGAGTGTAAACATGAAACAACAACTTTTAAGTTAGTAAACTATAGAACTATAAGAGTTAGATAGCAATCTTAAGAAGTGACCTATGAAACCGTAAACTGTGAAACAATAAGTTGTGAAACCGTACACTTACTACTTAAGATTTATCAATCCTAATTCATGTATGATGTAATCTATTATTTCAGAATTTAATGGTTTGGTGAATATATCAGCCAGTTGATATTTAGTTCCAATGAATTCCAAATTGATATCACCTTTTTGTTTGAGTGGCCCTGTTGGTCACTCCTTCAGTGATGTTGTTCAAAGTGGGAATCATAAATTGGATATAGCTGAGGGGCCATTTTCTGATACTCCAAGAAGATGACCAAGGAGAGATTATTCATGCCTTCTGCGGCCGATGCGGACTAGATCTACCTCTAAGAGGAATAGTGAGGTGATCGTGGATTTTAAGAAGGGTACTGTGGCCAAAAGGACATCACCGGAACAACCAATGCTTGATCAGCTTAGGAGTCTGGTTCAAAGTGAAAGCCACTGGAGATCGCCAGAATGGGAATCGGCTACGGCTACCGGAGAAGATGAATCATGCATGGGATACGGAGATGAGTATGGTTATTATGATGTGTAAGTCTGTGTTGGTTGAGCTCTCTATTTTTTTTCTTCTCTTGTTTTGAGTTTTTGATTGTAACTTGGGATCCAGAAACCCGTAAACCGGCTTTTGAAAATCGAAAAAAATGATTGGTAGATATCACCTTTTTGATAATGGTATCTCAAAAATTGATGTCTTACATCAATATGTTTTGTCCTAAAGTGTGAAATATGATTTTTTGAGATGTTAATTGCACTTGTATTCTCAAAATTTATGGGTACATTCCTAAACTGATATCCATAATCAAGTAATGTGTGTTTCATTAAAAATATTTGTGCACAACAGCTACTAGCAACTATGTATTCAGCTTCGGTAGTAGATAATGTAAAAAAGTTTTGTTTTTTACTACACCATGATACTAGTGACTTCCCTAAAAGTGAAATGTTCCAAAGGTTCTCTTTCTATCTAACTTAAAACCACTGAAATCAGCATCGGAATAGCTAACTAACTCAAATGATTGTCCTCTGGGATAGAACAATCCTAGATTGGGTGTATGCTTGACATATTTGAGAATTATCTTAACTGTATTTAAGTAGAGTAAGCTTCCAATAATTCCTCTATAAGTGGTTTGATAAATAGATTTTCCATCTTTATCATGATCCAACTTACAAGTAGTACTCATTGGAGTGTCACTAATTTTAGTGTTATCCAAGACAAAACATTTTAGAAGATCTCTAGTATATTTTATTTGATTTAAAATAATACCATCATTATTTTGAAAGATTTTAAATCCAAAAAAGAATTTTAGTTCTCCCATTAAACTCATTTCGAATTCATTTTCCATAATTTTAGAAAATTCAATACATAAATAATTTTTTGAATATCCAAAGATAATATCATCTACATAAATTTGAACTACTAAAACATCATTAGAAATTAATTTTATAAAAATGTTAGGATCATCTATACCTTTTGTAAAACCTTTTTAAAAAATAAAAGCACTTAATATATCATACCAAAAACTTGGAGCTTGTTTTAAACCAAATAAATATTTTTATAATTTAAAAACATGATTTGGAAAATGAGGATTTGTAAAACTAGGGGTTACTAAACAAAAACATCCTCACCTACATAACCATTTAGGAATTCACTCTTAACATCCATTTGATATAGTTTGAAATTAATATGGGCATCATAAGAAAGCATGATTCTGATGGCTTCAAATCTAGCTACTCGTGCAAAGGTCTCTTCATAGTCAATTACCTCTTCTTGAATATAGCCTTGTGAAACCAATCTAGCCTTGTTTCTAACTATGTTATGAGCTTCATCTACCTTATTTATAAACACCCACATAGTACCTATGGTAAATGTGTCTTTAGGTATCTCAACAAGTTTCTAAACTTTGTTCCTTTCAAACTGATTAAGTTATTCTTGTGTATCCATTACCCAAAATTCATCATTAATAGCATCATTAATGTTTTTAGGTTTGAGTTGTGACAAGAAGACTTGATGTTCAACCTGATTTCTAAGAGAATCTCAAGTTTGAGTTTCTTTATCAAAATATACTACAATAGCATATAAAGTATGGTTATTAAAAGTTATAACATCTCTAAAAAATAAGGACTAGTGACTTCAGGTTCTTCAATAGGTTCGGGTTCATTATGACTTGAATCTGAAGAAATTTCAGAACTGGAATTTTTCAAAGATTCCTTTACAGTATGTTATAGGATTTTGAATTGATTTCCAGATTTGACACATCATCCTCCAGGTTCCCTAGATTGGTATTAGGCTCATGTGGATTGGCCTCATCAAACATGAAATGGATAGATTCTTCCACACATTTAGTTCTTTTGTTAAACACTCTATAGACTTTATTAGATATTTAATGTCCTGGAAAGATTCCTTCATCACTCTTGGATGAAATTTTTTCAAGATTATCCTTAGTGTTAAGGATATAGACTTTGCAACCAAAAAATTTGAAGTAGCTCACTTTGGGTTTTCTATTGTTTCATAACTCAAATGGAGTTTTTTTAAGAATAGGTCTAATCAACACTCTATTAATAATATAGCATGTTGTATTTATTCCTTCAGCCCAAAAATAAATAGGTAAGTCACATTCACTAAGCATGGTTCTAACAATCTCTTGCAGGTTCTATTTCTTCTTTCTACAACTCCATTTTGTTGAGGTGTTCTAGGGGAAGATAAATTATGACTATATCAATTTTGTGAATAAAAGGATTCAAACTCATGATTTTCAAATTCATAGCCATGATCACTTATTAAGGATTTAATTCTTAGTCCACTAAGATTTTCTACAGTTTTAGAATATTTGGTGAAATGAGAGCAGGCTTCACTTTTGTGAGACAAAAATAAATTCCACGTATATCTAGAAAATTCAACTACAAGAACATAAACATAGCTCTTCCCATTTAAACTAGAAACTATAGATGGTCCAAACAAATTCATGTGAACTAGTTTGAGTGGTTGAGAATTTGACACTTCTTTCTTTGGTTTGAAGGAAATTTTGTGTTTTTTCCCTCTTGACAAGGATAACACACTTTATCATTTAGAAGCTCAAGTTTGGGTAGGTCTTTGACTAAGCTTTTTCTAGTTATATTTATAAGGGAGTGAATATTACAGTGTCCTAGTATCCTATTCCAAATCCAGGACTCTTTGTGAAATACACTTAAACATGAAGCATTTTTAGAAACTAAAGACACTAAGTTAACAGACTATACATTTTCATTTATTAATGCAAAAAAACGCTAATTAATTTTTAGAATTAAAAACATTGAAAGAATAATTTTCAAATTTAAAATGAAATCCATCATCACATAGTTGTGAAATACTAATCAGATTATATTTTAATCCACCAACAAAAATACCTTTGGAAATTAAAACCGAGTTAGAGTTACCGATTTGGCCAAGGCCAATGATTTTTCCTTTGGAATTTTGGACAAAGGTGAAATGTCCACCATAAATTTTTATTAAGTTCTTGAAGCATGAATAGTCTCCTATCATATGTATTTAACACCCACTGTCCAAGTACTATAATATTTTACAGGAGATCTTTAAGAAATTTTCCTACAAAATAGTTAAATAAAAACAGACTTTGGTACCCATATTTTTTTGGGTCCAATAATACTAGTGACTAGTGCTTTAGGAACCCACATATGCCTCATAGGTTTCCTATAATAATTATGTAAATTACTTGAAAAATAAACTCTATTTGGTCTTGAAAAGCTTGAAATAGTAGAGAGTGTATCATAAATTGAACTATCTGAATGTTTTCCAGAACTAGGAGTAAAGTCGTATATCCTAGATTTAGAAACAAAATTTGTTCTTCCAAAATTTCTTTTACCAAGTTGATATCTAATACTAGTAGTATATTTAGGAGAAATATTTTTACCTATCATTTGTACAAAAGTATCTTTACCATTAATAAAAATTTCAAGTTCTGTTTTCAATTTCTCATTAGATAGCTTTAGTTCACTATTTTCTTTGAGTAATTGAACATTTTCCTACCTTTCTACATTATTTTCATATTTAACAATTGAGTTAAGATCATACTGTTTATTTAAAGACTTGTATTTATCTTTTAGTTAATTACATGTCTCTTCAAGAATATTATAGTACTCAAACATTACTTCTTTAGAAATATTCTCATAATCAATTTCATCTCTAGAATAAAAGGAATTTGTACAGCAGATTCCATTGTAACCTCATATGTGTTTTTCATAAAACACATATTTTCTTTTTTAGCCTGTTCAACATGTGAATATTCTGATTCACTTGAACTATCCTCATAAGCGCTCCATTTTTCTTTCATTTCCTTTTTATACTTTCTATATTTGTCCTCATATTTATTTCTATACTTGATCTTGGGATAGTTAGCCTTTACATGTCCCTTTTTCTTACATTCATAGCATACTTTCTCATCAGACATGTCACTTCTTTTCCAATATTTCTTCCAGCTTACCTTTTGATCGTATATTCCTTTAAAGTTAGGATTTCTTAAAATTTATTCATCTTGTAAAATCTCTTAAACCATCTAGATAATTGAGCCATCTCCTCATCACTATCAGGTGATGATTGTTCACTTCTATAACTTTCTACAAAGACTTCCAATTTCCCTTTTTCTTTGTGTTTAGAGGGGGTGGTCTTAAATGTAACAGATTTTCTTTTGGGTGCATCCTCCTCTTCCCTGTTGACTTTCATCTCCTCTTCATACATCATTAGTTTCCCAATGAGTTTTTTTACATGTAACTTGCTGATATTGCATGAATATCTAATAGAGATAGAGGTTCATCTCCATCTATTAGGTAGGCATCTGAGAATCCTCATGATTTTTTCTTTGGCAGTAACTTCTCTTCCAAGAGAAATCATTATGTTGACAATTTTGTTGAACCTAAGATACATGTCAGAAATAGGCTCATTAGGTTCCATTTTAAAGTTATCATATTTAATAGTATAAGTATTAAGTCTCATTTCTTTCACTATATAAGTTCCTTCTTGTGAAACAAATAAAGTATCGCAAATTTTAGGGGCAGTTTTACATGCAGAAATTCTCTTAAATTCCTTATCTCCTAAATAGAAATATAGAGCATTCATGGATTTGCAATTGTTATTATAGGCAGTCTTGGTTGGGTCATCCCAAGTGATTCTATCAGTAGTAGGAATATTATACTCATCTATAATTGAAGACCAAATTTCAATACCCATACTTTCTAAATGCATTTTCATTTTAATTTTCCATTGGGTATTATTGGTTCCATTAAAGAATTGTGGTCTATTTGTTGCAAAACCTTCCAATCTATTATCCATAATAAAAAAATACTTTGAAAGAGCTAGAAATTTAGAATTAACAGAAATTTACAGATCTTTAAAGAATAACTAAAATCACAGTTGAATATGTTAAAAAATAGAGTTTTAATAACCTCCTTTGATACCAAATGTTGGTCGAAGTAGAGTACTCGAGGGGGGTTAATTGAGTATATATAAAAATTTCTATTTGAAAAGTTTTCTTAAATGGGTCCCCAATAAAAATAAACACATCCCAATTAATTAAAGTAATACAGTTATGAATGATTTACTGTTCAAATAACTTCTCATAAGATTGATTAATTCTCAGTAATATAAATATCAGTTATTGATATTACTTTTGAAGCTATTATAATAAGGAAAAACAATTATAAATTTTGTCCAATATTAACTATCAAAGTAAATCTAGTGATTTATGTAATATACAGTAAAATAAATAAAACTAAACTAAACAATACGGAAGATATAAAACAAGTGGTTCAATCCCAAGAGAGACCAAATCCACTCCACTTAGTGATCACCGACACTAAGAAATTTATATTAATAAACTTGATCAACACCATAGATTGAGGTAAACAACAATGCACAGGACTGTCCAAGTCACACAAAATATTCCACATTTCTTCATGGGTATAAAATACCAGGTCACATAGTGACCTCTTCCACACTTATCTGTGGGAGTAAACAAGTGTAAAAATATATGAGAGTAAGGATATATTGTATCCTTCAATTTAGTGTAAAAGATAATGTGTGTTTTAATAAAGACACACACACTGCTTAAAAGATAAAAATAATACACAATAGAGGAAAGATGATGAGATAATGTTATAAGTGTTCTGAGTGTTATTCTATGAAGCTTTGGACTTCTAGGATGAAGCAGATACAAGAATCGAGTCCTCTTGCAAGAAACAAAGTATCGCTAGTCTGGTGCTCTGGTTCCAGTTAGATCTAGCTTGTATTCTTCATAGAGTTGTTATTGAGAAGACATTATTTACTCTGATCTATGGTATCCCAACTTTTCGATTTGTGAATTCTTCGTGTGTTCTTAATATGTATTTGGTTTCATGTGTGAGTTATTTTCTCAATAATGATATCCCTTTTGCTGCTCTTCCACACCTTGATTTAGGGCCACACTTTTCTTTTGATTCTTTGAGTGCATATTTTAGAGCTAAAAGGATTCATGTATTCTACACCTCTTACCTCATACTGTTAGGTGACATATCTATAAAGAAATATTAATTATGTTAGTGAATTTAAAAGACTCAAATATGACTGTTAGAAATTAAATTGAAAACAACAAAACAGATTAAAGAACGGTGTCACAGTCTGTCTAGAAACGGTGTCACTTGGAAATGGTGCCATGACGAAATGGTTTATTCTTATTTTCCTTTGAGCGTTGAGATAGTTATAATGGCATGGTTGTATAGATATTAGGAATCAGTAGCACAGATGCGGTTTTAGGATCACGGTGTCTGGGTCATGGTGTCTGGTCACAGTGTCTGGGTCATGGTGTCTGGGTCATGGTGTCTGGGTCACGGTGTTTGGGTTAGGGTGTCTGGGACATGATGTCTAGGTTACGGTGTCTGGGTCATGGTTTCTGGTCATTGTGTCTGGGTCACGGTGTCTGGGTCACGGTGTCTGGGTCCTTTTCCAAAAAAGCAGAACTAGTGGCAGACTCATGGTTTCTCAGACTTTTCCAAATATCTGTATATAGACTTAAGCAGTAATATTCATAGAATGAATTATACTTAATCATTCATAAAAGAAATCATTATATACCAAAGTTAAATATAGTTTAAAATAATAAAACATGATTTATAGTAATTAAAATCTTGGTTAGGTTTATTTAAAGCATAAATAAACTGACCATCTTTACACATGAATAGAAACATATTATAAAATATTTGCAGGATATATAGGATTTGTGATCATTAAAACATAATTAAAACAGGAGGAGTCTAACACTGTTCATACCAGTCATTATAATAACTAGGTTATAATATTTAGTTATCACTTATACTTAGACTTGTGTGAAATTAATTTTATCAAAATAACTTGAAATTTTGTGTAACACAAGCCAATAGTAGTGCTGCATATATTACAATTTAATATAGTGTTGTGTATAGCGCAAGATAATCATGGTGTAGAATAAAACATAAGAGATCAAAGAAATTAAATAGATTATATCTCATAAAATCTCAGGGTGTTATAAAGTTAATATGAATGATTAACCTCAAAGAGTGGAACATTTAGTTTAGTTCCAACATTATAATCTACACGACTTCCAAGAAGATTCTGAGCTGAAAAAAGCATAAGTCTAGTTGAATCATATAAATAGAGTCTTTTATTTTATTGGGACACCATAAGATATGAAATTAATGTTGAAAACATATATTCTAGTGGATTTGGAATGCCAATGGTGGGAACTAGTAGTTTGGGAAAATTTTGATTGAGGCATGACATGGGAGGATTTTTAAGAAATTTTTAACAAATAATTATATTCTCACACCTTTAATATTTCTAGAACAACAAACTTCTTCTATTTTAAGAAATATAACATCATAATGATGGATTAAGTAGCTAAATTTAGGAATTTAGTCCACTTTTCCCAAAAGGTTTCTATAGGTTTATCCTTGAAGGCATGCATTTTTCAGTTTGGATTATAACCGAATATTAACTCAAAGATTATTGAGATTTTTGTAATGTATTATAAAGAGATATTCAACAGATAAATGGTGGAATGAAGGGATATCTTGGGAAATAAAATTAGAGGGATCATTTTTATTCCTATGGGACTAGGTGAGAACTCTAATGTTTTGAATTAAATGAAGAGGGACACCTATTTCTAGAGTGGATGGACACCTTAGAATTAGAATATGGGATCATTAAACATTTCACCTCAACCTAAAAGTAGGTCAGTATGCTTTTAGTGTGGTTTCTATAAGTAAATAAAGTAATATTTCACATCACCACAAAAATAATTCTATAATTACAATTACATGGGACACCTTCAATGTTTTTTTCATAGTTCTCCATGCTCTGGTGCTAGAGACACATCTCATGCTTCTCAGAAATCATATGCTTTGATAGGATGAGTGAAGCAAAATAATTCTCACCATCAGAATAGAGCAAGTCAAGCTGATTCTAGGAACACCATAACTCCTCAACTAGTTCAATCTCAATAGGGTGACAAAGAGAAAAATGAAATGAGTAAGAAATTGTATGGAGGTGAGAAAATGATAGTGTATGATCAATCTCATCCTTCAATAGTGAGAGGTATGATTCTTTTGAATTCTATTCTTATGAAAACTATATTTTATATGGGTGCATCCCACTCATTTATTTATTCTCATGTTATTTATCATATGGATTTTCATGTTTACATGATTCTTTCTATGTAGAAAATTTAAAATCCTCTTGGCTGAATAGAATGTTGAGCCATTATGTGAAAATATTGTTCTATAAATATGGATGGGGATAAATTGATTTGGGATTTATCTATTCTTGATATGGATATATGTGAAATTATTTTGGGCATGGATTAGTTGACATCGTTCAAGTCCCACATCAATTTTTATTCCTCAAAAGTTAGTTTTACATCTCTGGATGAAGTCAAGTATCAATTTAGAGGAGATTCAGATGTAAAGGCAAGTAGAGTGGGAATTTTTTCACCAGTGTTTGGAAATATATTGTATCTATTGGTAGCATTAAATTTATAATCTATGGATGAGATTGGAAGTAGTTATTTTCAATATATCTGTGACTAATTTCTTGACATTTTTTCTGACCATTTCTCAAGGTTTCCAGCAAAAATAGAAGTGGAGTTCATTATTGATCTCCTATATGGGACCAGTCTAATTTCACTTCCATATTATCAGATGGAACCAATAGAATTGATGTATTTTAAAATATAGTTATAAGAGTTATAAATTATAGTTTTCATTCAACTGACTATGTCTCAGTGGGAAGCACCATTTCTATTTGTGAAGAATTCAGATGTAACTTTTATACTTTTTTGTGAATTATCATAAGCTTAACAAATTTATGATAAAGAATTAATATCCTCACCCAAAAATCAATGATTTGTTTGATCAATTGAGGGGAGCCCAATGGTTATCTAAGATTTACATACATTTGGGATATCACTAACTATATGTTCAGAAGGAGGATATTATGAAGAAAACTTTCATAAATGGATATGGCCATTAAAATTTTTTGTTATGCATTTTTTTCTTATAAAACCACTAGTCGTCTTTGTGGAATTGATGAAACAAATATTTTAGATGTATCTATATTTCTTCATGGTTGTTTTTTTTTATGATATAAAAGTGTATTCTATGAAAAAAGTGTATCATGATAAACACTTGGAAATATTGTTTCTTATCTTGTGGGAGAATCATTTGTTTTTCATGTTATAAAATTGTGATTTATGAATTAAATATGTACATTTCCTTGGCCATGTCACTTCGAAAAAAGGTTTTTTTCTAGATCCTAAAAAAGAAAGCAGTTGTTATCTCTTGGAGACCACCTAATAATGTCTTTGAGATATTTTGTTTCATTATCTTACAGAGATATTACAGACATTTTGTACATTATTTTTCACATTTTGACTCATCGATGACAGATTTTATGAGGAATAGAGTTCCTTTCCAATTGAATAAGCAATTCCAGAAATAATTCTGAGAACTTAAGGTTAGACTTACAACAAATCCAATCCTAGTGTTTCCAAAGTTTAGATAGGACTATATAGTCTATTATGTTGCATCAGGATTTGGGTAGGGTTTTGTTCTCATATAGTTAGATCATGTTTTTCCTTATGGATCATGACACGTATGGTTTCATGATAATAACTACCCAACACATGATTTAGAGTTGGCTATTTTGGTCCATGATTGGAAGACATGGTATCATTGTCTCTTTGGTGATAAATTCATAATATTTATGGATCATACTAGTTTGAAACACATTTTCTCACAAATCTATTTGAATTTAAGGCGGAGTAGATATATGGAGTATTTTCATATGTTTGACTTCAACTTAATGTAGACACTGTGTAAAAGGAAATCTATGGGGGATGAATTGAGAAGAAAGTCATATGATTAATTGGATAAAGAGTCTTTAAACTAGTAGAAACTAATGTTAGTCATTGTGGATATGCATCTGGATTATATGGAACAATCTAATGTTTTAGTTGTCTTTCTAATTTTGGTTCTTCCTTATTTAGTTGAGCAGTTTAGAGTTGCTCAGATATCTGATCTGATTTTTGTTACTATGAGGTCAAAACTCAATGGTGGGGAGACCATTGAGGGTTATAAGTTGGATGGGTGTTTGGTGTTTTGGTTTAGATATTGGATGGTCATACCTTTGTATTATCAAAAACATATTCTTTGTGCCTACCACTATTCAAGATAACGTTGTTTCTAGTCAATTTATTAAATATCAAACATGAATTTTGTTATCAATTTTTACTATTTATGGTACAATATAGTTACTATAAAAGGAAAATTGGATCTTAAATGGATCATGGTTGATATTTTAAAAAATATTACAATCAGTTGGATGAATATATGATTTTTATGGATTTCAAATCATTTAATAAACCATTATTTATTATTTAATATCATTAATTTCAATTTTTAACTATTAATTTAAATTGAATTTGAAAAAAAACATTATAAAAAAGTAATTCAAATATAACCTTTTTAAAAATCCCTAATATGTTATATTTACATATAAAATTCGTGGGAAACATTAACTTACCCAAAAAATATTACTTTTAGAGTTTTTAAATAGATTCATTTAATGAAATGCAAGTAAGTGTTAGTGTAGCATCCTTGATTTCATGTAGATGAGCCTTTATTCATGTATTTTGAGTATATATAATGATCATGTAGAGTTTTAGGAGGTTCCAAGGGGTTTTATAATGTTTCAAAGGATTTAATATAGGTGAAATGTTTTTAATAGTTAGTAGAAACCATGCACCACCTCTAAGAAACTGTGAAAGGTAAGACAATGGGAATTGGGTAGTCTCGCAGTTGGTAGACAGTTTGGAAAAATGGTGAAATTACCCAAGGGAAACCATATAACATGAAATGAATGGAAAATGTATGGTTGGAACATATTTTTTATAAACATTTTATCCAACCATATGATGTTTTGGATTAATATAGTATCACTCCACGGTTGGAACATGGTTTTCCAAACTGTGCAGCCTAACTGTGCGGTGTACAGTTAAAACCCATAAAAATTTGTATCTAAAATGATTTTACTTCCAAAAACTCTTTTAGTTGAATAATTTTTTAATAACCTAGAATACTTTTTATCCCTAGGATTGATATACTTTTACTTTTGATGTGGAAATTATTCTTAGAAAAATCAAAGTGTGTTGGAGTGGCAGATTCATCGGTAAGTCATTGATATTCATCTTCCTTCTTAGATGTAGCCTTATTCTCTCTCTCATAAACTTAGATCTAATCCATGGTGTATTAATTCATATTCCTTGATGGTAATATTGATGTTTTATCATTGTATTTATTTAATTAAATATGTCAAAGATTGTATATAGAGTTTTTTATGCCATTCTTCATTTTCCCTGTCCATTGTAAAATAAGTGGCTTCTCTCTTTTCTCCACTCTAATTAAAAATTTAAGTATTAGTTTTATTTTTATTTTTTTGAAATTGTGGTGAAATACTTGTGTTATTCTTATAGAAAAATACATTTTTGGTTATTGATTAGAAATTTTGGAAATTTATTGGTTTTAGTAAGACTCTTTAGTTATAATGTTAAAATGATGTTTTAAAATTATGGTTCGGTTTTGACACATGTAAATTGGTTGTTGAAATTATTTAAGATAAATAAATGTATTTATTTGAAAAAAAATCATGGAAATTGGTTTTTGGTAAATTGATTTACATGATTTTGGAATAATCAATTTGGTGTGTGTTGTGTTGGGTGGATTATGGTCATGAAGTACCACCATAAAAGTGGGAAGGAGTACAGATGTGAAGTTACACCGTCAATGGTAACACCAATATTGATTGTGTGTGGATGGTTATGTGTATGGGCATTGAATGGGTATTCCAAATAAAATGAGAAATGGTTTAAAGTATTTGTTTTACTATTTTCGATGTAAAATTGTTTATGAATTTGATCTAAACTATTTTTACCACTTAAAAATATTTTATATAAATTATGCTAACAAGTTTTGTTCTATTAGAATGAGTTAGTAATTAATTGGGTAAATCTTACTGAGCATAGACTCCCCCCACCCCCCCGCTTGGGTGCTATTATGCATTTTTAGATGTCATCTATTGAGACATAGGTAAAGTTAAGGAATCTAATTTCTTTAGTAATTCTTCTTGATATTGTGTTCATGGAATGTAGAGTTAAATATTAGACCATTTTGGGTTTTTTGGGTTGATGTCACTTGGGATTTTGAGTTTTTTGTTATTTTGGTACTCTTCAAGTATGTCATTTTCTTTCCTCTTATACTCTCATAAGGTTTATTGTTTTGGTTATGTTTTGAGTTGTATTTTGTACTCATGCATCATATAGATATTTGGTTGGTTATTGTTTATGTAGTTTGGATTTTTTATATTTAAAAAGAAAAATCATCCCCAAAATTAATTTAAGCCCTTGGAATTTATTTTCAACCTTTGGTGTCTTGGGAAGATCACCTATGGCCTAGTAGAACATCATTACTTCTTTAGCCAATGAGGAGGGGTGGGATGTTATAAATGGTATCATCTTTGGCCAGTCTATCTTTTTTTGAGACAAATATTGTCATTTTTGTTTAGTATTAGAGTTGGAAATGGTATTACTATGTATCTAAGGATGGTAGTAAGGATATAGAATTGTTGGGACTTGGAATTTAGAGAATAAAAATTTATAGCTAACCTCTTTATGTTGAACATCAAGTTACCAGGGTGTTTGGTAACATAAGTGTTTTAAGATACTTATAGTTGTATTTTCACCTCATCATCATGTGTTTAGATGATGAGAGTTTCATGACATGCATTAATAGTAAGACTTAGATGGTTTTCCTTAGGGGGATCTTGTCTTTGGTCGAGAGCTCCCTGGGTCTGCTAGGTTTTCATTTATGTGGAAGCCCTATGGATATGTAATGGTGAAGCTTTGGTGGCCCTTCCTCAGGCAGCTTGGCATGATATAATTACGGCTCCAGTGGCTTTGGTGGTTCAGTTAATGTGGCTGGGGTGATCTTTAAGTCTTGGCGCTTCAATCAGGTGGTGGAAATTTGGATGGGTAGCCTTCAGTTCTTTAGCGGTGGTGAGAAGCTATTGTAGTAGGGTGATAGTGTAGTGTTGGATTCAGAGGTGGTGTGGTATTGGTGTCAGTGTTGAATTATTAGGCACTATATTATTTCAGATCTGGTTTTTTTTAGTGTCTTGTGGGTTCATATTTCTGATGTATCATGGGTTTGTGCTTTCTCTGCTGTCATGGATCTATTTTAAGGACGTACATCATTGTTTCCTTGGTTTTTTTATTTGGGTTTTATCTAGTATATTTTTTCAAGGTTCCCAAAGGAAGGAAAGGACCTCTACCAAGATTTTTTCTTCTCAATACTTCTCTAACATCCTGGTTCACCACTCCCTTTCTAGTCGATTTGGTGTGGTGCTCTACATAGAGGTTTAAGGATTGGGCATTTGAGTGTCCAAATGTTTCTAGGAGAAGAGCTTCCCTGATGGGCCCCTATTTGTGCTTTTTGTTACTATTTTTTGGATGTATTTAGTTTTTTTGGGGATATTTTGTTTGATGTTTGATTGATGGAGAATCTTTCTACTCTGGAATGGTGTTCATCAGCATTGGGGGGCCATGGAGATGAGCTCCATCGAAAGATTTGACCGCAGATTCCTATGCACTTTTTCTAGGATTACACCACTCTCTCCGAGGTGGATTCAAGTGGTGTTCTTTATAGTGCTTTAGGATAAGAGGGTAAGAATCTGTCAGTATCTTCTAGTGGATATGTTGTTATTGGCTCTCGGTAATAGCGGTCCTTCGAATTTTAAATTTTAAGCATGTCTGTTCACGGTTCTTCATGGATTGTGATAGCATGATTGGTATTTGGTGATATTTTGATTCTCGAATGTAAAAGCTTCTATAAAATATATAAGTAACCACTTCATATGATATTTCAGAGTAGTAATCATTCACCATAGCTTGGCCATCTAGATATGGAATATTGGGAGGGTATAGATTTTTCTATCAGTACCAAGTTTGTGAAACCCTACACAGGACAGCTAGTTGAGTATTCATGTGATGGTGGAGGCTTGACATAATGATGTAGTCACTGGGGAAGGACATTTTTTGTACTATTTATCTATAATTTCTTTCCTTTTAATGGTTTTTATTGGATTAAGTTTTAAGGGTTTACACTTATCCTTTAAAAGTGTCATTATAAAATATAATAAAAGTGGATTCTGTACCTTGATAGTAAGACTTCCCAATGGGACTTCATTTTCCATTCTGAGTTTAATGGTTTATGAAATGGAAAAAAGTGTTCATTTTTTAAAATAGTGAAAATGGTTGATTTTTAGAAGCATGGTTGTAGTGTTTTTAGAAATGGATAAAATATTAATGATAGTTGAATTGTGTAAATCTTTGTTTATGATATGTGTTGGTGTGTAAAATTATAATCGATAATCCTTTAGTAACTAATGAGTAAAACTAAACTAACTTTTTTTCTAGTTATGGTGAATGGAATGGGATAGGAATCATAGAAAACAACTAGAGGCGGCTATATAAAACATGGTTACACCAAAGTCACAGGTGAACCAACAGATTGTCTAAAGCATTGTTTAGGATTTTTAGGTTATGGATAAGGGTAATATGAATGATGATCATCATAAATTGGAACATTCAGTTTAGTTCCAACAGTATAATCTACCCAACTTTCTGGATGATTCTGAGCCATAAAAATCATAAGACTAGTTGACTCATATGAATTGAGTATTTTATTTACTTGGTACACTACAAGATATGAAAGTAAAGTTGAAAACATATATTCTAGAGTATTTTGCATTCCAATCATGTTAATTAGTAGTTTAGGATAAATTATACCACGGAATGACATGGAAGTATTTTGAATAATTTTTTAATAAAAATTTCTATTCTCACACATTTTTGATTTCTAGAACAATGTATTTCTTCATTTTTATGCAAGAAATTCTCATAGTGATAGAGTATGCGGCTAAATTTATGAATTTTGTCTATTTGTTCTTGAAGGTTTCTATAAGTTTGTCCTTAAATCCATGCATTTTTTGAGTTGGTATTATGACTAGATATTAAATCAAAGATATTTGTGCTTTTTGTAATGGATTATACATATACGGTCAATAGAGAAATTGTGGAATAAAGGGATATATTAGGAAATATTATTGAAGTTATCATGTTTATTCCTATGGGAATAGGTGAGAACTCTAATTTTTTGAATAAATAGAAGAGGGAAACCTATTTCTAGAGTGGATAGACACCACAAAATCAGACCATGGGATCATTAAAAATTCCACCTCGACCCAGAAGTAGGTCGGTTTGCTTTCAGTGTGGTTTGTTCGAGCATATAAAGCAAGATTGTACATAACCACCTAGATAACTACACAATTACAACTATATGGCACACCTTCGATACTATTTTCACAGTGCTCTAAGTTTGGGTCCTAGAGACACATCTCATGCTTCTAAAGAATATTATTCTTTAATAGGATGTGTAAGGAAGAATAATTATCATCATCATAATAGAGTGATTCTAGGTGATTCTAGGAACACCATGACTCATCAACCAGTTCACTCTCAATAGGGTAAAAAAGAGAAATATGAAATGAGTAATAAATTTTATGGATCTGAGAAAATTATAGTGTATGATCAATATGGTTCTTCGATGGTGAGAGGTGTGATTATTTTGAATTGTATCCTTATGAAAAAAAATTATATGGGTGCATCCCACACATTTATTTCTTCTAATGCTATTAATCATAAGGATTTTTATGTTGAGGTGATTCCTTCTATGTTGAAACATCAAAATCCTCTAGGAAAAATAGAATTTTGAGCCTTTCTGTGTAAATATTGTTCTATAAATATTGATTAGTAATAGATCAGTTATCATCGTTCAAGGCCCACATCGACTGTTATGCCTAAAAGGTTAGTTTTACATCTCTGGATGGAGTCGAGCATCAATTTAGTGGATATTTAAATGTAAAGGCAAGAAGAGTGGGACTTTTGGCACCGGTGGTTGGAAATATCTCATATCTATTGGAAGAACTTACTTTAGAATCTATGGATGAGATTGGAAATATATATTTTTCAACTATCATTGACAAATTTTCTCAAAATTTTCTAGACAATTTCTTAGGGTTTCTACTAAAAATAGAAGTGGGGTTCATGATTCATCACCTATCTAAGACCAGTCTAGTTTCACTTCCATCTTATTGGATGTCATCAACAAAATTGGGAGATTTGATATTATAGTTGGAAGATTTGGAAATTATAGGTTTCATTCACCCAAGTAAATCTCTATGGGTATCACCAGTTTTGTTTGTGAAGAATTAAAATAGAACTCTTATACTTTTTTTAGATTATTGTAAGCTCGACAAAGTTATGATAAAGAATTGATATCATCCCAATAATAAATGATTTTTTTTGATCAATTGAGGGTATCCCAATGGTTATCTAAGATTCACTTGAAGTTGGGATATCACAAACTCTATGTTCGTAAGGAGTATATTCTAAAGAAAACTATCATAGATTGATATGGACATTATGAATTTTTCATTACACCTTTTTCTCTTATAAAAGCATCATCTATCATTATGGAATTGATGAATTGAATATATCATATGTATCTATATTCCTTTGTGGTGGTTTTTTTGATGATATAATAGTGTATTTTAGGACAAAATAGGATCATGATAAACAATTGGAATTGGTATTGGGTATCTTGTTGGAGCATCATTTTTATTCTTTATTATCAATGTGTGATTTGTGGATATAAGGGGTACATTTCCATGTCCATATCATTTATTAAAAAGGTGGTTTTTTAGATCCTAAAAATATAGAAGTTGTTATCTCTTGGATACCACCTAATAATGTCTTTGTGATATGTCGTTTTCTTTTCTTAACTATATACTACATATGTTTTGTACTTGATTTTTCACATTTTGACTCACCGATGATAACTTTTATGAGGAAAAGCGTTAATTTCAAATGAAATTTGAAATTCCATAAATACTTCTAAGAACTTAAGGTTAGACTTACCATATATCCAATCCTCAAGTTTCCAGATTCTATATAGGACTATATAGGGTATTTGGTTTCATCGAGATCTGGGTAGGGTTATGTTCTCATGTATGGAGATCATGTTGTTGCTTATGGATCATGGAATTTATGGTTTCATGAGAATAACTACCCAACACATGATTTGGAATTGGATGTTGTGGTCCATGATTTAAATACTTGGCATCGTTATCTCTTTGGTGATAAATTCATATTGTTTACATGTCATATTAGTTTGAAACACATTTTCTCACAAAGTGATTTGAATTTAAGGCAGTGTAGATGGATAGAGTATTTGTAGATGTTTTAATTTGACTTGTATACACTAGGTAAAGGGAACTATATGGTGGATGCATTGAGCAAGAATTCATATGATCAATTGGATGAAGAAACTTTAAACTAGTGGAAACTAATGTCATTCATAGTAGATATGCATTTGGATTATATGGAAGAGCTAATCTTGTAGCTTTCTTTCTAGTTTTGGTTGTTCTTTATTTGGATGAACCGGTTAGAGTTGCTTAGACTTCCAATATGAATTGTGTTACTATGAGGTCAGAATTAAATTGTGGGGTGACCATTAAGGGTTATAAGCTGGATGGGAGTTTGGTGTTGTAGTTTATAGAATTTATAGTCATACCTTTGGATTATTATGAACATCTTCTGAGTGAATACCACTATTCGAGATGGAAATTAATCTTGGAATATAGAATAAGTATATAGAATTTAAAACATGGTTTTGGTGGGTTGGAATGAAAATAGTTGTATCATATTATGTCTTGAGATGCCTCACAAATCCATAAGTAAAGGTGGAGCATCAATGACCATCTGGTATGTTGTAGTCTTTATTGATTCCCATGTACAAATAGAAGTAGATAGCCATGTATTTTGTAATAGGTATAACAAGGATGGTTAAGAAACATTAATCCATATGCTTGATAGTGGATAGGATCATAAATTTGGATTTCTATATCCCAACTTATAAAACTAATTTGATGTAAGACTTATCCAAAATCGATATTTAGGAAATTGTAAATATGTACTGCCTTCAAGAATTGATTGTATAGGAAAAAGACCCTAGGATTGTGTATCATTTTTTTTAAATCCTTACATAAATCTATTGGAATATATTTGAATAAGAGTACAGATTATCATCCTAAAATGAATGGACAATATGAAGGGAAAATCCAAACATTGGATGACATGATTAGGTAATGTGTGACAGATTTTGGTGGCTCTCGAGAGGATAATATACCTTTAGTGGAGTTCACATACAATATCAGTTATTTGGACTTGAAACAAATGGATCCTTTTGAATCCCTCTATTGTATTCCTTATCATTCTATACTTTTTTGGGTGGAAATAGGTGAGACTTCACTAATTGGACCCAGCCTTGTGAAAGAGATAACATAGAAGATTTATTTAATCAGAAAAAGGATGGAGACGGCTCAGAGTATGAAGATCATCATCGATGACCATTGTCATTTTAGGTAAGTGATCATGTGTCTTCTATAATCTCTCCAAGGATTTAGCATTGTCGTCTTGGTAAGTAGGTCAATTTTTCCCTTCTATACATAATACCTTTTCAGATAATTGAACAAGTTAGTGAGGTGTCATATAATTTTTAATTTTCACCAAGGTTTGGTTCAATACACAACATGTTTCATGTATCTCAGTTAAAGATATATCAACCTGATCCTGACCATGTGATTCAATAGGATCACATTGACCTGGAGAAGTATGTTGTGTTTATTCATGTGTCGATACATATTTTGGATATGAAAGAGAATATATTTCATGGGAATATCATTGATATAGTATGGGTTTAATAGAAACATGGTCAGATTGAATAAGAATCATGGGATTTTGAAAAGAAAATGATAAATCAATTGTCCAAACTCTTCCAAGACAACTCTAGTTTTCTACTTTCTAGGGATAGAAAGTCCAATGGTGGGGAGAATGTATCATAGCCTATTTTAGGTATATAACCATTTATTCATGAATTTTGAGTCTAAATAATTCTTGGGTTATATTTTTTGTAATTTCTTAAGGTTTTCTCATGTTTTGGTGGAAATTATAGAGGTTCATGGTTTGTGTATGGTTTGTGCATGGTTAGTAGAAACCATGAACCATCACTAGGAAATCATTAAAGGTATGATAGTGGAAATTGGGAAGGAGCACGGTTGGAACATAGTTTGTCCAAACTGTTCGAGTGCCTAAGGGAAACCATGAAACTTGAAACAGAGGAAAAAATAATGGTTTTCATGCAGTTTTTCTAACCATGTGATCCAAACATGTGTGGGGTTGTCTTAAGATAGTAGCACCAAATGGTTGATGCATATTTTTCAAAACTATGAGGCCAAACCATGGGGTGTATAGTTATTATCTATAAAAATGTGAAACAAATATTATTTTACTCCTAAAAACTCATTGAGTCACTTAATTTTTCAATAATCCAAAATCCTTTTTCTCCTTATAATTTACACACTTTTTGTTTCGATCTAGAATTTATTCATAAGGAATTCAAAGTGTGTTGGATGCCTGAATTCATTGGTAAGTCATCATTATTCTTAGATATAGACTTTTTATATCTATTATAATCATATATTTAAAACAATTTGGATAGAGTTTTGTTCTTTGATGGAAATATTAATGTTTTATCATTTTATTTATTGAGTTAAAGAAGATCCAGGTCAGGATTTGGAGTTTCGTTATGTCTTTCTTCATTTTCTCCAATTGTTTTGAGTTAGGTGGATTTTCTATTATCTCCAATCAACTTAGACCATAAAGACTTAGTTTTAATTAAATTATTTGATTTAAATGGTGGTGAAATACATGTGTAATTATTATTAGAAAATACCTTTTTTGGTTATGGATTGGAAATTGTGTAAATTGATTGGTTTTTGGAAAACTCTTTGGTTATAATTTTTAAATGATGCCTTAAAATTATGGTTTGGTTTTGATGCATGTAAATTGGTTATGAAATGATTTAAAAGAAATAAATGGTTTTATGTAAAATAGTTTCGCATGTAAATTGGTTTTTTCAAAATGTCTTGGCATGATTTTGACATAATTATTTTGGTGTGTATTTTGGGGGATGGATTATAGTCATGAAGTCCCACCATAAAAGTGGAATAGAGTATGGATGTGAAGTTATACCATCAATGGTAACACCAATTTTTAGTGTGTGCATATATTTGTGTGTGTGGACATGGAATGTGTATTCCAAATAAATTTAGAAATGGTTTAAAGGATTTTTTTACTACTTTCCAAAGAAAATTTATTATGTGTTTGATATAAACTATTTTAACCACTTAAAATTGTTTTATATAAATTTTACTAATAAGTTTTGTCATGGTGGTGTTATTTGGTAAGTCATTTCAGAAATCCTACTGAGTTTAAACTCACCCCCTACTTGGGAACTATTTTTCATTTGCAAATTTCATCTATCGACACATAGTTAAAGTCAAGGTAACTCAATTATTTATTGATTTTTATTGATAATATGGGAATGGAATGTGGAGTTAGAGCTTGGAGTAGTTTGGGTGTTGTTGGTTGTTGTTACTTGGGATTTTGATTTTTGTGGTCTTTTGGATCTGTTCTAGTATCCATAGACACAAAAGAGGATTATGTACCTATAGAGGGGAGGCGAATAAAGGTATGGATATTCATTTCCAAATTCTTCATGCACCACTCGATCTTGACATGTTTATTTAAAGGATAAATTTTTCTACTCTTTAGTGTTAATGTGGATATTATCCTTTCCAACTTTATCTAATGATAATACATAGAAAGTAAAGCATAAATCAAGCATAAGGACACACATATTTTTACTTGGTTCACCCTCAGTGGGATACATTTAAGGAGAATACAATGGAAATGTGCCGATGTACCAAATCCACTAAAGCATATTGTCAATACAAGGTTTAGAGCAGACACATTGTCCCTCCTAGTTCAGTACCATTTATAGTTTAAAATCTCACTACTCTCTCAAATGAATTATTATCATTGTTCCTTCATATGATTCTTATTTCGATCATTTCAATCAACATGTTTCACACATAATTTGGTACCTAATTAAGTTACACTTTCATCCACTTGATTAATACCACTTTACCAAAGAATTACTGGGAAATCCCTTCTAGTTCTCAAAAGATTCACTTTCACAAAAACCTTTACAAAATATTCATGAAACTTAAAAATCCTTAACAAAGAATTTTACATTATCAATGCTCTAAACTTTTGTAAAGGTCACTACTTTATCAAATCTCTCTACTTTTGTGAATCTCACTCCTTTCATGATGCTCACAAATTTTATAATGATCACATCTTTTGCTAATCTTTCAAAGCCTTCACGAAACATCCTTTATCCATGAATAAAATGATATTATAAAAAACTTCACATAAGAAAAATACTTTAGGAACCACCTTCATGAATTCAAAGCCTTTGGATTTTTTAAGGCTTGAAATTATCATAAATTTTTCATATTTTCATAAGGAATTACTACAAATCCATATTCTATGATGATTGATTCATCCTCTAAATTTTGACCCCAAATATTTGGAAAACACTTGTAATTGGTTCCACCTATACATGAAATTTTCTGTTCTATTTCCAGATAATCCATTCCGTAATCTTGGATATTTGTCAACATAAATTGTAAAAAATCATGTAGAAACTTCATAACTGACTCTATCAACCTACTTTTTCCAAAAACACAATCAACCCAAAAATACTGCAAAGTTACCTTGAGGGATTTTTTCACAACAGTCTCCCCCTTTGGTTTTCCTGACAAATCTTCTCCCTTTGAAGCCACAATAAATATTCCTCCATCTTCAACCAATATTCACTTCTTAAAATTATAGATAGAAATAAAATATTTAACCAATACATTATCTAATCCCATATGATCCATGCTCATCATGAGAAACAAGGGTAGTATGCAAAGTTCATTAATAAATCACTTCATTCCCAAATTACTCAACTACTTTTATCACGAACCCCATCTATCATGATATATAACATTTGATCGATCATATTAAGCGTCGTCATATTTTAAAATCCCCTTAAATCATTTCTCCAACAATCAACTTATCCCGTATCTTGATCAATATATTTTATCCCCCTTTGAAAATTTACCCAAAGGTCACTCTTTTAGGGATGCAACATTATAAGGAACACAAATCAACACATCAGTGAAAAACACACCATACGTCAGGGAGAGAGGGTCCTATATACACACTTTTTTAAGTGTGTGGAGTTGAATAAACTCTAATATCTTGTTGATGATGTTCAAATGATTATTTGGGCAAGTAATTTTTTAGAATATCTGAAACCTATAGTTCTGTAGGCATATACTCCAACTTCACAAACCCTTGCTCCACCTTATCCTTGATAAAAGGATACTTGATTTTAATGTTCTTCATCTATGAGTGATGGATAAGATTTTTTATAATATTAATATCACTTGAATTGTCGTAATAGATTCCAATTATAGACTTCACTTCAACTCCAATATCATCAAGTTATTGCTTTATATGAAATAACTTCATGAAATATTGAGTAGCTATAATATATTCAGATTATGCGGTGCTTAATGAAATACATTATTTTTTCTTGATTATAAAAGAAATACATAATCCTATAAGATAAAATAAACCACCTGACATTGATTTTATATTATCTACTGAACTATCTCAATATACATTTGTGTATCCCAATAAATATTCGTAGTATTATTTATTATACAAATAATTGAAATCCATTATTCCCTTGATATACTGAATTATTATTTTTACTGAAAGTAAGTGGATTTCCTTGGTATTTATTTGATATTTCACCACTTGACATGTGGAAAAAAAATTCACCATGTCATTTTCAAATACAACATACTACCAATGATCTCCCTATATTATGTGATATTAACCATTTTTCCTTCATCATATAATAAAATTTTCATCTAGGTAGCAACCCAAATTTTCATATCCTTGGAAGTATCCATTCCAAATCTTCTGAGAACCTCCTTGGAATATTTTTATTGAGTGGTAAATGTTCCATTGATTCCTTTATGTATTTGATATACACTATCACTGTCATCCTTTGATTAATATAATTTCTAACATAGATATTGTAATCAACTCCACCATGCTAAAAACTGAGATTCTTCAAAAACTGATCAAGCCTTGAATACCACACTCTTGGTGCTCGAGTCAACCCATATAGTTCCTTCCTTAGATGATAAAATATGTTCTTGTATTCATAAATGAGAAAACAATATGGATTTTGAATATACACTTTCTCTTCCAGAACCTCATTCAGAAATGCAGACTTAACATCCATCTAAAAAAATTTGAATTTCATTTTCACTATTATGGTCAAGAATAGGAAAACAGTATTGACTTTTTCCATAGGTGCAGATATCTCATCCACATCGATTCCCTCAATCTAGGATTATAACTTACACCTAGTATTTATTTTTTCTGAATTATCAATCCATATTCAATTAGTTTATTCCAGAAGGCCCAATTGCCCCTGATGACATTCTTATCTTCCCATATCGAAACAATCTCTCATATCGAATCATTCTCAATTTTTTCAAGCACTTAATTCATAGCATGTACCCTATTCTCATATCTAGATAATTCTTCAAAACATTGAGGCTCTAATTGATAATGTAAGTAGGTCCATTATAAAGACTTCATTCTTCGTGTTTGAACTAGCATTGCCTAATCACCAATGATGTTTTTCCTTTCAATTTCATCTTAACTCTTCATCTTTTGTGTTGATATAGATTTAAAATACTCCTAATTATTATAAGTATCCTCTTCTAAATTATAATTTTCCACTTCTAATCCCCTTAATTTAATTAACTCCTTATCACTTTTATTAGGAAACTATAAACTATATTGTTAAAGATTCTGTTCATTCTCTACTACAGGGACATCATTGTATTCAAATAATTTTCCTAGCCTCTTATTGAAGAATTTATATAATTTTCTTTTTATTAAAAATATTCAAAAGTATTTCAATGTTGACTTAATTATTTACCACACCTCATAACTTCTAAATACATATTTAAAAAAAATTATTTGTCTTTTTTGACACCACTTGTGGAATCTAATATCATATCTGAATTTTAAGAGTTTGGATTCTTCCAGTCACATATTCTCTATTAAAATTATGCACCTCTTTGTTTTCATCACACTCACACATTCCATGGATTGTATATCCCCCTTCATCCTATACACTTCAAACACATATTAAAAATAGTTAGTTCATGGATAGAGGGGTACCTCTAAAATCCTCAAGAAGGTGATTGTGGTTGATCCTAATGAACAAACCCTTTAGATTTTTCTTAAAAAACATTATATTATTTTTCTACTTGTTCTAACAGACTATCGAAATTTAACTGATCTATACATATAACCAGACATTAATTACCCACATGGTCAATCTTCTTCTGATATGTCCATTCTTTAGGCTTTTCCTTTTTCACAATTTGGGGTTTAAGCCCACTTATACAAATTTATTTCTTTTTTTCTCCACTTACACTTCATTTTTTATGATGCTTTATGTGAGCAAGAATATTTCCAAAGATAATTTTCTATTTCTACTTACTATATTGAATGGATCTTTCTCTTTCCTTCACTTATCACCTTGTGGTATGACACATAAATTTTTTGATGAATACTTTGTTCGGTTTTATTTTATCAATTATCTGAGTCAAATCACCCTAATGTGTTGGGAGTAAGTTTTTTACTAAAGATACATTATTTTTACTTACAACAATTTTAGTTCCTCATTTTTTATTCCAAGTTCATTCAAATTCATTCCAACCAAGTTGATGTGAGTGTAATAGAGGAAGTTCTTGGTATGCCTTTCATTGATCTCCTTGTGTTTCCTTCGAGGATGTAAACCCATTTTTCAAATTAGTAGTTTTTATTCTAGTATAGGATTTCTCATTATACACCACTAGAGTTAAGGATATCCTTTTAAGTTCATTTTATTCCCTGGTTTCTTCCAGCTAAAATGTATTTCAAAATACTTGTGATTAGAATATATAAAACATATCCTGTTAAAAAAATACCTCACCTCATCATTTCTTGGATGATATTTTATTACAACCATAGTTCTTCTTATGACATTGATTCCTTAGGATTCTTGATACATACTCATAATGTGTCTCTATATTCCATAAGAATATAATTTTTGGGCTACTTTCTTCTATGAGATATTCCTTTTAAACTTTTCAACAAGATTCTTCTTATACTCAAATTTAGTAATATTTTTTTATTCAAAATATGAAATATATTGCAAAGCTTCAAAACAAAAACTTTAAATATGACCATGTATTCCATATAAATAGAAAATGTTGTCAT
Organism: Viscum album; assembly: GCA_963277665.1. Classification (NCBI taxonomy): domain Eukaryota; kingdom Viridiplantae; phylum Streptophyta; class Magnoliopsida; order Santalales; family Viscaceae; genus Viscum; species Viscum album. The sequence goes on from OY728157.1 coordinate 870,664,758, forward strand.
TATTTTCTATATAAGTATTTTTATATCTATTTATATCACCTAAAGGATTTTTCATGTTTTTGGAACTCTTCACAGCTCTTTTCCTCTCATGTATGGGAGAGGGTTCATCATATCTTATACCGCATTTTCCCAAATTTCATGGAATTTGGGATGAGACAATAAATTCATGTTTTTCATATAAAATAGAATATTTTATTTTTATTTCATTATTACCTTCTGAGTGATAGTCAAATAATAAAGGTAAATTATTCTTCAGTTTGGTATTTACTTTTTTATTAGATTTCTCTACTTCTTTCTCTACTAATTCTATCTATTTTCCAAATTTTTGAATATTTTGGTCCCTAAATCCAAGTTTCTCATTAATTTCAATAATTATAGTCTTCCCACAAGTCATATCATCATCCAATGTTTAGGAAAGCTTATCCACCATGTCACTTTTATCCTTTATTTTAAAATTCATCTGAGCAATAGAATATTTAAAGCATCCATTATCTTGTGGTAGCCATTGATTCGCATGTAAAAAATATGATATGTGTGTAGAAATATCATCATTTATAGCATCCAAATTTTAAATTTATTCTGAGTTCAAATTCTTTCCATTATCATCATATTTGAGTTTTTATAGTTCTTCATCTTGGGAATCATTCTTCTCTCTTATATTTATGGCCACTTAAAAAATATTTTATTTAAAAATTTTATCCTATTGAATTCAATTTATAACACTTGGATCAAGATATCATTATACTCATCTTCTTCTTTCAATTTTTTATCTAATTACATTATTACATGGAAAACTTCCCCTTTTGGCCTTCTTGGAATTTATTCATCATTAGTAATTCCAACATCACTTGGAATATTAAGTTCTTAATTTTTTGATTAATCTAAACCATTGTTGATTAAATTGTTGGTTTCCTTTAACTGAATCACACTCATTCTGTAAACACTTTCATACTGAGGAGTGACACTAGACTTCTGCTTCTTCATTAAATTTTTTCTCTTTTCTATGACTGACCAAAATAAGAGCATAATGAAACTTCAATTTCAACAATAGAATAAAGTATTCAAATAAAATAAATCCAACAAAATAAATCTTCCCTATGATATCAATTATTAGGTAAAAAATTGTCTTAAATACCCCGAGAGGGGGTGAATCATGGTATGTACATTATTTTCAAAAAATCCTTCCCTACTAGATCTTGAACTCTTTATTATAAGGGACACTTTGTTCAATCTTTAGTGTTTATATTGATATTATCCTTTCCAGATTTATCTGATGATGATGCATAGAAAGTAAAGTAGAAATTAAGCATAAGGACACCCATATTTTTACTTGGTTCACCCTCACTGGGCTACGTCCAAGGAGTACACAATGGAATTTTACCAATGTACCAAATACACAGAAGTGCACTACCAATAAAAGGTTTATATCAAACTAATTATCCCTCGTGGTACATAGCAATTCATAGTTTAAAATCTCACTACTCTCTCAACTAAAGTGTGTTCACTACTCCTTTAGATGATTATTTTTCTAATCACTTGAGACAATATGCTTCACACTTGATTTGGTGCCTCATTAAGTTCTACTTTAATCCTCTTGATGAATACCACTTAACCCTAGAATTACTGGGAAATCCCTTGTAGTTTTCCTAAGAATCACTATTGGGAAAAAAATTCCAACTTTCATGAAACTTTAAAATTATTCACAAACCATTCTTCTTTCATAGTGCTCCCAACTTTCATGAATATAACTACTATAAAAAAGCTCACAAATTTCACAAACCTCGCTCCTTTCATGATACTCACAACTTTTGTGATGATAAAAAAAATTCTAAGATTATGTAGAATTTGGGGAACTTACTTTCTCCACAAAATAGGTGATATTATGAAAACCATCATGCAAGAATAATCTATATCAAACCGCCTTCATAAATTCATATCCTTTATATTTTTGTTAAGGATTTATCTTCTCAAAAGAGGGGGGTAAACTTCTATTTATAGATTTTTTCTCCCCTTATAGAAGATTTAAACCTCACCAGGGAATTTTCTGGAAGCTCTTAATTATTTTTTGAAAATATTCATTCCTTCACAAAACTTTAGGGAAAATTTCCATTTCAAGAAGCTTCTCATATTCATGTAACTTATTGTCTTTCCTTCATGAATCATACACCATTTGCAAAACTCTAAAACTTCACGAATCTCTAAACATTCGAGAAGTTCAAAAACTTCATGAAGCACCAAGCCTTCAGGAATTACATAAATTTTCAATATTTTTGTGAGGAATCTCTATAAATCCATCTTTCTCAAATCGTGATTCATCCTCCAAATTTTGACCCCAAAAATTTGGAAAACACTGGGAAACGGAACCACATTATACACATAATTTTCTATACTGCTTCCACAGCATCAATTCCTTTATATTGGATATTTATAGACATACCTTTTCAATAATAATACTGAAACTCTACAACTGACTTAGTCAACCTAATTTTTCAACAAACCCAATCAACCCAAAAACACTATAAAGTTACCTTAAGGAATTTTTTCCCAACAAGTATATATTTTAGTTTCCACTTATACACTGATATTTTTTTGTTATGTTCAGATTTTAATTTTTTAATCATGCATCATATAGAGTGTTGGTTGGTTATTTTTTATTTATCTTGGATGTTTCATCTTTAAAAGGGAAAATAGTCCCCAATATGTCTTGAGGCCCTTGGAATTTATTGTCAGCCTTTGGTGTCTTAGAGATGTCACCTATAGCCTAATAGCACACAAAAACTTATAAATAAAATGATAAGTGGTGGGATTTTATATTTAGGGTCACTTTTTATTCCTTATCATATTATTTTCAATATTAATTATCTTATTTACCCTTATTATGCTGATAAAAATTTATTAAGGTTATTATTCAAAATGGAAAAAAAATAAAAGGGAATTGTTTAAAAAATTTGGAGAACCTAATTAAAAATATGGAATACATTTTTTAAGATTCAATTCACATAAGGGGTAGAATTTAATTTAAAATTAAACCAACAAAATGTGATGAAAAGCATTTCTTTGAAAAAATCATTTTTAAGTATAAAAATGTTTTTATAAAAAATTAAAGTATAAAATTGAATCCAATGAACTTTATTAGATTATTAATAATATCATAAAACTAATTTAGTTTTAAAACATTTTATTAAAATATAAATCTGTAAATTCTTGAATCAAAAATTATAATTTTCAATAAAATCAGTATTTTTTACTATTCACTGGAAAATTTATCTTTTTAGAAAAATATAAAAAAAATCACTCTAAATTAATTTTGAAATGGTGGTTTTAAATATTATATAATTTTTATCAAATAACATTTCTAAAATTTTAAAAAATATTTATAATATTCTCTCACAAAAAAGAAATAAAAACCATTTCTGAAGAAAACATATTTTTGAAGACTAAAATGACATTGCTAAAAATTAACTGATTATTTTATAAGAATTAATTAATAAATATATATTTATTAGGATATTTTTATATATATCATAATTTTATTAATCATACTCATACCCACTAATACAAGAGCTTGGTTATAATGGTCATAATTATATAATAATTTTTTTAGTTTTTTTTAGATCGATGTTATGTATATTGTACATTATCAAACATAGTCTTATGATCTTCTATAGATACACTTTTAGAAATATACTTCCAATGAGAAACATTTTGGCATAGAAAAGTGAATATAGAAATAATAATAAATTCTAAAATGCCTTGATATTGTATTCCTTATATAGATATTTAATATTTTTATCATCTAAATAATTTTCTTTTGATTTACGAGTCATGCACAAAAAAACAAAATCCCAAAACATAAATTATACATATTTTTTTCAAGTATTAAATTTAGAATCTATTTAAATGGAAAAAAATATGTTACCTTTTTGAAAATTTGTAAAACTTTCCCTAAAATAAGTAGTAGACAAATATTCTAAAATTTTAAACATCTTCCCTATATAAAACAATAATATCAAGGTAACAAAAAAGTTATAATTGAAAATATTAAACAATATTCAAGTTATATTCCAAAAATAATTGATTATCTTCCTCTTTCAAGGATTGTTTAATAAAAAATTTAGAAAAAATGAAAATAATATAAGTTTGAGAAACATATAAGTTTTAAAACAATTCTCCACATTATTTTTACTATAGTATTTTCGAACATACTAATATAGATATAACAAGAAGTGGATTAACATAATTTAAGGTTGATCATTCCCAAATTATTTTCAATTAATTTGAATCTATCACAAGTAAAAGTTTCTATCAAAATATCAGAAATATGATTTTCTGTTATGATAAATTTAAAGACATTATCTTTTTTTGTGTGATCTCTAAGGAAATAGTGTCTTGTATATATTTTTTTTTCTCATGAGTGATGTGATGGGTTTCAAGATAAAAAATTGGAACTTTTATTATCACAATGAATTAAATATCTTGTAAAACTAAAACAAAAAAATGTGTGTTTAATCCACAAAAAATAGAACACAATAACTCCTAGCTAATACATGTTCTTCTTCAGTAGTGGAAAGTTATATAGGATTTTTTTTCTAGAAAAAGAAGATAAATCTTATTCTAATAAATTAAATTTTATATAATTATATTTTTTATTTAATCTGAATCCACAAAAATCGGTATCTAAGTAAATTTTTATAATAAAATCATTTCTATAAGAATAAAATAATTCAAGTTCTGAAGTACATTTAAGGTACATTAAAATAAGTTTTACCACTTTCAAATGAGATAATTTTAGATTATATTAAAATATAACACATTAACATAATGAAAACATTATTTATGGTCAACTTTAAATAAGTAATAGTAAACATTAAATCATACTACTATAATTTTTTTGATCTAAAAATTTACTAGTTTCATCAAGACCAAGTTTCATATAAGTTACAACATAATTTCTTATGTTTAATGTATTTTCAAAACCAAAATGTTTGAGTAAATATTTAATATATTTATAATAAATTAAAATATTTACTTTAAGTTTTTGAAAAATATAAAAACCTAGGGAAAAGGTTTAGTTCCCCCATCATTCTCATTTCATACTCATTTTTTCTAAGTTCATAAAAACTATCAGAAATAGATTTTTTAGTTAAACTAAAAAAAATCATCAACATAAATTTGAATAATGATAGAATTTTAAAATTTCCTTTATGTAAAGGGTTGTATTTTCACTTCCTTTAACAAAATTATTTTGAAGAAAATATTTAGTAAGTCTTTAATAACAAGCCCTTGGGGCTTATTTAAGTACATAGAGTGATTTAGTAATTTTGAATACATTTTATAAAAATTTAATATCTTGGAAACTAGGAAGTTGTTTGAAATAAATTTCCTCTTATATATAACCATTAAAGAAATAAAATTAAATCTATTTGAAAAAATTAAAATTCAGATGAGTTTCAAAGTATAATAAGTTCTTGATAATATCTAGTCTATTGATCAGTGAAAATGATTCACAGTAGTCTATTATTTCATCTTGAAAATAAAATTTACCCATAATTATGGATTTATTTATAATAATAATTTTATTTTCATCACATTGGTTTCTAAAAATCCATTTTAATCCAATTATCAAAAGATCTATAAGACGTTTAACTAGGGTCCAAACATGGTTCCGTTCAAACTGATTAATCTCTTCTTTCACAGTACTTGTCTAGATTTAATTTCTTAAAGTTTCATAAGTGGTTTTATGTTTAAATTGTGAGAGGAAGGCATGATTATAATAGATATGTTTCTATAAATTCTTATTTTAAATGGTTGACTAACTTTTCTAATAATATAATTCAAAGCATGATTTCTTAAGATGATTTTTGGGGAAAGTGGTAAGATAATATTCTACTAATGAATGTACATATTCTATTGAAGTATCTTCTAGATATTGAGAATATAATTGTCGTACTTATGGATAATTTACAATAACTAGTTTTAAATTATCATATCATAAGGTAACAAATGGATTTTTTAATGTTTCATAGGTATTAGAAATTTTTTATGGTTTTACATAAATAAAATAATCAGATTCATCAAAATTTATATGAACCATTTCCTTACTAATGTTTTTTATTTTAATAAAAACTCTATAAGACTTACTAGTTGTAGAATAACCCATAAAAATTCCTTCATCATTTTTCTGATAAAATTTAAGTAAATGAACTTTTGTACTCAGGATGAATACCTCACACCAAAAAACTCTAACGTAATAAATTTTTATCTTTCCTTTAATCTATAACTAAAAAGTATTTTTAATAATAAAAGTTCTAAGTAAAATAAGATTAATAGTATAACAATTAGTACTTATAGGAACATCCCAAAAATAGCTACCAACATATTACTCACATAGAAAATTTTGATTAATTTTCTAAATAATTCTATTTCTTCATTCAAATAGATCATTTTAGGGGTGTTCTAGGTGTGTAAAAATTATGAGTAAGAACTTTTTTACTATAAAAAGATTTAAAATCATAGTAAATAAACTAGCCACCATGATCACTCTATATAGTAACCAAATGTAGGATTTTCTCAATTTTAATAGAAGAGAAAAATCCTTAAAGGGGTTAAAAAATTATTATTTTTGAGTGATAAAATAGATGCAAGTAAATATAGTGTAATCATCAACCAAGACATATATATAGTTTTTTCCTCCAATAATTCTAGTTTTGTAGGTCCAAATAGATTCATTTTCACTAACTGTAAATATTCAATAGTTGATAATTCACTTTTATATTTAAAACTTGACTTATGTTTCTTACAAAATTTTCAAGTATTATAGAATCTAGTTGAATTAATCTTAAGTTTCTATATATCCTTAAAATATACCATTTCCAATAATGTTTAATTAATTTTAAGAAGTTATAGTAATCTATTATCATATTCCATAACCCAGATAAGTCTTCAATTTCACTTAAACAACACAAATTATGATGAATTAATTCCTTTAATTTGAGTGTGTAAAAATGTTCATGCCTATCGGTGGATAAAATGAAATTGTCTTCTAAACTTTGGATAGTAAATTTTTCATTCCTAAAGTTCCCAAGATATCCCTTATCACATAACTGAACAATACTGATAATACTAATTATTGTTTATTTATTTCATAGGGAAGAAATAGTACAAGACATAAAGAACAAATCAGAGGAGAAACTGACCAATACTCACAAGGTTTTTATTAATTCCTAACACATATAAAAAATTTGAAATTAAAGTCTTTCCAAGAAAACAAATATAATTGATTTCAATGATTTCACCATGTAAATTTTCTCTAAAATAGACTCTTACTCCTTTCAATTTATTTAAATTTAAAAGTTTGAATTATCTCTAGTCATATATCTAGAACATCCATTATCCATGTAACATTTGTTTCTACTTCTAGTACTCAACTTATTTTCCTAAAAAAATAAAATTAAGTTCTTATTACCCACACATGTTTGTGTGCAGTTATGTTAGAAAATAAAATTTTAGGAACCCTTATATGTCTAACTCTTTTGGGTTTTATAGTTGGTATTTTTTATAAAATAAAATATTTATGAAAACCAAAACACTAAACATTATTTAAAGAAAAACATTTACTCCACTGGCCTCCTCTTTTACATTTAGTACAAAAAGGTACAGCTTTTGGTATATAATAGATTTACTGGAAATATAGTTTATCAGAAGTAAATCTAATTTCATTTTAATTTCAAGAGGGTATTATTTGTTTCTATATTTTATAAAAAAAATATTAACTATAATTAAATTTAGATAAAATTTTATTTAAACAAATAAAATATGATTTAAGTTTACAAATAAAATTATAACTATCTTCATAATATTTCTAAACAACTAAATTATAATCAAAATAATTCATAGAAGAATTAGTTTTTTAGTATAATTCAGTTTAATGTTTTGAAATTTATGAAGTTAATTTCAAAATTATTTATTATATTTAATATGTTTTTCTTCAGTAAACTCATATATATTTTTTATTTTATCACTTTCCTGATTCATAAGAGTGAAAAAAATTTCCATTTTAGTTATAGTTCATAAAATTTATTCATATTTCAATTTATTGACTTTTTCAACATCTGATGAAATATCTTTTTCATCTTCTGATGAAGTTTAATAATCCTATTCAATATTATAATTAAATTTAAAATCAAGACTCAAATTTATAAATGATTATATAGTCACCTTTTTTTGAATAATTTTTCATTACTTGGAATATTTTAAAAGAAATCAACTATTTTGGGATTTCTATTCAACTTTCTTTCAGTAAACTATCTCAAGATGTGTCACCTTCACTATCACTCCATGTATCGAAATCTTTCAATATTTTTATTCCATTTATTTTATAATACATTTTTAGATTTTTATTCATCTCATCCATTTTAGGATAATATTGCTTGATATGACCTTACTTATTACACTCATAGTATATAACTTCTAAATATTTATTCAACCTTTTTTATCTTTCTTATATTTCTGATGAACATTTTAGAAATTTGAATTATCAATGTGTTTATTCATTCATCTTGAAATTTTATAAATTTTATTATCGTTGTCTTCAAATCATTTTGATCTAAATTCTTACATTTACTTTTTGAAAAAATAGATTTAGAAGTGTTTGTAAATTATTGAAGGTACTAGGATTAGGATTAATTAATATAGAATCGAATGCTACTCCATTTTTTATTTTCTATTTTTCAACACCTCATATGTGTTTTCTTTCATATTTCATAATTGTTGGAATTAATTTATCTAGAATTAACATTGAAAAATGTTTAAGATAATTAATATTTTTCCTCTTGGACTCTAATTATTTAGGAATAATGTTAATAATATTTTCAATGATTAGATATTTTAATAACTATTTTTCACCCAAGGATTGTAATTTTTTTATTATTTTTATAATCCAATGATTCATTTTTGTTACATTTTCTCCATACATAAAATAAAAATATTGATAGTCAAAACTAATCATGGCTCTATGAGTTTCTAAAACTTTCATAGTTATAAAATGTGTTATCTATAACTTATTAGAAATTTTATTTATTCTTTCACAATATGATATCTGAATTTAGATGTTCTTGTTCAAAGAATAAAATAAAGTATTTCAAAATTTGTGGTTTACCTAATATTCTAGATTTTCTTCTTGAGGGAATTGAATTATATCCTTCTTAGGAACCATATAGTTTCCTATAGTAATGAGAAATTTTTCAACTCTAGTATTAAAGATATAGAATTTAAAATGATCACATCAGTAATCATAATTAACTCCATCAAAAATAGGTGGTCTGGTAGGATTTAATATTTTGAGCATTCTAACCCATACTCCTACCATAAAAAAATTATCTTTCCTCTAAAAACAATGTTAGTGCAAGGAAATTGAGTTTAGAATATGATAAACTTATAAAAAAATAAATTTTTCTTTGTTAATCTTAAAATTAAGGTAAATTCCTAATATGATAAAAAATGATGTACTAAGGTATGATGAAAATAAAATATAATAGGGGGTTAAAAATAAACTTACATTTTTCATACTATATAAGTATTATGTTTATCTGTATTTTGAATTATTAATCAAATCAAAGATATAAGTAAGGGAATTATAAACTATATGAAATACACTTATCATTGTGGTAATAAAATGATTTTTATTTTATTAATTAATAATGATCATTTTAGCACAATGTAAATATTAAAATAAAATATGGATTATTGGTTAGTAAACCAAATACTCCTCTAAAAGGATATTATTGATACCATGCTGTTAAAAACAAAGTGAAAAGTAGATATGTAAACTATATCTAAGGTATCCATGAGTTTCAACATGTTAGTAGGTATATATGATTTTATACTTATAAGAAGATAGGCCTTCATATCCTTGGAATCACATGACCAAACTAGTTAGTAACAACTCACTTCCATACCCCGGAAGTACTTGAGACCTTTTCACCTAACTTTAGAATCCATTGATCAAATCATATGAAAAAAAAAATTATTATCCCTAGATTCCCTTGATTATATAGTATTGATAGAAAAAAATTATAATAAAAATACTTTTGAATTTATAAGTAAAACCACACACAATTATAATTCTTATCTAAATTTATAAAAAATAAAAAACACACTAGTCATAAGTACTCTCAAAAATAATAAATTACAATGTTTAAAAATAAATATAAACTTTCATAATGATATATCACACCCATGTATGTTTAATTTTATGATCTTTGGGTGACTTTATTTATAGGAAATTTTTTAACAGACTCCAATGGTATAATTCTATAAAACTCAAATTCAATTTTAATTTTATTGGTGTAAACTTCTTCATCTACTGATGATATCATCATGTTGTCTCATATATCATTGAGTTAAATCAGCTCCAATAAAATGATTCTAAATCTAATGGAATTATTCTTTCATGAATCTTCACATTACTAAATTTTTGTAAAATAGATTTATATCTCTAGTATTTCAGTTACTATAAGTTCACTATACATAAGCATAACAACTTAAACAAAAACATAAAGTTTGATCCTTTTAATATAAAATTTATTGTGATTTTTAAAATAAATAAAGAAGTAATTCATTGACTCAACAAAAGATACATGACACACCTTCACAATAAATGGTTTATTTCAATCTATAAAAAGATATAATCTAGGATTTTATAGTTCATATACACCAAAAACCTATCTAAAAACAATTTGTAACATCAATATCTCAGTGTTTCCACCACCACTGACAACTCTAGATAATGATTCATGTAATTCCACTCATTCAAATACATCTAAAAATATAAATAAGTGACAAATATCATATCCTACGTCAATATGGATCTAAGAACAACCCATGAAAATATAGGGTATTCTCTTTAACAAACTCGGGTAAGGGTAGAATCGGTGTAGATGTCAACCTACCCTTTATCTTTGGGAAGGATCACTCACACCAATTAAACCACTAAAACTTCTCCCCCTTCATACTCAAGGATTTCATTAGGGTTTTCAATTGGGATAAGTCCAAGATAAATATCCCATGGAATCCTTAAAATATGAGGAAGATATAAATATAAAATAAATTTCTAGTCCACATCCAAAAAATAATGTACTTAACCTTCTCAGGTTCCACTGATATATCATCCTCTAATATCACATGTCCCAAAAAGTGAGACTCACTGATCCAAAACTCACACTTCAAAAACTTGGCATAAAGTTGATGTTCTCTCAATGTTATTAATATGATCTCTAGATATCAAACATGGTACTCCCACAACTGAGAGTACACTATAATATCATTGATAAATACAAACATGAAAGAATCTAGATATGGATGGGTGAACTAACTCATTAGGTCCATAAACATTTTCAGCATATTTAATAATCTGAACGGCATCACAAGATACTCATATAAGCTATAAATTCTCTAAAAAGTAGTATGAGGAATAATATAAGAAATCACTTACAACTAATGATAACCCAAACTCAAATCAATATTAAAGAACCACTTTCTTCCTCTTAGCTTTTCAAATAGGTCATCTATTTGGGGAAGAGGATACCAGTTCTGGACCATCAGTTGGTTCAAATTATAATAATACCCAAAAAAACTATAAAGAAACAACTACATTATTGGAAAATAGTTTGAGAGTACCCCAAGGGGGTGTTCTTAAGTAAATAACCCCTTCACCTCTATGTCTTATAGTTGAACCTTCAACTCATTATACTCTATAAGATTGATCTGGTGTGGTAGAATGGATATGAGATTAATTTTTGGAAAAAATTTGATTATGAACTCACCCACTCTCTTGGGTGGTTACCCCATGAATACCTTTATAAAAACATCTAATAAATAGACAATAATATGAGAAAATTCAATATTCTACATCTCCTCATTTCCCAAAAACAGCACTATTGAACAAGGTATAAATAATCCCTAACTACCTATTTTCAGGTTTCAAATAGAATACATGAAAATCATAATCCCTGTATAAGGTAAAATAATCACCCACTATATATGTGAATAATACCCATAAATGATAGAAATTGATGTGTTCTTGATACTAATCCATTAATCCATCCAAATTATTACATAAAAATTGTTCATCTCCAACATAAATAAATCATATAGAATAATATATCAACAAATCATGATAACGCACTTTATACATTTATAGATACCCTCAAATCATAGCCCTATTAGAGTATCAAAATATGTCACCCAATATAGATACACTATGTTCAACCAAAAATAACGAAAAAATTGGGAATATATAAAATATTTTGATACACTTGTATAAAATAAAACAAAATAAATGGTAGATAACACTAAAATCCAAACTTTAACCATATATGGCCTAATGTTATGATTAGGAAGAGTTGGATCAATAGTGTAAAACTGGTATATGTCCTAGCCTTGATCCCCTAAACCCTAACTCCCCTAAACCCTAACTCCCCTATGGGGTATCACCCTTCTAATGTTACTACCCATTCCCCTGATAACCATGTCTTCCTCCATGTTTGTAATAGCCATAGGAACTCCAAGTACCACTAAGTTATGGTACTCCTAGACCAAACCCAATTCCAAGTGTCTTCCCATAAAATAAACTACAATATGATTATATATAATTTCTACAAAATGCCTATAATTTACCTATCCACCCACATATCCAACACTCCCTAAGATTTTAGTAGCACTGTGATTTCATATGATCAAGAATTCTAAAGTAATAACACTCTATAGGACATATTCCCCAGTGTAGATTTGATGAACCACCAAAATGGATACTCTGGTCATTTCCAACCTAGATAGATCCATCATACTTTCACTAAATTCATCCTAATGACCCTCTATTATTCCCTATTGAAGAATCCAAATGAAAAAATATCATGCCCTCATTCAGGTTCCTCTCATTTATGACATTCTAATTCACAACCTTTGAAAATGATTTCAAGTAGAAAATATTTACCTATACCCAAATTGAATACCTTAACCCATTATTAAAGTTATGAACCCAAGTTTCCTTATCCCTATACAACATTAGATAAAAAAAATAAGCTCCATGAAATTTACTGCATAATCCATAATATATATCTCTCTCTGGGTGAGATACATGAACTCTTGATCCATGTCTACCATTATTGTCTCAAGAAAGAAATTGACATATAAATGGAGTTATATGTCCTTCTAGGATAACTCTTAATGCTGGTATGCCTATATTAGTACATCCCACTAGTTTTTATCTAGTAATTATAACATGCATGTTGTAATCTTTAGCCACCTCTCAAGGGATGTCTCTGGATGATCAAAAATTTCCTACATAGACTATATATAGAAATAAATAGCCTATGATCCACCCACACCAATGAAAAGAGGTGGATGATTCCTATAAAAATCCAGTTCCAAATTAGATATCAAAGGACCAACTCATGGATCCTCTCAATAAATAGACTACACAACACACAATTTACTCTCTCAAGGATTCTAATCTATGGTTGGTACTGATGCAATAGGAGGTTTTGGATCAACTACTATTGAGAAATTATTTTCCCCACCATACTCAAACTCCAATAGATATTTTTGCAATGGTATTTCATTACAATTATAAACACATGACTCAAAAAATATTTTTATCACAGTTCTTAATATAATATTTTAGGATAAGCAGTAACAAGGATAGTCTCTCGCTACTCTATACACACACCCTATAATGTAAGGGTACCCACAACTAATATTATCACTCTAGTCTTGCCTACCCCTATTATAGTAAACAATATATATAGGATCCATATAATCATTCAAAATATAAGAATAACATGATAATAATCAAGGGTTTATTCAAGTAAAATTCCACCATCAAGTTAGATAAGAAGGTTCCATATAAGTTTTTGTTGACAGTTTAAATAACTGAACCATATATCATAACCATACTACTCAATAATAGTAAATCACATGAATTTAATATTAATACTGAATATATAAAATGAACCATAAACTCACACTCTCTATTTTTTGAGGTGAATTCTCTTTCAATTCATTGTATTCAGTCCATCAGATTCAAGGCACTTGAATTTTTTTCACCAGAATTTGGAGTGATATGGTGTTCAGAAAATGGTAGCAGTATCTATCCAATGGAAAGTAGGTTGATAATAATTTCATTTTCTCTAATTAAGATTAATAAGTCTAAAAGATCAAAAAATATTAAGGGTCTCTAGTTTCGTATGCAAACTCATGTTAATTTGACTAGTTTTTTAGGGGGTTGACTTTAACTTATTGATCGAATGACACTTAGTTTATAAGTGAATTAGACCATAGTTATAAGTTTGGATCACATAATATAAGAGGATAACTTATAAGATTAATTTTTTTATTATCTTCTTTGTAATTTCTTGTACTTACTATTATAATGAAAATATAGTAGTATTGTTCCTCCCATTCATATAGGATTAATTATTCAAAGCATGTTAAATTTATTATTACCTTCTTTTATTTTTTTGTTTTTTTGTTTCTTTGAAAATATACATGTGAGTCTCCTTAAAGGGTTGACAGGGTCAAAAAAAATTGAGTGGAGTGATATATATTCCTACTTCTAATACACTCAATCAAGGTATTCTTGCTGGACGATATAGTTCTTTTATGAATTTTGTAGTGATATTATTCTAGTAAGGTCCTTTATTTGGTCAAAGTGATCGCCTTATAATGGTTTAATTAAAAGGTGATATGTGAATAGATTCACAACAAGTGTTATTTTAGTTACATGGTTCAGGAATCTCATAGAAATGGTTATTTTTATTTTTTTTAAGACAACAAGAACACCCTTGTTATTAGTCCCCAAAAAGGATTACACCTTAAGGGGGTGGTTGTTGGAACTAAGGTTTTTCATATCTATAAATAGAGTTAATTTTGAGTTCATTATCAATTCACACTAGGGTTGATCAGGGAGTTATTAATTCAATAGATATTATAGTGCATATGGCTTCAGTGTTGAATGTGGAGTCATTTCCCAGTGTTTTTCAAATTTCTGGAGTTTTAAATGAGGGGAAGGAGAAAGATTAACAAAAGGTGGATTTTCATGATTTAATCTTTATAAATATAGTAAATGAATGAGTTTTTATAATACTAGGTTTCATAAAGGTTGGGTTTCATGAAGGTTGGGTTTTCATGAAGTTATGGAACTTCACAAATGCATGATGGAAAGATGGTGTTTTTTGACTATGAGAAGCTTCACGAATGTGTGATGGGGTGATGGTAAATCTACATGAAAACAAGAAGGTTCGTGAATGGGTAAAACTTCACTGGAGTTTCACTAATAAAGGATATTCACAAATTGGATAGAAGAGTTTTAATAAATGGCTACTAGAATCTTGGAATATTTATAAAGGTAAAAGTATATAAATACACAGCCACACCTCATGTGAAAAGAATAATAGAATTTGATAAAAATCTGATGCTATATAAATTCATAAAGGTGATGAAATTTGTGGATCAGGAATTATTTTCAAGCTTGATAATAACAAAAAGGTAGGTTAAGTCTAAACAGATTCTAATGCTTTTCTAAAGAGGTAGTTTTGTGAATACTGGGAGTTTCGTGAATTCATAGTGTTCTATGAAGTCTAGGAGATTTGTGAAAGCTGGTAACTTTTTAAAGTTTGGGAGCTTTATGAAAGTGTGTGGGTTCATTAACACAAGTCTTTCTTTGAAATATAAATGAGGTTTTGTGAAGGTTGGGAGCTTCATGAACAGTAGTGTTGAACATCTAGTTTAAGTGAACAATGTTTTCAAGTGCATAAACTTAAAAAAATAGTGAAAGTAGAGTCTCATTATAAATAGAGAAAAATACTTAAATTCCTAATATACTTAGTTTGTCTTTGAGTTGTTAAACTGAGTAATACTTTACCCAAAGCAGTTATATAGGGGAAGTTTATAGAAGTTTTCTAAGAGAGGCATTGTGTTTTCCATATAATTTTTATAAAGCTTGTGTTCTTGGAATAGAGTGATCATGTCTAATATTTTTTACCTTACAATAACTAGTAAATATTAGTGGATTTTGGTATGATCGACACATTTTCTACATATTCTCCTTGGACTAGCCCTTAGTGATGAACCAGGTAAAATTTATGGGTTGCCTCTATGCATGTGAATTTTTAATAACTTCATGATTCCATTAGATAGGTTTAAAAGTTTCTACCAACATGGGAACAAGATCTATCACTTTAAAAGAAAAAATTGACACCCAAATTCACCCTTCCACTATCATGGTGTTTTAGGGTCCTGTAAATGGTATCATGGGGTACAGTTTTTTAGTGTTAAATTCATTCTCTATTATTTTCATGGATAATTTAGTTAATGTTAAGGGAGTACTCCTATTTGATGGAAGAAACTTCAAATTTTGGAATAATATGATGATATATCTTTTAAGAAACCTTGGGATTCAATTTCTTTTCCACTTCTCATTGGATTCAATTCACTAATGAAATAAGTCATTCTATGACTAAAACGAACAAAAAAATATTGATAAAGATTCCAAGGCACAAAATACTCTTAATACAACACTTTCTAATGAAATATATTTAAGGGTGATGAGTTACACTATTCCCAAGTCCTTTGGGGAAAAAATAGAAAATATATATGAAGGAGATAACAAAGTAAAAGAGAAAAAAGTTCAAGACTTTCATAATTAGTTCGATTATCTAAAAATTCATTTAGATGAAAATGTTGATAGGTTATTTAATCTCATAACTAAATTTGTTTGAGCTATTCGAGGACTTTGGGAAGAAATTAAGGCTATTGAAATTGTGAAAAAAATCCTAATAAGTCTCCCACATCTATATAATACAAAATTTTCATCCCTTGTGAAAATATATTTATCTAAGATTTATCTTAATTATCGGATAATCATTTTAGTGGCTTATGAAATGAGATTCAAACCAAAAGATGTGTCCTCTCAAGTAAGAAAGTAAATGAAATTCAAATCCCTAGAAAAACTTGATATTTAAAAAGTTAGTGTTGATGAGGAAGAAGAACTTATTTCTATATTTTCCAAGAAATTCAAAAGAGTAAAAGGGATATTTAAAGGCAAGCTTCATTTGTATTGTTTTCAATGTGGTAAAGTAGGACACATTGTATCTCTATGCCCAAGGAAATTTTATAATGTAGAAAGTGAAGCAAAAAATCATGAAGAAGACTCAGAAGAGGTTCTATAACATAAAATACATCAAATTAGGAAATAAATTTCATAGAAATATCTTTTTATACAAATAATAAAAAGATGATAATGACTTTTTAGAGGATGCACAGCTAGATTTTAAATCTGAACCTCAAGCATCTATGATGGAAATAGTTGAAAAGTTAGAACCTACAAAAGATGAATATAATTAGTTTCTTGGTGTTTGATCTAAAGAAATAACTTTAGGGTGATCTTCATGAGCTTGGTGATCAAATAAAGAGAAACATAAATATGAGAGATGTGTTGAAATATTCATCGGAGTATATTGATCAGATTGAAGAAAAATGATCGACTAAAAGGGGAGGCAAAAGACCATTTAAAAACTCTTGAAATCTCAGAATATGTTGTATAATTTAAACTTAGGATTGAAGAGAAGTAAAAACTCATAGATGGCCTTATATAGAGACTAGAGGAGAAGTATAAAATAGTTGAGGGACTTGAATAAGAATGTGTTACTTTAAGGAGTAAACTAGAAACTAAATCAAACTTAAATTAAACAAAGAAGAAATTACAGTTTGGAAGATTCTCAAATACATAGCTATCATAAAGAGAAAAATTTGGTTTTAAAGGAGTGGAGAAAACCTTGAATGATCAGATATCCATATGTATGGGAAAACAAGGAATTTTCTATGATGTAGAAACCTCAAAGGCTGGGAATGAGATGAACCAAAAAAAGGGAATAAGAAAGTTTGACATATCACAAAGGTATCTGATGTCCCAAAAAAGAAATATTTGAACCAAATAGAAAAGAGAGCTGAAAATAATCCTCAAGTATCTAGAAAGGATCTTCAGCCAAATACCATTACAAAATAAGGGGAAATGTAGAGTAATTAAAGTGAGAATATTTTTCCCTTATGAAGTGTGAATTTTGTTTCTCTTTAATCCATACCATATCTTACTATTAAGAGGCAAGGAGTTATATGAATGGGGAAGCTCCTAGAAATCAGCATATGAGAATGAGATGATATCATTCATCATATAGAATAAATAGTTTCTATGGATACTTTTTCACTATTCTAACAATAACCAAAAAGATATTCATTTTGGGAAGAGGAAAGGTGTGAAGAATAACTACAGAGCTCCAAGGAAATTCAAAACCCATCAATCAAGAAGAATTACCCTTGATAATTGGTATTCTCCTCTAGAATAAGAATATTATTATGATAAACCCATTTATATTAAATAGATATTTGAAAGGCCATGTTGCTGCTGCTGAATTAGGTATGTCATGGAAGGAAAAGAGGAAAATAAATAGAGACAACCTTGTACAATTAGCTCACAACGCTACAAAGAATAATAGCACATAGATTCTTGACAGTTGATGCTCATCCCATATGATATGAAATTCATATTTATTGAATAATGTTTATAAAATGGTTTATGGAATAGTGATATTCAACAATGAAGGTTCTATAAAGATAAAAGGTAGTGGAAATATAGAATTGGAAAATGAAGAGACGGTGAAAACTGAAGTTCTCTATGTAGACATTTCGTATCACAGTCTCCTAAGTGTGAGTCAACTCTATGACTCAGGACTCATAGTGACATTTAATCGGAATGGGTTCACTATCAAAGGAAATATGAGTAATTTTCTCCTGAAAGGATACAAAATAGATGATAATTTATACCAGGTTAATAGTAAAGAGAACACTTATTACATAATATTTGAATAACAAAAAAAACTTGTAGAACTAGAGGTTGGGTAACATTAATAGACAAAGCATGGAATAGATATCTAAGATTAATAATTTTTTTTCATTCCTAATATGAAGTGTTATAGATAAAAGACATGTGACGCATGCATATGAGGAAAGATGTTCGGGAGTTTATATCGGCTGAAGAATGAAGGGGCATCGAATCTTCTTGATCTCATCCACACAAACCTATGTGGTCCATTGAATGTAGATGGCACATATGGATAGAGGTACTTAATTATTTTTATTTATGATTATAGTATAATGGTGTGTGTGGTTTTTATGAAGAGGAAATTTAAAGTGCTTGATTTCATAAAGATTTTTCACCAAATACATGAGAATGAAATTGACCGCACAATCAAGATTATACAATATGAAAATGGAAGATAATACACATCCAATGAATTTGAAAATTACCTTGAAAAACATGGAATAAATAATGAGGTGTCTTCAATAATAACCCTCAACAAAATAGAGCATTGAACCTATAAATCGACAGGTGAGAAATATGGAAATAACTATGATAATTTAGAGTCATGTTTCTTATCATTAGTAGAAAGAGGTTGTTCAAGTAGCGGTGTACACTCAAAATTGAATAAGGATTTTTATAGGAGAAACCATGACACCATATGAGATATGGTGTGGAAATAATCCATCTCTGAAGTATTTTCATGTTTTTAGATGTAAATGTTTCATCCAAAATAAAGAAGGAAATCAAGGCAAGTATGGTGATGCTATATATGAGGGAATATTCCTTGGATATTCAATGAATAATAAAGCCTAAAAATGTTATAATAGTCATCTTAGAAATATTTTGGAAAGCAATTATGTCAAGCTCATTATTGAAAAAACTGTAAATACCTTGAGGAGATAATATGTTGATATGATTGAAGATGAATAATAAAGTAGAAAATGGAAAGAATAAAATGAAAAAATAGTGGATGGATTGAAAAACATTCAAGACTCACAAAATGGTGATGATATAGAAGAAGAATCAGAAGCAAAAACCATTACTGAAGAATCTTTATCTGAACCTCACAGGAGAAATAGAAGAGAAGAAATTCTTCAATCCAACGTCATTGGGTATTATACTACACATACACAAACAAGGATAATGAGGAATGAATCATAATATTCCTTCCTATCAATTGTGTAACCAATCCCATTTGAAGAATTAGTGAATGAAGAATCATGGGTTAAGGCCATTAATGAAGAACTAGATCAAATTAATAAGAACCAGATATGGAATCGTGTTAAGAGACTCGAAAATGACAATATGATTGGAATAGAGTGGATATTTAAAAAAAATCAATGAGAATGTAAATGTGATCAGAAAAAAGGTACGCTTGGTGTGTAAAGTCTATACATATATTGGAGGCATTTATGTTGAAGAAACATTTTCTCTAGTAGATAGACTAGAGTCGATGAGGCTCTTCCCTACCATAGAAATTCAAATAGGGTGAAAAGTTTATCATATGGATGTCAAAATACAATTCTTAAATTTTATTCTTGAAGAATAAGTCTACATTGAACAACCAGTAAGATTTATAATTTTAAAATATGAGATTAATGTTTTTAGATTAAATAATACTCTCTATGGTCTAAAGCAGGCACCACAAGAATGGTATTCTTAACTAGATTCTTATCTAAATAATATTGAATTTAAAATAGGTGGTTTTGAACATAATATCTATGTGAAAAAATCTTATAAAGATCTATTTATGATTATGGTGTATGTGGATGATAATATTTTTGGAAAAAGTAGGAAAGGATCAGTGGAAGAATTTTCTAATCACACAAAATAGGAATTTTAAATTTCTATGATTGGTGAACTCGAATACTTTTCAGGGATAGAAGTAGTTTAAGAGAAGGGTTATTCCTTTACTTCTCAAGAAAAATATTCCAAATAGCTACTGAAGAAATTAAACATGTGTGACTCCAAACCAATGTCAAATCTGATTGATGTTGGGAAAAACTTGGAAAACATGAGGATGGGACATCTATAGATCCCACCTTGTACATGAGAATCATTAGGATCTTATTATACTTGACTGCAACATAGCCTCATATCATTTTTGAAACGTGATTAGCTGGTCAATTCTAAATTAATTTGAAAGAAGAGCATTTTTTAGCCATTAAAATAATCATAAGGTACATTCAAGGTACTCTCAATTTTGGATTATACTTTGCAGTAGGAATAGATAATGAATAATTAGCATTTTTTATGTTTGATGGGCTATAGATGTGGTGGATAGAATGTCCAAAAGTGGTGGATAATTCTTCATTCAAAACACATGTATGTTCTGGTTGAGAAGTAAATAAGAAAACACTTCTCTTAGTACCACCGAAGCAGATTATATCTATGATAGAAAGGCATGCACTCTGCTATTTTAGATGAAGCAACAAGTGAGAGATATTGTTGATGAGGTGAAAAAGCTGATGGCGATTCACTGTGACAATAATATCATGAAATATATTATGAGTAATCTATTTTAGTACTCTCATACCAAACATATTGAGATCATATATCACTTCATCAAAGAAAAATTTGAATAAATTTTGATGCAAATGGAGCATGTTGGGACTGATGATCAAGTGGCTGACATTTTGAAAAATTTGTTGGTAGTACATATGTTCAAGAAACATCGGTTGAACCTTGTTGTTCATCCACCTACTAGTTCTTTAGGAGGTTACAGTTGGTCTTATATTCCTATTTGGGTTAACTATTTTAATCTATTTGTGGAAGTGGTGTAGGTTTATCAGGAAGGTACTACCAGGTGGAGTTTGTTTTGAGTACTAAAAGAAAAAAATTATGGGTTATTTGGGTTAATTTTTAATGGGGGGATAAGTGAAATTAAATGAGTGATTAGTTTTGGTTTGTTGGATTAGTTGGTGTTCTATGAATGCATGAATGGAGGCATGAAATTCTCTTTTACCACACTTTTTTTCTACACCAATCTCTACTCATGTATACTTAGAATGATGGATGAGTGATTTCACATCAATCTGGTTCTTGGTTGAGGTAGGTTCTTTATTGAATTTTTTATAGATTTCCAACAAACCCAAAGGGGGATATTGTTGGAACCATAGCTTTTTATTGCTAGAAAAAAGAGTGTATTTTGTGTTTGTTTTTTATCCACACTAGGGTTGATCTGGGAGTTTTCAACTCAAGAGATCTTATGGTGTAGATGGATTCAGTGTTGAAGGTGGTGTCTTTTCCTAGTTTTTTCTAAATTTTTGGATCTCAAAATCAGGAGGAATGAGATATCATTGCAAAATTTGGATTTCCAAGATCAACTATTTACAAATATGATAAAGGCATGTGTTTTATGAAGATTGGGTTTCATGAAGGTTGGGTTTCATGAAGGTTGGGTTTTCTCGAAGGTGTAGAGCTTCATAAATGCACAATGTAAAGACGGTGTTCTAAAAAATATAGGAAGATTCAAAAATTCATGATGGGGTAACGGTAAATCTATGTGACTATAAGAAGGTTCGAGAATAGGTAAACTTTCACTAGAGATTCTTAAATAAAGGATATTATGAAACATAACAGAATAGATTTGTGAAATAGTTGTGTAGAGCTTCGGATCTTCACAAAGGGAAATGTCTATAAATAATCGTCCACACCCCATGTGAAAAGAGGAATATAATTTGAGAAAAGGATTAAATTCTCTGAATTCATGAAAGCAAGGATCTTTAGAAATAAAAAAATCTTTGTGAAATTTATAATCATGAAAAGACTGGTTAAGTCTTAACTGATGCTATGAATTTTCTAAAAATCTAGTTTTGTTAAGACTATGAGCTTTGTGAAGATGTTTTATTTCACAAATAATTGGATCTTTGTGAAAGTTAGTGGCTACACAAATGTTGGGAACTTCACAAAAGTGTATGGGTTCATGAATTCTGGTATTTCTTTGAAACATAAAGGGGGTTTTGCGAAGGTTGGAAGCTTCTTGAATAGTAGTGTTGAACATCTATTTTAAGTGAATAGTGATTTTAAGTGAATAAACTCAAGACAATGGTGCAAGAAGAGTCTCATTTTCACTGGGGACAAAGACTTAAATTCCTAATCTATTGATTCAACATTCAATTCATTAAACTGAGTAAGACTTCACCAAAAGTAGTGAGTTAGGGGGAGTCGATGGAAGTTTTCTAAGGTAGGTAGTGTGATATCCCTAAAATTACTTTAAAGGAATTGTTTAAAGAATAGAGTGGTCATGTATGATCTTATATACTCCCCAATAACTTTTGAAGCTCAGTGGATTTAGATACAGCCAACACATTTTCATCATATAATCCTTAGACTATCCCTAGTGGTGAACAAAGTAAAAATAATGTATTGTATCTCTGTATTTGAATGTTTAATAACTAAACAATTTTATCAAATAGGTTTACAAGTTATTACCAATGTGGGAACAATATTCTTTTCTTTAAAATAAAAAAATTGACACCATGATTTTCCCCTCCCTTCTTAGGGTGTTCTAGGGTCCTACATTGGTGAATAAGGGTGTCACAATTAAAACATTACCTCATCACTGATATTGTTATATAATTAGTATGAACACTTATATCCCTATTCTTTATATTCATAATGCATTAAAATTAATTACACATGTAATTTTACTTGGTTAACCCAAACTGTATAATCCAAAGAGCATGCATAGAAATGTGTCAATACACTTGATCCACCAAATCTCGCTACTTTACTAGTTATATTTTCATAGCATTCGTACTGACCCACTTAGTTTACAACTATGAACAACTGAAAATATTAATTTTCTCATAATAGTTTGGAATTCATTGCTCCTCTCATATTTCATTCTTTTTTCAAGACTAAATATGAACTACACCAAGGATTTTGTATCAAATAATCTTCAATTCCTTCTATATAAAGTACTTCCCATAATCCTTTTCAGTGAGTAAACTTCTGGAGTACATATTTTTCTTCCTCTTATTCCTTCTAGAAATAAAATTAGAATGACTCATACTCTCTATGATACTCTATTCTATAGTAGTAGTGACATTGTGAACATTATCTACCTTTATTGTGTTCTCACAATGGAATCTATAATTATTTTCATAAATTATTTTTATTCCTTTTTTTTGAATAATTTTTTCTCACTATTTTCTAGAAATAATGCAAAACCATTAAAAATATAATATCATTTTAAAATTGGGTAAGTTGTCCTTTACTTTTCCATGGATAATTTTTATATCTCCCACATATATAAATACTAATTTTCAGGATGTGACTTCATCCTAAAAAATGATTCACAAAATATTCCAACATGTGTATTTAAAAATACACATATCTCAACACTGCATCACCCTTCACTTCATCTCCAATAACTTCCTTGACATGGGTGTGTTTCCAAGTGCAGACCAACATAAACACTCTTAAACATAGATTAAAATAATCCAAATATCATGGAATAATTTACCCTTTAATCACACCTCAATTTCCACCTTTCAAGTTTCCCCATAAAATAATCATATTTATTATCCAAAAAAATCCATTGTAACTACCGATACTATATTACTCCTAAAAAATCACAAATGGTTGATTTTTACATTACATGTAATGATCCTTATGAACTCCCCCAGTGATGTTTCTATCCTGAAATATTTTCAAAGTAATTACCATTACATTGATAGGATTCATGCTTATGAAAAACTAGAATAATGTTTTCATAATTAATGTTGATGCTTACATAGAGACTTCAAGTTTATAAAAATCCTATGTGATGGTTACATAAAGTGTAATAGTGTTTATGAAAGTTTAATGATGCTTACAAAAAGCCTAAAATTATGTTTATTCTACCTTGAGATGATTTCTATGTAGAGACAAGATGATGTTTACACAGAGAAGTTTCAACCTTGCATATTCTTAGATAATTCTTATAAAAACAATGAAAATGATGGTTACACACTAAGAACATAGAAAAATTTATGAAACCTATAGCTCAACTATATTTTCCAAAATTACTTTAAAACACACTAGAATCAATCCAAACCTCTTCTTTAAAATAAGAAATGGACTCCATAAGACTATATAGGACACATTGAATATTCCTTCCTCTTAATTGTCAAGAAACACAACCCAAAACATCACTCCTTAGGGAATTTTATGAACAATAATACCCTTTAGGTTTTTTGATAATTCCACAATTTATGAAACTCGTCAATCACATATTCAATCAAAAAAATTAGAAAAACATGATCTAATCTAAAAACACAATATAAACTACCATCCCTTAAGGTGTTTGGAAATGAATCACTAATCATCAACTATAAGCCCACTTAAGCCTTGATCAGTGTGATAAATAATAGTTGAATGAAAACATCCCCATGAACATAAGACCTTTGTCTTCAAGAACTATCTACTACATTCTAAACACAAATCCCCATAATGAACCATTGAAAGACTCTCACTTTTTCATAACATATTTATCTCTCCGCCATTCAAGTAGAGTTAGTGAACACTCCTCCCCCTTTTTCAACAAAACCAAAGAACTCTACTCTAGAAGTGTACAATAGATAATTATAATTTCATATACTAAATACTAGAGATAAATCATACCTTGGTGGAAAATAAATTTCTAAGGGAGATTAGGGTATCAGGTCCAACTCATCTTATTAGATAGATTTGGTTGGACTCTAAGATCAAATCATTACCAATCAGAATTTACATTAGGTAGTATTGTGGTCATAATATAATCATTTTTATCTTTAGTGGAAACATACTCTAACCTAATAATTCCTTGACCAACTCTCTCATTCTATGATTTATAGCACTCAGGTTATCATACTTTATGGGAATATGAGAGGCCACTTTCAACCCAATTTTATTAAGCTATTTTTGTATCCAGGTCAATTGGGTACAATCTTGAGTGGTTGTTGTATATTCATCCTCCACCATGCTTAAATAGATTCACTCTTTCATCTTAATTATTCTGGAGATACAAGAAATCATAGAATAAACCTCTAGAATTTTACTTTTGGTCATCCACTGAATCTTCCCAATACTCATCTGTATGACCCAATAATTTCTATTGTGAATTAATTTAATAAAAAATCCCAAACTCCATTTTGTGATTGATACAAAAAAATTATTTTCTATACATCTTTTATATTCCTTTCATTGGGACAAATTTTATAGTGGAAAACTTAGAAAGTAATAAACATGATATTTGGTTAAGTGCCTATCAAATATAGAAAACTCTAAATTATTTTCCTATAATGAATCACATTGACCTTATTATTATCCTCATACTTTGACAATTTTATATGGGTCTTTGTTGGAGTAGTCATTGGTATTGAATCTTCCATGTCAAACATTTTGAGATCCTCTTTGGAATTTTTTTTTTTAAATGAATGTTCCTTTCTTTTCTTTAACCACTTATAATCTAGGGAATAATGTTATCTCACCAATCAAAGAAGTATCGAATTCGAATCTCATGTAATCTAAAAATATCTCTCATTTTTATTCATTAAAGCCTCAAAAAAATATTCCATCTATATAAATAATCACTCACATTATCTTATTCTTTTCCTTATTGATGTATATATTATGATCAACTCCACCTCTCTAAAATCCAATATTTTTTAGATTTTGATCAAGCCATGAGTACCAATCCTTTGGTTCTTTCTTTAGTCCATACAATTATGTCCTCAAATATAATTATTTTTTCTCATCTTCATCCACAAAAAACATATAATTTCTCTATGTAAACCTCCCTTTCAAGGAATACATTAAATAATGATGAATTTACATCCATTTGATATAATTTAAGTCATTTTTTCAAAACCATAGCCAAAATAATATTATAATTTTCAATCAGGACTCTAGTGAAAAGTTTCATAAACATTAATATCTTCTATTTGGTAATATATATTTCAAAATAATTATATATTATTATTAATCACATTGTCACCATAATTGGTTCTATTTCAAAATACCCATTTTATTCTGATGGAATTCTTGTATTGTAGCCTTATAAAAACTTCCCATGTTTGGTTATTTTTTTCAATATATCTGGGAATATCTTTGACCCAAATACAATATTTAGAATCCAATTTGAAGTTTTTGGGTTATACTTGAGAAATAATATAATTTTTATGAGCCTTAGTTCTACTAGTATGAACTTATTCTATACAGTCACCAAAAAATTTATTATTACTTATTTTGAACCTACTAGTTTTCTGGTTTAGTATTGTTGTTGTTACTGCAATTTCTTCATCATCACTTCTCTTATCTAAGTCTTATAAATACCCTTGAACTCCCCTTGGTCCATTTACTTTTCCATAAATTTCTTCATTAGTTTTTTTACTATTTAATTGGAAAATATGCTTAGTAATTTGTAAATTTTTATCATTTTCAACAATGATTATAGATTTTCCTTCAATAATTTTTCCAAGAAATGTATTATAGAATTTATATTCCTTCATTTTAGATGAGTACCCAAGGAAAATAACTTCATAATAAAAATGTATAAACTTTTAATGCTTCTATTTGTTGTGAATAAAACATTTTCTTCTGAACACTCTAAAATACTTTATGTTTTGGATTATTTTTGTACCACATATCCTAGGGGTATTCTCTTCTTTTGGATATAACAAGTACCTATGAGAGATTTATACTAAGGTGGTTAATTAATCCTTAAAAAATTATTTTGATAGGATATTCTATGTAATAATAGTTTAAACCATATTGTTTATGATATGGTTCCTTCTCTCAATGACTCTATTTTGTTCAGGAGTCCTCACTTCAAAAAATTGATGTTGAATCCCATTGTTTTCTAAGTATTCTTACACCTAGTTATTTTTTAATTCTATACCATGGTTGGTGTGGATATTTTTCATTTTTACACATATTTTCATATTTTATCCAAAATAGAGTGACATATTTGGATACCTTGGTTTTATGGGTAATCACCATAAGCCTTGTCATCCTAATGAAGTCATCAATGAATAAGATATAGTACATTTTTTCATATAATGATTTAGGTTTCATTGTGCCACAAACATCTACATGAACTATATTAAGTAACCTTGATAATTTAAATTCCTTCTAATTGTAGGTATTTTGGACTATATTTCCATTTTTACAAGAATTACATTCAATAGTGTCATCATATGTGAGTTTAATAAGGTATAGAAAACCACCATTTTTAACCATGTTTTTTAAATATTTTTTTCTCAAATTACCAACCCTCTAATGCCATAACATTTTTTCATCTTATTTGGACAACATTTTCAAAATCACCAATCTGAAAATGTAAATATTCCCTTTAGTCTATTTACCTTGAAGAATAATTCAACCACCTCTTTTCTAGATAATGAATGTATTCTTATTGAATTCTAATGCATGTCTCTAATAACACAATTAGATTAAACTCCATAGATTGTGACTCATACTTTCAACCAAGAGAACAAAATTTTGTCTCAAGTATGTTCCACCAACCATGTATTTTTTTGATTCAATTGTATTCAGTCCCTCATCATTGTTAAAGTGGGAAACTCCATCATTTTATTTCATTTCAATGATGATGTCTTGATTTTTCTTCATATGGGAAGTGCACCCACTATCTAAAATCAATGTTCCAAACTTTTTTATTACACTTAAAGTTATTTCATCAATGGGATGTTTTTCAAATCTTCCCTTGTTTTTCCATGACTATTGGTTTTATTTATTTAGTGAAGAATAAGATTGATTTTCCTCTAGCTCTTCATTTTCTTCCTCATCTTAAAATCCTAAAATCTAATTTGAGTCTATATTTATTCATGGTACTTCGAAGTGTTTTTCCACTTATTGAGGAATATTTAAGAATTAATCTTCATTATTTTGATGAAAAATTCACCACCTTGTGTCCAAAACCTTCATAGTAATAGTAGAACTCATTGAAATCATACCAAGAGTATAAAAAATTACTTTATGTTTTGTATTTATTTCTCCCTATAGTATCATCCTATGATATAGAACATGTATTGGGTGTGTCCAAAATTTCTAAAATAATAACACCTGATATTTTGTGTCTTCACTTAACACATTGAAACATTAATATTTTTTCTTTTAATGTCATCTAACTCAATATTATTTCAGGGTATAGGTGCATGAGGTTTTGTATTTACTACCACTACAATATTTTTGTGATTTTTCACCATCACTGACTTACCATTATCACCAAAATTATTCACATGAGGAATAAGAATAACTTATTTAGTGGACACCCCATGAACTTCCTTACTAGCCGATGCACTTTTTATCCCGAATTACATACTAGGAGTGAGGATACTTTCTTAATATTCACACTTCTATTTCCACTTAATGACTTCTCTTTTGAGTTATTAAATTATTTTGACCTACTCTTTCATATAATTATTCATCCCATTAATAATATAATATTTTTCATAAACCTTGAGTGATATCTCAACATCTTTTAGTGAGATTCATGAATTTACCGATTTAAGTTTTTTATGTTTTTATTTCAGTTCAGACTTCTCTTCTTATTATTGTTTAATATAAAGATTGGATTCATGTACCAAACCATTATATTTATTTTTTTATCTCTCTGTATGGCCATTTATTCAATGTATGGTTCCAGATCATCTTTAAGACAAACTCTTCGCTCAATTCCATCATTGTCATTATCATTTTCATCTTATTATTGCTCATCTACAATATCCACAAGGACTTATTCACTAAGGTATCTATAATTCTATACCTTCTCCACTTTTTTCCTTCTATTATTTATTTTATTTAGATAGAAAATTATTTTACATTAATAATTTCTGCTTTATTTTCCACTTACTTTCTAGACCCTTGAATGAATTATTGTTGAGTTTTTCTTCCTCGATATCATCTTATATTTTCTTAGGACACATAGAAGTAAGATACCCCACTTTAACACATTATAAGAAAAAACATGGTGAATTTACCTTGAAATTACCCTTAATCCTTTATAGATTAGATGATATAAATGAAATCATCTCATAAACCTATTCATCCTTGGGTTATTCTTTCACTAAAATTTTCTTCATAGCCTTAAATTTTGTCACTTGAAAGTTTTATTTTTGGAACTGATTCATTATCATTATTCAAAATCTCATAAGAAACAAGAGTGTTATATAGTTTGTCTAATGTTACCTTCTTTAGGTATTTATCATCAAGAAATTAAATCTTTGGATTAAACCATGGGGTAAATATCCTCAAGATTATTTTAATTATGTTCACATCATTAATGATTTCCCCAATACCACACATATCTTCTATAATAATGGTTCATCCAATCAAAAAAATAATCAACCATATCATTTTTAATCATTCTAAAATCTTCATATTTTTCCACAATATTTATCTTTTCATCCAAAACTTTCGAATCACCTTCAAAAATATTTATAATCTTCTCCCACATCATATGATATGTCTTTGATGACATCACCTTTGTATAGATATGGTTCCATTAAGCTCCCCTTGAATAATTTATTATCTTAGAATCCATATAAAATGCTTTTTGATATCTATATGTCAATTTTTTACTATCCATAATTTCATATATTCCATATATTTCATCCATATAAACATCCATTCCTAGTAAATGAAAAAAAATGTATCCAATTTTTTCATAGATCGAAGATGTTACCTTTAAATATGGGGATTCCATTATTATTAATAATTTCTTTCATCATGTCTCTATGATATTGAGAACTCAAAAAAATATTCAATTTGATAAAACTTGTTGGTCCTCAAAAAGGATTTCACCTATAACACCCTGAGTTTTTTTAACCATTTTTGAATCAATTAAATTTCAATGATTCCTTTCATTGTAGGCTACACTAATTTAAAATTTCATTTTATGCTATAATAGGTTAATAGTTTTATACACAAAAAATTTTCTTTACTTGTGTTAAATGCAACACTAAATTTCTATGAAACATTATTTTATTATTATTATTATTATTATTATTATTATTATTATTATTATTATTATTTAAACGATATAGTTATAAAATATCCATTAAACATAGTAATATTAATAATAATAAATAATTTTTAAGTATTATTTATAATTTTTTTACATAAACTTATCATATTGAAAAAAAAAATACATAATTTTCAGTAAATTATATATGTTTGAAAATACTATTTTTCTCAAAAAAATTACTTTTTATGTCCTTCTATGAAAAACAATAAAATTAATTTTAAACACTTTAAAAAAATTTAAATTATAAAATAAACTTAATTTTAGAATTAAAAATTTAAAAATTATCTTAGGGTGATTTTTTTGGATTTTTTAGAAATATTTCTTTTTTCGATAAATAGTGAAAAATATTGAATTTTTATTGAAAATTATTTTTTCAAATAATTTATTTATATATTTAAATTATATTTTAATTTGGTTTTAAATTATAAATATATAAAATATACATCAATTAATCGAATTTAGGTCATTATAACCATTGTAACATTGAAATTGGATATAAAAATATTTAAATATTTTGAACTTTTCACTTTAAAAACTCATCGTCTCATCCTGTCTGTGGGATTAATTTTAAATTAATTTTTGGCACTTCCATTATTATAATTTTTGAAAATTGGATTTAATATTTGGAATCATAATAATTTATAGTTTATATTAATTTCATCTTCTTTTTTCTAAAAATGTTAGTGGAAGTAATTAAAATTAATTATAATGATTAGGGAAAAATAGGTTTACTTAGTGGTTTAAATTTAATCTTAAAAGGCTAAATAACATAGAAACTTATCCAAAATCCATTGGTAGTTCATATATTAACTGTATCATTTATTTTCTCAAATATGGACCATTATTGAAGGTACATGATGTAATGTAGACCTCTCAATAGTGTTTTCCTTTTTATATTTACAAGAATGTCACTCCCCCTTCACTATAAAAGGGACCTCACCCCCCCCCCCCCCCACCCCTTGCACTAATTCACACCAATCAAGCCCTTTGGATCAGTAAAACCTTTCAAAAATCTAATGCCAAATTACCTCTATTTTTTCTGGATGCCTCACCTTGGGAAGAAATCCAACCAAGGAATCCCCTTTGTGCAAGCCAAAAGGAGTTACCCTAAGAAGGGGTAACATCCTTCCACAAGAACTTTTGTTTTATTTATTTCTCCACCCACTCAATTATTATTATAAAAAATATATATAATTACCTCATTATCCTAAATATAATTATTATCATCATTAATGTGTATAGAGAATTATAGTCTCACGAATCTATGTCATTTGTTCTTCCATTTTCACCTTTCAAGGTTGGGAATAAGGATGTTGTCACGACCCGCCCTCGGGGTCTGTGCCGTGACTACCCCAAGCCCGCCTTCCATAGGCCAGGGGCTGGCGACTAGCACCAAGGCGTAAATCCCGGTAAAAAGGGAAGGCATTGCCTTTGTAAAGTAAACAAACACCACAGAGTAAGCAAGCGGAAAGTAAACACTAAGAAAAAGAAGAGTACAACTGAAAGTGCGGAAAAGTAAATGGGCCAGCATACAAACCCAAACTGAAAGTAAAGTACAACTCGAAAGGGAAAACAGCAACTGAAAAGTAAAAGCCGCTACACCGAGCTGTCCACTGGAAATCCTACCTGAAGGGTGGGTACAGATAGCTCCTCTGCTCCACGGGTCCCGCCGTCCGCTCCGAGCACGTCCCGCCCAGTGGTCCACCTCCGGGTACCGTCCCGCTCTGCAATCCTCAACTAAGATCATCGTTGTCCGTCGTCTGCAACCAACACAACGAATTGCGGGCAAAGCCCGTGAAGGGGTGAGTATAAGCTACTCAGTAGGGACCCCGAGACCCCTGAAGGTCTCTCAAATCCACAAAGGATAAACCACGAAGAAAGGAACAATCACGAAGTAACAACCGACACTACTTAGGTATATGCCCATACATATACCTAAGTCATGAATTTCAAATACGCTCCAACCTCCGAGCCCAAGTACAACTCAGTCCACACAGGAAAGTAAACGTATTCCACACAGGAAAGCAAAACGTAATCCACACAGGATTGCACAACACAATCCACACAGGGAAGCAAAACGTAATCCACACAGGATTGCACAACACAATCCACACAGGAAAGCAAAACGTAATCCACATAGGATTGCACAACACAATCCACACAGGAAAGCAATAGGTTTCAGCTCACACAGGTATACTTCTTCAAAAGATGATAAAGATGATCACTGATCCATCTAAGTCGTCGGACCCACGAAGGATCGATAGGTAACTAACCCCCGCAAAAGACCCACACAGGATCGGGCCCACACAGGACCTGTAGGCGCTGGTTCACACAGGACCGCTGAGCGCAAGGACCCACACAGGATCGGACCCACACAGGATCGGGCCCACACAGGACCTGTAGCACTGATCCACGTAGGATCGCTGAGTGCTGTAGTCGTCGTCGTCGAATCCACACAGGATCGGGCCCACACAGGACCTGTAGCACTAATCCACGTAGGATCGCTGAGTGTTGTAGTCGTCGTCGAATCCACACAGGATCTCTGTACTGTCGTCGTCGCGGTCACAGTAGCAGTAGTAGCAGTAGTAGTCACAGTAACTGTCGCAGCCAGCACTAGGGTTCCCGCACACAGCAAGCTCGTTCGGAGGATCCGCTCCACGAGCCGAGAGGCTGATACATCAACTGACACAAAGTCCAGAGTTGATGTATCCAAAAGTTTCGTATCGTCAACAGGAACTCAACGCAACAGACGGCGCGTCGATCGGACGCCCGGTCTGAGAGTTATTGGCATTTTCGTCCCCGGGGCCCGGTTGGTTTTTAAGGCAAAACCAACCCGACCGTACTCCACCTGCGTCCAAACCTCGGGTGGAGTATGCCAAAAGATCCGTCTCACTAAGAGGAACACAACACAGCTGACGGCACGTCAATCGGACGTCCATAGCTCAAGATATGAGTGTTTCCGCTCCGAAGGCCCGGTTGGTTTCGTGAACGAACCAACCCGGCCGAACTCAAAGTAATCCAAAACCTTGAGTGCAATATACCGAAACGACCGTCTCGATCCAAGGATCGCGTTGCCACAGACGGTTCGTCAATCGGAGGTCTGTGGCTCAAGTTATGGCCAAAAGACCGAATCTGGTTTGAAACGGGGGGTCCGGGTCCGGACCGACCCGGCCCGACCCCCCCCCCCCCTGGGTCGGCCCGAACCAGGTCGACCCGAACCGGGTCGACCCAACCCGAGTCCGACCCGGCCCGGCCGGCGGCAGACCGGCGCGGCGGCGCGGACCGGCGCGGCGGCGCGGTCCGGCGCGGCGGCGCGGCCCGGCCGGCGGCGGCGCGGCTGGCGCCGCTGGGTCACGCGCGGGAGGGGCTAAGCCCCCCGCTTTCCAGAAGGGCGGCGCGGCTTTTTAGCTGCGCACTTTTTTTTAAACGGCCCCCACCGCACGTGGGGGCTACTCAAGGGCTACCGGGGGTTTCAATCCTCCGGATTTAGAGGATCACGGCCGGCTTTAAGCCGGCCGTTTCATTACACGCGGGACCTGCGGGTCCTGCCTCCTTTGAAGCCGGCGGCCGGCACGGCCGGCCGCCTTTCATTCCTAAGCCGCGGCCTGAAGGCCGTGGCTCTCCTGGTCACCGGCGGCCGGCGAAGCCGGCCGCCTCTGTTTTCTCCGCCGCGGCCGAAGTGCCGCGGCTCCTCCGTTCTCCGGCAGCCGGCGAGGCCGGCCGCTCCTAGCTCCTCCGCCGCGGCCATAGGGTCGCGGCTGTTCTGATCTCCGGCGGCCGGCGAGGCCGGCCGCCTCTTGGTGCTCCGCCGTGGTCGTCCGGCCGCGGTTCTTCTTTTACCGCCGATGGCCGGTTTTCCAGCCGCCCCTTCTTGCTCGGCCCTTGTAAGATTTGCGTAGCGTAACGACGTCGCGCCCCACCGCCGCGGCCCGACTCCGGCCGCGGTCTCATCCGATCTCAAAGGCGCGGCATTATAGCGTCGAGGTTCTTCGTCGTGATCCAAACCGGCCTTAAATAAATTCTTTTCGCGCGGTGCAATGGTACCGCGTTACCCTGCTTCAAACCACAATAAAACTAAATCACGATGGGAGGAGGATCGGCCGTGTTTGTGTGGACCGGCCTCCTCTCGTTAGTTTGTTATCAATTGGCTTAGAAATACTTGAGGGATGTCAAATAAAATGTAAACAACGAACTCAAAAACCCCTACCTCGGCTTCAAGAGCGGTGTTCGTCAACAACCCGCGGAAGACGAGCGTCGCGGAGGTCGGGCGTCGTGGGAAAAGGACGTCGACATCGTGAAGCTAGGATTCGAAGTTCTTTAACGATGATTTCGTCGTGGAAAACCGTCGCGGAAGAGACGACGCGGAATAAGTACGTCGCGTCGCGGATACGGCGTCGCGGAAGGACCGTGTTCTTCGGCGAAGAAGTTCTTCGTTGAAGAACGGCGTTCTTCGTGTTCTTCGTCGAGGTTGAAGAAGATGAAGAAGACTTCCCAACTCTCTCAAGGAGATAAAATTCTAACAAAATAAAATAAGACTCTTTCTTATTTTATTCACACAACCCAACCTCTTTGAATTTCAAATGTTTGAAATTCAATAACCACACACAACTCACCTCATTAACTCATTACATTTAAGTCATAGGTTTATAACTTAAGTTAACATAATTTAAGTGGGAGTTGAGGGGGTTTTAGAGGATATGAAGGGGTGGGGTTCGTGTGGGCCCCACCACCCTCATAACCTCCCATGGGAGGTTGGGTGGTTACCCAACTTCCAACAAGAGATATCACTTAGAGTAAAATAATAAAAATTGTAGTGTCATTATATAAAAAACTTCCACAATTTTTATTATCAACACTCGTGTAAAAGCAACTCCGGAACAAGAGTTCCTAAGCAATTACGGGCGCTGTGAGTTCATCGGTGCCCTCAGAATTTGATTCCGGGCACCGGTTCAAAAGTTAGAAAAACCCGCTCGTTCGTTCACTGAACGTACCCGAGCCAAACTTCGGGAATTGATTCCGGGCACACCGGGCCTCGGAATCAGGTGCCGTCTGAAACCACACTCTTGTAAAATTCTAAAGAAAATTAAAAAAAAAAATTCCCTTGAATTTTACGGGTCTTTACATTACTCCCACCTCAGGGCTTTACGTCCCCGTAAAGATACATCAAAAACTAGGGAAACAAATGAGGGTACTGAGCACGCATTTGAGCCTCCCGCTCCCATGTGATCTCCTGGAGATTCCCGTGCTGCCATCTGATGCGCACAAGAGGAATCGATCGCCCACGCAGGATCCGCTCCTGTCGATCCTCTATCTCCACCGGGACCTCCGTAAAAGCCGCCCCATCGTCAACGTCAAGCTCCCCATGATCAATGATGTGCGTCGGGTCGTGCACGTATCTCCTCAGCTGAGACACGTGGAAAACGCCGTGCACCCGGTGCAACTGAGGTGGTAGAGCCAGGCGATAAGCCACCTCACCAATCCTGTTGAGAATCTGGAAGGGTCCGATGAAGCGCGGAGATAACTTGCCGCCTCGGACAAATCTCTGAATACCACGTCGAGGTGAGACCCGCAAGAAGTCGGGGTCGCCATCCTCGAACTCCAGTGGCCTCCGCCTCCGGTCAGCATAAGGCTTCTACCGGCTCTGAGTTGTACTCATCCGCCCCTGGATAACCTGGACCATCTCAGGTCCCACAAGAGCTGAAAGATTTCTTCTTTGCCGATAAGATAAATCCGGTCTCATCCCCAGGATGAACCACGTTCCTTACCTAAAACAGTCAATCCCGTCATGATTAGTTAATTCATGGAAAGGATGACGTCGTAAGGCCTCGACGCTACTACTAAGAGATTCAACCGTTACTCTCGCCTCCAAGGGTTGAGTCACACTATCGGCATCAGTGTGTGGTAACTGGGTCTTCTCCAGTAGATGTCTCACAAGTGAGGGTCAAGTCAACAGTCAAACTGGAACCTCTTACTAACATCACGAAAGAGGACAGGAACGAAAATATCACAAGGGTATGCGTCTTTTATTATTGCAGCTCATAATACAAGACGCTACACAATTACAACAAGGAACCAGAAGTACAAAGGATGTATCCACTAGTTCTGCTCCTGTCCATCGGCTCCCAGAGCTCCATGATCGAAGGCCTCGGTTGCCTGAAGTTGAGCTCTCGCATGTTCACCTACTCCCTGTGGTCGGGGTGGACCTCCTGGTGGTGGTGGTGGAAGAGCCTCAAAGCGTCGCCCACCACCTGCTGCTCGGCCAGCTCCTCTGCCTCGTCCGCCTCCTCCCTGCGGACCGCCACGGTCGAACCTCTGCCTCTGCCTAGGTGGTTCCTCAACCATCTGCTGCTCCTCTGCATGGCGGGTCGGGCAGTCACGAGCCATGTGGCCTTGCCCGCCGCATGCGTAGCACTGTCTTCCACTTGAAAGACTGGCTCCGCGCTGTGTACCCTGCACTGCTGAGCTAGTGCCCTGAGGTCGTCTGCCTGAAGTTCTGGTCTGTCTGGACCCCTGAGTCATCCGTCGACTGCCTGCTACAGATGACTCTGCCACGTGCTGCCCTGCGGTGGGTCGCTGTGCTGGTGTAGACTCAACAAGGAAGCTCTCGATCAGAAGGGACCGCTCCAGTACTCTTGTCTGAGTCGGTATGCTGAGGGAGATCAGCGATGCCCTTATCTCGTGTCTCAAACCCTGCTCGAAGGTCCGGGCCCGGAATAATGGGTCTCGTACCATGTCGGTCGAGTAGCGCGAGAGATCGGTAAATCTCGCCGAGTACTGAGCGA
The DNA here is from genome assembly GCA_963277665.1 of Viscum album. Classification (NCBI taxonomy): domain Eukaryota; kingdom Viridiplantae; phylum Streptophyta; class Magnoliopsida; order Santalales; family Viscaceae; genus Viscum; species Viscum album. The sequence continues at coordinate 870,702,466 of OY728157.1, forward strand.
CTGTCATGCTGCCCTGCCGCAGCTGAAGAAGCTCCTGGATACGCACCGCACGAAGGGTGGCTGGGACGAACTCCGAGCGGAAGAGGCTCTCAAAGTCCGTCCAAAGTAGAGATGCCTCATCGTGCACCTGGAGCATCAAGCTCCACCATCGTCCTGCTGCTGCGTGTAGTAGGCTCGCAGCGAGGATCACCATGAGGTCTGCTGGTGTCCTCACTAGCCTAAACACTCGTACCACTGCCTCCAGCCAGTCCTCTGCTGCCTGGGGATCTGTCTCCCCGCGAAACCTGGGTGGTCGCTGGCGCTGAAACTCATGCAGTGCGCTGAGGCGACGTGCATTGTCAGCGGCTGGTGCTGGAAGTATCGGGGGCTCGGCGGGTAGTGCTACCGCCGGTGCCACTGCTGACAAAGGGCCCTGCACCGAGGCCTCGTCGCTCGGTGGGCTGTCATCACACTCGACTCTCGGAACCCTAGCTGGCTGCCGTTGTGGGGCCATCCTGAATAGGAAACAGGTGTGCCACGGTCAACAGTATACCTGGTGAGCTGACACAAGGAAATCACAAAGAAAACTTTGAAACACACACGCAATCAATGTTTTCGTGCATTAAGTCGGAAATCAGAAGTCAGGGTCCTGGTGTACGGATACGTCGGCCGCCGCACCAACACTAGACTCCCTGGACTGATAACCACACTCAATACGCTAAACATTATTGCTTCATAGAGAAAAGATCAGAGTTCGCGGTAGAACCAAACTCCTCTGATACCAATTTGTCACGACCCGCCCTCGGGGTCTGTGCCGTGACTACCCCAAGCCCGCCTTCCATAGGCCAGGGGCTGGCGACTAGCACCAAGGCGTAAATCCCGGTAAAAAGGGAAGGCATTGCCTTTGTAAAGTAAACAAACACCACAGAGTAAGCAAGCGGAAAGTAAACACTAAGCAAAAGAAGAGTACAACTGAAAGTGCGGAAAAGTAAATGGGCCAGTATACAAACCCAAACTGAAAGTAAAGTACAACTCGAAAGGGAAAACAGCAACTGAAAAGTAAAAGCCGCTACACCGAGCTGTCCACTGGAAATCCCACCTGAAGGGTGGGTACAGATAGCTCCTCTGCTCCACGGGTCCCGCCGTCCGCTCCGAGCACGTCCCGCCCAGTGGTCCACCTCCGGGTACCGTCCCGCTCTGCAAGCCTCAACTAAGATCATCGTTGTCCGTCGTCTGCAACCAACACAACGAAGTGCGGGCAAAGCCCGTGCAGGGGTGAGTATAAGCTACTCAGTAGGGACCCTGAGACCCCTGAAGGTCTCTCAAATCCACAAAGGATAAACCACGAAGAAAGGAACAATCACGAAGTAACAACCGACTCTACTTAGGTATATGCCCATACATATACCTAAGTCATGAATTTCAAATACGCTCCAACCTCCGAGCCCAAGTACAACTCAGTCCACATAGGAAAGTAAACGTATTCCACACAGGAAAGCAAAACGTAATCCACACAGGTTTGCACAACACAATCCACACAGGGAAGCAAAACGTAATCCAAACAGGATTCCACAACACAATCCACACAGGAAAACAAAACGTAATCCACATAGGATTTCACAACACAATCCACACAGGAAAGCAATAGGTTTCAGCTCACACAGGTATACTTCTTCAAAAGACGATAAAGATGATCACTGATCCATCTAAGTCGTCGGACCCATGAAGGATCGATAGGTAACTAACCCCCGCAAAAGACCCACACAGGATCAGGCCCACACAGGACCTGTAGGCGCTGGTTCACACAGGACCGCTGAGCGCAAGGACCCACACAGGATCGGACCCACACAGGATCGGGCCCACACAGGACCTGTAGCACTGATCCACGTAGGATCGCTGAGTGTTGTAGTCGTCGTCGTCGAATCCACACAGGATCGGACCCACACAGGACCTGTAGCACTGATCCACGTAGGATCGCTGAGTGCTGTAGTCGTCGTCGAATCCACACAGGATCTCTGTACTGTCGTCGTCGCAGTCACAGTAGCAGTAGTAGCAGTAGTAGTCACAGTAACAGTCGCAGCCAGCACTAGGGTTCCCGCACACAGCAAGCTCGTTCGGAGGATCCGCTCCACGAGCCGAGAGGCTGATACATCAACTGACACAAAGTCCAGATTTGATGTATCCAAAAGTTCCGTATCATCAACAGGAACTCAACGCAACAGACGGCGCGTCGATCGGACGCCCGGTCTGAGAGTTATTGGCATTTTCGTCCCCAGGGCCCGGTTGGTTTTTAAGGAAAAACCAACCCGAACGTACTCCACCTGTGTCCAAACCTCGGGCGGAGTATGCCAAAAGATCTGTCTCACTAAGAGGAACACAACACAGCTGACGGCACGTCAATCGGACGTCCATAGCTCAAGATATGAGCGTTTCCGCTCCGAAGGCCCGGTTGGTTTCGTGAACGAACCAACCCGGCCGAACTCAAAGTAATCCGAAACCTTGAGTACAATATACCGAAACGACCGCCTCGATCCAAGGATCGCGTTACTGCAGACGGTTCGTCAATCGGAGGTCCGTGGCTCAAGTTATGGCCAAAAGACCGAATCTGGTTCGAAACGGGGGGTCCGGGTCCGGACCGACCCGGCCCGACCCCCCCCCCCCCCCCGGGTCGGCCCGAACCGGGTCGACCCGACCCGGGTCCGACCCGGCCCGGCCGGCGGCGGACCGGCGCGGACCAGCGCGGCGGCGCGGTCCGGCGCGGCGGCGCGGCTGGCGCCGCTGGGTCACGCGCGGGAGGGGCTAAGCCCCCCGATTTCCAGAAGGGCGGCGCGGCTTTTTAGCCGCGCCCTTTTTTTTAAACGGCCCCCACCGCACGTGGGGGCTGACTCAAGGGCTACCGGGGGTTTCAATCCCCCGGATTTAGAGGATTACGGCCGGCTTTAAGCCGGCCGTTTCATTACACGCGGGACCTGCGGGTCCCGCCTCCTTTGAAGCCGGCGGCCGGCACGGCCGGCCGCCTTTCATTCCTAAGTCGCGGCCTGAAGGCCGCGGCTCTCCTGGTCGCCGGCGGCCGGCGAAGCCGGCCGCCCCTGTTTTCTCCGCCGCGGCCGAAGTGTCGCGTCTCCTCCGTTCTCCGGCGGCCGGCGAGGCTGGCCGCTCCTAGCTCCTCCGCTGCGGCCATAGGGCCGCGGCTGTTCTGATCTCCGGCGGCCGGCGAGGCCGGCCGCCTCTTGGTGCTCCGCCGTGGCCGTCCGGCCGCGGTTCTTCTTTTACCGCCGGTGGCCGGTTTTCCGGCCACCCCTTCTTGCTCGGCCCTTGTAAGATTTGCGCAGCGTAACGACGTCGCGCCCCACCGCCGCAGCCCGACTCTGGCTGCGGTCTCATCCGATCTCAAAGGCGCGGCATTATAGCGTCGCGGTTCTTCGTCGTGATCCAAACCGGCCTTAAATAAATTCTTTTCGCGCGGTGCAATGGTACCGCGTTACCCTGCTTCAAACCACAATAAAACTAAATCACGATGGGAGGAGGATCGGCCGTGTTTGTGCGGACCGGCCTCCTCCCGTTAGTTTGTTATCAATTGGCTTAGAAATACTTGAGGGATGTCAAATAAAATGTAAACAACGAACTCAAGAACCCCTACCTCGGCTTCAAGAGCGGTGTTCGTCAACAACCCGCGGAAGACGAGCGTCGCGGAGGTCAGGCGTCGTGGGAAAAGGACGTCGACGTCGTGAAGCTAGGATTCGAAGTTCTTTGACGATGATTTCGTCGCGGAAAACCGTCGCGGAAGAGACGACGCGGAAGAAGTACGTCGCGTCGCGGATACGGCGTCGCGGAAGGACCGTGTTCTTCGGCGAAGAAGTTCTTCGTTGAAGAACGGCGTTCTTCGTGTTCTTCGTCGAGGTTGAAGAAGATGAAGAAGACTTCCCAACTCTCTCAAGGAGATAAAATTCTAACAAAATAAAATAAGACTCTTTCTTATTTTATTCACACAACCCAACCTCTTTGAATTTCAAAGGTTTGAAATTCAATAACCACACACAACTCACCTCATTAACTCATTACATTTAAGTCATAGGTTTATAACTTAAGTTAACATAATTTAAGTGGGAGTTGAGGGGGTTTTAGAGGATATGAAGGGGTGGGGTTCGTGTGGGCCCCACCACCCTCATAACCTCCCATGGGAGGTTGGGTGGTTACCCAACTTCCAACAAGAGATATCACTTAGAGTAAAATAATAAAAATTGTAGTGTCATTATATAAAAAACTTCCACAATTTTTATTATCAACACTCGTGTAAACGCAACTCCGGAACAAGAGTTCCTAAGCAATTACAGGCGTTGTGAGTTCATCGGTGCCCTCGGAATTTCATTCCGGGAACCGGTTCAAAAGTTAGAAAAACCCGCTCGTTCGTTCACTGAACGTACCCGATCCAAACTTCGGGAATTGATTCCGGGCACACCGGGCCTCGGAATCAGGTGCCGTCTGAAACCGCACTCTTGTAAAATTCTAAAGAAAATTAAGAAAAAAAAATTCCCTTGAATTTTACGGGTCTTTACAGATGTAATTAATATTTTTATATTATATATATATGATATTTATGATTTATTTATTCTTATTTAACTATTATATAATACATACCTTCATGCATTCCATTTTGTGGGAATATGATAACTTTATTTTTGGACGTGTGGAACACCTCCTCCTCAAAGCGATGTGATTCATTCACACTTTACATGGAATGTATTAAGGATGAGTTTAATATAAATATGTGATATATATGAAGTAATAAGTCTACTATAAAGATAATATATATATCATCTACTTCTCTTCTTTCTTTAAATACAGCAAGAAAATGGAAACAGTGTTCATGCATATGTATGGCATACCATCTCCATGAACGATGTATTTCATTTCCTTTTAATATATTTTGTAGATTATTATAAATATGTATATAATTAATATATATTATATTTATATCATGTTTTAAATTCTTCAAACAAGTAAATCATGATCTAATTAAGAGGGATAATAATGACTAAAACATGTATGAAAAACGAAGTGGTTATTATCTGAAACAAAACATTAACATGGAATTGTTAATAAAAAGGTGATAAAAGGTCATAAAAATAATATATGGTATTATATAACTGAATATTTTTCTTTAATATATTTATAATAAACTTATATTTATTTTACAGGAGGTTTGAATGAGTATGAAAACAGTCAGAACATAATGTAAGGGGATTTATAGTCTCAATTTTATTTTTGTGAGACTTATGCCTTATTCACCACTCATTTATTTTATGTGGTGTATATAATTCCAATGAATGTCTTATATGATTATTATAAATTAATTTATGGTTATTTACATATCCATTTTATGATCTCTATTTCATAGGAATTTATGGTTCAAAAGTTACCAAATCAGTAGGGTAATTTTTTCTCAATTTGCCTTCTTTGAGACACGTGTTTTATTATACACCTATATTAATTTACAAGGTATATATAATTTAATTTTATATTTTATATCATAAATATACATCTTATAAAGAAATTTTAAGCCTCAAAAAAATTTATTCTTTCCAGAGTATTATGATTCAAAGTTACAAAGTGGTAGCGGTTTATTGCTACAATCTCATTGTTTATCGAGATTGCTTATGATTATGATTCCATTGATGAAATATTAAGAGCCATATCTCAATAAATCTCATGTATTTACTTCTACTCTACTTATTCATGATATCTTCATGTATTGTAAGCCATTTTTCCACTCTTTATTACTTAATATAATTAATAAAGTGATTTTAATAAAATCAGACCTTATTCCTCTTTTTGGTTGGAAATCTATTTTATTCAAAAACCATGTATTCAAAAATGTTGTTAAAATGATACTTTAAGTTCATTTTCAAGTAAAATGAATTTTAAAAATGATTTATGGTTTTCAAATCATCCTTTATTAGTTTCCAAAGGTATTTTCATATTAAAAAAATTTAAAAATATTTTATGTTTTAGAAGAATTTTTCAATGGAGAAAGGATATTTCCACCAATAAATGATTTCAAAAGATTTTGGAAAATTATTTTCAATATAAGATGACATCCATTAGAGTTACTCATGCCTTTATTGGGATATTTTCTAAGGTTTCCATTTATATTATTTCTTTAAATGGTTTATGTTTTGATGGCATGATTTTTATGATACATGTTTCTCTTCCACGGGTTATATGCCTATGAAAACCGCTTCTTTTTATCAGTTATGATTTGATAAAATGATTATAAACCCTATCTATTTTCCATAGGTTATTAAATGATGACATGTTTATGAAACCCATTTCATTTCATGGTTTATGATATGGTGATTTTCTATGATCTTTTTTCACACATATGTATAATTTCATTATGAGACATGTGGGACCTATATCTCCCTCTAATACATTTGGTAAATATTTATTTATCTTGAGATATAAATGGTTGGAACAGGGAGTAAAATCAGTTCAGTAAAGGAATTTTTCAACTAATATGGTCTTTGGAGTAAAACATGACTTCTAATATGGTCATGGGAGTGAACCTTGACTACCAAGATGGATTGGTGAGTAAACCAATTCCACTAAGATGGACTTTGAATAAGCCTTGACTACTATGAAAATCATTTTATAAGGTTATGTATCTACCACAATTCTAAGTATTATTCATATGTTATGATTTCATGTATTTTTCTCTTGATTAACTTATTATTAATTTCATATGAACTACCAATATTTATTCCATGACTCTTGATTATGATCATTGATATTGATCATGTTGTCGAGTGCGTCAAATTAGATGTTTATTTTTAACTAGAATTTCTGCAGCATAGCAGTAACCCTAGGTCATCTCTTGATAGATCCTTAGATCATTAATTTAAAAAGAGTTGTTTTATTATGAAATTAGAAGGATAATGTGGTTTTTTAAAACTTAGGGGTTTGATGATTGAAGATGAAAATAGAAAATTAAAGTGATAAAACAAAATAGAAATTAGCAAAATTAATTAAGCATGATAAACCCGAGGTACTCTCATGATGTTCATCCTTCATCGCTTCATGATATAGGGTTATAATATTTTCAATACCTGGTTTTTAACACCTAGAACCATAATGTTACTGATTTTATAGTAGGATACCTCCTAGGGTTCAGTCTAAAACACATGATGATTCACCGGACCCCACCAATGATTGGGTGATTTGTGTTCGACTTCATAACCGAAACTCACCAAGGAAACACACAAAATACTGTATGTGTTGTCAAAGTTTGTATGTTATTTATTTGTGATACCATGAAATAAATTTAAATGTCCTTGATAGTGATTATGTGAGTTCAATTGACCAATACTAACCACACAAACACATCAATTAAATGAGGGAAGAAAATGGGATGAATGATGTGTGAAACATCACATGAAAGGGTACCCCCAAACATGATAATTTCAGTTTGAGTATAACATACCAGTATATAACTAAATTAAATTAAAATAGAGTATGAAAAAAACAACATAAAACCTATAATTAAAAAGATCATTCAAAATAATACAAACATGAAGCTCGAGATTACATCGCGTTCCTCCTCGGGTGATCACAAGGGGTTTAGAAACCCATAGGAGAGGAGGAAGAGATAGATGTTGAGTTAGAACCTCTCATAGCCTATAGAACTTCAAATATTGGTGGGAGTAATTCTTTGGGACTCAAAAATTTTAGCACCTTACCTCTAGTTCGAACTCCCAAATGGGGTACCCAAGGTGTCAATTTATAGGCAAAGTGAGAAGTGGTTTTGGGCACCCTGATTTCACTAATCCTATTGGATCATGGTTTTAGCCAGACATAAAGTCTTATATCACTTTGTAAAAAGATAAATATTTGTTAGAAGACACCTTTTATACCTCCATTTCAAATTTGGCAACCAGATATGGAATATAATAAGAGATATTTCCAAAATACAGTGGAAAAGTTTTGACCACATGAAGATCCACTTTATTGAACTAATCAGTTTTTATGGGACTCTTAATGAGAGAATCGGTCTTTGGTTCATCCATATGAAATATATCTAATTAAAATTTGGACTAGACCACAAATTTTAAGTCCATTTTAATGCACGGTTTAGTATCATCATGTGTTTTAGTTCACTAGTGTGCTTGGATCATGTGCAGATTGGCCCATTTTTCTTAGACTTCATCATAGGTCCTCCAAATCTCCTCCACCTATAATATAATTATCAAAACAAGTAACATTTTAATTTTTAAAAGTGTTAAACAAAAAATAATTGAATCAAAAATGGAGTGAAATTTGTTATTATACTTGTAATTTTCAATACAAAACTAGTTTAATACATTGGTATAAGGGTGAAATAAAATATTGAATCGTTGTACGATCAGATATGCAGGGTATGATATTCTAATGTTATGATCATGTTCTCATACCCTTATGCTCATGATTATGCTTATATATCTCCCTTGTTTACCCTTAATAAGAATCTGATCTCACCCTTTCTTATGTTTCCTTTCCCTAGGTGATGAAGATATTTATTATGTGTGATGTATTTAAGAAGGGTTCTAGTCATGGAGAACCAAGCAGGAGATAATGTAGTTCACTTATGTACCAGTGTTTATGTTTCCATGTTTTCAAATGCACTAAACTAATACGGTATTTAAGCGTCTATTTATGTATTGTATTAAATGTTCTAAAAAAATTGATGTAATGTATATTTATAATAATTGAGGGTACCTATAGTTGGTATCATAGTGAAGGTTTAGTTAACCTTTGGAAACTATAATGAGAAAACCTTAGTAACAACCCTAAGTACATGTCTAAGGATAAGTCTAAGGATAATTCAAAGTATGGGATAATGTCCTATAATTTTGGTAAATCATATAGCAAGTGTTTTTCTAGAAATACATCCCTTTGTGGATAATAAAAGTGTATGTGGATCTATGATCGCGTTGTCTAGCGTGTCAAATTAGTTATTTAGTTTTAACTAGAATATTTATAGTATATCAGCAACCCTAGGTTGTCTCTCGATGGAGAATTAGATCATTAATTCCAAATTTTGGTTCTTATTATTAAAGTAGAAAAGTAAAATGGTGTTTTATAATACTTGGGTTTGATTATTAAAGATGATAATAAAAAATGAAAGTGATAAAACAAAGTAGAAGTAAACAATATTAATTGAATGTGATCAACCCGAGGTACTCTCATGATGCTCATCCTTAATCACTTCATGAGATAGAGTTATGATATTTTAATCCCTATTTTTTAACACCTAGAACCAAAATTTTACTGAGTTTATACTAGGATACCTCCTAGGGCTCAGTAGAAAACACACAATGATTCACTGGACACCGCTGATGATTGGGTGATTTGTGTTCGACTTCATAACCGAAAATCACCAAGGCAACACACGAAGAACACAATGTGTTTTCTAGGTTTGTATGTTATTTATTTGTGATACCATGAAATAAATGTAAATTTCCTTAACAGTGCTTATGTGAGTTCAATTGACCAATATGAACCACATAAACACCACAATTGAATGATGGATGAAAAAGGGATGAACGGTGTGTAAAACATCACATGAAAGGGTACCCCCAAACATGATCATTTGAGTTTGAGTATAAAATATCAGTATAAATATCAATTAAATAAAAATATAGGATTAATAAAAACAAAATACAAACCTGGAATTAAAAATGTCATTCAAATATTACAACATTAAGCTTGGGATTTACAATATGTTCCTCCCCAGGTGATCAAAAAGGGGTTTAGAAACCCATGGGAGGGGGGGAAGAAGAAGATGTTGAAGTAGAACTTATCATAGCCTCCAAAACATAAAATATTAGTGGAAGGACTCCTTTGGGACTCCAAAATGGCAGCACCTTGTCTCTGGTTCGAACTCCCAAGTGGGGTTCCCAATGTGCCAATTTATAGGCAAAGTGGGAAGTGATTTTTGGAACTTTGATTTCATTAATCCTCTTGGTTCAAGGTTTTAGCCGGTCAAAAAGTATTAAATAACTTTGGACAAAACTAAAGATTTTTTTTAGACACCTTGTCTACCTCCATGTAAAATTTGGAGTCTAGATATGGAATATAATAAGAGATATTGTCAAAATATAGAGGTAAATTTTTGACCCCGTGCAGATCCGCTTTATTGACTATATCAGTTTGCATGGGAATCTTAATGAACGAATTGGGATTATTCCTTCATATTAAATGGATATGATTCAATTTTGGACCCTCCCATGAAGTTTCAGCCCATTTTAATTCACAGTTTAGTAGAATCATTTGTTTTATTCAACTGGTGTGCTTGGATCATGTGCAGATTGGCCCTTTTTTTTGGACTTCATCATAGGTCATCCAAATCACCTACACATACAATATAATTATCAAAACAAGTAACATTTACCTTTTTAACAATGTTAAAAACAAAATAATTTAATCAAAAATGGAGTGAAAGTTGTTATTATACTTTTAATTTTCAATAAAAAACCAGTTTAATACATTGGTATAAGGGTGAAACAAAACAGTGAATCGTGGTACGATCACACCCCCACACCTAAACATTTGCACTCTTAGGAAAAGTATAATATCCTAATCATGTCCCATTCCTAAATCAAAGGTTTGAAAACATCCAAGATTCTTTTTAAATGAAATTAATCATGTCTCTTTTATGAAATCAATTATCTTATAATTTTTCTTTTCTCACATTCAAATTTGTTGAACTTCATTTGTTCACCCATGCAACATGTCGCAACCTACCACACATAGAAATTTTCCCTCTTCACTCAAGGAACATATAAAAGTGGATTTATGCTATTTTCCTATAGTTTATGTGATGTTACCATATTCCTTCCAAGATTCTCATTTCTCTACCGACAGAAACTAATGTACTACACAAGAGGACTTCCAACAGGTTGTTATAAGGTTCAAGGATTAGTAGGATTTAATGTTTAAAAATCTGAGGCAGAAGAGGAGTGTTTAATCTCTTATTTACAAAAAATGTCAAAATTCAGCAAGTTTTCACAATGGATGTACACACTCAACCCCTCACAAAGTGTATCACCTCCAACTCACTCTCCCCATTGTCCATTTTTGTGGGTCAAAACCACAAAGTGAATAATAATGAGTAAACATCTTCTTTTATCCATTTTTTTCTTTTTTTCTATTTTTTTCAATGTATAGAACTAATTTTTTTGTATTTTTTTAGGATAAATATGGAAACATGTGTAAAACAATGATGTAATGTGGCTTGTGAACCCATTTCCCAAGGAAAATGTAGACACCCTTTATATCAACCAATAACAATGATTCTCTACCTAGAATTACCATAGAAACACCCTCTCACCCACACTTGATGAAAATAAACAAGAATATACACAATAGATGGGTAGTTAGGGATAAATTAGCTTGTATTGTGGCTACCTAACAGGAATTTCATTTTCTCTAAGGCTTAATAAAGATAAAATGCAAAGGTGGCCAAAAATAGAGGATAATTGTACAAAGGGATTTTCAAGGAACGATTTCCTCTATCATGAATGTAGCATACTTGAATATTATGTCTTCCAACAGAATCAAGGAAAGTTCTAGTTTCTCTACATGACCCGAGACTCTCAAGAAAGTGATTAAAAGGAATAATATGCAATAGAGGTCTTAGAATGTCTCTAAGGTAAGGGATTAAAATATCAGTCAGTTCTAATGAGGCATGGGATTAAAAAATACATTAAACACCTAAGAATGATTTGAAAATACAATTTATAGAAAAATATTCCATATCAATATTCATTTGAAAAAAAAATTCCAAAGACAATGGAATTTTCCAAAAAAATTTCTCAAGAATGAAAAAATGATTTTGGATATTCTTTTTAAGATCAAATTTTATCTAAAAACACAAAATAACAAAAAAGAAATCAAAAATGAAAACACATTTTTTTTGTTTTGTTTTTTTGTTTTAATCCTTACTATGACATGTCACCCTACCCCACACCTAAAAGTTACATTGTCTACAATTAATGTATTTTAAATAAATAGATAAGTAAATAAAGGTAGGGAGAAAGTATAGCCTACTAAGTGGTGTCATATATGGCATTTATTAGTTGGATTTCCTCCACGAGATGCTTTATAAAATCCTCATATAAGTGTTTTAGCCTATTCCCATTAACATTAATCCTCTATCCACTCTTCTCATGAAAAAACCTCTATGGAACCAAAAGGGTAAACATCAGTAACGGTATAAGGATTGAGTCATCGAGAACGAATCTTACCTAGGTGGAGCTTTAGCCTGGAATGGTACATGAGGACCTTCTCACTAACATGAAACTTTCAATAATGAATCATTATATCATGGATATCCTTTTTATTTTATTTACATATTTGGTAGTTCTCATATTCATCACATCTAATTTCTTCCAACTCTGGAATCTGCAGCTTCCTATGATCAATTGTATCTGAAAGATTCATATTACATTATTTAACAGCTCAATATGAATGGTGTTCTACCTCCACCAGGAGGTGATAGGACCTTCCAAACACAATATTATATGGTGACATTCCTATTGGGGTTTTAAAAGAAAATGGTATGCCCAGAGTGCATCATCCATGTGCAAACTCCAATATTTCCTATTGGGTTGTACCGTTTTTCCAATATTATCTTAACTTCCCGATTTGATATTTCTATTTGTATGTTAGTTTGAGGGTGATATGTAGTGGAGACTTTATGATCAAACCCATACTTACGAAGAAATTTTCTTATATTTCTATTTCAAAAATGGGAACCCTGATCACTAATGATGAATCTTAACAAACCAAACCGACTAAAAATTTGGGACCTCAAAAAATCAACAACTCGAGATTCATCAGTCCTAGTAGCCTTTGCTTCCACCCATTTAGAAATGTATTCCATATCTAACAAGATTTACATAAAGCCAAATGAATTTGGAAAATTCCCCATGAAGTCAATTCCCCATGCATCAAATATTTCATAGAATAACATGGTTTGTTGGGGCATTTCATTCCTCTTGGAGATATTCCCTATGAAATGATAATGACTACATGACTTGAAAAATCTATTGGCATCCCTATAAAATGTTGGCCAATAAATTCCTGAGTCAAGAAGCTTTCGAGGTTTAAATTGATATCCAAAGTGGCCCCCATAGGAAAAAGTGTTGTAGAAGGTCAAAATAGATGTAAAATCATGTTCAGGGACACACCGACAAACTACTTGGTCACCACAAATTCTCCAAAATTATGGGTCATCCCAAATGTACCACTGAGAATCATTCTTATGTCTCTGGGATTGTGAAATGCTGAAATTAGTAGGGACCCAAGATGTTACTAGAAAATTCACAATGTCTACATACCATGGGGTAAGGTCCACAATATAACAAAGGTTCTCATGAGGGAATAATTGTCCAATAGGGAGGGTTGAGTTAACATGATGGTCCAATTTTTGGGAAATACTACTAATGTGGTTAGTTACCATATTTTCCACTCCCCTCTTGTCTCTAATATCAAGGACAAACTCTTGGAGGATGAGTATCCACCATATGAGGCGGGGCTTAGCTTCAGGTTTATTTAAGAGGAATCAAAGGGCAGCATGGTCAAAAAAACACAATCACTTTTGACCCAAGAAGATATGAACGAAATTTTTTCAAGGAAAACACAATAGAAAGGAGTTATTTTTTATTGATTGTGTAGTATACCTGGGCAGGGTCAGGGGTACGTGAGGCATACACAATGACATGAGGAGCCTTCTCAACCCTTTGTGATAAAACTTCCCCAACTACAAAGTTAGAGGCATCACACATAAGTTGGAAGGGGAGATCCCACCTTGGTGGTTGGATGATGGGAGGTGATGTGAGACTCCTTTTTAGTGAATTGAATGCATCCTCACAATTTTTATCAAACACAAACTCATAATCCTTTTGTAATAATTGGGATAAGGGAAGTGTGATCTTACTAAAGTCTTTAATGAATCGGTGGTAAAAACCAGCATGACACAAGAAATATTGCACCTCACGAACACATTTTGGATATAGAAGGGTTGAAATTAATTCAATTTTTGATTTATCCACTTAAATTACCTCTTTTGAAATAACATTCCCAAGAACTATCCCTCGTTCAACCATGAAATGGAATTTCTTTTAATTTAATACAAGATCTTTTTATATGCAATGACGAAGGATAGAACCTAGGTGAGACAAACCTTTATCAAAGGAATTTCCATAAACTGTGAAATCATCTATAAAAACTGCCATGCAATTCTCTAGGTGCTCAGAAAAAATACTCAATATACCATGCTGAAAAGTACCAGGATAATTAAAAATACCAAAAGGCATCCTTATGTATGTAAATGTGCCAAATGGATAGGTAAATCTTGTCTTTTATTGATCCTAAAGGGATATATTTATTTGAAAATAACCCAAATAGGAATTAAGGAAACCATAATGGGACTTACCAGCCAATCATTCTAACATTTGGTCATTGAAAGGTAGAGAAAATTGGTCCTTTCATGTGGATTGATTCAGTCGACAGTATTCAATACAGACTCGCCAACTATTTTTCACACGTGTTGAAACCAATTCATTTCGTTCATTTGACACAACTGTTTTTCCTATTTTTTTAGGAATAATTTCCACTGGGATAACCCATTTACCATCAGATATAGGATAAATGATCCCTGCAGCAATTAATTTACTGACTTCCAATTTTACCACTTCAAGGAGAGTGGGATTCAACCGTTGCTAAGATTTTCTTATGGGATTATCCTCATCATCCAAAAGTATTTGGTGCATACAAATAGATGGGATAATCCTAGGAATATCATCCAATGTCCATCCTATTGTCTTTTTGCACTCCCTCAAAAGATGAAGCGCTTTTGATTCCTGCTGTTGAGAAGGTTATTGGCAATAATGACGGGCAGTTGGTCAATACCCTCAAGATAGGCATATTTTAAATTAGAAGGAAGTGGTTTATGTTCTAACACCAGGGTTTTTTGAACTGAGGGAGGGTATTTAGGGAGATTGAGGTCAATTAAACTGTCTATCTGCTCATGTTTATTCTCTAAATATAGTGAATCTATTGAAATGAGATTTTTATAATCATCAAAGGTCATGGGTACCTCAGAATGAACACACTCATCAATTAAAGAAAAAAATTTACACTTTTCAAAACCCACACAATACTCAAAACATGACTCAAAACTAAAATCATCCAAGGGTGAGGAAGAGGAAAATGAATCATATTATGGGTTGAGGAGAGAATTGTGTGTGTGTGCATCATTTAAGAGCACTACCATCGAATAGACAGGAAGAGTGGAGTGCTCTTCAATGGGGTGTTTCATAGCCTCAAGGATATTAAAACTCAACTTTTCTCCACCAAAATCCATGGATAGCATACCATTGTGAACATTAATGATTGTCCTTGTTGTTTTGAGGAATGGCCTCCCAAGTCTCATAAGGTAATGTCCATGGGTTCGGGTATATTCCATATCAAGAATGTAGAAATCAGCGGGGAAGATGAGATTCTTCACTCTGACAAGAACATCCTCAATCACTCTTATTAAATACATTGTACTCTGATTGGAAAGCTGCACGAAAATGCCTGTTGGTTGAAGCTCTCAAACCTATAGAGAAGTATACATGGAGTGAGGCATTACATTAATGTAAGCACCCAAATCTAACATAGCATCTGAAAAGAATGTATCCCCTATGGTACATAGTATTGTGAATGTGATTGAATCCTTGCATTTGGTTGGCATTATTGGTTGAATCAAAGCTGAGACATTCCTTCCCAAGTTGATTCTCTCATTCCCTTTCAGCCTCCTTCTATGGGTGTAAATATCTTTGAGTAATTTGGTATAACGGGGAATTTTCTTGACTCCATCTAGTAAAGGAATATTAACTTGAACTTTTTTAAATGTATCCATTATTTCAATATAAATCTCATTATCAGAATTTTTATTAGATTTAGAGAGTCTTAGGGGAAAAGGAAGAGGAATGTATTGTTCATTTGAATCATCAATGATAATTTGATTACTTTTTTTATTTTATTTTTTCTTCATTGGAATCTTTTATTGGTGTAGAAAGAGTTTTTTCAAGAAGAGGACATACCTGTTGCGTAGAATCAGTAGAAGGATAAACTTCTTTACCACTATGAAGTGTAACTGCACATATGTTACCTTTGTCCTTCGGATTTTCAATGGGTTGGGATGGTAGTTATCCAAAACCTTGCATCTTAAGCTCACTGATGGTGTTCTCTAATTTTCCCTCTTGAGTTTGTAGGTCTTGAATTACCAATTTTGTGGTCTATTGTAATTGGAGGTTCTGGGTTTCCATTTGTTTCACCATGTCCTAGAGTCTTGGTTCAGATTTGGGAGGAGGAGGATTATTGTTTTGAGAAGTTGAAGGATAAGAAGGTTGAATACCTTATCCTTGTTGATACCAATTCAGCTTGGGGTAGCTTGAGTTTCCTCCTTGTCGGTACTGGGGTTGTGCTTTCCACCCAGGGTTTGGATTTGGCCTGAATGGTTCTTGCTTGAAGGGAGGTTCTTGTTGGAATGGATGCCCTGAGAACACGTCTACAAAAGACTCAGGTGAATCTTGAAGTTGTGGACACTATTCAGAAAAATGAGTATTTTCAAAACAAATACCACAATGTAATGGAAATGGAGGAGATTGTCTATTACCTTTTTCTTGATCTATTTGCCTTATAAGGGTATGAATCTCATGAATATTGTTATCTACCTTTTGTTTTAGAGATGAATAACTTACCTTTTGAACTCCTCAGGTAGGTTCACTAGCTCGTGTACCAAATTTTTGTGTATTTTGAGCCATGTTGGATATTATGTCCTGAGTAGTAGAAGGAGTTTTATTAACTAGGGAACCACAAGCTACAGCATCAATCATTTCATGATCAATGGGGAGAAGTCCCTCATAGAAGTATTGGATTAATAGTTTTTCACTAATCTGGTGGTGGGTGCATCTTGAGCAAAATCTTTTGAATCTATCCCAGTATTCAAGAAGGGTCTCTCCTTGTGATTGCCTAATTCGATAGATTTCTTTCCTAATTGATGCAGTTCGGGAGGCAGGGAAGAACTTCTCTAAAAAGATACTTTTAAGGTAATTCCAGACCCCAATCATGGTAGTAAATTGTATAGATAATCTTTTTCTACACCATCAAGGGAGAAAGTGAAGGCCCTAAACTTAAATAGGTCCTCATATACATTTTGGGGTTTCATGGTGGAGCACACTATGTGAAACTCTTTAAGGTGTTTATGAGGGTCCTCACCAGGAAGACCGTGGAATTTAGAAAGAAGGTGGATGAGGCCTGATATTAGCTCAAAGTTGGCTACTTCCTTAGTATATTGGATGTAATCAGGTTGGTACTCCACATCCAGGGTGGTCAACTCTTTTAATGTTTGATTGTTTGTAGTCATGTTTTCTTGGGTTTGATTGGGTTCAATTTTTGATCGGTTTATGGACACTTGAGGTTCCAAAAGTGGTTCCTCAGTATTACTTGATTGAACTTATCTATATTCCTTGATTTGTTAGTGGAATTATTTTTCAATTTCAGGGTCCAATTCAAGTAGTGTTTCTTTACCAGATCTTGTCATGTCCAGTTTCATTGATTGATTGTTTCTTGTTTTTTTCTTGATTTTTTTTTTATATTTTTTTTATGGAAGATGAATGAAATAAAAATACTTAAGAAATTAAAGGATAAAATAAAAGATAATGTTATACTACAAAATTAGAGAGAGTGGTATGGAGAATAATAATAAAAAGAGAGAGAGAGAGAGGAAAAACACACAAAAACAACCAAAATAGAAACAAAACAAAAAAAACAAAAACAATAGAATGGGGGTGGGGTATTAAAAGGGGTACTAATTAAGAAGAAAAATAAATAAATAAAATAAAATAAAGAAAAAATGATCTTGGATCCCTGGCAATGGTGCTAAAATTTGATCACATTGTCGAGCACGTCAAATTAGTTGTTTAGTTTAAATTACAATTTCTGCAGTATAGTAGCAACCCTAGGTCATCTCTCAAAGGAGCCTTAGATCCTTAATTCAAAAATGTGGTTTTGATTATAAAATTAAAAAGGGAAATGTGGTTTTATAATACTTGGGTTTGATGATTAAATATGAAAATAGAAAATTAAGGTGATAAAACATAGTAGAAGTAAACAAGATTAATTGAACTTGATCAACCCGGGGTACTCTCATGATGCTCATCCTTCATCGCTTCATGAGATAGAGTTATGATCTTTTAATACCTAGTTTTTAAAACCTATAAACATAATGTTACTAATTTTATACTAGGATACCTCCTAGGGTTTAGTCGAAAACACACAACGATTCACTAGACACTGCTGATGATTGGGTGATTTGTGTTCGACTTCATAACTGAAACTCACCAAGGCAACACAAGAAGAACTTGATGTGTTGTTCGGGTTTGTATGTTATTTATTTTCAATACCATGACATAAATTTACATGTACTTAACAATTCTTATTGAGTTAAATTGATCAATATGAACCACACAAACACCAAAATTTAATGATGGATGAAAAGGGGATGAATGGTGTGTAAAACATCACATGAAAGGGTACCCCCAAACATGATAATTTGAGTTTGATTATAACATACCAGTATATAACTCAATTAAATAAAAATATAGGATGATGAAAAACAACATACCAACCAGGAATTAAAAATACCATTCAAATATTACAACATTATGCTCAGGATTTACAACATGTTCCTCCTCGGGTGATCACAAGGGGTTTAGAAACCCATGGGAGGGGAGGAAGAAGAAGATGTTGAATTATCATTTACCATAGCCTCCAGAACTTCAAATATTTGTGGGAGGACTCATTTGGGACTTCAAAATGGAAGCACCTTGACTTTGGTTCTAACTCCTAAACGGGGTTCCCAAGGTGCCAATTTATAGGCAAAGTGGGAAGTGGTTTTGGGAACCATGATTTCACTAATTCACTTGGTCCATGGTTTTGGTTGGTCAAAAAGTCTTAAATAACTTTGGAAAAAAACTAAATATTTTTTTACGAAACTTTTTATACCTCCATGTCAAATTTTATAGCCAAATATGGAATATAATAAGGGATATTTCCAAAATAAAGAGGCAACATTTTAACCCCATGCAGATCCACCTTATTGGACAGATCAGTTTTTATGGGCCTTTTAATGAACTAATTGGGTTTCAGTTTCTTCAGATGAAATTGAGTTCATTAAATTTCGGACAATCCCACAAAGTTTCACCCATTTGAATGCACGGTTTAGTAGAATAATTCGTTTTAGGCCACTGGTGTGCTTGGATCATGTGCATATTGGCCGATTTTTCTTGGACTTCATCATAGGTCCTCCAAATCACCTCCACCTACAATATAATTATCAAAACAAGTAACATTGCCCTTTTTAACAGTTTTAAACACAAATTAATTGAATCAAACAAGGATTTAAATTTGTTATTATACTTGTAATTTTCAATAAAAAACCAGTTTAATACATTGGTATAAGGGTGAAATAAAAAAGTGAATCATGGTACGATCACACCCTCACACCTAAAAATTTTCACTTATAGGAAAAGTATAATATCCTAATCATGTCCCATTACTAAATAAAAGTTTTGAAAATATACAAGATTCTTTTGAAATTAAATTCATCATGTCTCTTTTATAGAATCAATTTTCCTATCATTTTTCTTTTCTCACATTCAAATTTGTTGAACTTCATTTGTTCACCCATGCAACATGTCGCAACCTACCTCACCTAAAAAAATTCCCCCTTCACTCAAGAAACATATGAAAGTGGATTTATGCTATTTTCCCAAATTTCATGTGATCTTACCATATGCATTCCAAGATTCACATTTCTCTACCGGCAGAAACTAGTGTGCTACTCAAGAGGACTTCTAATAGGTTGTTCTGAGGTTCAAGGGTTGGTAGGATTTAATGTTTAAAAATATGAGGCATAAGAGGAGTGTTTAATCTCTTATGTAAAAAACATGTCAAAATTCAGCAAGTGTTCATAATGAATGTACACACTCAAACCCTCACAAATTGTATCACCTCTAACTCACTCTCCCCATTATCCATTTCTGTGGGTCACAACCAAGAAGTGAATAATAATGAGTAAACATCCTCTTTTCACCATTTTTTTCTTTTGTTCTGTTTTTTTAATGTACAGAACTAATTTTTTCTGTATAGTTTTTTTGAAGATAAAGATGGAAACATGTAAAAAACAATGATGTAATATGGCTTGTGAACCCATTTCCCAAGGAAAATGTAGGCGCCCTTTATATCAACACATAACAATAATTCTCTCCCCAAAATTCCCATGGAAACACCCTCCACCCATACTTTCTGAAAATAAACAAGAATATACACAAGATATGGGTAGTTAGGGATAAATTATCTTGTAATGTGGCTACCTAATAGGCATTTCATGGTCTATAAGGATTAATAAGGATAAAATGTAATGGTGGTCAGAAATAGAGGATAATTGTACAAAGGGATTTTCAATGAACGATTGCCTCTATCATGAATGTATCATACTTTAATATTATGGCTTCAAATAGAATCAAGGCAAGTTCTAGTTTCTCTACATGACCTGATACTCTCAAGATAGTTATTAAAAGGAAGAATATTCAATAAAGGGATTAGAATGTCTCTCGGGTAAGGTATTAAAATATTGGTCAGTTCTAATGTGGCATGGGATTCAAAAATCCATTAAACACCTAAGAATGATTTGAAAATACAAATTAAAGAAAAATATTCCATATCAACATTCATTTGAAAAACATTTTTCCAAAAACAATGTAATTTTCCACAAAATCAACTCAGGCATGAAAAATGATTTTGGATATTCTTTTTAAGATCAATTTTTATCTTAAAACACAAAATAAGAAAAAATAAATCAAAAATCAAAACACGTTTTTTTTTTTGTTTTTTTTTTTTGTTTTAATCCTAACTATGACATGTCACCCTCCCCCAAACCTAAAAGTTACATTGTCCACAATTAAATTATTTTAAATAAATAGACAAGTAAATAAAGGTAGGGAGAAGGTACAGCCTTCTAAGTGGTGTCATATGTGGCATCTATCAGTTGGATTTCCTCTATGAGATGCTTTGGAAAATCCTCATAGAAGTGTTTGAGCCTCTTCCCATTGGTAGTAATCCTCTTTCTACTCTTCTCATGAAAAACCTATATGGTACAAATAGGGTAAACATCAGTAACGGTATGAGGACCAATCCATCGGGAACAAAGCTTACCTGGGTGGAGCTTTAGCCTGGAATTGTACATGAGGACCTTCTCACCAATATGGAACTTCCACTGATGAATCATGCTATCATAGATATCCATTGTCTTTTCTTTATAGATTCGGGAGTTCATATATGCATCATGTTGAATTTATTCCAACTCTTGAATCTGCAGCTTCCTATGATCAACTATATCTTAAAGATTCATATTACATTGTTTAATAACCCAATATGCACGGTGTTCTACCTCCAATGGGAGGTGAAAAGCCTTTCCAAACACAATCTTTTATGGTGAAATTCTGATTGGGTTTTTAAAAGTTGTATGGTATGCCCAAAGTGCATCATCCAAGCGCAAACTCCAATCTTTCCTATTATATTGTACCATTTTTTCCAAGATTCTCTTAACTTCCCAATTTGATAATTCTGGTTTTCTATTAGTTTGGGGTTGATATTCAGTAGAGACATTATGATCAACCCCATACTTATTAAGAAAAATTTTCATGTTGCGATTGCAAAAATGAGAACCCTGATCACTAATGATGAATCTCGGCAAACCAAACCGACTAAAAATTTGGGACCTCACAAAATCAACAAACACTCGAGATTCATCAGTTCTAGTAGCCTTTTCTTCCATCCATTTAGACACGTATTCCATAGCTAATAATATGTACATAAACCCAAATTAATTTGGAAAAGTCCCCATGAATTCAATTCCCCATGCATTAAATATTTCACAGAATAACATGGGTTGTTGGGGAATTTCATTCCACTTGGAGATATTCCTTATGAATTGACAATGAATATGTTACTTGAAAAATATATGGTCATCCCTATACAATTTTGGCCAATAAAGTCCTGAGTCAAGGACCTTTTGAGATGTGCGTTGAGATCTAAAGTGGCCCCCATAGGCCAAAGTGTGGCATAAGGTCAAAACATAGGTGAAATCATGGTCAGGGACACACCGACAAACTACTTGGTCAAAACAAATTCTCCACGAATATGGGTCATCCCAAATGTACCACTAATAATCATTCATAAGTCTCTGGGATTTTGAAATACTAAAATTAGTGGGGACCCTATATGTTACTAGAAAAATCACAATGTCTCCATACCATGGGGTAAGGTCCATAATATCACAAAGGCTCTCATGAGGGAAGAATCCTCCAATGGGGAGGGGTGAGTCAACATGATTGTCTGATTTTGGGGAAATACTACTAATGTGGTCACCTACCACATTTTCCACTCCCCCCTTATCTCTAATCTCAAGTTCAAACTCTTGGAGAAGGAGCATCCACCGTATGAGGTGGGGCTTAGCTTCAGGTTTCTTTAAGAGGAATCGAAGGCCATCATAGTCAGAAAACACAATCACTTTTGACCCAAGAAGATATGAACGAATTTTTTCCAAGGAAAATACAATATAAAGGAGTTATTTTTTAGTGTTTTTGTAGTTTACCAGTGCAGGTTCAAAGGTAAGTGAGGGATACGCAATGACATGAGGAGCCTTCTCAAACCTTTGTGATAAAACTGCCCCAACTACAAAGCTAGAGTCATCACACATAATCTTGAAGGGGAGATCCCACCTTGGTGGTTAGATGATGGGAGGTGATGTGAGACTTATTTTTAGTGAATTTGATGCATCCTCGCAATTTTTATCAAACAAAAACTCATAATCCTTTTGTAATAATCAAGACAAGGGAAGTGAGATCTTACTAAAGTCTTTAATGAATCGACGGTAAAAACCAACATGACCCAAGAAAGATCAAACCTCATGAACACATTTTGGATATGGAAGGGTTGAAATTAATTCAATTTTTTATTTATCTACTTGAATTACCTCTTTTGAAATAACATGCCCAATAACTATCCCCCGTTCAACCATGAAATGGAATTTCTCATAATTTAATACAAGATCTTTTTCTATGAAACAACAGTGGATAGAATCTAGGTGAGACAAACAGTTATCAAAGGAAGTTCCATAAACTGTGAAATCATCCATAAAAACTTCCATGCAATTCTCTAGGTACCTAGAAAAAATACTCAACATAAAATGCTGAAAAGTACTAGAAGCATTACAAAGAACAAAAGGAATCCTTCTATATACAAATGTGCCAAATATATGGGTAAATGTTGTCTTTTATTGATCCTTAAGGGCTATATGTATTTGAAAATAACTCGAATAGACATCAAGGAAAAAATAATGGGACTTAATAGCCTATTGTTCTAACATTTGGTCAATGAAAGGTAAAGGAAAGTGGTCCTTTCGTGTGGCTTGATTCAGTCAACGGTAGTCAATACAGACTCTCCAACTATTTTTCACACCTGTTAGAACCAATTCCTTCCTTTAATTTGACACAATTGTTATTCGTGTTTTTTTAGGAACAATTGGCACTGGGCTAACCCATTTACTATCAAATATAGGATAAATGATCCCTACTGCAAGTAATTTAATAATGTCCAATTTTAACACTTCAAGGAGAGTGGGATTCAACCGGTGTTGAGATTATCTTATGGGCTTAGCCTCATCATCCAAAAGTATATGGTGCATACAAATAGATGGGCTAATTCTGGGAATATTAGCCAATTTCCATCCTATTACCTTTTTACACTCTCTCAAAAGATGAATCAGTTTTGATTCCTATTATTGAGAGAGGTTATTGTAAATAATGATAGGAAATTTTTCAATACCCTTAAGATGGGAATATTTTAAATTATAAGGAAGTGGTTTAAGTTCCAACACCAAGGGTTTTTGGACTGAGGGAGGAGATTTAGGGGGAGTGAGGTCCATCAAATAGTCTATATGCTCATGTTTATTCTCTAAATATAGAGAATCTATTGAAATGAGATTTGCATAATCATCGACAGTAATGGGTACCTCATAATGAAAACACTCATCAATTAAAGCATAAAATTTACACTTTTCATAACCCACACAATACTCAAAACATGACTCAAAACTCAAATCATCTAAGGGTGAAGAAGAGGAAAATGAATCAGAGTATGGGTTGAGGAGAGAATTGTGCGTGTGTGCATCATTTGAGAGCACTTCCATTGAATAGACAGGAAGAGTGTAGTGCTCTTCAATGGGGTGTTTCATAGCATCGAGGATATTAAAACTTACATTTTCTCCACTGAACTCCATGTAAAACGTACCATTGTGAACATTGATGAGCATCCTTGCTATTTTGAGGAATGGTCTCCCAAGTATGAGAGGGGAATGTCCTTGAGTTTGGGTATCTTCAATATCAAGAATTTAGAAATCGGTAGGGAAGATGATATTCTTCACTCTGAAAAGGACATCCTCAATCACTCATGTTGGATGTGTTGTACTCTGATTGGCAAGTTTCACGACAATACCTATTGGTTGAATCTCTCCAACCTGTAGATAGGTATACACGCAGTGAGGCATTACATTACACTACTAGAAATAAAATATATACCAATGGTTTCAAACCATTGGTATATGCATCAAAACTATTGGTATACTATATACCAACGGTTTTTCAAACCGTTTGTTAGTAAGCCGTTGCGAAATGCCTATACCAATGGTTATTCTCAAACTGTTGGTATATGGAAGTGTAATATTTAGTATGCCAATGGTTTTATAGAAATCGTTGGTATATATTTATACCAATGGTTAATTAACCATTGGGATATATAGTTTATATATAGTTTAAAAATGGTTTAGAAACCGTTGGTAAATAGTATTACCAACGGTTCTTTAAAACTGTTGGTAAAAATATTCTAGAAATACACTTTACCAATGGTTTTGAACCATTGGTATAGTGTATTACCAATGGTTTATTCAAACCTTTGGTAAAAATATTCTCAAAGTACACTTTACCAATGGTTTTAAACTGTTGGTATAGTGTATTTCTAGAAAACAGAACAACAGCCAGCACATCAGCCACCCATCCCCTCCATTTCATACACCTACAAAAACACCTGAAAACAACACTTAAAATAGAACAAAAAATATACCTGCAATAGCACATAAAAACAGCAGACTATTCCAACCATGATATGTTCTACAACATAGTTTTCCCCATTTCAATATTCACATGACAACCACTCTTACAACTAACCCATTTCAATTTCTTTGGTGCAAACAACTCATAATGGTGAGAGGACACTCACATTTCATAGATCCCATGATAGTCAGAGTTACATTTTGAGCATCTGAAAATGGGGGTTGGGGTGTCTAGGTGGTGGGGTGGTGTCCAAGGGGGGTGGGGGCCATCCAAGGCGATGGGGGTGTCCACGAGGGATGTGGTGGTGTCCAAATGGTGGGGTGGTGTCTAGGGGGGGTGGGGGGTGTCCACGGGGGTGGGGGTCCAGGGGGTGGGGGGCTATCCAGGGGGTGGGCGGGCTGTCCACGGGGGTGGGGGACTGTCCAGGGGGTATGGGGTGTCCATGGGGGGTGGGCCGGCTATCCACGAGGGTGGGGGTTTATCTAGGGGGAGGGGTGTCCGGGGGTGGTAGGGTTATCCACGGGGGTGGGGGCTATCCACGGGGTAGGGGTGTCCAGGGGGTGAGCGGGCTGTCCACGGGGGTACAGGGTGTCCAGAGGTTGGTTGTGCTATCCACGGGGGTGGAGAGGCTGTCCATAGGGGTAGTGGGGATATCTAGTGTGGTAGGGGTGTCCAGGGGGTGGGTGGGATGTCCACAGGGGTGAGGGGGCTGTCCATATAGCATCCCGCCTTTTTATAACATAACTTTTCATTACATTTTACACAACCGAGGATCTTTAAGGTTTAGTGTCTTGGAAACCAGGAACTTAAAACATGAAAACATAAAACACCATTCTTAAACACTTGAAAGGCTTCTCCTTATGTTCATACTAGGTTCATTAATACATCTCATAACCTGGGGACATACATCAAAAGAAAGGGTGAGCAGAAGGCCCAGTAAGTGAAATAAGGGAAACATTTAATATGTGAACTTGAGATACATCAACAATTTCATGAAAAAGAACTTTAAGGCATGAGAAAGAAATCATGAGTCATATCATAATATTAATAACATATTTTATAACTTGAATATGTGGATACAACATTTAATATTGACAATCATTTCCGTTTCACCAAGGTCCATCCCCAAGGTGTCATTAAAAATTACCAAGGTTATTCACCAAGGCGTCGTTAAAAATGGTCATCTCTAGAGATTAAGACTTTACCCAATGCATTGGAGCGCTATCAGGGTGAACCCTTAACATGTCTTTATTATCATGTGAGCCACATATATAATCATAAATCATTTCATAAACAACCCATATATCATAAAAGTAATGGGTTTCATTTCATAATCATAACGTTTTAAAAACTGCTTTAAAGACATGATCTTTATGTCACTTTAAACCCACGGAAAGGGAAAGCGGGTCTCATGTATGTAAATCCCAGAATTTAAAATATAAAATTTTGGTATATATGTGAATAACCCTTTAGAAGAAAGAGCTTTGATTATTCACTTAATAAAATAAATGAATTTGAGAATAAGAGAGATACATTTTGAGACGGAAATTATGCAGCATAACGGCTATGTTACGAGGTCTTAGAAAACATTAAAAAGAGAGGGGACATGGGTCACCCAATAATAAATGATCCATAAAACAGTAGGGGGACAGAATATAAAGTATTTAAGAACATGTTAATGAAATTTGAAAGATATACCATATGAAATGAAGAACATGAAAGGAAGACAAAAATAAGATTTCTCTTATGAAAATTTGGCAGCCTAACGGCGTCACTTAAACTTCAAAAAAATGAATTGACGAGATCAAATAGGGTCTCTCATCATATGAACATAAAATATCAGTTTGATAGATATAGAGATCATACCCCAACATAATAAAAAGAAACTTGAAATACTTGACATGAAAATAGATCTTGAAAACAAGAAGGGCGAAAGAACCCCTTAAAAATTCGGCATCCTAACGGCGTCACTTAAACATCAAAAAAATCAATTGAAGAGATCAAATAGGGTCTCTCATCATATGAACATAAAATATCAGTATGATAGATATAGATATCACACCCAAACATAAAAAGTAACTTGAAAGACTTGACAAGAAAATAGAACTTGAAAATGAGAAGGGTGAAAGAATCTGTTACAAAAAATTTCGGCAGCCTAACGGCGCCACTTAAACATTCATAAAACGAAATGATGAGAGTAAGAGGGGATCTCTCATAATATGACCATGAAAAGGGAAGTAATAGGAATATAAAAGAACATACTCCAACATAATAACATGGATCATAAAATAAATGACTTAAAAAAGAGTATTTGAAAAGAAAGAGAGAGTTTGGATCCCTTACCTTAAAACGTAACTCTTAAAACTCAAAGGTTGGGACCTTGAGGGCTTGGGGGCACCTTGGAAGGACTCCTTGGGAGGTAATGAGACCAGAGCTTCGTTTGGGGAGAGTTGGAAGTCGAATGGATGAGAGGATGTCTTGGTATTTATAAGGAAAGTGAGGGGACAAGGCATTAATGGCCAAGGGACACCTCATTGGTGGTATTGGCAAAACCATGGGCTTGCCCATGGTATTTTCCCATGGTATTGGACACTTGGGACACCTCATACAATAATTCATCCCCTTTAGTTGACCATCCATTAAAATATCTCATGACATCATCATGATGCAGTCATGATGTCATTAAACATACCAAAACCCTAAAACTATATTTTTACTATTCACTGAAAATTCAACTTTTTCCGAAAACTCCCAAAATTTCACCTTGACCAAATATCAATGCTATGATTTTAAAAATGAACTCCTTTTTATAAAAATAATTTTCTAAATATTTTTAATTTAATTTTTAAATAAATACACTATTCACTGAAAATTCATTTTTTCAGAAAAATCCCCAAAAATTACCTTAGCATAATATCGATGTTCTGAATTCAAAAATAAAGTCCATTTTATAAAAATAATTTTCTAAATATTTTTAATTTAATTTTTAATTAAAAAACACTATTCACCCGAAAAAATTAATACTTGACTAATAATTTATGAAACTGTTATTTAACCATTTTATTGAATCACATTACTTAATCAAGGTGCCTAGATTATATTAATAATTAAGTTAAGTGAGATTACTAATCCATTTGGTCACATTACTAATCCTTAGCATAAAATCACTATTCATAATTTACTATTAATCAAAAATTAAGTTGATATTATTAGATTCTAAATTTCGTACTGAACATAATTGTAGAAGACCATTTTTTAAAAATCATTACACATTTTTAATTATTTAAGGTTTACATAAACATTTTTAAAATATCATTTTTCTAAAATTCATCAAAAATATGCATAATATATTTATCCAGACATTTGAAAATTCACAAACTTCACCATAATAAGAGAACACAATTTTATTTATAACAAAGGATTACACAAGGCAGTTATGGTCTCGTTACATAGCCCCTTATAACCCCAGAATAGGACCTAAGAGTAAGGTGTGCTAGGGTGATAGAATCTTGGGGTGGCTCGGCCAACATTGCACGAGTAGTAATTTCTATCATTTTGAACTTTTCGCGAAGGCGATTCCGTTCTAGCTTCACACGATGAAGTTCGGCTTGGGTTTGGTCCAGAGAAAAGCCCAGTGGTGCTACCTCCTTCCCAAGTTCTGTTAGATGGGCTTCGATCGGCCCAAGACTACTGGATGATGCCATGAAATCTTTTTTCTATATTAATTGACCAAGATCACTTGTATTTAGAGACAATAATCGAAACGTTTAGTTTCCAGCGGTCATATTGACCAACGGTCATATAACAGTCAAAACCCAACGGTCTCATTTTAATTATACTCATGTTATCAAATGAAACAGTTTTGTTGAGTATAAAAATAAAATAACACACAAAATTAGGAAACAAGATTTATTCAAAATTTTGGGTCGTTACAATCTTCCCCCCTTAAGAAATTGCGTCCCCGTGATTTTTAAAATTGGGATTGGAAATTTCATTGAAAGTCCCACATCATAAAAAGAGTCAGTAACACTATTACTTTAAAAGAAAGAAAGGGAAGTAAAAAGGTCACCCGAGTTAACCCATACTAGGATTCCATTTAGGAAAACATGGACATGGAGGAGAAAACAAAGGGTCAAGTTCTGAGGAAGAGTGATAGAAAACATTATTAGGAGAAAGTTAACAATAAGAAAGTCACAAACTTATGATGGGTTAAACGGTATTTGATTTCCCAGTAGGAAACATTAACAGACAACATTTTTTTTACGTTCCTTTTCATAGTTTTAAAGAATTCATTTACTGCATAGAATAAAACATAGGGAAATATACCTACCTTCAAGTAGAGTTTCATTCTTTAATAAGTTTCTACCAAAAATAATCTTTTCTCCAAATGATGAGCATTCAAATCTACTTGGTATCATCAAAGCACAAGAATCATCTTCTAGAGAATCACATAATCCACCAAATATTAACTATCTATTTCTTCTATTATCCTAAAAATATAAAGGGTAAGATAAAACAACTCTTCAAAAAGAAAGAATCCCATAGGAAGGGAAACTTCTTTAAATCTTCAAAATTCCACGGTACTACCCAAAGTTCATCATAGACCATTCCATAAATAACTGTCCTTAAAATTCCTCAAAATAAACCAAACTAAGATTGAAACCCAAATACAAGAAGGATTTGATAACATAGTCTTCCAAAATAAACATCATCATTCATCTCCAAACAACATCAACCACTCCTAACATCTTATAACAAAAGTAGCTAACCTAAACATATTTTCCCCAAGATAGGTTAATCATTTCCATAGGTAACCTATATTACCATAAGTTTACCTTAAATTCATTGATTCTTAAAAATATAAGTCAACATTTACTCCCAAAAGAAAATACCGTAGTAATATATTTACCTCGATCAAATAGGGTTCCCAAAATAGTGAACGTCTTCCAAAATAATAATCATCTTTTAATCCCCTAATCATATTTTTTTTTCAAGGAGAACAGCTTCACAACATCAACATGTGGTACATAAAAATAGATGTTTTCCTAAATGATATAAAACCATATTAGGTAGTGACTCGATGTTCTTAGAAAACATTAAATATATCTCATGGAGTACGAACTAAAATACAACATGACATAGACAATCATTGTGAATAAGTTACGTGTACTTCAGTCATCATGATCCATATCAGCATAGGACATTCATTGTTCCCTTTTCCTAGAAGATTGTTGATGATCATCATGCTTCTCATCCATTCCAATAGATCATTGACTTGGATAATGTCTAACTTCTCCACATTTACGACATAGAAATGTATAAGGTACATTAGATCGAACCATATCTCTATTCATCACATTATAAATTTTTTAAAGCAATTGGATACTTTATGCCCTATCTTCCCACACTTAAAACATCTCCCGGTTCCTTTGTGACATTCTCCTTGGTGCCTCTTCACACACTTTTTGCAAAAACGAAATTGGTTCTTCTTTCCCTTATCAACTTTATCAGATGAACATCCTTGAGAATTTGTCTTCTTCTTCCTTGATGAATTTAGGAATTCATCTAGGTACCAATTATTAATTGTGATTTTTGATAGCTGGTTTGGCATAATCACAATATGTTCAAATTGATCTCTCGTCATCTCTATCATATTAATAGGAAAATCTTCACATTTCCTATCACATTGGTTGTTGGGACATGTTCTTCCATTTACCGCCATTAACTAAGAAAAGAAATTATAATTAGGAGCTTAAATACATAGCCAATAATCATGAAAAGGAAACTTAAATCATAGAAGGATAAACTTGTAGAAGAAAATTATACCCTAACTTGTGATCCCCTAGGTCCCAATCTAGGTTATCCATGATAATATATTCTTATGTGAATCTTTATTTTATTTTATCTTTGTTCCTTTAATAATGGTTCATACTAAGCTTATGTATTTACCAAAGCATATCCCCCGGGAATGTCGTAACCAAGAGTACAGCAAGTCCTGTTGTCGTGTACCAGTTCCCGTTAGAGTCTAGCTCAAAGCGGTGTTTTCAGGTTTTACCCCTATGTACATATGTGCCAGAGCCACCTCTACCTGCTCGTATCCAGACAGGGATGTATTTGCTTGGCAACCCCTTACTCAATACTCACCAAAATACCAGGAAGATTTCCTATATTTAAACATTTCTATAGGGTTCTTCCTAGAGTTTTCATATCCTAATTTCCACAAATAACTAAACCATACTTTGATACCAACTATAGCATCCCGCCTTTTTATAACATAACTTTTCATTACATTTTACAAAACCGAGGATCTTTAAGGTTTAGTGTCTTGGAAACCAGGAACTTAAAACATGAAAACATAAAACATACTTCTTAAACACTTGAAAGGATTCTCCTTATGTTCATTCTAAGTTCATTGCAGCATCTCATAACCTGGGGACATACATCAAAAGAAAGGGTGAGCAGAAGGCCTAGTAAGGGAAACAAGGGAAACATTTAACATGTGAACTTGAGATACATCAACAATGTCATGAAAAATAACTTTAAGGCATGAGAAAAAATCATGAGTCATATCATAATAAAAATAACATATTTAATAACTTGAAGATGTGGCTACAACATTTAATATTGACAATCATTTCCGTTTCACCAAGGTTCATCCCCAAGGTGTCATTAAAAATTACCAAGGTTATTCACCAAGGCGTCGTTAAAAATGGTCATCTCTAGAGATTAAGTCTTTACCCAATGCATTGGAGCGCTATCAGGGTGCACCCTTAACATGTCTTTATTATAATGTGAGACACATATATTATCATCAATCATTTCATAAACAACCCATATAGCATAAAAGTAATGGGTTTCATTTCATAATCATAACGTTTTAAAAACTGCTTTAAAGACATGATCTTTATGTCACTTTAAACCCACGGAAAGGAAAAGCAGGTCTCATGTATGTAAATCCCAGAATTTAAAATAGAAAATTTTGTTATATATGTGAATAACCCTTTAGAAGAAAGAGCTTTGAGTATTCAGTTTATAAAATAAATGAATTTGAGAATAAGAGAGAGACATTTTGAGACGGAAATTCTGCAGCATAACGGCTATGTTATGAGGTTTTAGAAAACATTGAAAAGAGAGGGGACATGGGTCACCCACGCATAAATGATCCATAAAATAGTAGGGGGACAGAATATAAATGATTTAAGAACATGGTAATGAAATTTGAAAGATATACCATATGAAATGAAGAACATGAAAGGAAGACAAAAATAAGATTTCTCTTATGAAAATTCGGCAGCCTAACGGCGTCACTTAAACTTAAAAAAAATTAATTGACGAGATCAAATAGGGTCTCTAATCATATGAACATAAAATATCAGTATGATATATATAGAGATCATACCCCCAAAATAATAAAAAGTAACTTTAAATACTTTACATGAAAATAGATCTTGAAAACAAGAAGGGTGAAAGAACCCCTTAAAAATTCGGCAGCCTAACGGCGTCACTTAAACATCAAAAAAATCAATTAAAGAAATAAAATAGGGTCTCTCATAATATGAACATAAAATATCAGTATGATAGATATAGAGATCAGACCCCAACATAAAAAGAAACTTGAAAGACTTGAAAAGAAAATATAACTTGAAAATGAGAAGGGTGAAAGAATCTGTTACAAAAATTTCAACAGCCTAACGGCGCCACTTGAACATTCATAAAACGAAATGATGAGAGTAATAGGGGATCTCTCATCATATGAACATAAAAAGGGACATAATATTAATATAAAAGAACATCCTATAACATAAGAACATGGATCATATAAGAAATGACTTAAAAGAGAGTATTTGAAAAGAAAGAGAGAGTTTGGATCCCTTACCTTAAAAAGTAACTCTTAAAACTCAAAGGTTGGGACTTTGAGGGCTTGGGGGAAACTTGGGAGGACTCCTTGGGAGGTAATGAGACCAAAGCTTCATTGGGGGAGAGTTTGGAGTCGAATGGATGAGAGGATGTCTTGGTATTTATAGGGAAAGTGAGGGGACAAGGCAGTAATGGCCAAGGGACACCTCATTGGTGGTATTGGAAAAACCATGGGCTTGCCCATGGTATTTTCCCATGGTATTGGCCACTTGGGACACCTCATACAATAATTAATCCCCTTTAGTCTACCATCCCTTAAAATATCTCATGACATCATCATGATGTAGTCATGATGTCATTAAACATACCGAAACCCTAAAACTGTATTTTTACTATTCACTAAAAATTCAATTTTTTCCGAAAACTCCCAAAATTTCACCTTAACCAAATATCAATGCTCTAATTTCAAAAATGAACTCTATTTTATAAAAATAATTTTCTAAATATTTTTAATTTAATTTTTAAATAAATACACTGTTCACTGAAAATTAATTTTTTTCAGAAAAATCCCCAAAAATTACCTTAGGATAATATCGATGTTTTGAATTCAAAAAAAAAGTCCATTTTATAAAAATAATTTTCTAAATATTTTTAATTTAATTTTTAATTAAAAAACACTATTCACCCGAAAAAAAACTAATACTTGACTAATAATTTATGAAACCGTTATTTAACCATTTTATTGAATCACATTACTTAATCAAGGTGCCTAGATTATATTAATAATTTCTTTAAGTGATATTACTAATCCATTTGGTCACATTACTATTCCTAAGCATAAAATCACTATTCATAATTTACTATTCATAAAAAATTAAGTTGATCTTATTAGCTTTTAAATTTCGTACTGAACATAATTGTAGAAGACCATTTTTTCAAAATCATTACACATTTTTAATTATTTAAGGTTTACATAAACATTTTTAAAATATCCTTTTTCTAAAATTCATCAAAAACATGCATACTATATTTATCCGGACATTTAAAAATTCACAAACTTCACCATAATAAGAGAACACAATTTTATTTATAACAAAGGATTACACAAGGCAGTTATGGTCTCGTTACATAGCCCCTTATAACACCAGCATAGGACCTAAGAGCAAGGTGTGCTAGGGTGATAGAATCTTGAGGTGGCTCTACCAACATTGCACGAGTAGTAATTTCTATCAGTTTGAAATTTTCGCAAAGGCGATTCTGTTCTAGCTTCACACGATGAAGTTCGGCTTGGGTTTGGTCTAGAGCAAAGCCCAGTGGTGCTACCTCCTTCCCAAGTTCTGTTAGATGGGCTTTGATCGGCCCAAGACTACTGGATGAGGCCATCGAATCTTCTTTCTATATTAATTGACCAAGATCACTTGTATTTAGAGACAATAATCGAAACATTTAGTTTCCAGCAGTCATATTGACCAACGATCATATAACATTCAAAACCCAATGGTCTCATTTTAATTATACTCATGTTATCAAATGAAACAATTTTTTTGAGTATAAAAATAAAATAACACACAAAATTAGGAAACAAGATTTATTCAAAATTTCAGGTCGTTACAGTCCAGGGGGTACGGGGTGTCCAGGGGGTGGGTGGGCTGTCCACGGGGGTGGAAGGGTTGTCCAGGGGGTAGGGGTGTCCTGGGTGGTGGGCGAGCTGTCCACGGAGGTGGGGGATCTCCATGGGGGAGGGGGTGTCTAGGGGGTGGGTGGGCTATCCACAGGGGTGGGCGGGGTGTCCACAGGGGTGGGGACTGTCCAGGGGGTACGGGGTGTCCAGGGGGGTGGGTGGGCTATCCACGAGGGTGGCGGGGCTGTCCAGGGGGTACAGGGTGTCCAAGGGAGTGGGTGGGATATCCACGGGGGTGGGTGGGGTGTCCACAGGGGTGGGGGTTGTCCAGGGGGTACGGGGTGTCCAGGGGGTGGGTGGGCTATCCACGAGGGTGGCGGGGCTGTCCAGGGGGTATAGGGTGTCCAAGGGGGTAGGTGGGATATCCATGGGGGTGGGAGGGCTATCCATGAGGGTGGGGGGATTTCCAAGGGGCACAGTGTGTCTAGGGTGGTGGGTGGGGCTGTCTAGGGGGTACGGGGTGTCCAGGGGGTGGGTCGGTTTTCCATGAGGGTGGCAGGATTTCCAAGGGGTAGGGGTGTCCAGGGGGGGTGAGTGGGATGTCCACGGGGGTGGGGGATATCCACAGGGGTAGGGGATGTCTAGGGGGTGGGTTGGTTATCCACGGGCGTGGTGGGGCTGTCGAGGGGGGTGGGCGGGTTGTCTACGGGGGTGGGCGGGCTGTCTACGGGGGTGGGCGGGCTGTCCACGGGGGTGGGGGTTGTCCAGGGGGTACAGGGTGTCCAGGGGTTGGGTGGGCTGTCCACGAGGGTGACGGGACTGTCCAGGAGGTACGGGATATCCACGGGGGTGGGCGAGCTGTCTAGGGGGTGGGCGGGCTGTCTACGGGGGTGGGGGCTTTCCAAGGGGGCATGAGGTGTCTAGGGGGTGGGTGGGGCTGTCCAAAGGGTACGGGGTGTCCATGGGGTGGGTCGACTGTCCACGGGGGTGGAGGGGCTATCCAGGGGGTGGGCGGTATGTCCACAGGGGTGGCGGGGCTGTCTAGGGGGGTCGGGGTGTCCATGGGTGGGGGGCTCTCCAAGGGTGTATGAGGTGTTCAGAGAGTGGGCAGGCTGTCCAGGAGGGTGGGTGGGGCTGTCCAGGGGGAACGGGGTGTCCAGGGGGTGGGTGGGCTGTCCACAGAGGTGGTGGGGCTGTCCAGGGGGGTAGGGGGTATCCAAGGGGGTGGGCAGGCTGTCCACGGGGGTGGGGGGTTGTCCACGGGGGTAGGGGTTGTCCAGGGGGAGGGCGGGCTTTCCACGGGGGTGGGGGCTGTCCACGAGGGGAGGGGCTATCCAATGGGGTGGGCGGGCTATCCAGGGGGGTGGGAAGGGCTGTCCAGGGGGTATGGGGTGTCCATGGGGGTGGGCAGGCTTTCCACGGGGGTGGGGGCTGTCCACGGGGGGAGGGGATGTCCAGGGGTGGGGAGGCTGTCTAGGGGGTGGGAGGGACTGTCCAGGGGGTGGGCAAGCTGTCCAGGGGGTTAGAGGTGTCTAGGGGGGTGGGTGGGGATGTCCAGGGGGTACGGGGTGTCCAGGGTGAGGGTGGGTTGTCCACGGGGGTGGGGGTTGTCCATGAGGGTGGGCGCTATCCACAGGGGTGGGTGGGCTGTCCACGGGGGCGGGGGGCTATCCAGGGGAGGGGTGAATCAGTCACAGCAAACAATAAAGTTTTATTTTTTATAGATAAATAAATAATGATAATGTGACCTACCTAATCAGACATATTCAGGCACAACAAATCAATAAACATCAAAGTTCAATAATATCAGTAAAAAAGTAACAGATCAATCTGTCCCTCATCACCATCACTATCATCAATATCATCATCTGCCTCACCCCCAACCTCATCTCTGTCCCCATCATTGTCCCCACCCTCTTCAACACCCTCCTCATTTCCCTTATACTCAGCCTTAGCCTCCTCATCTCCCTCCTCCTCCGCCTCAGCCTCCTCCTCACCCTCCTCCTCCGCCTCGGCCTCCTCCTCTCCCTCCTCCTCTGCCTCGGCCTCCCCGTCACCATCGTCTCGACCAGTACTAGAACTTCCACCTGGTGCACCATATGTAGAACTCATAGATTAAATATATTCATCATAATTTGTACTGGCCTCTGGTAGAAGTGTTGGACATAAAACTTCCATCAGTTTCATAAATGCAGTGTTTTCCCTAGAAGATTGTTCTGCCATCTCTATGGCCCTTTTCTCAGCATGTTCTGCCAGTGCCTTAACCTTCTGGAACTTGGTGGCACTACAAATCTTACCTGAGGAGGTCCAATAACTCATTGTAAATATACTCTTCCCAGGTCGATAGCGTACTCTACCAGGGTGCTCATCTTCCAACACCTGATGTAAGTGATCATTTGGCCCAAAATTGTCAGGTTCCTGTGCATCAAGGGCCTCTAAAGCAGCCTGTTAAAAATATAAATAGATTATTAAGTTACATAATAGAGATTAAAAATTTAAATCTACAAAGTAAAAATTACAATTTGCTGCTGATTGGGTTCATTAACCGCACTTCCATCTTTCTTCCTTCTACTCGAGCAAAATAGTTTTGCTCGAGGCACACATCCTTCTATATTCAATTTATGCCTCTACAATGACATTGAATGTAGGAAACCATAATTAAAAATAGGATACCAAAAATTAATTTCATAACTAAAATTATATAACAACTTTAGAAATCAAATAAATTATGGAGGAAGCAATAGAAAGTGGAAGTCGTAAAGAAAAATTATAAATTGGCATACATGTTGCCTCTCATGATCTAGCATCGTAGTACGTCCCAATGTGTGGAGGTTTTTTTTAGCATCAATTTTTTTTTTAATTTATTCTGGATGATTCCTAAATAAAATTCAATAATCAGTATTAATTAAAAACATGAATATTTTCTTTTAAATACCTCTAATGTGATTAATACCTTAAACTGGCTAGTCGTCCAATGAGTAATCATCTTTTGATACTGTTCTAACAGACAATCATCCATGACAGGGACCACCTCTAGCTTTATGCCAACTATAACACGCTATCCAATATATAACTCGTTCTTGTAAGCTCTTCAAATCTCACCTAAATCTTTTAGGCGTGCTGGTCGTGCACCCTCACCATCAGGGAAATTAAACCGAAGCTGTCACAAAAATATTAATTCATATAAATATAAAAAATAATATATTGCATTAAATACAATAGATTTTTTTACCCATATATCTACCCAAGCTTTATCCTTGACTTCATTTGGAAACTTTCTCCAAGAGAGCGGGCTGACATGAATGATGTCGGAGTATTTGGAAAGCTTCCCCAAAAAACTCCGACATTGTTGCCCTAATTTTTCAATCATTTGACTATCTTCATTGTAGTCCACCATCAAATGTGTATGGTGGTTCTACACCGCATGCAAGCGTGTAGGCCCCTGCCCCCGCCTCCTATTAGTAGATGTATCTGTTATGAAATAAAATAAAATATTTTATCAATACATGTTATAATGAAAATAAATAATGGTGTAAAAATTTGTTAGGTTTGTATAAGTATACATGTAATAGTCTGATCAATGGGTGCTGCTGGATCTGCAAAAACTGAAGGAACACCCTATATAGGTGGAGTGGGTCCTAATGTATGCTTCTTAGGGACAGACTCTGGCTAAGCAAGAGTCAAAGAAGATGGAATATAAAAGCCCAAAGAGAAGGAAGTAGAAGTAAAGTAAGATGACAGGGGAGGGTGGTCGAATGCTATATGGGGAGTGGGAATCATCATCGGATATGGTACAGATGGGTGAGGAGGCTCAGATGTAAAGGGTGGTGAAAAAATGGGAGGACTAAATATCCTGTGTGTCCTTAACAACACATCGGGATTAGAATGTGGGATGGATGGTATTCCAATGGGAGGGGAAGGTTCTAATCAGGTATGATGACTAGATCGTCTAGCTGTCGTATTACCCCCCCTCATACGAACACCCTGAGTACTAGGACCACTACTAGGATGTTCATCAAATAATTGTCTCCTAATAGATGGATCCTGCAAAAATTTTGAAAACAAAATTAATCACATGACATTATATATTATTTAAATATATATATATATTTGAAATAAAATAAAAACTAGAAGCACTAGTGGTGGAATTCCCAGCTCAGTCATGCGATGATTGTTGTCCATCATCTATTTCTATCACCTCTCTTCAATTGTTTTCATTTCCTGCATTTGAAAACAAAAATGGAAGTAATTAGAAAAGGATAACTAATGTGTAACCAAAAAAATAAAATAAATGAGAGGGAATAGGGGGATTCATGGATAATTTAACTATCTATTGTTTTAGGTGAGCTTGAACAGATATATAATGAATTCAATAAATCATACAAGATGTAAAAAAGAAATTTAATTTTTAGTATAATGGTTATTTACTAAGTGTCATCAGTCTATTAAAATCATGGAACATTGATTCTACCAGATTCATAAGGGGTAAAGACATTGTCAAAATTAAGGAAAATTTTAATTTCTTTAACCCAGGTAGATGATGCAGGTTTCTATACATGTTTTGAAGAATGATACAAACCATCATGTTCATTACCTGGTAAAATGTTAAAGAGAGGTCTTAGAGTTATACTAATTTTATACAAATCACTGTTGAAGCATTGAAATGTTCACCAAGTTAGGAATGTTGGTTTTGTAGGTTTAAATACAGTTCAGTTCCAAATTAGAAAATGCAATTAAAATAAAATTTCAACCAATAAACATTGAAAATTTACATAACAGTCAAGTTAGATGCAATATATTTGTAATCAATATTAAATCAATTTGAATAGTACCCACCTTAACAACCCAAGTCGAGGTAAACCAAAAGAATTGAGAACATGAATGGATGATTTTATATATTTCCCACCACAACTTCAGGTTTATGGTCAACTCTGACAATTGAGCTATTGGAGTCATAAAAATTAATAAATGGATCATTTTCAATGGCAGTAGGGATGGTGTCAATTCCATCATCACCATCATTAAAAATATTTCTTGGAATTACTTCAATTACGAAACCAAATTCCGGTCGAAGGTGGTATTTGACATAAAAAACTTGTTTTTCCATTAATGCCAATACATATGGTTCATCAGTAGCAAGAGTGTGAGTCATATAAATTACTCAAAATCCACAATCATCAATAAATGTTTCATGCCTCTTCATCGAATCAAACCATATCATTTCATCATCGTAAATCATCTATGAGAATAATAATTCAATATTATTATTTTTTCAACGACTCCATAATAACCTACATTTTCAAATCACAATCTACTATCTGATGTAATAGCATAACATTCTGTTGTGGTAGTAACCATAACACAATCATGTTGTGTTCTCATGTTCTTTTCTCATTTAGTGATAATAAATTTGTACCCATTGATAACAATTGATTTACAGTCACGAACCACGGTATTAGGACCAAAAGCCAAAGCTCTTATTTTCTCAGAGACAGAGTTAGTAGGAAAACTCAATACCTGAAATATAAATGAATATTAAACTTAATTAAATATTTTATTAATTATTTTAAACATTAATATTATTACCTTCAATTTTAACCAAGAATAAAACTCTTTGCTATACAAAGTCTCACTCCTTCTCAAAGATAAAGAACGATGCTTTCTATTTATCATCACTTTATATTCCCTGTAAATAAAAATAGGAATAGTTTAACATATATATATATAAGATATAAATATTAAATTTACTTACAAGATGTAGTCATCGAAAAAATCATAGTTGAATAAAACTGTGCGATGTTTTATCTCCCACTCTTTAAGGATCTATGTCGTCAATGTATATGATCCAGGAATTCCTCCTGTTTGAGGAAGTGATAGAAAACTAGGTTCAATTTTCTCATACTGTTCTTCTTCATTTCTCATTGTTCTGTTCATTCTTTTAGTAAGATCAGACAAATACATAGAGTATAAATCCATACATTCTTGATACAATTAACCGTTCATGATAGAACCTTCGGGATGATTCCTATTACGGACATAAGAATTTAATGTGTATATATTTCTTTCAGTTGGATACATCCAATGAAAATAAATAGGTCCTCCAATAATTATTTCAGTTGTAATATGGATTGTCAGATGTAGCATGCATGCGAAAAATGATGGAGGAAATACTTTCTCTAACTCACAAAAAATTAATGGGGCATCTACCAAAAATTTTTTCAAGAAATACTTAGACAAATTCTTAGCACAAAGATCTCTAAATAAATGGCAAAACCGAATAACAGCCACCCTTAAATTATTGTAAAAAAGATGATGAATTGTAATTGGAATCAACTCATGTAGAAGGATGTGATAATCATGAGTCTTTAAATATTTTATCTTTAACTCTATTATATTGACCCGTTTAGATATGTTACTTGAATAGCCATTAGGAACTTTAATAGTCTATATTACTTCTAGAAATTTCTTTTTTCTGTAGGTGTCATCACATAAGAATCACATGGAACTTTCCATTTATTTTCATTGATATGCACATGATGCAATCCTGGTCTGATGCCTCAATCCACCAAGTCGCGCTAAGACTGTAAATCATCTTTTTTATTTCCCTTAACATTTAGAAGAATCAAAAGCAGCATTTCACATATATTTTTTTCAATGTTCATTGCGTCTAAGCAATGATGTAACAAATTGGTTGACCAATAAGGAAAATCAAAGAAGATACTTCTCTTCTTCCAATTGTAACAGGTTTCAATGGAAAAATTCTTTCTATTTTTAGATTTTATTTGACCCTTCCCGAATAAAAAACTGAAATCTTTCAATTCATTAAGAACATAAGTTCCAGAATACGCTGAGGTGGATCATCGGTCTCCATGGTATTTTTAAATCTTCGATGATTATTTTTATATGGATGGTCCATTGGAAAGAATCATTGATGTCACATAAAACTGAAACTACAATGATGTTTCAGTCTTCTAGATCATGTATTCTTCATACAAACAAGACATGATAGTTTTCCTTTCATGCTCCATCGAAACATCATTACATAAGTAGGAAAATCATTGATCGTCCACATAAGGGCAACACGCATCTAAAATATGTCTTTCGAACATTCATCGTATGTGTGAACACCCACATCCTAAAGAAATTTCAACTCTTTTATTAAAGGTTTCATGTATACGTCTATATCATTGTTAGGATCAGAAGGGCCAGATATGATTATACTCATGAAAGTGAAAGGTTTTTTCATACACAACCATGGGGGAAGATAATAAATGTGTATAAAAATTGGCCATGTGTTGTGCAATGTAATAATCTACCCAAACGAACTAAAACTATCACATGAAAGACCCAACCTCACATTATGCATGTCAGCTGCAAAATCAGGATATTGTGCATCAAATCTCTGCCATGAAAATCCATCTACAGGTTGAACCAACTCATCATCAGTCTTCTTTCTCTCGGTATCATGTCATCACATTTTTATTGATATATCATCAGACATAAAAAGATTATGAAGTTTGGGGATCAATGGAAAGTGCCACATTACTTTCTGTGGAACACGGGATGGTGTTCCATCATCTTTTGGCTTCTAGTGGGATGTGACACATTTTATATAATCATTTTGTTTAGTAGTTTCCACCCATAATAAACTACAATCTTTTGGGAAATCGGGAATTTTGTTTCTTGAAAATCTAATTTCCTCAACTAACTTCCATGCCATATAGTGGTTTGAGGGAATATCTGCATCATCTGGAAGTAAGTCCTTCAAGAAGGTAAGAATTTAATATATGGAATTATTGGAAACCCCATACATAGTTTTCCCATGAAACAATCAGATTAAAAATTCCATCTTTTTCATTTTACCGCATTGTCGATATACTTGAGTCATGGTAGCATCATTCAATTTTTTATCCCTGACAACATCATCATTTTTATTAGACGCATCATGTGTGCTCATATCGAAATCTTCTTGGGTTGGAATCCTTTCTTTTTCATGATGAAGAATAAATGGAAACCA
Source organism: Viscum album (assembly GCA_963277665.1). Lineage (NCBI taxonomy): Eukaryota > Viridiplantae > Streptophyta > Magnoliopsida > Santalales > Viscaceae > Viscum > Viscum album. The sequence goes on from OY728157.1 coordinate 870,745,199, forward strand.
AACATATAACAAATTCCCCAATCTATTCCTCTCATTTGGATCATCATCAATTTGAGATTTCATTTTCTCCCCATTGTGATACCACATAGAGTAGTTTGATTGAAAACCATATTTGGTTATGTGGTAGTTGACTTCTTCATGGCTCAACCAAGGTCTTCCAACATAATTGTAACAGGGGCGGTGTATGTGACCATTATCTAAATCATTGTTAAATGAAAATTCTAAAAAGCTTTCCAAATTGTTTTGAAAATCGCTTGAAATCTGATCGGTTTCATACATCCAAATTCTATCTATTCTGTAAAAAAATTGTTATAAGTCATTTCGTCAAAAGAAATTCAATAAGATTGAAGTTTCATCGAAAATATATTTAAGTAAATGAGAATTGTTCACTTTATATGAAACCATAACTGCCACACTACTCTATATGAGAATTATAATATAAAAAACAACAAAATAATATATTTATAACAAAATATATTTGAAGAACTATACATGAGTGTAAAAGATCATGTACACTTAAGGAGGAGAATTATTTAGGAGTTGAGTAAATTTTAGATCAAAGAAATTTTAAATTTTTGTAGATTATTTGAGTGATCACAAACACTGCCCAAGGGGGTGGGGGTGTCCAGGGGGTATGGGGTGCCTAGGGGGGCGGCGAGGCTGTCTAGGGGGTCGGAGGTGTCCAGGGGGTAGGGGGATATCTAGGGGGGTCGGGTGTCCAGGTTGGCAGGCTGTCCGCGGGGGTGGGGCCTGTCTAGGGGGTACAGTGTGTCCAGGGGGGGTGGGCTGTCCACGAGGGCGGCGAGGCTATACAGGGGGGTAGGGGGTGTCCAGGGGTGCGGGGGATTTCCTGGGGTGGGGCTGTCTAGAGAGGTACGAGGTGTCCAGGGGTGGGACGAGTGTACAGGCGGTGTGTGGGGCTATCCAGGGGGTATGGCGTGTCCATGGGGATGGGCAGGATATCCACGGGGGTGGAGAGGCTATCTAGAGGGTATGGGGTGTCCAGGGGGTGGTGGGTTATCCACGGGGGTGGTGGGGCTGTCCAGTGGGGTCGGAGGTGTCCAGGGGGTGGGGGGGCTTTCCAGGGGTGGGGAGTGTTTGGGGGGATAGGGGTGTCTGAGGTTAGTGGGTTATTGTCTAGGGGGGAGGGTTGTCCATAGGGTTGGAGGGATATTCAAGGGGTATGGGGTGTCCAGGGGGTGGGCGGGCTATCTACGGGGGTGGCGGGGCTATTTAGGGGGGCGGGGTGTCTAGGGGTCGGGGGGATTTCCAGGAATGGGGGATGTATAAGGGGTATGAGGTGTCCAAGGGGTGGGCGGGCTATCCAGGGGGTGGCGGGGCTGTCCAGGGGGTACGGGGTGGGTGGGCGGGCTTTCCACGGGGGTGGCAGGGTTGTCCAGGGGGGGTACGGGGTGTCCAAGGGGGTGGGCGGGCTGTCCACAGGGGGTGGGCGGGTTGTCCACAGGGGTGGCGGGGATATCCATGGTGTTGGTGGTGTCCACCCCCAAACTAGGGTCGTAAAATCCAATCTATATCCAATTGTAGCATGATTTCAAGCCTATTATAGATGACCGAGAAGACTGTTGGTGAAAACCATGAATATCATACATATAAATCACAACACACCCAATTGTAAACACACATCCAAATATCATACGTGGATTGGATTTTATGAGCCATGTTTCGATGGTACTCTACTCATAGTAGTATGAGCCTTGTTATATCATTAGGTGATATGGAGTTGTAAGAATGTTAAATTTTTATGATATCAATATGGATAGTGGATAAGAACCTGAGTGAGATTTCTTTACAGAGATCACTTCTTCATGGAAGGGTAAGAGTGAGTGTTGGTATGGAACTTCAAGAAAAGTCTTAACATGTGAAAGCAACTATATATTGGTTATATGTGATTCCTATTTTTTATAGAGTATCGGAGTGGACATCCCCACACCCCCCCCCCCCCCCACCCACACCCAGCAGCCCCCCCTACCCCCCTGCATCCCCCCCCCCACCCGGATATCCCCCCCACCTCACCTGGACCCCCCACCACCACCACCACACCTGTAAAATCCCCCCCCCCCTCCTCCCTGGACAACCCACACCCCCTCCCCCACCTGGAAATCCCCACCCCCACCCCCTTGACATCCCACCTCCCCCCCTCCCCCACCTAGATAGCCCACCCTCCACCACCCCTGGACATCCCACACCCCCCTCCCCTACATCCCTCCTACCCCCCCCCCCAACAGCCCCCCTGGACAGCCCACCCCCCACCCCCACCTAGACAGCCCACTCCCCCCCCCACCCCCACTAGACAGCCCCACCCCCTCCTTGGACAGCCCATACCCCCCTCCCCCACCTAGATAGCCCACCCCCTGGATAGCCCACCCCCTCCCTGGACATCCCACACCCCCTCCCCTAGACCCCCCCCCCCCCCCACCACCACCACCACCACCACCACCCACACCCCCACCTGGATACCCCCCCCCCCCCACCCCCACCACCCTGCACCTGGACAGCCCCCACCCCCCACCTGGATAGCCCACCCCCCTCCCTAGACACCCCACACCCCCCTCCCCCACCTGGACAACCCACCCCCACCCCCCTGGACTGCCCACCCCCAGTGTTTTCAAAGGTGTGCGGCGCAATAAGGCACAAAGGCCTCTTGGGAATGCGGTGCGAGGCACGGCGCAAGATGAAATTAAGGCACAAGTGCACATAATTAAATATATACAATTTCTAAAAATATTTTAAATTAAAAAACTTAAATTCAATCAAAATAATAAAAATTAAAATACATGCTGATAATTTTTAACCAAATCGTAATCAAATAATCAATCATTAAGAACCTAAACATTAAAATCATCATGTTATGTTATATGTCTTCTGTAATGTTAAATGCATTTCTACTATTCTTTTCTATGTTAAATGAGTTTGAGAACTTAAACATCAAAATCATCATGTTATGTTAAATGTGTTTAATGTTATTCCTTTCTTTCTTCCGTTCGAGAGATTTTTCTATTTTTATAGAGTTTGATTTAGTTCTTATTTTATTAATTTATTAAATGTTATGTTATATTTAGGGATATACAGCTCACTTTTGAGAAAATATCCCCAATTTCCATCAGTCCCTCTAAGAACGATCTATATTGCTTGCACCCACAATTTCCATTGGCTCTCCCATGATTTCCCTCAATTTATCCGATTTCCTCCTACCCACGATTTCCATCGCACCCCTAATTTCCGATGGCACTCCCAATTTCCATTGGGCCCTCGATTTCTGCCACCCCTCTAAGAACAATCTCCGTTACCTTATTCCTCCCAATTTTGGGGGCTACTGGTGTGCCTTTTCTGAGCCTCACGCCATAGCGCCTCTCAAGTAATTGCACAAGGCGTGCACCAAAGGCGCGCCTCAGGGAGGTTGCCTCGCATCTCCGATGGTGAGGCACACTGGGTGTGCCTTGCTGTGCTTCACACCAAGGCATTCTAAGGCATGTGACTTTGACAACAGTTCCCACCCCTACCCCCTGGACAGTCCACCCCCCCCCCCCAGGATAGCCCACACCCCCTCCCCCACCTGGACAGGCCACACCCCTCCTTGGGCAGCCTATACCCACCTCCCCCACACCATTGTATCCCCCCCTACCCCCCCTGCATCCCCCTACCCCCTGGACAACCCACCCCCCACCTTTACAACCCTCTATATCTGGACATCCCCCCTTACCCCTCTTACATCCCCCCTTAGGGTAATTTTATTTAAAATCATTTTATTCATTAAGAAAGGCAAACCATCATGCATTATCCATTTCATTCCAAACAACCCATTCAATTTATCAAAACATGACAAATTCAATTTATCAAAACATGAAAACTTCAATTTATCAAAACATGACAAATTTAATTTATCAAAACATGAAAAATTTAATTTATAAGGCTCTGTGGGTCACTTAGGAAATATCATTGGGGAAGGGGGAAATCAACTACATTGTTAATTCCAATTTAAAAATTGGGCTAAACACTTTGGAGGTGTGGTGGTGTCTAGGTGGTGTGGTGGTCTCCAGGGGGGCTATCTAAGGGGGTGGGGGTTGTCCAAGAAGGTGGAGGGTGTCCAGGGGGTGGGGGTGTCTAGGGGGTGGAGGCTATCCAAGGGGGTGGGGGATATCCATGGGGGGTGAGAGGTGTCTAGGGAGGGTGTGGGTGGGGGTGGGGGTGTCCAGGGGGTGGGGAGAGGGTGTTGTCCAAAGGGTGGGGGTGTCCAAGGGGGTGGATGTCTTGGGGGTGGGGGGAGGGAGTTGTCCAAGGGTTGGGGGTGTCCAGGGGGTGCAGGTGGTGGGGTTGTCTAATGGGGGGTCCAGGGGGTGGGGGTTGTTCAGGGGGGGATGTGTCTAAGGGGTGGGGGTGGGGGGTGTTCACAATTCCAATCCATCACCCAACCAACCGCCAATTCGTCCTCAATATCAATACCTTTACCATTATTCCTTGAACAAAAACTATAAATACAAAATCCAAATCCAATTTTCAAATAAACTAAAGTCCATATAAACTACCATATCACCCCACTAAACAAACCCTTTACCATGTTGTATGTGAAGAATAAAAAGCAAAAAAAATCAAAGGGTTCGCTACTCTATAGACCACAGGAACTCTAATTTATCCCAAATCAAAATAGAAAACAGAGAAAAAAAAGTAGAGGGAGAACACTAAAACTAAGGTAACACTTGCTAATTTGAAGTGTATAAATAACAAATTGATTTATTGAAGATGGATCTATGGCTGGAAGGATTTTCACGGATGAGAAAACTTCAGGAGGAGCTTTGGATTAGGGTCTGTAATCGGGCTAAGTGGGAGCTGGGGTGTAGGGTATTTGGGGGAAAACTTTCCCAATATTTTTTAAAAAACCATTGGGAAAGCCTCTATTCACCAATGGTTTATTAAAAACCGTTGGTATATCTTAGAGTAAATAAAGATTTCCCAAAGGTTTTGTCAAACCGTTGGGAAATATTAACTATATTAACACATTTCCAACAGTTTGAACAAACTGTTGGAAAGTGTTTCCTTTTTTTTACAGTATACCAATGGTTTGAAGAAACCGTTGGTATATATCCATTGGGAAAACATCCAATCCCAGTAGTATTAATGGAAGCACCTAAATCTAAAAATGCATCTCAAAAGAATGTCTCCCCTATGGTACATGGTATTGTGAATGTGCCTAGATCCTTGCATTTGGTTAGCATTGCTGGTTGAATCAAAGCTGAGACATTCCTTCCCAAGTTGAATCTCTCATTCCCTTTCATCCTCCTTCTATGGGTGAAAATCTCTTTGATAAATTTGGCATAACGGGGAATTTTCTTGACTGCATCCAGTAAAGGAATGTTAACTTAAAATTTTTTAAATGTATCCATTATTTTAGTATCAATATCATTATAAGAATTTTTCTTAGATTTAGAGAGACTTTGGGGAAAAGGAAGAGGAATGGAATGTTCATTTGAATCATCAATGATAATTTTATTACACTTTTTATTTTGTTGTTCTTCATTGGAATCTTTTATGGATGGATAAAGAGTGTTTTCAAGAGGAGGATATACATGTTTCATAGAATTAGTAGAAGGAGAAACTTTTTTACCACTATAAAGTGTAACTGCACATACGTTACCTTTTTCCTTCGGATTGGAAATGGGTTGGGATAGTATTTCTCCATAACCTTTCATCTTAATCTCACTGGTGGTGTTCTCCAATTGTCTCACTTGAGTTCGTAGGTCTTGAATTTCTGATTGTGTGGTCTGTTGGAACTGGAGGTTCTGGGTTTCCATTTGTTTCACCATGTCCTCAAGGATTGGTTCAGATTTGGGAGGAAGGGGGTGATTGTTTTGAGAATCTGAAGGATAAGAAGGTTGGATACCTTGGCCTTGTTAATACCAATTTTGCTTTGGGTAGCTTTATTTTCCTCCTTGTTGATACTGGGGTTGTGCTTTCCACCTAGGGTTTAGATTTGACCTAAATGGTTCATGCTTGAATGGAGGTGCTTGTTGGAATGGATGCCTAGGGAACACAGCTGAACAAGACTTAGGTTAATCTTGAATTTGTGGGAACTAGTTAGAAAAATGAGTATTTTCATAACAAATACCACAATGTAATGGAATTGGAGGAGATTGTGTGTCACCTTTTTATTTATCTAATTGCCTTATAAGGGTATTCATGTCATCAAACTTGTTATCTACCTATTGTTCTAGAGATGAATGACTTACCTCATGAACTCCTCGAGTTGGTTCAATAGCTCGTGTACCAAATTGTTGTTCATTTTGAGCCATGTTGGCTATTAAGTCCCGAGCAGTGGAAATAGTTTTATCAACTAAGGAACCACAAGATGAAGCATCAATTATTCCACAATCTATGGGGATAAGTTCCTCATAGAATTGTTGGATTAACAGTTTCTCACTAATCTAGTGGTGGGGGAAGCTTGAGAAAAATCTTTTGAATATCTCCTAGTATTCATGAAGGGTCTCTCCTTGTGATTGCCTAATTCCATATATTTCTTTCCTAATTGATGCAGTTCGGGAGTCAGGGGAGAACTTCTCTAAAAAGAGTCATTTAAGGTAATTCCAACCCCCAATCGTGGTAGGAAAATATTATTTCCAATATTTTTCTACACCATCAAGGGAGAAAGGGAAGGCCCTAAACATAATTAGGTTCTCAGATACACTTTGGGGTTTCATGATGGAGCACACTATGTGAAACTCCTTAAGGTGTTTATGAGGGTCCTCACCAGGAAGACCATGGAATTTAAGAAGAATGTGGATGAGGAATAATCTTAGCTCAAATTTTGATGATTCCTTAGGATATTGGATGTACGCAGGTTGGTACTTCACATCCGGGGTGGTCAATTCTTTTAAGGTTTGATTATTTGTAGCCATGTTTTCTTGGGTTTGATTCGGTTCAATTTTTGATTGGTTTATGGCCACTAGAGGTTCAAAAAGGGGATCCTAGTTATTACTTTATTGACCTTCTATAGATTCATTTACTTGTGAATGGAGTGATTTTTCAATTTCAGGTTCAAATTCAAGTAGTGTTTCTTTACCATATCTTGTCACGCAACAATGATGTCTAGTTTGATTGATTGTTTTTTTGTTGTTGTTGTTTTTTTTTTAAGGAATATGAATGAAATAAAAAATAATTAAGAAATTAAAGGATAAAAAAACGATAATTTTATAGTATAAAATTAGAGAGAGAGATATGGTGAAGAAAAATAAAGAGAGAGAGAGAGGAAGAACACACAAAAACAACTAAAATTAGAAACAAAAAAACCAAAACCAAAACAATCGAATGGGGGGGTATTAAAAGAGGTAATAATTAAGAAGTAAAATAAATAAATAAAATCAAATAAATAAAAAATGATCTTGGATCCCCATCAATGGTAATAAAATTTGATCGCGTTGTTGAGTGCGTCAAATTAGCTTTTTAGTTTTAACTAGAATTTATGCAGTATAGCAGCAACCCTAGGTCATCTATCGATGGAGCCTTAGATCATTAATTTCAAAATTTGGTTCTATTTATGAAATTAAAAAGGGAAATGGTGTTTTATAATACTTGGGTTTGATGATTAAAGATGACAATAGAAAATGAAAGTGATAAAACAAAGTAGAAGTAAACAAGATTAATTGAACGTGATCAACTCCGGGTACTCTCATGATGCTCATCCTTTATCGCTTCATGAGATAGAGTAATGATCTTTTAATACCTGGTTTTTAACACCTATAACCAAAATTTTACTGATTTTATACTAGGATACCTCCTAGGGTTCAGTAGAAAACACACAATGATTCACTGGACACCGCTGATGATTGGGTGATTTGTGTTCAACTTCATAATCGAAACTCACCAAGGAAACACACAAAGAACTCAATGTGATGTCCAGGTTTGTATTTTATTTCTTTGTGATACCATGACATAAATTTACATGGATTTATAGTGCTTATGTGAGTTCAATTGACCAATATGAACCACACAAACACAACAATTGAGTGATGGAAGAAAAAGGGATGAAAGGTGTGTAAAAAATCACATGAAAGGGTACCCCCAAACATGACCATTTGAGTTTGAGTATAACATAACAGTATATAACTTAATTAAATAAAAATATAGGATGAATAAAAACAAAATACAAACCTAGAATTAAAAACACCATTCAGATATTACAATATTAAGCTCGGAATTTACAACATGTTCCTCCTCAGGTGACCATAAGGGGTTCAGAAACCCATGGGAGGGGAGGAAGAAGAAGATGTTAAATTAGCACTTCACATATCCTCTAAAACTTAAAATATTGGTGGGAGGACTCCTTTGGGACTCTAAAATGGATGCACCTTGCCTCTTCTTCGAACTCCCAAATGGGGTGCTCAAGGTTCCAATTTATAGGCAAAGTGGGAAGTGGTTTTGGGAACCATGATTTCACTAATCCTCTTGGTTCATGGTATTGGCCGGTTATAAAGTCTTAAATCACTTTTTAAAAAACTAAATAGGTGTTTAAAAACACCGTGTCTAACTCCATGTCAAATTTGGGGGCCATATATGGAATATAATAAGAGATATTTTGAAAATACAGAGCCAAAGTTTTGTCCCCATTCAGATCCACTTTATTGAATAGATCAGTTTGTATAAGAATTTTAATGAATGAATTGGTCTTTGGTTCTTTCATATGAAATTGAGATCATTAGATTTGGGACTGTCCCAAAAAGTTTCATCCCATTTTAATGCACATTTTATTAACCATACGTTTTAGTCTACTAGTGTGCTTGGATCATGTGCAGATTGGCCCATTTTTCTTGGACTTCATCATAGGTCCTCCAAATCACATCCACCTATAATATAATTATCAAAACAAGTAACATTGGCCTTTTTAACAGTGTTAAATAAAAAATAATTTAATCAAACTTGGAGTGAAATTTTTTATTATACTTTTAATTTTCAATACAAAACAAGTTCAATACATTGGTATAAGGGTGAAATAAAAAAGTGAATCATGGTACGATCAATCTAGAATATATGTACATAGAGGAAACAGCCCCAAAGACACTGTATTAATATTGAATCATTCGAAAACTAGTTCATGAAAATGGGTCTTATTGCACACCTGGTTTGACACTCTTAGGGGATATTCTTTTGGAATTCATAAACTCTTCATGAACCATCGTGGATTATTTAAATATAAGTGACTATTAATAACCTAGGATAAAACTAAGGTGTTATAGTTTAAATAAGTTTTCATAATTTAGACATCCTATAAGTTTTTTTTCATGATTATGTGGTTTTCCACATTGATGATTGTTTCTTACTCTATGATTTTTGGTTTTAGTCGATGGTTGGGACCCAAATGAACTTTGTTAATGCTGAGTGTGATGAAAAATGAAATAATTTTGAGCATCCAAATTCTATGGGAGCTAGAATAAAAAACCTCATTGATATGCTCAGATAGATTTCTCAAGCTACTAATATGATAAACTTACAAAAAATAAAAGGAGGGAACAACATTCTGTTGAGTCCTTCATAAGGCAACATCCACCTTCTTTCAGTGGTTATTTTTATCTTCTAGTGGCTGAATAATTTATTGGTACTGTTGAAAATATATTTTCCACTATATAATGTTTGGAACATGATAAATTCATTATGGTTTTTTATCATTTAAATGGAGAAGTGGACCATTGGTGGACTCTAATCAAGAATATGAGGCAATAAGATGAAATTTAATCCTTGGATTGGGGAAAGTTCAATAACTTATTATTTAATAAGTACTTTCCTCATGTTATTCATAAAAAATGGATAATGAGTTTCTTAATTTAAATAAAAGGGATGATGAATCTGTTGGTACCTATAAAGCCAATTTTACAATACTTGTGAGGTGTGCTTCTGGAATTATCATCCAACTTAAAATTAAGTTTGATCAATTATTTGGTGGCTTAAATCCAAGCCTTATATGGGGGTTATCCAAAAGATACTTTAGTAGATATGAATATATTGGGAATTGTTCAATCAAGGTTGAAATAGAGGTTGGAGTTACATATCAATCTCATGTTTTTTATAAGAAAAGGAATATAGAGTTTAAAAGAAAATCTAAAAACCATAGAGAGAATAATATGATCTTTCCTTTATACTCTAATTGCGGGAAGAATCATGGAGGAAATTTTTTCAAGGGGTCTAAAAAATGTTTTTAAGTGTGGAAGGGAAGGTCATTTGGAATTTGATTGATGAAGTGATGAGAATAAGTTATCTAACAATATGAATGGATAAAAATATTCACAGAATTCATCTCCCCTACTTCGGTGCTTCAAGTGTAAATAGAATGGGAATTATGTTAACCAGTTCCCAAATTAAAAGGTTAATGATGATGATCGATGTCTGAAACCTCTTAAGTCAAGTGACAAGGTAAAATATCATGAAATCGTTATTTCTGATAAGGGGTGTGATAAAAACATGGTGAAAGATACACTTACCATCCACTCTAAAAATTCTAATGTATTATTTGATTATGGATCTACCCACTCTTTAATATCTAAAAAATTTTCTAAGGGTATCATGATTTTACAAAAATGGTTATATGTGGAATTAGGAGTTCAAATCCCTAATGTAATGATGATTGCATCTTAATTATATGATACATATTTGATTGATTTTTGTGGTAATGTTCTTTCTAAAAATATTTTCATTCTTCCTATGGTTGATTTTGATTTCATCTTAGTCATGGATTGGATTTATTTTCATAAATACCACATCAATTGTTGAGGAATGAAAGTTATAGTTGAAATTTCAAACTAAACTATGATTTTCTATCAATATGATGATAAGTATGAACTTCCTATGGATATTACAACTTTTTTATGAGTCCTAACTCCCATTCATAATGTGTAATTATCTCAAATGGTTGGGTAGAAACATGACATCGATGGTATTCTAATTGTTTGGGAATTTTTGGTTGTCTTTCTGGAAGATTTTTTAGCCTTCCACCAAAATGTGAAGTTTATTTTTCAATATAACTCATACCTGGTTCCATGCCAATTTCAAAGACTCTCTATAAAGTAGAGTCGATTGATTTGTAAGAATTAAAGAAGAAAATCCAAGAAAACCTTGACAAGGGATTAATTTGTCCAAGTATATCACCTTGGGGTGAACCTATTCTTTTTGTGAAAAAGAAATATTGATCAATGAAACTGTGTATTGATTATTGGGATCTAAACAAGTTCACATTTAAGAACAAGTATTATTTTTCCCATATTGATGACTTATTTTATCAACTACATGTAGATGAATACTTTTCCAAGATTGAACTTCATTCTGAATATCATCAATTGAGGGTTAAGGAGGATATACCCAAGATGGAATTTTGTAGAAGGTATAGACACTATTAATATATATTGATGCCTTTTTTTCTTACTAATTCCCCTGCTATATTCATGGAATTTATGAATAGAGTATTTATAGATTACCTTTATCAGATTTTGGTAGTCTTCATAAATGAAATTATTATCTATTAAAATAGAAATGAAGACCATGATACCACTTGAGAATTATACTAAGGACCCTAAGGAAGGATAAACTGTATGAAAAAATTATAAAGTTTGCATTTTGGATGCAAAAGGTTTCATTTTTTGGGTCATATAATCTCAAGAGAGGGTATAATAATAGATCTATCAAATATAGATTTTATTTAATGTTGTTTTAGACCAACTATGGTAACTAAGATCATTGTTTTTCTTGGTTTAGCCAGGTATAATCAGTGGTTTGTGGAGAATTTCTGAAGAATATCTAATCCTCTAACCAAGTTAACTCAAAAAGGTTCCATATTCCCTTGGACATATAAATTTAAGGAAAATTTCAAGTAACTGAAGAGAATATTTTTTAGATCACCTATTCTTACACAACCTAGTAGTGGAGAAAGGTTTCTAATCAATTGTGATGCATTCAAAAAGGAATGTGGATGTTTTCTTATGAAAAATAACATGGTTATAGTCTATGCCTCATGAAAATTGAATATTCATGAGAAAAAATTACCCAAATCATAATTTAGATTTAACTATGGTTATTTTTTCATTAAATATATGGATAAATTATCTTTATGGATAAAAATGTGATATATATACTGATCATAAAAGTTTTAATTACATATTCACATAGAAGGAGTTGAACATGCACCATAGAATATGGTTAGAGCTGATAAAGGATTATGATTGCTTAATAAATTACCACCCTAGTAAAGTGAATAAGGTTTATGGTACTTTTAGTCGAAAGGATCATTCTATATTATCCATGATGAGAATCATAAAATATCCAATATTTTTAGATTTTCAAAGTATGGATATGGAAATCCTGAAGGAAAGGGAAAATATAATATTTCTCAATTGAATGGTCAACCATTTATCCAATTAAATATTAAATAGATGAAAAATAAAGATATAGAGTTGAATATGAATTTTAGAAATTTTACTGAGTTTAACCTTGATCAAGATGGAATGATAGGGTTTAGGAACCTTTTATGTGTTTTTTCCATACTGGATTTAAAGGAGTTGTTAAAGTATGATCATAGCTTTTAGCTCTATATTCATCTTGGAATTATGAAAATATATATATATTTGAAATGATACTTCTAGTGGGATGGCATAAGGAGAGATATCATAGAGTTTGTGTCTCATTGCTTGGTATGCCAGCAAGTTAAGGCTTAAAGGAAAAAGTCTAAGGGAATGTTGCATCCATTACCCATAACATAATGGAAATGGGAGAACATCACTATAGATTTTGTTATTGTACTTCCTAAAACCTATAAAGGGAATAATTCCATATGGGTGGTGGTCAATCTCCTTAATAATCCATCACACTTTATCACTATTAAAGAAGACTTATCTATGGATCAACTTTCCAAGATATACATTAAGAAAGTGGTAAGGTTTCATAGAGTACCACATTCCATTGTATCTGATTAGGATATGAGGTTTATCTTAAAGTACTGGAAAATTCTTCAATATCCCCTTGATACAGATTTTTGTTTCATCACTTCTTATCATCCTATGATGGATGTTCAGTCTGAAAGAACAATTAAAACTCTATAGGATATGTTTATATCTTGCTCGTTGGGTTTTAAAGGTGGTTGAGATCAATACATTCCTCTAGTTGAGTTTTCCTAAAACAATATCTTTCACCCAAGAATTCAGATGGATCATTATGAATCTCTGTATTGAAATAAATGTAGATCTCCAAGATGTTAAAATGAAGTTGGAGAAAGAAATTTATTTGTACCTAAGATAACTGAATAAATGGTCGAGAAGATTAGAACCATTCAGTAGCATATCAAGGAAACTCAAAGTCAGCAGAAAAGTTATGATAATAACCATCTACATGATCTAGAATTTGATGTTTTTAGAAGGTGTTTCTAGGAATATCTCCCTAGAATAATGTTATGATATTTGGGAATAAATGGAGACTAATCCCTAGGTATATTGGTCCTATTGAAATTCTTGATCGTATCGGGATGGTATCATATCTCTTAGTGATTCCACTAAATATATCTCATTTCCATAATCCGTTTCATATATCTATCTTGAGTAATTACATTCCTAACCCTTCAAGTGTACTAAAATCATAGGTTATACCACTAGAGTACGATATTTCTTATGAGGAACAACCGGTTGAAATTATGGATCATGTAAAGACCCGCAAATTTCAAGGAAATTTTTTTCTTAATTTTCTTTGGAATTTTACAAGAACGCAGCTTCAGACGGCACCTGATTCCGAGGCCCGGTGTGCCCGGAATCAATTTCCGAAGTTTGGCTCGGGTACGTTCAGTGAACGGACGAGCGGGTTTTTCTATCTTTTGAACCGGTGCCCGGAATCGAATTCTGAGGGCACCGATGAAATCGCAGCGCCGGTATTTGCTTAGAAACGCCTCTTCCGGAGTTGCGTTTGCTCAGACGTGGTTTTTAAATTTTACGGCTTTAAGTCAGAAATAAAATAAAGTTTGTGCGACAACTTTATTTTATTTCACTTAAGCTGCTTGGAAGCCACTTGAAGTCACTTAAAGACGGCTTGAACTGAGTTGAACTGGATAGGATGCTATCCAGAAATATCCTACCCCCTTTGGTAGGATATTTGTGCGGTGGGACCCGCACGAGCCCCGCCGTTTCATTCGCTAAGTAACGCACCCGCGAAAACCCGTCAAAGTAACTGAAAAGTCAACCGACGCGTTTTCTTTAATTCTTAACAGACCATTTAATTGGGCGGTTTATTTCGTGAATTAAATGGACTGTTTCTTCGTGAATTAAATGGATCGTTTCTTAACCGGTTTCGTGTTGGCATGTTTATAAAATAAGACCAACCCAAAAATCCTTGGAAAGGATTTGAAAGAATCTTCGTTCCTCCACCCTCTCCGCGAAGAACGCGAAGAACGCGAAGAACGCGAAGAACGCGAAGAACGCGAAGAACTCCGGCGAACGGAATTCGACGACGCACACCAAGATCTGCGACGTCGACGAGATCTACCCGCGACGTTCTTCGGCGACGTCTTTCTTCCGCGGCCGATCCTCGTTCGGCAACAAAGGTGAGAATCGGATCTTTTCTTCTCCCTTTTTAATTTCAATATCAACGGATTTAAACTAATTAAATCCGTTGATCTTGATCCGGAGATTGGCGACGCGACGAGCGATTCCGCGACGACGCGGCGATCTCCATCTTCCGCGACGAGCAAATCCCGCGACGATCCCCCGTTCGGCAACGACAAGGTAAGGGATGTTGGAATTCTTTTTAAAATCCCGTGTTTATTCTTTTGAAATATAGAACCCGATCACGAAACAATTTTAATTTATTTAAAATTGTTGATTGGTTTCTTTCCTGTTTCTCCCGTTGATTATGACTAACGCGGAGGGTGCGGGTCTAACGAACAAGACCCGGCAACCCTCCGTCGATCTTCCTTTGTGTGCGGATTTGGCGAGCGACGGAAAAAGCGCGACGCAAGGGCCATATGTTGATTCCGCAGTGGAGGACGCATCCCGGGAGGAACAACGGCGCAGACGGGAGGCAAATCGGGCCACCGGAGCATCTCCGGCGGCCCGCGGAAGGAGGCGGCGGCGCGGGTCGCCGGCGCGGCGGCGCCGGCGACCGGGGGCGGCGGCGCCCGGCGCGCCGCCGGAGGAGTCCGCCGCGGCCGAGCCGCGGCGGCGGCGAGCCGCCGGACCGCGTCCGCGGTCCGGCCTTCCAGCACGCGGCCCGCGCGGGCCGCGGTTTTCTCCAAAGCCGCGGGTTTGACCCGCGGCGGCAGCGCTTCGGCCGCTCGGCCGAAGCCGAGCCGGTCCGGTCGGCCGGGCCGCGCCCAGGCCGGACCGGACCCGGCCGAGCCGGTTCGGGCCGGGTCGGGCCGACCCGGTTCGGGCCGACCCGGTTCGGCCGACCCCAGGGGGGGTTCGGGCCGGGTCGCCCCGGGCCCAGTACCCCCGTTTCGGGCCCTCTACGGTCTTTCGCCCATATCTTGGGCCTGGGACCTCCGATTGACGAACCGTCAGCGGCTACGCGATCCTTGGATCGAGACGGTCGTTTCGGTATATTATACTCAAGGTTTCGGAAGACTTTGGGTTCGGCCGGGTTGGTTCGTACACGAAGCCAACCGGGCCCTCAGAGCGGAAACGCTCATAACTTGAGCTACGGACGTCCGAACGACGTACCGTCAGCTGTGGTAGTTTCCTCTAAGTGAGACGGAACTTTTGGCATACTCCGCCCGAGGATCGGATACAGGCGGAGTACGGTCGGGTTGGTTTTGCCCTAAAAACCAACCGGGCCCCTGGGACGAAAATGCCAATAACTCTCAGACCGGGCGTCCGATTGACGCGCCGTCTGTCGCGTTGAGATCCTGTTGTCGATACGGAACTTTTGGATACATCAACTTCGGACTACGTGTCAGTTGATGTATCAGCCCCTCGGCTCGTGGAGCGGACCCTCCTAAACGAGCTCGCTACGTGCGGGAACCCTAGCGCTGGCTGTGACCTCGACGACAGAGCAGAGATCCTCCGTGGACTGCGACGACGGCAGAGCAGAGATCCTCCGTGGACTGCGACGACGGCAGAGCAGAGATCCTCCGTGGACTGCGACGACGGCAGAGCAGAGATCCTCCGTGGACTGCGACGACGGCAGAGCAGAGATCCTCCGTGGACTGCGACGACGGCAGAGCAGAGATCCTCCGTGGACTGCGACGACGGCAGAGCAGAGATCCTTCGTGGACTGCAGCGACGACTGTGCAGGGACCTCAGTGGACTGCGTCGACTACTGCACTCAGCGATCCTACGCGGATCAGTGCCCGATCCTATGTGGGTCCTACTACCGGTTCTGTGTGAGCCACTGCCTACTGGTTCTGTGTGAGCCACTGCCTACAGGTTCTGTGTGAGCCCGATCCTGTGTGGGTCTTCTGCGGGGGTTAGTACCTATCGATCCTTCGTGGGTCCGACGACTTAGACGGATCAGTGATCGTCTTTGACGTCATCTGAAAAAGTATACCTGGTTGAGCTGAATCTTATGTTACTCTCCTTTGTGGATTGTGTTGAACTATCCTATGTGGATTTACTATTTACTCTCCTTGTGGATTTGAGTCTTGCTTTCCTTTGTGGATTGAGTTGTTCTTGAGCTCGTGAGCAGAGCTAGATTTGGGGACTTAGGTATATGTATGGGCATATACCTAAGTCGAGTCAGATGTTACTTCGTGATTGCATCTTTCTTTTGTGCTATATCCTTTGTGGATTTCGGGAGACCTTCGGGGGTCTCGGGGTCCTTACTGAGTAGTTGTACTCACCCCTGCACGGGCTATGCCCGCACATCGTGGTGTTGGTTGCAGACGACGGACAGCGCTGATCGCGGTTGGGCGTGGAGCAGGACGGTACCTGGAGGTGGACCACTGGGCGGGACGTGCTCGGAGCGGACGTGGGACCCGAGGAGCCTGGAGGCTATCTGTACCCACCCTTCAGGTGGGATTGCCAGTGGACGACACGAGGCCGCCGTCTTTTCTTCAGTTGCTGTTCTTTTTCTTTTCAGTTGTACTTTACAGTTGGGCTTGTATTTCCGGCCCCTTTACTTTTCTGCACTTTACTTTCCGCTTGCTGACTCTGTGTGGTTGTTACTTATAAAGGCAATGCCTTCCCTGTTTACTGGGATTTTACGCCTTGGTGCTAGTCGCCAGCCCCTGGCCTATGGAAGGCGGGCTTGGGGTAGTCACGGCACGGGCCCCGAGGACGGGTCGTGACAAATTGGTATCAGAGGCGGTCGGTTCTACCGCAGACTCTGATCGTCCTTTCTTTCTATGTGAAGCAATAGTGTTTAGTGTATTGAGTGTGGTTATCAGTTCAGGGAGCCCAGTGTTGGTGCGGCGGCCGACGTATCCGTACACCAGGACCCTGACTCCTGATTTCCGACTTAATGCATGAAAACATTGATTGCGTGTGTGTTTCAAGTTTTCTTTGTGATTACTTATGTCAGCTCACCGGGTATACTGATCTGCTTTATGAAAGTCTCAAGTTTTCCTTGTGATTACTTGTGCCAGCTCACCAGGTATACTGTTCTGACTGTGGTGCTCTTGTTCTCCTTTCAGGATGGCCCCGCGACGACTGCCAGCTAGGGTTCCGAGTGTAGGGCGCGATGGCAGCCCACCGAGCGACGAGGCCTCGGTGCAGGGCCCTTTGCCAGCAGTGGCACCGGCGGTAGCCTTACCCGCCGAGCCACCGATGCTTCCAGTACCAGACGCCGACGATGCACGTCGCCTCAGGGCACTGCACGAGTTTCAGGGCCAGCGACCGCCCAGGTTTCGCGGTGAGGCGGACCCCCAGGCCGCCGAGGACTGGCTAGAGGCGGTGGTACGGATCTTCAGGCTAGTGAGGACACCAGCGGATCTCATGGTGATCCTCGCAGCGAGCCTCCTGCAGGCGGCGGCAGGACGATGGTGGAGCCTGATGCTCCAGGTTCACGATGAGGCATCCCTGCTCTGGACGGACTTCGAGAGCCTCTTCCGCTCTGAGTTCGTCCCGGCCACCCTCCGAGCGGTGCGCATCCAGGAGCTTCTCCAGCTGCGCCAGGGCAGCATGACGGTCGCTCAGTATGCGGCGAGGTTCACGGACCTATCTCGCTACTCGACCGACATGGTACGGGACCCCTTCTTCCGGGCCCGGACCTTCGAGCAGGGCTTGCGACAGGAGATTCGTGCGTCGCTGATCTCCCTCAGCATTCCGACCCAGGCAGGAGTGCTGGAGCGAGCCCTCCTGATCGAGAGCTTCCTGGCAGAGCCTTCTTCAGCGGCGAGACCTAGCGCAGGGCGGCAGGTAGCTGAGTCTTCGGCAGCAGGTAGCCGACGGATGACTCACGGGTCCAGGCAGACCAGACCCCCACGCAGACGGCCTCAGGACACCGGCTCAGCAGTACGAGGCACACAGCGGAGTGCCAGCCTTTCGAGAGGCAGACTGTGCTACTCTTGCGGCGGGCAGGGTCACATGGCTCGTGACTGCCCGACTCGCCGATCAGAGGAGCAGCAGACGGTGGAGGGGCCACCCAGGCAGAGGCAGAGGGTCGACCGTGGCGGTCCGCAGGGAGGAGGCGGACGAGGCCGAGGAGCTGGCCGAGCAGCGGGTGGTGGGCGACGCTTTCAGGCTCTACCCCCACCACCACCAGGAGGGCCACCTCGACCACAGGGAGCCGGCGGGCAGGGACAGGCCCAGCTCCAGGCAGTGGAGGCCTACGACCCCGACATGCCAGAGATGATTCGAGGTACGATCTGTGTCTATTCCACCCTTGCTGCAGTACTTATAGACACAGGAGCGAGTCACTCTTTCATAGCCTCTGCCCTTGTTCGGAGCTCGGAGATTCCGACTGAGCCGTTGGCTCGATCCTTACGGCTAGAGACTCCTACGGGAGCAGACTCGACGATTACGCACTGGTGCCGGCAGTGTGAGCTTACTCTAGGAGGCGAGAGCTTCGGCTGGGATCTCCTTGTAGCGGCGTCGAGGCCTTACGACGTCATCTTGGGCATGGATTGGCTATCCACGGTTCATGCCCAGATCGACTGTTTTAGGCGCAAGGTACGATGTGTTCGTACCGACGGGAGCAGGTTTACCTTCACCGGCGAGAAGGGAACCTTTGCAGCACAGGATGGACTTCCGCGGAGGAGAGTGCAGCCCATCTCACATCAGTTGGCTAGCCTCATCCTAGGAGCAGTGGACGTGCGGAGTCCGGCTTTTCCTGCAGTGGTGGACCAGTACGTGGACGTCTTTCCCGACGACGTTCCAGGGCTACCTCCTCGTAGAGAGGTAGACTTTTACATCGACTTGTACCCCGGGACAGCCCCGATATCTACTCCAGCATATCGGATGGCCCCCGCCGAGCTTCGAGAGCTGCGGGTACAGTTGGAGGACTTGCAGAGCAAGGGGTTTATCCGACCCAGTGTTTCACCCTGGGCTTCCCCGATTTTGTTCGCCAAGAAGGCGGACGGGAGCTTGCGACTATGTGTCGACTATCGTCGCCTGAACCAGGTGACAGTGAGGAACAAGTATCCGCTGCCACGGATTGATGACCTCTTCGATCAGCTCAAGGGGGCGCGGTGGTTCTCGAAGATAGACCTCCGGTCAGGCTATCATCAGCTCAGAGTTCGAGACGAGGACGTGCAGAAGACGGCCTTCAGGTGTCGGTATGGCCATTATGAGTTCTTGGTTATGCCGTTCGGCGTAACCAATGCTCCAGCAGTGTTCATGAGCCTCATGAACAGGATCTTCCAGCCATACCTCGACCGATTTGTCGTTGTCTTCATTGACGACATTTTGGTATACTCGACGACTGAGGAGGATCATGCCTACCACCTGCGAGTTGTGCTAGACACACTCCGAGAGCACCAGCTTTATGGCAAGCTCTCGAAGTGCCAGTTCTGGTTACGTGAGGTCCATTTCTTGGGGCACGTCATTTCTGAGGCGGGAGTTGCAGTGGATCCCGCGAAGATCGAGGCAGTGCTAGCTTGGGAGCCACCCAGGAGCGTGACAGAGGTGCGGAGCTTCTTGGGCCTAGCGGGATACTATCGGAGATTCGTGCCAGACTTCTCCAGAGTTGCAGCACCACTCTCAGCCTTGACGAAGAAGGGGAAACCCTTCGTGTGGTCAGACAGATGTCAGCAGAGCTTCCAGGAGCTGAGACAGAGATTGACCAGCGCACCTATCTTGAGGTTGCCTGAGGAGGGAGTGGGATACGTAGTTTACTGCGATGCATCAGGGACTGGACTCGGGTGTGTCCTGATGCAGGAGCGGGCCGTGATCGCCTACGGATCACGTCAGTTGAGGCCGCATGAGCAGAACTACGCCACTCATGACCTGGAGTTAGCAGCAGTGGTCTTCGCTCTGAAGACTTGGCGGCACTATCTGATGGGCGAGCGCTTCACAGTCTTTTCTGACCACCAGAGTCTTAGGTATATCTTCTCTCAGAAGGACCTGAACCTGAGACAGCGGAGATGGCTTGAGTTCCTCCAGGACTATGACTTTGAGATAGTCTATACTCCTGGGAAGGGGAACGTGGTAGCCGATGCCCTCAGCAGGAGGACGGGCATTCAGCTGCTTGAGGAGGCGACGAAGCAGCTAGCCTCCTTGCAGATATCCTTCGTGGATAGAGACGGAACAGCCTTTCTTCAGTCTCTCACAGTCTCTCCTCCACTTCTACAGCGGGTCAGAGAGGCTCAGCGTGGGGACGCTGACTGTGAGACCCGGCGTGCACTGATATCCTCAGGTCAGGCGCCTGATGGTTTCTCCCTTGGAGCAGAGCACGACATCCTTTTCAGAGGACGTACCTTCGTACCAGTCGCTTTACGAGAGGAGGTGCTGAGAGAGTTTCACACTTCTCCCTTGGCGGTACATCCCGGAGTGGCGAAGATGTACCAGGATCTCAGGCGACAGCACTGGTGGCCGGGTATGAAGAAAGCTGTGGCAGAGTTCGTTTCACGATGCCTCACCTGCCAGCAGGTGAAGGCAGAGCATCAGGTACCAGCAGGCTTGGTACAGCCCTTGGAGGTCCCGGAGTGGAAGTGGGACGGCATATCTATGGACTTCGTGACTGGACTTCCACGCACTTCCAGAGGTCACGACTCCATTTGGGTGATTGTCGACCGACTCACCAAGTCGGCACACTTCTTACCCATCAGAGAGCAGGGCTCAGTAGAGAGCTTGGGACGTCTTTACGTCCAGGAGATCGTACGGCTTCACGGTGTGCCATCGTCTATCGTCTCCGATCGAGATGCTCGTTTCACTTCCAGGCTTTGGAAGGGGTTGCAGGAGGCGTTCGGGACGCGGCTCCATCTGAGCACAGCCTTCCACCCTCAGACGGATGGACAGACGGAGAGGACCATACAGACACTCGAGGACATGCTCCGTGCATGTGTTCTCGACTTTGGTCGCAGCTGGGAGGACCACCTACCCTTGGTGGAGTTTGCGTACAACAACAGCTACCACTCCACCATCGGGATGGCACCATACGAGGCGTTGTACGGCAGACCCTGCAGATCACCGTTGTGCTGGACAGACCCTGGGGAGTCAGCACTCGTGGGACCAGAGATGGTCCGAGCCACGACAGAGAAGGTCCAGATCATCCAGGAGAGGATGAGGACAGCTCAGAGCCGGCAGAAGTCATATGCTGACAGGAGGCGGAGGCCACTAGAGTTCGAGGATGGCGACCACGTCTTTTTGCGTGTCTCACCTCGACGTGGTTTACGGAGATTTGGCCGAGGCGGCAAGCTGTCTCCCCGCTTCATCGGGCCTTTCCAGGTCCTCAGCAGGATAGGAGAGGTGGCTTATCGCCTGGCTCTACCACCTCAGTTGCACCGGGTGCACGACGTCTTCCACGTGTCTCAGCTGAGGAGATACGTGCACGACCCGACGCACATCATCGACTTTGGGGAGCTGGACGTGGACGATGGGGCGACTTTTGCGGAGGTTCCAGTGGAGATCGAGGATCGACAGGAGCGGGTCCTACGTGGGCGGTCGATTCCTCTTGTGCGCGTCAGATGGCAGCACGGGAACCTCCAGGAGAGCACTTGGGAGCGGGAGGCTCAGATGCGTGCTCAGTACCCCCATTTGTTCCCCTAGTTTTGATGTATCTTTACGGGGACGTAAAGCCCTGAGGTGGGAGTAATGTAAAGACCCGCAAATTTCAAGGAAATTTTTTTCTTAATTTTCTTTGGAATTTTACAAGAACGCAGCTTCAGACGGCACCTGATTCCGAGGCCCGGTGTGCCCGGAATCAATTTCCGAAGTTTGGCTCGGGTACGTTCAGTGAACGGACGAGCGGGTTTTTCTATCTTTTGAACCGGTGCCCGGAATCGAATTCTGAGGGCACCGATGAAATCGCAGCGCCGGTATTTGCTTAGAAACGCCTCTTCCGGAGTTGCGTTTGCTCAGACGTGGTTTTTAAATTTTACGGCTTTAAGTCAGAAATAAAATAAAGTTTGTGCGACAACTTTATTTTATTTCACTTAAGCTGCTTGGAAGCCACTTGAAGTCACTTAAAGACGGCTTGAACTGAGTTGAACTGGATAGGATGCTATCCAGAAATATCCTACCCCCTTTGGTAGGATATTTGTGCGGTGGGACCCGCACGAGCCCCGCCGTTTCATTCGCTAAGTAACGCACCCGCGAAAACCCGTCAAAGTAACTGAAAAGTCAACCGACGCGTTTTCTTTAATTCTTAACAGACCATTTAATTGGGCGGTTTATTTCGTGAATTAAATGGACTGTTTCTTCGTGAATTAAATGGATCGTTTCTTAACCGGTTTCGTGTTGGCATGTTTATAAAATAAGACCAACCCAAAAATCCTTGGAAAGGATTTGAAAGAATCTTCGTTCCTCCACCCTCTCCGCGAAGAACGCGAAGAACGCGAAGAACGCGAAGAACGCGAAGAACGCGAAGAACTCCGGCGAACGGAATTCGACGACGCACACCAAGATCTGCGACGTCGACGAGATCTACCCGCGACGTTCTTCGGCGACGTCTTTCTTCCGCGGCCGATCCTCGTTCGGCAACAAAGGTGAGAATCGGATCTTTTCTTCTCCCTTTTTAATTTCAATATCAACGGATTTAAACTAATTAAATCCGTTGATCTTGATCCGGAGATTGGCGACGCGACGAGCGATTCCGCGACGACGCGGCGATCTCCATCTTCCGCGACGAGCAAATCCCGCGACGATCCCCCGTTCGGCAACGACAAGGTAAGGGATGTTGGAATTCTTTTTAAAATCCCGTGTTTATTCTTTTGAAATATAGAACCCGATCACGAAACAATTTTAATTTATTTAAAATTGTTGATTGGTTTCTTTCCTGTTTCTCCCGTTGATTATGACTAACGCGGAGGGTGCGGGTCTAACGAACAAGACCCGGCAACCCTCCGTCGATCTTCCTTTGTGTGCGGATTTGGCGAGCGACGGCAAAAGCGCGACGCAAGGGCCATATGTTGATTCCGCAGTGGAGGACGCATCCCGGGAGGAACAACGGCGCAGACGGGAGGCAAATCGGGCCACCGGAGCATCTCCGGCGGCCCGCGGAAGGAGGCGGCGGCGCGGGTCGCCGGCGCGGCGGCGCCGGCGACCGGGGGCGGCGGCGCCCGGCGCGCCGCCGGAGGAGTCCGCCGCGGCCGAGCCGCGGCGGCGGCGAGCCGCCGGACCGCGTCCGCGGTCCGGCCTTCCAGCACGCGGCCCGCGCGGGCCGCGGTTTTCTCCAAAGCCGCGGGTTTGACCCGCGGCGGCAGCGCTTCGGCCGCTCGGCCGAAGCCGAGCCGGTCCGGTCGGCCGGGCCGCGCCCAGGCCGGACCGGACCCGGCCGAGCCGGTTCGGGCCGGGTCGGGCCGACCCGGTTCGGGCCGACCCGGTTCGGCCGACCCCAGGGGGGGTTCGGGCCGGGTCGCCCCGGGCCCAGTACCCCCGTTTCGGGCCCTCTACGGTCTTTCGCCCATATCTTGGGCCTGGGACCTCCGATTGACGAACCGTCAGCGGCTACGCGATCCTTGGATCGAGACGGTCGTTTCGGTATATTATACTCAAGGTTTCGGAAGACTTTGGGTTCGGCCGGGTTGGTTCGTACACGAAGCCAACCGGGCCCTCAGAGCGGAAACGCTCATAACTTGAGCTACGGACGTCCGAACGACGTACCGTCAGCTGTGGTAGTTTCCTCTAAGTGAGACGGAACTTTTGGCATACTCCGCCCGAGGATCGGATACAGGCGGAGTACGGTCGGGTTGGTTTTGCCCTAAAAACCAACCGGGCCCCTGGGACGAAAATGCCAATAACTCTCAGACCGGGCGTCCGATTGACGCGCCGTCTGTCGCGTTGAGATCCTGTTGTCGATACGGAACTTTTGGATACATCAACTTCGGACTACGTGTCAGTTGATGTATCAGCCCCTCGGCTCGTGGAGCGGACCCTCCTAAACGAGCTCGCTACGTGCGGGAACCCTAGCGCTGGCTGTGACCTCGACGACAGAGCAGAGATCCTCCGTGGACTGCGACGACGGCAGAGCAGAGATCCTCCGTGGACTGCGACGACGGCAGAGCAGAGATCCTCCGTGGACTGCGACGACGGCAGAGCAGAGATCCTCCGTGGACTGCGACGACGGCAGAGCAGAGATCCTCCGTGGACTGCGACGACGGCAGAGCAGAGATCCTCCGTGGACTGCGACGACGGCAGAGCAGAGATCCTTCGTGGACTGCAGCGACGACTGTGCAGGGACCTCAGTGGACTGCGTCGACTACTGCACTCAGCGATCCTACGCGGATCAGTGCCCGATCCTATGTGGGTCCTACTACCGGTTCTGTGTGAGCCACTGCCTACTGGTTCTGTGTGAGCCACTGCCTACAGGTTCTGTGTGAGCCCGATCCTGTGTGGGTCTTCTGCGGGGGTTAGTACCTATCGATCCTTCGTGGGTCCGACGACTTAGACGGATCAGTGATCGTCTTTGACGTCATCTGAAAAAGTATACCTGGTTGAGCTGAATCTTATGTTACTCTCCTTTGTGGATTGTGTTGAACTATCCTATGTGGATTTACTATTTACTCTCCTTGTGGATTTGAGTCTTGCTTTCCTTTGTGGATTGAGTTGTTCTTGAGCTCGTGAGCAGAGCTAGATTTGGGGACTTAGGTATATGTATGGGCATATACCTAAGTCGAGTCAGATGTTACTTCGTGATTGCATCTTTCTTTTGTGCTATATCCTTTGTGGATTTCGGGAGACCTTCGGGGGTCTCGGGGTCCTTACTGAGTAGTTGTACTCACCCCTGCACGGGCTATGCCCGCACATCGTGGTGTTGGTTGCAGACGACGGACAGCGCTGATCGCGGTTGGGCGTGGAGCAGGACGGTACCTGGAGGTGGACCACTGGGCGGGACGTGCTCGGAGCGGACGTGGGACCCGAGGAGCCTGGAGGCTATCTGTACCCACCCTTCAGGTGGGATTGCCAGTGGACGACACGAGGCCGCCGTCTTTTCTTCAGTTGCTGTTCTTTTTCTTTTCAGTTGTACTTTACAGTTGGGCTTGTATTTCCGGCCCCTTTACTTTTCTGCACTTTACTTTCCGCTTGCTGACTCTGTGTGGTTGTTACTTATAAAGGCAATGCCTTCCCTGTTTACTGGGATTTTACGCCTTGGTGCTAGTCGCCAGCCCCTGGCCTATGGAAGGCGGGCTTGGGGTAGTCACGGCACGGGCCCCGAGGACGGGTCGTGACAGATCATATAGAGAAACTTATATGAAATCAAACCACTCACCTGGTTAAATTTTTGTGGAGAAATCACTTGTTATGTGAAGTTAAATAGGAACTTGATTATATTATGAGTAAGAATTATCCTCATTTTTTTTATTATAATAACGAATTTCAAGGGTGAAATTCATTTTAAGTGGGGTGGAATGTAGCACCCCGAGTTTTATGAACCTTTTTTCAAATAAATTAAATTTATATGATTTATTGTGTTTCAATCTACACCATTTTAAGATTTCATTATATATTATAATATTTTAATCTTGTTCAACATGAAACATCGTCTTTTCTTTCATTAGACGCAACACTAATTTTATATGAAACAAGATTTTATTATTATTATTAATATTTAAATGAGACAGTCATAACCTTACCCTTAACCATAGTAATATGAATAGTAATAAATAATTTTTAAATATTATTTATAATTTTCTTAAATAAAGTAAAAATATTTATAATAAAATACATAATTTTCATTAATCTCTTTATATGTTTGAAAATACTATTTTTCTCAAAATAATTTTTTTTTATGTCCTTCTATGAACAATAATAAAATTAATTTTAGATAATTTTAGAAATTTAATTTAATAAAATAAGATTCATTTTTGAATTTATAATTTTAAATTTATCTTAGGGTGAATTTTTTTTATTTTTCGTAAATATTTAATTTTTGGATGAATATTTAAAAATACTGAATTTTAATTGAAAACTGCTTTTCCGTCTAACTTTTTTATATAGTTAAATATTATTTTAAATTTTATTTTAA
This sequence comes from Viscum album, assembly GCA_963277665.1. Taxonomy (NCBI): domain Eukaryota; kingdom Viridiplantae; phylum Streptophyta; class Magnoliopsida; order Santalales; family Viscaceae; genus Viscum; species Viscum album. The sequence goes on from OY728157.1 coordinate 870,771,728, forward strand.
ACTATAAATAGATAAAATATATATTAATTAAACTAATTTAGGTTATTTTAACTAATTTTACATTGAAATTGGATATAAAAACATTTTAATCTTTTGAACTTTTCACTTTAAAAACTCCTCATCTCATCTCGTCTACAGAATTATTTTTAAATTAATTTCTGCCACTTATGTGATTATAATTTGGAAAAATGGATTCAATGTTTGGAATAATCTTAATTTATAATTTCTATTAAGTTCAACTTATTTTTTTACCAAAAATATTAGCAGAGGTAATTAAAATTAATTACAACAATTAGGGAAAAAATGAGTTTACTTAATGGTTAACCTTTAATCTTAAAAGGCTAAATGACATAAAAAAATGTCCAAAAGACATTGTCTGACCATATCTCGACCATATTCATCCTTTTATATAATATTTACCATTATTAGAGGCACATGATGAAAGGTAGACCTCTCAAAAGCATTTGTCTTTTTATATTTATAAGAATTTCGCTCCCCCTCCACTACAAAAGGGGCCCCCCATACACACACACACACACACTTATTCACACCTATCAAGCCCATTTTCTTAGAAAAAACCTACCTAAATATCCTCCCAAATTCCATACCTTCCTTCTATAGGCCTCACCTAGGGTATAAAACCAACCAAGGAATCCCTTTGGTACAATCCAAAAGGAGTTACCCAAAGAAGAGGTAACGTCCTTCAATAAGATATTTTGTTTTATTTATTTCTAAACCCCATAAATTATTACTATATAAATATTATATAATAACCTTAGTATCATAAATATACTGATATTTTTTTTGTTAATTATTTGACCTACACTCACACACACTTTCATAAAATGGGATACACAATCATAGTTTGTGTGTACGGTGGACTACCGCCTCATGAACTGATGTTGTTCATTCTTCAATTGCCACCATTAAAGGTTGGTAATAATGATTTGATTACTATTTTATATGATATAAAGGATATTTATCATATATTTATGCTTTTTTAATTATTATATATCACATACTTTCATGATTTCTATTTTTTGGGAATATGATAACTTCGTTTGTAGACATGTGGATTACCGCCTCCTCAAAGCGGTGTGATTCATTCACGCTTTACATGGAATGTATTAATAATGGGATTAATAAACATATGTGACATATATGAAATAATAATTCTAATGTAATTATAATATATATATATATATATATATCATCTACTTATCTTCTTTCATTCAATACGACAAGAAAATGGAAACAGTGTTCATGCGTACGTACGGCCTACCATCTCCATGAATAGTGTATTTCATTTCCTTTTACTATATTTTGTAGATTATTATAAATATGTATATAATGAATATATATTATATTTATATCATTTTTTACAATCTTAAAATAATTAAATAATTATCTAAGTAAGAGAACTAATAATGACAAGTCAAAACATGTATGAAAAACGAAATGGTTATTACCTGAAACATAACATTAACATGGAATTGTTAATAAAAAGGTAATTAAAGGTCATAAAAATTATATTTGGTAATATATAATTAAATATTGTTCTTTAATATATTTATAATAAAATTATATTTATTATAAAGGATGTTTCAATGAGTACGAAAATAGTAAAGACATAAGTTAAGGGGATTTATAATCTCACTTTTATTTTAGTGAAACTTATGCCTTATTCATAACTTGTTTCTTTTGTGTGGTGTATATACTTACCATGAATGTATTATATAATTTTTATACTTAAATTTATTTTTATTTACATATCTAATTGATGATATCCATTTCATGGGGTTTTACGGTTCAAAAGTTACCAAATCGGTATGGTAATTTTGTCTCAATTTTCCTTCTTTGAGAAACATGTTTTTTTATGCACCAATATTATTTAACGAGGTGTAAATAATTAAATTTTAAATTTTATATCATTAATATAAATACTTTAATTATATTTTAATCTTTATATAATGTTATTATTTCCATAGTATTATGATTCAATGTTACCAAAGTGGTAACGGTTTATTGATACAATCTCAATGTTTATCGAGATTGTTTATGATTATGCTTCTATTGATGAAATATTATGATCCATATCACAATAAATATCATGAATTTTATTCTCCTATGGTTATTAATTATATATTCATGTATTGATATCATTTTTTCACTCTTTTTTACTTAATATAATTAAGTCTTTTTTTAAGAAAATATGACCTTATTTCTCTCTTTAATCAAAAATCCGTTTTATTTAAAAACCATGTTTTCAAAAATGTTTTAAAAAAATGTTTTTAAAATAGTCATTTGAGATAATTTTAAAGGAAAAATTATTTTAAAAATTATTTATGGTTTTCAAATATTTCTTTATTAGTTTCCAAATATATTTTCAAAAAAAATATTTTCAAATTTGTTTTATGTTTTAAAAATAATTTTTCAAAGAAAAAATGATATTTTACTCATGAAATGTTATCAAATGATTTTTTAAAATTATTTTCCATATAATATGACATCTTTTGGTGTTACTCATTCATTTATGTGGATATTATCCAAGTGTACTATTCATATTCTTTATTTGAATGGTTTATGTTTTGATGGCATGATTTCTATGACACTCGTTTCTCTTACATAGGTTATATGCTTATGAACCCTTATTCTTTCACTGGTTATGATTTGATGAAATGATTATGAAATCTACCTATTTTACAAAGGTCATTATATTATGAAATGTTTATGAAACCCATTTCATTTCATGGATTATGATATGGAAATTTTTTATGATCTTCTGGTACAGTTATGTATAATTTCATTATGGGATAGGCGGTACCTATATCTCCCTCCAATTCATTGGGTTAAGATTTATATCTCATGAGATAGACATAGATATAAAATGAATTAAACTTAGTTCAATAAAGGAATTTGTCCACTAATATAGTCTTATTAGTGAACCTTAATTACTGATATAGTCATGGCAGTGAACCATGACTACCAAGATAGCTTGGGGAGTGAACTCATTCCACTAATATGGCCTTGGAATGATGCCTTGACTACTATAGAAATAATTTTATATGATTATGTGTCTACTAAAATTCCATGTCTTATTCTTATTTTTTGATTTCATGGATTATGCTCTTAATTCCCTTATGATTCATGTCTTATTAATTATCAATATTTATGCCATAACTCTTCATTATAATCTTCAATATGTAGGGTATGATATTCTAACATTATTATCAGGTTATCATACCCTTATTCTCATGATTATGCTTACATATCTCCCTTGTTTACCCTTACTAAGAATCTGATCTCTCTATTTCATATGTTTCCTTTCCCTATGTTATAAAGATATTTATTATTTATGATGTGTCTAATAAGGTTTCTAGTCCTAGAGAACCTAGTGGGAGATAATTTATCTCACTTATAAACTAGTTTTTATGTTTCCATGTTTCCAAAGTAACTAAACTAATATGGTCTTTGGTAATCTATCTGTGTAATGTATTAAATATTCTGCAAAAGTGATGTAATTTCTATGTATGAGAAGCGAGGGTCATTATATCACCCTTAATGATGGTGAATCCAAGTTTGAAAATTAAAACTTTACCCCATCAATGATCTTATTCCAAAATTAGTATGGGCACATATCTCTCTATTCCTCACATTCGTAACATATTAAAAATAAAGGACACTTGTGATTTTACATGGTTAATTAAAAAAATTATAATCCAAGGAGCATGAATGGAAATCTTATGGTACACTAGAGACACTAAATTTCATTGATTACAAGTTTAGATCGGTCACACTGACCCTCCTGAATTACAACCATGCACAACCAAAAAGACCACTACTATCCTCATAGTGTAGAACTCATTTCTCCTTCTATGTTGTCTTCTTCTTTCAAGGACAAAAATGAAACTACACCACGTATAGTGTATTAAATAATCTCGAATTCCATCTATATGGAATAATTTTTAGAATCCTTTTCAATGAGTGAACTGTTGGGACGCCTCTTCTTCTTCTTCTTCTTTCCAACATCAAAATCAAAAATTCCTCCTAATCTATACGATGATCTATTATCCATCACTAAAAACATTGATAAATTTATCCACATTTCTCTAATTTTTCGTGATTAAATCTAAAATTATTTTTATATATGATTTTTATTCCTATTTTTAGGAAGACTTATTTTCTCACCATTTTCTAGAACTATCACAAACCCATTTTAAATACAATATTATTTATAAGTCATCCTATACTTTTCCATGGTCAAACTATATATCTATTAGATCTAGAAAAATTAAATTTCAAATGTGACATTATTCAAAAACAATATCCATTGAATCTTTCAACTTTTATATTTAAAAACACACATATCAACATTTTACCACACTATATGTCAGTTCCAACAACTTACTCAATGTGAGTTTAATGGATAAGTGAAGACCCACATGATCACTCTTAAACATGGATTAAAATAATCCAAACACCATGTAAAAATTTAAACTTGAATCAAACCTCTAATTTTACCCTATAAGTTTCCACATAAGAAAGTCATATTTTATATCCACAAAAATCCGTCATAACTTTTCCGACTAGCCTAATTCTATAATATCACAAAGGGGTGATATTTAAATAAAATAGAATGATCCTTATTAACTACCCCAGTATTCCTATTCTTCATTGAAGATTTTAAAATTTATACCCCTTACATTGATAGTATTAATTTTTACATAAAAATGGATTGATTTTTATATAGTGAACATTGATGCGTACATAGAGCCTTCTTTTTTACACAAATCTAAGATGATGGTTGTGCAAAGTGGAATGATGTTTAAACAAGTAGAATTATTCTTAGTTAAATCCAAAAATTATTTTATGCAACCCTAAGATAATTTCTAAAAAAATACAAGATTATTTTTTCTTATATCAATTTCATCCTAACCTATCCCTAGATAATGCTCACACAGACCTTGAAAATTATGCTTATGCACTGGGGACTTATCTATATTTTCAAAACCTAATTATCAACTATATTTTCTATAATTCATTTGAATCACACCAAAATTGATTAAAAAATATGCAAGATAATAATAAATAATCTCCATAGGACTATAGAGGACACATTGAATATTACATCAACTTCATTGTCAATAAACACAACCCAAAAAATATCTCCTATGGGATTTTTTTTCTAACACTTACCATGAAAGAATTTTTTTTTTCAGTGGTATTTCACTATAAATGTAAGGAATGATGTTATAGGATGGTAATTTTTATATGGATAAGTTTTATGGAACATGTTTTGTATTTTGAAAGATGTAGATGGAGGATTATCTCATTCAATAAGACCTGGATATTCCACTTACCAGTATTCAATTAGAGAAAATGAAGAAGGTGGTATGGAAATGGATAGAGTGTAATACACTGGAATTTGTAAGGATTTATTTGTCACAAAAAAGTGTCCTCTAAAATTTGGGAAAATAAAACAATAGTATAGGTGATGAAGTCATTAGAATATATGTACAAGAAACATGTGGTGATGAAAAAAATATTCATGATGTGATATCTATTAAAATTAATGTTATTGAAAGGAACAACAATGTAAGATCATGAGAATGAATTAAACATAATCCATGGGTAGCTATAATTAGTGAAGGTAACTTTAAAAAATTATGTATGGGAACTGCTTCTGCTATCATCACTTTTAGAGAGCTGGGATATGGTGGTGACTACTATTAGTAACTCTAATGAAAATAAAAAATTGGTGTTAGAGGATATGTTAAACCATATCCTAAGTAAGGATCTCAAATGGAAAGAAGTTCAATAACTTCTTGGTAATTATATTAATGCTAAAAAATTAGGACATTTACCTCAACAAAAGTTCAATCAAAAGAAACCATTAGAAGATAATTCAATGAATAAGATTCAAGGAAAGTTAGTGGATAGACCTGGTTATATATGTTGGAAGTGTGGAAAATAGGATATTTAAAGAAGGAATGTAGGAGTTTCAAGGGAAAATCCAAATGGATATCAACTTATAGAATCTAAAATTCCATTAGAAAGATGGAATGAGCTGGTGAATTATTTCTCAGTGTAAATATTATAATGGATTCAAGGGTTTTTTACTTAAGAGAATCATTATATTATATAGGATAAGTGATATGAATTAAAAATTATATTCCTAGAAGTTTTGAAAAATTATATTTTATGGATGATAAATATCTTAAAATCATTGGAAAATGAGATGTAGGTATCCAGATGAAGAGTGGGGGTGTCTTAAAGATGAAATAAGTTAGACATGTATTGGGGCTACAAAAGAAATTAATTTCCACAATAAAACTTAATGAAGTATTATATGGGAATATCTTTTTTAATGGAGTCTATGAAGTGAATATAGTATCCATTTTAGTTAAAAAAAAGAGTAAAGTATTGGATGTTATATTTTATTGAAGCATAGACACAACTGCATTGTCCAAAATTATATCATAGGAAAATCCTGAGGTTTGTTATTGTAGGCTCGATCATCTTAGAAAGAAAAATATAGAAATTATAATGGCTAAATTCATACTTAAGCTTTATCACATATACATCAAAAGATTTAAAATCTATATGTTGGTAAAATATATAAGTCATTCCTTCAATTTAGATAGATGGAATCCCGGGGACCGAAATCTAGAACTTGTTCACATGGATATTTGGGGAAATACCCCTATTCAATCCCTTTGTGGTTCTATTTACTCTATAAAATTTATTGATGATACATCTATAAAAGTTGGAGTTCAATTAAAATTATAAGTATGATATCTTTTAGACTTTTATTCAATGAAAATTCATAGTGGAAAGATAAACTTGTCGGATGTTAAAGTGGTCGCATTTTGAAAACGATGGAGAATACACTGGATACAACTTCTGGAACTTCAATAAGAATAAGCGAATAAGGCATGAGAAAATGGTTCCTAGAAAAATATAGAAAAATAGTGTAAATGAAAAAATTAATTATACATTTATAGAGAAGTCTCAAAGTATGTGGTTACATATTGGAATGTCCAAGGGAATTTGGATAGAGTAATTAAACACAACTACATATGTTATCCCAGTTAATATGACAAATTTTTTCTTGAGAGGGGTGAATCGACCTTTTAAACTTTAAAACTTATTATTAAATCAGAGTAAATTATTAAATAAAGGATAAAAAATATGAATTCACAAAATTAACAGTGTGATTAAGTGTTCAAAATAAAAATACAATGGAAAATAAAATGATATAAACACCTGGTTTATATAGTAGTTTAGATCAAAAGATCCTAAATATACTCTGCATTACTCACTACTCTATGAGAGGAAAGGTGATCTCTATAAACCCAAATCTCTTTTAAAAGGGTATGATAACCTTTTAAAAAATCTATATTTTTCTAAAAAAGAGGTATAAATCAGAAAATACCTAATTTTCTTCAAATCAAAGCACAACTAAGAACCTAACTTCTGATGAGAGTCACAACTCAATATACATACCTTTTATTTTATGATTTATAACTAAGAACAAGCTTGATTTTGGTTGGTAAAATAATAAACCAAATATTAATAACAAACAAAAAAATAAAACTTTTGAAAACCAAAAAAAATGAAGAGGTAAGTAATATTGAATATGATTCATCTTAATTTAGTTTGGATCACTTTTTTATCAATAGATCAAACATTTAAACTCCTCTTTGATCATAGTAAAAATGGAAGTTTTAGTAGAAAAATATCTATACTTGGAAATTTATTTTGTGTAACACATCTATTATGTTAAGAGAGTTCCTCAATTAGAAGATATAAACTTATTCTATAATGGTAAAAAAAGAAATTTGCAATCATTATAATCACATGGGTCTTTCTTGAGAACCAATCACTGGTAACTACAGTTAAAAATAATATGAAAAATGAAGAGTATCATTTCCAATTATGAAAATATCTCATTATTAATCCTTTATTAAACAATTAAAAATAACTTTTCATTCCATTTTTATCATATATATGTATTTTATAAATTAATAAAATAGTTAAAATAAATCATATAAATTTATAGTGATAAAAAATATTAAAATAGTTAGAAAAAATAATATTAAAATGTATATAAAATATTGAAGTAAGTTATGTGTAAACATAATTTCAAATTTACATAATCATAATTTTGATTTATTAATATACATGATTTTCCCTAAGCATCATTTTACCATAACAATAATTTCATGTTCTTTGTAATTATGAACTACACATTCATAAGAATGAATATCGTTATGTGTAAACATCAATGTATTTTGTGTAAGCATCATTTTATATGTGTGTAAACATAAATCTATTTTGCATAATCATTAATATTGTATGTGTGAACATCAATATAGTTTGTGAAGGAATTTTTCTATATGTGCATAAACATATATCAAGTTTACATAAGAATGAATCATGTTTGTGTAAACATGATACAAACATCATGTGATTCTGTAAAACTAAACTTCGGAAAAACACAGAAAATAAATAAACTATAAAAAAGCATAGTGAATATATAATCCTTTATAAAAACATTATAAACATTAAAACTACTTAAATAATGGAAAAATTTTTATTTATCAATACTATGAGAAATTATAATTATCATTTTTTAATTATCAAACCATTAATGTGAGGTATTTTTAAACAATATGAGTTTTTTTAATATTTAAAACAATAAAAATAAAGCTAACAAACAATCACCCCAATCACTAATAGTATATATATCAATAAAAATTATCACTAACAATATTCATATCCATAAAATGAAACACTAACAATATCCCCTTTTAAAAATTAAAAAACCAAAATAAATCTTACAAAAATTACAAAAATTATCCCCCTTTTTGAAATTTATAAATAATTTAAAAAAATTAACATTTAATTTAAATAACTCTCTACTAATAGGATAAAAACTAAATTTTTATTAATAAACAAAAAAATTATCATGTTTAAGTGAGAAAAATAGTTTAACAACCACAACCATGCTTAAATGAGGAGTAAAACGTGATAAAAAATAGAAAAATACCCCTTAATAAATGAATATAAACTTTAAAATATAGTAAAGAAGATATAAAAAATATTCAAATAGATTAATTTGTTTCTAAAAAAATAATTCTTAAAAAACATAAAACCTGAAAAATAATAAACCAAGTAAACTTTAAAACAAATCATCCACACAAACATAATTTTAACAACTATACAGGCTTACATAATCTGTATAAAACAGTATAATAAACTTTAATACATAAAATCTATTCCTGAAAATAAATCACCAATTTGTACAGTTGAAGTTTTTTATCTATGAATCCTATAGCCACTAAGATCATAATCAGAATCAGATATTAAATCAAAAAATATATTATAATAGACCAAACAATTATTTATACTTCTTTTAACATGTATAATTATTTTTTTAATAGACTCTAAATGAATTTCATTAGTATTTTATTTAAATATTTTACTTAAACAATATAAAAACAAAACATCATGTATAGATGTAATCAAATAAAGTAGTATTCCAATCATTCTTCTAAATAGATTATTATTTGTAGGTTTTCTAGATTTATATAAGTCTAATTTACAATTAGTAATTATTGGAGTTATAAAAGCTCTATTAGGGTCAAGATTAAATATTTTAATTTTCGAATTATCATATTTATATTAATTTAAAAATATTCTATCAGGTCAATGAAAAATTTGAAATCTATAAAAAAATAAATTCACCCATTAAACTCACATAAAATTAACTTTTCATGAAAATATAAAATTTATTACATAAAAAATCACTTGAGGAACCAAAAAAAATATAATCAATATATATTTTCATTATAAAAATATCATTAGAAACTTTTTGAATAAAAAAATTTGGATAAACTTTTCCATTAATAAAATCACTTTGCAACAAAAATAATGGAAGTATGTCATATTAATCTCTAGGATCTTGTTTAAGGCCATATAATGATTTTTAAAGTTTCAGAACATGATTTGGAAACATATAATGTTCAAATTTAGGTGGTTTTTTAACTACTAATCATGTTTTATTTTAACAATATCTCTAAATTTATCCAATTTATTCCTAAAAATGAATTTAGTTCCTATATTCTATTTATATTTTGGAATATCAACTAGATTCCAAAAAAAATCTTGAAAATTAAATAATTTAATATTATATAATAACAATACAAGTAGAATCCTTCAAAGATTCATCAACATTATTAGGCAAAAAATCAGCAACATAAGTTGAATTAGAATAAAATTTTAAAATAGATTTTCTATTTTTAATTCTATATTAAATATTTCCAATTACTTTATCAAGAGGATAATATTTAATATTTTTTCAAGTTTTAGGATCTGATTGAGAAGATAAAGTCTCCCCCTCAATAAATACATTATCATTTTGTGGTTCATTTCACAAAATTTAAATTCTTTAAATTCTTCATCAATATTATCTAAATATGAATTCTTCTTATCATTATTCTATTCAAACATAACATGTGTTGATTCTTAAACAACTAAATTTCTTCTATTAAACACCAAAAATTTATTAATAACATTAGAATATCCTAGAAATATTTGTTCCCCACTTTTTGAATCAAACTTATCTCGACTAACTTTAGTATTTAAGATAAAAACTCTATAACCAAACACCCTAAAAATACAACTTTGAGTTTTATTCCACTAAACAATTCATAAGGGGTCCTATTTAAAATTTATCTAATTAGAAAATTGTTTAAAACATGAAAATCTATATTAATAGCTTCATCCTAAAACTATTTAGGAAATTTATATTCATTAATAATCATTATATCAATTTTCTAATTAGAAATATTTTTCCATTATATAACACTATTTTTCTATGGTATTATATAAACATAAAAATTTTCAAAATATTCATTATCTTCAAAAAATTCAAAATCTAGATTAATAAACCCACCTCCTCCATCACTTCTAATAAAAATAATAAAAGAACCTTTAATTTTTTTTAAATATTTAAAAAAAATTAGCATCTTAGTTATGGTTTCACTTTTATGAGTTAATAAATAAGTTTAGGGGAATCTGTTATAATCACCAACAATTATAAATACATACAAAATTTTACCTAAACTAAAATTTTTCATAGGGAAAAATAAATAAAAATATATTAATTCAAAATGTTTTTAAATTTTAACATCATCAACATATTTAAAACATTTCATATATTGCTTACCTTTTTGACATGAATCTTAAACAAAAAAATTACTTACTTTCAATTCAAGTAAATCCAAAACCTTTCCATTCTTTTCTAATTTTTGCAGCAACCAATAGTTTCTATGGACAATCCTACTATCTTATAATATGACATATATTTTTATAGATACAAAAACTTTATATTCTAGTTGGTTAGTTATAAAATATCAATAGAGTAAATATTGTCTTTTCTGTTTGTATAAATAAAACAGTTTCATTTTTAAAAACAATACACCTATCATTTCGAAATTTGATATTCATTTCATAATTACATAATTATTATATACTAACTAAATTTTGTTTCAAAAAATAAAACCTTTTATATTATTATAGTTTTATAAAAACCTACTTCATCATGACATTTAGTCTTACATTTAGAATTATCTTTATAAGTGACAGATCCTCTTTCAAATGAATTAAAAGATAAAATTTTAAAAATATCCCCATTTATATGTCTTGAAAAGTTATTGTTTATATATAATGAATCTATGAGACTTTAAAGATATATTTCATGAAATCAATCTCATAGAAGATTATTTTTATTACTTAAGTTATCTTGAGCCAAATATGATTAGTAGTAGATCTATTAGGCACCAAAACACACTTAAAATATTTATTTTTGGGTAGTAAAAAAGATAATTTTTTATAAATAATAGTTTTTTGTGGCCAAAATATTAAGTTAATAATAATGAATATTCATTGGCATAAATCCCATTAATTTTTCACTTAAAACATATAACACTTTAAAAAACTTCCATTTGAAAATTTAATAAACTAAAACTTATTCTTCCTTGGTAGTTAATTATTATATACAAAACTAGTTCTATTTTTTCATTATTTAAATCATTTTATCATAATTTTCTTTACCCTGAACAAATATAGAAAGTTTTTCTTTAAAACTAACAATTTTAGTTTTTAAATTCTCATTCTATTTTTTAATAGTTTCTAAATAATCACATAATTTCTCATTTGAAAATGAATTTGTATTTATTAGTTTTTTATTTTATTTCTTAATCTTCTTACATTATTTTTTAATTTGATTCATGTCATCTAAAAAATTATTTAATTTCCTTTCTTCCCCTTCATTATTTATATAATGAAAATATTTAATTATATTATTTTCTTCTTTAAGTTTCAATATTTCAAAACTAGTATTTCTTAACCTTTCAACTTCAAGATATATTACTATTTTCTCTTTAACACTTCATATTTTATTTAAAAAAAATATTATTTCTTTCATGTTCTTTGTACAGCTTAGAAATTATAGAACCATATTTTTTTAGTTTCTTAATTTAATTATAAGTCTTTTTAACATCATAATTTTTAGAATCTGAATTATATCCTAAACTATAACTAGAATAAATATTATTTTTATATTTAGTAACAATGGAATAAAATATTAATTATTTTTTAAAAATATATAAAAGGAGATCCCATTACCTTAAATTAAGTATCCATCAAAGCAAGTTTGTCAATCTTCTTTTCACTTCTAGATTCACTACTTGAATCAGAATTATTAGTATAGGTTCTCTAGTTAAAAATAGCATGCTTCTATTTTTTGATTTTTTTAAATTTTATTTAATTCTATAGTTTTGTACAATCTATAATAATATGTCCCTTATTTATACACTCATAACAATTTAAATCTAAAATATTGTTATTCTTTCTAGTGTTACCTTTCTTTATTTCTTTTCAATTATTCTTTCTGAACCACTTCTTGAGTCCCATATCTTTTTTCAGAAAGTTATAAAATAATTTTTTCAAGTGAGTTATATATTCCTTATCAGTTTCCTATGACTTGTATTTATATGGGTTATAGGAAACATTTACATTAGATTAAAATTCAATACCTTTATTATTTAAAACATCTTCATCTGTAATATTTTTTAATTTAATCTTATAATATATTAGTGACCCAATGAGTTCATTTAAGACATATTCCTTAAATTTATTACTCTCATCGATTTCCACCTTCTTTTCATACCACTTTTTAGGTATTTAATACAAAACTCTTTCAATCAAAACTATATTTTTTAACACCTACCTTAGATCACTCATCACATTGAAGATAATTTTGAATCTATAAAACATCTTTTTAATGAATTATTCTTATCCTATTATAAAATCATGGTACTCTAAATATAGAATTAATATATTTTTTCTTTTAATACTATTTTAATAATTTTGAGTTACTTAAAGTATTATCCAAATTTCTTTAGATTTCTTAAAATCTAAGATGTGGAAAAACATTTTTTGAATAATAGCACAGTAAAATATATTCATTACTTTGTAATTCAAAAAATACATTCTAGTATCATTACCTATAATAGTATATATATCATCATCTAGTATTTTATATGGTTTCACTATGATTTTCCAATGATTAATGATTAAATGACTCAGATGCACCTCTATTCAAGTCTACCAATAATTATAATCATTCTGATTGAATTATGGGGATTTTTTTGTATCTAACCATCATTGGAATTCATTCCTACCATCTTACAAGAATTATTTTCCTTAGACAATTAGGTCTAGGAAAAGGTTATCATGATGAAAAATATAATAAAAAGAACCTATATCTAAGAGGAATAAAATTTATAATAATTTTTTAGTATTAGAAAAAATCAATAGATCACAACTATCCTTTAATAGTATGTCTCTGATACCATTTATAATATTGATTAAGATAAAAAAATATGATCTAGAGGGGGGTGTGAAAATATCTTTAAAACATTAAAAATTATTATTAAATTAGATTAAATTATTAGTCATAGGTGAAACCAAATATGTATTCACAACAAGAATAGTGTAGTGTAGTGTTCAGAAGTAATATACAACATAAAATAAAAAATATAAACATTGTATTTTTATAATAGTTTGTATAAAAATATGTTATATCTACTATTAAATTCTCTATACTCAATGAAAGTAATGTTACTCCCTAAAAACCAACCTCACTTTTGAAATGTTGTGATAACCTTTTACAATACCTACCTTTTACTCACCTAGAGGTACAACCTAGGAAAAACATACCTTTATTTATACCAATTCATAACCAAGAACCTAACTTTTAGTAATAATAAAAACTCGAAAGACATAACTTATATTTTATAATCTATAACTAATACCTTATTTTTTTGTTAGGAAAATCATAAACTAAAGATTAATCACAAATAGAAAAATAAATATGTATCTTTTGAAAATAAAAAATAAATGAAGAGATAAAAAATGGTGAAGATGGTGCATTTCAATATAGTTTTTACCACTTAAATATCAATGGATAAAATATTTAAACTCCCCATGATCATATTAGGAATATAAGTCGTAATAGAAAAATATCAATACTTTGAAATTCAGTTTTGTAACTCATCTATTGTGTCAAGATTCTTTCTTGATTTTAAGAAATAACTCATTATTCAATGTTAAGAATAAGAACACCATTATAATTATGACCATATGGGTCTTTTTAGAGAACCAATCACAGGTATAAATAGTTAAAAACAATATGAATAAGGAATAATATCATTAAATTTTATAGAAATATGCTACACTTAAACCATCATTAAACAACTAAAAACACTATATATGGAATCATTAGTATACATATGTATTTTAAAAATTAGTAAAACAGTTAAAACAAATCATATAAATATAAAGTAATTTGAAATATTAAAATTGGGAGAAAATAAATTATTTATATGTTCTTAAAATGTTAAAGTAAGTTCTATATACACATCATTTCAATTTTTCATAATAATCATTTTTATTTTTTCATAAACATTATTTTCTACAAGTATCATTTTACTATAACTATAATTTCAAGTTCTTTGTAAGTATGAACTACACCTATATAAGAATTAATCTAGTTGTGTGTAAACAACAATATAATTTTTTACACATCATTATATATGTTTATAAACATGAATATAGTTTTCATGAGCAAGAATCATGTTTGTGTAAACATAAATCTAGTTTCCATAAGAATCATTATATATACATGGAAACATCAATCTAGTTTTCATAGGCATTAATCATATATATGTAAACATGAGACAAAATTATGTTATTTTGAAAAATTGAACTTTATAAAAACACTGAAAATCCAAAAAACAATAGAAAAACATTGCAACTATAGAATCCATCATAAAAACATTATAAACATCAAAAATAATTAAATAATAGAAAAAAAAATTAACTTAACTATGTTGTGAGAAATTATCATTATCAATTTATAATTATCAAAGAAATAATGTTAGGTATTTATAAACATCGTGTGGTATTTTTATTAATAAAAAAATATAAAAAACAAAAAAAAAATATCTCTGATCATCAAAAATATTCATATCAATAAAACTTGAAACTAAAAATCTCTATATCAATCAAAATTAATACTAAAAACATATTTTTTCAACAGAATTCCTATATTTATAGTTGGGTAGGAACTTCCAGATAAGTTATTTTATAGTAAATAACAAGAATTTGACTATAATAAAGTATTTAAAAGCTTAGAATATGATCATATTAACACTAAGTATATGCTAAATCTTGTGAATATGTATAAAGAATATATTTTCATTTGTTATGGTGAGTTAGAACTTCAATTCCCATCTATGGGATGAGGAGAAGAAAAAATCACCATGAGTTGATATGTTCAATTCAATGAATGGGTTTTTTGGAAGGATTAGAACTTGGTTTGGAAGGAAGTTGAGGTGGATAAACCAAATATTGAAGTCCAAGTTTATCTAAGTAAAAATAATAGAAGGGAGAAAATTATAGATATCTTATATGTGATCTCTAGAAGTCCAAAGGTAAGGTTAGTGAAAAATATTCCAAAAAGTTCAAGAATGGTTGCAGCTTGAGTGGGATCACTAGAGGTTAGGTCTCTAAAATTTATAATAGATGCAATTAATTCAGAGAAAAATTTTATTTTATGATATTTACTATCATTATAATATTTTTTTTAATGGTTTTGGGGTGATATGAACTTCCTTCTTCTAATGGATAGTAGAGAGATACAGATCTCAGAAGAGGTGGACGCACTTAGTGATTCCAAATAGTGGAAGTCGGAAATATATGAAGAGATGTAATAATTATAGTTAAATGGAAATTGGGAGATGAATGACTTATTGAAAGTGAAAAATTAAATTTATAATAAGTGGTATTTCATATTTAAATAGGAATTTGATGGTAATAATAGGTTCAAGTCATGACTAGTGGTAAATGAATTTCAACAAAAGGAAGGAGTTAACTTATCAAAAAAATTATCACTAGTAGTTAAAAATACAAATATCTATATATTTCTGATCTTGGTAAAAATGAAATATATATACTTATAATATAAGGATTTAAATATTTTTTTCCTTCATGATGATTTCTAGAATGAAATTTACATGAAGAAACCTGTAGGTTTCAAAAAATATGGGAACTAGAAATTGGTTTTTAAATTGAAGAAAATTATTTTTAGGTTGAAGAAGGAGCTGAGGAAATTGAATTAAAAGTTCAACTCATTCATTTAAAAATAATTATTACAAAGGTGAAGTAAATAATATTATTGTTATCAGAAAGAGTGAGATGATGGGAAACTAATTATACTTTTACTCTATGTGGGTGAAATTTTGCTTCTTATGTGAAATGTTAAAATGATTTTGAAGATGAAGAATGATTTTTTTAAAATATTTGAGATAAAATATATCAAATAGGAAAATAATTTTTTGGGGATAAATATTTAAAGAGATAGGAGATTAGTAACCTTGGTGTTATCTTAGAGGAATACATCTCAAAGGTGATCCAAAGATTCAATGTGTCTAGAAGTAATTCGGTTTTGACTCATTTATTTGGATGCTTCATATTTTTCAGGGAGAAATTTCCCAAAAATTAAAGATAAAATTTCATACATATAAAATGTGCCTTATGTATCAGCAGTCATAAGTTTAATGTATGTGATGATTTTCACATGACTAGACATTACTTTTGTAGTGGGGTTTATAAGAATTTTCATGTAGAATCCAAGAAAGGTACATGGAGATGTTTTCAAATGGATAAATAAATTTTTTAAAGGAAGAAAAGATATATAATTATGATATGGTATGGAAAATACTTTGTGTATATATTTTTATGTTGATATTTCTAACGATTTAAACACCTATAAAAGAACAACAGAATTTTTTTTAACTATGTGGGGATAATGATAAGTTAGATGTCATGGATGAAAAGTATTACTAATATGATTGAAAAATAATTATAGTATGTGATATAATAAAAATTGGGAATGAAATTTTTTGGATGGTGTGTTTTATAAATAAACTCATAAAGATTTAGGAGGATGATATTTTATTCTGTGATAATAAAGTAGTAATCCACATGGCTTGAAATCCAATTTTCTAGGCAATGACATAGAATATAAACTAGAAATACCATTTAATATAGAATTTTATATAGGATAATGAGTTGGATCTATGAAATATAGTTGGAATCCAAAATCTACTGGACATATTCACTAAGTTTATAGTTCAAAAAATCCTTAGAAAATATTGTGACTTAGTGTGACTTGGGTGAATGGAAGGATAAAATGGAGAAACATTTCTTGTTGTGGAAGATGAAAGAAATAATTATATCAAAGGAATAATTTTTTTGAAGATTTTCTAAAAAAAATATTCAAGTGGGATATTGTTGGATGGTGAATTCTATTTCAGTTCATGAAATTCAATCAATTAGATTCAGTTGATTAAAATTTTGATCACCGGAAGTTAGAGCAACGCGGTGTTCAAATAGAGGTAATAGGATATCTCTGGGGACATTAGATTAATTCGAAGTTGTTTCTTTTTATGAAGCTGATGAGGTCTGAAAGTTCATCAAATCTAAATGGTCATCAGTTTGAAATCCAAGATAAGGCGTTCATGTTTTGTTGAATAAGTTTTTAGGGGATAAGGTTTAACATATTATCTAGATGTCACTTAGTATATAAGTGGTTGGGACATCAATTTTAATTATGGATTACTTACTATAATTTGAGATCTTATAAGATTAATTTTTTTATAATATTGTTTATAAGTTACTTTAATTTAAATTGTAATACAAACATAGCAGTAATGTTTATCCCGTGCACTTAGGACCCATTATCTAAATCACATTAAATTTATTATGTATTTATTCATGTTTTTCATTGTTTGAATTTATGTATATGAGCTTGATTAAATGTATAAGAGGGTATAATTTTTTTGGTGAGTAGAGTGCTAGGTATTAATAATTTGGATATACTCATTCGAGGGAGTCCTACTGGATGACCTAGTTTCACTACATATCATTCGATGATATTTTTCTAGCTAGGTCCTTTTATTGGTTGAAGTTTGAGTCTTCGGATGGTTTGATCATAATGTGAGACACACACAAAATCCTAACACTCTCACCACCCAATGGAAATAGTAAATTAATAAACCATAAATCTTATATCATATTTCTTAAAATATATAAAGTCATGACACTCAAAAACCAAGAACATAATTATTGTTCCTAGTAACATGGAATTACCATATACATGTGTTAGCTACTCTTGATTCATGGGGTCAATATTAAGTCTTGAAAACATCCTATCTCCATTTACCATGCCCCAAATGGTAAAACAAATCTAAACAAGGATCAAATGTCACATGATAATGCCCCAAGTATTAGAGTTGGTTCCATAGAATGAACTACTTTGTACTTTAGATTAATTGTATATTAATAGACTTAGATTTATCATATATTGATGTTATTATATGTGAATTTAATGGGATAATGACCTATAATATCTATCACATCTAAAATATCATAATCATTTATCCACTATAAGGATAACCTTGAAATATAATGACGATATTATTAAACTATATGTCTTGTGGCCACATAACATCTTCTTATGGGACATATATGATGAAAACTATCAAGTTTGAGTACTTGTAAACGAATGATAATTCATCTCATTAAGCTCACACTTAGTGATCTTCAAGGCCACTGATCGTGAGGATAAACCCACTCGTAGGAATTCCTTATCTTATATGTCCTGTGATATTTCAATTTTTGAATTTTTGCAATGATCCTTAGATTTTAAGATTATTATTGACTCATATCATGAGTACTATAATTATATGTATTTCTATAAACCATAATGAAATGTTCATGGTGAAGTTGGGTGCATTGGGTCCATCATGAGTGATATGTTATTAATGAATAAGTCAAGGAATAATTTTTTACTTCCAACTATATGGAAGTTCATATCTCATCTCAATGATTTAAATGAAAACATTGAACTAAATTACATGAAAATAGTGCATTGATGGGTTTATTTCAGTAATTCAATGAAATACATATCTAGAATATAGGTTGATAACATAAATATGAAATATGCTTGATGAGATATTGAGATAAAGGGATTATATTACAATGTAAAAGTTCATATGTGGTTGTTGATGTTTCAGCATTAACTTATTCCTCTTAGATTTCTTTATGTGTTACTAGACATTGATATTGGACTTTAGGATAACCCACTTAATGCCTCTAAGGAACAATCCTAGAGGTATACACACTTAGTGTTTCTATTGATCTAAATTAAATTATTTCTCAAATTTATTATTGGAATAAATTTTATTCTCTTATTAAAGAAATATTTTTTTTGGAATTTACTCATTGAAAATATCCAGTCAAAATATTTATGTGTGAATTGAATATTAGAATAAATATTTATTTATTTATTTAATAAAATGATATTTAATGGTGTGGGATTTAGTGCATGCTATATAATAATATTATTATTGTTTTTATTAGCATGGGGAATATGTGGATTTTAATATTCGATAAGGTTATTATGTGAAATTATTAAATATTATAATTATAGATTTATATATTCATCACATATATTATTTTATAGGGTTAAATAAATCATTTTTGCGCATAATGATTCTCTCCCTATAGCTTTATCTCAATTAAGAACACTCTATAGATTTCCTCTCAAGCCTAATAAATTATCCACCTTCTCCTCCCTCACAAGACTAAGGAAAAAGATATAATACTCAAAATAATAATGGATTTAACATCCTTAGTCTATTGAATGTGAATTTATAAGATTGTGTGGAAATCAAAGGAAGTGATGAAAGATAATCGGTATAATCATACTAACACCGGGAGTACAATCAGAAATGCTTCAAGATCAAAAGAATATATGTGGATCACTACTAAAGGGATTTTATCCTTTGATACTTTGAACAAAAAACATATTCTTTGAAGAAATAATCTCATGACTTAGGTAATTATAAATTTAAATTAATTATAAATTTAATGTGAAAAGATATCATCTCCCAGTTTGAGTAATCTTTTTCAGTTTTCAACAAATTTAATTCATTATTCATGACATTTATTAATATACACATTGTATATTATTCATTGAAACTAACAAAATCTGAGTTGTTCATGACCCAATAGGTTCTCTTGTTTTATCAAAATAATTTAAGTGGTATTAGATCAGTAACATTAAAATTTATAATTTTTTAATTTTTTGATCATTATATGAATTTATCATTAGTTTTTTATTTTTAGAAATTCATTCTTTAATTTGAAAATCAAGATATCTTCTTTTTTTCTTATTATAACCAATAAAAAATGAATAATTCAAGGAGACTCCATCTAGAGGTGACACATGGTTTTAGGGATACATGTTGTGTAACCCCCCATGGCATGGTGATGATGTGGCCAATAGATGTGGTCATTAATTAATACACCACACATGTAATTAATTAATAAACATACATCATGTAATAAATACTCACGTGGTGTGTAATTAATTAATAAAAATGTGGTGTATAATTAATTAATTAAATCATGGTGTGTAATTAATACACATGTGGTGTGTAAATAATACACATGTGGTGTGTAATTAATTAATACACACACAGTGTATAATTAATGCACAAGCGGAATGTAATTAATTAATACACACACAGTATATAATTAATAAGCACGTAGATTATAATTAATTAATACACATGTGATGTGTAATTAATACATACATGGTATCATACTCGTTCATATGAAGTAAACCCCAAACTAGGTTGTACATTTCATAAATTAATTTACATGTAAAAAAAATTAATTGTTCCATTAAATCTCATTAACACATGATTCATGTGTCATTAATTAACATTGAGAATCTTTTCAAAGGTTTTTAATAATATTAAAGTCTAAATTAATTTTTAAATTAAATTTATAACTACACATCATGTATGGTTATCAATACACACTATGTCATTCACATGCATTAAAAGCAGTACACTTCACATAAATTAAAAAGTGTATGTATGTCATTTATTGATAGTACACGCCATGTAATTAAATTATATTTCATGTATGTTATATTCCATGTGAGTGAAAAATACATGGTGATGACTATATTGGGTAGTTCGGATGAGTACATTTTATATTGCCTTTATGTACACATCATGTACATAATAAATTTTAAATAAAATTAATTTTTTTAATTTGTTTAAAATTATAGTGGATGGGAATCTCTAGGACTGTTTAAATGGAAATTAAGATAAATTAATTAATTGATTTATTAGCATAATTGATTCGACCATGTTTTAACTTAATTAATAATGAATTAAATGAATGCTAGATTAGTAAATTTTTATTAATTGCATATGTGGATGATCATGAGATTCACCGACCAATGTATGTGTTAGATTTATTTTAATTTAATTATTTCATGGTGTTTTTGAAGTTATTATTATTAAATTAAAATAATGGCTTGTGTGTTATCCACTATTCTTATTATGTAAGGAAATTCATGTTCATAATTGATTTTATGTAAACCTCATAACCATTCCATTAGTTCCTCTCACTTGTGTGTCAGTAAAGAACTTGTAAGGATGAAGATCCCAAATTATTAGAGGTGGTTCAACATGGTTACAAGGTAAAATCAACCAAATTGATACAAAAGTTAGAGTTAAAATATTGTAACTTGATCTGAAACTAGCTCATGGAGTTTTTTACCTAGGGTCAATGGTTTATTTATTTTCCACTCAATAAACAAACCAGTGGATAAAGATCATGATCATGATACATATTTTATCCTATGTTTTAATGGTTATTTATTTTATTTTATGGATACTCTATCATGATCAAAAAAATATATTAATTAAATACCTATCATACTCAAATAGAAAAAAAAAGTGTTATGCAAAAATATTTTATCGATGTATGTTTAATCACTTAAGTAAAATAAACTTAATATTAACAAGACATGTAAATGGATAAAATAAAAAATGTTTATTAATCATAAACAAAATATATCGATAAAATATTAAATTAGACTAATCTTTACATTATCTGAGTTAGGATAAACCATAGTTAAAGTGTCATTTCAGGACATAATCAGGGGAAATATTAATTATCAGGGAGTCTTAATAAGGATGATGGGATGACTTAAAAAATTTGTATTGAATTTAAAATTCATAGTCTATTCAATAAAAATTATGATGCAAGTGTTTTTTAAATACAAGTTAGGATTTTATAATTAGGGAGTCCACTCAATATATTAAGGATTGTAAATACAATCTTATATTTTTCATGGTTATAGTTTGGATCATGAGGAGGGAAATATGGATCTTTTACACGAGAATGTTCACATTATTGGTCATTCTAAATACATTAGTAAGGTGTATTAACACTTTATTAAATATTGGGAGACTTAATAAGAAACTTAAATTATTTTATCTCAAAAAATTTGGTAATCAAGTAAAGTACTAATAATATTCTTTTATATAATTTTAATAAAATTTAAAGTTTTTAGGCCATGATAACATTTTGATCATTCCTTGACTTGGGACATGTTTTATATTCCCAATGTTTCTGTAGTAGTTATATATGTTTATACACTAAATTACTATGAAAAACTATTTTATATGTTATAATCCCAAATTTTAGATCATATTATTAAGGAGCAAAGTGATGAAAAGCTCTCTGTCTAGGAGAAACCCTTGGATGATGTGCTATATGTCCAGTGTTTGATGTTATATCCCATGTCTAGTGAACTTAAAAAGTCACATTAGGTTATAGTTGCAAACATAATTATCATTCAACTTTGTGATCTTTATCAATATAGGTAATTAAATGAGTGGTATGAGATTTATAAGTTTATATTTATGAGAAAAATTATTGAGGGTTTATAGGATAGTCCTCATATAGTCAAAATGATTAGATACATTGAGAAACTCAAAATTATTGGGTTTAATATACCCTAATAATTATATAAATATCCCATACTTACATTACTCCCTTAGATATTATTTGGATTTTTTATAAATTTTAATACGATTAACATTGATAATTATCTACTTGATATCCTCTTTTTTCTTATCCAAGTTGAAAAGGACATAAAGCATGAATATACTTCCATTCTTATAGTGAAAAGGATGAAGGGAAAATAAAAAAATCTCAGAACTAATCTTTTTTCTAAGGCTTCTTCAAAACACCATTCCAATAGTAGGAAAATTAAGGGGAAATAAAGGGAATAATATTTTATTTTCTTATCATGTGGAAATAAATTTCATTGGAAGAAAAACTTCAATGAAATAAAGTAGAAGTTATTACTTTAGGTTTATTAATAAATGCAATTCTTCTATCTTGCTTCTTGGGTATTAAATATAATGTTTTTTATATGTGTGTATTGAAACATAGGAACTAAGTAAATAAAAAAAGATTACTTGAAGAAGGATCCATTCTCTAAAGAGATTAATAAGGGTGATTTCTATATCAATATAGAGTGATTAAGTTTAATTATAACCTAATGGATTTAATTTTAACTATTGTTTCATATTTTATAGCTCTAAGTGCATCGTAATTTTTTGGATGGGGTATGTATAACTTGGATTTTTTTCATAATCAATGATTAATCTGAGATTTACATTGATGATAAACATCATAGACAATGAAATTTAATCAAAGATTAATTGATGAAAAACACCAGAACCAAAAAAAAGGATCATCACATGATAATTTATAATTAATTTAACCAATTAAAGAATTACCATACAATGAATTATTTATTTACTGATGAATCTAACAATGTACCTATGTCATAACATCATTGTGTTGTAGAAATAAAGTGTAGATTCCCTATAGTTGTGACCCACACATGCTCCATGAATCTTTTAATGTTTCTATATAAATATCTGGTTTTTATCATGATAGATCCTAATGCTTATGTTGTTTTTCTTTAATATCTCTAAGAATTGCTTTAAAAAGGATTATCATTGATATCTATAGAATCAAGAGTAGTGGAAGAGTAGGATCATTCTCTATACTTGAGAGTTCGAAGAGATGGATCTCTATAGGTATTTGAGAAAATTATTTGGATGTTTTTGTGCACAACCAAACAAAAGGTAAACCCACTTTATAAAATAATATATTTGGGTCTAAATAGTGCTAGGACTAGAAAATAATAATTGAACATTATCCATTATTATTTCCTTAATCCTTGAAAATCCCCATGTATATAATATTATTATTATTATTAGTATTTCTTGACATGCAGAAAACTAGAAAATTAATTAAATATTATTTATTCAAATAATATTTAATATATATTATTTCTCACAGAACCATTAAACTATGTCTTCCATTCCAACAAAATATTTATTGGGCCTTAAATAATGACTATTTATTTAATATATAAATATCACCACATTTTTATCTCAAAATAAATAAATAAATATTATAATCACTAAATAGAAAATAAATATTTATTAAATATTCTCTTCACAAAATATTCTCTAGAATAACTAGTGATAGACTATATACAATCAATAAAACATAAATAATTATTAAACCACAAGTGGTAATAATATTTTTTTCAACATGTAAAATAATAAATAATTATTTTATTTTATTGAATTTTTGGAAAAATAATTCATGCTCATATTTACCCAAAAGAAGAAAGTAGGACGGTCCTTGTAGTCTAGCTTGGGTTATCGAATCCTCAGAGCCCTAATAAGTACCTACAGACACATACATTCTATGGATTGTTTTTGGATATGAAGTGGCCAACTTGTGTTGATTTAAGATGGTTTTAAAGTATCACTAAAAGATTTAAGTTAATTCAAATTAATGTAATTAGTTGATCCTAGGTTTCTCTCGGGGTGGATAGGATGAATTCCTTTTTTAATGATTTCAATTTCTTATATTTGATATGGGTTCATTTAAGAAGATCAAACAAAATCATTACTTGATGTTTTAATGCCTACACATCTTAATAATAATCACCTATACACTTGAAGGATCAAATTTTTGATCACTCTAAGGTAAAGGTCTGTATTATCACTTGAAATGTGTGACCTTAAATTCAATAAGGATGAAGAGGTTTTAAAATCATCAAATAAAAATCTCATTTAAAAGAAGTGATTATCCATTAATGGAGTGATAAATAACATCCAATCCATCCCCTTGATACTACCTTGGATCAACCCATAAAATATTTAGCCCTCCATTTATGACATGTCCTAAATGGAAGTGGGAAGTAGACTTACGAAGGTGGAATTGAAGAAGTAAAAACAACAACAAAAATCGATCACTTCAACGTTGTGTGATAAATATCACAAAGTATGGTGTAAATAAATTCACAAATTGAATAAAAAGTATCAAAGTGATATGTAGAAGAACATAATAAGATTAAAGGAAGAACTTTTATTAAGAAACTAAGGTGAATTAAACAACTTACATGAGAAAGAAATGTGATTACAAACACAAAGCGGCAGCATAACACTACAATGAAACCAAACACCAAATATAAAAAAATCCTCCATCACCACTGCCTTAAATAGTAATTTTAGGAGCCTTGGGTTGATCCTCCAATAGTACAAATCATCTCACTTGATTATGGTAGGCCTAGGTTGGTGGAAAGCTTGTGGAACTTGGACTTTTCCACTCTTAACTCGAGGTGGCAGCCAGCTTACAACCAATGAACAGACGTGCTTGTAAGACCTTCTATATGGCAGAATTATAGTGGGTCATAGCATAATAAAATGGATCCCTGGATTTTTCCTAACCTCCTAAAAATTTTGGGCCAATTTGGATTTGAGAATTCTGAGACATGATTAGATTGGTAGGATGTTTTCTGGGCCGCAGAATCTGGCCCAGAATTTTATCTCTAAATTGGGACGCCTTAATAACCACCATGGAGGTCAAATTAACACTATCTCTTGAAAAATTATTTGTTTCTATACATTTATTATAGAATCCCATGAAATTTGGACTTCATTGGGCCTGTATGTTGGGCCCCACATTATCATCGGTGGGCTGGTGTCCAATCTGACTTCTCTAGAATTGTTTGCACAAAATCCCATTTTGGTGGTCTTCCAATATGGATCTTCCAACACTCCACAAATATGAAATGTTCCCAATATAATTAGAAACCTTAAAATTAAATATTAAAATAAAATCAAGATCATTGGGTACTTTAAATGATGTTCAAAAATGTACCACATAATAATGCATTTTAAGAAGGAATTACAATCATAATGTGAAATGATGTTCAAAGTGTAAAATTAACTAAAATGGTGTTTATAAATAATAAATCACATGAATATTATATAAATTAAAAATTAATATTATCCTCATTCAGTGTCTAATCACACCCCCCCCCCAAATTTATTTTTTCTAGTCCCGAGAAAAATATATCTCAATAATATGAAATTCGAATTCCATTTTCCAAAAACATTTTAATACACAATGATCACCAAAAACCCTTATACCAAACAATCATGAAACCCATAAAAATATTTTAATACATGATATTTTCATAATCATATCCCAATCCCAATCCCATTACTTTGTTCAAATTCACCGCAATATTTCATCCAATATCAATTAAGAGTGATGATGTGTTGTGCATCGCATTAGACATGGGGGTTCATCTTTATTCAAGAGGGAAATGATGGAAGCGCTTGGTGGAATCACATTTCAATATTAAGATGAGTATTCAAAAAAAAAATTGTTTTTGTTTTTTTTGTTTTTGCAATTTTTCCATGGTAATTGAAATTGCACTCAAAAGAGTAAACCCCTTTAGCGAGACTTTGCCGATGACTCCCAGGATCAAAGACCTTAGGGCACCAAGTGAAGCCCACATACTCGAGCATTATCTCAAGTTAACCCAGTCAAAACAAGTTCAAAGTACCAAAAATATAGATAAAATTACTAACTTTGGGCCAGAAAACTATGGAGTCACGATCTCCAAGTGCCGAAAGCCACGCATTAGGTCATTTCATTGCTCTACGCGCAAATTTATTGTTTTTTTTATTTCTTTTATTGAATACTCATATTAAAACTAAAATGATCACCAAACATATGCTATTTATTTAGGGTACCCCATGAACTCAAACTAATACCCCACTATTTAAAGGAGGTGCATTGTGATCTTTTTTTTATTTGGATGAAAATATAAATGATGAAATATCACATTGGACAAACACACTTTCCAAAATCTATGCTCATGAAATTATACAAGGATTAAAATCAAAATCTGGGAATGCTAAATTATTTGATATTCGGTTTCAAAGTGTGCAATGTTTATTACCATGTTCAAGGTTAAAGAAACTTTTCCTTCCATTAAGGCACACTTTTTTTAAAATCATTCATTTTTTTTACACTAAAGCATTTTTTATTTTATCTCCCCCCCCCCAAATTAAAATAACATTGTCCCCAGTGTTTAAAGAAAAGAAAATTTAGAAGGTGGTAGAGGTAGAGAATGATAGTTCAAAAAGAAAATTGAAAATGAGGATCATGGAATGAATTCACCTGGTGGTTGAAGTTGAAATTCTTACTGTTCCCTTTTAATCCCTTGATCTCGATGTCACTCTGAGAATTTCCAAGTGGAGGAAAAAAAAGAAAAGAAAAAGAAACAAACAAAATATATATATATATATAATAAATAAAGTAAAATATAATTATATATAATAAAATTATATAATAAGTGAGCACAAAAAGCCGTAGCTCAGTGGTAAGCGCACGCCCCTGTCTCCCTTAGGTCCCGGGTTCGGGTCCACGTGGCTTCGCCGGTTGTGAAGGGGTTTTCCCCACGACCTAAGATGTGGCCTTTTTTATTATTATATTTTTATTTATTTTTTTGTATTTTTATTTTAACCTACAAACACATAAAAATAAAATAAAATAAACTGATGATACATTGTCTTTTTTAAAAATTTCTAGGTAAGGTATTACTCAAGGATCACACCATGTGACACAGATGAATATGGCGCTCCCATTTCGTACCCATCCATACTCATAATATATGAATAGTTCAATAGTATATTTTCTTTATTTTTAAATATCAAAATGATTCATTAATCCTATTTAAAATATAAATTTGATTAAAACAAAAAAATGATTGGAAACTTGAAAACCATGGGTTTCCTCCCATGCAGTGCTTTATTTAACATCGTTAGCTCAACTTGGACCCCTAATTAATTAATTATTTTTGTCATCTAAGGTAGGTTAGCACAATTATTCATCAACTTCATGTTTTTGGAATGGTTTTATGAATGGTTTGACTCTATGACCATTAACTTTAAAGGTTTTACCATTGGTGGGATCTTGAATTTCTACAACCCCGTGGGGGTACAGATTATGCACTATATATGGACCTGACCATCTAGACCTCAACTTTACCGGGTGTAAATAATGTTTAGAACTATACAAAATAATAGGTTTACCCAGTACAATGTGTTTGGTTTTATGATTTCGAGATTGGTAGGCTTGTACTTTAGCTTTATTGATCCTTGAATTTTCATAAGCCTCCATCCTAAGTTCCTAAAGTTCATTGAGATCTAATTTCCTTTATGTTTCGTCCAATGAGAGGTCATAATTTATTTTCTTAATTGCCCAAAAGGCCTTATGTTTAATCTCCACTAGAAAATGGCATGCTTTACCATAAACCAACCGATATGGGGACATTCCTAAAATGGTTTTATATGTGGTTTGATAGGCCCAAAGAGCATCCAAGAGTGTCTCGGACCAATTATTCCTAGAAGGATTGACAGTTTTTTCAAGAATATTCTTAATCTCCCTATTTTCTAACTCATATTGACCATTGGTTTGAGGATGGTATGTTGTGGAAACTTTATGAGAAATCTCATACTTAGACATGAGTGAAGATAATAGACAGTTGTAGAAATGGGTTCCTTGATCATTGATTATAGCCCTAGGAATTCCAAATCAAGAAAATATGTGCTATTTTAGAAATCGGATCACAACATGATGGTCATTAGACTTGGTGGGGATGGATTCAACCCATTTTTAGATATAATAAACAGCTAAGAGGATGTAGAGGTATCCCCTAGAGTTTGGGAAGGGACCCATGAAATCAATTCCCCAGCAGTCAAATATTTCAATCACTAATATGGTAGTGAGTGGCATTTGATTCCTTTTTGTGATTGACCCTACTTGTTGACACTTAGGATAGCCTTAAAAAAATGTAGGAGTACCTTGAGAGGGTGGTCCAGAAGAGACCACACTGAATAATATTATAAGTTGTTTTCTTAGAGGAAAAGTGACCTCCACATGCCTCACAATGACAAAATTTAAGGATGGACTCTTGTTCAAATTTTGGGACACACCTCCTAATGACTTGATCAGGGCAGAACTTATAGAAGTATGAATCATAAAACAAATAGTGTCTAACATTAGAAAGAAATTTCCTTCGATCTTGAGTCCTTAATAATTTTGGAATGACTCCTATAACTAAGAAATTGGCTATGTCAGCATACTAAGGGTAGTCACTCACAGAGTATAGGTGTTCATCAGTAAATTAATCAGACATAGAAAGGTGATTTGAGTTGTCTTTGAATTCCATACTAGAGAGGTGATCAGCTAAAAATTTTCAACACCCTTTTTATCCTTTATTATGAGGTCAAATTATTGTAAGATAAGGACCCACCTAATCATTCTAGCCTTAGCATCTTGTTTTTGGAATAGGTATTTTAGTGCAGAATGGTTAGTGAACACGGTGATGGGGGATCCTAAAAGGTAGGACCTAAACTTCTCTAAGGAAAACACAATAGAAAGTAACTCCTTTTCAGTAGTGGTGTAGTTTATTTGGGAATCATTTAAGGATTTTCTTGTATAAGCAATGACATAAAGAGTTTTATCACAATGTTGACCTAACACGGATCCTATAGAAAAGTCACTGGAATCACACATAAGTTCGAAAGAAAGGTTCCAATTTGGAGATTTCATAATGGGAGGAGAGGTGAGAGAGTATTTGAGGGTAGAGAATGAACCCTCACAGCTTTCTATCCAAACAAATGGAGCATCCTTTACTATGAGAGCACAAAAAGGATGAGAGATTGAACTAAAGTCCTTGATGAATCTTATATAGAAACCATCATGTCCTAATAAAGACCTCACTTCCTTGAAAGTTTTGGGTGATGGAATGTGATGAATTATCTCAACCTTGTCTTTATCAACATTGATCCTCCTACCTGAGACTAGATGGCCTAGAACTAGTCCCTCTTTAACTATAAAATGGCATTTTTCCCAGTTTAGGACCAGATTCTTTTCTTCACATCTTGACAAGACTCTCTCCACATTCCTTAGACATCCCCCAAATGTATCCCCAAACACAGAGAAGTCATCCATGAAGACCTCAATAAAATCCCCTACCATGTCTAATAATATTCCCATCATGCACCACTGGAAGGTTCCAGGGGAATTACATAACCCGAAGTGCATGAGTTTGAAAGAAAAGGTGTCGAATGGACATGTAAATTTAGTCTTCCCTTGATCCTCTAGGGAGACCTCAATTTGATTATACCCCGAGTACCCATCTAAGAAATAGTAGAAGGCATGACCTTCCACTCTATCAAGGACTTGGTCAATGAATGGTAAGGGGAAATGGTCCTTCTTGGTGAATGAGTTTATCTTCCTATAGTCAATGTAGACCCTCCATCCATTAATCACCCTGGTTGGAAGAATCTCTCCATCCTTATTGGTTATCACTGTGATTCCTTCCTTCTTGGGAACCACTTGGATTGGGATGACCCACTCACTCCTAGATATGGGATATATGATACCAGATTTTAACAGTTTTAGAAGTTCTTTTCTCACTACTTCCATGAGATTAGGATTGAGTCGCCGTTGAGGTTGACGACATGGCTTTGAATCAAATTCCAGAACAATCCTATGAGTCCCGATAACTGTGATAATCCTAAGAATATTAGACAAGGTCCAAACAATGGATTTCTTATGTTTCCTAAGGACATATAGAATCATCTTCTCATTATTTTATTCAAGAGAAGAATAAATGATAATAGGATGTGTTTGATTTTCCCCTAGGAAGGAATACTTGAGTGCAGTGGGAAGTTCCTTCAATTCAATATCAGGTTGGTTCAAAATTTCAACAGAGGATTGGGACATTGGATCAAGATAAATTTTATTTCTTAGATTTTTAGATAGGATTGATTCCCCACATTTAGAAGTTTCAACTACTATATTGGCTTGATCATATTTAGGGAAGGAAGTTAGAGTGGTCTCTATAAAAGTGGTTTCCTGAAAGTTTTCACTGATTGTTGGACCTAAGACTTCATCATAAGAGCAATTTGAAAATGATTCAATCCAAGGAGATAAACTTCCTTCATGTGAACAAATGAAATCAATCTCATCCTGACTTAAACATCCATCAAATATTCCTTGATGTTCTATGGATTAATTATCAATGCTTCATATCATGTTTACTTCATGAATGACCTCGTCATCCCCTATTTGTGAGATTGAATTATAGATGTTCAAGTCTAGACTCATGTTCCCAAAGGTTTGTTCCTTATTTCCTAAGTTTGGATGGTTTTCAAAGACAATGAAGTCAGCAGGGTAGATGAAGTTTTCAACCTTTACCATAACGTCCTTTAAAATCCCCTTTGGAACCCTAATGCTATGATCAGAAAGTTGAAGTGTGACAGATGTGGTTTGGAGCTCTTCTAGGACTAACTGGAAGTACACATCATAGTGGATGATATTGACACTAGCACCTAGGTCACACAAGGCCTTGACAACTTTTCTATCTCCTAGTTCAACATTGATGTAAGGGAAACCCGGGTCTTTCAACTTAGGAGGAATGGTCCCTTGAATGGTGGTACTCACATTAGCATCCAAAAGGACTTGGTTTTAATGTGAAATTTTACTTTTAAAAGTGCACAAGTCCTTAAGGTACTTTGAGTAGGCAGGTATGGTTTGGATTGCATCAAGAAGGGTAATTTTTAACTTGACTTGTGAGAATATTTCCCTCAATGTTTCACTCAATTCAGACTTGGTTTTCCCCCTCATTCATTGAGGAAATGGTGTAGGTTGTGGGGTTGTTTGTTGAAGAGTTTTTTCTTTCACATTGTTATCAGTTTCCTCAGTTTGATCTTGTGGTTCATTTGAATTTTCATTATAGTTTGAAGCTTCACATGGTTTCTAACTTATTTGTTCAGGTTTCTCAATTGATTTCCCACTTCTTAAAATAGTCACAGCCTTTAGTTGTTCATGAGTTGTTTGAGTACAACTTGACTCTCCCCTTGAAGTTGAGGATGGTACCGCCTGAGTAGGCATGGGTGCCTTTCCAGTTTTGATGGTTTGAAGTTCTTGTTTAAGGGAAGAGACTTCCAAGTTCATCCTTTCCACTTTTTTGCATAGTTGTTCTAGTAGGATTTGTGGAATAGTTTGGTTTGGTGCTTGAGAAGATTGTTTTATCCCAGGGGATATTTTGGAGGTGGGATGGTTTGTTGAAAATGGACCGGTGGCTATTGGTATTGGATAGGTTGGGTTTGTAATTGGTTATGGGTTTGGTAGTTCTGATGGGGGTAAGGATTTTGTCCCTGTGGTTGGTTAGGTTGTTGGTTATCTTTCCAACGGAAGCCTGGGTGGTCATTATACATTAGGTTGAAGTTGTTTTTGTATTGAGGATTTTGAAAGTTCAAAGCATTTACTTCTGTTGGGGGTCCTCCTAAAATAACATCCTTGATGTATGGAATGGTTGGGCAGTTTTCTGTCTTATGGTCATGTTTTTCACAAATTGTGCAAACAAGGTCAACAGTTTAGATTTCATGGACTTTCCTAAGGTCTATATATTCAACCTTCCTATAGAGTGTTGCAAGTTTAGCCTAAGGATTTACTCTTCTCTAAGTGTATGAATTCCAGTAGTTCTTTGTGGCTTTTCAAAATAAGGTGAAGTTCCCCATGTTTGGTTTTGTTCAGCAAGGATTTCCAGATACTTGTAAGCGTCATTTGGGGCTTTGTTTTTAAAGGTTCCATTACACATCATGTCAATGAATTGTTTTTTCCCCTAACCCAAACCTTCATAGAAAATTCTCACTTTTTCAGGAATAGAAAAACCATTGTGTGGAACCATGTTTAGGGTGTCTTTGAACCTCTCCCATGTTTCATAGAATGACTCTCCCTCTTTTTCAAAAAAGTTTTGGATGCTCTTTTTAAGTGTAATTATTTTGTGGTGGGGAAATTATTTTTTGTAGAATTCTCTTTTTAGTTGGTCCCAAGAGCTGATGGATGATGGTCTCAAATTTTTAAGCCAATTTTTAGCTCGATCCTTTAAATAAAAAGGAAATATCCTCATCTTAGCTGATTCTAGTTGATGTGGGGAACACATGGTTTCTACAATGTCATTGAATTCCTTAACGTGAAGGTAGGGCATCTCAGACCCCATTCCATGGAATGTGGGAAGGTGGTTTAGGACATGGGGTTCAAAGATGTTGTTGGCATCTCATATGGAATTGTTTCTAATGAATTAGGGGGCATTGGTCCAGTAAGGTGTGAGGTAGTCATTCATGGTTTGATCAAATTCATTCCCCAAGTTTAGGGCTCCCTCATTTGGGTTTCCATTTTGGTTCCCACCCAGGTTTATGAGTTGGTTTCTTTGAAGACCTTCCATTGAAATAGGATCAATTTTTGACTCTGGAGTATTAAGAAGATTAGGATCTAATGGAAAGAGTTCCCTTGGTGTACTTGACTCTCCAACCCCAGGACTATCCACCCCAACTAGACGGTTTGATTTATCGCAGGTGTAGGCGGACATGCACCAAAAGAAAAAAAACGAGAAAGGGAAAAGATAAGAGAATTTGGATGAGAAAAGAAGAAATGGGGGATAATAGAATGGTTTTTTAGATGATTTACTTGGGTCCCCAGAAACGGTGCCAAAATTTGATTCACGCTCAAATTTACCCAAAAGAAGAAGGTAAGATAGTCCTTGTAGTCTAGCTTCGGTTGTCGAATCCTCAGAGACCTAATAAGTACCTATAGACACATACAATCTATGGATTGTTTTTTGATATGAAGTGGAAAACTTGGGTTGATTTAATATGGTTTTAAAGGATCACTAACAGATTTAAGTTAATTCAAATTAACGTAATGGGTTGATCCTAGGTTTCACTCGGGGTGGATAGGATGAATTCTTTTTTTAAGGATTTCAGTTTCTTATATTTGAGATGGGTTCATTTAAGAAGATAAAACAAAATATTCACTTACTGGTTTAATTACTACACCCCTAATAATAATCACCTATACACTTTAAGGATCAAATTTTTGAGCACTCTAAGGTAAAGGTTCTTATTAGTACTTGAAATGTGCGACCTTAAATTCAATAAGGATGAAGAGGTTTTAAAATCATCAAATAAAAATCTCATTTAAAAGAAGTGATTAGACATTAATGGAGTTAGAAATAACATCCAATCCAGACCCTTGATAATCCCTTGGATCAACCCATAAAATATTTATCCCTCCATTTATGACATGTCTTCAACGGAAGCGGGTAGTAGACTTACGAAGGTGGAATTGAAGAAGTAAAAACAACAACAAAAATCGATCACTCCACCGTTGTGTAATAAATATCACAATGTATAGTGTGAATAAATTCACACCTTGAATCAACGGTATCAACTTGATATTTAGAAAAATATAATAAGAGTAAAGGAAGAACTTTTATTAAGAAACTAAGGTGAATTAAACAACTTACATGAGAAAGAAATGTGATTACAAACACAAAGCGGCAGCATAACACTACAATGAAACCAAGCACCAAATATGAAAAATTCCTCCATCACCACTAACTTAAATAGGAATTTTTTGAGCCTTGATTCTATCCTACAATAGTACAAAGAATACCACTTGATTATGGTAGGCCTAGCGTGGTGGAAAGCTTGTGGAACTTGGACTTTTCCACTCTTGACCCGAGGTGGCATCCAGCTTGCAACCACCAAACAGACATGCTTGAATACCTTCTAGATATCCGAATTAGAGTGTTCCATAGAAGAATAAAATACATCCCCGGATATGTCCTAACCTCCTGAAAATTTTGGGCCCATTTGGAGTTTTTGATTCTAAGATATGATTATATTGGTAGGATGTTTTCTAGGCCGTAGAATCTGGACCAGAATTTTATCTCCAAATTGGTCCACCTTAATAACCACCATGGAGGCCGAATTATCACTATATCCTACATAATGATTTGTTCCTATACATGTCTTCTAGCATCCCACGAAATTTGGGATTTATTGAGACTGTATGTTGGGCACCACATTCTCATCAGTGGGTTGGTGTCCAATCTGACTTCTCCAGAATTTTTTGCATGAAATCCCATTTTGGTGGTCTTCCAATATGGATCTTCTAACACTACACCAATATTAAATGTTCCCAATAAAATTATAAACCTGAAAATTAAATATTAAAATAAAATAAAGATCATTGGGTACTTTAAATGATGTTCAAAAATGTACCACATAATAGTGTATTTTAAGAAGGAATTACAATCATAATGTGAAATGATGTTCAAAGTGTAAAATGCACTAAAATGGTGTTTATGAATAATAAATCACATGAATATTATATAAATTAACAATTAATATTATCCTAATTTAGTTTATAATCAATAAACTTAGTGTGTGATCCACTAGTCCTCTTTCTCAATGGAATTAGGAAAAGCATCACAAAGTTCAAGGTTAGCATCTAGAAACACATCAAGAAACTCATAGAGATATAAATTGATTTCACAATGACCTAAAACCTCATACTATTCTTAATGTATAATATAATACCTTTATCATGATATATCTAATTATGCAAGTTTAATTCTGGTTCCATTAACACATTTTCTTAATGTCTCTTTAGTTGACATTTTTTTAATTGAACTTTCCCACAGAACACCATGGCCATGGATTTATTTAGGTAGTATAATTTCCAAGAAAGAGCCTAAGATATCAACTTATATTAAAGAAAAAAATGAAAAAATTCTTTCTCGTATTATACATTAATGAAATATTACTTTTGATGCACCTAACATATCCTACTTCACTGCGAACATATGTTGTCATAATTTTCATCAATACATCAAAATATGTGACTCATAATTTCCATTAATAATAATCTTAAAGTATAAGTATAAATACACACATCCATGGATAGGAACGTCCAATGACATATATAAATGTGGATTTCCTACCAGTAGGTCTCATTCACATAATCTTCTAAATTGGAAATTACCAAGGGTGTGTACCATGAGAAGGTGCCTCAAAGTCTAATAAGTCTCATCCCCTTATATCCTATATCATTTATGTCGCTCAAATGATTTTATATAGATATAGAAAATATATTTAATAATAATTTCATGGCACTTATGGGTTCTCATAATAGTAGGGAATTGTTATGACCTTTCAGTGTGACGAATAATATTATGTTATTATCACATACTATGTCATGTAGAATAAAAATCATGACATGATAATTATTTTATTAATATTCAAAAATATGAATATAGGTAATCATAAAGTAAACATAAATTTATTTTAAGATACCAACTCCAACAGACTCCCACTTACACTAGATTCAACTACTAACAACCTTCAATATTCTAGCTCTCATGTGATACTCATACTTCTACTGATATAATTATTTAGTCAAGGTGTACATCGTGTTTTCTTTCAATACAACTCTAATTACTGTAACTTCAACCCTCTAAGAAAAATACCTCAAGAGGAGATACTTCCATAGTATTTTCTTTATCTATTGGTGTGGCCTTGGCTCTTTTTCAATATCCACCATTGTAGTATTATCATAATATAATTTGATATCACCTTTATTACTAGTTACTAAATCAAGATCCTAATCAAAGTTTCATATCCAAATTAATTATTTGGTTGTATCATAAGGTTCTATATAGTAAGAACCTATTATAGATTCAGTGACAACTGGATTTTTTTAACTCTTCCACCTCAAAAATCCTCCATTGAAACTAAAGACATATCTTGACTATGACTTCATATCAATTTGATCTATTTTAAAAACTAGCATCTTTATAACCTATGATGACCAACTCCTCATCGACTCTACACACTGGGAACATATCCTTAGTTATTATTAGATACTTAAGGATATCCTTAATATCATAGCAATATTTTTCACCTGGATAAGTTTGATATCTATCTACCAAAATCAATGTGTAGGAATTATCAAGTATATTATATAAAATGGCATACATGATTGATCCTATCACAGAAGTGTATGGGGTCTTACTATTTCTCTCTTTCTCTTATTGTGTTTAATGACACATTTTATTAGAAATATGTATACCATGTGACACTAAAATTAATCACCTCTTGTATTTCTCCAAACTAAATCTCTTTAGTATCTATTTAGTGTATGTACCTTAACATAGTCCAATAATCCTATTAGATCTATCTTGTATGATCTTAATCCCTAGAATGTATATTGTTTCACCTAAGTCCTTTATGGAGAAATATTTGTTGAACCAGTCCTTAATAGACTATAAGACCAGTATGTCATTTTCAATAAGTAATATTTCATCAAAATATACTATTTGGATAATGACTACATTCCCACTAAACCACTTATAGACACGTGGATTTCATTTATTATTAATGAAACCAAATTCTTTTATAACTTCATCTAACCATATTTTCCATGACTAGGATTATTTCTTAAATACCTAAATGGATCTATATAACTTGAATGTATTTTTATCATCACTTGGAGTCAAAAACCCTTTAGGTTTTGTTATATATATATATATATATATATCTTCCTATAGGTTCCCATTAAGGAAATATATTTTTATTTCCATCTTCCAAATTTCATATTCATGATAATCTTCTATAGAAAGTACAATTTTGATTCATTTAAACATGGAAACTAGAAAAAAAGTTTTTTTATATTCAATTCCTTGACATTTTTTAAACTCTTTATCCAACGGCCTTACTTTATAGGTATTTACTTTACCTTACATTTCCAATTTTCTCAGGAATACGCATTTTCATCCAATATTATTTACCTCAATTGGTGGATTGATCATAACCCAAACTTATTTATGATACATGGAATCCATTTCAAAATTCATGGATTCTTTCCATATTATAAATTTTTAACTCTCTACTACCTCCTTGTATGATATAGGTTCATTATTATAAACCAATAATGATTCACCATATTCAATGACTAGAAAACTATATCTCTCAGGTTATCTTACCACTTTGGTGCTCCAACGTAGTACGTGTGGTTTAGGAATAAATTTTTCTACAGAAATCAGTAGAATCTATTCATGTACCAACTATTTTGTATCATATTCATCAACTTCATCGAAGTCAATATTCCTCCCACTATACTTATTGAGGATGTGACCCCTCTCAAGAAAGACAAATTGTCTCGTGAAAGTCACTTTTTTGTATGATAGGTTGTATAGGTAGTATCCCCTTATTTTCTTAAGATTCCCTATAAAGATACACTTTGTTTCCTAGGGTTCTAGTTTTTTTCCTTATTTGGCCTTAACAAACACCTCACAACCCCATACACATGTATGTTAGAAAATGGGTTTCTTTCCACAACATAACTTGAAGGGAATTCCATTTTATGCTTTAGTTGGTACTCATTTTAGTGTGTATGTCATAGTTTTTAATACATATTACCAAAATAATAATATAATGTTATAAGGACTTAGCCTTAAAACATTACATAATATTTAGATGAGTCAATAATTTGACTTTAATTCACATATAGGATTTTTTCAGGTTTAGAGTTTTAAAGAATTAGGCCAATATTAATACATATCATCCCAAAATCATACAAGAGGATACTATCAAAAAAGTATCCATTTTTTCCACCAAAGAAAACCCTTAAAAACATGATTTATTTTCTTGATAAAAATATTCTTAACTTCTTCCTTAATCTCACTCATCCTTATACCCTGTGAGAACATTTTAAAAAAACTTGGGATGAGTACAAAAACTCTCAAAGGGATAAAATAAGAAAAGAAAACATTATTCCATGAATATTTATAAACTCATGAATTAATAAGAATAGTGAAAACTTTATAAAAATCATAAATCATAAATTTAACTTTTGGAATCTATATCAGACTTACTTTTTAGCTTTAACATCCATATAGAGAGTAACCTTCATGGTTCCGTTTGGAATTCCCATCACAGTATATTCTTTAAATCTCTTAGGAGAAACCTTAATGTTTACCTCTTTCACATTACCCAATGCCTTATAGAGATATCACGGGATCACCCACCCTTGGTTTATCATGGAACCACCTGTATACATAAAAAATTCTCAAAAACCATAACATAATCATAACACATTAACAAGAATAAAGGAAAAATAGAATTTCCACATTGAAATCATAAGACATTATTTCAAGATATTGATATAATCAATCCATTTTCAAACCATTTTCATTACCAAAATACCTAAAAAATAATATGGTATTTAATTTTCTTTTTAAAAACATTATGGATTATAGAGGAAGTCAGATATCAAATAATTCTCGTAGTGGAAGAAAGGTCATTGTCACCACGTACGTTAAAAAGAAACATTCCTTTTTCATTTAGTAAAAATATTTATAATAAAAGGTTCCTTTTAAAAACCATTTAATGAAATTAAAATTAAAAGGGATTTATTATACACCATATAAAATAAGGTCGTATATAAATCAAAATATTCCTCAATGAAAGGAGATTGAGACGAAGTCTCTTACCTTGAATCTGACTTGTCTCGTTCGTTCATTAATTTCATAAATAATAAACTTAGGTTAATTTATAATTTATTTATAACCTTTTTAAATTTTATAATTCATTTTATATCACTTATTACCATGTTACAACAATTATTTAATTATTTGAGTTCATATTAGACATTTTTTCGATGTTCGGTACATGAGTCAAAAATGAACTTGTTTTGATGTAAATTATCCATGTGGTCATAAGTACATTATCTTCAAACATTATTCATGATTTAAATATCATATATATCCAATACATATATATTTATAATAGTCCATAACATTTTGATATAATAAATGAAATGCACCGTTCATGGAGATGGTAGGCCATACGTACGCATGAACGCTACATTCATTTCTTTATCATATTAAAGGAATGAAAACTAAATGATACATAGGTATATTGTAATTTCAGTATAATAACTATGTTAAATATTTTACATAAGTTCGTTAATGTCATTATTTATATATTTCATGTATGGCATGAACGAGTCATATCACTTTGAGGGGGCTGTATTCCACACTTCCTCAAATGAAATTATCATATTTACACATTATAGAAAGAAAAAAGGTATGTTGTAAAAGAATTATAGAAGCATAGAGACAATTTAAATATCATATATATCATATATAAATATATTTCCATCATAATTCCCACCATGATAGGTGGTAGGAGAAAATTGAACAATCATCATTTCGTGAGGCAGTAGTTCGCCATACACAGAAACAATATGTTATATATCAACTAGATGGAGGTGTGTATAAGTTTAGTTCTAACCATTATCATAAAAACTTCCTAGTATATTTATTATAATTATTTTTTTATAAAATAATGGAATAAAAATATGTTATGGGTTGGAGAAGGAAAATAAATTAAAGGAGCTTGAGAGAAGAAGTTACCTCTAAATCGGGTAACTCCTTTTGATTTAAGCCAAAAGGCTTTCTTGAATTTCCTTATGCCAAAGTTAAGGCTTCCAGTATGAAATTAGGGATTTTGGGAGATTATTTTATCATAATTTGGGTGATCCAAGGGGCTTTAGAGGTGTGAGTAAGTGGGTAGAGGTGGTGGCCTTTTATAAGAGGGAGGAGGGGTACTTTAGGAAAGTCTTGAAATATTATTTTATTAAAAAAATCATATTATAATAATTAAAAAGTGATAAATTTATAGGATAAGATTAGGGTGGGTCTAAATCCTCTCAACCAAAAGGTTTTAGACAAGTTTAGGTCACAAATTTAACCTTGTCATTTAGTTTTAACCCTTAGTTAAATAATTTAACTCTTACCATGTCTTCTTGTATTTTCCTAATATATGGTTACTATAGTTACTATAAAATGCTAAGAGAATAAAAATTGTACAATTAATGACATTTTTTACATTATATAAGTCATTTGACCAAATATTATATTTTTATTACTATTATATCATTTAATAAAATTGTATTTGTTTTAAAAACTCATTTATGTCAATTTTGACACTATTTAGTAATTGATTTTTGTTAAAGACATAAAATTTTGATTAATTTGAAAAAAAATGAATTAAATCAAATATAATCTCTTAATCATCCATAAAATACGTTTATGGCATAAAAATATTCAAATTATATTTATTTTTATATTTATAATATCACTTTTTTTAATCATTAATTAATAAGGTAATCATTGCATCATCATTGTGTCATAAATAAATTTATTTATTTAAAATATAAAAACTATTAATAAAATAACATGATGTTGGAAATTTTTTTATATTTATAATTAATATTTATATTCATAGGAATCAGTTATATAACCATATATTAAAATTGTTTTAGTAAAAAGATACATGTTCATGTTATATTTCTCTTTACTTTAAATTAATTATTATAACATGTCATTATCACACCCAAGAGGCTACATGGGGTCCTAAAATTGACACAAGGATGCCCATGGTCATACATATCTCATCCAATAGGATTAGGACATGTTTTAGGGTAGTTTTATATTATTATAATATTATTTTTTTCCTTATTTACCTAATCTACCCTTTAACCATGGTAAATAAAAATAATTACTAAAGTTACTATTCATAATGT
The DNA here is from genome assembly GCA_963277665.1 of Viscum album. Lineage (NCBI taxonomy): Eukaryota > Viridiplantae > Streptophyta > Magnoliopsida > Santalales > Viscaceae > Viscum > Viscum album. Next base: position 870,814,130 of record OY728157.1, read on the forward strand.
CCAAAAATAAAAGGTAAATATTTACACAATTTGGAAATTCTGATTCTAAATATATAATCCATTTTTATAAATTCAAAACACATAAATTTTAGTAATTAATTTAAAATTAATTCTCATTGTCAAAACCAGGCAGCGGGTTTTTAAGTAGTAAAAACTATCAAAAGATTGACATGTGTTTGTATCCAATTTCAATTTAAAATTACTTCCAATGGCCAAAATTAGATTAAATGATAAAAAATTAATCCAATTACACTTTAAAGCCAATTAAAAGGATAATCTAACTATATAAATAAATTATATGAAAAGTCAGTTTTGAATTAAAATGCAGTATTTTTTACTATTCATTAAAATATGAATTTTATCAGAAAAATACCAAAATTTTAACCAAAGTAAATTTTGATTTTAAATTTTCAAATAATAATTTTATTTTTCCAAATAGAACATATAAAAGTGAAAAAAATAGATTCAAAAAGGGTTCTCCATCAAAAGGGAGTGAAATAACCTTTTAAAAATATTAGAGTATTTTATGACTAAAATTAGATTCATTATCATTTTAAGACTCTAAAATTTATTGGATAAATGTAAAAACATTTAAAAAACATGTTTAATATTACACCCGTCATGTTTAAACTATTTATGTTTTTTTTTTTGGCATCGGGTAGTTCGGGTCAAGACCTGACTTAAAATTTCAGAATTCTTTTTTTAAACCAAATGTTTTGGCCTTTATTGCATCTAGGGAACCGCGATCGAAGCCGCAGGACGTCCTCGCCTGGGTCGCCATGCGACCCGCCCGATGCACAACTAATTAATAAATTAATTAAGTTTAATGATCAATAAAAGATTGAAATTAAAAGTTGTGTTAATGATGAAAATTTTATTATGTTTATTATTATCATCATCATCATTATTTTTAATTTTTTTTATGGGCCGCACGGGGTGACCCCGCGGTTGCTCGACTCTTTAAAAATAATGATAATAATAATAATAATAATAATCAAACGTTGTCTAAAGAATTTTTTTTAATGATAAAAAAAAAGTTATCTTCTATTATTAATTATTACAATTATTATTTTTATTATTCTCACCGTGTTTATTAATATAAAGTTTATTATTATTAAGATATCATTATCAAATTTTTATCAAATTTTGTTAATTTATTATGTTTATTAATATCATGTAAAGTTATTATAATTATTAATATGGTTATTATTATTATTATTATTATTATTAGTTTTATGTTTTATTTTTATCTTAATTTCATTGTTTTTTTTTCTTTTTTCCCCCTTAGGGTTAGGGATTGGCCGACCCGCCCTCTTCCCTGGGTCTTCCTGGCGTCGCACCTATGGGATTTTCCCCTATGCGTTGTAGCTGGCCACCAGCCCCTCTTCCCCATCTCCCTTGCACCGCTCCTCCTCGGCCAGTCCTGGACGCCGTTGTGCCACTCCCTGCTCGGTCCTTTGTGTCGTGCCTTGCTTTGCGCCAGGTCCCTCACACCGCATGGCCTTCGCACCTCCAAAACGTCGCCCTCCTTCCCCTCCCATCACGCACCGCAGTCTTGCGCCCGGCTCACCGGACTGGTCGCACCTCCTAGACTCCAGGCTATGACTCTCCTCCCTTTCCAGACTCCTCTCGACCCCCTGTCGGTAGCCCTTCCGGCGCGGCCTCCCAGCTCCCGTCGCAACCGCCGCTGCTGTGACCTCTCTCCTACCGGCTGTCCTTGACCAGCTGCTGCGTCGCCCCTTCATCCCTTGGCCAACCACTATTCAGCGATCCAGCAAGTCGTCTGTCGGCCTCCCAACCAGCCCCATCACGCCTCTTACCTTTCGGGCAGCAGCCTCGCCGGCTCCGGTTTCCTTCCGGCGACCTCCCCTCCGGTTAAGCCTCCCCTTTATTTTTAATATTTCTTTTTTTTCTTTCTTATTTCTTTTCGTTTTGGTTTTTCAGCGGGTATACAATTTGGTTTTGGGGATTTAACTTGAGTTTTTTTTGTTTAAATTCATGATATTGGGTTCGTGCTAGGTTCCTTGAGGTGCTAATTGCACGCGTTTGTGGTTGCACACAAATTTTGGGGGTTTCGCCAATCGAGGTAGGTGGTTCCGCGCATGAATATTAATTGATGAATTCATTCGTTGATTTAATTAACTTAGTGTGTTTATTAATCATTTAGTTTGATGCAAATTTTACTTTTCATAAGGTTTAGTGTGTTTTGATGTATTTAGTAGTATGCGGATAAAATAAGTATGTTGTTGTGAAACCAATGTTGAACTGGTTATTAGTTTTTTTCCCTTAAGTTGTGTAGTTAATTTGTTAGGGCGTGAAAGAGGGTGCAATTTTCATTTTGTTGTTGCGTCTATCTGCGTTTAGTCAGAAATGACATTTGAAAGATTTTTTGGAATTTAGTGTCGTGTGACATATATTGAAATTGTTTGGCACATTTTTCTTGTAGTTTGTTTAATTATATAAATGGTATTTTAAACTGTGTGTGTGTTTTCTTTAATTGCGTGCGTGATGCAGATTGTGTTCCTGAGGTGTTTTTGTGTACATGTGGTCATGTAAGGGCGGGTTTGGGTCGGTCTAGTGTGTAAAGCGTTGTTTTTCTCTCAAAAAATTATTTATGAAAGAAATTGGGTTGTTTTATTAAATGAGTATTAAGGGTGGAAAATTGTTTTTGATTAAATTGTGTGAATATTTTGGTGCTTAAATTCAGGAGACACGTGCGGAGTTTGTTTAATAAATTTTGTTAGTGGCCTGTTTGATAATGAAAGTGTTTTCATTGAATGTGTAGTTTTTTTAATTGGTCAGGTAAGAAATGCAGATTGAGTTTTGGAACATTTTAGTGTGCGTATTATTTCAAATGGCTTCTGTGTGTGTGAATGGTGGTTTTTGGTGTGTGTGATGGATTTCTTGGTTTGAGTGTATGATTATGACATGTGGCATGAACTTTGAATTACTTGAGCACAAACGGGAAGCCTGGGTACTAGGTGGGCGGACTAGACTAGCGTGCTAGTGATACGGGAGTGGCCTCGGCCCAGTTTCACTTAGCGGTATTGACGCTTACAACACTAACTAAACATTGGATGATGACTAGAGACCACTATGGTAGGAGGTGTTTCCCTACCAGTGGCTCGTGCATGGGAATGTGTGATATGGTTCACCGACACGTGAGGTTCTAGGGTCCCACTTCTAGCTAGTATCTTTAGGGTCTCTCCCATGTATTGTGCTCTTCTTTTGCTTTCTGATCACCGTCGGCACATGGTGTGATGTTTGGGGTTACCAAGAAAATTTTGTGTGCGTGTGTACGTGTGTGAGTGAGTCTGTGTGTGTGTGCGTGTGTGAGTGTGCGTGCATGTGTGTAAGTTAATTTAAGTTGTTTTTCTTTTTGAGAAGTTTCTTCTTTAAAATCGTTTTCATAAAAATAATTCTTTAAACACTTATTTATTTTTATTCTGTTAAATTGAAAATGTATTTGTATTTTAATAATCATGCGTGGAACCTTTTCTCGGTGGCATCCTACTAGGATTTTAGCTCACACCCTACATACACCCTTGGGTGTATGTAGATTCGGTTTCTTTTGCACTCCAGGTTGTGACTTCGTGCTCAACGTTGGTGGTTCTAGTTACTGTTGGTCTTCGTGAGCAGGTTGGTGTTGGTAGCTTGGGGATGCAACTTCTTGTGTCGCATGAGGTTGGTTTTGGAGTTTAGTTCTCTATTCTTGTTGTTGTTCGTTTTGGGTTTTTACCTAAATTGTAGACCTAAACCTGTTTATAGTTTAGAACTGTGTTTGGTATCCTTTTTCCAGTTTCATTTTATTTATCTTGTTGGTTGTTTTTCTATCTTTTATTTCAGGTAAAATCGTTCCCACTTGTTAATCTTGATACCCGGGCACTTGTGCCAGCCCGTGGGGATCGGGAACGCCCTTCGGGCCTTGTCACGGACCGGGTCGGGCGCCGGGTCAGATGGAGACCCAGCCTGGTTCATGACAAAATGGTATCAGAGAAGCAGGTTTGATCTTTTGGGTCTTGTTATTTCGGGATAGAGTCACGGTAGACTTGAGTTAAGGTTGTCGGGACTCGACGTCCTGACTACGAGTAAGGTGCCTGGCCAGCACACCTCGTGGTGGGACTCAAGTTACCAAAGTATGTTGAGGTTTGTCTGATTTTTTGGTCCTTGCGGTTAATCTTTTCTAAGGGAAATGAAAAGGGGTAAGGTCAGTGGTCTTAGTGAGCTCGCAGGGTCTGGCAAGCCATGTGGAGCCGGGGACATTGTCCTAGAATACCCTCCATGCCGGTGGCGTGACTGGCGTATGGCTGCCAACCATACGTTCCATCCACCCGCTGACACAAGTTTTCTCTTGCATCGTTTCTCGTCTCTTTGTTTTGGATTCATGGAGATTTGGTTTTTAAGTAAAAATGTTTTGGTCTTGGAAAATGTTTTCGAGTGAAGTGCTTTAAAAATGAAATGGTGTGTGAGGTTTGATAAGTGTGGGTTGGATGTTTTGGTTTTGAAAAATGGAAAGGTTTGGTTTTGATCCTTAGCACTCTCATGGGAAACCACATGCATGAGTGTATACGAAAAGGGAAATGGTTAATGGCATGAGCGGATGAGTTCCTGGATGGCCATGAGGTGGGTGCCAATGCGTCACGAGAACATGCATGTGCGATGCCCATGGGACACCATTGGTGTTTCTACAACCCACTGGGTTTTCTTATTTTCAAAATGTTTTGTTAAAGGAAAATTTGGTGTTTTTAAATAATCGGTGATTGTGTGGTGTGTCCTTGTATTTTTGAAAGGTTGGATGTGAGGTGTTTTGAGCCGAGGATCCCTTCTGGGTGGTTTGTGTTCTGAGTTTGAATTCATATTTGTAAGTTGGTATGCAAGCATGTAGCTAGTTAATTCTTTTGAAAAGTACATCGGGGAGCCCTTGTAGTGGTTTCCCCTGCACGTTTGGTGTTCGCTTGTGGAATGTCCTGACCATTGAACCAGTTCGGTTGGGTCCATGGTTTTCTTTCTTGGCTAGTGTATGCCCCCAATAAAGAGTTAATGTGCGAATGAAGTGTGGCCATAGGCAATTTTTCATTGGTCGGCCCTCCAGTTGATTAGTGGAATCTCTTCTTGGATTCTAGAATTGAACCCACCTGTCATTTTTACATCTAAGCGGATCCTCTCTCCATGGGATGACAGATGTGAGGGGATTTGAATGGAGTTTCGGTATCTTTGAGTTGTCTGGGTCATCGGGTGTGAAGTTTGACGTCGTTGCGTCTGAAGGTTACCCCTTGAAATGGTGAAAGGAATTCCAGCAGGGAAGGGTGAAAGCGGTTCAGAGTTATTAGTGTTGACCAGTGTATTGAAGGGATTTGTAGTACTTTCATTGGCCCCAAGGATCATGTTGGGTGACGCCTTGCAGTGTGAGTTCTCTTTGATAGTCAAGGTTGAAGTTTGACCTCTTTAATTTTAATGTTCTGTTTGGAAATGGTGAAGGAGATTCCAGTGGGGAGAGGTGGAAGGAGCCTAGAGTGGTCGGTGCAGGCCACTACTCTAAATGACCTTTGGTCCTTTGTTGGTTTTGTTTAAGAAAGGGTCTATGTTAGGCCACTAGTGTGGCAGACCCAGTCACATGGGGATGCTATGGTCAACTATAGGAATCACGTGTTGTTTAAGACTCAGTTTGAAGCCCCTCTCCGTATAATGTTCCTCTCAACAGCAATGATCATGTTCAGGTGACAATTTGTGGTGTCGTGTTCTCATCCAGTGTAAAAAAAGGGTGATGCGCATGCACCATTTCAGCTCTTGTGTTGGTGAATGTTCAGTGTATGATCAGTTGGATGTCGTAATGTGTTATGTTTGATGGTGTTTCCTCGGGTGCAGTACGATTGCATCTGGAACCAAAATGAGAAGCTTCACTCGGGAGTCTTCAATACCTGATTGTGAGGCAGGAGATGCTTCAAACATCAGGGCTCCAGCCATAGGCCTCGGAGTGAAGCTGGCGCGTGGTCAGGAACCACGGGAGTGTATGGGACCCCAAATCTATTTCTGTCACCAATGTTAAAAGTAGAGGTAGTTTAAATTGTTTCAAAGGTTGTTTCACTCCGAATGAGCCATCTGGTTGCATAAGGTTTTCGTGACCATGTGGAGGCGTGTTCGTCTCGTTGCCTTAAAGTCTTGGTTATTGCATCACATTGGATGCAATCTCTTTAGTGGTCCTTATGGGAGTTTGTTGAGTAAATTTGTCTCAAATCTGAATAATGCTCATCCAAGAATGTGGAAATGTTGGTTTGTCTTGGGTCATGCTTTTGACGCCCAGTAGTCAGGCCCCTCCCTCCCCGCCCCTTATGGTGGGGTGTTTGGTCACCATCGGGAATTTTTCAAAGTTTTATATCCTCTGTTAGTTCTAGTGGCGGTGAGACCCACAATGAGTATCGTACAAAGGTCTCTGGAATAAATCGGTGTTGGCCTTTTCTGAATGGTGGGGAGTCCGCCCGGACCTCCCCATGTTGGTTTTCTAGTATCTCCTTGGGCGTTGGTAGGTTCTTAATGGTGGGCAGACCCACATTGGGTCTCACAGGAATGTCTCTATAATGAATCAGTGCTGGACTTTTCTTTAATGGCGGGGAGTCCTCTCGAACCTCCCCATGTCAGTTTTCCAGTCTCGTTTTGAGCGTCAGTGAGTTACTAATGGTGGGGAGCCCCTTGGGCCTCCCCATGTTGTTCTTTTGCTTCTGTTTTTAAATATGGCGTGGTGATAAGTGATAAGAGTATTCCATGGACGTTTTTTGACCTTGTTTGTTCATTCTAACCAAATGGCGTGGTTTTCGTTTAATAGTGCTTGAGGAATTCTGGATTGTAAAGTTGATTTCTGTGGGTGCGAGGCCTCCTTTTCTTAAACAATCAATAGGAAATTTTTCAGCTCTTTGGGGTAGGCGAAACATACCAGAAAGTATTTTTACGCATTTCTTGATGTTTTATTTGAGTAACTTTCTCTGAGAACAATGCTTTTTCCTCTATTTTTTTGGTGTTTTTAGTTATCCCCTTTTTACCTTAATGGAGTGCAGTTTTCTACTCTCGGGTTTGGTCCTAGTTGTGGCTTTCCGGGGACGGAAAGTTTTATGGTGGGGAGAATTGTCACACCCATCATGTTTAAACTATTTATGTTTTTTTTTGGCATCGGGTATTTTGGGTCAAGAACTGACTTAAAATTTCAGAATTTTTTTTTTAAACCAAATGTTTTGGCCTTTATTGCATCTAGGGCACCGCGATCGAAGCCGCGGGACGGCCTCGCCTGGGTCGCCGTGCGACCCGCCTGATGCACAACTAATTAATAAATTAATTAAGTTTAATGATCAATAAAATATTGAAATTAAAAGTGGTGTTAATGATGAAACTTTTATTATGTTTATTATTATCACCATCATCATTCTTTTTAATTTTTTTTATGGGTCGTGCAGGGTGACCCCGCGGTTGCTCGACTCTTTAAAAATAATGATAATAATAATAATAATAATAATAATCAAACGTTGTCTAAAGAATTTTTTTTAATGAAAAAAAAAGGTATCTTCTATTATTAATTATTACAATTATTATTTTTATTATTCTCACCATTTTTATTAATATAAAGTTTATTATTATTAAGCTATCATTGTCAAATTTTTATCAAATTTTGTTAACTTATTATGTTTATTAATATCATGTAAAGTTATTATAATTATTAATATGTTTATTATTATTATTATTATTTTTATTAGTTTTATGTTTTATTTTTATCTTTATTTCATTGTTTTTTTTCTTTTTTCCCCCCTTAGGGTTAGGGATTGGCCGAACCGCCCTCTTCTATGGGTCTTCCTGGCGCCGCACCTACGGGATTTTCCCCTATGCGATGTAGCTGGCCGCCAGCCCCTCTTCCCCATCTCCCTTGCACCGCTTCTCCTCGGCTAGTCTCGGACGCCGTTGTGCCACTCCCTGCTCAGTCCTTTGCGTCGCACCTTGCTCCGCACCAGGTCCCTCACGCCGCATGGCCTTCACACCTCCAAACCGTCGCCCTCCTTCCCTTCCCATCACGCACCGTTGTCCTGCGCCCAGCTCACCGGACTGGCCACACCTTCTAGACTCCAGGCTGCGACTCTCCTCCCTTGTCAGACTCCTCCCGACCCCCTGTCGGTAGCCCTTCCGGCACGGCCTCCCAGCTCTCGTCGCAACCGCCGCTGCCGCGACCTCTCTCCTCTCGGCTGTCCTTGACCAGCAGTTGCGTCGCCCCTTCATCCCTTGGCCAACCACCATTCAGCAATCCAGCACATCGTCTGTCGGCCTCCCAACCAGCCCCATCACGCCTCTTACCTTCCGTCCAGCAGCCTCGTCGGCTCCGGTTTCCTTCCAGCGACCTCCCCTCCGGTTAATTCTCCCCTTTATTTTTAATATTGCTTTTTTTCTTTCTTATTTCTTTTCGTTTTGGTTTTTCGGCGGGTATACGATTTGGTTTTGGGGTTTTAACTTGAGTTTTGTTTTGTTTAAATTCATGATATTGGGTTCGTGCTAGGTTCCATGAGGTGCGAATGGAACGCGTTTGTGGTTGCGCACAAATTTTGGGGGTTTCGCCAATCGAGGTAGGTGGTTCCGCACATGAATATTAATTGATGAATTTATTCGTTGATTTAATTAACTTAGCATGTTTATTAATCATTTAGTTTGATGAAAATTTTATTTTTCATAAGTTTTAGTGTGTTTTGATGTATTTAGTAGTATGTGCATAAAATAAGTATGTTGTTGTGAAACCAATGTTGAACTGGTTATTAGTTTTTTTCCCTTAAGTTGTGTAGTTAATTTGTTAGGGCGTGAAAAAGGGTGCAATTGTCGTTTTGTTGTTGCGTCTATCTGCGCTTAGTCAGAAATGACATTTGAAAGATTTTTTGGCATTTAGTGTCGTGTGACATATATTGAAATTGTTTGGCACATTTTTCTGGTAGTTCGGTTAATTATATAAATGGTATTTTAAACTGTACGTGTGTTTTCTTTAATTGCGTGCGTGATGCAGATTGTGTTCCTGAGGTGTTGTTGTGTACGTGTGGTCATGTAAGGGTGGGTTTGGGTCAGTCTAGTGTGTAAAGCGTTGTTTTTCTCTCAAAAATTTATTTATGAAAGAAATTGGGTTGTTTTATTAAATGAGTATTATGGGTGAAAATTTGTTTTTGATTAAATTGTGTGAATATTTTGGTGCTTAAAGTCAGGAGACACGTGCGAAGTTTGTTTAATAAATTTTGTTAGTGGCGTGTTTGATAATGAAATTTTTTTCATTGACCGTGCAGTTGTTTTAATTGGTCGGGTAAGAAATGCAGATTGAGTTTTGGAATATTTTAGTGTGCGTATTATTTCAAATGGCTTATGTGTGTGTGAATGGTGGTTTTTGGTGTGCGTGATGCCTTGCTTGGTTTGAGTGTATGATTATGACATGTGGCATGAACTTTGAATTACTTGAGCACAAACGAGAAGCCTGGGTACTAGGTGGGCGGACTAGACTAGCGTTCTAGTGATACGGGAGTGCCCTCGGCCCAGTTTCACTTAGCGAGATTGACGCTTACAACACTAACTAAACATTGGATGATGACTGGAGACCACTATGGTAGGAGGTGTTTCCCTACCAGTGGATCGTGCACGGGAATGTGTGATATGGTTCACCGAGACGTGAGGTTCTAGGGTCCCATTTCTAGCTAGTATCTTTAGGGTCTCTCCCATGTATTGTGCTCTTATTTTGCTTTCTGATCACCGTCGGCACACGGTGTGACGTTTGGGGTTACCAAGAAAAGTGTGTGTGTGTGTCTGTATATGTGTGAGTGCGTCTGTGTGTGTGTGTGAGTGTGTGAGTGTGCATGCGTGTGTGTAAGTTAATTTAAGTTGTTTTCCTTTTTGAGAAGTTTCCTCTTAAAAATCGTTTTCATAAAAATAATTCTTTAAACACTTATTTATTTTTATTCTGTTAAATTGAAAATTTATTTGTCTTTTAATAATTATGCATGGAAACTTTTCTCGGTGGAATCCTACTGGGCTTTTAGCTCACACCCTACATACACCCTTGGTGTATGTAGATTCTGTTTCTTTTTCACTCCAGGTTGTGACTTCGTGCTCAACGTTGGTGGTTCTGGTTACTTTTGGTCTTCGTGAGCAGGTTGGTGTTGGTAGCTTTGGGATGCAACTTCTCGTGTCGCATGAGGTTGGTTTTGGATTTTAGTTCTCTATTCTTGTTGTTGTTCATTTTGGGTTTTTACCTAAATTGTAGACCTAAACCTGTTTATAGTTTAGAACTGTGTTTGGTAGCCTGTTTCTAGTTTCAATTTATTTATCTTGTTGGTTGTTTTTCTATCTTTTATATCGGGTAAAATCTTTCCCACTTGTTAATCTTGATACCTGGGCACTTGTGCCAGCCCGTGGGGATCGGGAACGCCCTTCGGGCCTTACCGCGGACCGGGTCGGGCGCCGGGTCGGATGGCGACTCGTCCTGGTTCGTGACATTTAATCATATTGTAGTTAGTTTTTTCAATTTCCTTCTATACAGTGGCTAGGTGTTAACTACCATTTAAAATAATATTATCATTATTGTATTATTTTTCAGTATAACTCAAAGTTATGTGCAACGTAAGATTTCATAGAAACCTGTTGTTGTGTGCTGAGTACATTATTATAAAAACCATCCTTTTCAACATAAAATTAATATCTTATTCATAAAAATTAATAGATATAAAATTGTATTATTCTATAAATACCTGGGATGTTACATCATTCCCCATTTTTGGAAATTTCAACCTTATAATTTTATTCACTTATCAAATAAGTGGGGGTATTTATCCCTCGTAGTATTTTCAGATTACCATGATGCCTCTTCAACCATATGGTTTTTTCAAAAAACCTTTAACTGATGAATCACCTTATTCTGCAACACTTTCTCTTTGTGGTAAAGAATCTGTACTGGTTGTTCCTCATAAAAAATATTCTCTTAAAACTAAACAACCTATGGACTCAAAACATGATATCGATCCAGAATATAATTTCTCAACATTGAAACATGAAAAACATTGTGTACATAGGATAAACTTGGAGGTAAATCCACTATATAGGCAACTGATCCAACTTTATTTGGGATTTCATAGGGTCCAATAAACCGCAGCCTCAAATTTCCCTTCTTAACAAAATGCATAAGATTTTTCCATGGAGAAACTTTGAGAAAGGCCTGATCACCTACCTCGAAAGAAATATCCTTCCTCCAGTAATCCGCATAAATTTTCTGTCTGTTTTGAACTATCCTTATGTGCTTCTGAATAAACTGAACTTTTTCTGTCATCACTTCTACCAATTCCAGTCCCATCAACTTCATTTCACCTACTTCATCCCAAAAAGCAGGACTTCAAAATCACTTTTCATATAATTCTTCAAATGGTGTCATCTGTATACTAGAATGAAAACTGTTATTATAAGAAAACTCAACCAAATAAATATGTTGATCCCAAATTCCCTGGTAATCCCTTGAATAAGAACATATCATATCCTCTAAGTTCTGAATTGTTTATTCTGAATTCTCTTCTGATTAATGATGAAAAGTTGTACAGAATTTTAATTCAGTTCCCAATGACTTCTGAAGTCCTTTCCAGAAGTTAGAAGTAAACCTGGGATCACGATCAGATACATTAGAGAGAGGGACTCCATGTAACCTGACTATTTCTTTAAGATACAACTGATAAAGTTGATCTAGAGACTGTTTATATCGAATAGGAAGAAAATGATCATATTTAGTCAATTGATCAATAATAACCTAGATTGCATTGTTAACTCAAGAAGTTTTTAGTAATCCCCCAACTAAATCCATGGACACATTTTCTCATTTCCACTCTAGCACTAGCAAAGGATGAAGTATCCCTTTAGGTAACTGATGTTCTACTTTAACATGTTGACATTTCAAACACTTCATAGTAAAGTCACCAATATTTCTTTTCATTCCATCCCACCAGTAATACTCTTGAATATCTCTATACATCCTTGTACAACTAGGATGAACTGAAAAGGGAGAACTATGAGCTTCACATAACAACTCTTTATTTAACTATGAATCACAAGGCACACATAATATTTTCCCAAATCTCAAAACACAATCTTTATCAATGTTAATTTTAGTAAACTTACCCTTCTGAACCAATTCTACCTTTTTCTGTAACTAACTGTCTTCCTTCTATGCTTGATTTATTCTATCTACTAGAGACAATTGCATTGAAACCTGAAACAAAATAGAGGAATTTATTGCACCAAAAACTTCCATGAAAAATTTCATCAAATCATTTATCAAAGGGTCATGTTATAAATGTAATATGGTTAACGTAGCATTACTTTTCTGACTCAAATCATAGTCCACTTTTTTCACTTTTCCATGATGGTAATGAATCATGCAATCATAATACTTGATTAATTCTATCCATATTATTTGTCTCATGTTTAATTATTTTTGAGTAAATATATACTTCAAACTTTTATGGTCAGTATATATTTCAAATTTTACTCTATACAGATGATGACTCTAGATTTTTGAAGAAAAAACAACAAAAGCTAATTCCAAATCATGTGTAGGGTAATTTAACTCATCAGTTTTCAACTAACATAAAGCATAAAAAATTACTTGATCATTATATATTGGTACACAGCCAAGTCCTTTCAACAAAGTATCACTATAGATAAAAAAATCACCATTTCTAGAAGGTAGTGTCAAAATTGAAGCATTCACCAATATTATTTTCAATTCCTGAAAACATTCATCACATTCTTTTGTTCATATGAACTTAACACATTTTCGAGTTAACTTAGTCAGTGGGCTAGATAACCGTGCAAAATTTTCAAAAAACCTCCCATAATAACCTTATAAACAAATAAAACTACAAATATTGGTTATATTTATGGGTATTTTACATTCTTTAATAAATTTTGTTTTAGTAGGATCAACGGTTATGCCATATTTAGAAACAATGTGACCAAGGAATGAAATTTGTTGTAGCCAAAACTCACACTTTCTGAATTTCCCATATAGTTTATTTTCTTTTAAGGTTTTCAAGACTACACTTAAATGAATTTCATGATACTATTTACTTTTATAATATACCAAAATATCATCAATAAACACAACCAAAAACTTATCCAAGAACTCATGGAAAATTATATTTATAAGATCCATTAATACAAAAAAGTGAATTGGTTAACCTAAAAGGAATAACTAAAAATTCATAATGCTCATATCTAGTACAAAACATAGTCTTTAGAATTTCTGATTCCTTTACTTTCAACTGATGGTACCCCTAACTCAAGTCAATCTTCAAAAAATACTGATCACCCTAGAGCTGATCAAACAAATCATTGATATGAGGCAAAGGATACTTGTTCTTAATAGTGATGTTATTCAAGGCTCTATAATCAATGATAAGTCTCATTAAACTGTCTTTCTTTTAAAAAAACAAGATAGGAGAACCCCATGGTGATGTTCTAGGCCGAATGAAACCTTTATCTAATAACTCCTACAATTTATTCATTAACTCTAAAAGTTCAATTTGATCCATTCAATAAGGGGGTTTAGAAATTAGCTTAGCATCATGAACCAAGTCAACAGTAAATTCAACTTCCTAATTAGGTATTATACCAAGAAACTCATCAGAAAAAACATCAAGATACTCATTTACCATTGACACATCATTAATCTGAACAATTCCTTTGTTTTCAACAATATGTGAAAGGTAATATTCATTTCTATATTTTACTAGTTTCTCAGCTTCCTGATATGTTATCAATAGTAAGGGTTCATTCTTGTACACAAACTGAAATTTTTTGAAAAAAGAAACCTCTTTATCTCTACATTAAATCTTATCATGATAAACAAAAAGTAAATCCATACCCAAAATAACATCAAACTCTACTAAAGGAAAAACAATAAGGTTTTCAGGTATATTCTTTCCACATATAAGGACAATAATATTATTATAATTTCTTTTTGTCTCAACATTTCTCCCATGTGTTTTTTATATAATTTTTGGATTATTTTCTTGATATGGAATTCCCAATTTACTAAAAAATTTCTTATAAATGAAAGAATGTGTAGACCCAGAATCAAACAACACATTAGTGTAATTTAAATAAACAGTGTACCTGATACTGCTTCATTTGATGGCTCAACATCTACTAAAGTAGTTGCAAAGGAGTTCACCACCCCTTTCTACTTGTAGTTATAATGCTTTCCATCATTTGAGTTCTTCTTTAGACACTCATTTGCATAATGACCCATATCATATCACTTAAAACATTTTAGTAACTGTAAATAATATTTTTTCTTACCACTACCCTGATCTTTTTTAGTGTAATTACGAACCTTATATCCCATTTTACCACATTAGAAGAACATACCAAAATTCAAAAGGCATTCCCCAGTGTGCTTTTTACCACAATTTCCACAAACTGGAAACTTAATTTTCTTGTCATTATACTTTTTTGAAGATTTCTTCCCTTTTATCTACCACCTCTACCTCTTATTCTGTTGTTTTTCAAAGAACACATGATCATCGGAAAACTCCATTTCCACCTTCTCTGCACATCGAACAAGTTTTTCATTACTTTTGAACTCACAATAATCTAATTCCCTTAGATACTTTGGATTTATTCCTAAGTAAAAATTATTGATTTTACTATTAATATCCTGTATGAAATTTAGAGTATACCTTTCCAGTCGAGTGAATTTTGATTTATAAGAAACCACTGAGTCATCCTCTTTCCTCAATTATAAGAATTTTTTTTTCCATCTTAATTCAAACTTCCTTAGTAAAATATTTCTCAAGAAAAATACCTTTGAATTCATCCCAATAAATATCATCAATATCCTCATTATCCCTGATATTTTTAACCATCGACCACCACTGATTGGATTCACCTTCAAAATGGTAAACAGAAAGACTAACCTTTTGTTGTTCTGAACACCCCATGACATTGAAAATATTTTCTAGGTCTTTAATACACTCTTTAGATGGAACAAGGTTAGATGATCCTATTAATGATGGAGGACATTCCCTCATAAAATGATCCACTACCGACATGTTCCTCTATGGTTGATCTGACTGATCTCGTGCATGGATACCACCTCAATTTATAGCCTGAGTCAATTGTTCCATCACTGTAACAAAATGTTCAGTTCTAATTTCGACCATCTTAGGTTACTGATTTGGAAGGTTGTTTTCCACTAGATGTCATACCAACACAACTGCCCTATTTTTTATGTGGAAAACCATTCAAAACAGACATATCTTAGACAAAGCAATATAGTAATCTGAAAATGCTATTTAAATTTGACCATATAGTAAAAATAATTTATGGATATTCAATTTAAAATATCCTAACCCTTACTGTTATCTAAACTGACCTTTGATACTATCTATAAGGCCCCATACTTAAAACATTACATAATCTTGAGATAAGTTAATAATTTGACTTTAATTCACATCGAGGATATTTTTAGGTTTAGAGTTTTAAATAATTAGGCCATTATTAATACATATCATCCCATAATCATACAAGAGGATACTATCAAAAGAGTATCCATTTTTTCCACAAAATAAAACCCTTTAAAAACATGATTTATTTTCTTGATAAAAATATTCTTGACTTCTTCCTTAATCTTACTCATCCTTATACACTGTGAAAACAATTCAAAAAACTTGGGATGAGAATAAAAACTCAGTAAGGGATAAAATAAGAAAATAAAACATTAGTCCATGAATATTTATAAACCCATGAATTCATAAGAATCGTGAAAATTTCATTGAAATTGTAAATCATAAATCTAACTTATGGCATCCATATCATACTTACTTTGTAGCTTTCATAACCACATAGGTAGTAACCTTAATGGTTACAATTAGAATAAAAATCATAGTATATTACCTAAATCTCTTAGGAGAAACCTTAATTTTTATCTCCATCATGTTACCCAGTGTATTGGAGAGCTATCACGGGCTCACCCACCCTTGGTTTATCACAAAACCACCCATATACATAAATAATTCCCAAGAACCATAACATAATCATAACACATGAACAAGCATAAAGAGAAAATAACATTTCCACATTGCAATCATAAGACATAATTTCAAGATATTGATAGAATAAATCCATTATTAAAAAATTTCCAATACCAAAATACCTAAAAAATTAATATGGTATTTAATTTTCTTTTTAAAAACATTACGACTTTTAGAGGGATCCAAATATCAAATAATGCTCACAGCGGCGGAAAGGTCATTGTTGTCGTGTACGTTAAAAAGAAACATTACTTTTATCATTTATTAAAACACTTCATAAAAAATATTAATTTTAAAAACCATTTAATTAAATTAAAAGTAAAGGGATTTGATTATACACCATATAAAATAAGGTCGTATATAAATCAAAATATGTCTCAATGAAAGGATATTGAGACGAAGTCACTTACCTTGAATCCGACTTGTCTTGTTCGTTATTTAATTTCTTGAATAATAAAATTATGATAATTTATACTTGATTTAAAACCTTTTTAAAGTTTATTATTCATTTAATATCACTTATTACCATGTTATAACAATTAGTTAATTATTTGAGTTTATATCTGACATTTTTGTCGATGTTCGGTACTTGAGTCAAAAATGAACTTATTTTGATGTAAATTATCCATGTGATCATAAGTCCATTATCTAAAAAATATTATTCA
Organism: Viscum album; assembly: GCA_963277665.1. NCBI lineage: Eukaryota > Viridiplantae > Streptophyta > Magnoliopsida > Santalales > Viscaceae > Viscum > Viscum album. The sequence goes on from OY728157.1 coordinate 870,830,868, forward strand.
TGATTTAAATATTATATATATCCAGTATATATGTAATTATAATATTCCATAACATTTTGAGATAAGAAATGAAATGCACCATTCATGGAGACGGTAGGTCGTACGTACGCATGAACGCTACTTTCATTTCTTTACCATATTAAAAGAATAAAAACTAAATGATACATAGATATATTTTAATTATAGTAAAATATATATGTTATATATGTTAAATAATTTCATTAAATCCATCCTTTATACATTCCATGTATGTTATGAATGAGTCATATCACTTTAAGGGGGTGGTAGTCCACACTTCCTTAAATGAAATTATCGTGTTTACGCATTATGGAAAGCATAAAGGTATGTTTTAAATAAAAATTTTATAATAATAGATAAAATATAAATATAATAAATATAATATATAAATATAGTTCCATCATAATGTCCACCATGATAGGTGGTAGGAGAAAATTGAACAATCATCGTTTTATGAGGCAGTAGTTCACCGTACACAGAAATAGTATCTTTTATATCCATTAGATGGAGGTGTGTGTAAGTTTGGGTCTAACCCTTGGCATAAAAATATCCTAGTATATTTATTATACTGGTTTTTTTATAAAATAATGGAATAAATATAGTTTATGGTGTTGGAGAAGGAAAATAAATTAAAGGAGCTTGAGAGAAGATGTTACCTCTAAATTGGATAACTCCTTTTGATTTAAGCCAAAAAGATTTCTTGAATTGGATTATTCCCAAGGTAAGGCTTATAGTAATAAATTAAGGATTTTGGGATCTTATTTTAGCATAATTTGGGTGATCCAGTGGGCTTGAGAGGTGTGAGTAACTGGGTAGAGGAGGTGGCCTTTTATAAGAGGGAGAAGGGTCACTTTAGGAAAGTCTTGAAATATTATTTTATTAAAAATTGTTTTTCGGATAATAATAGTTCCAAAGTGATAAATTTATAGGATAATATGAGTATGGGTCAAAATTCTCTCAACCAATAGGTTTTATACAAGTTTATGTCACAAATTTAACCTTATCATTTAGCTTTAACCCTTAGTTAAATAATTTAACTTTTACCATGACTTCTTGTATTTTCATAATATATGGTTTCTATAGTTACTATAAAATGCCAAAAAGACCAAAAGTGGAACATTAATGAAATTTTTAACGTTATATAAGTCATTTGGACGAATATTATATTTTTAGGACTATTATATCGTTTAATAAAATAGTGTTTGTTTTAAAAACTCATTTATGTCAATTTTGACACTATTTATTAATTGATTTTTTTAAAGTCATAAAACTTGATTCCTTCAAACCAGATGAATTATCTTGAAGCTAATATGTCATAATAATCCATAAAATTATTTTATGGTATCAAAATTTTCAAATTACATTTATTTTTATATTTATAATATCATTTATTTGAAGCTTTCATTAATAAGGTAATCATTGTATCATCATTATGTCATAAATAAATTTACTTATTTAATGTCTAAAAATTTTAAATAAAATACCATGATGTAGGAAATATTTTTATATTTATAATGACTATATATAGTCATATATATCATTTATATAACCCTATATTAAAATTATTTTAGTAAAAAGATACATGTTTATGTTATATTTCTCTTTACTTTAAATTATTTATTATAACATGTCATTATCACACCCAAGTGGCTCCATGGGGTCCTAAAGTTGACCCAAGGATGCCCATGGTAGTAAATAACCCATAAAATAGTATTATGACATGTTTTATGATAGTTTTATATTATTATAATATTATTTTTTTCCATTATTTACCCGATTTACCCTTTAACCAAGGTAAATAAAAATAATTACTGAAGTTACTATTCATAATGTCCAAAAATAAAATGTACATATTTACACATTTTGGACCTTTTTATTCCAAATTGGAACCATTTTTTCCAAATTTAAAACATAGTAATTGTAGTAATAAATTTAAAAGTAATTCCTATTGTCAAAACCAAAAATCGGGTTTTTAAGAAGTAAAAACTATCCAAATATTGACATGTGTTTATGTCCAATTTCAATTTGAAATTACTTCCAATAAACAAAATTATATTAAATGATAAAAGATTAATCCAATTACACTTTAAAACTAAGGAAAATCTAACTATATAAATAAATTATATGAAAAATCATTTTTGAATTAAAATACAGTATTTTTTCACTATTCATTAAAATATGAATTTTATCAGAAAAATACCAAAATTTAAAAAAAAGTAAATTTCGATGTTACTTTTTCAAATAAGAAGTTTATTTTTTCAAATATAACATATAAAACTAGCCAAAACTATATTTAAAAATAGTTTTTAATCAAAAGGCAGTAAAACGACCTTTTAAAAATATTAGAGTATTTTATGCTTAAAATTGGATTCATTCTCATTTTAATCATGTAAAATTTATTAGATAAATATAAAAACATTTAACAAAAATGTGTAATTATATTGTAGTTAGTTCTATTAATTCCTTCCAATACAACTTCTATGCGTTAAATACCATTTAAAATAATAATATTACTATTGTATTATTTTTCAGTATAACTCAAAGTTGTGTGCAACGTAAGGTTTTGGAGAAACTCATTGTTGCGTGTCGAGTATGCTATCGAAAAAAGTTTCCTATTTAACATAAAATTAATATCTTATTCATAAATATTAATGGATATTAAAATGTATTATTCGATGAGTACCTGGGATGTTACAAAGATCATTATGACTCATCATTGACCGTACCATGTTTATTAAGGTACAATTCCTCCTTTCACTAACACCATTATGTTGTGGTGTGTAAGGTGTAGTGAGTTGAGAAATAATCTCAAACTCCCATAAAAACTTAATAAAATCTTAGTTAAGATATTTTCCACCTCAATCAGATCAAATATTCTTTTTATCATCTATCTAAGTTGATTATCTACTTCATTCTTGAATTTTATCAATTTCTCAAAGGACTCAGACTTATACCTCCTTAGGTAGGAACAACTATATCTACTAAAGTCATCAGTAAAAGTTATAAAGTAATAATACCCTTGTCTAAATTATATTGTAAAATATCCACACACATTAGCATGTTTCAATCCAAGAATATCTATTGTCATTTCACACTTTTCATCAAATGGTGGTTTGGTAATTTTTCCTTACAAACAAGCATGACATATTTCAAGTGGTTTTAGCACAAAACAGTCCAAATAACCATCTTAATAGAGATTTGTCATACTCTTATAATTTAAATGACCGATATGGAGATGTCATAGCTAGGTGTTATATGATATATGTGAACACAATTCGTTATCAATTTCCAATACTTGGTTTTCATAATTTAATACATAAAGACTATTATTTAAATGTTTCATTCCATAACATATATTGTATTTATAAAAGAAACAATTTTTTTCCAAAATTAAAAACAAAACCATATATATCTAGGAATGATATAAAAATTATATTTTTTATAATAGTTGTTATATAATAACAATATTTTAAAACCAAGATCAATCTTATTGGTAATTGAAGATAGTAGTGTACTAGCCCAAAGTTTATAAAAGATATTTTTATCTTGAAATAAATGTGTGTTATATTATATTATATAGTACTATACAAATATAGAACATAAAGAAACCAATAAAAATTTATTTCATTAATAGATATCATTACATTAATCAGCAATTAAACCCATGAAACTTTTAAACATTATAATGGAAAACACCAAATAGAAAAACTATAATGGGAAAATATGGATCACCCCAATTTGCTAAAATAATTCCCTCCACGAACAACACTATTGAAAGAAAATAAAATATTAGTAATCCAATCAGGATTTTAGAATAGGAAAATATATGACCTTGCGATAAAATTTAGTGAATTTTGAATGAAGTAAAGAATTGGTATTTATAGGAATTAATATTATTATTGGAGTAGTAATGTGATAATTAGAATAGTAACCTAACCATTGGGAATAGTAACATGGTCGTTGGAAATAGTAACCTAATTGTTGGAATAGTATTCTGACCTCAAAATAATAAAAATTTAATATTAATCAAGATTAATTTAAGTATAAATATTATAATTCTATAAAATAAATATTAAGATTAAAAAACTTGAATAAAATATAAGCACATTTTTAAAATCTCTATTTTAAGGTATTTTATAAAAATCATAATTTTAATATTAAAAATTAAAATAATCTATGTTAGAAAATTATTTTGATAAAATGAATTTCATTTTTTAAATAAGTATGTCAAAATTTTCCAAGGGTGACTTTTTAGTAATTTTCTGAAATACTTCAATTTTACTTGAAAAGTAAAATTATTATTTTTCAAATACCACAGGTTTTATGAAATAATAATGATGAAATGATTAATTAATAAATAAAAAATTGTCTATTTCAGCCTAAAATAATTTAATAAGATAAATTTTTAATTTTAAAACAATAAACTTAATTTCTAAACCTAAAAATTATTTTCCAAAGTCAAAAGTCAAAAGTGTTCCCTTAAAATAACAATCTTTCATTTTTTTCCATATTCATTTTTAATAAACTACCGAATTATAATTATAAAGGGTTTTAAATTCCTAAACCCATTCTATTTTATTGATATGTGGTTCATCATGTCATAAATTCACTATTATAAGGTTTACCTTTGATATAGTATTTTATTTGATATTTTATTATAAAAATACTCCTCTCCTCAAGTATGAATAACCCCTATCCCTCCCCTTAGAAAATCACTCCTCCATCACTTACCAAATACAAACTCTACCAAAATCCTCTATATTAATCCCCTTATAATCCTTAGGGAATTTATGTAGTAATAAAACACTAATCTTTCTCGAAGTTAAGGGCTGTAGAAACAGAACCACTTCAAGAAAGAGGTAATGTCCTTTTGTCCTTTTATTTAGTTTTCCTTTTCTAATTTCATATCCTCATTTTATTTTATAATTAAAAAATTATTAAAAAAATTATATAGTATGTTAACATGATATTTATAATATTAATATTCTATAAAAAACTATTTTTAATATAACCATATATTATAAATCTCAAGCCTCCTCTTTGAAAAATGTATCGTTAACGGTCGGTTAACTGCCAAAGAGGGTGTTTCCAATTATTTTATTATAACCAACCTTATGGATGTTTATAATAAATATTTATGATATATAAATTTATAAATATATTTATTTTCATATTTTTTAAATTAATTCTACTTATTTATAAATTACCTTGATCAAAAATAGTAAAATTGAAGTTAAATGCAGAATTTTTAAGGAAAACACAATATCAAAACATTTTCTATTTGACAAATGGAATTGAGGTATATAAATCCAATGATTATAATTTATAAAAAGTTACATAAATTAATATAATTATATTTTTTCCCTTGTTTTATTAAAAATAATTTTATTATTCATGAGGTGGAAAATCAATAAAATAAACCAGTATTTAAGGTGAGGGTAATTCTCTAACCCAACTCCTTTTGGGGGTTATCTTATATTTCAAACTATTTTTAGTATATATATTCCTATAATATCCATAAAATTTTATTCCTCTATTATTTACCTTTAATTTTTTGGGATATACATGATTCTAACCTTTTGAAAGTTTTTCTAATCCATTTATAAATCCCTTTCGAAAAGGAGTTAATTTCTAAAACATATCCTTGACTCCTCTTGAGTTTTTTCTTCTCCACTCTAGAATAATGATTTTTTATTCCAAAATATGACTTAAATTATTCATTTTAGGACCCAAAAATGTTTTTTATTAATAGATTATTTATGAAATTATTTTGAAACCCATCCCTTTTCATGGGTTTATTTAATGACTATGATTCTTTTACGTTCTATACAGAATGCATGATTGTTATAATTTTATAATGTGATGGGAGGGACCATAATTATATATTACTCCAATTAATTAGGTAATGTGATATATCTCGTTATATACTTTTTATTATTCATGAACATGATGTTATATTTGTTCACTTTTATAATGTTATGATATATGCACATATGTTATGTGTGAACATGATGCTAGATTTTTTCACAACTATGTGTGTTATTTGACCACTATGTTATAATGTTTCATTATTATGCATATTCCACATTCCATTACTTTATCAAATGTTTCCTTCATTATTATAATTATGATAATATGTTTATGATATGATTATGTTGATTATTCTCACTCATGTACTATTGATTCATATCTCTTATTCCTCCCCTTACTGGGATTTTAGCTCACCCCTTTCTTTGATGTATATCCTCAGGTGATTTAATGTACTGATAAAAATGTGAGATCTCTTGGGAGGATGAATAATAATTATTTAAATAATTTTTAAGTTTTATTAATGTATGAGCCTAATTTTTTCAAGATACTATACCTTTAGATCCTATATTGTATCACCATTATGTTGTTTATATTAAAAATGATATAATAGTGATGTAAGAAAAAGTTGGGTTGTTATAGTTTGTATCATATAATGGTTTGGTTAATTTGATAATTTGGTTTAGAAAACCTTAGTGAAAACCCTAATAATAAGAACAAATTCTAAGAGAAACATCCTAATTTTTGGTAAAGTATTAGAGTGTGTGGTTTCCAAAAAATGAAATACATGTCTAGATACTACATGTGGATATAGATATATCTATGTTGTTCCTTGGAGTAATAACCCTGAAAAGGGTGCATTAGGATTAACTTTATTGTCACTTAGTACACAACAAAGATGCCTTTTTGCACACCTAGTTTGACACTCCTATGTTATATGCTTAGATTAATCACAAACACTATACAAACCATTATTAAGGATAAATAACTAAATTAATTATTCCTCTTGAATTTATAGAAGGATTAAATCACATGATCCTATAAGAATAATTTGATAAAAAGTCTAAACTTAAGGATCCCATAAGATATGACTTTAGAAATAATTTTTTTATAGTAATAAATTATTTATTCATGATTTTTTGACTTATGTTTTATTTCAACCTTTTTTATTTTAGAAAATAGTTGTATCTAGGATAAACTATACTAACAACCTATGTGAGGTACAATTAAACAATTTTCCGAATGGCATTCTCAATTAAATGGGAGGTGGAGTTCAAAAAAATTTATTCTTACCTAGTTTTCTTAGGATATGAATAATAAATAGAACCATTTAGAATATCTTCCTTATCCCGAGAAGGATTGATTGGATATCGATTCTTTTATACATTAATAACCACCAACATTAAATGGGTCTTTTGATCCACTTAGCACGGAATAGTGAGTGAAATAAATGGAGAAGATATTTTCTATGCTCTATTATTCTGAGAATGAGAAGGTGAATCTGGCCATCGATCATTTATATAGATAGGTTGATTAATGGTGGGAATTAATAAATAATAACAAGTCAAATGATGAAATGGAAGGGATGGAGTTTAGTTAATAGTCCCATGATTATGGAGATAAGAAAATAAATATGGATATTCATTCTAGAAGATCAAATGGCAGAGGAAAGAATATCCAACAACCCACATGTCAAAAAAGTGGGTAAAATCGTCATGGTAATTGCATCAAAGGGATAGGGAAATTATTAAAGTGTGGGAGATAAATCCATAAAGATAATGAATTTTGAGGAGACATGAATAATTCAGCATATGTGATGGAGGAAATGAAGGAACAACCCATGGTTCAGTGCTTAAACTATAGGGATTAGGGGCACTGTGTAATCTAGTGAACTAAACCAGGGGTCGTTGAGGGTAATCCACATTAGTAACCACAAAATATGAATGGGTAAGGTAAATCATATGTCATCACCACAGCTGAGGTGTATTAGGAAAATGAATTCGTACAAGGTACAATTTCTATTCACTCAAGAATGGAAAAGGTTTTATTTGACTCTGGTTATACACATTCTTTTATATCCTAAAATTTTTCTAGAAATATTGAATCAAAACCCTAATACCTTGAAGTATAGATATTAATAAAAACACCTAGTGGTGTGATCAATGCAACCCAAATTTTGGACTCATCTCCAATTAGAATCTATGGTAGAATTATTCTAGTGAATATCATATTACTTCCCATGATTTAATTTAACACTATACTAGGCATGGATTAGATCTCATTATATAGATCACAAATTGATTATTAGGAAAAGAAAATTTCTTTTTATATTTTGAACCATCCCATGATCCAATAAAAATGAAATTAATGTCATGAATATCCTTTGGATAATACCTCTAAGGTGTGGGTGGTGATAACATAAGAATATGTATACCTTTCTCAAATGGTTGAGTTGAAGGAAAGTGTTAACCTTTAGGAAATTCCCATTATTTCATAATAAACTAATGTATTTCCCAAATATTTTCTCAGAATTCCACCAAATCATGAGGTAGAGTTATCAATATATCTCATACCTATATCCACTACTATCTCTAAATTATCCTATAGGATAGCCCCAATTGAGATATAGGAGTTAAATAAGCAACTGCAATAGCATTTGGAAAAAGGGTTTCTATGCCATAGTACATCACCATAGGGTGTATCAGTTATCTTTATTAAGAAAAGGATGGATCAATGAGGATATATATTGATTACTAGTATCTAAACAAGATCATTATAAAGAAAAAGTATCCCCTAAAAAGTATTTATGAATTTTTTAATCAACTTTAAGGATCTTAGTACTTCTCAAAAGTGGATATCCATTTTGGATATCATCAATTGAAGGTAAAGAAGGAAGATATTCAGAATACATCCTTAAGTACATGTTATATACACTATGAGTTTATATTTATTCCCTTAAGACTTACTAATTCCCCTAAAATCTTCATGGAATTAATTAATAGAGTATTTAGATATTAACTTGAAAATTTTATGGAAGTACTTATCAATTATATTCTCATTTACTCTAAGAGAAATGTGGAATATGAAGAGTATGTAAGGATTTTTATAATGAAATTAAGAAAGAATAAAATTTATTCTAAGTTCATAAAGTGTAACTTTTGGATACATCAAGTCACATTCCTGGGGTATATGATCACAAGTGAGGTAATGTTTGTGGAACCTTCAAAGAAAAAGGAAATTAAGGAATGTCTCAGACCCACTAGTGTCATGGAAATCCATAGTTTTATTATATTATAATGGTACTACCAATGTTTCGTTAGAAATTTCACATGATTTTATATCCCTATAACTAAGTTAACATGTAAAGGGGTAAAGTATGTCTGGATGGAATAATGTGAGGAAAAAATTATAGAGCTCAAGAAGAGTCTGATTACTACACTTGTACTCACAATTCCATGAAGTGGAGAAGGTTTTTTGATGTACAATGATGCTTCAAATAAATTATTGGGTTGTGTACTCATTCAGAATGAAAAATTAATATCTTATGCCTCATGAAAACTAAATATCCATAATAATAACTACCAAATGCATGATCTCGAGTTTTCGGTTGTGATCTTTACTATGAATATTTGGTGACACTAGCTCTATGATGATAAGTATAACATATATACATATAAAAATATTCTAATGTATATATTCAAAAAGAAGGAGATAAGTATGTGTCAGTGAATATTGTTAGATCTAATCAAGGACTATGATTTATTTATTCACTACTATCTAGGAAATGAAAACAATGTGTTTGATTCTCTTAGTGGAAATTAACATGATACATTACCCATGATGTGGATTGATAAAGACCTTATTTTCATGGACACGCAAAGGATTGATCTCTAAACCATAATAGTAGGTAATCAATACTACCTAGACCAAATTATCTTCCAACCATCTATCCAAGAGAAAATCAAGGAGGCACAAAGGGGTGATCTGGAGCTTCAAAATATGTTATAAACATAAAAGTGAATAAGATTTGTGAATTTTATATCAATGAAGATGGTTTCATTCAATTTGAAACTATAATTTGTGTGCCTTCATCACCTAAGATAAAGGAACATTTAGATAATTCATATAGATCATTTTTTTATATCCATCATGAATGTACAAAGATATACCATGATCATCAAGAGCACTTCTGTTCAAATAAAATGAAGAAGGAGATTGCTTAGTATACCTAAATATAAAAAATCAGGATTTCCATACATGGATATTTCATATTTTTAGATTAATATTCATTACATTACACAAACACATGCCCAAGGACCATAATAGTTTAGTGCCTTTGGAAACATGGAACATATTATTCTAATTTAGTGAAAGATATTCAATATCTCCCATAAATATCTTCCCATTTAGTATTCCTACTTAAAGACTTTCTTCATAAATTGGGGAAAGGAAACAAAAGAAATGGTGAGCTCATATTCTCAGAAAGGGTAAACATGGGAGATACATAAGCATAAAAAAAGGGTATGAGAACATAAGCATAAATTTTGGAGATCATATCATGCATGTCAAAGATAGTATACATGAGTTGCAAAATAAATATTGTTAGTTCATAAGACATGAATCATAAGGTAATGAAATAACATAATCCATGAGATCATAACATTGGCATAATACATGAAATTGTGGCATACACATAAACTTGTAACTTTGGGAACATGTGTAAATAGAAATAGGCTCACTCATTAAGTTAAGTACATGAAATAAGTCCCTTTCATAAACATAAGGACATGAAAAATAGGTCCATGCATAAAATTATGGACATGAAAACCATTTACATGCATAGATTTGTGAACATTAAATCAAGTTCACGCATAACACATATAGCTCATGAGTTATCCATCCTTACCCAATTAATTAGAGGGAGATATAGGTCCCACCAATCACATAATAAAATCATAAATAATTGTTCCACAAGATCATATATCATTCATTATGTTATAAATCATGAAAATAAATGGTTTTCTTAAACATTTCATTATATCATATTTCATTGAAAAGTAATAAAATTCATTAATATCACACCATCAAAACATAAACCATTCATAGAAATAATATGAATGGTACCCTTAGATCATATACCCAATAAATAATGAGTAACAAAAACATATTTCATCTGATATGGAAAATAATTTTAAATTATATTTTTAAAACATTTCTTGAGGGAAATACTCTTTCCTCTTTGAAAAATGTTTTTAAATCATAAAACATTTAGTAAACCTTTTTCCTTGAAAATAAACTTTAAAACTTATAAAGGAAACTTAAAAACCCCATTTTAAAAATATTTGAAATACTTTTCATTTAAAAAAATAAAAGATCATTTAAAAACATTTTTTAAAACATTTTTAGAAAACACGGTTTTTGAATAAAACAAATTAACGACCAAAGAGAGAATATAATTACATGAAGCTTATAATATCATCAAAAGAAGTAGATTCATGATAAAACATGTAAAAGGGTAGTATATAAACCTTGTAAAATAATATAGGTTCATAATATAACATGTCTCTCAAAGAATTCAAATTGAGACAAAATTACCTTGCTGATTTGGTAACTTTTGAACTATAAACCCCGTGAAAGAGAGATCATCAGATGGATATGTAATTACCCATAAATTTAAGTATAAGGATCATAGATTATATTAATGGGTATTATATACACCAAAAAAAAGAAACAAGTGGTTAATATGGTATATGTCTCATAGAAATAAAAGTCATAATAGAAATCATCTAACATTAAGTCTTAACTTCCTTTATACATGTTCAAACCCCCTCTTCTTCAGGTATATCCTTTTGGTTTTCACCAAAGGACCTACTTAATTGAATTTATGACCAAATTAAGGACTCTAGGATTAAGGGAGGGTATTTTTTAGTATATTTTTATAGGTTTTTTTTAACCAAATAGGTTTTTAAGTGTGAATAAAAGAGAAGAATAGGTTCCCTTTTATAAGAGAGGGGAGGGGCGCTTTTTTAATTTCTCAAAAGATTAATTTATAAAAAAATAAACCTCAATTAAAATACCTCTAAAAGTCTATGTATTAAAATATAAGATAATATAAGGTGATAATATCATGAAAAAATATATTTTAGAAAAGTTTTGGTGTTATTTTAAACCTTATCATTTTGATTAACCCTTAGTTAACCAATTTTAATTTTAACTATGGTAACATTTTTTTCAATATTAAAATGTTTTAATTTTAACATATAAAGTGTCAATTAGACCATAAATGTCTAATTTATGATATTTTATACCATATATGATCCCATTTGTCCTTATTTAATATTTTTATGTTTTCTAAATAATATAATAAAATATTATTTTCATAAAATACCATTAGTGTCAATTTTGACACTATTCATTACTTAGACTTTTATAAAATAAATATAGTAATATAACTTTGAAAAAAAATCATTTAACACACTCCTAATATATAATATTAACCTATGAATTTTAGGATCACCTTAATTAATTCAAATTATATTTAATTTAATATTTCTAATATCATTTAATTGATTTTTTTCATTAATTGAATAATTATTATGTCATCATTGTGTAATTATTTATGATAAATATTTATTCTATAAAGATTAAAAATAAAATACTATGATGTAGATAAAACTTATATATTTTATAATAATATTTATAGTTGAGTATATTCTCTATTTAACCCTATATTAAAAATATTATACTTTTTTAAAAGTAAGAGTGTGACATTTTGTCATTCTCTTTAATTTTAATAATATCTAAGTTGTTTTCATGAAAAAAATTCCATTAAATAATTAAATTCATAAAATTAGGTGTTAAGGTTACAATAACTTCATCCAATAAAAAAATTCAAGTGTTAGGTTCATTATATATTCCTCATCACCTTATTTTTAACATAAATTACCCAATTTACCCTTTACTATGGTAACAAAAAATATCAATGTTACTATTAATATTTTCCAAAAATAAGCTGGACCTATTTAATAAATTTGTAACTTTATATTAAAAATATTTAATATATTTTTAAAAATTCAAAACACATAATTTTATAAAATTAATTTCAAATTATTCCATTGATGGAGCGAGAAAGCGGGGTTTTAAAGTGAAAATGTTCAAAAGTTTACTAAGATTTTATATCTAAATTCAATATAAAAATGATTCCAATGACATAAATTATATTAATGGATATACTATTAAACTATTTTTACTTTTAAACTAATTCAAAATATAATTTAAAATTATAAATTATTTATATAAAAAGTTAGATTTCAATTAAAATGCAGTATTTTTCACTATTCATCAAAAAATTAAACTTATCAGGAAAATAATAAAAATTAAACCAACGTAAATTTTGATATTATTATTTCAAAAAAATTTATTTTTTTAAATAAAATTTATAAAATTGTCAAATTTTATTTTTAAAACAAGTATGTCATTAAAAGGTGGAAAAACTGCCTTTTAGAAGGAAAAAATACAGTTTTGTATACTTAAAATTGGATTTTTTTTCTTATTTTACGCCTATAAAAAATATTAGATGAATAAAAAAATCATTGAATATATAAAATATAAATTTTATTAATATTGTTCAATAATAGTGATTAATTTAATTTATTAAGATAAAACTCCTTTGTTGGAATAAAAATAGTTTTTCATAAAAACAGATCCTTTATTTTTAACTGGTTTTTATCTTTATTCCTAATTAATTGGTAACCCAAAAAATCATTTTATAATTTAATTAATATTATTAATTACCACTATTATAATAGCTAGTTGATAACTATCATAATAAATAATATATTTTTGTTCGGTAAAACTCAGTCTTGTATGTAACACAAGTTATCGAGGGAACTCGTTGTTGTGTGTAACATAAGCCAAAATTAGTCTTGCATTCACCACAAGTAAAACTTTGTGTTTCATGTAGTTCAAGATTTTTTATAATAAAATCTTGACTTGGTGTATCATGCAATTCAATCCATCAAATAATTTAAAAATAATTCCTAAAAACTCAGGGTGTTACACTTAAAGTGATTGGTATATTAATAAGTTAAAGTAGAATGACCGAAGTCCAAGGGGTTAATAAAACCATTACCCATACCCATGTGGAAATGGGAGAACATAACCACAGAATTTTTCATTGGTATCCTAAATACATCCAAATAAATAAATATTATTTGGGTTGTGGTGGATTGACTCACCAAGACTGCCCACTTCATTATTATTCAGGAAGATTTCTTGTTTGAACAACTTGACAAGATATACATAAATAAAGTGGTGAGGATAAATGAGGAAACAATTTCAATAGTATTTTATCATGATCCAAGGTTCACTTATAAATTATATATAAGTCTTTAATATTATCTGAATACGGAAATGAATTTCATTATGGCATATCACCCCTAAATTGATGGCCAATTTGAAAGGATTATTAAGACCCTCAAGGACATGTTGAGAGCATAATCAATGGAATTTAAAGGTTGATGGAATCAATATATCCCATTAGTTTAATTCTCATACAATAATAGTTTCCACTCAAGTATTCAAATGGATCCATGTGAATCTATGTTTGGGAAGTGATGTAGAATGCATACTTGTTGGGATGAAGTTTTAAAATGAAAGATACTTAGACCTAATCTTGTGTAAGAGATGACACATAAGGTTCAATCTATCACATAGAATATAAAATATTCTTAGATTTAGAATAATTTTTATGTTTAAAACCATCAAAGAGACTTATATTTTGAAGTTGGAGACAAATTTATCCATCGAATATCACCATGTAAGAGAGTCATGTGGTTTGTAAAGAAAGGTAGTCTTAGTCCTAAGTACATTGGACCCTTTGAGATCCTTTATTTCTTAGGATCAGAGGTCTATTGGATTTCACTTCCTCAAAATATGGGTCAATTTTTTGATGTTTTCCATATTTCTCTCCTGAGGAAGTCCATACCTGATTCCTCACATGTACTGAATCCGGAGGTGGTACAACTGGAGAATAATCTCTCATATGAGGATAAGTTGGTGAAGATATTGATCCATAGAGAAAAATTTATATTCAATAAGATAACTAGCCTTGTCAAAGTATTATGGAATAACCACAAATATGAAGAGGTGATGTGGAAACCAGAGTAAACAATGAAACAGAAGTACCCTCACTTATTCTCAATTGATAATATGAGTTGAAATTTATGGTATGAAATTTATAAAGTGGGGAAATATAACAATCCATGGTTTATAAATGATATTTTTTTCTTGAAATAAATGTGGGATATATTATATTATATAGTATAGTATTATACACACAAAACACATAAAGAAAACAAAAAAATTATTTCATTAATACAGATCGTTGTATTAATTAATAACTAAACCCATTAAAATTCTAAACATTACAAGGGCATAAAAAATATAAAATAGAAAAACTATAATGGGAAAATATGGATCACCTCAATCGACTAGAATCATCATCCCCACGAATGGATTGTCAGAATGAGAGGGTATGGCTATGCCATCGGTACCATCCTGGGCTTGCACGGGAAGCCTAGCCAGATGGTCATGTAAAGGTGGAGATCTACTATCAAGATGCAGATGCTGGGGAGGGGCAGTTCCTTGTAGATAGTCTGGTTGAATTCCCTAAGACCTTCGAGTCATGTAATATCCTAATCCTATGGGCCATGTAATCTCTTATCATATGGGCCTTGTAAGGGTTCCCCCTCATCCCTTGAAAGGGGGGTTATCAAAAATCAATAAAAATGAAGGCCTTCGGGCCATTCAGGTAGGATTAATCTGGTAATTGTATATACGTTAGACATGTAATTAAAATATAGAATGAAACAATTCAAAACCAAAATTTTTCTATATCACGTGGTATATAATCTCTCAACTATGACATGTGTGGGAATAGGGAGGATATTATGAATGGAATTTCACAATTTTATGTGCTAGTAATCTATCTCATATTCCATGATATGTGTGTATGTTTGATATTTATTATGCATAAATCATAATAGGAAGATATAAAATTAAACGTAGTTGACTATAAAGAATTATAGTTAGAATTATATAATAATACTTAAGAAAGTAGAATATAATGAGTTCTTGGGATTTGAGAAATAGGAATACCAGTGATTGCGGGGATGTAACACTAGTCTTCCTTAATATTAATCTTGATATATTAAGGCTAAGGTAATATATAAGAAAAAATTATTATAGCTTATGGTTTCCATATTTATAATAGTTTAGTATGTTTCACCTTCTAATGTAGCTTAATAAGTAATTTAGAAATGACATATTCTGAATATTGGATTATACCGATAGTAAAAGTATTATCATTACTATGATGAAATTTGACTACAGTATTAGTCAAGATGTCAGGATTTTGAAAAGGTAAAAATAAAAGTTGAATACTCATGGATGTCACTTCTTGAGGGTTTTTCTCAAGGTAATTAGTTCATAGTAAGTATATTCTCTATAAATAAATATGGAAAGAACAATTATAGATGTAGTAAAATGTGTTATTCCTAACTATTATATTCATAATCAGTATAATCATGTTTGACAAGTAATAACTAACCAATATTTTTTAGTTGAGTCTAGAAAAATTGGGAGTTTATTGGAGTTGGTTCTCTAGAATCAACTACATTGTACTTTAGATTAAGATTGGGGGTTATAAAAATATAACTGATAATAATAATTCCACGTGTTACATGTCATTGGATATTAATAACTACAAACATGTGTAATTATATATAGACTTTAATATTATTATTAATGAATATCATGAGTTGTGTAATTAGATGTATTGTTGTAAACCATGATGGCATATATTTAAAGAAAAGTTGGTTATGTTGGGTACTTAACGAGTTATATGTTAATAATGAATATTTCAAGAATATAATTTTCCATTCCGTATTTATAGAAGTTGATATCTAAAACCTATGATTGAAATGTAACTGTCAAACTAAATTCCATGGTTATGGTGCATTGATGGGTTTATTTCATGAAGTTAAAGAAATATGTATCAAACATATAGGCTGATGAAATGAGTATGAAACCTAATTGATGAGATATTGAGACAAAGGGATTGTATTACATAGTGAGTGTATATATGTAGTTATTGAAGTTGTAGAAATAAATTCGTCCTATTTGGTGTCTTTATTTATTGTTAAAAACTCATATTAGAAATTAGGCTAACCACCTAATACCACTATGGAAAAATACTAGTGGGTCACACACTTAGTGTTTCTATTGATCTTGGTTAAATTTTATCTAAATTTAATTATTTGAATAAATTTTATTCTCTAGGTAGACAAATAATTTTTATTCTGAATTTATTGATAACAAATATTCATTATGTATATTTATGTGTGAGTTGAATATTAAAATAATTATTTATTCACAAGACTGTGAAAATTATAAATATTTATTCATTTATTGAATGAATCCTATTTATTATTCAAGGTTTGGTAATTATGGAGGAGGATTGATGGGATAATATAATCTTGGTGATAAGAATGATATGTGGGTTAAATATCATTAAATAAATATGAATTTATTTATTTAATAAAATGGTATTTAAGAGTGTGTGAGTTAGCACATTTCATATAATAATATTGTTGTTTTTGTTATTATTGAGGTGAATATATAGAGTTTAATATTTGAT
This sequence comes from Viscum album, assembly GCA_963277665.1. NCBI lineage: Eukaryota > Viridiplantae > Streptophyta > Magnoliopsida > Santalales > Viscaceae > Viscum > Viscum album. The sequence continues at coordinate 870,848,392 of OY728157.1, forward strand.
AAGGTCCATATGTGAAATTATCAGATATTTTAATCATAACTTTATATATTCATTACCAATATCATTTTCTAGGGTTAACTAAATCATTGGTGTGCACAATGATTCTATCCCCAGTGATCTCTATAAATGAATAATTCTCTAAATATTTCCTCACAAACCTGAGATATTCCTCCACCTTATCCTCCATATCAAGAATAAGTTATAAAAGACATAATCCTCAAACTAGAATTAGATTTAATATCCTTAGTCTATTTAATTCAAATTCAAAGGATTGTGGGTAATCAAAGGAAGTGACACAAGAAAATCGGTATCACTATGCTAGCACTTGGAGCACTATCAGCAATGTTTCAAGATCAAAGGATCACATGTGGATATTCACTAGATAGATTTTATCCTTAGATCCTTAGAGGACAATAATGATACAATTGAATGAAGTTTTGAATAATCAACATCTTCATTGAAGAAAGAATCACTATAATGATGTAATTCTTAATTTAAATTAATTATAAATTTAATGTGAAAAATCATCTCACCTAGTTTCAATGATATTTATAAATTTTCATTAGATTTAATTCATCATTATGATGTTTATCATCCTGTACATTGCAGATTGTTTATTGAAACTAATAAAATTCAAGCTGTTCATGGCCTAATAGGCACTTTCGCTGTATCTAGAACCTTCAAGTGGTATTAGAGAAGTTGTATTCAAATTTATAATTATTTAATTTTTTTATCTTTATAGAAATTTTTTATTAGTTTTTCATTTTATGGAATTCATTCTTTAATATTAATGTTGAGATATCTTCTTTATTACCCTTCTTATAACTAAGAACGCATAAAGAATGCATGTAGATTCCATAAAGAGGTGGAACATGGTTTACCTGGCTACATGAAATCTAACCCCATATTATGTGATGATTTTATGGCCAGTAGATGTGTTTTATAATTAATACACCACATGGGTAATTAATTAATACACATGCGATGTGTAATTAATACTCACGTGGTGTGTAATTAATTAATACAAGGGTTGTGCATAATTAATAGACACATGGTGTGTAATTAGTTAATACACATGTAGTGTATAATTAATACACATTCATTATATAATTAATTGATGCACATGTGATGTGTAATTAATACACATGAGATGTGTAATTAATACACATGCAGTCTCATACTTGTTTGTGCAGAGTACACCCGAAGTTTGGCTATACACCTGTAAATTAATATACATAGAAATAAAATTAATCAATCCATAAAACATAATTAACATGTGTTCATTTTTTATTAATTGACAATACATTATAACATATGGCTTTTTAATAATATTAAATGCTTAATTAATTTTTGTGTTAAATTCAAAATTGCACGCCACATAGAGTTATCATTACACACTATGTATAGCATGTGCATTAAAAGTAGTACATGTCACATAAATTAATACATGTTCATGTGTCATTTATTTGAAGTACACATTGTGTAATTATGTGATATGACATTTACATTACATTCCATTTAATTTCATAATACATAGTGATGACCATTCCAGGTAGTTCAGATGGGTACATTCCATATTGCCTCCATCTATATTTAAAGCACATAATTAATTTTAAATAAAATTAATTTGTTTAATTTGTTTAAAATTATAGTATATGGGAATCTATAGGACTGTTTGGATAGATATTAAGATAAATTAATTAATTAATTAATATAATTAATTAATTAATTCAAGTGAGTTTATATTAATTAATAATAAACGAAATGAAATCTACTTTATTACATGCTTATTCATTACATGTGTGTATGATCATGAGCTTGATCGACCTATATATATGCTAGATTAATTTTAATTTAATTATTACATAGGGTTTTTCAATTATGATTATTAAATTAAAATGATGATATGTGTGTCATCCCCTTCTCTTATTATGTAAGTATATGTATGTCCATGGTTTCTTTTATGTAAAACCTGTAATAATTTCATTAGTTCCTATCACTTATGAGTGAGTAAATAAAATGTAAGGATGGAGATCCTAGGTGATTGGAGATGGTTGAAGATGGAGTTAGGGTGAAATCAACCTAGGTGGTATATAGGACAGAGGTGGAATGTTGCAACATGAGCCAAGATCAGCTCATAAAGTTTTTCCCATAGGGTCAATGGTTTATTTATTATATCATAAGTAAATAAATCGGTAGATAAATCTCATGATATTTCCACTTATTTTATTATATCTTATACATGGTTATTTGTTTTATATTATGTATTCTCTATCATGATCACAAAAATAAATTAATTAAATAACTAGCATGCTAAAATGGATTAAAATAAAAAGGATTATTCATAGATATTTTATCGATACATGGATAATTTCTTAAGTAAAATACACTTAATATCAAAAGTACTTGTAAAATGATAAAATAAGAAAAAATTATACATAATAAAAAAATCCTCCAGTCAAATATTAAGTTAGACTAAGTCTTACATTATCTAATTTAAGATAAACTATAGTTAATGTATTAGTTCAAATCATGGTTTGGGGAACTTTTAATTATCAGGGAGTCATAATAAGGATGATGGGATGACTTAACCAAAATTGTATTGAATTTAATGGTCATGGTCTCTTCAATAAAAATTTTGAGGAAAGTGTTTAGGAAATCCAAGTCAGGATTTTAGGATTATGGAGTCCACTCAACAGATCAAGTAGTTTCATGCTAGAAATTAGAAAGACCACCTACCTAAAAAAAATTATGATTTTCATATACATAGTATGGATAATGATAAGTAAAATATATATCCTTGAGACTAGAATGTCCACATGACATGGAATTATCATTCTTATGGTGAGGAATATTGATAATAGATAAAATAGTGGGAGATTTAATAAGAAAATAATTTTATTTTATCTCACATAATTTGATAATCAAGTAAAGTACTGATAATATGATTTTATATTATTTTAGTAAAATAATAGGTTCATAAACCATGATAACACTATAATCATTCCTTAACATGAGTAATTTTCTTAAAGGTATAAATTTTACATAGTGTATATAGAGGTTTATTCACTACTTTACTATGGAAATTGTTTTCCATGTGTTGGAATCCCCTATTTTAGATCTGCTTGTTAAGGAGTCAAGTGATAAAAAGCTATTTGTATTTAAGAAATACATAGATTATGTACTTGATTTCTAGTATTTTATATTATATTCCATGTTTAGTGAACTTCAAAAGTCACATGAGGCTATGGTAGAAAAAAATACGTTCCTCGAACTCCATGATTTTTATCAATAGAGGTCAAGATAAGAGTGATATGAGGTATCTAAGGCACTCTTTATTAGAAAACATGGAGAGGGTGTGAAGTCTAGTCCTCATGTAGTCAAAATTATTTTCTAAATTGAATGAATCAAAATTATTGGTTTTAAGTTACCCAAATAATTTCACATAGATCTCATACTTTAATCACTCCCTCATAGCTTTTTGATATTTTTTTTAAAAAAATTATATGAAAAATATTGAGAAATATCTCCCAAATATCATCACTCTTATTGTTCAAGTTGACAAGGACATGAAGTATAAAAATACTTTCATTATTGATAGTGAATAATAGGAAGGTAAAATTAAAAATACAAAATAATAATACTAAGTCTAAGGTTTCTTCAAAACACCCTTACAAAGATAGGAACATAAAGGGGTGTGCAAAGTAATATGATGTTTTTTCTTATAATGTGGAAAGAAAGGTCATTGGAATAGAAACTAGAATGAAATGAAATAGAAGTTATTACTCTATATAAATTCATCAATATAATTATATTTTCTTACTTCATGGGTATTAAATACAATGTAATTTATATATGTGTATTGAAACACATAAACCAAGTAAGAATAAAAATGTTACTAAAAGCAATATGTTTTCTATAAGGAGCTCAAGAAGGGTGATTATTAAATCAGTTTAAAGTGGTGAATAGCTTTAAAATTTATTTATTGATTCAAGTAAAACTATTATTTAGTATTATTACCAAAAAAAAATTATCTCGGTGGCTATTTTTATACAGTGAGACATTATGTCATTATGGAATATATTCTTTTATGAAATTTTCGTACACAACTAATAGTTACGCAATTCTTGGATCACATATATTTTAAATTGGTATTCAATGATAAATATATATATAATATTTAAAATACCTTATTATGGAAAGATAATTCCTTTTCATGTAAAATTGATATTAGTTTACAATTTTATATCTACAAGAGAGTTCTAGCCTCTTTTGAGAAAAAATGCTAGGTATACTGACTAATTCACTATCAAGTTTTTTTACAAAGAAACGTTTAGAAATAAATATACACCATACTAGACTTAGTTCAATAATATCATATGAATTGTTCTAAAAACATATCTAAGGGATATGTTTATATACTTCATGATATTGTTTTAATAAATTTTAAGAATATTTAGTAAAGAAATGAACAAACTTGGTAAAGGATACATGATCTTATGGAATATTTTGTTAGAGTATTTCATAACCAAGTATTCATTAATAATTAATATATATAGTGAAGTTAATCCCATACTCACATTACCTTATACATAGAATTTATGATGATAGTAAAAAGGGATTGATAAAATTTTATATATTTATTGAAAATCTTCCATAAATACTTCTATATAAGGTTTCATAAATAGAAACATAATCACTAAAAATGTGAAAAATACATTGACTAATAGATTTAATATTAATTACAATATGATAATAAAAATATTAGCTATATACTCTAGTGTTTGATGATAACTATTTAGTAAAAGATGTATTTAGCTACAAATGAACATCAATGAAACAATAAGTGAATCTTTGATAATTATCTTATAGCATATCAATGTATTAACATCCCTTTTTATTCCAAAACAACTATATTTTAGAAAGAATCTAATCTCATTTTGAGATATTGGGATAAGAATATACTTCTTTGAAGTTTAGGCTCTGGTTTCACATGAGTCATAGGAACATACACTTAACTAAGCTCTGTGGGAGGAGTTTTTATAAATACACGTGTTTTATAGGAAATTATTACCAAATATGTAGTTTTAAATTCACTGTAGTAGCAAATTTATATATTATTTTTTAAGAGTAATGATTCTATAAAATAAGAAGTAAATGGAAACCTATTGAAATTGACGAGTGCATATGAATTTAAAAATGGAATCCATTTACTAAAATTCAAAGGATCTCTATTTTGGATGTTTCTAGACATGATATTTTCGATGAGTGTTCATGATAAACCATACATGGATTGTATAATATGGTACCAATAAATCATTATTTATTATTATAAGGTTTTGATGATGTCTATGATGTAATTTATGAAAAAAATATTACTTCAATCATCGTGATAAAATCCATTTGAATTCTACTTATCATAGCAGTATCTATTATAATATTTATTGGTTGGTTGGATTTCAAGGATAGTATCATTAATATAGTACCTATGGAACATGTAAATATAACATAACCAAAAGAATTAATGACACCAGTAAATAATAGTAAGATATTCTAATTGAACATATCCATTTATAAATAGTAGTAAGCATGGTGATCATATAATATTCATTTGGAATGAGGTATTTATATGTTTATAAAAATGGTTAGAGATAGATATAATATTTTCAAGACAAATATGTTTAAAACATATAAAAATATATAGTTAGTCTTACCATCTTTCTAAGACTAAAGAAATAAATTTCTCTATAAATAATTTAAAATATCATCTTGATTTAAAGGGTAAAGATATAAAAAATTGGATCTATGGGGTTTCTTAATCTAGTCATTAAACATATGTTGACCATATATTTAAAATACATAATGAAAAAATTCAACCCAAAATTTTTATCTATATCACATGGAATAAAATCTCTCCATAATGATGTGCATGGGAATAGGGAGAAGATTATGAATAGAATTTCACAAGCTTAAGTACAAGGATTCTATCTCATATTACATGATATAAATTTATCTTGGATATTTATTATTCATAGATATCAAACAAAACTAAATTAACTACAAATACTTGTATTTAAAACTATCTAATGGAACTAGAGAAAGTAAAAATGGATGAGTTCCTGGTATAATAGAAATGGGAATACTAGTGATTGAGGGGATGTAAAATTATGCTTCCTTAAGATTAATCCTGGTCATAGTATGGATAAGGTAATATATAAGATACACTTATCATAGCCTATGGATTATATATTTAAAATAACCAAGTATTTTTTGGATTTTGATGCAAAGTTTAACAATGAACTATTCTGAATTTTGGGTTATACCAACAGTTAAATTATTAAAATTATCATGATAAAATTTTATTATAGTATTAGTCAAGATGTATGGTTTTTTAAAAGAGAATACTAAAAGATGAATACTCATGTGTATTACTTCTTAAGGGATTTTCTCAAGGGAGTGAGGTCATAGAAGCATATTTTCCATAAAGACATTTGGCATGACCAACCCTAGTTTCTGTAAAATTTGGTCATCCAATAATCTATATCCACAATTAGAAAAATCATGTTTAACATATGATAACTAACCAATAATTGGTAGTTTTATTTAGTGGAAGTGGGAGCCTATTGGATTTGGTTACCCAAAACCAACTACTTTGTACTCTAGGTTAATTATATAATCATAGAATTGAATATTAATAAATAACTTATCACATATTTATTTTTCTTATGTGTGACTTTAATGTGATAATATGAAATAATATATAGCACATTAAAAAAAATATAATAAATTTATTAGTGTGATGAGAACCTTGAAAATCTATGAATATATTCTTAAACTATATGTCATATGGTCGTATAATGTAATTTGATGGGAGACAGATGATGCATACTATCATGTGTAAGTACTCATAAGTGTATGAGACTTTATCTCATAAAGTTTGTACTTTTTTATCTATAAGATAGGAGATTATGAGGACATAACCATCAATATGAATTCAATATATTATGTGTCATTGGATATTCCTATATGTGAATGTGTGTAATAATCCTTAGACTTTAAGATTATTATTATTAATTCATATCATGAGACTCGTACTTATATTTATTACAATAAACCATGATGACATAATTCCATGGAAAATTTAAGTACATTGTGTTTTTTCATGAGTAATATGTTATTAATTAATAAGTGTAGGAAGGATTTTTCTATTCCATCTTTATGGAAGTTGATATCTTGACACTTTGATTGAAATGAATGTATCGAACTAAATCCCATGGTCATGGTGCATTGGAGGTTTCATTTTAGGAAGTAAAAGAAAGATGTTTCAAGCATACAGGTTGATGACATGAATATGAAACTATATTGATGAGATATTGATACAAAAGGATTATATTACATAGTGATAATTCATATGTGGTTGTAGACATTGAGAAATTAATTAATTTATCTTGGGTGTTGTTAAGTGTTGATCGATGTTGATATTGGACTTTATGAGAACCCACTTAATGTCAATAGGGAATAATCCTAGAGGGTCACACATATAATTTTTTTATTGGTCTTGATTAAATTCTATCTGAAATTAATTATTAGAATAAGTTTTATTCATTAGTCAGTGGAATAATTTTTATTTGGGGTTTACTGATCAAAAATATTATATCATAATTTTAGAGACCCAAAGCTTGACGTACATGGACATTAAATTACTTTTGAGGAATACTTAATACATAACAAAAACCAACACACAAGGACTGTAATAGTTTAGTGTCTTTGGAAACTCGGAACATAATCTTTTAATCATGGTGAAAGATCTTCAACATCTCCCATAAAGATATTCCCCTTTTGTTTTCTTACCTAAAACCTTTATTTATATCATGGGGAAAAGAAAACATATAAAGGGTGAGCTCAAATGCTCAGTAATGGTAATCATGTAGAAAATAAAACAAACCATATACATTTGAACTTCAAAACATGAACATAATATTTAAACATCAAAATCTTAAGCAATGACATAAAACATGGAAGTACGTAGGGCATAGATAATAATTAATCATAAATCATGATAAAATAGCATTGGAATAAAACATGTATTTTGGAAAACCATTAATCACATGATATTATTTCCATAGTAGCCAAGGCATTGCTGCTAAGACCATCTTAGTGGAAAAAGTCCCTTTCTGAATCGAGTTCACTCCTCGTTCCAGTCCTGTAACACTGAACCGGATTAACATACCATTCCAAACATGTCTATATAATGAGATATAAATCTTTACCCAATGCATTTGAGTGAGATATAGGTCCCACCCATCTTATAATGAAATCATTCTTACTTGTGCCACAAAATAAACATAAATCATTCATCATAACCCAAAGAATAAAATGGGTTTCATAAACATCATCCCATCATAAAATAATCCATATAAAACAAATGGATATAATTTCATTATAATAAGAATCAAACCATGTAAATAATAGAGTCATTATACTTGAAACATAATCATACTAAATAATTTCATCTTAGATGGAAAATAGTTTTGACAATACACTTGAAATGAATTCTTGAGGAAAATATCCATTCTTCTTCAAAATCATTTTCTTTTAACAAAATGCCATTTAATTTTAAACGAAAAGGATGTTGTTGAAAATAATCACGAAATATTGTAGAGTAAGATTCATGAAAATTAGGTGTTAAGAAACCTTAAAAATCCATTCATTCCGTATATTTTAAAAAAACATTTTCCTCGTACTTTTTCAAAAAGTCAAAAAGTACCTCGTATGGTAAACAAAAGAAAGATTACTTACATATGTAGTAAAAGTCAAAAATGGTTAAAAAGGACTTTAAACCTACATGAAACCATTTTTATAAAATAGTGACATTGATGATAAATATAAACCCAGTAACTACTTACGAATAAAAAATCTCAGATAAAAACGAGATTGGAAAAGTTATCCCTTACCTTAGGTCCGATATGCTTCGTACATATCTGAACCTCCTGTATAATGATTTAAATAATGTAATTTACTTATTAAAGAATCATATTAATTTTTATGATATCATATATGGTTCACTTATGACTTTATATTACCCGTTCTTTTGTAAATTCCATGTTAAAGCAGCGTTTTGGGTAAAATCGTTTTATTTATCGTACGTGTTTGGACTTGTTGTTCTTGATATTATTATTAATTATATCATGATTTAATTACTTAAAGAATTTAAATCATGATTTATATATCATATATATTCAGTATATATATATATAATAGATAGATAAATGAAATGAAATACACCGTTCATGGAGATGGTAGGTCGTACATACGCATGAACGTTTTTTTCTATTCCTTATTGACTTGAATGGAAGTAAGTAGATGACATATATATATATATATATATCCAATAGCTTTATCATTTCATATATTTCATTATTATTCATTATATGTAAATTATAATAATTCTTGAGTGGTTAATATGGAGAATGAATCTCATCGCGTCGTGGAGACGGTAATCCGTACGTACGCACGAGCGGTGATTTTGTTCCCATAATTATTGAATTGAATTGGAGTGGATGATATAATATATCATAATCAGAATGATGTTATAATAACTATATATAGTTATTCATCACACCATTATACCCATCCAAGTAAGGTGGTGGTGGAAAAACAGATTACACCACGGCGTGGAGACGGTATTCTGTACGTATGCACGCGCGGTGATTTCATTTTTCGTAGGATGGATAGAAGATGAAATAGGGTTGTTTAATATTTATAATAACATATAAGTATATTATTGATACTTATGTTATTAATTTATGATTAAATAAAAAAATAATAAGAAGTTGAAGAAGAAAGAAACTTGAAAGAATCGGTAGAAGAGATTACCTTTTCTTCGACGCGGCTCCTCTTATCCTCCTCTTAGGGCACTAAAGTTGGTCTTTAAAGAATACCAGGACCTCTAGTAGTTTTCTATGGAAGTGTAGAAGTGAAATTGGAAGGTTTTGGCCGAGATTGAAGGCTCAAATGTGTGTGAAGAGGAGAGGGAAGGAGGTGCCCATATATAGGAGAGGAGAGGGGCACTTTTGGAAACCTTAAAAATATTAATTATTAATAAAATTAAATCCCACTTAAAAACCTCCAAAAATGACTCAATTATAAGATGAGATGAGATAGGGTTGTAATATCATCAACCAATAAAATTTAGACATGTTTTAAGTTTATCAACTTGATTTATCATTATTTAATCTATTTAATTTTATTTGTGGTAATAAAATTGTAAATTTTAAATTATTATAAATACATACTTAAATGTTGTAAATTTACCATAATTGGATACTTTATAACCTTTTAGACCATATAATTTTCAATTTTTAGTTTTTAAATATTTTTGTGATTTTTAAATAATTTAGTAATATGTTATTTTTATAAAATATCAATAGTGTCAATTTTGACACTATTCATTATTTGAATTTAAATAAAAACCACACAGAAGATATGTTCGAAAAAAAATATATAATAGATCCCTAACATGTAATATTCGTTAAAAAAATTCATGTTTCACGTTAATTTGTTCATATATTATTTATTTTAATATTTTTAAAACCATTTATCTGGTATATCTCTTAATAAAATAATTACTACAACATTTTTGTATAATTATTTAATATACTTATTTGTTGCATAAAAATTAAAACTAATAGCCTATGATAAATATAAATATAATAAATTTCATAATAATATTTTTACATGAATTTATCATCTTAAAATCACAACATTTAAATTGTTATATTTATTAAATTATGAAGGTGACATCATTGACATCATTTAAAATAAAATAATATAAATGTTCTAAATGGTTTTATAAGACTCAAAATGGTCCAAAAATATACCCTTGGATTCTTAGGGTATAGATATACTCGACCAATAATGTTTTGTCAAGTTTCTGGTCCTTTTGATAGATATTGTTATTTTAATAAAAACTATATTATTGATTTTTCACTAAATAAATAATTTCTTCATCATTAATGTATAGGCTATTAAGGTAATTAAATATTTCTTAAAAATTACAAATAAATTACCATGATAAATAAAAAAAATTAGATTTCAAATGAGTATTTATAATCTAATTTATATTCTGTATAACCTTATATTAAAAATAATCTAATTATTAAAGTTTGAGTGAGACATTTCACTTTCCTTTAAATAAAATAAATAAAAGGTCTTAATCAAATACAAGTGGGTTACATTAGATTAAATTTCAACCCAAGTATGATTTATGGTAAAATATAATCATCCGATTATATTAGTACAAGTTTGAGGGTAATTTTATAATATTATATTTACCCTTAATTACCCGATTTACCTTTAACTATGGTAAATAAAATTTACCTTAGTTACTATTCATAATGATTAAAATAAAAAGTATCGTATTAACATAATTTGGACCTAATGATTCCAAATATGGAATCCATTTTTCCAAAATTCAAATCACAGAAGTTGTAGAAATTAATTTAAAATTAATCCCGTTGTTAAGAAAATGAGTTTTAAAAGTTAAAACATTGCAAAAGATTGAAATGATTTTACCTATGAATTCAATGTAAAATCAATGATAATGACATACATTATATTAAATGGTAAAAATATATTATATTTATACTTTAAAACCATTAAATATTATAATTTAACCATATAAATTATTGCGATGAAAAAATTTGTTTTTAATTAAAATATAGCTTGTTTTTACTATTCATTAAAATATGAAAGTTATCAGAATAATATGAAAAATTTATCCAGAGTAAATTTTTATATCCTGATTCCAAAGAAGAATTTTATTTTTTCAAATTGAACTTATAAAAATGTCAAAAACTAGATTTAACGTGGTTGCACCATCAAAAGGCGGCAAAACTACATTTTTTGAAAAATACTTATTTTAATCAAAAAATTTATTTTGTTCACATACCATGTTTTAGAAAATGTGTAAGATGAATAATAATGTTATAAAAATCAAAATTTAGTTAATACTATTCATAATATCTAGTCCATAATAATATTATAACAATATATCATTGTTTAGTGAAACCCAGTATTGTTTATTTCACACGCTATTGAGGAAGGTCGTGATTGCGTGTAACGCAAGCCAAGAATAGTGTTTGCGTATAATATAAGATAATACGGTGTTGCGTATAGCACAATCTAATTTTGGTGTAACGTACAACACAAGACATCAATGAAATTAAAATAATATTTTTCATAAAATCTCAGGGTGTTACATTCTACCCCCCTTAAAATGAATTTCGTCCTCGAAATTCGTCGGGGTTATAAATGGTTTACTACTTGAAAGTTTCTTTAATAGAAACCCACATCGTAAAAAAGAATAACAAAACTGAACTTTAAAAACTAAATTATGAAACGTAATGGTTACCCAAATTAACTAATCACTGGGTTTCCACATAGGAGAACATAGGTGAAAATATGGATATGGAAGAGAAATCTAACCATCAAGTTCTGATGGAGAGTGGTAGAGAACATGGCTATGAAAAATCCAACAATCACAAAGTCATAAATTTTTTATGATCTAAGGTACCATTTGATTCATCAGATATGAGGACATTAGGAAAACATTTTTGGTTTTCAAGATCATTTCCCTAAAGTTGAAGAATAATTAAAAGAAATACTTACTTTATTTTGGTACAATCTCACTGTTGTTTATGCCTTGAACAATTTCCACATCATCTCTTAAAGAAATGATGTTGAATTTGTCTTCCGTGAAGTGTTAGCAGATCATGCGATAGAATGATGGGTCATTCCATCTGTCTCAAACAAAAGGTTAGCAAAAGTTATCAAATATACATAAGTCCATCTATAGTGAGGTTAATCATATATGATTCCAAAAATGGACTTATACTTTATCTATCATACTGCTTAATATAATAAAACTGGTTTCTACTAACCAAGGACTTCCTGTAGGCCAGTGGTAGGCGATAAAGGCCTGTCGCACTTTGGTTGTGGGTTCGATTCCCGCAACCTTGTCTGACACGACAGGTTGTCGCCCGTCCTGCAGGTTGTCCTTTTTCTAAAACTACATTATTATAACATTCCATCAGTAATATTGAAAAAAGTTCTAGCCTTAAACAATACTAACTTATGTACAACATAATCCATTCCAATCTTTAGGCTTATCCAAAATACTTCTATCCAAGATCATAGTATAAAGAAAACAATTACTAGAAATGTCATTTGTTGAGCATGTGAATACCATCGTTTATCCCCCATATATCATACGATATATCTTGTTGGTCACATTAAAAACATGTGAATACCTTAATCATGTATTCTCTTGAAATAATCATTGAACCTTAGTGAAAACATGAATGCTGTCAAAATTTAACACTTTCCACATACCAAAATCCCAAAATTTCTATATACTCAAACCATGATATAAATTTGTCCTTATATCAGTCATGAGATCATTTCATTTTTTCTTTATCCATTCATTATGCGCATATCATCTTCTTTCCAAAAATATTTCAATCACTTTTCATGGTTACCGGTACCATATAATTATTGAAAACCAATACATAGATATTCCAAAATTCCACGATACCATAAATGAGATTCCATGATACTATTTTGAAATCCCATTACATAAACACTTAATCATTACACAACATCATTTTGATACTCAACATCACAAATAGTGATCGCATGTGACTTCCCTTTATCCTTTTCCTTAATAGGTTGCTCACGTTGATCATCATTAACCCTTGGATTAGGTCATTGATTAGAATAATGCTTCATTTCCTTGCACTTGAAGCATTTAAGTGTCAGTGGTGCGTTCTCTGTAGTATTTTCTTTATTCACGTCATTAAAAACCCTTTTTCCATTACTTTGACACTTAGCTACTCAATGAACTTCTTTTACACACTTAAAAAAATTTCTAGTCTCTTTAAGACAATCTCCACCATGCTTCTTTCCACACTTTGAGCATAAAGAAACATCCATCTTCTTTCACCATTATTTTGAGATTTCTCCTTGAACTCCATCTTTCATTTCTTGTCAAAACCATGAGATGGATATGTAACACCAACTTCCATTTCTACCTTGATAGCACAATGCACAATTTCTTCATAGCTACTTAAGTCTCTTATAGCTAATGCCCTTCGAAGACTTGGTTTTAAGCCACTGAAGAATCGATAGACTTTACTTTCAGGTTGGATGATAAATCCAGATGCATACCTTGCAAGCCTTATAAAATTCGCTTCGTATATACCAACAGATTTATCATCCTTTTTCTTAAGCTCAAGGAAATCCTTTTCCATCTTTGTTTGAAGAATACGAGGAAAGTACTTATTGAAAAATAATTTCTTGAACTCATCCCATTCCATGGATTCAATTTCATCTCGGGGCCATGTATTTTTAATTAGAGTCCACCATTGATCTGCTTCACCTTCTAAACAGTAAATAGCCAGAATGAATTTTTCATGTTCTGAATAGCGAATTATGGAAAATATATTTTCAATGGTATTGATCCATTTTTCAGCAATAAGTGGATCAGAAGACCCATTGAAATAAGGTGGATGTTGCCTCATGAAGGACTCGATAGAATATTGTTCCCTTCTCTGGTCATTTGGAAGTCCATAATGATTCATAGCTTGTGTAAGTATAGAAATAAGATTTTTCACTCCATCTCCCATAACATTGGTTTTTTTAGGAGGAAAATCATTGAATTTTTCATTACATTGATCAATACAGTTCCTTCGGGTTCCATCCATCATCTAAAACCCAAAAAGAATAGTGTGAGAGGCAAAAATCATGCTAGGGAAAACAACATAATAAAGGGGGAGTCCCTTAAATATATAAAATCTTAGGGTTAATTCTAATATTGTTACCATAATTCTAGGACTATAACCTATACTTATACTTAACCTTAGGGACATCCCTAGACATACCTTAGAAATATCTCTAGGGATCTCACTAAAGTTTTCGCATCCTAGTTTCCAAAGGTTAACTAAACCTTCCCTCTGATACCAACTTTAGATACCCCAAGATTGATGTACATGGACATTACATTACTTTTTTGGAATACTTAATACAAAAAAAACCAACACACGAGTACCGTAATAGTTTAGTGTCTTTAGAAACTCATAACATAATCTTTTAATTATGGTGAAAGATCTTCAACATCTCCCATAAAGATATTACCCTTTTGTTTTCTTACCTAAAACCTTTCTTTATATCCTGGGGAAAATAAAACACATAAAGGGTGAGCTCAAATGCTCAGTAATGGTAAGCATGGAGAAAATAAAACAAACCATATACATTTGAACTTCAAAACATGAACATAATATTTAAACATCAAAATCTTGAGCAATGACATTAACATGGCAGTACGTAGGGCATAGATCATAATGGATCATCAATCATGATAAAATAGCATGGTAATAAAACATGTAATTGTGTAAAACCATTAAGCACGTGATATGATTTCCATAGTATCCAAGGCATTACTGCCAAGACCATCTTAGTGGACAAAGTCCCTTTCTGAATCAAGTTCACTCCTCGTTCCAGTCCTGTAACACTAAACCGGATTAACTTACCATTCCAGCCATTTCTATCTCATGAGATATAAATCTTTACCCAATGCATTTTATGGAGATATAGGTCTCACACATATCATAATGAAATCATTCTTACTTGTGCCACAAAATAAACATAAATCATTCATCATAACCCAAAGAATAAAATGGGTTTCATAAACATCATCCCATCATAAAATAATCCATATAAAACAAATGGATATCATTTCATTATAAGAAGAATAAAACAATGTAAATAATAGAGTCATTATACTTGAAACATAATCATACTAAATAATGTCATCTTAGATGGAAAATAGTTTTGACAATACACTTGAAATGAATTCTTGAGGAAAATATCATTTCTTCTTCAAAATCATTTTATTTTCACAAAATTCCATTCAATTTTAAAAGAAAATGATTTTGTTGAAAATAATAACAAAATATTGTAGAGGAAGCTTCATGAAAATTAGGCATTAAGAAACCGTAAAAATCCATTCATTCCGTATATGTTAAAAAACATTCTCCTCGTACTTTTGTCAGAAAAGTCAAAAAGTACCTCGTATGGTAAACAAAAGAAAGATTCCTTACATATGTAGTAAAAGTAAAAAATGGGTAAAAATGACTTTAAACATACATGAAACCATTTTTAGAAAACAGGTACATGGATGATAAATATAACCCCAGTAAATACTTACGAATAAACAATCTCGGATAAAAATGAGATTGGAAAAGTTATCCCTTACCTTAGGTTCGATATGCTTAGTACATATCCAAACCTCCTGTATAATGATTTAAATAATTTCATTGACTTATTAAAGAATCATATTCATTGTTATGATATCATATATGGTTCACTTATGACTTTATATTACCTTTTCTTTTGTAAATTCCATGTTAAAGCAGCGTTTTGGGTAAAATAGTTTTATTTATCGTACGTGTTTGGACTTGTTGTTCTTGATATTATTATTACTTATATCATGATTTAATTACTTCAAGAATGTAAATCATGATTTAAATATAATATATATTCATTATATATATATAATATATAGATAAATGAAATGAAATACACCATTCATGGAGACGGTAGGTGGTACATACGCATGAACGTTGTTTTCTTTTCCTTATTGAATTGAATGGAAGTAAGTACATGACATATATATATATATATATACATAAATCCAGTAGATTTATCATGTAATATATTTCATTATTATTCATTATATATACTTTATAATAATTCTTGAGTGGTTAACATGGAGAATGAATCTCATCGCGTCATGGAGACGGTAATCTGTACGTACGCACGAGCGGTGATTTCATTACCATAATTATTGAATTGAATTGGAGTGGATGATATAATATCTCATAATCAGTATGATTTTATAATAACTATATATAGTTATACATTATACCATTATACCTATCCAAGTAAGGTGGTGGTGGAAAAACAGATTACACCACGGTGTGGAGACGGTATTTCGTACGTACGCACGGGCGGTGATTTCGTTTTTCGTAGGATAGATAGAAAGTGAAATAGGGTTGTTTCATATTTATAATAATATATCAGTATATTATTGATACTTATGTTATTAATTTATGATGAAACAAATAAAGAAGAAGAAGTTGAAGAAGAAAGAAACTTGAAAGAATCGGTAGAAGAGATTACCTCTTCTTCGACGTGGCTCCTCTTATTCTCCTCTTAGGGCACTAAAGTTGGTCTTTAAAGAAGGACAGGACCTCTAGTAGGTTTCTATGGAAGTGTATAAGTTAAATGGTCATGGGTTTTCCGAGCTTTAAGGCTAAAATGTGTGTGAAGAGGAGAGGGAAGGAGGTGCCCTTATATAGGAGAGGAGAGGGGCACTTTTGGAAACCTTAAAAATATTAATTAATAATAAAATGAAAACCCACTTAAAACCCTCCAAAAATGACTCAATTAAAATATGAGATTAGATAGTGTTTTAATATCATCAATAAATAAAATTTAGACATGTTTTAAGTTTATCAACTTGATTTATCATTATTTAATCTATTTAATTTTATTTGTGGTAATAAAATTATAAATTTTAAATTGTTATAAATACATACTTAAATGTTGTAAATTTCCCATAATTGGATAATTTATAACCTTTTAGACCATATAATTTTCAATTTGTAGTTTTTAAATATTTTTTTGATTTTTAAATAATTTAATAATATGTTATTTTTATAAAATATCAATAGTGTCAATTTTAACACTATTCGTTATTTGAATTTAAATAAAAACCACACAGAAGATATGTTCGAAAAAAAATATATAATATATCCCTAAAATGTCATATTCATAAAAAAAATTCATGGGGAACATTAATTTGTTCATATATTATTTATTTTAATATTTTTAAAACCATTTATTTGGTATATCTCTTAATAAAATAATTACTACAACATTTTTGTATAATTATTTAATATACTTATTTGTTGAATAAAAATTAAAACAAAAATTCTATGATAAATATAAATATAATAAATTTCATAATAATATTTTTAATTGAATTTATCATCTTAAAATCACAACATTTAAATTGTTATATTTATTAAATTATGAAGGTGACATCTTTGACATCATTTAAAATAAAATAATATAAATGTCCTAATCGGTTTTATAAGGCTCCAAATGGTCCACAAATATACACTTTGATGATTAGGGTATAGATATACTCGAAAAATAATTTTTGGTCAAGTTTATGGTCCTTTTGATAGGTATTTTTATTTTAATAAAAACTATATTATTGATTTTTCACTAAATAAATAATTTCTTCATCATTAATATATAAGTTATTAAGGTAATTAAATATTTCTTAAAAATTACAAATAAATTAACATGATAAATAAAAACTTTTTATATTTAAAATTAGTGTTTATAATCTAATTTATATTCTGTATAACCTTATATTAAAAATAATCTAATTATTAAATTTTGAGTGAGACATTTCACTTTCCTTTAAATAAAATAAATAAAAGGTTTTAATCAAATACAAGTGGGTTACATTAGATTCCATTTAGACCCAAGTATTATTTAGGGTAAAATATAATCATCCAATTATATTAGGACAAGTGTTATGGTAATTTTATAATATTATATTTACCCTTAATTACCCGATTTACCTTTAACTATGGTAAATAAAATTTAGCGTAGTTACTATTCATAATGACTAAAATAAAAAGTAGCTTATTAACATAATTTGGACCTACTAATTCCAAATATGGAATCCATTTTTCCAAATTCAAATCACAGAAGTTTCATAAATTAATTTAAAATTAATCTCGTTGTCAAGAAAACGAGTTTTAAAAGTTAAAATATTGCAAAAGATTGAAATGATTTTACCTATGAATTCAATGAAAAATAAATGCTAATGATATAAATTATATTAAATGGTAAAAATATATTCTATTTATAATTTAAAACCATTATATATTATAATTTAACCATATAAATTATTGCGATGAAAAATGTTATTTTTAATTAAAATATAGCGTGTTTTTACTATTCATTAAAATATGAAAGTTATCAGAATAATATGAAAAATGTGTCCAGAGTAAATTTTTATATCCTGATTCCAAATAATAATTTTATTTTGTCAAATTGAACTTATAAACATGTCAAAAACTAGATTTAAAGTGGGTGCCCCATCAAAAGGCTTCAAAACTACATTTTTTGAAAAATACTTATTTTACTCGAAAAAATTATTTTGTTCACATACCATGTTTTAGAAAATATGTAATATGAATAATAATGTTATAAAATTCAAAATTTTGTTAATACTATTCATAATGGCTAGTCCATAATAATATTATAACAATATATCATTGTTTAGTGAAACCCAGTATTGTGTATTACACATGCTATCGAGGAAGGTTGCGATTGCGTGTAACACAAGCCAAGAATAGTGTTTGCATATAATATAAGCTAATATGGTGTTTCGTATAGAACAAGATAATTTTGGTGTAACTTACAACACAAGACATCAATGAAATTAAAAGAATATTTTTCATAAAATCTCAGGGTGTTACAATCATATTTATGTGTGAGTTGAATATTAAAATAAATGTTTATTCACAAGATCGTCAATTTTATAGTTATTTATTTATTTATTGGATAAAATGATATTTAACTATGTTTTAATTAGCACACTCCATATAATAATAATAATAATAATAATAATATAAATATTATTATTATTATCATGCGGGATATATTGAGTTATATATTTAATAAGGTCCTTGTGTTCAATTATAAAATATGGTAAACCTATATATATATATATTCATCACCTATATCATTTTATAAGAATAATTGAATCATTGGTGTGCACGATGATTTTCTCCCTAGATCTATCTCACAGTGAATAATTCTCTAGAGATTTCCTCTCAAACCCAAGAGATTCCTACACCTTCTGCTCCCTCTCAAGAACAAGAGACAAAATATAAAATCCTAAAACTAGTATTGGATTGAATAAACTTATTTTATTCAATATGAATTTCAAAGATTATGTAGATATCAAATGAAGTGACATAAGATTATTGGTATCATCATGTTATAACCTATAGTACCATTGTTGAAACTTTGATATCAAAGAAGCATATTTGGATCACTACTAGTGGGATTCTATCATTTGATACTCATAGATCAATGATGATAAAACCAAATAGAGGTTTGAATAATTAATATATCCTTTTAATAAATAATCTATAGACTGAGGTAATTATTATTTTAAATTAATTAAAAATTTAACATGAAAGGATCATCTCTCTTGGTTTTGATGATATTTATCAATTTTTATCTAATTTAATATATCGATCATGAGATTTATAATTATTTAAATTGTAGATTATTCATTAAAACTGACAAAATCTAAGTTTTCCACAGTCTTATAGGATCTTCTACTGCATCTAAAACTTTTTAGTGGTATTAGAGAGATCACACCCAAATTTATATTTTTTTTAATTTTTTTATCATTATACACATTTACTGTTAGTTTTTTATTTCAGTAAATTAATTTTTTAATACAAAAATCATGATATATTCTTTGATTCCTTTCTTGTATTCAAGAACAAATGAATAAATCATTGAGATTCTATCCAAAGGTGGAACATGGTTTGCATGGTTGCACGTCATCTAACCCTACACAACGTGGTGGTTGTGTAGTCAACAGATGTGGTGTATAATTAATACACCATGTGTGTAATTAATTAATATACCTACTGCATGTAATTAATACTCATGAAGTGTGAAATAAATTAATTCAAACATGGTGTATAATTAATTATTACACATTCGGTGTGTAATTAATACACACATGGTGTGTAATTAATTAATACACATGCTATGTATAATTAATACACACACAACATTTAGTGAATTAATACACATGTGGTGAATAATTTATACACATTTAGTGTATTATTAATTAATATATACATAATCTTATACATGTTTTCATGGATTATTCCCGAATTTGGGTTGTACACCATGTAAATTAATTTACACTAAAAGAAAAGTAATTGCGTAATTAAACATCATTAACACATGTCTATGTGTCATTAATTAATAGTACACATCGCGTGATATTTTTGTAATAACATTAAATACTTAATTAATTTATACATTAAATTTAGAAATACACACCATGTATGGTTATCATCACATTATTTCCACATTCATTAAAATTGGTACACATCACATAAATTAACACATATCCAAGTATCATTTATTTAAAATACACACCATGTAATTATGTGATATGTTGTGTATGCTACATTCCATATGAGTGCACAGTAAATGATAATGACTGTGTTTGATATTTTTTATGGGTACATGCTATATTTACATCATTTACACATTGTGTACATAATTAATTTTAAATAAAATTAATTTTTTTTGATTTTTTTAAAATTATAGTGGAATGGAATCTCCAAGACTATTTGGATGGACATTAAGAAAAATGAATTAATTAATTAATTAATATAATTAATTAATTTGAGTTTGTTTTATCTTAATTAAGAATGAATGAAATGAATAATAGTTTTTTAAATGTGTTTGTTGCATGTGTCGATGATAATAGGATTCACCAACCTGTGTATATTTTAAATTTATTTTAATTTAATTATTACGTGAGTTTTTTAAATTATTATTACTAAATTAAAATGAGGGTTTTTGTGTTATCCCCTCCTCTTATTATGTATGTACTGGCGTGTTTTTGGTTTCTTTTATGTATACTCTATCATAATTCCATTGGTTCCTCTCACCTATGAGTGAGTAAACAATATGTAAGGATGGAGCTCCCAAGTGATTAGTGGTGGTTCAATATGGATCTAAGGTGAAATAAACCTAATTGATACATAGTATAGAGGTGGGATGATACAAATAAATATAATACTAGCTCATTGAGTGGTTCATTTAGGTTCAATGGTTTTTTATTATCCTCTCGGTAAAAAAATTATTGATAAATCTCATAATAATGCCACATATTCTATTCTATCATTTACATGGTTATTTATTTTATTTTATGGATGATCTATCATGATTACATAAATAAATTAATTAAATAACTATAATTATCATATAGAATAAAATAAAAAGTATTTTGCATAAATATTTTATAGATACATGATTAATTTTTTAAGTAAAATCCACTTAATATTAACAAGACATGTAAAATTATAAAAAAATAAAAAAATTATACATAATAAATAAAATACATAAATCAAATATTAAGTTAGACTAATCCTTCCATTATCTGATTTAAGATAAACCATAGTTTAAGTATCTATTTAGATCATAGTCATAGTCACTTTTAATTATCTTGGAGTCTTAACAAGGATGATGGGATAACTTGACCAAACTTTTATTGAATTTAATGGTAATAGTCTGTTCAATAAAAATTTTGAGGTAACTATTTAGGAAATGCAAGTTTGGATTTCAAGGTTGGGGTGTCCACTTAATTTATCAAGGAGTTTCATGATAGTGGTTGGAAAGACCGCCTACCTAAATACCTTTTGTGATTTTCATGTCCATAATATGAATTATGAGGGGGGAAATATAGATCTTTTCTGTTATTATTTCTACAAGAAATTTCATTATGAGTCCAATGGTGAGGACTATTGATACTAGAAAAAATAGTGGAAGATTTAATAAGAAAATTTTATTATTTTATTTCACATAATTCGGTAATAAAGTAAAGTACTCATAATCTACTTTTATATTATTTTAGAAAATTGTAAATTTCATCAACCATGATAACATTACAATAATTCCTTAACTCAAGGAATGTACTTACATGCACAAATTTTCTACAGTAGGTATAGATGTTTATACACTGTTTTACTGTGAAAAATTTGTTCAGTGTCTTAGAATACCCTATTTTTGATATGCCTTCTAAGGATTAAAGTGATGTAGATCTCTTTGTCTATGAGAAACACATGGATGATACATCATATGTCTAGTTTTTTATGTTATAGTCCATGTCTAGTGAACTTCAAAAGTCACATGAGATTATGGTTATTATCACTATGCTCATCTGTCTTCATGATCATTATCAGAAGATGTAAATACATGAGGGGTATGAGATTTAAAAGGATCTTTTATGAGAAAACATAGGGAGGGTGCATATGTTGGTACTCACATATTCAAAATTATTGACTATATTGATAAAATTAAGATTCTTGGGTTTACGTTACCTAAATGATTATGCACAAATATCATAATTTCATCACTTCCTCAAATATTCTCCATATTTTTTGTAAATTTTTAATATGAACAACATCAAGAATTATCTCCTAGATATCCTCACTCTACATTTCCAAGTTTATAAGGACATAAATCATGAAAATACTTACATTCTTATACTGAACAAGATGAAGGGAAAAGTGAAAAATCCCCAAGATTAATACTAAGATTAAGGATTCTTTAAAATTCCCTCCCAACATTAGAAACGTCAAGTGGAAATAATGGGAACAAGATGTTATTTTCTTTTCATGTGGTAAGAAAGGTCATTAGAATTGAAACTATAATGAAATGAAGTATAAGTTTCTACTTTAGGTATATTCATCAATGTAATTATATTGTATTTCTTCTTGTGTATTAAATATAATGTGTTTTATATATGAGTATTAAAAAATAAAAAATAAATAAGTACAAAAAGATTACTAGAATAAATATTCATTATCTAAGGGTATAAATAAGGGTGATTACTAGATCAATATAAATTATTACATGAATTCATAATCTCCTAATAAATTCAATTTAAACTATTGTTCAGTATAATTACCAAAAAAATATCTCATTTTCTATTTGAACACAATGAAATAATATTTCATTATTGATAGTTATTGTAATAGTATTTTCATACTCAAGTAATAGTTCTTCAATTATTGAATCATAGATAATTTAAATCAACAATCAATAATGAGTATTAATATAATACTTATAATACCTTATTGTGAAAATATAATTATTTTTCAAGTAAAACTGATAGTTTTTTCCAATTTTATATCCATAAGAGTGTTCTAGTCTCTTTTGAGTAAAAATACTAGGTATACCAACTAATTCGCTATCAAGTTTTTGAAAAATAAACCTTTATAAATAAAGTTATGCCACAAAGATACTAGAGTTAGTTCATCAATATCTCATGAACTATTCTAAAGGCATAGCTAATAGGTAAGTTCATATACTTCATGAGATTCTTTTAATAAAATGTAATAATGTTCAATGAAGAAATAAACACACTTAGTAAAAGATGGAGGATCTTTAGAGATGGATTTCCAAAGTGTATCATAACCTTCATCAATGATTAATGTGTGGAGTGAAGGTAATATCAAACTCACGTTGCTTTATACTTAAAATTTCTAATGATAGTAAAAAGTTAGTTGATGAAATGTATTAAATGTATTGAAAAACTTCTATAAATTCTTCCAAGAAATGTTTTATAAATAGCAACACAAGTGTCAGATACATTGACTAATGGATATTATATTAATTATAATGTGATAATAAATACACTAGGTATAGATTCTAGTGTTTTATGATAACTCTTTAGTAAAAGATATATTTAGATACAAACAAACATTAATGAAACACTAAGTGAATATCTGGTAATTTTCCTATATCATATCAGGATATTAACATCCCTTATTATACCAAAAAAAACTATATTTTATATAGAAGAACATCTTATTTTTAGATAGTGGGATAAGGATATAATTTATGGAATTTTAGGTTCCAGATGCACATGAGTTTACATATGAACATACAATTCACTATGTTTGGTGGGAAAATTTGTTCCAAAGACACATACTATGTTAGAAAATATAACCAAAGATATGGGTTTATATTCACAAAAATGGTTTATATATATATATATATATTATTTAAAGTTAATAATTCTTATAAAGAAGTAGTAAATATAAACCTTTTAATATTAACAAGTATGTATGAATTTAAAAATGGAATCTGTGTATTAAAATTCACTGGATTTGTATTTTTCCTATTTCTAGATCTTATACTACTAGTGATTATTCAAGATAAAACATATATAGATGATATAATCTGGTACAAATTAAGAATTATTTATTATTAAAAGTTTTAAATTATGTATAATTCATATTTTGTGACAAAAACTTTACTTCATTCATGATTATAAAATCTATTTGAATTATACTTATCAAAAAAGTATTCTATGATCACTTTTATTAGTCAGCTGGATGTCAAGGATAGATTCCTTAATGGAGACCCTATAGAACATGTTTATATGATGTAACCAAAAGGATTGATAAAACTAATTAATTAAAATAAGATGTAAAAATTGAACATATCCATTTATGGATAGTAGAAAGGATAGTATTCATAGAATATTCATTTGGAATGAGGGGGTACCATGTGTCTACAAAGGGTTAGTGGGAGCACTACTATTTTCCAAGATAGATTTTTTGATAACATATGAAAATAGATATTCAATATTACCAGCTTTATAAGACTAGAGAAAAAAAATTCTCCAAGAATGACTTAAAATATAAACCCAGTTCTAGGGTGAAAGATTTATATATTTGGATCTATGGGGTTTTTAATCTATTAATTGTACATATATTGACTATGTATTTAAAATACATAATGAGACATTTCAAAACTGAATTATTTTCTATATCACATGGCATATAATCTCTCCATGATGACGTGCATGTGCATAGGGAGAAGATTATGAATAGAACTTCACAATATTAAGTTCTAGGAATCTATATCATATACCATGATATATATATATGTTTGATATTTATTATATGCAAATCATAATAGTTAGATTTCAAACAAAACCATATTAACTAAAAATACTTGTAGTGAGAACTATCTTATAGTACTTAAGAAATAGAACTGGATGAGTTACTAGTATCAGTTAAATGGGAATACTAGTGATTGAGGGGATGTAACACTAGTTTTTCTTAATATTAACATTGATCATAGTAATTATAAATTAATATATAAGACCAAATTATTATAGCATATGGTTTCTATATTTATGATAATTGATTATGTTGCAGATATGATGTATCTTAAGAAGTAGTTTAGCAATGAACTATTTTCAATTTTGGCTTATACTAATAGAAAAATTATTATCATTATCATGATGAACTTTGACTATAGTATTAGTCAAGATGTAAGGTTTTTAAAAAAGGAATGATAAAAGGTATATTCTCAAGTATATCACTCCTTGATGGATTTTCTTGAGGTAGTGAGGTAATATTAAGTATATTCATGACAAAAACATGTGACACGACCAACTCTTCCCACGAAAAAACATAGTAGTCCCTCTACCTATAGTCATACTTATAAAAAATCGTGTTTAACATGTGAGAACTAACAAATAGTTGGAAGTAGGATCCAGTGCATGTGGGATTCTATTAGAGTTGGTTCCTTATATCCAATTACTTTGTACATTATATTACTTTTATATTTATAGAGTTGAATATTAATAAATACCTTATCACATATTGATTATTATTCTATGTGAATTTAATGTGATAATGTCCTAGAATATATATTATATTGAAAAGTTCATAATAAATTCCTTATTATGATGAGAAACATGAAATACTATGATGATACTATTAAACTATATATTCTATAGTCATACAATGTCATCTGATGGTAAACATATGATCTAGTCTGTCAGATGTGAGTAATAATAAGTGGGTGAGACTTTATCCCATGAAGTTTTCACTTTGTGATCTCCAAGACCATAGATTATGAGGATAGACCTACCGATGGGAATTCCACATGTTACGTTTCATTGGATATTCCAGTCTGCAAACATGGGTAATGGTCCTTAGACTTTGAGATTATTATTAATTCATATCATGAGTTGTGTAATTAGATGTATCATCATAAACCATGATGACATATGTTCATAGTGAAGTTGGGTATATTGGGTGTGACATGGGTGATATGTTATTAATGAATAATTAGAGTAAGGATTTTTCTCTTCTATGTTTATGGAATTTGATACCTTAACCCTTTAAATAAAATGAAAGTTTTAAACTAAATTACATGTACATGGTACATTGATGCATTCATTTCAGGAAGTCAAAGAAATATTTATCAATCTTATAGGTTTATGACATAAGTATGAAACATGCTTGATGATATATCATGAAAAATGGAGTGTATTACATAGTTATCATTCGTATGTAGTTATTTACATTGCGGCATTAACTTCTTCCTCTTGTGTTCCTCTATGTGTTTCAAGACACTGATATTATACTTTACGTGAACCAGCCTAATTTCCCTAAGGAAAAATCCTAGAGGTTCACACGCATAGTGTTTCTATTGATCTAAATTAAATTCTGTCTGAATTTAATTATTAGATTAAATTTTATTCTCCAGTAAATAAAATAATTTAATTCAGGATTTACTAATCACAAATATTTATTCATCATATTTATTTATGAGTTAAATATTAAAATAAATATTTATTTTCAAGACTATGAATATATATTATAAATAATTATTCATTTATCTAATTAATAATATATTTTTTCGAGGTTCGATAAATGTGGATGGGGATTGATGGTTTAAGATAGGTCAGGTGAAAATAATGATATGAGGGTTAAATATTAATAAATATATATTAATTTATTTAATTCATAAAATTTTAATTAATAGTTCATGAGTTAGTACATTCCATATAATAATATTATTATTATTCTTATTATCATGGGGAATATATGGAGTTTAATATTTGATAAGGGATTTATGTACAATTATAAAATATTTTAACCCTAGATCTATATATTCATCACCTATATCATTTTTTAGGGTTAACGAAATCATTAGTGTGCACAACAATTCTATCATTAGAGCTCTCTCTTAACAAAGAACACTCTAGAGATTTATTCTAAAACCTGAGAGATTCCTCTACCTTCTCCTCCATCTCAAGACTGAGAGATCAAATATACAATCCTAAAACTAGTATTGGATTTAATGACCTTATTCTATTCAATATGAATTTTAAGGATTGTAAAGTGATCAAAATAAGTGACACAAGATGATCGGTATTTCCATGATCACACTTGGAGTACCATCAATGATGCTTTGAGATCAAAGGTGCATGTGTGGATCAACTCTAAAGGGATTCTATTTTTGGATCCTTATAGTGCAATGATGATACAAACGAAATATCAATACCTTATTAAAAGAAATAATCTCTAAACTGGGGTAATTCTTAATTTAAGGTGATTATAAATTTAACATAAATAGATCTGGTCTCCTACTTTCGACAATATTTTTCAATTTTATTTGGATTTAATTCATTGGTTATGAAATTTATCATCATATGAATTGTGTATTATTCAATGAAACTAGAAAAATATGACTTATATATGATCCAATGGGTGATTCTATCTATTAAACCTTCACTTAGCCTAGTTTACCTATAGCAAGACTGGACCGAAGTGTTACATACCTCATACCCCCCCCCCACCCCACCCACACCCTGTACACCATAGTTTTACAATGAATGGTGAGGTTATATAGGTGATCATGGGGATACTCTACCTTATATTATAGATAACTATAAAAAATAGTTAAACAAATCAAAAACAGGCATCATAATATAATAGCATAATATGGATATTACAACTATGATCCAACCATGAGTGAATAATATATCACATTCTATATAAAAATTAACTACTATAATTTCATGTTAGTTATGAAAAATTAATTTGGATCACCCACAGGTCAATCATATACATACATAGTTTCAAAATATACAAAATAAGGAAGACACCCACAAAAAATAGACTCATGTCCTGGCCCGGTACGATCTCCTAAATTAAACTCAGTATCTCTATATCAACCATCCATTGTAAGTCCCTTTCCCTTACATGTATTACAAACTATGAAATATGCACACGCATCGATATGTCATGCATGGTGTGAGTATAACTCGGTAGGCCACAACCAACAATGTCCCTAAAAATAAATAATATATAAGTTCATGTAGACGTGAAATGAAAATAATAATAACATTAATAATAATTACTCATTGTATCCTCAAGATATAATTTGACACCCAAGATCAACCATACCTACTTCATCTAGTGTTGATATCAAGTCTGAACATGTCATAAAATGACACCAGGGTTGGCATGATGTCTACCCATAATATTATATTATATAGATAAAGGTTTATATTTGGTAATATGCTCAACTTAAGAATAAAAAAGTGGTGTAATTGGTTGTACACCCAATCCATGCCACTAAAACACCCCTGGTTGGTAGTGCACCCAACCTGTAATACAAAATTCCCAAGGTTATTGGTACACCCAACCCACATCAAATGAATTGTAAGGGTTGGAATTAAACCTAATTGGGTTCTCTAATTCAACCCATTATCCAATTTGTAATTACACACAAATTCATTCCAAATATTACCCCAAAATTGGAATTACACTCAGTATCTTGAAAACATGTCATAGGTTGGTCTTGGTTGTCATTATACCTAACTAGTTTCCAAACACATTCTCAAGATTTTAATTACACCCAACTACATATCAACCATAACCTAGGTTGGAATTACACCCAACCATATCCAAACCAATATCCCTAGTTGTAATTACATCAAACCATATCCTAACACAGTAAACTAATAATAGTTCAGGCATAAATAATCATATTATAACATCATATTTTTATGATAAAAAATATATAAATATCCATGCCATATAAAAAAATATAAATAAATCACATGTTTAAACATGGGTTAGCATACTTCCCAACACCTATAGGAACTTTACACTAGGTTATTTTACTCATACACAACCCTTTTCCCATTTTTACAATCCCATTCAGGGCCACCCTCATGTTAACCCTTCTCATTCTACTCTTTATCACCAATAATTATTCTAGTCACCAATCATGGTCCCTCATGTGATAACACAACCAAGTACACTCCTCATGGTTCCCCATTCCAAATTATATAACACTTTATCAATTAACATGGTCATCAGCGACCATGATGTCAAGAACCATAATAAAAAGACCTTATATGGCTATATCCATTATTAATTTTATTTATTAGATTATAAGAAACCTAAGGTGGTTTCATACCAAAGCATTATCACATTAACATTATTTCACACCTATCAAAAAACTCATGCATCACATATAAACCAATGATAAAGTTAGGAACCACCTAAGTTGACTTGGTACATTCCTTCCCATTGAATATCACTAGATTATTTGTCCTTAGATGAAAGAAATCAATGAATCTAGAATAGAAAACTAAAGTATGTAATAACTGGGAATTAATGATGGATAAAATTTTATAAATCAAGAATATAAGAGGGAGGAGTGATATATTTACCTTAAGTGGTATATTAGGATAAATGGATTGCAAAATGGAGCTCAATTAGAGGAGATCCACACTTAGAGATAGAGAGAAAATGGAAAGAAGGGCTTTGGATCATTCAATTAGCCTAAAATAAATGAGGGGTGATATAACTATTATTTTAATAATTTTTTATATATATTTAAATGATTTAATCCCCACTAATTGTTAAATTTTATCTTTATTTCATAATTATGATATTTTTAGTGAATTTTAGACATTATTGTGAAAATTGTTTAATTCTAAATTTTTAATAGTTTTTTATCACTTTGGTATTTTTTGAATAACTTCTTCAAAAATGATCCAAAGTTTCCAATTATTTTTTTAGGATTTTATTCACTGTGGGATTAATTTTTCTAAATTGTACCAAGTGCTGATTTAAACCCTAAGAGGCCCAAATAAATCATGTAATGTTGAAAAAAATTTAGACCGATAGATTTAACCACTCCTCAATAAATGATGAATATATTGGGATAAAATAATTCAAATGAAGTGATTATTATTGTCACCAAAATAGTAATATAAGGAATACATGTATATTAAATTTCATGGATAAATTCATTCATTGATTTATTTTATTCACATTTTAAATTGGAGAGAGATGAACAGTCTGTTCAGACATAAAAAGTGTACTTTAGTAATTTTCACATGACATTTTCTACATATTTTATATGAATCTAAAGTTTTAAGATAATAAATAAAATTCAATGAATAATGACTTTATAGAATAAAAACTATTGATAATTTATATTCTTGTTCAATAAATATGATCAAATTTTATAAGGATAAAAATTGGAGGGAAATATGCCTCACCCCTTCTCTATAAATAAGAGTCTCCACTTCCATTTCAAGGGTTAAAGAAGTATATATGGTAAATTCTATAGAAACCACATGATGAAGTGTTTATTTCATTTTCTTATATTTTTTAATCATTACAGACTTCATCTTTCTTCACTGTGACCCCTCGAATGGAGGGGTGATTATTGAGTGATCGGGGAAGGGAGGAGAACCCTTTTTATAATGATTTGAGTTTTGTTCTTTAATTTAAAAAAACTTTTTCTATTGAATTGTTTATATTTATAATGGTGATAAATTTTCTTAATGTGATTTTATTTAGGGTTTTGGTTTTATTCATTATTTACATCTTTGGTTGATGTTCTATAAACTCCCTCTATCTAGTGCAGCTTATATAATTGAGTGGACTATACTAGGTGGTGAGTGTCTAAAGATCATTGGCACGTGTGTAGAATTCATGAGTTGTTTTTGGATTTATATAGAGAACCAATTCTATACAATGATTTTTTTTAGTATTTTAGAAATATTCTACTGACATTCATGTATAAAAGAGTGGTTTCCATTTTTTCCTTCAACCAAGGGTAATTGGAAACTCAATCAAGGAGTATTTTATTTATCATTCTATTGAAAGATAGATAAAAAAATTTAATACTATGATGGAATTGAAAAAGTTAATACAAAACTAAACCTATCACTTTATTTATAAATTTATTTCCAACCCTTTATTATTACTTCAGTTCAGTTTTCAAAGAATCACAACCAAAATAACCCCATTTTCCTCTACATTAAAGTGAAAAAATTGGATTTTTATGCACTCTACTCTCAAGAAAACCAATTTTAACCACTATAATTCATTAAAAATTAAGAAATAATTTCTTTTTCCACACCCCATGATAGGCCATTATTAAAATGTGGCATTGTTTATGGGGAGGTAGTTCAGGAAATCTAATTCCTTTTCAAATTATAAATATATATCTATTTCTAAATTAATATTTAAAATAAAAAAATGGATTTTTATTTTAACTCACCCCTACCAAATTTTGAGTTTATTGATAAATGTGTTACTCAGATATGGGGATCTATAGTTTTAATAGGTAGAGAATAATTTTGGGAGCTCTTTAAGGATCTCAAGAAGGACCTCAAACCATTCATGATAGAATCCTTGTCCAAGGAGCTCACTGAGATCCTAAAGTACTCTTTAGAGTTCTATCAGCATATCACCAAGGAAAAAAATATACCACCCCTCCAACCTATGAAGAAGACATCCAAGAGGTGGAATAACTACTTGAAGAGACTTCTATCCCTTACATTTCTAAGATAATACCCAAGGCACTCAAAGAGGAACACATGTTATTATCTTATCCATTTAAGAGGTATGATCAAACCTTAAATTCACTTATTTTTACTATTTCTCAAATGTATCTGAAAATTCACCCTCTTAATTTTTAAAAATCACAATCATCACTTTTGGAGTATGAATTAAAAAATGAAAAAAAAATAAGAGATTCTAGGATTTGAAGAAATATTGATGGATCAAATACCCTGTCTTAAGGAAACTAGTCTGGGGACATTCATTAAAGAACAAGAGATCATGGTTGATCCACTCAAGGGAGTATATAATTCCATGGATTTGATTCCTTTTAATTTATCACTTATTTAACTACAAACTAACTCCCTTTGTACTGAATATTCTGGACTAAGAAAGCATAATTAATCCTTGTACATTGGATAGAAACTTTAGGTATCCACCATTAAAGATTATATAGAGATAAAAATTGTAGAAAATGTTTCCCAACATAAATAAGAATAGGTTGTACAAGTAGTATTTGAACCAAATAAATAGGGAGTATATTTTATTTTACCCCCATATTAAAATACATATATCATTACTAAGAGGATGGATTTTATACAATTTATCCATGGTGATCTTGATAAGGAAGGAAATTTTATGCAAGTTGGAAGAAAGGCCATGTGGTGGTTCATCTCAAAGAAACTCTTCCCACCATCAGGCAATGAATAACAGTTGGACTGACCATATGGAGGTATTCAAAAACCATGTACCACTTTAAGGTTAAACCAATATTTATACTCATTTTCATTCACTTTCTCATTCTATTTATATTTTCTTTTCTTTCAATAAAATTTCTTATGTTTTCTTTTCTCTTTTTTCTTGTAGGTTTTTAGTGAGTAGCATCTAAGAGATTAACTCAAAGATGTTATTGTCAATAAACTAGGTTTTTTCTTTACTTCCCACCTTTTTTTCATGTCTTGTTTTATTTTTTTAAAATTATAATATAAACTATGCACAATGAAAACATTGTACAAAATAATTGTGGTGGAGGGAACCTTTGTCTTTTAGGATTTTCAAATTTCTATATTTCAAAATCTTTATGTATTTTTCCAATTTTTGTGTGTTTCTTTTTAAATTTTAGTATATTTTTTAAACTTGTGACATAAAATGATTATTTTTTCTATTTTTTAAAATTGTTTCAATGAATGGAAAAATTTATCCCATGAAACCAATATTAAATGTGTTAAAAATGACTTTGTTTTAAGTTTACATTTTTGTAATTTCATGAAATGACTTCTGAATTTTGAATCCCATGACACATATCATTGTATTTATATTTAAAATCAATTTCATGTGATTTTTATAAACCATTTTTAAATATTATTTACATTCACCTAATTTATTAAGAGAAACAATCCATGCTTTTTTTAACTAAAATTTTATTTATTTATGTCAAAAACTGATAGCTTGAGCTACTTCTCTTAAAAATGATTAAGGTTATTATTTGATTTTAAAAGACATTTTTTACCTAAAAATTATTTTTATATTGGACTATATATATATTTAATCCTTTTATCCCTTGGTTTTCATGAATATCATGTCAGTTAGCCACATTATAATCCATTTTCCCTATCCACTCTGCTCTAGGAAGTAAAATTTCATGATCTACTTAAATTCAAGTGTGGGGGAACTATCTTATGGTGTGATACATCATTTATTTTAGATTATTTAGGAGTAAAATAATAAGATTAATATGTTTTTCATACTGCAAAAACTTGTTCCTTGATGGATCTTATGGAGTATAATTCTAAAAAAATCATCTATGGATGCTGAAAAATACAAGAAAAAACAATTTTTATGAAGATGAAAATAAGTGTTTTAATTCAATAGAAATAATGGGAATTCATACCAACTACTTTAAATTCAAATCACCCTTACTTCCTTCAAAAAATAAAGCTATGAATAATTTTAAAATATCAATCAAAAATTCTATTTTGTTGAAGGAAGTTGAGTGGATATCATTTTTTCTACTGAAATGTTGAATAGTGTGCACTTTCCTTGAAGTTTTCATGATTATTAGAGATAATTTTCTACTAGGGTAAGTGAGTAGGACATCATTATTGATTATAAATTATATTCATGCATTTTTTATTCTAAATGAGTTAATCCATATTATTTTATCTTAGATATTGTTGACATCAGATACCTACCAACCAAAATCCACTGAACAGCCCTAAAAAATCATCATGATTAACACATGTCCTTAACTCATATCTGGTATAGATATGGGAATTTATGAAACCTATGGTGACCCTTTCATGTGTTTGAAGAAAAAAATATTCGTTTAATATATACATTTGTGTGATGAGGGAAAATTCATATGAGATAGTTGTTTTCTATGAATGAGAGGAGAAATAAAGTGGGAATTAATTAAATGAACTAAATGGAGGGATTTAAATAATATATTTTGATGATGCATGATATATTTTTTTTCATAGTATTAAATTTTTTTTATCTCATGGGTATGTATTTTAAATTTGATTTGATTTGATTTTAATTCTTACTTGTCCAGGAGTATAAGTTCTAAGTGTGTAAGAATTAATATATCTATTATTTTCATAACTATTTATATGAATTTCAATGATTTAATCCCCAAAAATTTGTTAATTTGAGCTTAATTGCATCATTCTTAGATTTTTATTAATTTTGAGCATTATTGTGAAAATTATTTAATTTTTAATTTTTAATATTTTATTATCACTTTGGTATTTCACACGTAACTTCAAATTGAAAAATTATGTTTTTAAGATTATATGTCTCATGGGATTCATTTTCTTAAACTAGTCTAACTAATGATTCGAACCCTAATAGGCCCAAATAAATCATGCAATGTGGAAAAAATTGGGTTGACAGATTTAACCACTCATCAATAAATGATTCATATCTTAGGCTACAATATTTCAAATTAGTTTATTCTATTTGGAATTAAAATATTTCTTAGAGGAAATCATGTAGATTTAATTTCATGGTTAAATTCATTCATTAAGGTAGTTGATTCATGTTTTGAATTGAATATAGATTAAGAATATATTCATTCATAAAAAGTGCATTTCAATAATTAGCAGATAACTTTTCCTATAAGTTTCATATGAATCTAAAATATTGTGATAAGAAATTAAACTCAAATAAAAAAGTTTATAAAAGAAAACCTTTCAATGATTGGTTGTCTATTTGGCCAAATATGCTCAAAATTCTAAGTATAGATACTTGAGGGAAATTTTCCTCACCCTTTCTCTATAAATAAGATTATCCACTTCCACTTCAAGAGTTAGAGAATTAGATAGGGATCTATGTTAGAGAACTCACATTTTGAATAGTTTCTATAATTTTCTTCACTTTTTTCAACATCTTCAACTTCCCCTTTATTCTTTGTGACCCCTCAAATAGAGGGGTAATTGTTGAGTGATCATGGAAGGTAGGAGAATCCTTTTTATAATTATTGAGACTTGTGATTTAATTTAAAAACTATTTTTATATTGAATGATTTATATTTATAGTGGTGCCCAATTATCTTAATGTGATTTTATTTAATGTTTTATTATTATTCACTATTTACATCTTTGGTCGATGTTTTATAAACTCTCTTCACCTAGTTTTTCTTATCTTGATTTAGTATATTGTGTTGGGTGGAGAGTTTCTATAGATCACTAGAATGTGTGTGGAATTTTTGATTTTTTTTATAGATTTATAAGGAGATCCAATTATTGATTGGGATGTTTCTTATTAGTTTAGGAATAGTTTATTATCTTTCATGAACAAAGGATTGGTTTCAATTGTTTTCTTAAACCAAGGGTTATTGGAAACTCGATTGAGGAGTCTTTCATTTATCATTATATCAAAATAGAGGTAAAATGAATTTTAATACTGTGATAGAATTGAAAAGGTTAATCCAACTCTAACCATGTCACTTGCTTTATAAATATGTTTACAACCCTTTCTTACTAATTTAATTTAGTTTTAAAAGAATCACAACCAAAAATACCCCCTTTTCCCTCTACTTTAAAGTGAAAAGTTTATTTTTGTGCTCTCCTATCTAGAGAAAACCTAGTTTAACCACTATAATATATTCTAATTTAGGATGTGATTTATTTTTCCACACCCCCATGACAGACCAATGTATGGGGTGAACACATTTTAAGAAAATTTAAAAAAAATATACAAACACCAGTCGAGTTCCTATTCCTCTTTTATTGGGTACCCATCCTAGTGTCGTCGACCACCCAGTGACCCATATGGGGTTACCCCCTCTAACAAAATACACAGAGTAACTAATACAGTTCACCAAGTAACCAATGTTATTTATCCTCAAGGGTAAATCCCCCCCCCCCCACTTATTCCATCTTCTCTAAATAAATCCATGAACTCCACTAATATAATACCTAAGACGCTACTATAGAAGGTAAATGTTACATCCTGAAACTATTTCACAATTTTCCCTATAAAGAGTAAAAAATCATGGATTTATTTAAAATATTAATTTTATAATTTCAAATTAATCGAATTAGCTTCATTTTTTAATTCAGCATATCAAAATTAGCATAGTATAAATTTTTGATCTTTTTCTGAAAACATTGGTTTTTAGTCGAAAAATATGATTTTCATTAAACTTGTAATTTGTATGAATTTATTATTATATAAGAATTAACTTTAAGTTTAAAAAACCACTTAAGTAATAAAACTTTAATTTAAGGAATAACAATGTTCATTTTAAAATATTATTTTAACTTATAAATCCTATTTCCAATATTTTTAGAACTAATTAAAATGTTGCTTTAATAAAAAAATGTTTTCAATATTTTCTTTTAATCGAGTATTTTTAAGGTAGATTCGGTTTTTTCTTTCCTTAAAAGAATCATACCCTTAATTTTTTTATAATAAATCAATTTATGTCATTAAAATTAGTATCCAAGATAACTTTATCATATATATAAATTTAAAGTTTAAAACCTTATTTTTAAAAAAATTATTTTTACATGATTAAGTGTATTTATTTTAAAATTAACTTTTCACACCATTATAAATTTTATTTGATAAAATAATTTTCAAATTTTAAATTAGGAGTATTAAATTAGGTAAATATTTTAATCTTAATCATTATCATTAAAAATAATTCCTAAGGCTATAAATTAACTATCAAGGTAAAATTAAATTAGGGTAAAAGTTAAAAGTTAAAAAAATCCCTAAAACACTCAAATTCATCTCAAAAATTATTTTTTGTGGGTATTTTAAACAAAAAAATCACTATCCCCTCCTCGTTTTCCTATTTTGTGACCATTTACCCTTGAATAGTAACTATACATTTTTGAAATTATAAGGCTTTGTCCAAAAAACTATCTTTCTCCTCACTTATAAAAGCGTAAAATATCCACTACTTCAATACTCACCATTACTTAAAATTTATCCTTAAAACTATGCCAATTTTCTCTTCCTAAAACCATATCCTGTGTTCAAAATATTTTTTTCACCATTAGTTATCATGAGTTCTTCATTTCCAAGGACACTTCTAATGAAAATTCAACTCCCCAGTGTGAGTATTGTTAGATACTTAGCTTTTATTATTAATTATATTCATTCAAATTTTATCTATAAACACTAATATAATGATATTAGTATAATTTATATACTTTAATGTCACTATATTAAGGGTATTATTATTTTATATTCATTTATCCCCTCCATTAAGGAAAATCAAATCGTCGTTTGTGCGTATGTGTGGACTACCACCACCATGAGAAATGAAATTAATTTTTCATCATCGCTCATTATTAAAGATTATTAGAATATATTAAATGAGGTGATATTATTTCTATGGTATCATTAAGGTTTTTATATGAAAAATTGGGGAACCTATTAAAGATATTGTCAATAAATGATCGTCGTTAATTCAGTTGTTTAAAATAAGCGTGCTAAGCAGAAAATATTTTATTCAAATTGTGTAATATTTTCATATCCATTGATTATTTTTTTATTTACTTTATAATTATTATATATCACACAAATAAAAAATAAATAATATCATTATTCTTTTGGTATAGTTATATTACAACAAAACTGCCTCTGATCATTCATTAAATCATGGTATGTTCATGTTTGGCTCAGATTAACCACCTACTTGAACAATACTATAAATTTATATAAGGAATTAATATAGGAACATAATTACTGGTATAATATAATATAAGTTTGTAAATAATTATTATTTTTTTATTCTAGAGATGTTATATCAATATTTAATTCATCAATTAAGAAAACACCCTTCAATCATCAAGATTCACTAAAATATGATTGTTATCAATTTCATCTTCAAGAATAAAGAATAAAACACTCATGAAAGGAATTTTAAAAATCATAAATTATTATAAATCATACCTAATATTATATTTAATGACCTATTAATGATGAACTTTTTAATAATAATTAATATGGACACTATTTTTATGAAACTAGTATAAATGATCAAAACTATAAACATCTGAAGTGAAAAAAACAAAAAAAATCATGTCAAGAATGATTATTTATGGAAGAGTGTGAATGAAAATGGATATG
Source organism: Viscum album (assembly GCA_963277665.1). Classification (NCBI taxonomy): domain Eukaryota; kingdom Viridiplantae; phylum Streptophyta; class Magnoliopsida; order Santalales; family Viscaceae; genus Viscum; species Viscum album. The sequence goes on from OY728157.1 coordinate 870,887,574, forward strand.
AGTAAGGTTATTAATTAATTTATTAATACAAACATGTTTTTATATGTGAGTTTAAAGTATGTTCTTAGAAGTCAGGATAAGAGGTAAGGGTTTTTCATCTCAAATTCCTATCTTTGGGACATGTTTGGTATTATGCACCTAATTTCATTTATATGGTGTATATACTACCTATTTGAGATGTTATATCTTGAAAAACCATTATTCATGGTATTTTAAGATCAATTTTAATCCCTATATTTCAATAGGTTTTGGTTTAATTTCTTTCCAAGCCATAAGTGTGGTTTTTAAGTCTCAATTTTCATTCTTTGGGACTCATGTTATATTCACCACCTATTTCCTTTTGTGCGGTATATAAATTTCTATGGAATACTTTTACCATATTACTCATGAAATTTAATATATTTATAGATATATATTTTTATCCCTACCTTATGTTATTTTGATTCAATATTTAATATTTTCTATAGTGGAAAAACCATCCTAAATCTTAGTAAAGTAAAAGTGTGCATAGTTTTATAAAAAATAAATCCCTATATATATATCGGTAAGTGGATATGGTTGTGGAATAGATTCACCTAGGGGTAATCACCCTGAATATGGTTGGTTGATCGTTGAATCAATCATCACCCAAATTTATGATGAGTGGGCCTAAGACCGCACACTTTTCTGGAAACTCCCATGGGATATGATTTGGAATATTTGTATATTGTTAATAAATCATGATGAAGGATTTTTCCTATCATTTCTGTGGTCTCCCACTAATGAAAACTATTTAAACCATTTACTATCTTCCATGGATAACCCAGTATATTGAAAGTACCCTGGCCAATATATTTATTTGATAAGGGTACTTATTATTACTTTGACGAATACCCCACAACTTTTAAGTTGACTAAGTGATGTTATTCTAGACATCCACATTATTCCATTGAATGAGGAAGTATTTGTTTTTTGTTTTTTTTCATTATATGGATAGTCATGTTTTTATTCATCCAGAGGATCCTAAGGGAATCGTATAAAAAATCTTGTTGACTCTTATGAGAATGCATTGTACTTAATCAGGTGATGGTTGGGACCTAGAATTATATAGCCTCTCAGTTAATTAACAGATCACATGAGACAAAACAACATGGTTTTGGGTGTATAACTCTCCCCATATCAGCATAGTGTCTTAGCATAAGGCCTTGACAACATGTTTTTATATTCATCATTATGCATTCCATAAGTATATGATCAATAATTATTATTATACATGTTTTCATTTATTTTCATGGATATAGAATTCCATCAATTTTAGTTGAATATGGCTTCATGTTGTTTATTTATTCATGCTATATCATGTATTCCATGTTTATGTTATGATATCTTTCATTGTATACTACTCTTTACTAAGTATCTAATCCCACCTTTATTTTTTTCCTTTCCCCGAGAAACCTAGAGGAGGTCTATGTGTAATTTTCAAGAACATGGTGGAAGGGATGATAATGTTCTCACAATGTGTTCATGTTGTATCTTATGTTTTCAAATGTAATTTTTGTATGTATCTAGTGTTCTATGACTACTAAATTGTTGGATCCTTCGAGAACTCATGTATTTTGTACCAATAATGTAATATAACTATTGGATATGGGTTTCTAGAGTCTGAGATGTTGAAGTTGGTATCAAAGGAAGTTTAGTAGCAACCTTTGGTATAAAAAAAATTAAATCTCACGATGGTTTTTTAACAGCGATTTTCAAAACCATTATTAAATAATTTTTGAAAAAAAATAATGATGGTTTTTAAAATACTACCATCAAATTTGTGTTTTTATTTTTTTTAGCAGCGGTTTTTGAAAAAAATCATCCCTAAATCTGATTTTTTTTATTTTTTATTTTATTTTTAGTAGTGGATTTTAAAAATCGCCATGAATTAGTGGTGATTTCTTAAAAAATGCTACTAAATTAATGGAAAAATATTAAATATTTAATGATTATTTATTATTTATTATTTATTATTATTATTATTATTATTTATAATAATTTTTTTATTATTATTTTCACTTTTAATTAATTTTTATGTGTTAATTATTAATTATTTATGATTATTTTTTAGTAATTATCTAAAACTTAAATTAATTCTAGAATAAGTTAAAAATCAAACTTTAGCATCAAATGACCATGACTTTCGATCCGGATGACCATTTTAGCTCCACACCGGTCAAATTGAATCTTATGAAATGAACTACAACAACATTAGATAATAATTTTTTAATACTTAATAGAATAAAAATTATTATTATTTTAAGAGAAATTGAAAATCAAACATCAACTTCAAATGGTTATAACTTTTGATCTAAGTGTCGGTTTGGGCTCTGATAGATATCAAATCAAAACCTATGAAGAGATATGCATCATATTAATTAATAGAGACCTTGCTAACTATTTCTTCAAGGATAAAAAAGGCCTATGATGCCTTCAAAAAATAGTTTTTTGTTCAGATTCCATGCTTTATTAACATTCGATGTGATTTCATCTTGGTTTAAGAGTTTTTTAATATGTTTTTGGGGTCATCTATGATTTTATTCCATGGATTTACATTCCTATTGATTTTATGATGTTGAAATTATTATGGTTTTCCCTCTTTTGGTGATTTATTATATATTATGTGTGTGTGTGTTTCTATACATTTATGTATATTTATTTATAATCTATATACATGTATATATATATATATCAATATTTATTTAAAATTATATATAATTGCATCTATGCGTAGATATTTATGTGTATTTATGTATATTTGTCTATATTTATATATGTTTATAAATATTTATTCAAATTTTTGTTTATATATGTTTATATTATGTGAGTATATATATATTTATTTATTTATTTATTTATATTTACTTATGTTGATATATATATATATATTAATAATCAATTACATATATATGTGTGTGTATTTATATATATATATTTAATATAAATGTGTGTTTATATATATTTATGCATATGTATATATATTTATAGATATTTACACCCATTTATATATATTTATATACATTAATGTATATTTATATATATGATGTTGGTATATATACTTATATGTATTATGTTGGTTGATGTGTGTGTGTGTGTGCTTGTATTTATATACATCTATGTAAATTTATTTATATATATATAGTTTTATAGGATATATATAACTATATTTAAATAAATTTATATGTAATTATATATATATATATCATTTATTATTTAGTATTTATTATTTATTATTTATTGTTTATTATTTACTATTTATTATTTATTATTTATTATTTATTATTTATTATTTATTATTTATTATTTATTATTTATTCATTTATTCATTTATTCATTTATTATTTACTATGTATTTATTTATTATTTATTTATTACTTATTTATTATATATGGATTTACTATTTTTATTAACGTATAAATTATTATTTATTATTTATTTATTAATTAATTATTCATTACTTATTTATTATTTATTATTTATTTATCATATATTGATTTATCATTTATTATTTATTTATTATTTATTTATTATTTATTATTTATTATTTATTATTTATTATTTATTATTTATTATTTATTTGTTTATTATTTGTTTATTATTTGTTTATTATTTATTTATTATTTATTCATTATTTATTATTTATTATTTATTATTTATTATTTATTAATTGTTTATTCACTATTTATTAATTATTTATTCATTATTTATTTATTATTTATTATTTATTTAATTATTTTTTATTTATTTTTTATTTTTTATTTATTTATTTACTATTTATTTATTACTTATTAATTTTCATTTATTATTTATTATTTATTAACATATTATTTATTTATTTATTTATTATCTATTATTTATTAACCATTTGTTTGTTGTTCATTATTTTTTATTTATTTATTTATTATTTCGTATTTATTTGTTATGTGTTTTTTTCATTTATTATTATTATTCTTTAATTTTATTATTTATGGATATGTATATATATGTATTTATCTGTATATATATAAGTATATTAAATTTTGATTACTCACCACATGAAGAGTTTGCTGGAATGGTAGAGTCTTCGTCGAATGACCAAGATGGAAGGGGTTCAAATCTCACCCAACACATATATATATTGAATTCCTACAAGACATATGCATACATGGTTGGATAATAAATAAAAAATAAATAAATAGTATGAAAATATTTAAAAAAAAATTACAAAGTCGTCATTAATCATTTCGCAGCGGTTTTGAAAACCGTCATTAAATCATTTCGCATCGCTTTTTGAAAACCACCATGAAATGTTTCACGACACTTCTTTTTGTGACAGTTTTCAAAAACCACTGCTAAATACTATTTTTCATGTAGTGCTTAGAGACTAGATTTAGAGGAACCTAATTAAATAGCACTAGTACTATGAAAATCCCTTAAGACTTCTAGGGAACACTTAAGAAAACTTAATAATAATTGTATTTTACAATTCAATATCATCAGCTAATTATGCGTATGTCATTATAGAAAGATGGAAACTAATGAGAGGAATGTGGACTGAATCAACACTCATAGTCAATGCAGGGATATTCCCCGTGAATAAGTTAATGAATCTAGATTTGAGGATAATCAATTCATAACCATATTAGGGCAGTTGACCCAGGTTATGATGAATAATATCCTCCGCATAGAGCGGCCTATTGATCCACAACATGGTGTAACTCTGTCGAGTTGCTTCAGGCAACAAAAACCTCCATCATTTAGTGGAACTACTAATCCATTGGTAGTTGAACAATGGATCAAGTCTCTGGATCAGATCTTTCTCTCTTTGGGAAGTAGTGAAAAGAAAAAAAAGTAATCATGGTGGCCTTTTATCTGAAGGGGGGTGTGGACCAATAGTTGTTGCTAATTCAAAACACTAAAGTGGAAGATGGTATAAAATGCATGGAATGGGGAAATTTTAAGTAAGTATTCTATGAAAAATATTTTTCCTCGTGACCAAAGAGAAAAAATGGAAAGGTTGTTCCCGAATCTTAGATAAAAGGAGGAAAATGTTGTTCAGTATGAGGCTAACTTTATGAGGTTATGTTATGAATTATGCATATAGATAAGAAAAAAATATTGATCGCTTATTTGATGGGTTAAAGTCGGGTCTTTTAAGGGAATTATTCACTCAAACCTTTTCATTGTGTGAGGATATAGTCTCAAACACCATTAAGACAGAAAAGAAGTTCTCCATGACATATCTATTCAAGGAAAATTAAGAGAAGAAGAGGTTGGGTGAGCATCATGGGAAGAACAGTGTGACAAAGTGGAAGAAAATAAGGATGAGATTTCCTACATGTAATAATCGTGGGAAGAAACACCCTAGGGCTTTTAAGAAGGGAACCGGAGTTTGTTATAAGTGTGGAGAAAATAGTCATCAGTTTTTTGAATGTAAGGGAAATGCAGTTGTTAATGTTCAATACTCTAAATGTAATGAGAAGGGAAATTGTGAAAACCAATTCCCCAGAAGTCAAGGAAATTTACATTAGAAAAGTCCAAGGGAAAAAGGCCAAGCTTATGTGATTATCACAGCTGAAGTCAAAGTTCATAATGACGTGGTGGCAGGAACTTTGATCGTAGCATAAAAGTTAGCTAATGTTTTATTTAATTCTGGATCTTCACACTCTTTTATATCCATTACAAAAAAAATATGCTTTTGTGATGGGTTATCTACGATGGAATAGAAACCCATCTTAAATAATCAAAAACATTTAATTATTTGCAACAGAATGGGATTTCTACGGCAAATAACTATAGATTTCGTGGTATTTGCGACAAGATGTGAATCTTATCCCAAATATTTTTGGAGTCCGCACGCGCCATATGGCAAGAAATGACTACTTGCAATGGAAGTAGAGCTTGTCGCAAATACTCGATCGATGGAGTATATAAAAATTAAATTTCATTTCGTCACAAATAATATTATTTGTGAAGGAATTCCTCATTTCATCAAAAATACTATGTCGGTGGAGACAGTAAATATTAAATATGGTGGGTAGCATTTGCAATGGATCTGGACATCCGTCGCAAATGATTTTTCGTTTATCATCATAACTATTTATGGTGGGCAGTATTTGTGATGAGTTACATCACAAATATTTCATCGCAACTAATCTAACATATACAAGCCCCTGAGCAGCATCCTCTCATCACAATTTCTAAGCTCCTCTTCTGATTTCTCTCTCACATCTCTCTGAAGAGATTTGAATTTTTTTCAAGAATGTTTTCAAAATGGTAATAATATTTTTATTTCAGTAAAGCATCGTTTTTAAGGTATTTATTTTAAACTTTTTAATTTTTAATTTATTTAATTTATTTAATTTATTTTATATTAGGAATAAATAGTAATAAATAGTAATGATAATGAATAATTATTATTAATTTAGAGTAATTACTAATAGTTGTAAATAATTAGTAACAATTAGAAATATTTAGGAATAATTAGTATTAATTAGTAGTAATTAGCAGGGATTATCAGTATTTAGTAGTAATTAGCAGTAATTAGTAGTAATTAGCGATAATTAGTCGTAATTAGTGGTAATTAGTAATAATTAATTTTAATTACCGATAATTACTAATAATTAGTAAAAATTATCAATAATTAGTAATAATTATTTATAATTACCAGTAATTAGTAATAATTACCAGTAATTAGTAATAATTACCAGTAATTAGTAATAATTACTGATAATTAATAATAATTACCGATAATTAGTAATTATTTGTAATAGTTATCGATAATTAGTAATAATTTTTAATAATTAGTAATATTTAGTAATGAATAGTAATAATTATTGATAATTATTAATAACTAGTAATAATTAGTAAGAATTATCTATAATTAGTAATGATTACCAATAATTAGTAATAATTAGTAATAATTACCGATAATTGGTAATAATGACTGACAATTAGTAATAATTAGTAATAATTAGTAGTAACTAGTAATAATTAGTAATACTTACCGATAATTAGTAATAATTAGTAATAATTACTGATAATTGATAATAATTAGTAATAATTATCGATAATTAGTAGTAATTAGTAATTATTATCGATAATTAGTGATAATTACAGATCATTAGTAATAATTAATGATTATTGGTAATAATTAGTAATAATTGTCGATAATTAGTAATAATTAGTAATAATTATAATAATTACTGATAATGACAAATAATTGTAAATAATTAGTAATAATTAGTAATAATTACCGATAATTAGTAATAATTACCAGTCATTAGTAATAATTACCGATAATTAGTAATAATTACCGATAATTAGTAATAATTACCGATAATTAGTAATAATTATTGATAATTAGTAACAATTAGTAATAATTACTGATAATTAGTAATAATTAGTAATAATTAGTAATAATTACCAATAATTAGTAATAATTACCGATAATTAGTGATAAGTAGTAATTATTGATGATAATTATTAATAATTGGTAATAATTAATGTTATTAGTAATAATTAGTAATTATTGCTGATAATTAATAATAATTACTAATAATTAGTAATAATTAATTATAATTACCGATTATTAGTAATAATTAGTAACAATTAATGATAACTAGTAATAATTATTGATAATTAGTAATAATTATTAATAATTAGTAATAATTAGTAAAAATTAGTAAAAATATAATGACCCATCCCACCGAGGCCCACCTAGACGGTGAAAGGCTGAGCCTTCACAACCCTAATCCCACCTTCAATAGGCTAGGGGTTAGTAAAAAGTGCTAAAAAGGCATAACTAAGATTAGAGGACTTTTCCTAATCTATTTGTATGCATGCACCCAACTATATTCATACAGAAGTGCATAGGAATAATAATAAATAACAGTAACATCTAGAGTAAAAACCAGCATGTAATAACTCTAGGGAATACAAAAGTGTATGATGGTCTGATCTGAAATGTAAAGGGGAAAAATACATTCCTAACAAGAAAATATGTCACAACCTGAAAATAACTTGAAAGAATGAAATATGATAGAGTTGGAATCCTAATATCCAAGCTTGAACATCGTATGTGATCAATTCACCTAGGTATCACTATGCTCCATCGTAATCACTGTCAATCTGTCTGTTGTTTTCATAAGACATGACACATGAGAGAAAAGACCATGTAGAGGTGAGTATACACATACTCAGTAGGATGACCCAAAAATAAAAAAGTGAGCGATAGAGAGATACAACAGTAGTTAACACAACCTAAAAAAGAGGTAAATGAAACTCAATACATATATATGCTCAAAAAAAACCCAAATGAGAGAGAAAGGGGATCTCTATCTCACAGCCTAGCCAAAATCGATGAGTAATCCTGCAACTCCAATAGTCCATTATCGATGCCTAGCATCAAATGTAACATCATCAGAATAAGTGTGGAGGGGTCTACTATTCACCACAATACTCCATGGCCAAGGGGGCCACTCTTCGTGGAGGACACACACCCTATTGTATCTTGAAGATGGGGGAGTACCCCTCTATAAATAGAGGACTTGTACCCTAAATAAAGGATTATTGTCTCTACCTAACTAAGGTGTATGGGGGGCCTACGCCCTGGTGTTATTAGAGAGTTTCATCACCATAGATAGAGGACATTTACCCTGAATAGGGGAGTACCATATCTACCTGACTAAGGTGTATGGGGGACCCACACCCTAGTGCAATAGGGGAGTATCATCCCCATATATAGAGGACCCACACCCTAAATATGGAAGTTTCATTTATACCTGACTAGGGATTGTGGTGGATATGTTCCCTAGTGTGATAGGGGAGTACCATCCCCATAGATATAGTACCCTCTCCCTGAATAGGAGAGTATCGTCTCTACCAAGAGTATCTCTGATGATCCTGCCCGATTACTACCACCATCAAGGGACGCTTAAGGAAAATTCTTGCTCATAAATTCTTTCATCATACCTCAAAATCCACTATGAAATCCACCATCATGTTCTAAGAGGAAAAACACTCAGGATAGGCAACCCAAAGGACAAAATATAAGTTTTGAAGAAGGATATGTGCGAGGTAGAAGATTCACATAGGAGTAAATAGAGAGTATGGATTCCACACGGCATGTGTCCTTGTTCTACTGCCTGGTCATGTTCTCACTGGTCATGGCTCGAAAATCCATGTCTCTATACAAAAAATTACCTCTGGGATACATGGTGTGTATAACCACCCAAGAACCTGGTCATCTATCTTAGATCATGTCATGTATTCATACCCATACCTGTGTACTCCATTACACGGCGTGTCCATCCAAACAGGGCCTTAGGCATGTGAGGTTATCACATGGAGTGGACACCTAGGAAGGTTCACATATAATTTAGGCCCACCTACATGACGTGTGATGTTTAAATTCTCCTGAAACTCTAGAATCATTGTCAGGGGACTACACGGTGTGTGTTTTTTTAGACTACACACCATGTAGTCAGGGTTTTCATAGGATGAACAACCTGGTTTTCACACCTCTCTAGATCAACCACTTACACCATGATTTATATCGTTTTACCACTCTATATTGATGGAAAAAAACTCCATCCATAAATTTATATCCTTAAATTAACATAAATCAAAATCTGGTGATCCTATCAAAGTCTACATCAACTCATATTTCCTGTAGTGCCTCATGTTTCCACCTATCATCACTCCAAGTCCAATATCCACAAATAATTACCAAAAAATAATCTTGATCTATCAAAAAATCACTGATTCATTTAGTATGCACACATCCACCATGAATATGAGGATTAGATCACACTCAAACTCACCCCATAAAAGTTGAATCATGACCCCATAGGTCAACGGTAAAAAACACTATGAACAAATAGGGGAAAGGCGTGGGAATAAGGGTGAAACCATAATTGGCATAGAGTTATTGGACAATTATCACATGAATAGGGAAAAACAGGGTGAAATCATGGAATAATAAGAATAAATAAATAAATAATTTAATTCATTTAACAGGCTCATGTAAAGGGTGAAAAAACATTGATCAAGAATAACATATACAAATCCATGCTTAAAATTTTAATAAAAGCAGTAAAAAACACAATTGATGATCCCTACCTAGATTTAAGATCGATTTTTTATGAAGAACACATTCACCAGTGATGGGGATGATCTTTTGTATATGCTGCCTCTTGATCCACCTTAATCTGATCATCGTTCGTCATCTAATTCTAACTCGCCAATGAGGATTTCTATGAATATACTCTTAGATATCACAAGGTTTATGTGGATAAACCTTGGAAATCATCATAAGAGGGTATTTATAGAGGATTTTGATTAGGTAATTTAATAAAAAATGAATTATTTAATTATTTTAATACCAAAAGCTACCTCAACCGGACGTCGGGTGCCAACCAACCTTAGGTAGTGCCTAGGATAAACCCCACATTTCAGAATCAACCATGGTATAATATTTATAATCTGAGGATCCATTTAGTATTTATTCCATATTTTCAGGAAAACTATGTGTGTGTGATATTAATATATTTAATATTTTTATAATATCAATTCTGGACTCACCGGGCCTCAGAATCTCATGTCATCTCAGTATCTAGCTTTGAAAATATTCCTTAATATATTTCAAAGTATTAAAAAGAAATAATAGTCTCACTGCATTATCCCCCCTTCAAGTATTTTCATCCCCAAAAAGTACAATCTAAACAAAAAGGTGGGGATATTGAGCCTTCACCTGGCACTCCTACTCTCAGGATCTCTCTTACATACTCTCTTGCTACCAAAACACACAAACCAAGAGAATGGTCTATCCTCATAGGATCGTCTCCTATCAATCCTCGATCATCGATGGGTACTCCACAAAGGTGATTTTATCCTTAATGTACAGCTCATCCCAGTCAATCATGTGCATAAGATTATGCATGTATCTCCTCAACTGCAACACATAGAAGACATCATGCACCTACTCCAACTATGGTGGTAGGTATAACCGATAAGAAACCTCACCAACCCTTTATGGGATCTTGAAAGGCCCGATGAACCTCAGGGATAGCTTTACTCACCAAAAAAAACTCTATAATCCTCGTCATGGAGAGACTCTCAGGAAAACATGGTCTCCATGCTTGAACTACAAAGGCCTGTGATGGCTATCTGCATAAGATTTTTGTTTCCTTTGGGATATCCTCTTCTGCTTGCATATCACCTAAACCTTTTTTGTCATCACATGCACTATCTTTGGCCTAACTTGAGATGTCTCTCAAATCTCAGTCTAGTATAAGGGTGACCTATAGGGTCTCCCTTACAAGTCCTTAAAAGGTATCAGGCCGATTGTAGAGTGATAGCTATTGTTATGAGAAAACTATACCAATGGAAAGTGATCCCCCCATCTCTATCCATAGTCTAAAAAAATCCTTTAGTATATACTCCAACACTGGAATAGTGAACTCAATATTCACATCTATATGGGAGTGAAACACCGTAATCATCTGCAACTAGGTCATGAATGCCTCATGTAAGTCTCTAAACAACCGTGATGTAAACTACACATCTCAGTCAGAGATAATCTTCAAGGGTTCCCCATGGAGATAGATGATCTTATACACATAAAAATGTCTTAGAATCTATAAAAAATTGATCTCTTATATCAAGTAAGTGTTACAACTTCATAAGTCAGTCAACTATCACCCATATGGAATCATAGAATCACATTTTCCATGGAATTCCTATCACAAATTCTGTGGATATGTCATCCCATTTCCACTCTGAGGTATCAAGAGGTTATGTCAAACCTGTCAGAACCTGGTGCTTATCCTTCACCTACTAACATATGAGACACCGAGATACAAACTTGGCCACACTCCACCTTATTTCATCCTACCAAAACTACCAATAAAGGTCCATATGCATCTTCCCTATACTGGGATGTAAAATCAAAGGATAAGTTTGAAACTCCCTCATCACCTCCTCTCACATTGTAACTGAAACCATCATTAATCCCTAAAAAATTATGACATGTTCTCCTATTTAAGAAAAACTATCTAGTGAATATCCTAAGGATATATGGTCATGAAGAACCTTATAGTCAATGTCTCTCAACTAATCCCCCCTAACATGCTAAATAATCATAGGATTCAACACCATCGACTGAAGAAAATTTTCACCCCTCTCCTTCACCAGGGTTAGCTTTAAAGAAGACAACTGCTCAGACACCTCCTCTGAAAAATGAGAGCGAGACTTACTGCTAAGGGAATATTCCACCACATTCCCCTTTCCAGGAGTATAGACTATATCAAATTTATATTCCTATAGGAACTCTAACCATCACCTGTATCTAAATTTCATATCTCTCTACATGAAGATATACATAATATTTTAGTGGTCTGAGTAAAAAAAAGTGCTCTCCCAGAAGATAGTGCCTCCACATTTTCATGGTGAAGACTACCACTAAAAAATCTATGTAATGATTTGAATAGTTATTCTCATGGGGTCTTAACTTTCTCAACCCATATGTGATCACTACCTGCCTCTGCATCAATACGTAGTTGAGTAAAACTCCAAGGGAATCAAAATACACTATGTACTCCATGCCCTCCTTTTCTAGTCTTAACATAGGATCACTATTCAACCTCAGCCTCAACTACTCAAAGGATCTCTGACACTGCTTGGTCTAGGTAAACAGATTCTATTTCTATATTAGGTAGGTAAAAGGGGATGAAATCTTGGAGAATTATTCCATGAACCTCTTATAGTACCCCTCCAAGTTAAGAAAACTTTGCACCTCTAACATTCTCTTGGGTGGATTCCAAGAAATCGCTACATCAATCATTGTCAAGTCCATAGATAATTCATTATTAGATATGAAATGCACCAGGAAGTCAACCTTATGGATTTAAAACTATCACTTAGATAGATTACCATAAATACGGTGCTTCCGAAGTAAGTCTGAGACCATCCTCAAGTGTTATGCATGATCCTCCTATAATGCAAAGTAGATGAGTATGTCATCAATGAAGACAACCAAAAAATAGTCCAAGTATGGCTGGAATATGTAGTTAATCAATTCCATAAACACAGTGGGGGAATTTTTCCTTCTAAAAGGCGTCACAGGGAACTCATAGTTTCCATAGTGACATTAAAATGCTAGCTTCAAAATATCATCCTCAAGAAACCTCAACTGGTGGTAGCCAGACCTGAGATCAATCTTCAAGAACCAAATCTCACCATGTAAGTGATAAAATTGGTCTTCAATACTCGGTAATGGGTACTTGTTCTTTATCATTACCTAGTTTAGGATATAATATTCAGCACAAATCTACAATCTCCCATCTACATTTTTCACACACAAAAAACGGAGCTTCTCAAAGGGACACACTGGGTATGATAAAACCCTTCTCTAGAAGTCCTAAAACTATATCCTCAACTCCTATAGTTTGGTAGGGGCCATATGATATGACGAAAAAGATATCAATGTGGTCCTAGGGTGCAAGTTGATGCAGAAGTTCATCTCCCGCCTTGGAGGTAGTCTCAGAACGTTCTCAAGAAAGACATCTATAAAATTATCCACTACTAAATGAATATAGATTCCTAAATATCATATTGTTCCAAGTTATAAACTCAAAAAATGATGAGTAATGGGTTTTATCCTCCTTATAAGACCTACTTTCTCATCCATGAGATATCTCTCACCCGTAAAGGATAATATCATCCCATCTGTCCCAAGGAATATGACTTGCCTATAATGATAGTAAATCTGGGCTCAAACCATGGAAACCCAGTCTATAGCCATGATTATTTCATAAGGCTTCATTGTTATGACTAATAGGTCCCATGTGAAACTCAATCCACCAAAGGAAATCTCTCACTACTAGCAGATAAGTGATATCAAAGAATCGTAAATAGTCAAAACCTCTAGAAAAAAATTTTATGTAAAGGTATCAATGGGGAGATCTATCTATCGCATAAGGGATTTGGAAATGAAGGAGTGACTCGCACCTATATCTATAAGTACTAGAGTAAGTGTATAATAAACACAGATCATACCTCGTATCATCTCATGAACTATCAGGTCATAAGCCTCCATGGTCTACAGCTACCAGTGGCCCCATCCGCCAAATACCTAAACCTGGAATGGGATTCCTAGTGGCGGTGGTGGGAGTAGCTCATAGCATTTCCCTCCACCAGTAGATCCTCCTACTAGATCCCCACATGACCCTCTATCGAATCTACCTCCCTGAGGGATACCCTAGTTATGCCTAGGAGAACCATGATCATGATTTTGTCTATGTTGTGGTGGTCTATCCACTTCCAGCTTTCCCTCCTCTTCTCAATGGGTTAGGAAATCACATGACATGTGACCACACCCATCACATACATAACATCACCCCTCTCTGGGATGCCTTGATCCTTTGTGTGGTCACTTCACTACATGACCACATGCCTAAGTCTAAGAATGGTTATACCTCCTTTGCTGATACCTCAACATATGTTGCCTACCAACCACTGCAAATGACTCATCCCTATGATGCCCACTGTCGGCACCATCCACCTGACATCCCTCTATTAGAAATTTATCTATAAATAGAGATCCCTCCAAAACTCTCACATAGGTAGGGAGACATAAGGAGACCACATTGTCTTGAATGTCTCTATGTAGACCCTACTCAAACTTCCTTTCCTAAAATAATCCATCTCACACCATGTCTATGGAGTGTCGTGTAAGGTTAGTGAACCTTATGGTATACTCAACTACTAATATACTACCATTATGAAACTCAATAAGGTCCTAAATATGAATTGAGAACAATCATGAGGGGTAGTAATCCTCATGAAATTATTACTAGAAGTTAGATCATGAGAGTTTTGACTCATCATGCATTTGTGTAACTATACTCCACCAGTGCCCTACTACTTTGTGGAATAGACTGGATTCCAGTGCAACTATCTGACCAGTCAGGGTCCGTACAAGCTTGAAGAATTGAATCACTGACTCAAGTCAATCCTTTACTTTCTGGGGATCTAAATAATCATAGAACCTCAGTGTCCTCTAGCACTAGATCTCACAGAGTGCCTAATACTGTGCACATCCTCAGCCTACCCTGTTGGTACAATATGTTTCTCGACAGGTGGGAATGTTTCTACCTTCCATCCTGGATGAAAGATCTCATGAGATGGCCCCTGAAATAAGGTCGTATCTCTCATCATATCATCATCATGATCCTAAGTTGGTAATCTAGTTTTATTTCTTCATGGAGGCATCCTGAAATTGATCAATACATACCATTATATATACATGGAGAGATAACTCAAAAAAGAAAGTCAAAGGAATCAATATTATATGATTAATTTTCCAAGTTCCCTAAAACCAATTTATCAGTATGTTGAGTCGAAAATAGGTATTTAGATTACTAGTGTATAGATATGTCAGTCTCCACACCAATATTGGGTTCCCTCGACTGAATGTTGCACTCAAGACACTCCAACACTATTTCCCTAAGTTATCAACCAATCCTCGTAGTGGTTTTGTCTCTACACTAACCTAAGGAAGAGCCACCTTTTATACCACTTTGTAATAGCCTGACCCACTGGGGACCACCTGGATGGTGGAAGGCTAAGTTGTCGCAACCCCAAAATCACCTTCAATAGGATAGGGGATAGCAACAAGTGCTGAGAAGGCATAACTAAAATGGGAGGCCTTTTCTTAATTTACATGTACACATGCACCCAACCATCACTATAAATTGGTGCATATAAATAATAATAAAATATAGTAACATCTAGAGTAAAAACCATGAATGTAATAACATTTATGGAATAAAAAAGAGTTTGATATTGTAATCCGAAATGTAAAGGGGAAAAATACACACCCAACTAGAAAAATATGTCACAACCTGAAAATAACTAGAAATAATGAAATATGAGAGATCCCAGATCCTAATCTCCAAGACTGACCATCATACACGGTCAATGCACCTAGGTATCACTATGATCTATCTCAATCATTGTTGGTTTGTTCTTCATCTGTATAAGAAACGACATGTGTGGAAAATCTCATGTAGGGGTGAGTATATACATTCCCAATAGGATTCCCCAAAAAACATCAACAGATGCTCATAAATCCCATGCCTACTCTGAAACACAATATTCTAGATTTCCTTCTCTCTAACTCATAGTTGGTGGTAGCCTGATCGAAGATAAATATTAGATAACCACCAATCTTCTTATAACTAATAAAAAAGATCATTGATCATGGGAAAAGGATATATATTTTTCACTATCACCTGATTTAGATTCTGGTAATCAATATAGAGTCGAAGACTATCATCATCTTTTTTGGAAAACAACACAAGTGCACCCCACAATGAAGTACTCATCCTGATAAGTACTTTCTGTTCCAAGTCCTTGAGCTACACCTTGAGCTCCTTCAGCTCAGCTAGCACTATATGATAAGGGAATATTGAAATGGGATAAGAACCCATCATAAGATCTATCTCAAATTTTACTCCTATATCAGGGGGAATTATTGTGAATTCATCTAGAAAAGACATCCTTATAGAGATCTATAATTGGTGGAAATTCAATGGGGATTCCAAATATCCTTCTGAAATAGCCAATCCTGAAATTTGTGTTGTGATCATCTCAATCTGACTCAAGTCCAAACCAACTATACTTGATCTCAGTTTTCATTCCCCAAAAATCACGTACCACTCTCCCTATAGCGAAGTAAAAGATACCCATCTATGATAACAATAAATGTGATCTCAAAAGCTGTTCAACCAATCCATACCGATAATCACATCAAAATTCATCATCTTCAGAACCATGAATTCCAAAAAAGTGTCCATAATTGGCAATGAATATAAGACACTATAGGTATCACTAAAGTGGGTCTTATTTCATAACCAATTGTGTATCAAGATAAAGTATCTCAATAGACAACTTGACTAGTAATTAAAGTTCAGTAATAACATGTGTGGATTTGAATAAATGAGAAGTTCCAGTACCAAACAAGGCAGTAGAGGTGATCAAAAATTTATCTCAAATAGTGGATGATCCCTTACCACCATGTGTTAGAGTTTGATCCACTATGTACGTATGACCTACCTCAGCTCTGTGACCTTGTCCCCTTGTGACATGACTAGTCCAAGTCATCTCCATATGAGTATGCTATTGAGGACCAATATTGGATCCCTGGGTCAAAGATTAAGTCTATCTTGTACCCCTACAGGACCTTGATCTCGAAGTTCTAGATAAAAATTGTGGAAGATTACCCATATTTCCACACCATCGGTATTATCTCTGAGGTGTTGTATAGAAATTGTGATAATGAATGACCTTTACACAGTTAAAAAACCATGTCACTCCTCCTGAGGGGTTGAAGAAGTTGTACTATGGTCCGTCTGCACACTAAGACCTTGTTGCGTGTCCCCAGTCTTCCTCTTTCCACTACCAAAAGTGACACTCATATCAGCAGTAGGAGGTCCACTCAACTGATTACTGAAGGGTGGAGGGAAATCAACTGTTCAATCCACCTCTAAGACCTTCTCAATGGTTAAGGCCTTATAGAAAATCTTAGGGTATGTATCTAGATTGAAGCTCCAAACTTTTTGTCTAAGTCCGGGTCGAAGCCCAATCTCAAACTTCCTGGACTTTTATGCCTCAATTATATACAAGAGTGGAGAAAAGTGAAGAACCTATTTAAAATTAGAAGAGTAAGTGTATACCAACATAGATCCCTATTAAATCTCCATGAAATCCTATTCTTGGTCAAGATTTATCATGTTAGGGAAGAATTTTTCAAAGAACAGGTCCTCGAAATTCTCCCAGGTGAGACCCTCACGTCAGCTATCCTGACCCACCATGATTCACTATCTCCTGTTGGGTCCCTATAGCATGAAATCTACTAGATTAATATTCCTATCCACTGGAATATTGACAAGGTTGAAGATACCCTCGATGTTATCCACTCATTACTCAACAACTTATGGTACCCCGGTGCCCTAAAAGGCTAGTGGATACTGATGCTAGAAGTATCTAGAATAATCAACCATGGTCCTTGATACTCTTCCACCCTAGATAGGGATTGGTGGTATATTTCTCATCTAAGGTGGTCCTACTTCCTACACCACTGGAGTAGGTGTGGGAGAGTGCTCTGTTGCACCCCCTTCACAACAGGTAGTGGGACATGGGCATCCTCCCAAGTAGGAGAACCTCGACCCACATTAGAATTTAGTCCCATCAATATTATTTGAGGCGGAACCACTGTAACATGAAGGTAAGCATTATAATATAAACATATACTAACCAGTCTATAGGATCACATAAGGTTATCTGATAGGTCTACCCATAATCCAAGGTATACCCCTCCTATCACTAACCAAGGTCTCATCCCTACACATTAATCATAGCCACTTATATATACAACTTAATAGCATAATTTTGTTATAAAAATTAATGAAATCATAGACATATCACAATATCATGGTAAATAGATATATCACTCAATCAAAGAACATAGGTATATCATGAACAGATAACAAAATCAAGGCATTTGATTAAATAACTATTATACAATACAATAATGGGTATATATATGGAATGTGATCCTACGTGCCTATTCATGATGCATGTATGCACAAAAAAATCATAAAAATTGTAATATTAACTCCGTCTATGGTGAATCAGAGGTCCATTACACATGAGATGACTAGGCACATGGAAATTCCCCTATCCAAGTCCCATGTAGTCATCTCCTTTCTACCATGTCCCGAGTTTGTATAAAATAAAATAATAAAAATTATGATTTGATACTATTTTTTAACTCCCCAACCAAAACCACAAAGTCCATGTTGGTGTGTCACATGACCTCATGCACGAATCCCCGTATGCAATAGGGTTCCGACTAGTGGTGAGGGTCTAAGTTCGTTAGTGGGGAGACTATACCCTCAGTATTATATCCTTGCACAATTAAATAATAAATAGAATATAATGAAATATAATAATCAGAGTAAACATGGGGATATTATGTAGATGGTATTCTAGTGATATAGTAAATAAACGGGATCCCAAAGTGGAAATCCAAACTAGATTAAAAGTGCAAGCATGTAATAAATAAATAAACAATAGTATCCTCCATAGTATGTATCAATACTGCTCCCAGCTCCATGCTCCTCGGCTCAACCATTTTCCATGAACCCGTTTCCCTTTCTTATATCCCTATACATGAATTCTACATGCTTATTGAAATTCCCATACATGGTGTGAGTAATAAAACCCACTAGGACACTAATAATGCATCTTTAATAAGTGTGAATATGTATGATAGGTGTATTAAATGATAATAATAAATTAAAGGTAGTTATAACAGATATAAAATCATGTATTTAGTGGTTGTGTGCTAACAAAGCTACCACAAACCCTAGGTTATACCTAATTTGGATCCATGAAGTTAAGATAATCAAGGTCATTAAAAATGATCAAAATCTATTCATAAGGTTGTCGATATGTCTCTAGAAATCCAATAGGCATCGTGATGGGCATGAAACTCAGAATCTTCAAGGCATCGAGATATGGGATGTTATTCGGTATCCTCGTGTCATCGAGTTCCGTCCAAAACACAAGGCTATCATGGTCCTACCTCATGTATAAATCCATCATCATTGTCATCGCATTTCATGTGTACTCCCCCTATAGAGGTAAACATACCACAATGGTCCACCTATCATGGATACCAAGAACCAAACCCCAAAGGCAAGATAATATAAAATGAGAAGGATCATGGGATATCAAGAATATTATAGAATCATGAGAAATATAGTATCATCATATAACAGCATGTAAATAAACATAAATCATGGAAACAAACTACTTTATAAATTCTCATGGAAATAAGGATTACATATGGGTATACAACAACGCACACACCCATACATAATCACCATCAATCAAAAACAACATGACATGCCAACACATGAATTATACCATGGAAATAAAGTGTATACGAGATCCCCAAATGTTAATGAACTTCCTACCTCAAGGTTTTTAATGAAGAACTCCCAAGTTTTTCAAGGAAATGATGACTGAACACATTTCATGCCATGGAGAAAAATATCACACATCGAGGGATCCTAAATAGATTCTGGTTTATTAAGAAGAGTTTTAGAATGGAGAATCAAGACAATTCCAAGTCAATAATTTAATTCTATAATCTCATACCTTAAAGAGGTTTTTCAATATAATCAAATTCAAGGTATTTCAAAGGAATGAATTCCAATTCGCTGAATCCATCATTGATCAAAGAACTAATTGTGAATTCATTATAGATTCTAGATAATGGGCTCAAGTTTATCCAACAATCATTGATACATAATTATTACATTAATAAAAAATATATTAAATATGATATTCAAGGAGAAATAAATCTTTTAATGATTGTTCTAAATAATATTACCTAGAAATGTCACCATTCTTGGGAAATTAAGCTCTGGACAAGTGAGGTTGTCATCAACACATTGAATTTTCCACCAATATACCATGAATTAATCAATGGATTAAGGTTCTATCATTATTCCTCTATCAATAATAAGTCTATGATGATGATTTGGGAACCCTTACCCAAATAACACCCATTTTCAAAGATAGATCTTGGTTTGATCAAGAAATGACATCAACATGATAGATCTACTACTGATCATTCTAGCTTCCTGGATTGGTCGAAGGTTGATGGATCAAGGGTAAATGGTTGGGTGGAACCTTGAATAAGGAGAGTAGGTTCAAAATTCAAGTTATTTCCATTGTATTGAGAATTGTACAATTAAATAGAGTCAAACTATGTGGCATTAAAATCATGTAGGGTTCCTTTGATGCACCCTCGAACTAGGCCTAGTGTTCCTGGAAAAATTCCATGCATTCTGCCTCATAAATTGGAAGGATTGTGGGGTCTATTGTAGTTAGAAAACCTACTATAACCCCACAGACTATCCAGTGTCTATTTTCTAGCCACCACACACTCAATCCATATAGAACTCCCCCAAATCTAAAACTCAGACCCTTATCCACTTTAAATTGTCCTCTAACGCTCCCATATTAGAGATAAACATTAGAGGAAGATAGGATTTAATTATTTTAACATCTCATACATTTAAAAAAAGTGTAGATGTTACATTTTTATTTTTTTATGATATAATAAACTCCCCTGAAAACCCAAATCCATAAAATTACACAAGGTTTGACAAAAAATAAAATAAATTTGTTCCTCAGAACAAGCACGGTGTTACAACTGTTTTATTTATTGTTAGACCAGGAAGGGTTTCAATGAGGCCACATCATGACTAAGGTATGAATCTAGGGGTGAGTAAATAAAGGTATGAAAGGGGGATCACATCATTGAGGTAAGATCTAATAATAATGGAAAAGGGGTGATCAGGGGATAGGTGTGACAACGTAAAGCGACATCAGACAACACTTGGAGGGTTAAGGGAGAAGGATACAAGGCCAATCAGGGGTGGGTGTATGGTTTTTTAAAATCCATTAACCACCATATTATAGTTTCCCATTTCTATATTTACAAAAACTCAATTCTCTAGTAGTGCAAGAAAGAAAATATAAAGTTTTAGATCAATGTGATAAATTATTGATAATAATAACTAAGAGTAATGTGATTTTCACAAATAATATTGATCAAGATAAGTCATTATTTCTTGTATGGGGTCATTATTATGTCTCAATATCTATTGATAATGATTCAAATGTTAATGGTTCATACCTACTTTGAAAAAATTAATAAAAATACATGTATTAAAAGAACTTTTCATTTTGATTAATTTTTTAGGGGTATGTGTCATATATCGGTTAAAATTAGAACATGATTTTTCCATAATTATTGTAGAGGTTGATAGTTATTGTGAGATAAACCATTATAGATTTCAACTAAGAATATTGGATGATATTTCCTCCAATTTTAATATCTTGTGTTTTGGACTGGTTGAAATTTGAAAAGGAATTTGAGATTTTCATTTTTGTGATGGGTCATTTTTAGAACTGAGCTTCATAAAAAAATTTGGAGAGTTGGGGTACATAAAAATGTTGTTTTTGGATGAGGTTTAAGTCCCAATAAGTTTCTAGAGAGTTTAGAGAGGTTCTGGAATCATTAGGCTCTAGAATCCTGGTTTTTGGAAAGGCGGAGGGAGGTGCACTGTTAGAACATGGTTAGTGTTAACCATGCACCCCAATTGTGTGGACCTATAGGGGTGTCATGTGGTTTTTAAAACTGTTCAAGGGAGGGAACATGTTCATTCATAAAACTTGAGAGTATTTCATAGGTGAATCAAATGGGTTGTGCATGGTTTTTCTAATCATGCACCTAACCATGCGAGGGGGTAACGCCCTTAGACAGTAGCTCTGCAAGGGCTGCACATGGTTTGTCAAATCATGTGCCAAAATATATGAGTTCATGAAACTTTGGATAGTGTTAGGACATGGTTGGCGTATAGTTAATTTAACTGTGAAACCAAATCATGCACCCTATTAAAAATGATCAAAATTATTGTTTTCCCCTCTCTTTCTTAAGTATATTTCTCCTCTTTTCTCCCTCATTTATCACACACAACAGCCCTACTCAATCTCCCTATCCTCCTCCTCTAGTCTTCCATGGTTATCCTTTGTTCGGACTTGAAATTAAATTTCTTCAATCAAGTTTGATATCCCTCGGTAATACTATGATTCATTTTTATTCTTTTCTTCTTTTACCATGTCATAGTGGATGTTATTTCCATGCGAGCTAGTATTCCTTATTTTCAGGACGTTTATCTATTCTTCTGATTTCTCTCATTTAGACTCGAATCAAAGCCTAATAATGGATTAATGAAGCTTCTTAATCATGAGGTAGGTATTATATATTCTTTTCCTTTAAATTTTCATCATTTATAAAATGATTTGTTGTTCCATATGTTGGAGTCTTCATGTGTTGCCTCTAAATTTTGAAATAAAATTATTAAATTTCTAATACCTAGCATCAGTTTCCCTTGAGACCAAATTACATTATTTGATATTGTTTAACTCAATATAAACCACCCATTTTCATGTGTTTTTATAAATTCCTTGAACGTTATTCCTTGCTTATGTAATTAAACTGCTCTTAAGGCATGTTGAGTTTGCCACCTGATTAGTGGAGCTCATAATTGAATTGGGTGAAATTTAAAATGGTTAAATGTTATCACTTTCCCCTTTAGTAAAATCAAGTATTGGTAAATGGTTTCAATTGAAATGGAATTGGGATTTTTTGGTTAAATTAATTATGGTGAATTGTATATAGGCAAGGAGTCCTACGTGGACCTTAATAAATGATAAGCATGGTTTCTTATTTATGAATATCCTTATTTATCAACTGATCCACCTTTTTAAGTTTGTTAGGTTTCCCTTTTCATTGGAATGTTAAAATTAAATCAATGAGAAGTGAATGGTGGGACCATTTCACTTAGCCCTTAGTTATGCCTATGTGACCAAAACACAAGCTAAGGTGGGTTTGGTTTATTTCATTATAATTTAATGTTTTAAATGAAATGGTTAGTGGGTGAAAAAGCCATTTTTTCATATTAAATTATGAATTATAATTATAGCTATGGTATTTATTGGGAATGGTGTCCCTTATTATTTATTAGATATAATTGGGCATGGTGTACCTTATTATTTCACTGGTACTTATTGGTCACGGTGCCCCTTATCATTTCAATTGGTAATAATTGGGAATGGAGTACCTCATTATTTATCTGGTACTTATTAGGTATGGTGTCCCTTATCATTTCACTGGAAATACTTGGGCATGGTGTCCCTCATTATTTTGTTGATACTCATCAGGAATGACATCCCTTACCATTCATTTGAGATCATTAGGCATGACATACCTTATTTAAAATATAAGGTCTTACTATATTATTATTATGTGGATGCCTTGGACCTACACTTCATATCCTCGTCGGTTCATGTATATATTTTCATATATAGGTTTAAATATATGCATATATATATATACATGATGGAACATATTTAGAGACATTCCGACTTAGGCCAAAGTAGGTATAGTCAGCTAAATGTACTTTGAGGAACTTGAGCCGACTTGATTACATTTATTATTCATTTTTCTATTTACCATATCTACACACTGATTTATTTTATACTCACAAACTGGATTGCATTAGACACTATTAGTGGTGACCTACTGAGTTTATCTCACACACTGTTTGGGTTACTGATTGGTACCTGAATAGACATCCTGGTTGCAATTTAGGATATGGATTGTGCTTTGTGTTGTTTTTCATTATGGATTGGACATGGGATCTTGGGAGTTACGGATGATCATGTACTTGGGTTTTATTTTGGAGTTGGAGTATTTTATTTATTTATTCCTTTTGTTAGTCTTTCCTTGGTTATTATATTACCTATTGTATGTTGACTTCCTAGAAATTATATCTTAGCATGTTTAGGCATGAGTTTTTATTTATCATTGCCCTGGTTATCAGTTTATTTATTGATTTTTAATTGTTATTATATTATGCTATCTTTATTATTATTTTTCCACTATATTTATTGTTGGTCTAGAGGGTGTACTCTTCCCATTGTACCAACTTTAGACCCTTGTTGCTATTCAATAACCTCTGGTGTATGGGGATGTGCACTTGAGGCCATGTAGTGAACTAGCTTGAGGCATCATTTTCAGTGGCTCTTGGGTTAGGACATTGCAAAGTGGTATTAGAGATTTATTTTTCCTTTGTCTTACTATTTTGGAATAGTATACAGGAGACTAGAAATATATTGGCACTTGGTAAATAGATTATGTATGGGTATAGACAACCTATTCATGGGGGAGAGATCAAGTTTCCTGGGATGGGATTGATGCTCATGATGGTTATTTTTGTTTTTTTGATATGTTTGAAATTTGGATCTCTTGTATGGTTCTTGGTCCACCATAAAGTGGTCTTATTGAAAATCTAAATAAAAGGAAATTTGGAAGGAGTGATTATTGTATTTATTATGGTTATTGATTTATGGATTTTTACCCTTGGCTCAGTATGGAAAGGAAGTAGTGTTACATGCATCATCATAGACATGTATAGATTCACATGCCATGCATATTTCATTCCATGTAGATTTCATTGCTTGACTGCCTAATACTTGTTGAGTGTTCCTTGTATAATTATTAAGTATTATTTTTTGTATACCATGATGTGTGATTATTTATCATGCTTATCTATATGCCCTTATTGGGTGATTTTTGTTATGTTTACCTATATTCTCTACCTATGTAGTATATTTTCATGCCTACTTTTATTCATTGCTCTATCGTAACATGCCTTGTTATAATTATGATATATGATTGGTTATTAAAGTTTCTTCATCAACCTAAATGGTGTTTTCCTTATAGATTGATGGTGGAACCTTAATTAATTGATTATGACATGTTTGAGCCATGAATCATCAATTTCATGGGTTGAAACATTAGTGTTTGAGATTAAATGGGTTCCAATTACACAATTTATAAAATGTATGGGCCTTTGTAAATTGGGGAATAGTGACCCATATAATTGAACCATCGCATATGGATTTTTTATATTTTGAGAACAAAGGTAAAAACCTGGTTTCAGTTATATGAATTCCAATTATAACTTATAAAGGAAAGTACCTTTATAACTTGGTAATAGTAATTCATCTAACTGGACTATTGTATAAATTAAATAATTTTTAAATCTTGATTTGTGGATGAGAATTTTAAATTACAAGAAGTTTTTTTCCTTTAATAAATTAATATTATTTCTTAGGGACTATACTTGGCTTGATCCAATTAGTTCGGTCTTTAGATGATATGCTTGCATGATAAATCCACTCTGGGTGTAATTAGTCTTTAATAAATCAATCGTTATTGGTTTGCACTTAAATGGAACCAAGTTGGAATGATGAAACCCTCGTAGGTCACCTTTATATTTATATTCCTTGGTTATTATCCCCCATGGAGATATATTCATGATATATGGGATGGTTACTTAAAGTATTAGTATCCACTTATATAGCATTGAATTTAAATGAATGGTGGCATCTTACTGAAACTGGTTCACTTTTAAATGATAAAAGACCTTTTATCTTCTTTTGAGATTTATTATTATGAGGCTTCCATTAATTAAAATATCAATTACAACCTAAAGGGTTTTTTCCTCTATATCTTTAAATTGAAATTTTCTTTAACTAATCTATATATGGGAACTTATGGATAAACGAAACTTTTTTAAAAGGAAATTATGAGATGATTTTCCTATAACGCTCCATAGATACAGCTAAATAAAGTTATAACACAGTTTGAAAAAAAATCCCTTATAACTGGTACTTGATACTCCTTATATACTAGTTGATTAAAATGTTTCAATAGATGAGCATCATTTAAATGCTTTAAAATGAAACCTTTTAGAGGTGTTTATAGTATGGAACCTTGTGTAGGGGTCAGTTTTAAATATTTCCTTGAGAGATGTTTTAAAAGGGGGCGTAAATGTTTCTCATAGGTTTCAATTCACTTTTAGGCATGGATATAGTTTAAAATTCAATACCTTATGTTAGAATTATGGGCTATCCAGGTTGAGGTAGTGCCCTTGTAAATGAGAAATTGGTAGAATTTTGAATTGACTTTCTAGGAATGTTAAGTGATGTCTATTTGGTCCTTTAAGTTGGGTAGGACTCTTAGTCATGGAAGCGATGCCCTAGGAGGTGGGTAGTCGTCTGGTAAGTTGGGCCTTGAGGGGGTATTATCATATACAGATATCCAGTGAGTATCGTCTCTTAATCTTCTTATGTTGATACGGTGACCCTCCAAGGAGAACTCCCTTATGAGGATGGTTGGAGAGGATCAGGTCTCGGTATCCTAATGCTTGGAAGGTGATGTTATTATGCTTACATTGGCAATTTTGATCCTTATAACTCGATAATATCCTTGCTACTTCAATTATACCTCTTTAGAGAGAAATTAAAGGTTTGTTGGATGTCATGTAATGGAGGACCTTATGTGGAATTTGGTTCTTCTATGAGAGACCTTAGGGCTAGGTGGATGGACCTAGTGTCCCTGTTTTGAGATTTGATCAGTAGGACTAGGTGAAAGACCTAGAGGCCCCTGGTTTTGGATTTGAACCTAGTGGGTCAAAGGTGCTTTATATGATTAAGGGCATCCTTATAGAGAGGTTTTCATGGGGTTTACTAATTCCTTTAGAGGAAATGATTTTAGTTATACGCTCATTTTGGTATTGATGCATTGGAAGTGATCGAGTTTTGTGATTTAGGCATGGTGATGCCTTAGGTTTTCAAGGAAGATTCTTAGGTGCTTGTTTATCAAGACTGGCTTTGATGGGTATGACTGTTTTAGTTTCAATCCCTATTGACCAGTGGTTGTGTGTTGATGCTTTAATTTTTGAAATGCTACCGTGATGCGGGCAGTCATTTGATAAATGATGGAACATGTGAGGTGCTGATTTTGAAGAGGAGATCCAATGTAACGACTCAAAGTTTTTCAATGGAAATTCCCTTATTATATGTATGTCATGAAAACACAACATAATCAACTACTAAGTGATAAGTTACCTTTAAACATAATTTTTTCACTTCTATGTTTTGAATTTCGAAAATCCGACATACACGGTTATGTTCAAGATGTTTTTTGGAGTCTAATGAAACAAAAATAATTTTTTGTGAATAGTAACGTACCCCTATGAAATAGTAACATACCCTTATGAATAGTATTATGACCCTTATTAATAGTAAATCATCCCACATAAGAGTAACCTTACCCATGAATAATTAAATAAAATTTAGACATCTTGGAAAGTGACAATTTAACCTTAGTAAACGTTTTGGTATTTTGTATGTCATAAATAATTAATTATAATTAATTAATTAATTTAAAAGAAAATTTATTTCCCTAAAATGTATTCATAAATTATTTAATCAATGTCTTATAGTTTTTATATAATTTTATAAGACCCTACGTAATTTTTTAAAGCACTATAAAATCAGTTTTAATTTTTAAAAACTGTTTTTTATGTAAATTATGATTTTAATTAAATATTAAATTAATAATATTTAGAAAATTATTTTTCAAAAATGGAATTAATTTTTGTATTCTACACATCGAAAAATGGTTGGGGCAAATTTTTGGGATTTTTCTAAAATACTTGAATTTTTGGTGAATAGTAAAATACATTAATTTACCGTATAAATACATTATAATTAAAACCCACTATTACTGACATTACAAGTGATGTAAGAACCCAAATATTGAAATAACATGCCTTATTTACTATTCTTGGTCATGGATGACTCACTATTCCTTGTCTTAGGGGAAATTAATAAACTAATGAATTTTATATTAAGGAAACCCCTCTCCTCTCCACTATAAAAACCACCCTTCACACCCTCATTTCCTCACACCTATCAAGCTCCAATCCTCCTCTAAACTCTACCCAAAAATCTTCCCTAGCCCCTATCCCACATCCAAGAGCTGATGGTCTCATCAAAAGACCAATCCTAGCTTCCTCAAGGAGAATCTCAAGAGGAGGATTTAAGAGGTAATTTCTCTCCCACTTCTCCTTTAATTTCCTTTCAAGTTCAAGTTCATTTCTTGATCTCTCCCCACCTATCTTCATCCAAATGGTATTTTAACTCCATTATTATACATATAATGTAATTTTATTATTCTAATTGGATATTATATCATCCAACCCCCTTTCCCTCTTCCTTTTATTTTATTAAAGAGAACGTTGTTTGTGAGGTGTTAATTTATCACCTTCTGGAACGACATGCTTTCTTCTTCCATTTCTACCTTCAGATCTGGTCATGAAACCATTTTTATGGTTGAAATATAATATTTTATATTTATTATGTCCTATTTAAAGTTCTTTAACTGAATTATGAACATATTACTAAGTGATAAATTAAAACAAGTTCATTGTGATCGAGAAACCACCCAAATTAACCCAAACAATCTTCATTTAATTTTTATCTAATGATTCATACACATGGTATATGATATAAATCATTATAAGATCATTTTAAATTATGGAATTTCATTAATAACTTATAATATTAGTTCTTGATTTTTACCCATGTTCTACCCGAACTTCAATTTATGAATACAAGTGAACCACCCAAGAAAAACCATAAAAACAAACATCCCTGAACAATGTTTTTAAACTCTATAAGTCATCCAAAGGAACATAAAATGAAATAATGAAACCATAATTAACCCTATTAATGTATAAAAGGTTCTTTAATTTCTAATTAATGAATATAATGTCATTATACAGGACATTAAAGAGAAGGAAGCATTCGGATACAAGGTAAGGGGAAATTCTCGAACCCAACTTTCATCCTTTTGGTTTTACCTATTTCACTCCATTTTTGATATGTTCACTCCTTAAAGATCATTTTTTCATCATTTTCTTTCCTTTTCTGGGATATACATGTTTTCTAATTATGTTTATGTCAATCCAAATGTTTTCCAAAAGAACCCTTCTTTTAAGAACTCAACTTTTACCTCTCATTCATGGTCGATGGTTCTTGTATCAAGTATGTTGTTTCCTCTTTCTTTTGGGAACCCAAAGATGATGAATGTATTCTTATGAGATGAAACCCATTCCTTACCATGGGTTAGTTATGTTCATTATTTATATATGTTCTATGTGGCGTGCATGATAATGATAATATTATGAGGTGACGGGTGCGCTCGGAATTATATAGCGCAATATGAATGTTTCAAAGTGACAGGTGCGCCCGGAATTATATAGCACTCCAATGAATTGGGTAAAGTGATGAATATCATGAGTAAATGTGAAATGATGTTTGAACAGGATGCTATCTTGGTTCACAATTATGTGTGGTAGTTAACCACTATGACATGATGTTTCATTTTTATGCATTGCCACATTTCAAGTCTTTTATTTATGCTCCTCTCATGTTCATGATCTTTTATCTATGTCATGATTATGCTCACCCCATGCTATATTATTCTTATATATCCTCTTACTGGGATTTTAGATCAACCCTTTTTATGTATATCCTCAGGTGGCTACATGTACGAAGGAGAGGACAAGTGCCAATAAGAAGCTAGAGAAGAAGAAATTAAATAAATGTTTAATCTTGATGTTGTAATTGTTTTTTATGGTCCTAGTTTTCCCAAGACACTAAACCTTTGTATACTCTATGTGTAATACTATTATGTTGTTTATCTTTAAAATGATTTAATAGTAATGTAAGAAAAGGTCGGGATA
This sequence comes from Viscum album, assembly GCA_963277665.1. Classification (NCBI taxonomy): domain Eukaryota; kingdom Viridiplantae; phylum Streptophyta; class Magnoliopsida; order Santalales; family Viscaceae; genus Viscum; species Viscum album. Next base: position 870,917,882 of record OY728157.1, read on the forward strand.
CTATAGTTGGTATCAGAGGAAAGGTTTAGTTAATTTGGGAATTAGGATTAGTGAACCCTAGAGAAAACCTCTAGCATGAGACTAAGTACAAATATTCACTCAAGAATATTTACATAGGGATCCCATATGTTATATTTTTTGTATAAATTGTTTAAATGAATAAGTTATTCATGACTTGTTTACTTATGTTTTGTTCTAACCTTTTATATTTTAGAAAATGGTGGGAACTAGGAGAAATAAGGCCAACAACTCGTGTGAGGGCCAATGCAATGATTTCCTGAACGACATCCCCAATGATTTGGGAGGTGGAGTTAAAAACTTCATGGTGATGATTACCCAATTATCTCAAGTTATGAACAATAATTATAATAATGGGGAACATCCTCCTTCACCAAAGATGGAGCAACTGGATATCGAATGTTTTATGCGGCAATGACCACAGACGTTTAGTGGATATTTCGATCCACTAGTTGCAGAACAATGGGTCAACTCCATGGAGAAGATCTTATCTGTGCTTCACTATTCTGAGATGGAGAAGGTGAATCTAATCGTTTATCATCTAGATGGAGAAGCCGATCAATGGTGGGATTTGATTAAGAACACCAAGCCAAGGGAGTAAATTGAAGAGATGGAATGGGAAGACTTTAAGATAATGTTTCTTAATAAGTATTTCCCACGAACTCTTCGTACGAAGATGGAGAGAGAATTTATAGAGCTCAAGAAAAAATAAGGAGAATATGTCACAAACTATGAAGCAAATTTCACAAGGATTTCAAGGTATTCTTTGGGTTTTGTTATCAACAATGATGGAAAAATTGATAGATTCTTTAGTGGATTAAAACCACACCTTCAAAAGGCTCTCACAATTCGAGACTTTGGGAGTTATGAAGAAGTTGTTCAGTGTGCTCTAAAAGTGGATATGGAGTTTGGAGAATGGTCCCATGGCTACAGTGATAAGAAAATAAAGATGGAGTTTCAAGATGGTGGATCTAATGACAAAGGTGGGAAGAAAAATCAATGACCCACATGCCAAAAATGTGGGAAGTTGTACCATGGAAACTTCCTCAAAGGGATGTGGAAATGCTTCAAGTGTGGGAAAGAAGGAAACCATGCTCAAGAGTGTCGAAAAGAAACGAAAATGAGGGATAATGTAGTTGATGAAAGGAGAGAACCACTCATGGTCCAATGCTACAATTGTAGGGAGCTAGGGCACTATGCAAGTCAGTGCACTAAACCTCGAGTACTTGAGGGTAATCAGCGTCAGCAACCACAAAATCCAAAGGAACATGGGAAGGCTTATGCCATCACTACTGCAGAGGTGGAGCATGATAATCAAGTCATACAAGGTACACTTTATATTCACTCAAGAATGGAAAAAGTCTTATTTGATTCTGGTTCTATGCATTCCTTTATATCTTTCAAGGTTGCTAAAACTATAGAATTGAATCCCTGAAACCTTGAAGTAGAGATATCTGTAAAAACACCAAGTGGTGAAATCATTGAAACCCAAGTGTTTGACTCCTCTCCTATTGGTGTATGTGGGAAGATTCTTCCGGAAAATCTCGTAATACTTTCCTTGGTGGAATTCGACACTATAATGGGAATAGACTGGCTCTCGTTATATAGAGCACATATCAACTATCGAGAAAAGGAAAATCTTTTCATATTCTGAACCATACCATGCTCCTCTACAAATGCAAGGAATATCATGAATCTCCTTTGAAAAATCCTTCAATGTTGTGGGTGTTGATTCCCTATGAAGAAGCATACCCCGCCCAAATGGATGAGTCGAAGGAAAGTGCCAACCTGGAGGAAATTCCCATCGTGAGGGAATACGATGATGTATTTCCCGAAGAGTTACCCGGAATTCCCCCGGATCATGAGGTAGAGTTCTCAATTGAACTCTTACCCAGAGCTACTCCTATCTCGAAGTGTCCCTACAGGATGGCTCCTATCGAACCGGAGGAGTTAAAGAATCATCTATAAGAGCATATGGAACAAAGGGTTCATATGCCCTAGTGCATCACCTTGGGGTGCGCCAGTGCTCTTTGTAAAGAAGAAGGATGGAACAATGTGGTTGTGTATCGATTATCGGGAACTCAACAAGATCACCATAAAGAACAAGTATCATCTCCCAAGGATTGATGACTTGTTCGATCAGTTAAGAGGTGCTCAATACTTCTCAAAGGTGGATCTTTGTTCTGGATATTATCAGGTAAAGGTGAAGAAGGAAGATATTCAGAAAACTGCCTTCCGAACAAGGTATGGGCACTATGAGTTTTTGGTGATGCCCTTCAGACTTACTAATGCCCATGAAATATTCATGGATTTGATGAATAGAGTCTTTAGACATTACCTCGACAAATTTTTGGTAGTGTTTATCGATGATATTCTCATCTACTCCAAGAGCAAGGAGGAACATGAAGAACATCTAAGACTTGTGTTGGCGACATTAAGAAAGTAGAAGTTGTATGCCAAGTTCAGCAAGTGTGACTTTTGGATGAAGCAAGTCACGTTCTTGGGACATGTGATCACAAGTGAGGGAATTTCTGTGGATCCTTCAAAAACAAAGGCAATTGAGGAATGGCCCAGGCCCTCTAGTTTCACAGAAATCCATAGTTTTCTTGGATTAGCTGGGTACTACCGATGTTTTGTGAGAAACTTCTCACGATTGTCAAGCCCGCTAACTAAGTTAACAAGGAAAGGGGTAAAGTATGTATGGACGGAAGAATGTGAGGGAATCTTCAAGGAGCTAAAGAGAAGGCCGATCACTACACTTATACTCACACTACCGAAAAGTGGAGAAAGTGTTGTGATATACAGTGATGCTTCAAAGAAAGGCTTGGGTTGCGTACTCATGAAAAATGAAAATGTGATAGCCTATGCCTCATGATAGTTGAAGATCCATGAGCAGAACTACCCGACACATGATCTAGAGCTGGCAGCCATGATTTTTTCCTTGAAAATCTGGCGGCACTACCTTTATGGTGAGAAGTGTGACATATACACTGACCACAAGAGCCTAAAGTATATATTCACACAAAAGGAGATCAACATGCGTCAAAGGACATGGTTAGAGATAATCAAGGATTATGATTTCTCTATTCACTATCATCCTGGAAAGGCGAACAAGGTAGCTAATGCTCTAAGCAGAAAAGAACCTACTACTCTATCCATGTTTCAGATTGAGAAAGACCCTATCTTCTTGGATATGCAAAGAATGGATTTGGAAATCATAAGGGCAGGGGATACATCCTACCTTGCCCAAATGATTGTGCAACCATCCATCCAGGAGAAGATTAAGGAAGCACAAAGGGATGATGTGGAGATACAAAAGGGGGTTAATGTAGTAAAGGAAGGGAAGCTGCAAGAGTTCCATATCGATGATGATAGTGTGATTCAGTTTGGAACGCGGCTTTGTGTGCCTTCATCACCCGGGATAAAGAAGGAGATATTGGACAATGCACATATCTCTAATTTCTCTATCCATCCTGGGAGTACCAAGATGTACCATGATCTCCAGGAACACTTCTGGTGGGATAACATGAAGAAGGATATTGAGGAATATATATCAAGGTGCTTGGTATGTCAGCAAGTTAAAGTTGAGCGACAAAAGTCCAAAGGTATGATGCAGCCATTGCCTATACCCATGTGGAAATGGGAAAATGTTACTATGGACTTTGTCATGGGTCTCCCGAAGACGTCGAAGGGAAATAATGCGATATGGGTTGTGGTTGACTGACTCACCAAGACTGCCCATTTTATCGCTACTCGGGAAGATATCTCGCTTGAATAACTTGAAAAGATATATGTGAAGGAAGTGGTGAGACTGCGCGGTGTTCCACTCTCAATTTTCTTTGACTGTGATCCAAGGTTCACATCTAAATTCTGGAGGAGCCTTCAACATGCTTTGAGTACTGAATTAAATTTCAGCACGACCTATCACCCCCAAACTGATGGTCAGTCTGAAAGGAATATTTAAACGCTTGAATATATGTTAAGAGCCTACTCTCTTGAATTCAAAGCTGGTTGGGATCAGCATCTCCCATTGGTTGAGTTCTCATACAACAATAGCTTCCACTCGAGTATTCAGATGGCTCCATATAAAGCTCTATATGGAAAGCGATGTAGAAGTCCAACCTGTTGGGATGAAGTTGGAGAAAGAAAGCTACTTGGACCTGATATTGTTCAAGAGATGACAGAGAAGGTTCAAGTCATCCAGAAACACATCAAAGATGTTCAAAGTCGGCAAAAGAGCTATGCTGAAAACTGTCGAAGGGACTTGGAGTTCGACGTTGGAGATAAAGTCTTCCTTCTAATATCTCCATGGAAGAGAGTCATGCAATTCGAGAAGAAAGGGAAGCTAAGCTCAAGGTATATTCTCCCCTTTGAGATCCTTGACCACATAGGAGTCGTGGCTTATCATCTTGTACTTCCACCGAATATGGCTCAAGTTCATGATATGTTTCATGTATCACTACTAAGGAAGTACATACCAGACCCCTCACATGTACTAAACTCAGAGGTGGTGCAGCTGAAAGATGATCTCTCCTATAAGGAGCAGCCAGTAAAGATTCTGGATCAGAGAAATAAGGTTTTATATAACAAGACAACCCATCTTGACAAAGTGTTGTGGAGGAACCATAAGTTTGAGGAAGCAACTTGGGAACTATAAGAGGCAATGAAGGAGAAACACACTCACCTGTTTGTGTAAAGTGAAATTTCGGGGGCGAAATTTCTTAAGGGGGGAAGAATGTAACGACCCAAAGTTTTTCAATGGAAATTCCCTTCTTATATGTATGTCATGAAAACACAACATAATGAACTATTAAGTGATAAGTGGCCTTTAAACATAAGTTTTTCACTTCTATGTTTTGAATTTCAAAAATCTGACATACACGGTTGTGTTCAAGATGTTTTTTGGAGTCTAATGAAACAAAAATATTTTTTGGTGAATAGTAACGTACCCCTGTGAAATAGTAACATACCCTTATGAATAGTAAATCATCCAATATAAGAGTAACCTTACCCATGAATAATTAAATAAAATTTAGACATCTTGGAAAGTGACAATTTAACCTTAGTAAACATTTTGGTATTTTGTATGTCATAAATAATTAATTATAATTAATTAATTAATTTAAAAGAAACTTTATTTACCTAAAATTTATTCATAAATTATTGAATCAATGTCTTATATTTTTAAGATAATTTTATAAGACCCTACGTAATTTTTGAAAGCACTATAAAATCAGTTTTAATTTTTAAAAACTGTTTTTTTATGTAAATTATGATTTTAATTAAATATTAAATTAATAATATTTAGAAAATTATTTTTTAAAAATGGACTTCATTTTTGGATTTTATACGTCAAAAAATGTTTAGGGTAAATTTTTGGGATTTTTCTAAAATACTTGAATTTTTGGTGAATAGTAAAATACATTAATTTACCGTATAAATACATTATAATTAAAAGTCACTATTCCTGAAATCACAAGTGATGTAAGAACCCAAATCTAGAATTCGCATGCCTTATTTACTATTCTTGGTCATGGATGACTCACTATTCCTTGTCTTAGGGGAAATTAATAAACTAATGAATTTTATATTAAGGAAACCCCTCTCCCCTCCACTATAAAAACCACCCTTCACACCCTCATTTCCTCACACCTCTCAAGCTCTAATCCTCCTCTAAACTCTGCCCAAACATCTTCTCTATCCCCTCTCCCACGTCCAAGAGCTTCTGGTCTCATCAAAAGACCAAGCCTAGCTTCCTTAAGGAGGATCTCAAGAGGAGGATTTAAGAGGTAATTTCTCTCCCACTTCTCCTTTAATTTCCTTTCAAGTTCAAGTTCATTTCTTGATCTATCCCCACCTATCTTAATCCAAATGGTATTGTAACTCCATTATTATACATATATTTTAATTTTATGATTCTAATGGGATATTATATCATCCAACCCCCTTTCCCTCTTCCTTTTATTTTATTAAAGAGAACGTTGTTCGTGAGGTGTTAATTTATCACCTTCAAGAACGACATGCTTTCTTATTCCATTTCTACCTTCAGATATGGTTATGAAACCATTTTTATGGTTGAACCAGAATAATTTATATGTATTATGTCCTATTTAAAGTTCTTAAACTGACTTATGAACATATTACTAAGTGATAAATTAAAACAAGTTCATTGTGATCGAAAAACCGCCCAAATTAACCCAAACAGTCTTCATTTAATTTTTATCTAATGATTCATCCACATGGTATATGATATAACTCATTATAATATCATTTTAAATTCTGGAATTTCATTAATAACATGTAATATTAGTTCTGTATTTTTACCCATGTTCTACCCGAACTTCAATTTATGAATACAAGTGAACCACCCAAGAAAAACCATAAAAACAAACATTCCCGAACAATGTTTTTAAACTCTATAAGTCATCCAAAGGAACATAAAATGACATAATGAAACTATAATTAACTCTATTAATGTATAAAAGGTTCTATAATTTCTAATTAATGAATATAATGTCATTATATAGGACATTAAAGAGAAGGAAGCATTCGGATACAAGGTAAGGGGAAATTCTCGAACCCAACTGTCATCCTTCGGGATTTACCTCTTTCACTCCTTTTTTGATATGGTCACTCCTTAAAGATCATTTGTTCATCATTTTATTTCCTTTTTTGGGATATACATGTTTTCTAATGAAGTTTATGTCAATCCAAATGTTTTCCAAAAGAACCCTTCTTTTAAGAACTCAACTTTTACCTCTCATTCATGGTTGATGGTTCTTGTATCAAGTATGTTGTTTAATCTTTATTTTGGAAACCCAAAGCTGATGGATGTATTCTTATGATATGAAACACATTCCTTACCATGGGTTAGTTATGTTCATTATTGATATATGTTCTATGTGGCATGCATGATAATGATAATATTATGAGGTGACAGGTGCGCTCGGAATTATATAGCGCAATATGAATGTTTCAAAGTGACGGGTGCGCTCGGAATTATATAGCGCTCCAATGCATTGGGTAAAGTGATGAATCTCATGAGTAAATGTGAAATGATGTGTGAACAATATGTTATCTTGGTTCAAAAGTATGTGTGGTAGTTAACCACTAAGACATGATGTTTCATTTTTATGCATTGCCACATTTCAATTATTTTATTTATGCTGCTCTCATGTTCATGATCTTTTGCCTATGTCATGATTATGATCATCCCATGCTATATTCTTCTTATATATCCTTTTACTGGGCTTTTATCTCACCCCTTTTTATGTATATCCTCAGGTGGCTACATGTACTAAGGAGAGGACAAGTGTCAATAGAAGCTAGAGAAGAAGAAATTAAATAAATGTTTAAGCTTAATGTTGTAATTGTTTTGTATGGTCCTAGTTTTCCCAATACACTAAACCTTTGTATCCTCTATGTGTAATACTATTATGTTGTTTATCTTTAAAATGATGTAATAGTAATGTAAGAAAAGGTCGGGATGCTATATTAATGGGAGCTCTTGGTGTGTTAATACTGATGCGCCAAGTAGCACAGTCAGCTAGCCTTATTGATTAACAACTCACAGGGGTGTGATTACGGTCTTGAATCAGGTAATACGAGATGTACACCCCCTATGTGTGACAATTTAATTTGCGTTGGTAGCAAGAGATAGATTTTGATGCAGAACTTTATTGAGCATCCAGGTATGGGACAAGGATCGATGATTTCAATTATGAAATTTTTATACATGGTGACCTAGGGCTTCGTAAAATTAAAGAAAGTTACCCTGTGAGTAGGGATAATCTAGATTTAAATAGGGTTCCATGAGACGGTTAACCCGTGATTGAACCTGGACACATATTATTGGGAGACATGGTGTCAAGAGTTGTGAAAAGGCAAGTAAGAACTGTTTAACATGAGCATGGATCAGGGAGAGAAATATACACATATTGATGAGATCTTAGCATACTCCTAGTTTATAGGCGATCATTCCCAATATCTTGAAATCATCTTGAGTATGCTAGAAGAGTGTTGGTTATACGTTGAGCTAACTAAATACCTTTTTTAGCTTAACAGATGGACTCCTTGGGAGTTATGCTTGAGTAGTGGTTTAAAATAAGCTATAGTTTTCAAAGTAAACCATTAGATGTTTGAAGGTAGTGACCCTCGTTGTAAATTTTAAAACTTGATTGATGTCATGGGAACCGTTCTCGGGAAGCAGGAAGCGGGTGATTGGTGATACTTACATTAGCACTCAGTAGTGAGAGGATTCTTTTTCATGCTAATAATTAGGTCTAGGGACGGATGAGGTATGAGTTGTAGTAATTGGAGACTTGTTTTATTGGTGTAGTGATAAGGATGCTCCTAAGGTGGGGAGCAGAATGTCAGTTGCTAGCAAGAGACCCTCACGTGTGAAGGGTCATGAAACCTTGAGACCAGTTGTGTGATGGTCGTTTTGGATCTCGTATGTATTTGGATAGTTGGAAATTTTTACTACTATTTTTTTCAGTAAAAACCAGGTACAAGTTCGGGTATGGACTTGGTGGAGTCTGAATGCGGGTGTTAAGCCTAAGATGGCTTGTGATGATCCTTATATGTTGGATTGAAAAATGTGTTGATGCTTGTGTTATAGCATGGGGAAGGTTTTGGGTAGGGGGTGGTTCATCCGAGAGACATCACTGAAAGTCAAGTAAGGTCTTCGATGAGTGTACTCGGAACAATCTTTGTATGCCTTGGGATAAAAGGCTTTAGAATCTGGTTTTAGTGATTTTTCGGTTGTTGAAGCCGATTGTTTACGAAAGTAGTCGACCAAAGGCAGTTCAACTTGAGTTTCTTCTAGCAGTTGGGTATGGTCAGTGAGGAACCGCATCAGGCACGCCATTGAGATGAGATAGGTTTAGTGCAAGGGTAGTTGAGGCTTTTCAAGGAAAAGTCGGTGCGACCAGGCTAGCTGGGACAATTGAGGTTTGACTCTTCTAATCAAATCAAGCTATGATGGTAGTATCCTCATGTGTGATTTGTTAAACATGTCAAGAGCATCATTAGGATGTTGAGAGTTTTCTTCAATAGGAAATTCCGATGGTGGGAGTACCATGGTTCGGAATTTTGTACTGGAAGATAGGACCTTTGGTGGGAAGCGCCATGGGCCGCTTGTTGAAAGAGATGACGATGTGATCATGTCTCGAGTCAGATGGTCTTGGTTAGGTGTCTTCTTAGTTTCGTTTTGGTGATTATGATCATTGGATCAAGTTTTAATGACTTAAGTATAGTATGTTTAAAGTGATACTTGGAGGCACTTTGGGCGTTCAAAAACGCAATGAGATCCTTTGAACGGAACTTTATGACTTGAGTAGGTTGGGTGGTGTTTTCATTGTTTCCCCAAGACTTCTCAGGGATGATAAATTCTAAGGTGGGGAGGTTGTAAGATCCCATGTTTTGGACTTGAAATTCCCAAAAGAATTTGAGCTTTTCATTTTGGTGACAGGTTGTTTTTAGAACCGAGCTTCAGAATGAAATTTGGAGAGGTGGGGTACTTAAATTTTTTGTTTTTGGATGAGGTTTACAGCCTGAGAAGTGTATCGGGAGTTCGGATGGGTTCCAAAAGCATCAGCCTATGGAATCCTTGTTTTTTGAAAAGCGGAGGGAGGCGTACAGTTAGTGTTAACCGTGCACCTCAACTACGTGACCATGTAGGGGTGTCACATAGTTTTTCAAACCATGCAAGGGAGGATGCATGGCCGTGTGAAAAACTACAGAGGATTACAGAGGTGAACCGCATAGGTTATGCACAGTTTTTCTAACAGTACGCCTAGCCATGTGAGGGATGAGGCCCTTAGATAGTAGTTATGCACGGATTGCGAACGGTTTGTCAAACCACGCGCCTAGTCGTGCGAGGTCGTGAGCCTTTGGACTATGTTGACACATGGTTGGAGCACGATTAATCTAATAGTGTGACTAAACCATGTACCCTATTATAAATGGGTGAAATGACTGTTTTGTCCCTCTCTTCCTTGTGTTTATTTCTCTTCTTTTCTCCCACATTCCTCACGCACAACGGCCCCACTCGAGCTCCCTCTCCTCCATATAGGCTTCCATGGTTCTCGTTCATTCGGACTCGGAATTGAACATCATCGGTCACGTTTGATCGTCCTCGATAAGACTATGATTCCTCTTGATTCTTTTCTTTGCTTACCTTGTCGTAGTAGATGTTATTTCCATGCAAGCTCTTATGCCCTATTTTCATAGTGTTTGTTTATTCTTCTGATTTCTCCTATTCTGGCTCAAATCAAAGCTCGATAATAGTTGAGCGAAGCTTCCTAATCATGTGGTAGGTGGTCTATGTGTTTTTTCTTTAAAGTAACAGTGTTTATAAAATGTGTTGTTGTGTCGCACGTCGGACTCTCCGTGTGTCGCCTCCAAATTGTGAAATTAATTGATTAAATTGCTAATACCCAAAATTGGTTGTCCTTGAGACCCAATTCCATCATTGGAGGTTTGTACCTCAATACGAACCACCCCTTTGGGTGTGTTATTATAAATGCCTCAAACGTTATGCCTTGCTTATGTAATTAAACCGCCCTTGAGGCATGTTGAGTTTTCCACCTGATTAGTGGAACTCGTAATTGAATTGGATGAACTCTGAAATGGTTAAATGTTATCACTTGCCCCTTTGGGCAAATCACTTAAGAATTGGTAAATTGTGTAAATTGAAATAGAATTAGGCTTTATTGGTTAAATGAATCGTGGTGAATTGTATATAGGCATGGAATCCTACTTGTCCCTTAATGAACGATAAGTATGCTTGCTTATTTATGAATATCTTTGCCTATCAAATGAGACGTCATTTTAGGTGTGTTACGTTTCCCTTTTCGTTGGAATTTTAAAATGAAATAAGTGAGAAGTGGATGGTGGGATCGTGTCACTTGTCACTTGGCTATGCCTGTGTGACCAAACCACGTGTTAAGGCGGGTTTGGTTTATTTCATTATAAGTTAATATTTTAAATGAAATGGGAAGTGGGTGAAAACACCATTTTTTCCATATTAAATTACGAGGTATACTTGTAGTTATGGTAATTATTGGACATGACGTCCCTTATCATTTAGTAGAGATCATTGGGCATGACGTCCCTCATTATTTTGTTGGTACTTATTGGGCATGGCATCCCTTATTATTTCACTGGCAATACTTGGGCATGGCGTGCCTCGTTATTTTGTTGATACTCATCGAGCATGGCGCCCCTTATCATTCATTTGAGATTGTTGGGCATGATGTCCCGTATTTAAAATATGAGACCCTTGTTATATTATTATTATGCGAATGTCTTAGCCCTACACCTTGGATCATCGTTGGTGCGTGTATATCTTTGCATATATAGGTTTGGATATATGCATATATACACATGATGACACATGTTCAAAGACATTCTGGCTTAGACCGAAACACACATGGTCGGTCAAATGTCCTTTGAGGAACCTAAGCTGCCTTGATTGCATTTTTTTTTATTGTTTTATTTACTATACCTGCACATTGCTTTATTTTAAACTCACGAATCGGATTGCATTAGATGTCGTTAGTGGTGACCTACTAGGTTTATCTCTCACCTTGTTCGGGCCACCAATTGGTACCTGGACAGACATTCTGGTTGCAGGTTGGATATGGATTGTGCTTTGTGTTGTTTTTCATTATGGACTGGACATGTGAGTTTGAGAGTTGCGGCTGAGCATGTACTCGAGTGTCTTCCGAAGTTGGAGTCTTTGATTTATTTATTCCTTTTGTCAGTCAGCCTTGGTTATTGTATTACCTACTAGTAATTATGATTTAGCATGATCACATATGAGCGTTTATTTGTCACAGGGCTGGTTATCATTTATTTATTGATTGTAAGTTATTATATTCTAGTACATTTATTACTATTGTTTATGTTGTATTATTAGTGATCCAGAAGGTACGGTCTTCATATTGTACCACCTTTAGACTCGTTAATCGGCGACTTATGATGTATGAGAAGGTGTGTTTGAAGTTATGTCAAGAACCGGATCAAGACACCATTTTCAATAACTTTTGGGTTGGGACATTACACCAACAATGGGTTGAAGGGTGAAATTTATTATTTCCAACTCATATGTATTTTCTAAAAATAAAGATAATATTTTTCAGATTGAGTTGCTGATTGATTATTAGTTTTGTAATTACGTGCACTTGAGTCTAAATTAAAATGCACGAACCAAATCAAACATTGGAAGGGGGTTTTCTTTTATAATTTAACTTATGATTTGTTTTCAATTCAATTTGACACCGTCATAATAAAAGATTAAAAAGTATTTATATTATATTGAAACTCAATCAAAGGAAAAAACCATCACTATCAATTCTAATTTTATATATATATATATATAATCCTGAGTAAACAGGGCCCGCAATTACCCCTATACAGGCCCATAGCTAGGCAACGAGACCAGGCCGGCCTAGCCGTGGCCCATACTACACCACCACAGTGTCAGGCAGGCAATGAATGAGAAAAAGACCCAACAGAACCAGAGCCACCCATGCGCGGCCTACGTACAAAAATTCATCCACGCTCATCATTACACTCAACACCCACACTACGCCACCCTGCTAATGCACATGGCCAATCACTAATAAAGTGAACAGACACCACCACCACCACACTTATATTTCTGGAAAAAAAAACTCCAATTTAAAAAAGTACAAAAGTATTCATTAGGGCTTTTTAGTTCATTGTTTACAAGAATCACTGAAAAAATTCCAGTGAAATTTTGTGTTGAGAATTTTGGGGTGCTAATTCCATTTCAAGTGTTTTCATAAGGTTCTCAGATCATGCAATTAAACACGCACAAACACACACATACACAAAACAAGTACGAAGATCGAAAGTTCAATGCAGAGCATATTACAAGAATGATCACGCAAAGATGCTCAACGGACCGGCCTTGTATGCCCAGTCCATTCTTCCCCACTTTCTGCACACCCGTCATCCATGCCCTGCAATTCTCACCAAAAATTCCAGTGAAATTTTGTATTGAGAATTTTGGGGTGCTAATTTCATTTCAAGTGTTTTCATAAGGTTCTCAGATCATGCAATTAAACACGCACAAACACACACATACACAAAACAAGTACGAAGATCCAAAGTTCAATGCAGAGCATATTACAAGAATGATCACGCAAAGATGCTCAACGGACCGGCCTTGTTTGGCGTGCCCAGTCCATTCTTCCCCACTTTCTGCACACCCGTCATCCATGCCCTGCAATTCTCACCATTAAAACATACCTAAAACAAGAACAACGCTACTGTATGCAATAGCTTTCAACCCACTCACTTCCAGCCATCATCCGAACCCGAACCCATCGGAATCATGAGCCTTTTCGCAGTCCTGGTAAAATCACTGCAAAACCGATGAAGTCACACATCCAGTTCATTTTTTTACAAAATTACAGCTTCTCACCTGAACGGCTCATCGCCCGTGTGTTTGACAGCTCCCGCCGCATCTCGGTAAAGCACCAGGCTCGGCCTCTCCGATCTTTCCATTCCAAACATGTCCGTCAATTGCTTGTATAATTCATCGTAAGAACCAATAAGAGAGAGGTCAAGCGTCCGTCCCACGCGCTCCGAATCCATGAACACCTTGCAGTGACCACCTTCCAAGTCATGGTTATCGCGGCTGGGGCTGAACGAGATTTCGGGTGGGCTGCACTGCACAAGCGTGGATCCCAAACCATCCGACAAGTTTTTATTCTTTTCATTGTTTTCATCAGAGAACGCATCGCTTTTACAGTTATGGAAGATCTGCTGCTCCGTCAGTATTGGCTGACCAAAGAGCAAGAACCGGGGTTTCTCTGCTTTATCAAATTTCTCTGGCTTCTGATCGGAGCTGCCCATCGTGAGCAAGGAAGAGAGGTTCTCGTTGCAGAGGCTGCGTTTGGGTACTGCAGAATGATGATCGAACTGCTGAAGAGTTGATGGAAACAACCCGGATTGCAGCTTGTTGTATAGCGGGAAATCAGTGAATGAAAACCCTAATTGAGCATGCCTGGCTCCCTGTATGCCTGCAGGAGTGCTATCGGAGAGACAACACACGGGGCTGCTGGGGCAGAGGGGTTTGCCTGAAAATGATGGTAAGGGGATTTGACCATCAAAAGCAAAGTCTGGATATTGCAGAATGCGCAACTTCTTTCTAGGTGGAGAGAAGGCTGAAAGATGAATGGTGGGGGGGTTTGATACGAGCTCGACCAGCCACGGGCTGACCCATTTTACATTTTGAAGCAAGTCTGGTTCATCCCAAGCTACCTGCAATTTTGACTTGATTAGCTTATCCCCAACTTGATTAGTGCAAGCCACAGTGATTAATGGATACCATTATTCTGTAGCCAATATTCAAAATAAATGTAATGAAACTGAACATGCAAGAACTTAATTTGGTTTGTGAATGTAAAGAAAAGGCATGATGTTAGAAGTAAAATTAAGAACCCGTTTCGTATCAGATGTGGGAAAGGAAAAGGAAAGGGGAGAAGAGTGTGCGCCTCAATGGATGGAATCAGAAATCAAAGCATGGACATGGGCTATTTCATAATGTTTGCTATCAGCCTGATTAAACGCAAGGACATGGGCTATTTCATAATGCTGTCATGGACTAGTTGATACGATTTTGCACCATTAAACAAGGATGGGGTTCAAAAAACCTTCATCAAAAGAAAAAATGCAGTGTTCAAAACAGAAATAATGCTATAATAATCACCCACATGGAGCAGCAGCACGTCCAGGAAGGGTGGACAAGAAATAAGACACAAAAAAACACTAAACAGTGCTTAGTTACAGGAAAGAACTAAAACCCGGGATCATAACAAAACCCGGGGAAAGGTTTAAAGGCAATCCAGGCAACTAGGGAGCCACTCATCCTAAGGCAACCTGTATCGTAGCAAAACCTAGGATCACAAGTTAATGAATAACTGAAACAGAGAATCCTAGATTCCTCAAAACAAATTTGCATAAAGGAAAGCTAAGCTCAAAGCTACAATATTTTGGGCAGCCAGATTATTACTAATGGAGAAGTAGTCAGCGCTGATCCTAAGAATAAGCTTTTCTAGCATGATGTGAAGATTTTGTTACAAAAACATGGAGTACCTCCAGAAGCCGCCAAGGGGAATTAGACCAGTGAATGGGGTCAGCCACCTGAACAGATGAAATGGTTCCCAGGAACCAGCTAATACGGGAAGAATCCTCTGTTTCAAACGGCATTTTGAACCTCATCCCAGCGCACCAATGGGTCTTCATAGATGCTCTCACAGATGAAGCCTTGACGCAGAACTCCGGTGTCCCTGCACGAGGATAATAAACAACATCGAAAGGCTGGCCCTTAGCAGCAAGGGCCGCAGCCTCGACGACAGATTCAGGTTTCACTCTTCCACTTCCCTTCAAAGAGGCACCAGTGTTTGAGTTCTCACATCTGGAATTCCGCATCAGCTTCTCCTCATTTATCCTAAAAAACGAGGAAAAACACCCTAACGGAGAGAAGCAATTTCCAGCGCCCGAGTTCCAGCCGGAAGGCGAATCTGATGCACTGCCGATTCCCCGCTTAGCCCTCCTGATTCCGACACAGAGATCCCCATTCGCCGCCCTCAAGAAAACGATTGAATCGCCCGCAACCAGCTTCTTCTGGTTAACGAATGTACTCCAACCTGTGGTCAACAAATGCCGACGAGGCGTTCCGCGGTAAATATGCCGGAACTTCCAGATTTCACCATGAACGTCCTTCGCGATTACAGTCTGGACAGGAGGGTCGGCCGAGTAATCCAAATGGGGAAAGATAGTCTCAGCGCAATAACGGGGAACGGAAAATCCGCCTCCATTGTTAGCATCCGATTGAGTCAGTGTTTTAGCGAAGGAGGTCGGTTTTTCTTGGGGTTCGAACGCGTCCGTGCCCAAAATACCGCCGTCATCGGCGCAGTCGGGGTCGCGGATACTCACAGGAACCAATCGCGATCGAGCATAAACCTCATCGGTTTCAGGGTCAGCCATGAATACAACTTGCGCAACTCGGCAGAGAACGAGGGGCGGAATCCTGAGAGTGGGAGATACGCTATCGAAATCCACTTTAGCTGGAAGAGCGTGCTCGGCGTGCCCCTGAGGGAAGTAGAAGACCATGGAATTTACCGTCGGCATCTGGACCATGCCTCCGGCGCAAGCATGCCATAGCTGAGATTCCAAGTTCTTCTCCGTCTCCTTCATTATCGTGCACTGACTCGTCGGCTTCTGAGAATCGAAGTAGTATTGTTTGGAGCTGTCGCGCGACGGTTCTTCACTTAATGATAGCTTTTGGTCCTGCCCGATAAATGCTGCGAAACACAGAATCGATTAATTGAGGAAATAATGGAAACACAAAGGCAGAAAAGAAAGTAGATCAGCTCATTAAATTTCAAAATAACTGGTTCGAAAAAACCATTTACCCGCACGAACAATTCATGAGGTTCCTCTCCAAAACCCTAAACCACCACACGCTATGCATCCTTCGCGCTCTCCGATTAATTTAAACTCGCAGTCACTGATCTCTCGAGGCACCGCTCGGTCCCAATCACCGGCGCGTACGATTCCCGCAGAAAGAATCTCAAAACCCTCCCAATTCAAACTAATGGCTGAGGCTGCCAGAAAGAGTACCGGAATTCTAGCTTTGTCGAGAAAATTCAGTCCCAGTTCGCCAATGTACAAGCACAGACACTGTCTCTCCCAGTGTCTCTCGCTCGCTCGCTAGCTCGGTCCCTCTCTCTGTCAATGGCAGACAATGACACAGTTTTCAAGGTTTCTGTCGCTTTTGCACGGTAAAAATCAGAGGCGTTTGCAGCAACAGACCTTCATCCATGACGAAATTGAAAAGCATAAGTTTCATCAAATCGCAGCTCTCCTCGCCCTGATTTTCATCCCTGCTTCCTCTTCTCCCTCACCAGATCTGACGACTCGACTCTCTGAATTTTCTCCCGTTCCCCTTTTTGCTGAAGCGGAACAGGAACTGAACAGAACAATAATAAATTAATTTAAAATATCAATTAACTTAAACCGTGGGATCTCGATGCTTAATTAATTATAATTAATTATGGGGCGAAATTCTATACTCGACCCGATGTTCGATGCACGTGACCTATCCATAAAAACAATGGCAACGAATTAAAAATAAATATATAAATAAATCCACACGTACTGCAAATTGGTCCATTTTCTCGCGTATCGATACTTTCAACGTACCGTGACGGTGCCCGGGAATCAAAGGCAGCGCGCCCTCCGGCGGGGGGCGTAAGACAAATTTAACCGCGAGTGAAATTTTTCCGCGAGTAGGTCTTAACCCTGGTTAACTGGACCCGCAATGCGCATGCAATACGCTCTCCCTCAGCACGTCTGGCCCACGTGATGCTTTTATATTAGAGCGTGACGTTCACGCTGCTGCTTTGCGGTTGGTAGTGGAACGATGGCGGGCAAGCCGGCAGTTGGTTCATAAGGATCGGGCCGAGTTTGTTTTACGAGAGGTCATTTGTTCGGATGTCGTTTAAAAAAAAAAACATTTTTATCAAATTTGCTGCGATCCGAACAAAGAGGCATCGAACGGTCACAAACCTTTTCGTAAATTGGTGCGATTTATGAATTTTAAAATGAGCCGCTTATTTACTCCAATTAACTAATTAATTAATTGTCTTGATCCGACCAATATCTTTAATCCTTGCCTCTTGAAAACGAACATATATTTGACCATGTTGCCGAGCAATAGTTTTTTATTTCTACGTTTATAAAAAAAAAAAGGTCTAGTTTTCAATGAAGAAATAACCACATAATCATTTTTAAATCGAAATATATTGAATCTAGTTATTTTTTAAAATGTTACTTTGTCATAGGTAATTAATAATAACTCTAGTTGACTTTATAAGAAAAATGCCATTGTTTATGGTGTTACAAAATATTGTTTTTTGGGTAATATATATATATATATATATATATATATATATATATTATTTTGTTTACATCATGATTGGGGGCACAGAGTGACCAAATTTTTACAGATTAAATTCAACTGAAATTTTTTGATTTCTCTAAGTTGATCTAACATTGGTTAAGATGTATGAAATGTTATAATTCACTCTCACCACTTTTTCTGATATCTCACACAGATATTGAGAGTAAATAATAGCATACAGAAATTTTTATAAGGTTTAATCTATGAGAACCTACAAACAAATTTTCCACTAATATTTTATTATCGATACATGTGGTGTGTGAAGTTTTTATCCTTAACCCACAGTGTGCATCCCACACACTAAGTCCCCCAACTTCTAATAGTAACTTTAATAAAGAATCCTGCTATGTTGAATTTTCTTTTTATTTTTATTTTTACATCATAATACACACGATTGTTTTGTTGGATTATGGATGAATTAATGATAAACAATTTTTACGATTTTTTTTATTAGACGCTTACACTATTGATGAAACTATTTATGTTTAATTCATCTTTTTTATGAGCAAAAATGTAATAAAGCAATGCATTAAATATCAATTTTTACATGGCTCTCCCGCAAGAGGGAATCACACAAAATTCATACAAATCACACAAAATTCACTAATATTATGAAATATATTTATAATAGGAAATGAATCATCCTTTACCCTTAATGATTTGTATCATGGTCTTTCAACAAGCATTCCACATGTTTCACAATATAAGAACGTTTCATTTAAAATGAAAAGATCACTAGCCTTTGATGATTTGTATTGTGGACTTCCAACAAACATTCCACTTGTTTCGCTGCATAAAAACTCCTCATTTAAAATAAAAAATATCACCATTTGAATTTTGGATTTATTTGCATCAATATTGATATCTCCCCTTTATTGTGATGAGTCTTGAACTACATTTAAGAGATCCAATGCTCTATAGACCAAATGAACTATCACGTAAAAATCACTCACTCGCTGTCACCTCTAGAGAATTCTTTTCATAATTATACTCACTTTGAATTCCCACTCTCACTTCTACTTTCCACACCATGCCTTGTCATAGATACCTCTACCCCTCGTATCATCTCTTTATCATTGTCAATTTACTTAGTTAACATAACAATTAATCCTTAATCTACTTATTGCAACAATTTCTCTAGTTGTGTTGAGTTTTCAACCGTTAACTCTTGTTCCAATCTTTTTTATAATTATCTATTAATGATTTAAAATTACACTTTTCAGGTTGGGCTGAGTGAGAACCATAGGCACCGGGGCACGTAGCGAAAACTGGTGGGCCGAAGATTTAAAATTCTTCATTACTGAAGCGACGAAATTACGTCGTCTCCGATGATCCAAGCCCCGGTAGAAGTATGCAGATCTCACGTGTATTTAGTAAGCACAAAAATTAAACTAAACAGTTATCTCATTCGAATCGAAGTGCGCTTGACAGCATCCCGTCACCGGTGACCGTTGTTCGAAGGATTTGAAGTCGAACCCCTCCAGATCATCCACACACGCTTCAACAATCTGCGCGCTCGCCGTTCTTCGAATTCCAAGTGCTAGTGCGGAGGCCCGACAAACCCTTTGGTGTCGCGACGATCGCCTCGATCTCGCACCTTTGATCCGTCAAAGTCGTTCTTGGATTGATCGCTCGAAGAGAGACATTTTCTCTCTAGGAAGCGGGGGAGAGAGAAACTCTCACTCTAAATGGATGAATAGTCGCTGAATGAATGTCTCTCTACAACTTTTATAGTGGGTGACTCAAATACCCGAAAAGGGTTTCCCGACTCCTGGAAGTAAAGCGCTCACTAAATTAGTAAATGACATGTTATGACGAACTAACTGTGTCATTAACGACATTTATATTTTATCACCTCCTTATAAAATAATAAATATATTACGCAGTAGAACCCGAGTCATTAACTCAACTCAAAATCCCCGCAATATTAAACGAATCTTGAATAGTAAAATAATATTCATTCTTATAGTATTTAATGTATTCAGGCAAATACCTTGTGAATAATTTTAATAAATAAATCCAACCTAATTATTCTATACTCAAATAACAATGAATTTATTTATTCATCAGTGATCGATTACTTGGGACACCTCTCAGACCCCATGGTGGGGTCCACCTTGTCCTATATACATATTCATCAGAATATGACAGATTCTTGAATACGTGATTGTGTGTAACCCTCTAGACCCTTAGCTCAATAACAGTGAATATTATTCACAAACCAAGAGCGGAGTTCGACAACCCATCAAGACCCCAAAAGGGATAAAGAATAGTCATAGTAACGACAATCATCCTACAAATATGCATGTATGTAATATAATTTCTTTATCTCGTGATATCTCATAAAATAGGACGCACACTTGCATCATCGTCCATTCTTGCTTTATTATTTGTTGATCTAACTGGACAAACTTACCTTCGACTACCTTGGCCAAATATTTATGAAGGTACTGCTATCCTGATCAACTAGGCCTGATATATCACTTTCTCAACCAAGAAGCAACAAATTCAATCCTGATTATTCAACCAATGTCATACCACCAATGACACACTCAACACAAGCTGCATCGCCACGACTTCAATGTCATGATTTTTATAACATTCTAAGTTTTTTTAAAAGCACTATGTTTGATAGCATATATGATACGCCACATCAAGTTTAAACAAACTAAATATTATTATATAAATGTTACCTTTAAACTGGCCATTAGACTGACAAGAATGAACAATATTAACTGAATTGTGAAAATATGGTTTACAATATATAATTTATTCTTTCGTGATCAATTAATTATAAATGAATGTAAAACCTTTTTTAAAATAAAAGAAAATGGTTTTCTCAAAAACTATTTAAATGTGCAAACGTATGTTTTTATACTAATAAATAAACAAATCACTCTTATTAGATTATATTAATGATATATATATATATATATATATAATATTCAATCTAATGTTTAATATAGTATTTATGTGTTTTCTATGCATGATATATGAACAAATCCAATTTTATACATAAAACAAATATTTTTCAAAAAATGTAGTTTTGCCACCTTTTGATGACACACCTGTTTTAAATATAGTTTTTAACACTTTTATAAATTCTATTTGACAAAATAAACTTTTTCTTTGAAAGCGGGGTATCAAAAATTACTTTGGATGAACTTTTGGTATTTTTATGATAAGTTTAATGTTTTAATGAATAGTGAAAAAATAATGCATTTTAATTGAAAACAACTTTTTCATCAAATTTATTTAGTGTTAAAGTATATATTCGAATGGTTTTAAAGTATAAATAGATCATGTTTTTATCAGTTAATCCAATGCAGGTCATTAGAATCAAATTTCACATTGAAATTGAATATAAAAATATTGTGAACTTTTGAACGTTTTTATTTTAAAAACTCGTTTTCTCGATCCGTCAACGAGATTAATTTTAAATTAATTATCACACCTTCGGTGTTTTGATTTTTGAAAAATGGATTCCATATTTGGAATTAGTGGTTTCAAATTATGAAAATTGGTTTATTTTATTTTTGAACATATGAATAGTAACTAGTAATTTTTTTTAATTATCACGGTTAAAAGTAAATCGGGTAATTAAAGGTAAAAATAATATTATAAATATTATAAAACTACCCCAACACTTGACCTAATTTTATTGGATGAATATTTCGTATCCCTAAGCATTAAAGGATCGGTTATGAGACCATTTATGGCATTTTGGATGAGAATATAACCTTTATAATATTATATTCAAAGGAAAGTCAATTTTATCATTTTTTTTGTTTTTAACAAGTAAAATATTTTTAATAAGTTTTTATTGATTAAATTCAACGTAAATTTTCTGCTTCCTTTAAGTTGATCTAACATCAGTTAAGATGTATGAATCATTATAATTCACTCTCACCACTTTTTCTGATATGTCGTGCATATATTGAAAGTAAACAATAGCATACACAAATTTGTATAAGGTTCAACATTAATGTGAGAACCAACTCCTTATCATGTAGACTCCCGCCGAGTCACATATTTTCCACTAATATTTTATTATCAATACAAGTAGTGTGTGAAGTTTTTATCTTCAACTCACAGTGTGCATTCCACACACTAAGTCTCCCGACTTCAAATAGTAACATTAATAAAGAATCTTACTCTGTTAATTTTTTTTTATTTTTTTACATCATAATGCAGATGATTGTTATGTTGGATTATGGATAAATTAACGAGGGTGGATTAACGATGAACAATTTTTACAATTTTTGTTGTAAGTCACTTATACTATTGATGAAGCTATTTATGTTCAATTCATCTTTTTTATGCGCAAAAAGTTAATGAAGCGATACATTATATATCAATTTTTACATGGATCACCCATAAGAGGGAATAACACAAAATTCATACAAATCACACAAAATTCACTAATATTATGATATATATATATATACATATATATATATATAAAATAGGGAATAAATCATCCTTTACCCTTAATGATTTGTATCCAGGTCTTTCAACAAGCATTCCCCATGTTTCACAATATAAGGATATCTCATTTAAAATGAAATGATCACTTTCCCTTGATGATTTACATCATGGTTTTCCAACAAGCATTCCACTTATTTCACAATATAAGAACGCCTCATTTAAAATGAAAAGATATCCATTTGAATCTTGGATGTATTTGCATCAATATTGATATCTCCTCTTATTGTGATGTGTCCTAAACAACATTTAAGAGACCCAATTCTCTATAGACCAAATGAACCATCACGTAAAAATCACTCACTCACTGTCACCTCTAGAGAATTATTTTCATAATTATACTCTCTTTGTATTCACACTCTCACTTATACTTTCCACACCATGCCTTTTCACAGATACCTCTATCCTCATACCATCTCTTTATCATTGTCAATTTACTTGGTCAACATAACAATTACTCCTTAATCTACTCATCGTAACAGTTTCTCTAGTTGTGTTGAGTTTTCAACAGTTAACTTGAGTTCCAATCTTTTTTATAATTATCTATTAATGATTTAAAATTACACTTTTTAGGTTGGGTTGAGTGAGAACCTTAGGCACAACGGCACGTAGCGGAAGCTGGTGGGCTAGAGATTTAAAATTTTTCATTACCGGAGTGACGAAACTACGTCATCTCCGATGATCCGAGCCCCGATAGAAGTATGATGATCTCATGTGTATTTAGTAATCACAAAAATTAAACTGAACAATTATCTCATTCGAATCGAAGTGCGCTTGACAGTAGCTCATCACTGGTGACTATTGTTCGAAGGATTTGAAGTCGAACCCCTCCATATCATCCACACATGCTTCAACAATCTACACGCTCACCGTTCTTCGAATTCCGAGTGCTTGCGCGGAGCTCCGATGAACCCTTCGGCGTCGTGACGATCACCTCGATCTCGTCCTTTCGATCCGTCGAAGACATTCTTGGATCAATTGCTTGAAGAGAGACTTTTTCTCTCTAGGAAGTGGGGGGAGAGATAAACTCTCATTCTAAATGAATGAATAGTCTCCGAATGAATGTCTCTCTTCTACTTTTATAGTGGGTAGCTCAAATACCCAGAAAGGGTTTCCTGACTCCTAGAAGTAAAATGCTCACTAAATAAGCATTGAATGACACGTTATGACGAACTAACTGTGCCATTAATGACATTTATATTCTATCACCTCCTTATAAAATAATCAATATATTACATGGTAAAACCTGAGTCATTAACTCAGCTCAAAATTCCTACAATATTAAACGATTCTTGAATAGTAAAATAATATTTATTCTTATAATATTTAATGTATTCACGTAAATACATTGTGAATAATTTTAATAAATAAATCCAACCTAATTATTCTATACTAAAATAACAATGAATTTATTTATTCATTAGTGATCGATTACTTGGACAACTCTCGGACCCCATGGTGGGTCCCACCATGTCCTATATACATATTTATCAGAATATGACAAATTCTTGAATACGTTATTGTGTGTGACCCTATAGACCCTTAGCTCAATAGCAGTGAATATCATTCACAGACCAAGAGCAGAGTCTAATAACCCATCAAGATCCCAAAAGAGATAAAGAATAGTCATAGTAACGACAATCATCCTTCAAATATGTACTGTGTAATATAATCTCTTTATCTCGCGATATCTCATAAAGCAGGACGCACACTTACGTCATCGTCCATTCTTGCTTTATTATTTTTTGATCTAACTGGACAAACTTACCTTCGTCTACCTTGGCCAAATATTTATGAAGGTACTACTATCCAAATCAATGAGGCCCGAGATATCACTTTCTCAACTTGAAAGAAAAAAATTCTATCCTGACTATTCAACCAATGTCATACCACCAATGAAATAATCAACACAAGCTACATCGCCACAACTTCAATGTCATGGTTTTTGTAACATTCCAAGTTTTTTTAAAAGTAAACACTATGTTCGATAACATACATGATACGTCACATCGAGTTTAAATGAACAACTAAATATTATCATATAAATGTTACCTTTAAACTAGCCATTAGAATGACAAGAACAAACAATATTAAATGAATTATGAAAATATGGTTTACACATGTATAATTAATTCTTTCATGACCAATTAATTATAAATGAATGTAAAACCTTTTTTAAAATAAAAGAAAATGGTTTTCTTAAAAACTATGTAAATGTGTAAAAGTATGTTTTTATACTAATAAATAAACAAATCACTCTTATTGGATTATATTAATGATATATATATATATATAATATTCAATCTAATGTTTAATATGATATTTATGTGTTTTCTATGCATGATATATGAACAAATCCAATTTTACACATAAAACAAGTATTTTTCAAAAAAAGTAGTTTTGCCACCTTTTGATGATACACCTATTTTAAATATAGTTTTTAACACTTTTATAAATTCTATTTGACAAAATAAACTTCTTCTTTGAAAGCGGAGTATCAAAAATTACTTTGGATGAACTTTTGGTATTTTTCGGATATGTTTCATGTTTTAATGAATAGTAAAAAAAAATACTACATTTTAATTGAAAATAGCTTTTTCATCAAATTTATTTATTGTGTTAAATTATATATATATTTGAATGGTTTTAAAGTATAAATAGATCATGGTTTTATCAGTTAATACAATATAGTTCATTATAATCAAATTTCACATTGAAATTGAATATAAAATTATATTGAACTTTTGAACGTTTTTACTTTAAAATCCGTTTTCTCGATCCGTCAACGAGATTAATTTTAAATTAATTACTACACTTTATGTGTTTTGATTTTTGAAAAATGGATTCCATATTTGGAATCAGTAGTTCCAAATTATGTAAATTGGTTTATTTTATTTTTGGGCATATGAATAGTGACAAGTAATTTTTTTAATTATCGCGATTAAGAGTAAATCGGGTAATTAAAGGTAAAAATAATATTATAAATATTATAAAACTACCCTAACACTTAACATAATTTTATTGGATGAGTATTTTGCATCTCTAAGCATTAAAGGATTAGTTATGAAACCATTTATTCCATTTTTGGATGAGAATATAACCTTTATAATATTATATTCGAAGGAAAGCCAATTTTATCATTTTTTTGTTTTTAACAAGTAAAATATTTTTACCAAGTTTTTATTGATTAAATTCAACTTAAATTTTCTATTTCCTTTAAGTTGATCTAACATCAGTTAAGATGTATGAATCATTATAATTCACTCTCACCACATTTTATGATATGTCGTGTAGATATTGAAAGTAAATAAAAGCATAATTTTTTTTATAAGGTTCAACCTTAATGTGAGAACCTATTCCTTATCGTGTAGACTCCCATCAAGTCACAAATTTTCCACTAATATTTTATTATCAATACAAGTAGTGTGTGAAGTTTTTATCCTTAACTCACAGTGTGCATCCATCACACTAAGTCTTCCGACTTCAAATAGTAACTTTAATAAAGAATCTTACTTTGTTAGATTTTTTTACGTCTTAATGCAGATGATTGTTATGTTGGATTATGGATAAATTAATGAGGGTGGATTAATGATGAACAATTTTTACATTTTTTTTGTAAGACGCTTATACTATTGATG
Organism: Viscum album; assembly: GCA_963277665.1. NCBI lineage: Eukaryota > Viridiplantae > Streptophyta > Magnoliopsida > Santalales > Viscaceae > Viscum > Viscum album. The sequence goes on from OY728157.1 coordinate 870,944,027, forward strand.
AAGCTATTTATGTTCAATTCATCTTTTTTATGTGTAAAAAGGTAATAAAGTGATACATTATATATCAATTTTTACATGGCTTACCCATAAGAGGGAATCACACAAAATTCATACAAATCACACAAAATTCATTAATATTATGAAATATATTTATAATAGGGAATGAATCATCCTTTACCCTAAATGATTTGTATCATGGTATTTCAACAAGCACTCCGTATGTTTCACAATATAATAACGTCTCATTTAAAATGAAAAGATCAATTGCCTTTGATGATTTGCATCATGGTTTTCCAACAAGTATTCCACTTATTTCACAATATAAGAACACCTCATTTAAAATGAAAAGACCACCATTTGAATTTTGGACATATTTGCATCGATATTGATATCTCCTCTTATTGTGATGAGTCTTGAACAACATTTAAGAGATCCAATTCCCTATAGACAAAATGAACTATCATGTAAAAATCACCCACTCGCTGTCACCTCTATAGAATTATTTTCATAATTATAATCTCTTTGTATTCCCACTATCACTTCTAATTGCCACACCATGATTTGTCACAAAAACCTCTACCCTCATATCATTTCTTTATCATTGTCGATTTACTTGGTCAACATAACAATTACTCCTTAATCTACCTATTGTAACAATTTCTCTAGTTGTGTTGATTTTCAATAGTTAACTCTAGTTCCAATATTTTTTATAATTATCTATTAATGATTTAAAATTACACTTTTCAGGTTGGGTTGAGTGAGAACCTTAGGCACCGGGGTATATAGAGGAAGTTGGTGGTCCAGAGGTTTAAAATTTTTCATTACCGGAGTGACAAAACTACGTCTTCTTAGACGATCTAAGCCCTGGTAGAGGTATGATGATTTCATGTGTATTTCGTAAGCACAAAAATTAAACTGAATGGTTATCTTGTTTGAATCGAAGTGCGCTTGACAATAACTCGTCATCGGTGACTATTGTTTGAAGGATTTGAAGTCGAACCCCTCTAGACCATCCACACACGCTTCAAGAATCTACGCGATCATCATTCTTCAAATTTTGGGTGCTGGCGCGGAGGCCCGATGAATCCTTTAGCGCCGTGACGATCGCCTCGATCTCATCCCTTCGATCCGTCGAAGACGTTCTTGGATCAATCACTCAGAGAGGGACTTTCTCTCTCTAGGAAGCAGGGGGAGAGAGAAACTCTCATTCTAAGTGAATGAATAGTCTCTAAATAAATGCCTCTCTTATACTTTTATAGCGGGTGACACAAATACCCAGAAAGTGTTTCCTGACTCCAGGAAGTAAAATGCTCACTAAATAAGCAGTAAATGACACATTATGACGAACTAACTGTGTCATTAACGACATTTATATTTTATCACCTCCTTATAAAATAATAAATATATTACGTGGTAAAACCCGAGTTATTAACTCAACTCAAAATTCCCACAATATTAAATGAATCTTGAATAGTAAAATAATATTCATTTTTATAATATTTAATGTATTCACATAAATACAATGTGAATAATTTTAATAAATAAATACAACCTAATTATTCTATACTCAAATAAAAATGAATTTATTTATTCATCAATGATCGATTACTTGGACAACTCTCGGACCCCATGGTGGGTCCCACCATGTCCTATATACATATTCATCAGAATATGACAGATTCTTGAATACATTATTGTGTGTGACCCTCTAGACCCTTAGCTCAATAGTAGTTAATATCATTCACAGACCAAGACCGGAGTCTAGAAACCCATCAAGACCCCAAAAGAGATAAAGAATAGTCATACTAACGACAATCATCCTACAAATATGTATTATGTAATATAATCTCTTTATCTCATGATATCTCATAAAACATGACGCACACTTGCATCATCGTCCATTCTTACTTTATTATTTGTTGATCTAACTGGAAAAACTTACATTCTACTACCTTAGCCAAAGATTTATGAAGGAACTTCTATCCTGATCAACTAGGCCCGAGATATCACTTTCTCAACTTGGAAGTAAAAAATTCTATCCTGATCATTCAACCAACGTCATACCACCAATGACACACTCAACACAAGCTACAACACCACGAATTCAATGTCGTGGATTTTGTAACATTAATTTTTTTAAATTAAACACTATGTTCGATAGCATACATGATACGCCACGTTGAGTTTAAACGAAAAACTAAATATTATTATATAAATGTTACCTTTAAACTAGCCATTAGAATGAAATGAAGGAACAATATTAACTGAATAATAAAAATATGGTTTACAAATGTATAATTAATTCTTTGGTTACCAATTAATTATAAATTAATGTAAAACCCCTTTTAAAATAAAAGAAAATGGTTTTCTCAAAAACTATTTAAATGTACAAAAGTATGTTTTTATACTAATAAATAAACAAATCACTCTTATTGGATTATATTAATGATATATATATATATATATAATACATTCAATATAATGTTTAATATGGTATTTATGTGTTTTCTATACATGATATATGAACAAATCCAATATTACACATAAAACAAGTATTTTTCAAAAAAGGTAGTTTTGCTACCTTTTGATGGCACACCTGTTTTAAATATAATTTTTAACACTTTTATAAATTATATTTGAAAAAATAAACTTATTCTTTTAAATAGGATTATAAAAAATTACTTTGGATGAACTTTTGGTATTTTTATGATAAGTTTCATGTTTTGATGAATAGTGAAAGAATACTGTATTTTAATTGAAAATAGCTTTTTCATCAAATTTATTTATAGTGTTAAATTATATATTTGAGTGGTTTTAAAGTATAAATAGATCATTTTTTATCATTTAATACATTATAGGTCATTAGAATAAAATTTCACTTTGAAATTGAATATAAAAATATTATGAACTTTTGAACGTTTTTACTTTAAAAACCCGTTTTCTCGATCCGTCAATGAGATTAATTTTAAATTAATTACTACACCTTCTGTATTTTGATTTTTGAAAAATGGATTCCATATTTGGAATCAGTGGTTCCAAATTATGTAAATTGGTTTATTTTATTTTTGGGCATATGAATAGTAACTAGTAATTTTTTTAATTATCATAGTTAAGAGTAAATCAGGTAATTAAAGGTAAAAATAATATTATAAATATTATAAAACTACCCTAACACTTGTCCTAATTTTATTGGATGAGTATTTCACATCCCTAAGCATTAAAGGATCAGTTATGAGGCCATTTATGGAATTTTGGATGAGAATATAACCTTTATAATATTATATTCAAAGGAAAGTCAATTTTATAATTTTTTTGTTTTTAACAAGTAAAATATTTCTAACAAGTTTTTATCGATTAAATTCAACATAAATTTTCTGCTTCCTTTAATTTAATCTAACATCGGTTAAAATGTATGAATCATTATAATTCAACCTCACCACTTTTTCTGATATGTCATGAAGATATTGAAAGTAAATAATAACATACAAAAAATTTTATAAGGTTCAACCTTAATGTGAGAACCTACTCCTTATCATGTAGACTCCTACCGAGTCATAGATTTTCCACTAATATTTTATTATCAATACAAGTAGTGTGTGAAGTTTTTATCCTTAACTCATAGTGTGCATCCCACACACTAAGTCTCCTGACTTCAAATAGTAACTGTGATAAAGAATCCTACTCTGTTATTTTTTTTACGTCATAATGCAGATGATTGTTATGTTAGATTATGGATAAATTAATGAGGGTGGATTAATGATGAACAATTTTTACAATTTTTTTTACAAGCCTCTTATACTATTGATGAAGCTATTTAAGTTCAATTTATCTTTTTTATGTGCAAAAGGTAATAAAGTGATACATTATATATCAATTTTTATATGGCTCACCCATAAGAGGGAATCACACAAAATTCATACAAATCACACAAAATTCACTAATATTATGAAATGTATTTATAATAGGAAATGAATCATCCTTTACCCTTAATTATTTGTATCCTGGCCTTTCAAAAAGCATTCCACATGTTTCACAATATAAGAACATCTCATTTAAAATGAAAAAACCACTTTACCTTGATGATTTGCATCATGGTTTTCCAACAAGCATTCCACTTATTTCACAATATAAGAATGCCTCATTTAAAATGAAAAGATCACCATTTTAATTTTGGATGTATTTGCATCAATATTGATATCTCCTCTTATTTTGATGATTCTTGAATAACATTTAAGAGATCCAATGCACTATAGACCAAATGAACTATCACGTAAAAATCACTCACTCACTATGACCTCTATATAATTCATTTCATAATTATACTCTCTTTATATTCCCACTCCCACTTCTAATTTCCACATGATGATTTGTCATATATAAATCTACCCTCATATCATCCCTTTATCATTGTTGATTTACTTGGTCAACAAAACAATTACTCCTTAATATACCTATTGTAACAGTTTCTCTAGTTGTGTTGATTTTTCAACAGTTAACTCTAGTTCCAATATTTTTTATAATTATCTATTAATGATTTAAAATTACACTTTTCAGGTTGGGGTGAGTGAGAACCTTAGACACCAGGGCACATGGCGGAAGCTGGTGGGCCAAAGATTTAAAATTTTTCATTACCAGAGCAATGAAACTACGTCGTCTCTAATGAATCGACCCCCGGTAGAGGTATGATGATCTCATGTGTATTTAGTAAGCACAAAAATTAAACCGAATGGTTATCATGTTCGAATTGAAGTGAGCTTGACAGAAGATCGTCACCGGTGACTATTGTTCGAAGGATTTGAAGTCGAACCCCTCCAGATCATTCACAATGCTTCAAGAATCTATGCGATCGCCATTCTTCGAATTCTGGGTGCTGGCACGGAGGCCTGAAGAATCCTTCAGCGTCGTGACGATTTCCTCAATCTCGTCCCTTCGATCCATCAAAGACGTTCTTGGATCGATCGCTCAGAGTGATACTTTCTCTCTCTAGAAATTGGGAGAGAGATAAACTCTCATTTTAAATGAATGAATAGTCTCTGAATGAATGTCTCTCTTCTACTTTTATAGTGGGTGACTCAAATACTCAGAAAGGGTTTCCCGACTCCTGTAAGTAAAACGCTCACTAAATAAGTAGTAAATGACTCGTAATGATGAACTAACTGTGTCATTAATGAAATCTATATTTTATCACCTCCTTATAAAATAATAAATATATTACATGGTAAAACCCTATAACCTCCTGACCTGAACAACCACCCAAACAATTCTAAATAGGTTGGGTGTTAGTGACATTGGGTGCAGGTCCCCAAACTCCAAAGGATGTCGACTATCAGTGAGGGTGTAAATTGGTATAGTGGGGAGGCTATACCCTCTGGGAAAGAGGAAAAATAAAGTATTGGTCTGAGTATACTATAAAATAAGAGACTATGCAGGCTCGAACCAGACCCACATAGTGTAATCAAAATCAATAGTAGATAAACTAATAGAAGCAATATAGAAACAAGTGCAGAGGAATGTAACAAAACAGCATGCTGAAACCACTTGTAACAACTACTAGAATAGACAAGTCCTGCATCCTTAACAAGTTAAGATATAAAAAGGGCGACAATGGCTAACCAACATCAACTACAATAAACAAGGTAAGCATGATGTTACTAGAAAGAAATAAAAACAAAGTAAATTCTATCTAGGCATGACTTCAGGGTCCATACCAAATATCCATGCAACAGCTAATACGATTTAGCTCCTGAAGCTAGTCTATTTCTTGCACTTAAATCCATAAAGTCTACACGCATCCTGAAGGGCCCATGTAGGGTGTGAGACAAATCTTAGTAGGATACCACCCAATGGTTCATACCTAGTATAAGTGTTTAAGTAGGCATGCCTCCATAAGAAACATAAACAACGCGATGCACAAAGTAAACACAACCTCCATAGGTGCTTAGTAGCCACCATGGAGTATCACCTGCTTCGACCAATGCCGAAATCTCAGTCACGTAACCTGGCACCATGTGCCTCCTGAAACCGCGTGTCTCAAGTATTGACGTCCTGAAGGCACACCCAAATAATAGAAACCCAACACCATGTGCCTCCTGAAACCTAGTGTCTCAAGTACCGACATCCCGTAGGCACACCCAAATAGTAGTAACCTGACACCATGTGCCTCTTGACACCTCATGTATCAAGCACCGATGTCTCATGGGAACGACCAAACAATTTGAAGGCTCCTCACCTTCCACATGGCTTCCACAACAAGCACCCCCAAACCATATTCACCTAACCACAACTATGGGGGCCTCTACCCATACGAGTAGTCAAAACCACCTCATCATAGAGTCATCTATGTGCACACGACCCAAATCGTAGGTGAGAGGCAATCACCAAATATAAAACCCAAGCCAAAATACCTCTGACACCTCATGTCCCTGCGACCATGTCGCTCAAGAATCCGATGGCCTTGCCATCCACGTAACCCGGTCCATGCTCAACCTGACAGTTACACTGCCTCAATCCGACATCTACGACACCCAATCCCATGGTCAAATTCACCCAATACATCCCGGGACATGCCCAACCTATGATCAACATCACTAAAAAGTCTTCGGGTCACACCCAACACAATCCCAAGGGTTACAACATATGCAATTTAGCAATTACGCATTTATCACATTAATCAATTCACTTTAAATAGGAAAAACAATCTAAACAGTTGATTTGCACTAGCCCAACGGCTATCACACATCATTACTAAGGTATTGAATGCCTTTAAATAGCGTAATCATGCTTTACCAGATTAAACATACCAGTTTTAAACAAAGAAAACCAATTATAAACATTTTGGCACCCCTGGCCAAAATGTCCCAATGAGCGACAACCTCTCGCCTAGCCCCACTCAAGCAATTCAGGAAATAGGGCATGCCCAGAGGCATCCCATGGGTCTAACAATTAATTCAATATGCTATAGTAGATAAAATGGGTCCCACTCAAAAATACCTGAAGATGCACCAAAGGTTGCACCACCCAAATGTCCATAAAAACACAAAACATGGTATGCACCACCTACCTCAAACTAGCACAATGATCCTCCTCCAGTATCAGCCTCTAATTCGATCTAAAACATGGTAGATCTACTCAATGATCATAAACTCTCAAACTCACATAACTTGGTTGAGAGAAGAAATTGCGAAGAATAGATCAAGAGGAATCAAGGCCTTACTAAGGGGGTTCCAATGGATCAAATGGTGTGCGAAACAGAGTTCATACAGACAATCAGAAGGGGTTTCTTCCTCTAGCGCTGCTCCTCACTCAAACTCATTGAGGGTTCTGCCTAGAAACATAAAATGAGGCTATTTACCATTTTAATGAAAAAATACATGATGTGTATATATGAGTACACGCCATGTGTATCATTTTACTGTTCCTAAGATGTCTGAAATTTTGCCGAGGACCTGCCGACATGACTACATGACGTGTCCTTATTTTTTCCCCTCTAACTTGCCGACATACCCACACGCCATGTATATCCCCCATACACGGCTAGACTACACGGCGTGTACTAAGAGTAAACGGTGTGTACCTGGTTAACATCTCTATCCACCCAACACGCCTACATGCCATGTATGGCCTTCTCACACGGTAAGGGTACACAGTGTGTACTGGGAAGTACATGGCGTGTAACCTGGAAATTTGCAGAACAACCCAGTTTTCCCCTGTTATCTCAAAAACAACTCAAAAGTAGAAAGAAAAGAAACCCATACCTTAAATTAAGAACCAAGTTCTTACAAACTTCTCCCCTTAAAGAAATTTGTCCCTAAATTTCCTTTCTAAGGGTGGTAAAGAAAACTCAAGACCAATATAGCCCAAAATCAAATCAAACAAAGGTCCAATGACCTATTTACGGACTCATGGTTCTCCTGTGATGCCTTGTTAGCCCTGCACCTCATCAGGTGCTCTTATGTTGTTCCCAACACCCAAATGTATCCCACATCACATCGATGTCCGCCTCCATGAGGTCCTGCATCCCATGGATGCTCAAAACAAAACCTGGTTCCATGTATCTCAAGTAACCCTCTTCCTTGATGCTCCAATTCCCATGACACCTCAAGTAACCCGCATCCTCAATGCCCCGATGCCCAAGGCACCTCAAGTAACTTGCATCCTCGATGCTCCTAATGCCATGCATATCATATATATAAATAAATATATCACGCACTCAAAATGGTTCCAATCCCATTGACCAGTGTCTAGTTAGTCCAAATAAACCCTATGCACCTTGTGTACTCAAAAAAGACATGCCTCAACAGGCCATGCCAAAAAGAAAACAAGAAAATCACAACCACACTCACGGTGTACCTCTGACCATCATCGACTCACCAGTCTGCTAAGCCTTTGGTAGGTCCACAATGTGCACCTAGCCTGATGTATGACTACCTAATGCCTGACCTCCCTGCGATGCTTCTCCAGTAACCAACCACTGACCCCTCAGCTGGGCCCCACTGTCTCTGACACATCCTCCACGTGTAGCTGAGCCTCGGCTCCCGACCTCGCATGTTTTTGTGTTAATTGTTAAATTTCTTGCTTAGTTTCTTAAAATTTAAAAACACAATTCATGAATCATATTAAGTGAATTAAAGTAGGTCAATGATTCAAAATAATTAAATGAATAGGGTAGAAGATAGATCGATTACTAAAAGACTACTCTTCCATGGGTGGCGTAATCATCGTAGAAGCGTTTTGCATGTGCAAAGGTTTATAATGGGTATAACCCAATAACGCTTCTACTCAAGAATTCCAGCCCAAAGAGGAAGATTAAGAGAAGAATAAATTTAAACAAAACAGAAGAAAAGAGAAGAAATAAAAGAAGAACAATAAAGTTTATTACACAAATGAAAACATTACAAAATGAAGAAGAGAATGAGGCTTCGATGAGGGGATCCTTGCTTCAAGAGATACCCCTCTTACAATGGTTGGAGAATTTGGGTGAAAAAAATTCTCCTCTTCCTCCAATCTCCCAATACACGTCCCAACCCCTCCAAATGAGAAAAACTCCAATTTATATAGGGGAGGTGAGGAGAGGTTACAAGTGGTTTCAAGTGTGAATGTGGAAATTCGTCCAAATATTTTAATGCAAATTGCACCGCCCATTTGACCACCAAAACGCGTGAATTGGCCGGCCTTCCAGAAGGATAAAATGTGTGGATATGGGTCCTCTATCTTCTATACAAATTTGGTCTCAATAAAAGCCTATATGTAGGAGTTATGGCCGAAATATAGAAGCTTCTCCATTCTGACGAGTCCAACCCAACTTTGACTTCATGGCTAATTTTGAACAATATAATGCACTCTTTAGCTTTAGTGTCATGAATAAAAGTTGTAGATAATTATGTTAGGAACACTGTTACAAAATTTAAAATTCAAATAATAAATATAAAAATATTTAGCTTCGAAATACTACAGTGAACTATAAAGGGTAAAACTGGAATTTTCATCAAATATTCAAATGAATGATCTAATCCCAAATATTTTATAAATAAACATATTTAACACAATGTGAGGAAATTATATCATTTATTATCAATAAAATATTCAATAAAATAGTTTTTTATCAACTCTCCCACACTTACCCTTTTGCACACCTGGGCAAAACCTCATATCAAGTAAACATCAACATCAAATCAAAACCAATTTTAAAACACATATCCCTGAGATCGATCAATTTCCCACCAAGAATCAAAAGATATCATGCCTCATAAAAAACCTTATTTCAAGTTCTCTATTTATATCATTCAATATATTTCCACTTCATTTATCCTCCCATGCACAAAACACTTACCTCGCTTGAATTTTCTCTCATCACTCAAATATCATTTTTTTTCAATGTCTTTCTCATCCAAACTCATACAAGGGTCACCATAGGCTTGATAGATTCCTTCATCGCTACCCGATATGAGTCAAGGACATATGTTTATCATGAAGACTTTTCAGGGTTGTTCTGTGGCTTTCGGTTGGTAGGATTAAGATGTGAAAAACTCTGAGGCTGAATGAGGAGGGATTGACTCTTTTGAAGCAAAATTGCATTAATCTAATTTTCACTTAAATATGGTCTTCTCCTCAATCCCCATAGTATCAATTCAACTCCATCATCATGAAAAGTCATGAAAGGTTTACACCATTCATCATTTCAGCATCAAAAATTTCAGTCATCTCAAACATGATTTTATTGAAAGCTCCAGATGGGCACAACTTTCCACCTCAATTAGAAGCTCCAGAAAAGGAACAGATTCACTTGTCATGAAAGCTCCAGAAAAGGCACAACTTTCAATATAATGACTTTCTTTAGCAGCAAACACATCTCTTCAGAATTTAATTTTCCACCCAAAGTATCACAGAATGTGGTGGCAAAACACAAGACAACTCCCCCCACACTTAAGCTCAACTAGATTATGCAATTTCACTTCAAGAGTTGGTCGGATAGAGAAAATTGGCTTGTAATGTGGCTAACCTAACAGGATGTGCATGGCTTCTAAGGGATACAAGGATTAAATATTCAAGGTAGACCATTATAAAAAAGGATTCTTTGAAATAGGGGCTTTAATACCAAACAAATGCCTCAATCATTTAAACATAATTAACTCAAACCCTCAAGTTTTGATAGGAATAGATCAAATTCTGGTTAAATCAAGTATGGTTTGGTTCTCTCAAGAAGTGAGGTGAATGTAAATAATATGAAAATAATGGTTTAGAAGCCTCACTGGAAAGTGATTTCAAATATAAAGACAGTGAGATTGGCATGGGATTCAAAATTCAGCGTACTTTTCATGAAATTACTAAATATTTGAACTTGAAAAAAAGTCATTTCAGCATTCATTTAAGCTTAGTTTCAAGGGGTAAATTGTTTAACTCATTGATATGGATTTAAAAATGGTGATGAGAATCATTTCAGCCCAAAATTTTCAAAAACACACAGAAAATTGTAAAATAAACACACAAAATTTGAAAAACACACAATTTTTTTTTGGTTTTTTTTGAACAGGAAAACAATTGAAATTACTAAACTAAAAGGTTCTCTCCCCCACACTTAAAATATTGCATTGTCCTCAATGTGAACCTATGAGATGATATATGCACATGAAATACAGAATTTTTAAATAGGACAAATAATATAAAAGTGAAAGGGTTAGGAACAGCCTGATGTGCTCAAGTGATGATGGGGTCATGTAGTGTGATAAAATCCACTGCATCAGTAGGAAGTCCCTCAATGTATCTCTTCAAACGTTGCCCATTAACTGTAAAGCTATTTTCAGTGTCCTCTTGTGTGATATCCACTACACTATAAGGAAAAACATTAGTCACAACATAAGGACCTAACCATCTGGAATGCAACTTACCAGGCATCAGCTTCAGTCGTGAACTATAGAGAAGGAATTTCTCTCCAACATGAAACTCCCTTTGTTGGATCATTTTGTCATGAGCTGCTTTTGATCTTTCCTTGTAGAGCCTTGAGTTCTCATATGACGATAATATAATCTCCTCAAGCTCTTGAATTTGCAGCTTCCTTTGGATTCCAGCTTGGTCCAAATCCATGTTGCATTTCTTTATAGCCCAATAAGCCCGATGCTCGACTTCCACTGGGAGATGACATGCTTTCCCAAAAACAATCTGAAATGGGGACATACCAATGGGGGTCTTGTATGCTGTTCTATAAGCCCACAATGCATCATCCAAGCGCTTGCTCCAATCCTTCCTATTTGGCTGCACGGTTTTCTCCAAGATTTGTTTCAACTCACGATTTGAAACCTCAGCCTGGCCATTTGTTTGGGGGTGGTATGGTGTTGATGTTTTGTGTGTCACCCCATACTTTCGAAGGAGGGAAGCAAAATTCCTATTGCAAAAGTGTGTCCCTTGGTCACTGATGATGGCCTTTGGTACTCCAAACCTGCAAAAAATCTGTGCTTTGACAAAGTCCACAACAACATGAGAATCATCAGTCCTGGTGGCCTTGGCCTCCACCCATTTACTCACATAATCAACAGCAACCAAAATATACAAAAATCCAAATGAACTAGGAAAAGGACCCATAAAATCAATGCCCCATACATCAAAAATCTCACAGAATAGTATGGGTTGTTGGGGCATCTCATGTCTCCTAGAAATGTTCCCAGTGTGTTGGAAACGAGAGAATGACTTACAAAACACATGGGCATCATGGAATAATCTAGCCCAATATAATCCAAAGTCCAAAACCTTCCTAGCTATCCGTTGGGGTTCAAAGTGTCCACCACAATCAAGTGTATGACAGAAATGCAAAACAGACTCAAACTCATGATCGGGAACACACCTCCTAATGACTTGGTCACTACACATGCGCCATAAGTATGGATCATACCAAACATAAAATCTTGACTCACTCTTTAATTTTTGGACTTGATGTTTCTTTAAATTTGCAGGGATTTTAGAAGAAACAAGGTAGTTAACTAAATCAGCATACCAAGGATGCGTACCTGAGATGGTATAGAGATGCTCATCAGGGAAAGTGTCCCGAAGTGGTACCTGATCCAAGGTGTCATCCTCTAGTGTGTGAGTAAGCCTACTCATGTGGTCTGCCACCATGTTTTCTGACCCCTTTTTGTCCTTTATCTCGATGTCAAACTCTTGAAGAAGGAGCATCCAACGAATAAGTCGTGGCTTTGCATCTGGCTTCTTCAAGAGGTACCTCAAAGCTGCATGGTAAAAAAAAACAACTACTTTAGAGCCCAATAAATATGAACGGAATTTATCTAAAGCAAATATGATAGCAAGAAACTCCTTTTTCGTGGTTGTGTAGTTTGATTGGGCTGAATCTAGTGTCCTCGATGCATAAGAGATCACATGTGAACGTCCCTCCACCCTCTGAGATAAGACAGCTCCAACCGAGAAGTTGGAGGTGTCACACATAAGCTCAAATGGAAGGTCCCACCGTGGGGGCTGTATGATTGGTGGAGTGGTCAGACACTTCTTCAGCTCATCAAATGATACCCTGCATGAATCATCAAAATTGAAGTCAATATCTTTTTGAAGCAATCGAGATAAGGGTAGAGCGATCTTACTAAAATCTCTGATGAAGCGTTGATAAAATCCAGCATGCCCAAGGAATGATCGAACATCACGCACACATGTAGGATATGGGAGGGATGAAATAATGCCTACCTTAGATTTATCAACTTCAATGCTATGTTGTGAGACTATATGACCTAAGACAATTCCCTTTTCGACCATGAAATGACATTTTTCAAAATTTAAGACCAGATTCTTCTCAATACAACGATGCAACACATCACCCAAACTAGAGAGACATTCATCAAATGAGGACCCATAAACTGTAAAATAATCCATAAATACCTCTATGAAGGTCTCAATGAAATCTGAGAAAATACTCACCATGCATCTCTGGAAGGTACCTGGGGCATTGAAAAGTCCAAATAGAATCCTTCGGTAGGAAAATGTGCCAAAGGGACAGGTGAATATAGTCTTCTCCTGATCCTCTGGAGCTATAGGAACCTGAAAATATCCAAAAAATCCATCCAAGAAACAATAGTGTGTTTTCCCAGCTAGTCTCTCAAGCATTTGATCAATAAATGGGAGGGGGAAATGGTCCTTACGAGTGGTCTGATTTAGTTTCCTATAATCAATACACACACGCCAACTGTTTTGCACCCTCATTGGAACTAAATCATCTTTCTCATTTTTAACAACAGTAAAACCAGTTTTCTTAGGCACAACCTGAATTGGACTTACCCACTGAGAATCTGAAATGGGAAATATTATACCTGCCTCGAGCAATTTCTCAACTTCTTTTTTAACAACTTCCAGGAGGGTGGGATTGAGTCTCCTTTGTGGCTGTCTCACCGGTTTAGCCCCATCCTCCAAGAGAATCCTATGCATGCAAATGGAGGGGCTAATACCTGATATGTCTGCCAATGTCCAACCAATTGCCCTAATGTTATCTCTCAAAAGATTCAAAAGTTTTTCTTCATGTTCAAAAGAGAGATTGTTAGCAATTATGGCAGGTAATCTATCACCACTGAGCAAGTATGCATATTTGAGATTTGGGGGCAATGGCTTGAGTTCCAATGTAGGTGGGTGATGTATGGATGGAGAAATTGATGCAACAGACATATCTGCACAATAAACATCAGTATCAGAATAAAAATCATCACAATCAGAGAATAAAGCACCAAATCCATCAGCATACTCAATAGCCATGTCATAATCAGAGTTCACATGATCAAAATTAGAATATGATTCTATTTCAAAATCAAATCTTAGAGAGTATTGTTCCTTAAAAACGAGTGTATAAGTATTCTTATACATTAAACTAGAACCAATACTCATAATCTCCCTAAGCATAGGACAATCCAATTCCATGATGTTTTTACTTGGTGGTTCAAAATGAGAGATAACAAAAGCAGAATGGTCCTCTGAGGGGTACTTCATGGAATCCATAACATTAAATATCACAACTTCATCTCCAAACTCCATGTAAAGTGCACCCTCATTGACATTTATGATAGTTTTTGCAGTTTTGAGGAAGGGTCTACCTAATATAATGGGGGCATGAGAACTTACCTGATCATCCTCCATGATAAGCACATAGAAGTCTGTTGGAAAGATCATGTCTCTTACCCGAACAAGTACATCCTCAAGAACTCCCGCTGGATATGTCGCAGCTCTATTCGCCAATTGCACCACTACTCTTGTTGGCTTCAACTCACCAACCTGTAAGGAAGAGAATACAGAGTGAGGCATCACATTTATTGAAGCTCCTAAATCACAAAGAGCATCAAAGAAGTGCAACTCCCCTATGCTACATGGGATGGTGAATGTCCCGGGATCCTTGCACTTTGTTGGCATTGCTAGAGTTAGTGTAATGAGTGCCAAGACATTCCTTCCAAGGTTGATCCTCTCATTTCCCTTGAGCCCTCTTCGATTGGTACAAAGTTCTTTTAAGAATTTCTCATACCTTGGAATTTGTTTAATGGCTTCAAGTAGAGGAATGTTGATCTCCACACACTTGAATGTGTCCAAAAACTCCTTTTGGATTGCTTCTTCAGCCATCTTCTTGGTTTGAACAACCCTGTTTGGAAAAGGAAGGGGTTTAGGAGGTACATCATCAATATTTTTCTTACCTTTATCTTTCTCCTTGGATTGCTCATCAGTTGGTATGGAATGTGGATTCTCTAGAGTAGAGGTGAATCCCGGTGGAATGGTAGGTCCAGATGTATCATTCATTTGCTTCCCACTTCTCAATGTGATGGCACTAACATTCCCCTTTGGATTTGGAGTGGGTTGGGAAGGTAGATTTCCAGAATTCTTACTCACAAGTTCATGGAGGGCGGTGGCAATCTGACTCATTTGAGTCTTCAACTCTCTCAGCTCCGAACCTTGACTCTTCAGCTCATTCTATTGATTAAGAACAATTTGTTTCAAAAGATCATCAGTGTTAGAGTCTACCTTGTGTCGGATATTCCCTTGTTGATGACTCGTTGATGTTTGAGCTTCGAATCTCCTTTGGGGTTGTTGGAAACCCTGTTGGTAAGGTGGAGGCTGCTGGAAGTTTGGTTGAAAAGGGGGCCTTTGTTGTTGTCCAGAGCCATACCTCATGTCTGACTGATCTTTCCACCCTTGGTTGTATACTGTATCAAACTTCTTTTGGGGATATGGTTGTTGTTGTTGCTGCTGAAATGGTCTCCCAGGCAACACTACTGCACAATCTTCTGTCTCTTGTAGTTGTGGGCAACAGTCAGTTGGGTGGCTTGTCTCAGGGCAAATGCCACATGTCCTTGAAGGAGGGGGTAGAGATGTCTTTTGTGCCAAAGCAATCTGCCTCACCATAGTGGTCAATTATTCTAACTTTGTATCAATCAAATGACTTTCAAGAGAAGAAGGACTTACTTGATGTACTCCTCGAACATGTGGTGTACCTCTATCACCGAATTGTTGAGAGTTTTGGGCCATTTTGTCGATCAATGCTCGTGCAGCTACTGGTGTCTTGTCCACCAATGCTCCTCTAGCTGCATCATCCACCATGATCCTCTCCATGGGTGTGAGTCCTTCGTAGAAGTATTGGACGAGGAGTTGCTCACTGATTTGGTGATGTGGGCAGCTTGCACACAACTTCTTGAATCACTCCCAGTACTCATACATTGACTCCCATTGTGCTTGCTTGATCCCCGATATCTCCTTTCGAATGGATGTGGTCCTTGATGCTGGAAAAAATCTTTGCAAGAAAAGACGTTTCAAATCATTCCAACATGTTACATCTTCAGGTTGCAAATAATACATCCAATCTTTTGCAGCTCCATCAAGTGAGAATGATAATGCTCTTAATTTGATTTGATCTTCAGAAACATTTATTTGTTTAAGGGTTGAGCAAACCACATTAAATTTTTTCAAATGTTTATTGGGATCCTCACCAGAGATTCCATGAAACTTTGGAAGTAAGTGAATTAACCCAGATTTTAGTTCAAAGTCCGATTCAAGATTTGGGTATGCAATACAATTTGGTTGATAGTTAACATCAGGTGCAACGAATTATCGAATGGTTCTATTAAGTTCATTTCCATTGTTTCCAGCCATTGGTTCCTCTTTTATGTTTTAATTTTAATTGCTTCCAATTTCAATGTTTCCAAAAGAGAGGAATTCACCAACTGGTTGAATATTAAAACTTCCCGTAGACTGAGAATTTCTGATTCGAGCCCTAAGGCTACGTTCAATCTCAGGGTCAAGATCTAAGAGATCTTTGGGATTAGTTCATGTCACAGATCAAATAAAAATGAAAAGAAAGAAAGTGGACCATAGTAAAATAAAAATGAGAAGTTTGAGTTGATGGTCCAAAAAGAAGTAGAAGAAAATAAAAGAAGAGGAAGAAAAATCAGATTGGGTACAGAAGGAAGAAAGAAGAAAGGAAGAGAATAAAATGTAAAATAAAATAAATACCTATAATTGGTTGAAATAATTACTTGCCTCCCTGGAAACGGCGCCAATTTGATAGAGCTCTGTTGTGGGCGCCCTCAAATGATTAGTGTGATTTTGGGGTACTTAGGTGCAGCAGAGTGGCTGACCAAGGTCGTCTCTCAAAGGAGGAAGTGAATTAAAACAACTTTTCGGAGGTATTATAGAAACAAAATAAAAGGGAATAAAAACACTACTTGAAAGTATGGGGGTGTTTGTTTATAGTTTATAAATCTAGAAGAAGTTTGCAGGAAGAAGATTTCATTTTTTTTGTTTTTAATTTTGAAATGAAGTTTCGATTAGAATGACACAACAAGAAGATGTTTTTTTAGAAATCTATTTTAAAAGGAGTAATCGATATAACTATACCTATTAAATCATTTATTAATCATTATAATTTAAATTAATATTCACTTAATTATGATCCCTTAATTTTTTAAATCCCGAACCCTACGAGAATTAACTTTACCACAAAGATGAATTGAATTTAACCTTAGACTAACTTCGGAACATGCAATCGCAGCACCCTACTTTGATTGATGTTCTAAGATTAGATTATGTTCATTGGTAAATTAAGGAACATATCCATTCTGGAAATGAGGATGAATTGTGTTTAGGGATTATATTTGAACTCTACAAATTTATCCCGTGTGGTCTTGTATTACCGATTAAGATCGCGCTCTCACAATTTACACAAAATCCCGACCTCGTGTGTTTTTGTGTTAATTGTTCAATTGCTTTCTTAGTTTCTTACAATTTAAAAACACAATTCATGAATCATATTAAGTGAATTACAGTATCTCAATGATTCAAAATAATTAAATGAAGAGGGTAGAAGATAGATCGATTACTAAAAGACTACTCTTCCATGGGTGGCGTAATCATCGTAGAAGCGTTTTGCATGTGCAAAGGCTTATAATGGGTATAACCCAATAACGCTTCTACTCAAGAATTCCAGACCAAAGAGGAAGATTAAGAGAAGAATAAATTTAAACAAAATAGAAGAAAAGAGAAGAAATAAAAGAAGAACAATGAAGTTTATTACACAAATGAAAACATTACAAAATGAAGAAGAGAAGGAGGCTTCGATGAGGGGATCCTTGCTTCAAGAGATACCCCTCTTAAAATGGTTGGAGAATTTGGGTGAAACAAATTATACTCTGCCTCCAATCTCCCAATGCACGTCACAATCCCTCCAAATGAGAAAAACTCCAATTTATAGAGGGGAGGGGAGGAGAGGTTACAAGTGGTTTCAAGTGTGAATGTGGAAATTCGTCCAAATATTTTAATGAAAATTACACCGACCATTTGACCACCAAAACGCGTGAATTGGACGGCCTTCCAGAAGGATAAAATGTGCGGATATGGGTCCTCTATCTCCTATCCAAATTTGGGCTCAATAAAATCCTATATGTAGGAGTTATGGCCTAAATATAGAAGCTTCTCCATTCTGACGAGTCCAGCCCAACTTTGACTTCATGGATAATTTTGAACAATATAATGCACTCTTTAGCTTTAGTGTCATGAATAAAAGTTGTAGATAATTATGTTAGGAACACTTTTACAAAATTTAAAATTCAAATAATAAATATAAAAATATTTAGCTTCGAAATACTACAGTGAACTATAAAGGATAAAACTGGAATTTTCATCAAATATTCAAATGAATGATCTAATCCAAAATATTTTATAAATAAACATATTTAACACAATGTGAGGAAATTATATCATTTATTATCAATAAAATATTCAATAAAATAGTGTTTTATCAGCTACCCTCACCCGGTACCGATCCCAAATCAACCCCGGACACCACCGTATGTCCTAGTCATTGCCTGCCAACTGTTTGAGAAGGCTTCTTACAGAACCTTCCCAGATGTCAGACCTATCCACACGCCCGACACTCCTTTGGAGGCCTATCACACTGTGTCCGAACATACCCCGACTGCCCACACTGAAAGCAAACCACTGATGAACTGCCATAGAGTGGTCTAGCTAAGTCCTTGGCCTGGCTGCCCTACTGGAACTCATCCCTACCTTGATTCCTGCTATCTGAACCATCACCTGAAGCCACCAACCTACTCAAACGAGATTTTTCTGTCAAGTTACCCTCGACTATGAGGGCCTGATTCACCATCTCTGAGAACAAGGTCAACCTGAAGATGTTTACCTGCACCTTAATGGCGCGTCTTAAGACATCCTAAAAATGCCTCACTCTCGAGGTGTCATCACTTACCATACCTGGTGAAAAGTGAGACAACTCAGTGAATGTAGATGCATAGTCCATGATGGACATGTCACCCCACTGGAGGATTAAGAACTTCTGAGCTCTCTATTCCCTCAACGTCTCTAGGAAAAAGTGTTTGAAAAACCTATCCTCAAAATCCTTCCATGCCAGTCCTTCCTGTCTGCGAGCCTGAACCTGCACATACCACCAATGATTTTTCAGTCCTCTCATCATGTATATTTCTAGCTTGACCCTCCACCCTGGAGGAATCTTGAGCTACTTGAAGATCATCTGCATGCTCTCTATCCAGTTTTTAGCTGCCTGTAGACCACCCTCACCCTGAAAAAGCAGCGGGTGTTGCGACTGAAAATCCCACATAAGATATTCCATAGAGGGATATGTACCCTATGCGCCTCTATAAGACACATACCAAACTAGATCGGAGCTGCTCGTCGAGCCATGACCTGAATGCTGCCAAACCCGGCTACTTCTCTGCCTGCACTAGATCCTGAACCTAATCCTGCCCCTAAGCCTATACCTGCGACTCATGCTCTACCTATCCCTCAGGTTTCTGAACCTGATCGTGCTCTTGCAACACTGTACCATAACCCACCTGACGTTCCATCAAGTCATTTAGGAGGAATTCACTGAATACCATAAATGTTCAGACAACCCACATATATAACAATATATATATAACACAGATAAGGAAAGTAGTAAAGAGACAACGCATAACAATTATCCTTACTCTCCCCCACCGCAACCATTCCCCATGACATCCCAGTCCCACGACCCCCTTACCTACCATCAACAGAGCCGAGTATCATAGTAATATCAGGCCACACCCATCCTGACAACCAGTGTTGCCTCAAACCAACGACCGAGTTGCCCAATCCTGGTGATCAACATCACCTTAGTCATAGTACTTACCTGCTCATACGATCCAGGCCCAATATCACGCCACATGAAATTTTACATAATTTAAATCATGACATATTACATTGCAACAAAAAAGAAATTTTATCAGGAGTTTCACCTTTCACATTTCAAAAGTATCTATAACATGACAATTTATATTATTCACATTATATTATCACTTCACAAAGAAAGTATGCAATTATGAAATTGAAATACCCTAAAAACGTGCCTATCAAAAATACAAGAAAACCTTCCTTTCCATACCAGGACAAGGTCCAATTCTCCCTTACCACACCGGGTCAAGGATAACATATCACAACCAATAATACCACACACCAAGTGAGCCACCAAGGTGGAAATCATATAAATAGTAATCTGAGAAAAATCAAAATTGTAATTCCCACCCAAGGTAACTTGGTCCATCCCTCATACCTGGGGCTGCAGACACCCAAGAATAATCTAGAAACCTAGTTCCAATAAAAACCTATCTCCATTATACCATATCCCAAATAGTAATCCAGCAGAAATAAAAGGCAATCTCAATCTCAATAGCAGCCAGTCAAAAGTTGCTACTAAATCCAAGCCAAGAAAACTTTTTTGACACCACTTTGTAACATCCCGACCTGAACAACCACCCAAACAATGATAAATGGGTTGGGTGTTACTTACCTTGGGTGCACCTCCCTGGACACCAAAGGTTGCTGATTAGAAGCGAGGGTGTAAATAGGTATATTGGGGAGGATATACCCTTTTAGAAGGAGGAAAAATAAGGTACTGGTCTGAGTATACTATAAAATAAGATATTCTGCAGACTTGAACCAAACCCACATAGAAGAAGCACAATCAATAGTAGATAAACCTGCAGAATCAATATAGAAACAAGTGCAGTGTAATGTAACAAAACAACATGCTGAAACCACTTGTAACAACTACTAGAACAGACAAGTCATGCACCCTTAGTAAGTCAAGATATAAAGAGGGAACCAATGGCTAACCAATAGTAGCTACAATAAACAAGGTAAGAATGCTGTTATAGTAAATAAAGAAAAATAAAGTAAACTCCAACTAGGCATGGACTCAAGGTCCATACCAAATCTCCATGCAACAGCTAATATGATCCAGCTCCTGAAGCTGATCTCTTTCCTGCACATAAATCCATAAAGTCTACATGCATCCCAAAGGGCCCGTACAGGGTGTGAGATGAATCTCAGTAGGATACCACCCAATGGTGCGTACCTAGTATAAGTGTTTAAGCATGCATGCTTCCATAAGAAAAGTAAACAGTATGATGCACAAAGTAAACACAACCTCCATAAGTGCTTAACAACCACCATGGAGTATCACCTGCTTCGTCCAACACCGGAATCTTAGTCACGTAACCTAGCACCATGTGCCTACTGACACTGTGTGTCTCAAGTATTGACATCCTAAAGGCACACCCAAGCAATAGCAACCTGACACTATGTTCCTCCCGACACCTCGTGTCTCAAGTACCGACGTCCCATAGGCACACCCAAGCAGTAGTAACCCAACACCATGTGCCTCCTGACACCCCGTGTCTCAAGCACCGATGTCCCGTGGTCACCCCTAAATAATTTGAAGGCTCCTCACCTTCCACGTAGCTTCCACGGTAAGCACCCCCAAACCATATTCACCTAAACGCAACTATGGGGGCCTCTACCCACATGAGTGGTCAAAACCACCTCATCACGAAGTTATCTATGTGCACATGAACCAAATCGCAGGTGAGAAGAAGTCACCAAATATAGAACCCAAGCCACAACACCTCTGACACCTCGTGTACCTGCGACCATGTCACTCAAGAATCCGATGACCTTTCCATCCATGTAACCCAGGTCGTGCCTAACCTGACAGTTATACTACCTCAATCCGACATCTACAACACCCAATCCCATGGTCAAAACCACCCAATACATCCCAGGGCATGCCCAACCTATGATCAACATCACTCAAAAGTCTTTGGGTCATTCCCAACACAACCCCAAGGGTTCCAGCATATGCAATTCAGTAATTTCGTATTTATCACATTAATCAATTTACTTTAAATATTCAAAACAATCTAAACAGTTGATTTGAACTAGCCCAATGACTATCACATAGCAGTACTGAGGTCTTAAATGCCTCTAAATAGTGTAATCATGCTTTACTAAATTAAACATACCAGTTTTAAACAAAGTAGAACAATTATAACCATTTTTTTCACCCTCGACCAAAATTTCCCAATGAGTGACAACCTCTTTCCCAGCCTTAATCAAGAAATTCAGAAAATAGGGCATGCCCAAAGGCATCCCATGAGTCTAACAATTAATTCAACATGTAATAGTAGATAAAATGGGTCTCACTAAAAAATACCTGAAGATGCGCCAAAGGCCGTGCCACCCAAATGTACACAAAAACACAAAACAAGGTATGCACCACCTACCTCAAATTAGTACGATGATCCTCCTCTGGTATCATCCTCTAATCCGGTCTAAAACACAGTAGATCTACACAATGATCATAAATGATCAAACTACCATAACTTGGTCGAGAGAAGAAATTATGAAGAATGGCTCAAGATGAATCAAGGCCTTACTGAGGGGGTTCCAATGGATCAAACGGTGTGAGAAACGGGGTACAAACAAAAAATCGAGAGGGGTTTCTTCCTCCGATGCTGCTCCTCACTCAAACCCATCGAGGGTTCTGCCCAGAAACATAAAATGAGGCTACTACCCATTTTAATGAAAAAATACATGGCATGTATATATGAGTACACACCATGTGTATCATTTTACTATTCCTAAGACGGCTAAAATTTCACTGAGGACCCGCCGACATGACTACACAATGTGTACGAGGCCATACACAATATATCCTTTGTTTTCCCCTCTAACTCACCGACATACCCACACACCATGTACATCCACCATACATAGCTAGACTACATGGAATGTAATAAGAGTACATGACATGTACCTGGTTAACATCTCTCTCTGGACAACATGCCTACACGCCATGTATGGCCTTCTCACATGGCAAGGGTACACGGTGTGTATTGGGAAGTACACGCCGTGTAACTCGTAAATTTCCAGAACTGCCTAGTTTTCCCTTTTATCTAAAAAAACTCAAAAATAGAAATAAAAGAAACTCATACCTTAAAGTAAGAACCAGGGTATTACAAACCCGAGTCATTAACTCGACTCAAAATTCCCGCAATATTAAATGAATCTTGAATAGTACAATAATATTCATTCTTATAATATTTTTCATGTATTCACGTAAATACAATGTGAATAATTTTAATAAATCAATCCAACCTAATTATTCTGTACTCAAATAATAATGAATTTATTTATTCATCAGTGATCGATTACTTGGATAACTCTCGGACCCCATGGTGGGGCCCACCATGTCCTATATACATATTCATCAGAATATGACAGATTCTTGAATACGTTATTATGTGTGACCCTCTAGAACCTTAGCTCAATAGAAGTGAATATCATTTACAGACCAAGAGCAGAGTCTAGTAACCCATCAAGACCCCAAAAGAGATAAATAATAGTCATACTACAAATATGTACTGTGTAATATAATCTCTTTATCTCGTGATATCTCATAAATAAGGATGAACACTTATGTTATCGTCTATTATTAATTTATTATTTGTTGATCTAATTGAAAAAACTTACCTTTGACTACCTTGGAAAAAGATTTATGAAGGTACTACTATCCTGATCAACTAGGACTGAGATATCACTTCCTCAACCTAAAAGCAACAAAATTCTATCCTGATTATTCAACCAATGTCATACCACCAATGACACACTCAACACAAGCTATATCACAATGACTTCAGTGTAATGGTTTTTGTAACATTCCAAGTTTTTTAAAAGTACACACTATGTTCAATAACATACATGATACACCACATCGAGTTTAAACAAACTAAATATTATTATATAGATGTTACCTTTAAACTAGCCATTAGAATGAAAATAATGAACATTATTAACTGAATTATGAAAATATGGTTTACACATGTATAATTAATTATTTTGGGACTAATTAATTATAAATGAATGTAAAAACCTTTTTAAAATAAAAGAAATTGGTTTTATTAAAAACTATGTAAATGTGTAAAAGTATGTTTTTATACCAATGATGGCCACAAATTTTAAAAAACTTGATGATGGAAGCTTTGAGGTTGCGGCTAATCTGAAAGCTTTACATTAGAGAGAACAAATGTGTAAGTACTCTGTACTCAGATGAATTTCTTACCTAAAAGGGGATAAACCGTGGACAGTGGGAGAACTCAAACCAAGAATCACCCACTTCTAGGGCACAAACAATTGGAAGCTGATCCCCATTAGAAAAGGGTATTTTTATATCATTTTACACTCATAAAAATAATTGGATCGAGACTGGAAATAAGGAAACTTACCGTCTCTATGATTGTAATGTAGTTCATTTTTCATAACCATATTTAATGAATTGATTCAAAAGTATGATTAATTTATAATAATGTTTATTATTCCATGAATATTATTTTGGATATGATGGACTAATGACCACTTTGATTATTGATGTCTTACCAAATCCATTTTGGACTCATATATCGAATACTGATAAAATGTCCGACATGAACTTAAATAATTAAGTAATTGTTATAAAATGATAATAAGTGATATAAAATGAATAATAAAATTTAAAAAGGTTCCCATTCAAGTAAATAATTGACCAAAGTTTATTATTTAGGAAGATACAAATTGTATGTGATGAGCCGACACAAGGTAAGAGACTTTCTTTTTGAAACCTCTTTTAAAGCCACTCTTTAAATCATTTTTACAAAATCCAACAAGAATGTTTTTTAAGATATAAATCATTAATGAAATTTCTCTCTTTAATGTTGATTTAATTTTTTTATGCTTCCTTTAAAAGTTACAATTTTATTTTTAAATAAAGTGTTTTCATTTATGAGTGCACGACTTTGTAAAAATGAAATTTGATTTTAAAAGTGGGAAAGTTATTATTCTTTTATGCATGATTTATATGTTGTGATTATGTTTTGGTTCTTGAGAATTATTTATGAGTATGGGTGGTTCCATGATAAACTAAGGGTGGGTGATTTCATGATAGCTCTCCAATGCATTGGGTAATGAGACAAATTTAATCTGTAGGGTTTCTCCTAAGATATTAAGGGAATATAATATTATGAGTATTCCAAATATAACAATGAAGGTTACTCCCTATATAGTCATAATAACTATAGTAAATTTAAGATTGATATGGAAAGGTTTCCACAAGTTACATTTATGTTTTATGTTAAATATATAGTTTTATAGGAATCTTATGATTTCATGAGGTAAGATAAAGAGATTATGATTTATGGTTGAAAATTATAACTTTGTGAAAATGTTTTCATGGGTTTAAAGGATTCATAAATTAACAGTTTCTTTCCTTCTTTTATGTCCTTTACTGAGATTTTTTTTCTCATTCCAATTAATTTTTTTTACAGGTCTTAAGATCAGTAAGGGAAAAGAAGATGTCATGATGAAATAATTGAAGATGTGTCTTGAAAATAATTCATGTTTTATTTTAAAAGGGTTTCCTTTGGTGGAAAAAATAAACACTGAGTATAAGTGTCCACATGTAATGTATGGGTCTACTT
Source organism: Viscum album (assembly GCA_963277665.1). NCBI lineage: Eukaryota > Viridiplantae > Streptophyta > Magnoliopsida > Santalales > Viscaceae > Viscum > Viscum album. Next base: position 870,969,829 of record OY728157.1, read on the forward strand.
TGTAAGAGTTTTTCCTAATTCCCTAAAACTCTAAACTGAAAAGACCCTCTGTAACATCCCAAGTAAGTAATGAATAATAGATATTTTTATCTATGTCTATTAATGAACTAGATAGTGTTTTAGAGGCTTAAAATGAAAATAAATCCAATCTTAAGCATGTAATACACTAATATTTTTAAAAGATTGTTTTACTGCCTTTTGATGACAAACCATTTTTAAATCTATATTTTGACAATTTTATAAGCTATGTTTGTCAAAATAAACTTATTCTTTATGATTGGGATATCAAAATTTACTTTGTGTGATTTTTTTGTATTTTTCTGACAATGTTCATTTTTTAATGAATAGTGAAAAATACTGCATTTTACATCAAAACTGCTTTTTAATATAATTTATTTATATGATTAGATTATCTTTTGAATTGGTCTTAAAGTGTAATCTGAATATATTTTTACCATTTAATCCAATGGTGGTCATTGGAATCAATTTCACTTTGAAATTAGACTTAAACTGGTGTCAATCTTTTGATACTTATTGTTTCATAAAAACACGTTATTTGCTCTGACAATGGGAATTAATTATTAAATTAATTAATGTGACTTATATGTTTTGAATTTTGTAAAATAGACTTCATTTTTGACTTCAGAATATCAAATATAGATTAGGGTGAAGTTTTGGTATTTTTCTGAAAAACTTCAATTTTTAATGAATAGTGAAACCACTAAGTGGTACTTATAAAAACTGATTTTCCATTTAAATGAAATTTTGCCACCTTTGTGTTTTGAATTTCAAAAATCCGACATACATGGTTGTCATTAAGAAGTAAAATGTGGTTCAATGAGATTAAAATAATTTTTTGGTGAATAGTAACTTATTAAGTTTTTAATCGCGATTAGTGGTAATTAGTGTAGTTTAAGGTAAAAATAATGTTTTAATAATATGAAATGACCTATACACATGTCCTAACCTTATTGGATGTGTCATGGCCGACCAAGACAAGACATGGGTCAACTTGGGGACCCCATGAAGCCACTTTGGTTGGGAAATGACATAAATAACTTTTTATTTAATGTAAAAGTAAAAATGACACAAACATAATATGTTTTACGAAAATAATTTTTAAATGGGGTTATACAAGTCACATTTTTGACTATAAATATTAATTGGAAATCTAAAAAGATTTCCTACATCATATTATTTTTTTTATAATTTTTTACATTAAATAAATCAATGTATTTATGACATCATAATGATGTAGCGATTACCTCATTAATAAAGGATTTAAATAAAATGAAAAGATAATGTAAAATCTATGACCTACACATGTCCAAAACCTATTGTATGGGTGTATTTAGAACCCTTATCACCTTATACTCGAATTATATCAATGTGAGACCATTTAAATCCGAAACTCATTTTCAAATAAAGTAATATTTCTTTACTTTCCAAGAGTGCCCCTCCTCTCCTCTTATAAAAGGCCCCCACCTCTACCTCCTTACCCACACTCCCAAAGCCTTTGGGTTGGACAAACCCTGCCCATTTTGGCTCTCCACATCCCTCTATTACTCCTTTAAGCATCAATTTGGGCAGAAGTCTTCCCAAGGAAGCCTTTGAGCTCAAATCTAAGAGAGTTACCTGATTTTAAGGTAATGTCTTCACTTGAGTCCTTTTGTTTTATTTTGCTTCTCCAACCCCCTAAAATCTTTTTATTTATTTCTTTTGTAACAACTAAAGTATCTTCAATATACTATGATGTCTTTATAAGAAGGATTCAAGCTACACTTACACACACCTACATCTAATGGTTAAAGAACATACGGTTTCCGTGGATGGTGAATTTATGCCTCTCGAAACGATGATTGTTCAACATTCTTTTAACACCTTAAAAGGTGGCCATTAAGATGAAAATATATTTATATATGATATATAATATGTTTATGTTTTCCTTAAGCTTCTGTATTTTTCATTTTGGGCATACCTTTATGGTTTCCATTATGGGTAAACGCGATATCTTCATTTAAGGAAGTGCGGACTACCGCCCCTTCAAAGTGATTTGATTCGTTAAATAACATATGTGGGACGTATAAAGGATGGAAATATGATATTATATATGATATTATACTGGAATTATAATATACCTTTATATCATTATGATTCCATTCTATAAAATACGAAATAGAAATGAAAGTAGCGTTCATGAATACGTACGGCTTACCGTCTCCATGAACGGTGCATTTCATTTCTTACCTCTAAATGATTATGTAATATTATAAATGCACGTATATATTGGATATATATGATATATATGATATATAAATAATGATTATAATCCTGTATATAAGGGGTACATGAACAACTTGTAATTATAAAGGGTTTATTTTGACTCAAGTACCAATGATCGTTAAAACGACCGTTATTAACTTAAATAATTACATAGTGTTCATGACATGGAAATAAGTGATATAAAAGGAATAATGAACTTGAAAAAGGTTCTTAAGAAAGTATAAATTAACTCAAGTTTATTATTCAGGACATTAAAGAACGATCGAGTCAAGTCGGACCTGAGGTATGGGACTTCGGCTCAATCTCCTTTCATTGAGGCATATTTTATTTTATACACAACTTTATTTTATACGGTGTATAAACCCCTTTGACTTTTATGTTTATCCAAAAGGAATATTTTTTATACGAACCGTTTTACAAAACGACAAAAGGGAATGTTTTTGTTGTACGTATGCGGCGACAACGACTTCTCCACCGCCGTGACCATTATTTGAGTTTCGGATTCCTCTACAAGCCATACCTTCTTTCTAAAAGAAAAATAAATACCATGTTTTACTTTTCTTTTATTTTGGTATTGAAAATGGTTTTCATAATGTTTTTATATCAATGTGTTGTATTGATATCTTGTGATTGAATAGTGGAAATGTTATGTTTCCTTTATGCATGTTTTATGTGATATGATTATGTTTAGGTTCTTGGGAATTATTACGAAGATGGGTGGTTCCATGATAAAATAAGGGCGAGTGAGCCCGATATAGCTCTCCAATGCATTGGGTAACGCGAAGGAGTGAAACGTTAAGGTTTATCCGAAGAGATTTAGGGAATATACTGTGATGGGTATTCCAAACGTAACCAAGAGGGTTACTCCCTACGTAAGAATGTTATGAATGCCACAAGTTATCTTTATGTCTTATGATTTCTATGATTTATTCATGATTTGATGAGGTATGTTAAAGTGCTTATGTTTTATGGGTAAAGTATGATCTCATTATTATGTATATATGTACCCATGTTTCCTTTCCATATTTTTATATCCCTTACTGAGCTTTTTATGCTCATCCCAAGTTTTTTGAAATGTTTTTCACAGGTCAAGGGAAAGTTACATGATATGATGATAGTGTCAAGGAAGTGTCAAGAAAGAATCCATGTTTTATTTTAAATATGTTTCCATTGCTGGGAATGAAGAATACTATCTTTATGTAACCACTTTGTTTATATGTGGAATGTAATGCAAGTTTTATAATCTAATTCTCTAAAACTCTAAACCCGAAAAGATCCTCAATGTGTAATCTTGTAATAACTCAAGATTAAGTAAGGTTTAAGGCTGGGGCCTTATAGTTGGTATCATAGGTCGGTTTAGATAAATTTAGGAGTTAGAATTCTATTAAATGATTATCCAAAAATATATTTTTTGAAATGATATAGCATTTGAAGATTACCATGTTGCTTCATCTAAGACATGTTTGTTCAGAATGGTTTTTCGCAAAGGAAATAGGGAAGCAGTGCTAGGAAGGCATACAGAAGGAAATAACCTTCCGAATCAGCATCCCGAGATGGTCGGAATTGGAACTGAACAGTTTGTTGTAGTGATGTCACAGTTGACTCAGGCTATAAATGGTGGTGGTATCCATGCACGAGATCAGCCAGATCAACCGCAGAGGAACATGTCAGTGGTGGAACATTTCATGAGGCAACATCCCCCATCATTCAGAGGATCATATGACCTTGTGTTAGCTGAAGGGTGGATTAAAGCACTAGAGAAGATTTTTGATGTCATGGGGTGTTCAGACAATCAAAAGGTTAGTCTTGCTATTTACCGTTTGGAGGGTGAGGCAGATCAGTGGTGGTCGATGGTTAAAAATATCAGGGACACTGATGAGATTGATTCTCTCGACTGAGATGAATTCAAAGGTATGTTTCTTGAGAAGTATTTTCCTAAGGCTGTTCGACTTAGGATGAAAAAAAAATTCTTGGAATTGAGGCAAGAGGAAGACTCAATGGCTACCTATGAAGAAAGGTTCACTCGATTGTCAAGGTATGCTCCAAATTTTATCCGAGACCTTGATAGTAAAATCAATCGTTTTTACTCAGGATTAAAGCCAAAATATCAAAGGGCATTAGCTTCTCGTGAGTTTAAAAGTTATGAAAAGCTTGTTCGATGTGCTGAGAAGGTGGAAATGGAGTTTGCCGATGACCAAGTGTTCTATAACAACCATCAGAAGAAGAGACCGAGGTGGCAGGAGAAAGGTAATAATTCTTCAAAAAAGTCTGATGGTAAGAAAACTAAGTTTCCAGTTTGTGATAAATGTGGAAAAAGGCATGCGGGGGAATGTCTTCTGAATTCTGGAAAGTGCTACCGATGTGGTAAGATGGGACATAAGGCTCGTGATTGCACTGAAAAAGATCAGGGTGATGGTAAGACCAAATTTGATTTACAGTTAGTGAAATGTTATAAGTGCAATGAGATGGGTCACTATGAAAACGAGTGTCCGACAAAGAGCTTGAGTGATGGGAGGAAGTTAGACTACAAGAAGAAAGGGGTGGTGAAATCCTTTGCAACTACTTCAGTAGACGTCGGGCCATCAAATGAAGTTGTATCAGGTACTTTGTTTGTTTTTTCAGATTATGCCAGTGTGTTGTTTGATTCGGGGTCTACACATTCTTTCATCTCTGAAAACTTTTCTATTAAAATGGGAATACCATCTCAAGAAGTGACTCCTAAACTTGTGGTAAAAACACCTGGGGGAAATGTTGAGGCAAAAAGAATTTATAAGAATCTTCCTATCCTTATCCGTGGAAAGAACCTACTTGCGAACCTTATTGTTTTACCTCTAGTAGAGTTTGATGTTATCCTGGGTATGGATTGGATCTCTATTTACCATACTAAGATTGATTGTAGAGCTAAAGAAGTTTCTTTTCAGAAAGAATTTCAGTTTGTGTACAAGAATGAACCCTTACTGTTGATAACTTATCAAGAGGCCAAGAAACTTGTAAAAGATGGAGATGAATTTTACCTTGCACACATCATTGAAAATAAAGGAACTGTTCATATTAATGATGTGCTAGTGGTAAATGAGTATCCTGATGTTTTTCCTGATGAGTTGCTTGGAATAATACCAGATCGGGAAGTTGAGTTTACTGTTGACTTAGTTCTTGATGCTAAGCCAATTTCAAAACCCCCTTATCGAATGGATCAAATTGAACTTTTAGAGTTGAAGGAGCAATTACAAGATTTATTAGAGAAAGGTTTCATTCGACCTAGCACATCACCATGGGGTGCTCCTGTTTTATTTGTTAAAAAGAAAGATGGTTCTATAAGACTTTTCATTGATTATAGAGCCTTGAATAACATCACTGTTAAGAACAAATATCCTTTACCTCATATCGATGATTTGTTTGATCAGCTCCAGTGAGCTCAGTTTTTTTCAAAGATTGACCTGAGATCGGGGTACCATCAGCTGAAGGTAAAGGAAGCATATGTTCCGAAGACCGCGTTCCTACAAGATATGGCCATTATGAATTTGTAGTAATGCCTTTTGGGCTAACCAATGCACCTGCTGTATTCATGGACTTAATGAATATAATTTTCCATGAGTTCTTGGATAAGTTTGTAGTGGTTTTCATTAATGATATTTTGGTGTTTTCTAAAAGTAAAGAGGAGCATGAAAGAAATTTAAGGGTTATCTTGCAAACCTTAAAAGAAAAGAAACTGTATGGAAAATTCAGCAAGTGTGAGTTTTGGTTGCAACAAATTTCTTTCCTTGGTCATATTGTTTCTAAAGATGTGATAACTGTTGATCCTGCAAAAACAAAGGTTGTTTAAGAATGGACAAGACCCAAAAATGTAACTGAGATTCGTAGTTTCCTTGGTTTGGTAGGATATTACCGAAGGTTTGTTATAAATTTTCACAGTTATCTAGTCCAATGACTAAGCTAACTCAGAAGGGTGTTAAGTTTATCTGGACAAAAGAATGTGATGATTGTTTTCAGGAATTGAAAAGAAGATTGGTGAATGCTCCAGTTTTGGCACTACCTTCCAGGAATGGTGAGTTTGTTATCTACAGTGATGCTTCATTGAAAGGACTTGGTTGCGTCCTAATGCAGAATGATCAGGTAATTGCTTATGCTTCACGACAGTTGAAAACTCATGAGGTAAATTACCCTACACATGATTTGGAATTAGCTGCTGTTGTTTTCTCTTTAAAGATTTGGAGGCATCATTTGTATGGAGTAAAGTGTGAAATATATACTGATCACAAAAGTTTAAAGTATATATTCACTCAGAAAGAGTTAAACATGAGACAGAGGAGATGGCTGGAATTAATCAAGGATTATGATTGTACAATTCATTACCATCCGGGAAAATCAAATAAAGTGGCTGATGCTTTGAGTCGAAAAAGTAATGCTTCATTAGCAATATTGCGCTTGGAACGTGATCCTTTGGTTAAGGATTTGATGAACTTTGGCATAGAAGTTGTTGGTGCAGGAAGTTCTTCTGTTTTGTTTCAGGTATCAGTGAGATCATCTCTATCAGACAGAATCAAGCAAGCACAGAAGCAAGACAGTGAGTTGCAGAAAAAGGTAGTGCTGGTTCAGAAAGGTAAGTTGCCTGAATTCAACATTGATAATGATTGTGTTTTGAGATTTGGGAAGAGATTGTGTGTGCCTTGTGATTCATAGTTGAAGAGAGAGTTGTTATGTGAAGCTTATAGTTCTCCGTTTTTAGTTCATCCTGGCAGTACTAAGATGTACAAAGATCTGCGGGAGTATTACTAGTGGGATGGAATGAAAAGAGATATTGCTGATTTTACTTTGAAGTGTTTGACTTGTCAACGGGTTAAAGCAGAGTGACAGTTACCGAAAGGGATGCTTCAGCCTTTACCAGTGCCAGAGTGGAAATGGGAGAATATATCCATGGACTTTGTTGTGGGATTACCGAAGACATCTCGAGGTAATAATGCAATCTGGGTTATTGTTGATCGCTTGACCAAGTCTGCTCATTTCCTTGCTATACGAGATACTTTTTCCCTGGATCAACTTTCCCGTTTATATCTTAAAGAGGTAGTCAGGTTACATGGAGTTACTCTCTCCATTGTATCTGACCGTGATCCCAGGTTTACTTCTAACTTTTGGAAAGGCCTTCAGAAGTCGTTGGGTACTGAATTAAATTTTAGTACAACTTTTCATCCTCAATCAGATGGGCAGTCAGAATGAACAATTCAGACCTTGGAGGATATGCTACGAGCTTGTTCGATGGATTATCAGGGAAGTTGGGACCAACATCTTTCTTTGGTTGAATTTTCATATAATAACAGTTTTCATTCTAGTATACAGATGGCACCATTTCAGGCATTATATGGGAAGCAGTGTCGAACTCCAGCTTTCTGGGATGAAGTGGGTGAAAGGAAGTTGATGGGACCAGAATTGGTAGAAGAGTTGGCAGAAAAAGTTAAGCTGATACAGAAACACATGAGAACAGCTCAGAGTAGGCAAAAGAGTTATGCGGACAACAGGAGGAAGGATCTCTCTTTTGAGGTAGGTGATCATGTTTTTCTCAAAGTATCACCATGGAAAAGTGTGATGCGATTTGGTAAGAAAGGAAAGCTGAGTCCAAGGTTCATTGGACCATATGAAATTCTAGAGAGAGTTGGATCAGTTGCTTACCGAGTGGCTTTACCTCCGAGTTTATCTCAGGTACACAATGTTTTTCATGTTTCAATATTAAGGAAGTACATGCCAGATCCATCTCATGTTTTGAGTCCAGAGGTAGTTCAGATGGAAGAGAACCTATCTTATGAGGAACAACCGGTCCAGATTCTTGACCACAGGGAGTAAGTGTTACGGAATAAGGTGATTCACCAGGTAAAGGTTTTGTGGAAAAACCACATGATTAAAGAGGCAACATGGGAATCTGAAAATGCAATGAGGGATAAGTACCCCCATTTATTCGATAAGTAAATAAATTGAGGGGACACAATTTTCTAAAGGGGGGAAGGATGTAACATCCCAAGTAAGTAATGAATAATATATATTTTTATCTATGTCTATTAATGAACTAGATAGTGTTTTAGAGGCTTAAAATGAAAATAAATCCAATCTTAAGCATGGAATACACTAATATTTTTAAAAGATTGTTTTACTGCCTTTTGATGGAAAAACATTTTTAAATCTATCTTTTGAAAATTTTATAAGCTATGTTTGTCAAAATAAACTTATTCTTTATGATTGGGACATCAAAATTTACTTTGTGTGAATTTTTTGTATTTTTTTGACAATGTTCATTTTTTAATGAATAGTGAAAAATACTGCATTTTACATCAAAACTGCTTTTTAATATAATTTATTGATATGATTAGATTATCTTTTTAATTGGTCTTAAAGTGTAATCTGAATATATTTTTACCATTTAATCCAATGGTGGTCATTTGAATCAATTTCACTTTGAAATTAGACTTAAACTGGTGTCAATCTTTTGATACTTATTGTTTCATAAAAACACGCTATTTGCTCTGACAACGAGAATTAATTATTAAATTAATTAATGTGACTTATATGTTTTAAATTTTGTAAAATAGACTTCATTTTTGAATTCAGAATATCAAATATAGCTTAGGGTGAAGTTTTGGTGTTTTTCTGAAAAACTTCAATTTTTGATGAATAGTGAAACCACTAAGTGGTACTTATAAAAACTAATTTTCCATTTAAATGAAATTTTTCCACCTTTGTGTGTTTGAATTTCAAAAATCCGACATACATGTTTGCCATTAAGAAGTAAAATGTGGTTCAATGAGATTAAAATAATTTTTTGGTGAATAATAACTTATTAAGTTTTTAATCGCGATTAGTGGTAATTAGTGTAGTTTAAGGTAAAAATAATGATTTAATAATATGAAATGACCTATAAACATGTCCTAACCTTATTGGATGTGTCATGGCCGACCAAGAAAAGCCATGAGTCAACTTGGGGACCCCATGGAGCCACTTTGGTTGGGAAATGACATAACTAACTTTTTATTTAATGTAAAAGTAAAAATGACACAAACATAATATGTTTTACAAAAACAATTTTTAAATGGGGTTATACAAGTAATATTTTTGACTATAAATATTCATTTTAAATCTAAAAAGATTTCCTACATCATAGTATTTTTTTTTATAATTTTTTGACATTAAATAAATAAATTTATTTATGACATCATAGTGATGTAGCGATTACCTCATTAATAAAGGATTTAAATAAAATGAAAAGATAATGTAAAATATATGACCTACACATGTCCAAAACCTATTGGATGTGTGTATTTAGAACCCTTATCACCTTATCCTCGAATTATATCAATGTGGGACCATTTAAATTCGAAACTCATTTTCAAATAAAGTAATATTTCTTTACTTTCCAAGAGTGCCCCTCCTCTCCTCTTATAAAAGGCCCCCACCTCTACCTCCTTACCCACACTCCCAAAGCCTTTGGATCGGCCAAACCCTGCCCATTTTGTCTCTCCACATCCCTATCTTACTCCTTGAAGCCTCACTTTGGGCAGAAGTCTTCCCAAGGAAGCCTTTGAGCTCAAATCTAAGAGAGTTACCCGATTTTAAGGTAATGTCTTCACTTGAGTCCTTTTGTTTTATTTTGCTTCTCCAACCCCCTAAAATCTTTTTATTTATTTCTTTTGTAAAAAATCCAGTATCTTAAATATACTATAATGTTGTTATAAGAAGGATTCAAGCTACACTTACACACACCTACATATAATGGTTAAAGAACATACAGTTTCCGTGGATGGTGAATTTATGCCTCCCAAAACGATGATTGTTCAACATTATTTTAACACCTTCAAAGGTGGCCATTAATATGACACTATATTTATATATGATATATAATATGTTTATGTTTTCCTTAAGCTTCCGTATTTTTCATTTTGGGCATACCTTTATGGTTTCCATTATGGGTAAACGCGATATCTTCATTTAAGGAAGTGCGGACTACCGCCCCCTCAAAGTGATTTGATTCGTTAAATACCATATGTGGGATGTATAAAGGATGGAACTATGATATTATATATGATATTATATTGTAATTATAATATAACTTTATATCATTATGATTCCATTCTATAAAATACGAAATAGAAATGAAAGTAGCGTTCATGCCTACGTACGGCTTACCGTCTCCATGAACGGTGCATTTCATTTATTACCTCTAAATGATTATGTAATATTATAAATGCACGTATATAATGGATATATATGATATATACATCATGATTATAATCCTGTATATAAGGGGTACATGAACAACTTGTAATTATATAGGGTTTATTTTGACTCAAGTACCAATGATCATTAAAACGACCGTTATTAACTTAAATAATTACATAGTGTTCATGACATGGCAATAAGTGATATAAAAGGAATAATGAACTTGAAAAGGGTTCTTAAGAAATTATAAATTAACTCAAGTTTATTATTCAGGACATTAAAGAACAATCGAGTCAAGTCGGACCCGAGGTATGGGACTTCGTCTCAATCTCCTTTCATTGAGGCATATTTTATTTTATACACAACATTCTTTTATACGGTGTATAAACCCCTTTTACTTTTACGTTTATCCAAAAGGAATATTTTTTATATGAACCGTTTTACAAAACGACAAAAGGGAATGTTTTTGTCATACGTATGCGGCGACAACGACTTCTCCGCCGCCGTGAGCATTATTTGAGTTTCGGCTTCCTCTACAAGCCATACCTTCTTTCTAAAAGAAAAATAAATACCATGTTTTAATTTTCTTTTATTTTGGTATTGAAAATGGTTTTCATAATGTTTTTATATCAATGTGTTGTATTGATATCTTGTGATTGAATAGTGGAAATTTTATGTTTCCTTTATGCATGTTTTATGTGATATGATTATGTTGAGGTTCTTGGGCATTATTATGAAGACGGGTGGTTCCGTGATAAACTAAGGGCGGGTGAGCCCGATATAGCTCTCCAATGCATTGGGTAACACGAAGGAGTGAAACGTTAAGGTTTCTCCGAAGAGATTTAGGGAATATACTGTGATGGGTATTCCAAACGTAACCAAGAGGGTTACTCCCTACGTAAGAATGTTATGAATGCCACAAGTTACCTTTATGTATTATGATTTCTATGATTTATTCATGATTTGATGAGGTATGTTAAAGTGCTTATGTTTTATGGGTAAAGTATGATCTCATTATTATGTATATATATACCCATGTTTCCTTTCCATATTTTTATATCCCTTACTGAGCTTTTTATGCTCATCCCAAGTTTTTTGAAATGTTTTTCACAGGTCAAGGGAAAGGTACATGATATGATGATAGTGTCAAGGAAGTGTCAAGAAAGAATCCATGTTTTATTTTAAATATGTTTCCATTGGTGGGAATGAAGAATACTATCTTTATGTAACCACTTTGTTTATATGTGGAATGTAATGCAAGTTTTATGATCTAATTCTCTAAAACTCTAAACCCGAAAAGATCCTCAATGTGTAATCTTGTAATAACTCAAGATTAAGTAAGGTTTAAGGCTGGGGCCTTATACCCTCGAATGTGAATTCTAGATCAAAAGCTCTAGAATAAGTTATGTTTAAGGATAGAGCCTTATATTTGGCATAAAATGATGATTTAAACAACTTTGAATATTAGGATGTTTTCTTAAGATTTATGGGTATCATTATGGGTTTATAATTTTTAGGTTGATCAAAATTTAGTATTTTAGAAATCCATTTTTAGGCTTCAAGTTATGAAATTTTAAGGCGACTAATAGTATTTTTGGAGGTATTCATTTTTGGAGGTGATTATGGGTTATTACTTTTTGGGATGCAAAATGAAAGGTATGAGATACAATTTGTGGTTAAAAAATGTTATGGTATTTTTGGAATGTTATAAGAATTATATAGTTTTAGAAAAAGGACAACCTATAGGATGAGTGATAACTTGTTGCGTCCGGTAAGGCCGCGAGTTTCGAATCCACAACCGAAGGGCAATATGGGTGTATTACCTACCATTGGCCTACATGAAGTACAAGTTAGCATGAATTTTTCTTTTTAGTTAAATGATTCTATAGATGAGTAAAAAGTTTATTTTGGGAACAAAATTTTTATCAAATTGGAAAAATGATTTGGGGATTAAGTAATGAATGTTACGTTCACTATTTTGGAAATCCTATATGATCAAGGTAAATAGAATGCTATGAGATTTTATTTGAGAAGTAACGATTGAGTTATATTTTGTAAGGATCAATGATTTTATTGTGGATTTATGGTGGTTTTGGTTATTAATGTAAACAATTAGTATATCTTGGAGATTATGTGATTTAGGAAATTTCATTTTTGGTATGGGACATTAAGAGCGACTGATGTTTTTAGATATAAATGTTAATTTTTTCACATAAGTCTATCGTATAAAATCCTTATGAATTTTGGATTTCAATTTCAATTTGTATTATTTTTAGTAATTTTATGTAAAATTATTTTTTTAATGGTTTATGTTTAATTTTGAGTATTTATATTGAATTTTTTAGATTAAAAGTAGTTTTTCATCATACAATGATTCATTCTTTTTGAATAATTGTTTACTATTATCCTAAACATTTTAGTTTTGGTTAATGTATAAAGACAAGAGAAATAAATAGTTAATCTTTTGTGGATGATTTTATTCTCTATAATTTGATTCCAGTGATTCATGCGTGAAAAATTCATTACAAATACTCATCATTTGAGAAAAATATGAGTTTATGGTGAAAATTTATTAAAGTATGAAACTAAACTTTTCAAGTAAGTATATTTATTTATGTTATTAGTTTAGGAAATAAATTAATTTATCAACTCTATGAAAAGGATCTTAAAAAATTTTATTCATTTAATTTTCTTACTAAGAAGTCAATAACCTTTTAACCCATCATGAATTTATGGTTTTGTGATTGTTAGCATTCTCATTACCATGCTCTCTATCACTCTCCATCAGAACATGATAGTTATTTTTTATTTTATATCCATGTTTTTCTATACGAAACTCTCCTATTCATTATCTTAGGTGACCTTCATACCTCCCTTTCTTTATTTTATAGTGGAAGTTTCATTAATCTTTTTCCTGACATGAGATTCAATGAAGGTATTTTGAAACGTCAAACACAAAGTTTTTGATCCCAAGTTCAAATTGAAAGGGCGAAATTTATTAAAGGGGGGAGATCATGATTTTTTTAAAATTAAACACTATGTTTTATAGCATACATGATACACCACATCAAGCTTAAACGAACAATTAAATATTATTATTTAAATACTACCTTTAAACTAGTCGTTAAAATGGGAGGAATGAACAGTATTAACTGAATTATTAAAATATGGTTTACACATGTATAATTAATTATTTTTTGACTAATTAATTATAAATTAATGTAAAACCCTTTTTAAAATAAAAGGAGATAGTAATCTGAAAAACTATTTAAATGTGTAGAAGTATGTTTTTATACCAATAAATAAAAAAATCACTCTTATTACATTATATCAATGAAATATATATATAATATATTCAATATTATGTTTAATATTCATTTTATTTGTTTTATAGACATGATATATGAACAAATCCAATTTTACACATAAAACAAGTATTTTTTCAAAAAAGGTAGTTTTACCACCTTTTGATGGCGCACCTGTTTTAAATCTAGTTTTTGACACTTTTATAAATTTTATTTTAAAAAATATAATTCTTATTTTAAATTCTAGTATCAAAATTTAATTTGGATGAACTTTTTATATTTTTTTGATAAGTTTCATGTTTTGATGAATAGTGAAAAAAATACTGCATTTTAATTAAAAACAACTTTTTCATAAAATTTAGTTATAGTGTTAAATTATATATTTGAATGGTTTTGAAGTATAAATATATATTTATTTTATAATTTAATCCAATTTAGTTCATTGGAATCAAATTTCACATTGAAATTGGATATAAAACATTATGACCTTTTAAACTTTTTTTACTTTAAAAACTCATTTTCTCGATCCGTCAACGAGATTAATTTTAAATTAATTACTACACCTACTATGTCTTTAATATTTAAAAATGGATTCAATATTTGGATTTAGTGATTACAAATTATTTAAATAGTTTTATTTTATTTTGGCATATGAATAGCAACTTTAGTATTTTTTTTAATTACAACAGTTAAGAGTAAATCAGGTAATTAAAGGTAAAAATAATATTATAAATATTATAAAACTACCCTAACACTTATAATAATTTTATTTAATGAGTAATTTTAGTACCTAATCATTAAAGGATCTGTTATGATGCCACTTATGTCATTTTGGATGAGAATATAACCTTTATAATATTTTATTCAAAGAAAAGTCAATTTTGTCATTCTTTTGTTTTTAACAAGTAAAATATTTTTAATATGGGGATATATAAGTGATATGATTGATTATAAATATTATTTGGAAATATAAAATGTTTATCTATATCATGGTAATTTATTTATAATTTTTAGTAAATAAATAATTAAATTAAATGGTCACATAATGATGATGAAGTAATTGATTTATTAATGGGAGAATCAAATAAATGATATTAAAAATATTAAAATAAATATAATTTGATATAATTGATGTCATATATGATTTTTTTGGATGACTTTGACATGTTTGGGATGAGTTAATGGATATTTTTTTTAATATATCAAGTTGTTATGATATTTTTAAAAATTCAAATAATGAATAACGTCAAAATTGACATTAATGATATTTTAAAATAAATAATATTTTATTAAATGATATAAAATTAAAAAAATATATAATTCATACAACTAATTGGGATAAGTACTAAAATTTAATAACTCATTTAGTGGTCGTTTGGCATGTTATAGTAATTATTTTAACCCTCAAAGTGTAAATTACATGATATTACGGTAAAATTTAATAAGAGATAAAACAAAAAATAATGATTAAAAAATAGTCAAAACATATATAATTTTCATTGGATGAATTATATTCAGCCAAAAATAATAATATATTTTAAATAAATCAGTTTGTATCCATTTGGTATAGAATATTAATTTATATTAATTTAATATTTTACAGAATCCCAAGAGTGCCCCTTTCCTCTCCTATAAAAGGGCACCCATTCTTCTCTTTTCTTCACACATAAAAAACATTTTTGGTTCAGAAAATATATACCAAAATAATTTATTATAATACCTAAACACATTATAGATCTCTTAGTTTAGGCATAACACCCTCCTTAGAGGTGTTAAGGTGATAATCAAAAGTGATCGTCCAAAGAAAATGTATCATTTTTTATTAAGTGTTTCTATTTTATTTCTTATTACACTTACTTAAAATATT
This sequence comes from Viscum album, assembly GCA_963277665.1. NCBI lineage: Eukaryota > Viridiplantae > Streptophyta > Magnoliopsida > Santalales > Viscaceae > Viscum > Viscum album. Next base: position 870,985,483 of record OY728157.1, read on the forward strand.
ATTAAACCATGATTAAATAATAACTCAATTATCATAAATATACTGGGATTTTATTATGTTAATATAATCACCTAAATCTATCTTCAATTTCATCAAATGGGAAATGAATTAATTATTCATGCGTATGAAAGACTACCACCTCATGAACCGATATAATTCGTTTTCCATCACTGTCTCTCAAGAATAATTATAATGATATAATTAATGTTTATATATTATATTCATGACATATTTATAATTATTAAATTATAATATATTATTTATATTCTTACCTTTCCGTGCACATAAAAATGATAACGTCGTTCGTGCGTACGTGTGAACTATCACCTCCACAAAGCGGTGTGATTCGTTTTTCATCACCACATCACATGAATAATATATATAAGTATATTTAAATTATTAATATTATATTAATGATATTATTATCATTATTTAAATATAAAATAATACTTACCTTCTTTTCATAATGATCTTTGAAAAATGAAAACGTTACTCATGCGTACGTACAACTTACCGTCTCAATGATTGTAATGTAGTTAATTTTTCATAACCATATTTAATGAATGGATTTAAAAGTATGGTTGATTTATAATAATAATTATTATGTCATGAATATTTCTCTGGATATTATGTAATAATTACCACTTTGACTATTGAAATCTTACCGAAGTAATTGTGGACTCATGTACCGAATACTGACAAAACATTCGACATGAACTTAAATAATTAAGTAATTGTTATAAAATGATAATAAGTGATATAAAAGGAATAATAAAATTTAAAAATGTTATCAATTAAGTAAATAATTAACCAAAGTTTATTATTGAGGAAGATAAATATTTTACGTGACGAGCCAGACTCAAGGTAAGAGACTTTCTTTTAAAAACCTCTTTTAAAGTTACTCTGTCAATAATTTTTACAAAATCCAAAAGGAATGTTTTTTAAGATATAAATAATGAAAAAAATTTATATCTTTCATGTTTCTTTAATGTTTTGATGATTCCTTTACAAGTTTACAATTTTATTTTCAAATAAATTGTTTTCATTTATGAGTGCATGACTTTGTAAAAATGAAATTTGATTTCAAAGTGGGAAAGTTATTATTATTTTATGCATGATTTATATGGTTTTCTTATGTTTTATTTATTGAGATTTTTTTTATGAGTGAAAGTGGTTCTATGATAAAATAAGGGTAAGTGATCCCTTGATATCTCTCCAATTCATTGGGTAATGATCCAGAGTTAATTGGTAGGGTTTCTCCTAAGAGATTAAGGGAATATACTATGATGGATATTCCAAATTTAACCATGAAGGTTACTCCCTATATAGCCATAATAGCTACAGTAAATGTAAGAGTGATATGGAATGGTTTCCACAAGTTACCTTTATGTTTTAAGTTTTATATGCAATTTTATAGGAATCTTATGATTTCATCAGGCAAGCTAAAGAGCTTATGATTTATGGTTGAAAAGTATAACTTTGTGAAAATGTTTTCATGGGTTTAAAGTATTCACAGACTAATGGTTTCTTTACTTATTTTATGTCCTTTATTTATCATTTTGTTCTCATCCCAAGTTTTAAAATGTTTTTCACATGTCTTAAGATTGGTAAGGGAAAATAATATGTCATGATGAAATAATTGAAGACGTGTCTCAACAAGAAGTCATGTTTTATTTTAAAAGGGTTTCCTTTGGTGAAAAAAATGGATACTGAGTATAAGTATCCACATGTAATGTATGAGTCTACTTTTTAAGAGTTTTTCCTAATTCTATAAAACTATAAACTAAAAATATCCTTGAATGTGAATTCTAGACCAAAAACACTAGAATAAGTTATGTTTAAGGTTGAGTCCTTATAGTTTTTGCCTTGCATCAAAGTACATGATCAAATGATACACATTGATAATGATCTCAAGTCAGGAGACTAATACACATGTCTATAGATAATAACAACCAATGAAACCTAAAACATGTGTGGTTCCTATTGGCAGGTCTATCATCATGATCTCACATACTCACAATCACCAAGTGAGAACTTCACGAGAAGAAGTCTCAATGATTATGATCCCCCAACACTTAATAGTCATACGTCAACTGTGACCAATCAGTATGATGTATCTAGACCATAGGAAATATGTTTAAGATTAATTTCATAGTATCTCCAGGTTCTCATTATAGCATGAGAACTGCTATAAGCTTTTGAAATGACAAATAATCTATGAACATTACTATTTAAATAGAGGATACAAAAATATCAAAAATATAACGGTAAGAGTACATTGTAAGTTTCAGGTGCAGTGGAAGTGTGTGATGGGTGGTGCCCAACATTTCTTTTTATCATGATCAATGATCAATCCAAGATCTATACAATATTTAATCACTATGATAAATGGAATTGAAACAAATATAGACAACATTAATCATACTGAAACCAAAGAGAGAGGATATCAAAACATATTTTTTATAATTAATTTAATTAGATAAAGAATTACCTCTAAGAAATTCTTTATTCATTGATGAATTCAGTGACATATCTATAGTGCACCATCGTTGCATTGTAGAAACCAAGTGTAGATTTCTTCTAGAGGTGATCCACACATGTTCTAGAAATCTTTAGATGTCACTAAAAGACTCTCTGGGTGCTAGCATGGAAGATCCTTGTGCTTGCATTGTCCGCCTTGATCGCCTTAAGAATCGCTTCCAAAGCGTTCTCCTTGATCCGGTGGAGGAGGATTGCTCATCGTTCTTAGGATAATTCTTGGAGAAGGGATCTCTCTAGGCTTGAGAGGATCCCCCAAGATTTGTTGCGCACAATTGAATTGGATCTTGAGAAAATAACATAATTGGGTATTTATATTGCTAGGGTTCAAATAAAATAATTACAAAAGTGCCCTTAATTATTTATTTAATCATATAAAAACCCCATGTTAAATAATAATAGTAATATTATTATTTATCAACATATACTAAACTTGAAAATTATAATTTAATATTATTTAATTAAATAATATTCAATATTTGTTATTTATCACCAGACCATTAAACTCGACCCGATATTCCTCAAAAATATTTATCACACCTTTAATAATGTATATTTATTTATTAAATAAATATCATTTCATTATTCACTAATAAATAAATAATATTATATTCACTAAACCATAAATAAATATTTATTAAATATTCCACTCATAATATATTCTCTCGAATAATTAGTGATAGAATAAACGCGATCAAGTATTCATGAATAATTATTAAACCACATGTAGGAATAATATTTATTCAACATGTTAAATAATAAATAATAATATATTATTTAACCAAGATTCTGGAAACACTTAGTGTGTGACCCTCTAGACCTCTTTCTCAGTGGTATTAGGTGAAGAAGACTAAAGTCCAAGGTTAAAGTCTAGAAACATGCCAAGGAACCCATAGAGAAAGAAGTTAATTCCACAATGACATATCACCTCATACATATGGTTACCATGTAATATAATCCCTTTATCACAATATCTCTACTTAATCAGGTTGCATGCCAGTGCTATCAACCTATGTGCTCAATATCTCTTTCTTTGAATTTCCAAAAATAGAACTTGCCTATAAAACACTAGGTCCATGGATTTATTTAGGCTACATCATTTCCAGCAAAAGGGCCTGTGATATTATCTTCCATCAATGAACAAAAAGGATAAATCATTTCTCTCATTATTAATTAACATAATATTACTCACGATGCACCCAATATATCCTACCTCATCACGAACATCTGTCGCCACATTTTTCATCAATACATCAAATTACACAACTCATAATACTCATTAATAATAATATTAAAGTCTAAGGACCAATACACACATCTGTAGATAGGAACATCCAATGACACATATGAATGTGGGCTTCCTACTGGTAAGTATCATTATCATAATATCCTACTAGATATTACCAAGGGTGTACACCATGAGAAGGTGCCTCAAAGTCCTATTAGTCTCCACCCCTGATAGCCTATACCATTTGTGTCCCTCAAATGATATCATTAGTCTATAGAAAATATATTCAAGAATAGTTTCATAACACTTCTGGGTTCTCATCATAATAGGGAACTGCTATGACCTTTTAGTGCAACAAATACTCTTAGGACATTATCATATACTATGTCACACAAAAGAATAATCATGATGTGATAAGTAGTTTATTAATATTCAAAACAATGAATACATGTTTATAATAAAGTTTAAAGGAGTTGGATCTAGGGAACCAACTCTAACAGACTCCCACTTGCACTAGAGCCAACCGCTAACAACCTTCAGTCTTCTAGATCTCACATGATATTCATGCTTCTACCGAGATATGAATTTAGTCAAGGGGTCCACCACATTCTCTTCCATGGGTACTTTGCTCACTGTAACTTTACCCCTCTAATATAAATCCCTCAATAGGTGATACTTCTAGAGTATATGATTTTTTCTTTGGTGTGACCTAGGATCTTTTGCAAGAGTCACTGTTGTAGTATTATCACAATACAATGTGATAGGGTATTTACTTATAGGTACCACATCAAGCTCCTAGACAAAGTTATGAATACAAATAGATTCCTTGGTTTCATTAAAGGATTTTATATACTCATACTCCACTATAGAATCAGTAACAACTGGATGCTTTGAACTCTTCCAACTCACAACTCCTCCATTGAGACAAAAAACATATCCTGATTAAAACTTCAAATCATTATGATCTGTCTGAAAACTAGCATCAGTATAACCTCTGATGACCCACTCATTGTCTCCTCCATATACTAGGAACATATCCTTAGTTCTTCTTAGATACTTAAGGATATCCTTAACAATAGTCCAATACTGTTCTTATGGATCTTCTTGATATCTGCCTATTATGATCAGTGCATAGACAACATCAAGTCTAGTGCATAACATGATAGAAATGATTTATCCTATCACTGAAGTGTATGGGATCTTACTCATTCTTGATTTCTCATGTTGTGTTTGAGGACACATTTTCTTAGATAGTTGTAAACCATGTGACACTGGAACCAATCCTATATTGGATTGTTCCATACTAAATATCTTTAGTATCTAGTCAACATATGTACTTTGTATTAGTCCAAATAGCCTCTTGAATCTATCATGAATAATCTTGATCCCTAGAATATAGGCTGATTTACCTAATTCATTCATAAGGAAACACTTACACAACCAGTCCTTAATAGATTGTAAGACTGGTATGTCATTTCCAATAATTAATATGTCATCAATATATACTACTAGGATAAAGACTACATTCCCACTAAACCTCTTGTAAATACACAACTCACATTCATTATTAATAATGAAAAAAAATTCTTTTATGGATTCATAAAATTGAATGTTCTATGACCTATAAGTTTGCATCAATCCATAAATGGATCTCTACAACTTAAAAATCCTTTTGTCATTATCTAGAGTCACAAACCCTTAGGGTTGTGTCATATAGACATCTTCCTGAAGGTTCCCGTTAAGGAATGTAGTTTTGACATCCATCTTCTAAATCTCATAGTCATGGTAAGATGCTATAAAAAGTATGATTATGATGGATTTAAACATGCAAACTGGAGAAAAGGTTTCATCATAGTCAATTTATTGATGTTGTTTAAACCCTTTAGTCACTAACCTTTATTTACAGGTACTTACTTTACCTTCCATGTTCAGTTTCCTCTTGAATACTCATTTGAAACCGATAGGCTTTACATCAACTGACGCATCAACTAGAACCCAAACTTGGTTATGATACATGAAATCCATCTCATAATTCATAGTTTCTAACTATCTTGTAGCTTCTGAGATCTCTACTGCCTCCTTGTAGGATAGAGGTTCATCATTGTTAACCAATAACAAGTCACCATCCACAGTGACCATAAAACCATATCTTTTTGGTTCTCTTACCTCTCTTACGCCCCTATGCAATACTTGTATTTTAGGAACTAATTCTTCCATGGGGACCTATGGAATCTGTTCTTGTACCAACTCTTGTGTATCTTGAGAATCTTTTATAGGTATCATCCCTTTGTTTCCTTATGATACCCTATAAAGATACACTTCATAACCCAGGGTGCTAGTTTGTTTCCTAAAAAGACCTTAACAAACACCTCGCAAACCCATACATGTGTATGTGATAAAATGTATTTCTTTCCACTCTATAGGTTGAAGGTAATTCCATTTTCTTCTTTAGTTGGTACTTGGTTTAATGTGTATACTGTATTTTGTAATGTATAACCCCAAAAGGATAATGGAAGATCTTCATGACTAATCATTGACCTCACCATGTATAACAAGGTATGGTTCATCCTTTAACTAACACCATTTCAATGTGGTGTATAAGGTGGAGTTAGTTGAGATAGAATCCCAAACTCCTATAGAAAGTTGATGAAATCCTGGTTAAGATATTCACCACCTCAATTCAATCAAATATTCTCCGTCTTCTTACCAAGATGATTCTATACTTCATTCCTGAATTTATTTAATTTCTCAAAGGACTTGGACTTATACATCATCAAGTAATTATAACCATATCTACTCAATTCATTAGTAAAAGTAATAAAGTAAGAACATCCACCTCTATCTTTTACTGTAAATGGTCCACACACATCAATGTGTACCAATCCTAAAAGTTCTACGGCCCTTTCACCCTATCCACCAAATGGTGGTTTAGTTATTTTTACTTTTAAACAAGCATGGTATATATCAAGTGGTTTTAGCTCAGAAGAGTCTAAATAACCATCTTGATAGAGATTTGTCAAACACTTATTGTTTACATGACCAAGATAGTGATTCCACAATCAGGTGTTATATAAGTCGTGTGAACACAATTTTTTATCAATTTCCAACACTTGGGTTTTTGTAATTTAATACATAAATACCATTATTTAAATGCATCATAGCATAATATATGTTATCCTTATAAAATAAATAACTTTTATTATTTAAAAATTTGAAAATAAACCCATCTATATCTAAACATGACACAAAAATTATGTTTTTGATAACTGTAGGCACATAATAAAAATCTCTTAAAATGAAAATCATTCCCATTGGAAATGAAAGGTGGTAGTCACCAATGGATAGAGAATCCATCCTCACACCATTGGCAACTCGCAGATTCACCTCTCATCTGGAAATATTTTGAAATATAATTACTTCCTATATTTGTATATAGATGTGAGAACCAAAATATATATCTAATACCCAATGTGTAGACATGGAAATATTTCACTCGATAAAAACATACATTTAGATTATCCTTGTTTCTGGGTGCAGTTCCTCTTCTAGTGGCCAGAATTACCACATCAAAAACATATTGCTTCATTTTCCTTACTCTGCCTCTAGATATTATTCTTCTTGGAAGGAAGGTTCTTGGGAGATTTATATTTTTTATAAGTATTTTCCCCTTTTCCTTGTTCTTACTTTTCTTTTTCACCATAAGGAACATGGGTTTATTATTCCCCATGTCCTTATTCACTAGGAAAATCAAGGTCAGAAGTTCTGAAAGTCTCTTTTCATTATTTCTTATATTATAATTCACAATAAAGTTGGATAAGGTCTTGGGAAGTGATAAAAGTATGAGATCTGTACGCACCTCATCTGAGAATTTAATCCTTAAGATGTATAGGAATTCAATGTAGTCGATAATCTTGACTACATGAGGCCTAGATGATGTAGAATCTTTGAGCTTAGTTGTGAACAAATCATTGGAGATCTTGTACCTCCCTTGTCTATCCTTCTCTTAATAGAGATCCTAAAGGTGAGACATTATTCTATAGGCATACATATCCTCATGTTTCTTCAAAATATCATTGAACATAGATGATAGAATGAAGCACTAAACATCTATAACATCATTCATATGTTTCTCATAAATATATAGTTCTTTATCACTTGCCTCATTTCCAGGCACAACTGGTAAAGGTTCTTCCATCACACACAATTTTCTTTCATGGTGAAGGATAACACATATATGCCTTTGCCAATCTTGAAAATTTGTGCTAGTAATAAGGTTTTCCTTATCAAGTATGGATCACAATTATATATTTTATGTCATTTTATTTCTATTTCTACAAAATAAGATAAGAATAATTTTAGTGCTTCATCTAATAAAATTTAGACAAATAAATAAATATTATACTTATTACTCGCCCACTATTTTATCGAAACCCAATAGCCCTCACCATTGGCTTAGAAATATCATGTTTCTTGGATATTATAGTGGAAAAGATCCATATTCCCCTTCTCATTACCCCAAATTTGGTCAGTCAAGCAACTCAAATGGTTTTAGGTAGTCATTCCAAATTCCAACTACATTAAATCATAGTTCCTTGATCTTTTGAGTGGACTACCCAATCATAAAATCATTAATTTTAGATTTCCTCAACCTTTACCTCTTAATTACACCAAGTCCTGCTTTGACAGTCAACCCTTGATGTGAACCAAGTTAATTCAACCCAAAATGACTTGTTAGAATTCCCTGATAATTGAAAGCACCCCAAATTTGGTTGTTCAATCACTTTGAACTATGGTTTGATTCTAACTAAAGTAATGTAAGGATATAACAAATTAATATTTTATTGATAGATTTTATCCTTTTATGTGTAAATTTCCAATTATTATCTCTATCACATTATTGTTAATATTAAGTGGTATTGCCTAAGTGATTAACCATGTCTGAGATAATATTTACACATAAGTGTGTTTATTTTACTTTCACTTGCATGCTTGTTAATTCTTTAATTATGTGATTGTGACAAAATATTCATAATTAAATAACCATGAAACTTGATAGAAATAAAATAAAGGGTATGATAATGAGCTTATACTAATGGTTAGTTTATCTATTGGTTGATAAACTAACTGTTGACCTAGAGGAGAAACACCTTAAACCAATTAAGGTTCGTGTTTACAGCTTTCCACCTGTCCACCTTTGTATCTACTTAGATTGGTTTCAACTTGGCTCCAAACTTGAACTACCTCCACTATCTTAGGAGCTCCATATATTAAATATTCCTTTTACTCACATGAAGGTGAGGGGAAAAATGAGTTTACATAAAAGAAACCATGGGCACGCATGCCCTACATAATAATGAGGAGAGAAGGCATGCAAGCTGAAAATTTAATTTAATAATAAATTAAATGAAACCAATAACATACAAAAGGTTTTGTCTAGCTCATGATCATCCACATGCATGCAATGAATTACACATTTAATAAAACTAGCATTCAATTCTTAATCGTTCTTATTTAATATAAATCATACTTGAATCAATTAATTATTATCTTTAATTAATAAATCCTTTTATCTTAATTCTTATATGAATTTACTTGATATTATCATCCATTATAATTTTAAACAAATTAAATAAATTCATTTAAAATTAATTTTGTACATAAATGTACCCTGGAGGTAACACAGTGAATACCTGTCCAAATCTACCCAACATGTATTATACTCGTATACTATTTCACTCTTGTGAAATATGGCATACACAACTTGTCACGTACTTTCACAATGTGTACTTCATGGATGATTACATGAATTACATGTTTTTTTGGTCATGTGTTACACTTTGATGTATATAGAGTAACAAATTGTAATACAAATCATACATGATATATAGATATGAACATTACACAGATATTAATTAAACATTTAAATATTTATGTATATTAAAACCTATCACATGGCATGTCCTATATTTATGACCACACAAAAGAAAACATCTAAAGGTTTATATAGTAAAATAAATAAATTTTAAATCTGGGTAATTATTAAATAGTACACAGTGTGTAAATCTGATCTACACGACATGTACATCTCTCACCGTCTATTCGAGGTACACGCCTAGGGACTTGGTGTGTAAATCATACCTCAGAAATTGGAGTACACATCTTTTCTAATGGGCCACATTCCATGTGATCTTTGAATTACATAGTTTCTAGTCAGGTAGGCTATGTATAGAAATACATGACCCATCTTTGACACAATGGGACTAAATGCCTGTACATGGTTTATACTGCGTGTACTCTAGTTGACTGTGTTATTCTCTGTCCCGGTCAACATGTGGTGTAAGAATTAACTAAACCAAGTGTCATTAATTCACATAGATTGAGTAATTTCCAAATTAACTCCTAGTTTATTGAAAACAACTACACAATGTGTAACTCCGATTACACGACATGCACTGTTGTGTTATCCGAGCAGAATTATTGGCACCTCTAGATGAGTTCCTCGATTTTATTTTAATCATAAAATTAAATGTTTCAATTAAATCCATGAGAAATGAATGAGGAAGAAGCAGATATCACAATTCAGATTAAAATAAAAATTAAACTTAAATTAAAAAACTAAATCACAAATTCGTAAATCACCAATTATTTTTAAATAATTATAAACAATTATGTACTTGGCTCTAATACCACTTGTAGGTTCCAAGAGTAGTATAAGCGTGCGATGGGCGGTGCCCAACATTTTTTTTTCATGATTGATGATCAATCCAAGATCTATAAGATGTTTAATCACTATGATCAATGGGATTTAATCAAATATAGATAACATTAATCATGCCAGAACTAGAGAGAGAGGAGATCAACACATATTGTTTATAATTAATTTAATTAGATAAAGAATTGCCTCTAAGGAATTATTTATTCATTGATGAATCCGGCAATAGATCTGTGGTGCACCGTCATTGCATTGTAGAAACCAAGTGTAGATTTCCTCTAGCGGTGATCCACACGTGTTCTAATAATCTCCAGATGTCGTGGAAGGACTCTCTGGGTGCTAGCATGGAAGATCCCTGTGCTTGCATCGTTCACCTTGAGCGCCTCGGGAATCGCTTCCAAAGCATTCTCCTTGATCCAGTGGAGGAGGAATTCTCTCCATTATTGAGAGCATTCTTGGATAAAGGAGCTCTTTAGGCTTGAGAGGATCCTCCAAGATTTGTTGTGCACAACTGAATTGGATCTTAAGAAAATAACATAATTAGGTATTTATATTTCCAAGGTTAAAATAAAATAATTACACAAGTGACCTTAATTATTTATTTAATCCTATAAAAACCCCATTTCAAATAGTAATAGTAATATTATTATTTCTCGACATGTGCTAAAATTGTGAATTATAATTAAATATTATTTAATTAAATAATATTCAATATTTATTATTTCTCACCGGACCATTAAACTTGGCCTTCCATTCCTCCACAATATTTATCACACCTCGAATAATGTCTATTTATTTATTAAATAAATATCACTACACTATTCACCAAGAAATAAATAAATATTATATTCACTAAAAAATAAATAAATATTTATTAAATATTCCACTCATAATATATTATCTTGAATAACTAGTGATGGAATAAATGTGATCAAGTATAAATGAATAATTATTAAACAATGTGTGGTAATAATATTTATTCAACCTGTTAAATAATAAATAATAATATATTATTTTACTAAGATTCTAGATACACTTAGTGTGTGACCCTCTAGGCCTCTTTCTCAGTGGCATTAGTTGAACCAGCCTAAAGTCAAAGCTTATCATTTAGTAATATGCTAAGACACCCATAAAGAAAGAATTTAATGCCACAATGACATGTCACCTCATATGGATGCTTACTGTGTAATATAATCTCTTTATCACAATATCTCTAATCAAGTAGGTTGCATGCTAGTGCCATCAACCTATGTGCTTGATATCTCTTTCTTTGAATTTCTGGAAATAGAACTTTCCTATAGAACACCATAGCCATGGATTTATTTAGGCTATATTATTTCCATAAAAGGTCCCAAGATATTAACTTACATCAATGAACAAAAGGGATAAATCCTTTCTCATATTATTCATTAATGCAATATTACTCATGATGCACCCAACATATCCTACCTCACCACGAACATCTGTCATCATGGTTTTCGTCAATACATCAAAGAACGTGACTCATAATACTCATTAATAATAATCTTAAAGTCTAAGGACCAATACATATGTCCGTAGAGAGGAACATCCAATGACACATATGAATGTGGATTTCCTACTAGTGGGTCTCATTCTCATAATATCCTACTGGATATTACCAAGGGTGTACACCAAGATAAGGTGCCTCAAAGTCCTATGAATATCCACCCCTAACATCTTGTATCATTTGTGTCCCTAAAATGATATCATCTAGCTATAGAATGTAAATTTAAGAATAGTGTCATAGCACTTTTGGGTTCTCATCAAAGTGGGGAATTACTATGACCTTTTAGTGCGATAAATACTCTTAGGACATTATCATATACTATGTCATGTAGAAGAACAATAATGATGTGATAATTAGTTTATTAATATTCAAAACAACGAATACATGTTTATCATAAAGTGCAAAGAAGTTGGTTCTAGGGCACCAACTCCCACATACATCATGTCTAACTCACTATATACATGGAATGATAATAAAAAAGTATTGTTTAGTTGGTTCTAGGACACCCACTATTACAACACTCCCACTTGCACTAGATCTAACTTACCAACTATCATTTCTACCTATCACATGATAAGATCATGTTTCTACTGAGTTATGAATTTAGTCATGGGGTTTGTAACGTCTTCACCACATGACTATTTTTCTATCCACGAATTTACCTCTTTAAGTAATACTTCTTAGGAGATGATATCCTTGAGTATATCCCTTTTTTCCACTGTAAAATCTTAACATCTTGGATAGTAAGAGTATCTGAATTATCATAATTTACATTATGATAATAATTTACTTACTAGGTATGATTCCAAGAACTGGAACAAATCATTGTGTAATATACACTGCTTCTTTAGTTTCCTAAGAAGCCGCAACACACTCAATATTTATAGGTATGAATACCATTGGCTTGAATGTGTTTGTCTTATTCATTATCTTAGTCTAACCGTGATATAATATCATATTGATTTATAGGAAGAGTAGTTTGTGTCTCTATGTAACTAGTATCCCTTCCTCTATAAGTACCAACTATATATCTTTTATACTTCCTAAAGCACAATCCAAAACTGGAAAAAATATTATCTGTGATAGGGTCCCATCGCAAATAACCCATCGCCAAAAATGGTGTCGCAAAAGATAGTTTTTACGACGAACCGTCAAAAAGAGTTTTTTAAACGGGTACTTATTTCCGACAAGCCACTTAACCCATCACAAATAAGTTAAAAAAATAACATAATAATAAAAATAAAAATAAAAAAATTGAAAAAATAATTTTAAAAATTATAATAAATAAAATTTAAACATCTAAAATAATAAAAATATTACATAAAATATTTTCATTTAAATTATAATATAATAAATATTTCCATAATATATCCATCACTGTGGAGGGGGAGGGGGAGGGGGAGGGTCATTTGGAAGAGGAGGGGGAGGGAACTCCATCCCTAATCCCTGAACAAGCCGTCGCATGTACTCATTCTACTATTCCTACCATCGCCGTATCTCCTAATGCTACTATTGGTGCTATAGATGGAGCTCATCCTGCTCCCCACACATGACCTCAATAGCCACACTTTGAGCTCATAGCTACTCCTTATACTGTGAGATTAATGATGGCAACTCTCCTCGAGCTCCTCTCAAGTTGGATGTCAACCATGTAGTAGTACCACAAAAACTAGCGAACATTAATCGAGAACTGATACCAACCACTCGAACCTTCTCAAAAGCATACTGCATCACCTGTATCCATGCTGCATCATCAAATCCTTCCACACCAGTGGTCTAACTCTCAGTCTCAATATGACTCTCATCATGTTTCTGATAAGTCGCGGCCTCATATGACTCATTAAATTGCAATTTGAAATTCAAATAGTTAAAAAATATTTCCAGTTAATTTTTAAACTTAAAAAAAATATACTGACCACAATTTGATGCTGAAAACCACTAGTAATCTCTCCAGTGATATGATCATTGTACATTCTCTTATAAACGTTGAAATTAGTAATATCAGGATGTTCAACTGCATATATGAGTATAAAATAAATAGTTTACATATAAAGTTACATAAATTATTAAAAAATTTCATCAATTCATACTGAATGTATGACTACCAGCATAATACATCACCTCCTGCCTCCCCCGATTCTGCTGACCTAATGACACTCTCCTATGAAAATCACCTATCATCCAGTATGAACATAATCCATCCCAAACATGAGATGAGATGTAATCAGGTCGATGGGCACATCAAGATTGATCAAAATCCATGACTCCCACCTTCTTCATGTTTTTCTTCTTCATATTATGCAAAAAATGATGATAGTGCTCACACATACACACCTCCTAGACCTCCCTGATAGAACTCAACATGCTATCATCAATGAGATACCATAAACCCTGAATTTTTTAATAATAAAAAGTTAATAATTAAATAAATTTTAAAATAGCTATTATTTAATTACATACCATCTATTGATCAAACATGAACTATCAAATGTCACTAGAAACATAATCCCACATCATCCATGCCTCATAAAAGTAGTTCCAAAAATATAACTTCCCTTCCCAAAAACTATATGCGAAAAGTTGTGAAAAAAATAATAATAAAAAATTAGTACATAAATAAATTAATGAAAAGTGATGAAAACTAAATAAAATACACAACTAAACATACCTTTACATGCATGGATTAGATTCATGTGGCCTTCACTCTAGAATAGGGTCGCAAATCATCAATCTCGCAAGACCCCGACCTCTCTGAGTTGGTGAGGAAATGCTGGGAACCTAAGGGTATGATGACATATCACTGGGCTCATCACCAGGTAATACAACCTCCTAGAGGTCATGAAAGATGTCATAATAAGTCTCATCATCCATATGAAACATGAAAAAAGTTGTCATCAAATAATTTAATATGATTATTATATATATATATTTGAAGAAAAGGGAGTAACTCATATATTAAGAGATTGAAGATCAGGTAAAACAAGAGAATACAACCAACTGGGGAACATATTCAACCAGACATGTGGGTCATTTGAGAGGCCTTAATTAGATAAATGATGAGCCACCATATTACCATCCCTTTTGGTAAAGGATAAGGAGAAAGTCAAAAAGCAAAGTTGAAGTGACTGGGTATTCGAGATCAGAAGGCCAAAAAGCTAAATGCCTGCATCCAGAGTGGAGATAACATGGATGATAGTGAAGAAATATGATTCCAAAGTGATGGATTTCCACCCTTGATCCAAAAATAATTCCACACCAAGAACAATTTCTTGAGCTTCAACAACTGTGGGTAAGATTGACACTAAGTAGGAGGAGTGAAAAACCACAATGATCAGGCCATGAGAGTCCCAGGAAATGGCACCGAAACCTATGATGCCTTTTTCCAAAGGTGAAGTATCCATGTTAATTTTTAGGGTGACACCGGTGGGGGGTTTATAAGTACAAGGATCATGCTTAATTATAGGGTCGACAAACATATGTTCGTTGTGGTTCCATGTCGATAACTAGTGGGATGCATTCTTAACCCAAATTGTGCATGGATTAGAGATTTGGTTAAATAGAATGTCATATATCCTCACACAAATGATCCATTCTATTTCGTAATGGGAATCCAATTCCTTGTATTTGAGGTGAAAAGACCATTTTTTGAGAATAGTTGTGTTAGGAAAAAATCCCTCAAGGTATCATTGAAGCATTTTTGAGGTGATTGTGTTTGTTGATAGAGTGGGACTCCATGTTGTGTTTGTTGACAAATCAGACCACAATGTACAAATTTGTTGACAAATGGGGTTTACATGGTGAGTTGTCTAGTTTGAGGGATTTTTTCAACAATCCATTATTGATTTAATAATCTTGAAAAAAGGAATGGATGATCTGGAGGTGGTACAAAAAGAGAAGATATAAGGTGGCGCTGTTTTCCAGTGTTTTCCAAATTTATGGACCTCAAAATTGAAAAATGGAGAAAAGTGTTTTTGGAAAAGTGAATTGCATGACGGTGTCTTGGAGGCTTGGAAACTTGTGTGCCATATGTTTTTAAAGATCAGAACATCAAAATATAGAAAAGGAAAGAGGGGTGCCCAAGTTTTGATTTGGTCACGCAAGGTGACTAGGTCGACAGAGACTAGGGTGGCTGGACTTGCATGCCGAGAGGAGACTTGTGTGTCGGCACTCAAGATGCCCAAAATGCCTATAAATAGAGGGATACCACTCATAATTTTTGATGAAGATAAACACTTAGAGAAAATTAGAGCTCCATTTGCACAGGTGGTTTGGGAGCGCAAGTGGTGGTGTGGGCGCGCAAGTATAAGGTTATTTAGATGTTGCTCTAGTTTATAGTTGCGCACCAATATTGGTTTGGGAATAAAAGGGCGTGGGTCACCCAAGTTATGAGTTGGTGAAGTGAGTTTTGCACAAGTGGTTTGGTGACACTTGTGCTCTAGGATTGTAGAAGTGACCTAGTTGATAGTTGCATGCCAATATTAATTTGGGCGTAAAAGGGTGTAGGTCGCCAAAGTTTTGCATTGGAGAAGGGAGTTTCACACAAGTGGTTTGGTTACACCTACGCGCTAGGTATTGGGAAACGCTCCAGCCATTATAGGGTTGTACGAAGGTTGGAAGATTTAATGGTACACCCATGTTAAAGTTGTATTCATCACTGGATGAAAGTGGAACTTCAACAGAGTATCAACATACAGAGGAAGATGCATTCATCTATGATAATGAAGGGACCTACAATTCTTTAAACTATGAGTGGATCATTTTCAGATCAGTGAGAAAAGGAAGAGGAAAATGGTGATCCTCTCCACCAGCAGTGAGCTAGAGAGAGAGAGAGAGAGAAATAGGGAGTGACCCTTGGTAAAGCAGTGAGCTAACCCTAAACATTGTAAAGGCAGTGAGCCTGGGCATAAATCTGATCTATCCCGAACATTGTAAATTGTCAGTGAGATTTAGTAGATTTTTTACAGTGTCATATTATCATTGTATGCTCCTTGGACATATCCCAGTGAGGGTGAACCAAGTAAAAATCTTTGTATCTACCTACTTGCTTCTCTACACTGCATTCCAAGCATTATCATTAGATAAAGAAGGACAGAATAAGATCAACAGTAAAACATAAATGCAAACAAAGTGACCCTTATAATAAAGAGGTCAAGATCCAATGGGGAGGGGATAATTTTGAAAAGAATATCCATACCCTGATTTACCCCCCTCTCAGGGTATCTAGGTCTCTTTTGGTCCTAACAATTGGTATCAGAGAGAAGGTTTCTTTTATCAGATTTTTTTGCTCTGACTTGGTTCAGTTAATTGGTGAAATCAACATTTTATTTTGATATGATCTTGGTGTTCCATGGAAAAGGGAAAAACATCAAAGAATAAGCAGAATTCAGATGGTATTCCCTAATGTGGAAGTGTTTACAGAAAAATTATGATTCAACTAAAGGAATTAAATAGCTTGTTGAAGGAAGGCTTGGATGAATCAGATAGGGATAAGATAGATTCACTCTATAATGATGTAAGAATGAGTGAAGTACTTGAAGTTCAAAGTGACACTGAAACTAATAATGATGAAGAAGTTTCAAGAAGGCCACCAGTAGATGATGTCAACATGAAAAAGGAATTGGATCAAAAATTGGATGAAGAAGTTAAATATAAAGATATCTGAATCCAAGTACTGGAAATTGAGGTCAATAATATAAGAGGCTTAAATCAAAGGTTTATTGATGTGGCTACTGACCTAAGGGAGAAGAGTGATTCCTAAGATGAATAACTGCAAGAGATGTCTTTAAAGAGAGAGAAACGAAAATCTGATGATAAGGGAAAGAATCTGAACTCAGATAACATTCAAAATTTGAAATCCAAAAATGAAGATCTTGTTGCACAGCTAACTGAACTAGTTTAGGATAATCAAAGACTACAACAGGAGAGTGCATGCTATGTTAATTATATTTCTCAACAAAAATTGAAAGTAAAGGAGTAATGTGACATAGTGGATAAGCTCACACATGAGTTAGAGGATGTGATGAGTAGAAGGAATAATCTCGAGAGAGAACACAATATTCAACTTGAAGCAAGGGATATGAAGATTCAAAAGTTGGAATAAGAGTTAGAGTTGGTGAATAAAGAAGTGGATAAATCCAATACCAAAGGAAAGCCTAAAATGTATGATGCCTTACAATTACTATTTTATTATCCTTCAGCAAGTTATGATAACATGAAAAACAAATATGATATTTCTAAAGAGAAATAATAGCATATTTTATTAGCTCAAAGACCATACAGTTTTGAAAAAACCGGTATTGGATTTGATGAATACTCTCCCGTACATGACAGAAATAAAGTTGTGAACAGTTCAAAAAATAGAGAAAATCCTGCAGGTGCTGGAGATAGACCTAACATGACATTTGAAAGAAGTAGTGACAACATGTGCTATTTCTGTGGGATTCATGTCCACACAAAAATCTTTTTTTAGAGGCTCAGGAATACATTTCATGCTGTGAAGGTATAAGTTTTACTAAATCTAAGAATAAGAAGAAGTTTCATGAGAAATCATAAAGAAGAGTCTCTCAAAAGAAATCATTCATTAGATGCTATTACTGTGGAAGAATGGTACACACCATGAGTATGTGTCTGGAAGCTCAGAAGATCAATATCAGAAGAAGAACTCAAGATGCATCAATATCTTGGATAAGAAATGATAAAATGAGGTATGCCTTTGATGGAAGATGTTTTGTATGTTCTCATTATGGTTATTTGGAAATACATTGTAGTAAGAAGAAAGCAGGAAAGGAAAATGGACTCGAAATGAGATTCTAGACTCCAGTGATGCATAATGAGAAATTATACACTGGGAGACAAAGTGGTAAGTTGAATAATAGGCTTATAACCATAGGGGAATCACAAGGATATGAACAAAAGGTGTATTAGTCACCTCCTCTGTCACACTCACAACAGCTCACTCAGAAAGAACATGAACAAATATGAAAGATAAAGGGAGTAGATGCTACAGTTATGAGTAAGAAGAATGCAAATTACTTAGAGGACTCACCACCAACACAAAATAGTGTGGTGACTCAGATATCTGATAAAAGAAATATGAACAAATAATATATTGAAAAATTCACACGTCATGTTCCACAGAGAGAAGTATAGGAAATAGGAAGATCCCTACAATGGTAGAAGAAGCACGAGAAGATGACAAGGAGAGAGATTCCTACTCAGAGAAGGAATTAGTGGAATTGTTATATTGGCTAAACATCAAAGATGGAAATGTGTACCAGTGGGATTAAACCCCAAGTGGTGAGAAATTCCAGGACTGTAGAATCTACATATCAAAAAAAGACATAGAATGTGGGAAATTAATGCTTAGTCATATGGACAAAATAGTTGAAGTTGGCCAAGTAGTTAGAGCAGGCAAGGAAGGAGTGTGATGCTTTGTAAGAAAAAATAAAAGGGTTGACCCATCAGGATCAACCACAATCCTCATATTGAGGATTATAGAAGAAACCCTCTCCCTATGTGTATAAATGCTATTAAATTATGTTAACGTGTCTTAGGTTGAAAGGGAGATACGATCCAAGGAGAAGTGGCATCAAAAGATGCAAAGCAATGATGTGATGTGGTCCATAATGTCAACTGATTCAAATCAGTTACTATATCTGAAGAAGGAATCTGGAAGAATTCCATGAAATGAGTTAATGTTATATGGATACATGAGACATGTGAAATTAATTGAGTGCGATAGAAAGTGATTGTGTTATTAACTTTATCTCTTGTTTCCTACTCTGAGTTCCGACTCATTAGTCTTAGGGAATTTGTTGATAGCTCATTACTAAGTGGTGAATTCACCTAATGATGATCTCGTTGATTTAAGTAAGCTAGAGAAGTTTCTCAAAACTGCAATCGCATGTGAAGAGACAATACAGGAGAAGAAGAATGTTTATGGGTCTAAATAATAGGACTTGTAATTGGAAGAACTGTACACCATAGGGGGATCTTTCTATTTACTAATCAGATCCAACATGTGTTGTTACACAATGATTATATTTTTCAAATATGTATCATAAGGCTGTGTACTATAGAAAAGGATCTGATATGATAAAGAGTCTACATTGAAACTGAAGATTTTTCAAAGATATACATGTATTATTCAGTGGTTCTGAGTTGCAATAAATATATATCCATTGGTATCATTCCCCAATTCAGATGTTAGTTGTCTGCTAAGAGAAGACAAATTGCGGTGAAGCAGCAACAATCATGCATTTCATGATTATTTATTTTGTTCTAACAATGTAGTATCGGCAGACTATTTTCAGGATACCAAGAATCTATGAGATAATATCAATAATGTTTCAACAGGAATTTGAGAAAATAATTTGAAAGAAATGAAATGACAGTGTAAATATTCTTGTTGAAAGTAATGAAATGGTAAGAGATTCAGGGGGATCAAAAGTGAAAATTCTGATTCCGAAGTAAAAAATATAATGAGCATGAGGAAGTCAAGTCTATATATGAAAAGATTCCAAAGAGTCGAGATGAAATTTACTAAAAGAGTATCATTAGTGACCAGATAGTTCCAGTTTAGACGAATAATATGGGAAATCTACAGTAAGCATGATACTTATTATAGGTAGAGCCTAAAGGTTAAGAATATTTGGAATGGAAAACTCCAAGGAGATGAGAACTCCGGTTGCTACCTGGATGAATCTGTTGAAAGATGATGATGGAATTGTAGTTAATATCACAGAATCTAGTCAAATTATTGGAAGTCTATTATTCCTGATAGTAACAAGGCCTAGCACTGTATTTTCCACATTCCAAGCAACAAGATATCAGAGTAATCCCAAAGAAAGCCACATTCTCACAGTAAAAAGGATACTTTTGTATATCAAAGGAACTATGGATTTCAGTTTGATGTATAATGACAAATATCAGTAAGAGTTATTGGGATATACAGATGAAAATTAGGCCGGTTCAGTGGATGATAGAAAATCAACATTAGGAGGTTCATTCTATCTTAGTGGCTTGTGTATTTCTTGGATAAGAAAGAAGCAAGATTGTATTTCATTAATCACCATAGAAGATGAGTATATTTGGGCCACTCAAGCATGCACACAATTATTGTGGATGAAGCAGCAGTTTGATGATATTGGAGTTGAAGTGAAATCTCCGATCGAAATCCAATGTGATTAATCAAGTGCTATCAATCTTAGAAAAAAATCTAGTCCATAACTCAAGGAAAAAGCACATTGAGATAAAGTTTCATTTTATCAAGGAGAAGGTTGAGAAGGGAACCATGAAGTAGAGTATGTGCCTAAAAAATTATAGGTTGAAGACATTCTGACCAAGTCTTTACCCAAGGAAGCTTTTGAGAGACATCGACTGGCTCTGGGAGTCCAGTAGACTCCCTGCACTTGAAAAAGTGTGGATGTGGGACCCCCCTCTCTTCGAGGTATGGTGTGTTTTCCTTACTGTACTAATATGTGTTCTCTACTCTATTTCAGACCACAAAGGAGTGACCTTTGGATTTTTTGACAAAGGGGGAGAAAGAGTGACTCTTAAAGGGAGGGAGAAAATGTATTTTTGAAAGACATGGGGAGAAGTTGACAGGTGGTACAGTGAGATAGGGGGAGTTTACCAAGACAGGTGAATAAGATGATAGGAGGAGCATCATGATGAAAGTATGTGGTGTTTGAAGTGATCAACCAGAGCTTATCTTGGACAACACAAGAACTCAAGAATTGAATAAGAAGAGTATTAAATATGATGATGCTATAAGTAATCGATCAAAGAATAGATATCACAACAACTAAGGATCGTGATAAAAGCAGAAGAGTGGTGTTGGAATGGTTTTAGAAGGTTTCTAGCGATCATCAATTGGTATCAGTTTTGGTATCAACAATTGGTGTTAGAAATTAAGTGATTCATTGATTAACTTTTCATTTACTCTTGTTTCTCATGCTGATCATTGCTCATGTGGTCTTAGAGTATGTGTTGAGTGAATCCTTTATCGCTATCAGAATCGCAAGAGGCGAATGGTGGCTAAAGCGTTAATGCAGTATCATTTTATGAGAAGAGTTGTCAAAAAACCCAAAGGGGGATATTGTTGGGAAAAAATCACTCAAGGTATAATTGAATCATTTTTGAGGTGATTGTGTTTGTTAACAGAGTGGGCCTCCATGTTGTGTTTTTTGAAAAAGCAGACCACCATGTACAAATTTGTTGACAAAGGGGGTTTACATGGTGAGTTGTTGATTTTGAGGGATGTTGTCAAAAATCCATGATTGATTTAAGAACCTCAAAAAAAAAAAGGAATGGGTGATCTGGAGGTGGTATAAAAAGAGCATATACAAGATGGCATCATTTTCTAGTGTTTTCCAAATTTATGGGCCTCAAAATCGACAAGTGGAAAAAGTGTTTTTTGGAAAAGTGACTTGCGCACCGGTGTCTCAAAGGCTTAGAAACTTGCACACCATATGTTTTCCAAGATAATAACATCAAAATATGGAAAAGTAAATAGGGGTTCTTGAGTTTTGGTTTGGGCATGCAAGTTGACTAGGGTGATAGAGACTAGGGTGGCTGGACTTGCGCACCAAGAGGAGACTTGCACGTTGACACTCTGGGTGACCAAAATGCCTATAAATATAGGGATAACCCTCCTCATTTTTTATGAAGATCAACACTTAGATAAAATTAGAGCTCCAGTCACACAGGTGGTTTGGGCATGCAAGTGGTGGTGTGGGCGTGCAAGTATAAGGTTATTCAGAAGTTGTGCGCTAATATTGGTTTGGGCATAAAAGGGTGTGGGTCGCCCAAGTTATGTGTTGGTGAAGGGAGTGTCGCACAAGTGGTTTGGTGACACTTACACACCAATCTTGTAGAAGCGTGCCATTTTATAGTTGCGCACTGATATTGATTTGGGCATAAAAGGGTGTAGGTTACCCAAGTTTTGCATTGGAGAAGGGAGTGTCACACAAGTGGTTTGGTGACACCTGCACGCCAGGTATTGAGAAGTACTCCAGCCATTCTAGGGTTGCATGAAGGTTGGAATATTTCCCAGTACACCCATGATAAAGTTTTATTCATCAGTGGATAAAAGTGAAACTTCAAGAGAGCATCTACATACAGAGGAAGATGCATTCATCTGTGATAATGAAGGGACCTACAAGTCTTTAAACTGTGAGTAGATTCTTTCTAGAGCAGTGAGAAAAGGAAGAGGAAGAAGGTGATACTCTCCACCGACAGTGACCCAGAGAGAGAGAGAGAAATAGGGATTGACCCTTGGGAAAGTAGTGAGCTAACCCTAAACATTGTAAAGGCAGTGAGCCTGGGAATAGATGTGATCTAACCTGGACATTATAAATTGTCAGCGAGCTTTAGTGGATTTAGTACAGTGTCACATTGCCATTGTATGCTCCTTAGACGTAGCCTAATGAGGGTGAAACAAGTAAAAATATTTGTGTCTGCCTACTTACTTCTCTGCACTGCATTCCAAACATTATCATTATATAAATAAGGAAAGAATAAGATCAAAAGTAAAACATAAATGCAAACAAAGTGACCCTTATAATAAAGAGGTCAATATACAGTGGGGTGATGATAATTTTGAAAAGAATATCTATACCCTGATTCACCCCCTCTCAGGGTATCTAGGTCCCTTTTGGTCCTAAAAAGTTGCGAGATTAGGATCCATATCCAAGAGGTTGTCAACATTTGGGTTGAAGGTGCACCAGACGTTCCTTGCTCTAGGGTAGTGGGTAATTGAGTGCATAGGAGATTCAATCATGGAAATGCAGATAGGACATGTTGGGTTTTCCGATGCATGGTGAGAGGCAAGGAACCCTAGAAAAGGAAGGATCCTGGTGCAGGCTTGCCACTAGAAATAAAGAGCTTTATGGGGAATATGTAGGCTACAGATAGATTTCCAAAGAGCCTCCGCCTCCAGAGTCAGAGTAGATAAAGCAAGAGCATACTCATATTTAACAGTATAAGTACCAGAGGTTTCCCTGCTCCAGTATAAATGACCAGGACTAAGATCTCTAGAGACCAAGATACTAAGAATAAATTTTCCATCCCTTTAGTTAAACTAGGAGGATATTTTCTCAGGACACCATCTAATTCCTTCCTCATTAAAAATGGAGAGAACCTTTTAATCTTATAGACATTCAAGGTTAGGGGAAGTTTCTTTGAGACCATTTACATCAACCATCCATGAGTCAGTCCAAATAATAATGGATTATCAATTTCCAATTCTCCAGTAAAGTCCCCTCAGGAGGGTCACGAATGATCCCCATAGGCTACATCAGAGGAAACTAGGGTGGGGGCCTAATAGGACATTTAAAAAATAACCATATGGGATGTATTTATCCTTAATAACCTTTGTGCAGAGAGAATGAGTCTGTTTAATTAATCTCTATCCTTATTTGGAGAGAAATTATTCCTTGAATAGGAATTGGTCCCTGATCCCCATTCCCCCATGAGGCTTGGGTTTGTAGAGTTTATCCCAAGTGATCTAGTGATCCTTGTTCTTTCCTTCATTAAGACCCCACCAAAAAATTGCGAAGCAAGAGTGGAGCTGATTGGTGATGAAGCTGGGGATCTTGAAGAGAATCATAAAATAGGAGGGAATGGATTGGGAGACTGATTTAATGAGAAATTATTTACCTGATTTGGAGACTCTTTTGTAACTCCAACCTTGAATTTTTTTATCTACCCTCTCCAAGATGATAGAGAAAACATATTTTTTGTATTGACCAAATACCACAGGAATCCCAAGGTATTTTTGGTGTTTACCAAACATTTGGAATCTAGATGCCTGTTGGAGCTCAACCTTCCTATTTAGGGGATGACCATACTAAAAGAAACTTCTAATTTAGAGGGGTTGATAGCATGCCCTGAAGAGCTCTCATAAAGTTAATAATGCTAATACACTTTTATTCTTCCAATGTGACCCTGGAGAAAAGGATGAAATCATTGGAAAATAAGAGATGAGAAATGGGGGGCTCCAATGATAGGCCTTCACTCCATGAACTAATTTATCCTTATCTAATGCTAAAATAAGATTTGTGAAAACTTCATCCATTAAAATGAATAGAGAAGGGGAAAGGGGGTCTCCCTAGTGAATTCCCCTAGAGGATGAGAAAATCCATGAAATTACTATATTAATTTAGACCTTGAATGAGATGAATGTAACACATTTCATAATGATGTCAACCCATCTTGAGAAGAAGACCATTTTGCTTAGAATAAAATGAATGAATGACCATTCCACTATGTCAA
This sequence comes from Viscum album, assembly GCA_963277665.1. Classification (NCBI taxonomy): domain Eukaryota; kingdom Viridiplantae; phylum Streptophyta; class Magnoliopsida; order Santalales; family Viscaceae; genus Viscum; species Viscum album. Next base: position 871,010,764 of record OY728157.1, read on the forward strand.
AAGCTTTAGTCATGTCCAAATTCCAAGCCATGATGCCTCATTTGGACACATTTTCGGTCTTCATAGATTGAAATGTTTCATGGGAAATTTTCATGTTGTTTAAGATAATACCGATGAGGAAAAAGGTACTTTGGTTTTATGAAATAATGGAAGGTAGAAAGGTGTGAAGATGGTTTACTAGAAGGTTAGAGAAAATTTTATAGGTGACATTTAATATGATAATGAGACAAAACTTGGAAACGTGAAAGGGTTTATGGGTTTTAGGAATGAGATTGATGAGGGTTTCATTGATGGAGGTGAAGTCAGCCTTCCCATCCCAGAGGCCCCTTATGAGGTTCAATACATTGGGCCCCACAATGTACCAAAAGTTTTTAAAGAAGAGGGCGTGAAATCCATATGGTCCTAGGGATTTGGAGAAGTGGATTTGTTTAAGGGAGAAAAGGATTTCCTAATCAGTAATATCATTTGTGAGCTTTCCATACATATCCTTAGTAAGAATAGGAAAAATAATGGAGGCAACCTCAGTGGGGATGGAGGTCTCACCAGCCATGTAGAGATCCTAAAAAAAATAAAGGACAAGGTCATGGATATACTCTTATTTTGAGATAGTTCTTCCATTCGGTGAGGTAAGACATGAAATAAGGTTTTTTCACCACCTTCTAGAAGCTTTCTAGTGGAAATAATATGTATTTAAATCCCCTTATTTAATATGAATGCTGTGAGAACAGAGAGACCAATAGATTTCTTTTCTTATGAGGGTTTCATTGAGTTCATTATCAAGTGTTGCAATTCTGGAAATGATCATAAATGAAGGTGGGAGAGAGTGGAGCTTAAGGATTATTTTTTAAATGGAGTCACATTGATAATATGGTTGGAGGAATCGCCTACCACTCCAGGTTTTGAGGTTATACACGACCTGGTGGATTTTAGCATGAATGTCGGGTTCACTCACAGTCTATCCTACTTTAATCACTTCTTCACAGCCTCTTTCCCTCATCCAATAGCTTTCAAAAATAAAATGTCTTTCATGTCTCAACTTTTCATGGATTGTATTAAGGTGAATGAGAATAAAATAGTGGTCTGACATGGATGGGGTGAGGTGGGAGACCTGAAAGAGGTTGAAGATGGGGAGCCAGCTGGAAGATGCCAAAAATTTGTCAAGTCTCTCCTTGATGTGGGTGTTCCCTGAGCATCCATGATACCACATAAAGGGGTTACCAATATGACCCAAGTCAGTAAGACCTGTGCATTGAGTCTCCTATAGTAAGTGTAAAAACTGGGCCTCAGTGACAGTATAAACACCCTGCCTTAACAAGGCTGTCAGGTCCTGGCCCGCCAGGTACCACCAGTTGCTCCATATACATGTGGTCCCCACCCTAGGGCCCACCCACATGCCCAAACAGGTCATCTAACTAATGAATGTCCCCATAGGACAACACATGTAATTTCCAGTATGCTTTGTCCTCACACACACACACCCTGAGAAACTTCCAAGAAGGTCACCCATCCTAATCACTAATCCAGCCTAAGAACACTTAATTGCAGATTTCAAATTAGGTAGGATCCCAAAAAAAAGACGCACCTTGTTGACATGAGTCATATCATTTATTCATTTAATCATGTATCATTCTGGCATGTTACATTAACCCCCCTTTAGAGCACAACATACTCGTTGTGTGCCCTGCATCTCAACCTAGGCAGTGCGTTGCACTTAAGGCTGAGTACCACCTCTGATACCAAATGTAAGAACTAGGCCCCGATGATAGCACAAACACCCTGCCTCAACATGAACGTCAGGTCCTGGACCGCCAGGTACCACCAGTTGCCCCGCAGATACATGGTCCCCACCCTGGGGCACACATACATGCCCAAATAAGTTATCTGACTAATGAATCTCCCCACAGGACAAGACATGTCCTTTCCAGTGTGATTTTTCCTCACTCACACACACCCTGAGCTGAAAGAGGTTAAAAATGGTGAGCCAGTTGGAAGATGCCAAGAATCTGTCAAGTCACTCCTTGATGTGGGTGTTCTCTGAGCAGCCATAGTAACACATAAAGGGGTTACCAATATGACCCAATTCATTAAGACTTGTGCATTGAGTCTCCTATAGGAAGTGTAAAAACTGGGCCTTAGTGACAGTATAAACACCATGCATTAACATGACTTTTGGGTCCTGGCCTTCTAGGTACCACCAATTTCCTACAGACACGTGGTCCCCACCCTAGGGCCCACCCACATTCCCAAATGGGTCATCTAACTAATGACTATCCCCATAGGCCAACACATTTCATTTCTAGTGTACTTTTTCATCACTCACACATACCTTGAGAAACTTCCCAGAAGGTCAATCATCCTGATCACTACTCCAACATAAGGACACTTAACTGTGGAGTTCTAATCAGGTAGGCTCCCAAAAAAAGATGCACCTTGTTGACATGAGTCATATCATTTATTAATTTAACCCTATATCATTCTGGGGTGTTACATTCACCCCCCTTTAGAAAAAAATATCCTCATTGTGTGCCCTACATCTCAACCCAGGTAGTGTGTTTCACTTAAGGCTGAGTACCACCTCTGATACCAAATATAACAACTGGGCCCCAGTGACAGCACAAACACCCCACCTTAGGGCTCACCCACGTGCCCAAATGGGTCATCTAACTAATGAATGTACCCATAGGTCAATACATGTCCTTTACAGTGTGCTTTGTCCTCACTCACACACACCTTGAGAAACTTCCCAGAAGGTCACCCATCCTGATCACAACTCCAGCCTAAACACACTTAACTGTGGAGTTCTAATCAGGTAGGCTCCCAAAAAAGAAGATGCACCTTGTTGACATGAGTCATATCATTTATTAATTTAACCCTGTATCATTATGGGGTGTTACTTTCACCTCCCCTTTAGAGCACAATGTCCTTGTTGTGTGCCCTACATCTCAACCCAGGCAGTGCATTACACTTAAGGCTGGGTACCACCTTTGATATCAAATGTAACAACTGGGCCCCAATGATAGCACATACACCCCGCCTTAACATAACTGTCAGGTCCTGGCTCACCAGGTACCACCAGTTGTCCCACAAACACATGGTCCCCACCCTGGGGCCCACCCACATGCCCGAATGAGTTATCTAACTAATGACTGTCCCCACAGGCCAACACATGTCCTTTCCAGTGTTATTTGTCCTCATTCACAAACACCCTAGGAAACTTCTTAAAAGGTCACCCATCATGATCACTACTCCAGACCAATAATGCTTAACTGTGGAGTTCTAGTAAGGTAGGCTCCCAATAAGGAAGATGTACCTTGTTGATATGATTCATATCATTTAGTAATTTAACCCTATATCATTCTAGGGTGTTACAAGAAGTCTCTGATATGGGTAGAGGGCCTGCTAGAACTCCCTCTCTTTTCACTTTAGAACATGATCTTGTTAAAATATCCTCCCATGAGAAGAGGTCATAATATTCCATTCCTACTTATTTTAAATAGGTACCATAACTTTCGTTTATCATCTTGTAAGGGACATCCATAAAATCCCACAAAAAACCAAATATGCATGTCAGGATGATAAACAAAGGAAGCAATATGGTTCGGTGAGAAAATCTCAATTTTGATGTCCAATTCCTCCTTCCACAGGAGGCAGAGTCCGTTAGCATGTACATAGAGTGGGACATGGAAGAATCCCTCAAAACCAACTTTAGAGGCAATGTCGTGTATGTCCTTGTTTTCGATCATGGGTTTGGACAAAAAAACCACACTAGGGTGACTTAGAGTGATCTTACATCATAGAAAACGAACTGTGCATGGATTTCCAAGACCATGATAATTCCAACATATAAATTTCATTGAGTTAGGTAGGGTTGGGTTAGACTAGCCTCTGCCTATGAAGTTTCAACAAATGATACATTATTTGCATGTTTCTATATTTTTGGGAGCTTCTCACTACCCAGGGGTGACTGCATGTTTCTCTTTGTATCCACAGTGTTCTACAGAAGGGGTCAAATCCTGAGTCCCATATACTTATCCTTCTCCATGTACTATGTTTTTTTGCATAATTTGATGTCAAACCTTGAATTTTATCACCAACCTGGGAGGAGATCCATGGAAGTTCGATGCCTATGGGAGGAATCAGGTCTAGAGGTTCATAGTCTGGGGGAGTAACCAGGTCTGGGGGGGTCTGTGAAGATGTGTTTTGGGCTAGATGTTGTTTTAAGAGTATCCTACGGCCGTTGAGACAGAGATGTATGCAAGGTTTTCATTTCCACGGGGCCTTTATTTAGGGTGACAATGACGCTCCCAGAGGTCTAAGGGTCATTTTGGGGGGTTGGGTTTCCCACTTACTTTGGGTGAACTATATCATTGTAGTCTATGGGGAATCACGATGACCCCAATAAAATATTCCTTTAATGGTTATTAGAGGTGTGCTTGATTAGGGACTTGGAAATTTTCTCTCTATCTTTATTTTTTTTGGATTCTGGGACAAGAGTTTTCCTAGATTTTTTTATCCTGGAGCCAGGGGACATAAGGTATGACAACATTACCTTCCTCATCGGTTGTCTTTGAAGTTTACTTTTTATCTATGTGTCCGATGTGTATATAGAAGAAACAAAAGATCGGTATCTTTTCATACTCAAAACCAATCCAAGTTTTTGAATTCTCCATTGAAAGAAAGGTACCCATTAGGATAGGGAAAACAACATCAATGGAGACCCTTATCCACATGGAATGCCTCCATAGAATAGGGTCTGATCAATTCCATTCTATGAAGTCACCTATACGTGATCTGATGTATCTCATGATGCGCTCAGATCTGGCCTAGTAGGGGATGCAAAAAATAAAAACCCGGAAGGGTGATTTAGAAAGGGCTTCTTTTATCACATCCTCATTATTTTCTAGGTCCTTTATTAGTATTAGTTGGTTATAAAAGGACCAAGGCCTTCCAATAAGGACCTTGTGTTTTTCTATTTCATTGAAGAACTTGAAGATAAGACGTCCAGATCTGATCTCATATATGGAGACTTCATCTTCCAAATTCCATATTGATTAAAATGTGTTCTTTAGGGTAGGAAAATTGGTGGGATAGTTTGAGATAAATTTTAGTATAGCAATAATATTCATAAAGAGAACCAGAAAGGAGTCTTTATTCCTTTTTTCTATGATATTGGATTTTTCCTTTTCCAAAAGAGAGAGGTGTTACCATTGGGATACCAAATAATTCTCCATTGTCTCATGGGTCTGCAAATGACCTCCCAGAGAAAATACTTGCATGATCTAAGACTTCTATAATCAAAAAATTTTGTGATCCAAGATCTCTATGATATTAGGCTTCCATGAGCCTAGGATTCAATGAGAAAATCCCTCTATGATCCAGGGCCTTCGTGAGCAATATCTCTACCTCTGTGAGAAAAAAAATCTCCACCAGAAAAAACATTCATGGGTAAAAACCTTCCTGAGAAAAAATCCTTAGTGAGAAAATCCTTTGTGATCAGATACCGTTGCAAGCATAAACTATCACCAACACAACACTTCATGAGAAAATCCTTCGTGAGAAAAAACCTTCGCAAGAACAACCCTTCATGAGTAGAAACCGCCACAATAAAAACCTTCATGAGCACAACCCTTTGATAGAAAAACCCTTCATGAGTAGAAATTTTCATGAGGACAACCCTTCATAAGAAAAACCTTCACAATAAAAAACCTTCATGATCAAAAACTTTCACGATCATAACCTTTCTTGAGAAAAACATTCACAATCCGCAGATGGAGAATCAACGAACCATAGATGATGAATCGACGAACTAAAGATGAAGAACCTCATATGATGAACCATAGATGATGAACCACAAATGAAGAACCACAAATGATGAATCGACAAGCCACAAATGATGAATTGTAGGCGATGAATCAATGAACTGCAGTGCTGAAAAATAACTGTTAATCACAAATTGTAATCGATGAACTGTAATCGATGAAGAACCATAATCGACGAGGAACTGCAGTGCTGATGAGGAACCGTAATCAACGAACCACATATGATGAGTCGACGGACCATAAATCACAAATCAGGTGCCAAGAGAACAACAATTCCAGTGATGAGGATCCAATAAGGTAGAGGCCATAATTGGTAGCATGGTCACGAATGAAGGCGGATCAACAAAAAATAAAACTTCACAAAAACCTCAAGATGATTGGAAACCTCAAGTCATGATCAAAAGCCACAAGCTATTGGATGGGGGAAAATGGGGAGGAATTGGGAGGTTCTTCATAGACGTAGATATGATAAATAGGGCTGCCAATACAAGATCACCAAAGAACCACCAAACCCTAGGATGACCTAGGAGGGAAAACTCTCATAGCGGGAGATAATTTTAGTAAACCATCTATTCCCCACCATTTCTAGCACAAATAGTCCTATATATATGAGTATTATATATATATATATATATATATTAACTATAAGCAATGAGTAATTGTGTCATTCTCTATATTCATCCTCATCTTCATATATGATGGTTTCAATATCTTCATATTCCTCCCCATTATCATCAATTTCCATAGGAGTTTCAACTTCATCATCTCTTGCTATATCAAATTCATTTGTTACATGAATAACATCCTTGCCACCATCGAACCATAACTATGGGGTTTCATTATCGATATTCACACCTCTTCATGAAAAATATGGATTTGAAGTCATGTCTTGAAAATTTTCAATTCCTTGCACTTCAGTAGAACCACACTCACTTTGGATAAACTGTTTTTCATGAGATTTTATTTTTATTATGATTCAACAATCACTTAACTATTTGGAAGAAAAATAATAATTTTCATAATAAATTTTATGTTCTTAATGAGATAATAAAAATGGTTTATTCACTGCATAAGTATTTTATATTTAATATCAACAATTCCATGGTGTGGATGAACACACAAGCCTCTATCAGTATCCAACCAATGACATTTACACATCATTATGTAATTCTGTCCCAGATAACACAGTTGAATTATTTCTTCCAATAATCCATAAAATCTAACATCACTATCTCTATAATGAGACCCTCCTAAGAAAACACCACTATTTATTTTTTTGATTCAACATATTCATGTGTATGAAATTGAAAACCATTCACCACATATGTATTATAAGATTTAACTATTTTGAATAGTGGGTTACTCAATACACACAATCGATTATCAATTTTATAATCATGTTGAGATACCTAAAAATTTAAAAAACAATTATCAATATAGAAAGTAATAAATTTATTTTATATTTTAAACCATAAACAATTTACTTTACTAGTTGTTGAAACCAGTAGGAAAAATTATTTTACTGACATTATTCAAGAGAAACTACTGTAATTTTTGGAAACTGTTTCTTAATATGATTATCATATAACCTAAAAATAAAATAATATTAATTTAATTAAAAAATATATAGAATAAGTGATAGTATCACTCACTGTACAAATGATTTCATTTCTTCACAGTTGAGAAGAACATATGTATGAGCCTTATGATATTCATTATCCGAAATCCATCATTCATAAACTCCACCAAATCCAAGTTCAGAATGATTAAAAACTAATAATTTATTTCTCATTTAATCATCAAAATTTCTCTCATTATGGACCATTTGGTTATGTTTTTAGGGATATTTAGATTGAAAATAATGAGAGAAGAAAAAATAAATTTCCTCATGCAAATAAGATTATGCAATTGATCTTTCAATTGATGCTTTGTTATGTAATTTTTTCTTCAATTTATGCATGAATATCTCATATGGGTAAATCCATCAAAACTATTCTAGACCTACACATTTTTTTAATTCAAAAAATGTAATATAAAATGTTCTATTGAATCAAAGAAATCTGGTGGATTTTTTTCCAATTTATATAAAATTAAAACAAAATCTTCTTACAATCTATTTAGTGAATCATAGTATGTTTTTTCCTGACAAATGACTCAGAAAAAATATGATATTTATGTTAACGAATCCCAAATCATATAATTAAACAAACCTGTAAATCCAATTAGTAAAATTCTTTCCATTATAACATGACAATCATGACTTTTTAATCCAACAATATGACCATTTCTAACAAATCTAGCCAAATTAGAAACATAACCATCCAAAATCCTCAAATTGGAAATACACTAATAAAATAATAAACTATTTTCTTTGGAAATTGTATAAGACACCTTTGGCTTAATTAACTTTTGTGATTTTTCATTTTCAAATAATTCAATTTCTGGATGTCAGAAAATTTAGGTAATATCTAATTATTCATTTAAATTATCTTTGGTCTTACTAGGTGTGTCCAAAAATGTATAAAATATATTATCAAAATAGTTCTTCTCAATATGAATAACATCCAACATGTGATAGAGTAACAAATTACACCAATATAGAAGACCCAAAAAAATGATCAATTTTATCAAATTATGTTCTATAATGTCCCTTAATTTCTCACTAGCTTGAGAGGGTGGTGAGACATTACTAGGCCTTAAGCGACATCCCCAATATTCCAAAGGCTGGTAATAAATTCCGAAGGGTTTCAATACATGCGGAGGATGCTTTTTCCTTTAATAATAAAACAACTAACCAAATAAATCCAAACCAACCAATAACCATATGATGCATGATAACAATGAAATAAAACTCAAAATTTAAGACTATAATACCAGAGTAAATAGTGTAAGAAAATCTAACAAAACTCCAAGACAAACACAAGACTCCACGATCCACAAGATCCATGCTCCAACTTCATCAAAAAACCCAAGTATCATGAAGTAGTGTTAAAGACATGTGATACTTTACCTTTTCCCATGTCCCAGCAGATAAAATCTACAAAATCACTAAAGTTCCAAAGAATGGGTGAGTACTAAAACTTAGTAGGTTTTCCCCAATGACTTCCCTACTCACTCCACTAGGATAAAAAAGTTAGCAACATTTATATAAAAAAATTTATATAAAAAAATTTCTAAAATAGTTTATAACCAAATATAAACAACTTATAAAATAGTTTATAACCAAATATAAACAAGTTCTATATCAACCAATATTCCAGAAAAATCTATTTTCAAGAAAATAACCAAACCATGCTTTAAAACCATTTTACAAGTTCTATTTGGCATAACCAATCCATTACACATATTCACACTAACAACCATGCATGATTCATTATTTTTATTTAAAACCTTTTTTTTCCAAAAAACCATTTTAAAAATGCATAAAATCCATATTTTAAAATCACTATTTTAAAATCAAGAAAGTAAAACACTTTTCACAATAATACACCAAAATTTCATAATTTCACCAAAAACCATAAATCATCACTAAAGGGGATTTATATCATGCTTACACAAATATTTCACAAAAAATTATAATTAGTTAAATCAATTTGAAACTAATCCAATCAATTATAGCAAGAGGAGTTGATATTGAAGCCACCTACCTTGATAGTTTTGGTGAAAATGATAAACGATAAGAAAAACATCACAAAGCCGGGTTAAATCTCCATGAAATTGTCTTAGATATCATCCCATATCATTAAAAAGGCCAAATATAAACTTATTTTACATCCATAACCTTAGATATAACCATTATGGGTGTAGATATTAGAAAATTAGAGGAATGAACAAGTATATCTAAGAAAATGCAATAAGAATGATAAAGAATGAAGCCTTATCATGAGAAATCAGCTTCTAATCACCAAGGGAAACCTTTGAATCACCTCCAGATCGATGGAAGAAACTTCCTTGACATTTGAGATATAAAATTACCAACTTAGGGCCTCATAGAAGTAAAAAAGAATAACTTAGAGGTAAAACTGATTCAGATCTACAATTTAAGGATCTAACTTTGACCCACACATGGTTTAGTCTTACAGTTAGATAAACTATGCTCTAACCATGCTCCTTCTTCTGTCATAAGGGAGACCTCTCACAATCACCTCACATGATCTACAAACCATGTGCACACCGTTCCGAATCCACTGCCTCAAAAATACCAAAGACAACTTTCAAAGTGCATGGTTTCTACTAGGAAACCGCATAGTTTGGAAAACCTGTGCATTGCCCATGCAACTTCTCTTTCCCCTTGTCTCACTATGCATGTTTTCCTAAAAGTGTTTCATAGTTTCTAAAAACTATGCACCACCCACACACCTATAGAAAATCCAAAAAAAATATCAAAACATTATCCAAAATCTCCTAAGATTCACCCTTATACTTTATATACTTAAAAATAATAAAGAAAGGGTTACATACCAAAAAACGGGGGTGCTACATTGTCCCCACCATTTTATTTTCCATCTTTGAAAATTAGAAAACCATCATTGCCCTGAAAGAGTTTTGTTCATTTCACTTTCATTTTCTTCTCTCATTCCCAAGTTTCTTCCTAAATTTGACCACGTTGCCACAAAACCCAAAATAGGTCGATGCTTTTTTCCATGCAAGAATTTCTCTTGTCTATCCAAAATCCACACTAGGATATATACCAATGAAGTATCCCACTCTAGGTCAATGTGATCCCATCTGATCACATGGTCAGGATCAGGATGATAATTTTTCAACTATGATACATGGAATATATTATACACCACACCGAACCGTGGTAGAAATACCAACCAATTTACCACCTCTCCAACCTGTTCTAGTATCTCAAAAGGGTCTATGTAATGTAGAGATAACTTGAACTAATTCCCAAAATCACAATGTACAATACTTGGAGAGATTCTAAATAACACATGATCACTCACCGTGAATGAAAAAGACCATTGGTGATGATCTACATAATATCTCTAAAAACTCTAAGCCGTCTCCATCCACTTCCTAACCAGTTAAATATTCTCCATTGTTTCTTGGACAAGGATTAGATCAACCAATGAAGTCTCAGCTGTTTCCACCCAACAAAGTGGAGAATGATAAGGAAACTCATATAATGATTCAAAAGGGGATATATTTATTAAGGTTTGATAGTTTTTATTATAAGAGAACTCCACCAATGACACATTCTCTTCCCATGATCCACCAAAATCCATTACATAAGCCCACAACATTTCTTACAACTTTTGTATCATTCTTTTAGATTGTCCATCCATATGAGGATGATACACTGTACTCATAGTCAAATAAGTCCTAAGGGATTTCTATAAGGATTTCTAGAAATGATAGATAAACCTTAGATCTCTATATGATACGATCAAAACCGGTATGCCATGTCTCTTTACCACTTCTTGGATATATATTTTGGATAGATCATCCACCGTACGAGTTTCATGAATAGGTATAAAGTGGGATGAATTTGCGAGTTGATCCACTATCAACCATATGGAATCATGTTTCCAAACTATTCTTGGGAGACATATAACAAAATCCATGGATATATTCTCCCATTTACACACTAGAATTGGTAAAGTCTACAACATACTTGCTAGTCACTGATGCTCTTCCTTAACTTTATAACAAGTTAAGAACCTCAAAACGAACTCTGCCACCTTCCTTTTCATTCCACTCCACCGGAACTGCGGATTCAATAACTTATAAATTTTCTATATTCTTGGATGAACAACCCATCTCAAATGATGATAAACATGAAGAAGTTGTTTCGGACAAGCCATAGGTACGACCATCTGATTTCTGAACCCCAACATTTAACTCTCATCCATCCTCCATCCCTCAGTGGTCTCTCCACCATTGAGGTTTGAACTCAATGCAACACATTCTACATCATATGTATGTGCCTATTTAACCATCTTTAATAAATCGAGAATAAGATAAAATAGAAAGAAAACTAAAATATCACCTCGGTCTTCACATTCCACATGTATGTTGGATATGACCGACATCAACTGCCACTCATATGAAACTTCTTTTTCTAAATGAGTATATGAATTTTCTCTTAATGAAACTGCCACTGAATTTCCTTTTCCTCGTGTATACATCAAGTCAATGTTGATAATTTGGATATACTATAACCAAATTATTTTTCTCAGATTTAAGCCCCTTTGTGAAAAAATATGCTTCAAGCTCTTATGATCTATGAACATAGTAAATTTCTCATCGAAAAGATAATGATGACAAGTCTTCAAAGAATGGATAACTATAAATAACTCCAAATCATGTGTTGTGTAGTTTTTATCATGAACTATTAACTGCCTTGATCCATAAGAAAAAACATGGTATCCTTGCATGAGAACACACCCCAAACCAGATCCCAAAGCATCATAATACACCATGTAACCCTGTCATAATTGTGGAAAAATCAAGATCGGTTCGGATGTAAGGATAAATTTCAAATCTTGAAAATATTTTTGGAATTACTCAGTCCATTTAAATGGAATTTTCTTCTTTATCAAAGCTTTAAAAGGTGAATATATCCATAAAAAGTCACAAACAAATCACCAGTAATAACAAAATAGACCAAGAAAACTCCATGTATCAAATATGTTCTTTTGAGGTTTCCAAGATATCAACTTATATTTTTTTCTAGTTCAAAAGAAACAACTTTTTTTAGAGATTACATGGCCTAAAAAGCATACATCTTACTTCCAGAAATCACACTTTGATAATTTGCAATACAGATGATGATCTCTCAAAATTTCCAACACTGTCTCCAAGTGTTTCTCATGCTCATCTCTTGTACTTGAATATAAAAATATGTCGTTCACAAAAACCACTACAAAAGAATCCAGATATTGTTGAAATATTCGATTCATCAATTCCATAAAGACCACTAGTGCATTCTTAAGACCTAAATTCATTAACACATATTCATAATGGCTATATCTTCTTCTAAAATTTGTCTTCAGAATATCCTCATTTTGAACTCACAATTGGTGATATAATAATCACAAGTCAATTTTGGAGAAACACCGAGCCCCTCTCAATTGATTGAATAGATCATCAATGCATGGAAGTGAATACCTGTTCTTTATCATAACTTGGTTAAGATTATTATAATCTACACGCAACCTTATAGTTACATTATATTTCTTCATGAACAAGACTGGTGCTTCTCACCGAGATGTGATTGGATGAATGAAACCCTTTCTTTCCAGCCCTTCCAACTGTACTTTTAATTCCCTTAATTATTTTGATACCAATCGATAAGACAAAAGTGAGATAGGACTAGTCCCCAGGTGGTGATCAATTTTAAACTCCACTTCTATTACTGGCGGTAACCCTGATAATTTCTTGGGAAATACATCCATGACTACTAGAAATTTTTTATCCTTGATCTCTTCCATTGATTCCAAAGTCAACGTGTCTAACTAGTAAGAGATTGTTCCCACTACTACTGCCAACAATACCATTGCACCTATCTTTACAAACATTTCTCCTTTAAAGAGATGCCTGATGCCATCCTTAGTCATGAAAATAACTATTCTACTATAACAATCAGTGTGATCCTTGAACATTTTCAAACAATCCATACCCAAGATTACATCGCAAACATCCATGTCCAACATAGAGAAATACCATTTTATCTTAGCTCTATCAATAGTTATAAAACACGCTATACACAGGAAGGCTTGAGATTCTCTTCCCCAAGAGGAGTTTGAAGTTTTATCACATAAGAAATCATATCATATTTTAAACTTAGAAAATAAAAATAATGAGAATAAATGAAGGAATGCGATGCATCAGTATCAAAAAACACTTTTATAAGCATAAAATTAAAAAGAATTGTACCTCTCACCATAGATGTTCTAGCCTGATTATCCACAATCACCCATTCAACTCTATATTATTTATTCATCATGGTACTTTTCTCCTTGTTTCCTTACTTAGATTCCCCTTAATGAGGAGTCATGGTATTCCTAGAATCACCATGGATATCTCTTCTCTACTGATGAGTTTGATTATTCTTCCCTCACCACATCAAATCATACAATGCCTGTGACACCTGAGAAGTTTCTTGTGCACCTAACCTCGGAGCACTATGACAATAGCGCTTAAAATATCCTATCTTGTTGAAATTATGACACGATCTTTGTGGTGCTATACACTCTCACTTCATGTGGTCGAATGAACCACATTGGAAACATCCTAAGTTTATCATGGGTCTGAAAGGAAGATTCACTGATACAACTATTTTATTCCAATTCCCACTCCCACCTTAGAAGTAGGTGTCCCTCTTCTTCTTGCCTCCCATATTATATTTCCCACTAGTTCCCATGGGTATCAACATACTTCCTCCTCCCATGGCTCCTGAGATGTCCCTTTCATCCACTGTTTCTCTATTGACCATCTTTGTATAGTCAGTAATACAGAGCACAAAAATCTTTGAGTGAATCTCCTATCTCATCCCTGATTCAAAGATGTGTGCCTTCAAGGAAGCACTAGCCTAAAACTCAGGTGAAAATCATACTAAATTCATGAATTTATCCACATACTTGGTTACAGAGATATTTTCCTACTTTAGGCTAATAAAGTATATTGTTCTCTGAATCTTGAACACATAAGGATAGAATTTTTTGTTAAACAATTCTTCAAAATCCTCCCAACTAATGACTTTATCCACTTTAGGCTACAACACTAGGTCCCACCACTATAATTCATGATCCTCCAACATATAAATCACCACATTAACTTTTAGATCTACCGGTGTGCTAATGAAATTGAAGATACAATTCATCATATTCATCCAAACCTCTTCCCTTTCTGGTTTAGAATCACCCCAGAAGATGGGTGGATTTTATTTCTAGATATGGACAGAATGATGAACTAACCTTGGCTCATCCCACTAGTTCCCTGTGTCTATAGCTTGAAATGCTTGGATGATACTCTGAACCAGCTATTGGTTCACCTATGGTTCATGTGCAACCACATTCTCTACAGCTTCTTTTGGTTGGTTTCTACGATGCCTAATGGGTTCCATTTTCTAAACAAAAAAGAAAATTCCATAAGTATCACTCTCTAGAAACTGAAGGCTTAACATTTCAAATTCTATCACATCAACTATCACACATTTATTTCCAAAAACAACCTTTTCCACATTCAACCATTTTTGAAAAAAAAACTTACTTGCTTTTGAAAATCAAACTATTTTTAAAATACCACAATCATGCTCTTTTTAAAAATATTTCATTTGAAAATACTTTCAACATTTTTCAAAAATCATCACATTGCACCAAATCATATATCATTACTCAAAATGAAATATGTGCTTTTAGTGGGAAGTCATTCATCTAATGCATGTCATGCTCGTCTCATTAGCTAAACCAATGACAATGAGATTTCAAAATCCTATAAGTGTCTCTAAAACACTTATGTACCCAACTCACTAGTAAATTGAAGTTCAATATAAAATGGTTAGATACATCTTTTTATTCTATACATTTCAAGTCCCGAAAATCCTACTCCTTTCTAACATCCCAACCCAAGGTATAGACAAGAACTAATTCAACTCCAAAACCAAGAAAACCGATGACTACTTGTTCCACAAGGAAAGGAACAAGTTGATACCATTTATGCCAAATAGGCTTTTGTACTAAAAAAACTGATACCATTTGTAACATCCCTCTATTTATCATTAGCTCGAGAGGGTGGTGAGATGCTAATAGGCCTTAAGCGACATCCCCAAGATGCCAAAGGATAAAAATAAATGCTAAAGGGATTCAATACATATAGGGGATGATTTTACCTTTAAGAAGAAAACAAATAACAAAATAAATACAAACAAAAAAACCACTATATAATGCATGATAAAAATAAAATACAACTCAACATTTAAGACTAAAATACCAGAGTAAATAGCTGAAGACAAGCTAACAAGTCTTTAAGACAAACACAAGACTCCATGCTCTACAAGCTCCATGATCCAACTTCATCAAACAACCCAAGTATCATGAAGTGATACTTTACCTTTTCCCATGTACTAGTAGATGTCATCTAAAAAAGCACCAACATTCTAAATCAGGGGTGAGTACTAAAACTCAGTAGGTTTTCCCCAATGATTTCCCTACTCACACCACTAGTATAGAAGAGTTAGAAAAAATTATATAAAATAGTCTATATAAAAAAATTTCTAAAATAGTTTATAAAAAAATATAAACAAATTCTCAAATATTTTATAACCAAATATAAAAAAGTTCTATATTAACCAATTTTCCAAAAAAATATATTTTCAAGAAAACAACCAAACCATGCTTTAAAACCATTTCACATGTTCCATTTGGCATAACCAATCCATTCCACATATTCATACTACCAACCATGCATGCTTTGTTATGACATTTCCATACTCATGAGTGGTTTCTAATAAATCTACCAAGTCATCATAAGGTAATTATATCCCATGTTCCATTACACCTTTTTTACTGAGAACAAGGTCATATTTCAACCAAGACTTATTAATGCAATATAAACACACGCACCAAGTATGTCCAAAACTCATGCCAATAAAAAAATGCCAAAATAATTTCAATAAAATTCCCTTTTTATTGAAAACCATTTTCCAATAAACCATTTAAAAAATCTATCAAAAACATATTTTAAAATCACCATTTTAAAATCAGGAAACTAAATCACTTTGCACAATAATACACCAAAATTCTATAATATCACCAAAAACCATAAATCATCACTAAAGAGGATTTATATCATGATTAAACCAATATTTCACAATAAATTCCAATCAGTTAAGTCAATTTGAAATTAATACAATCAATTCTAGAAAGAGGAGTCGAGAGTGAAGCCACTTACCTCGAGAGTTTTGGCGAAAATGATAAATGATAAGAAAAATGTCACAAAACCGGGTTGAATCTCCATGAACCTGCCTTAGATCTCTTCCTTTATCATTAAAAAGGAAAAATATAAACATTTTTGGCATCTATAACCTTAAATATACCCACATCATGTGTATATCTAAGAAAATGAGAGTAAGGGCGAAGTATATCTAAAAAAACACAACAAGAATGACGAAGAATGAAGTCTTACCGTGAGAAATTTGCTTCTAATCAGCAAGGTAAACCTTCGAATCACCTCTGGATTGATGGAAGAACATTCCTTGACCTTTAAGAGAGAAAAATCTTGAGTTAGGGCCAGATATAAGGAAAAAAGAAGCACTTAGAGGTAAAAATTAGTAAGATCCACAATTGGAGGATGTAACTTGTAATGCCCTGACCCCAGTTACCCAGAGTTAGTGCATTATTACATAACATTGGAATGATACAAGGAAATCATGTCCCGAAAGACCGATCAGTTTAGTATCCTTGGAAATACTAGATACATTCATAAGTTTTACATTAAATTATAAAATAAAAAACTAAAACAACATTATTTCCATAGAACACACTCAGATCCCCTCAAAATATCCCTGCAGGTCAGTCATAAAATACTTCTCCACATCTTGGGAAAAATAAAATGTAGAAAGGGGTGAGCTTAGATGCTCAGTAAGGATACCAATATAGCGAAAACTTTTATAAATAAGCATAAACATTTAAGGCAATGTATAAGACTAAAACAAAAGCCTTTTAAACTTTATCTTTAGTATAATATAAAAAAGATAAAATCAAATAATTCCATTTACTTATTCACATGGATATTCTATTAGTCAAATAATCACATGCAATATCAATATCCACTTTCATAATGATGGAATGCATAATGCCAGACTTCATAACCACATAGTCAAGGCCTTTTGCCAAGACTACAAATAAGATTTTGTCAAGGCCTTGTGCCAAGACACTAGTTTGTCTCATGAGACCTACCGATTCATCAAGGAGCTACAGCGGGCTCCACTCGTCACTTACTAAGTTCGATGCATTCCTCATATGAAAAGGTTTAAATATAGCACAAACATTCGTATTAAAACTAGCATACGAAATGTCAATACTTTATCCATAAACCATGAATGGTGTAAAAATAACACATCCAGAGTCAAACATATCACAAAACCTTAAATACTATATGGAAGTTTTGTATCATAATAAATCAACTTACAATAAGCTTAAAATTCATGAAAGGATGTTGACATAGATGAAATCAAAACCTTTTTTTAGAGAAATATCTCTTTCTATTTTGAAATCATTTAAGAGTCACATAATTATAAAGAAAACATTTATTTTGAAAATATTCTTATAATCTTGTAAGGGAAGCTTTAATGATGTTATAATGGAGAAAAATATCCTCCCCCACTATATAAGTTAAAAAAAACATTCTTACCTTAATTTTGTCGAAAAGGTCATAAAGTACCTTGTTTGGAAAATAATGGAAAGATTCCATTCAAAACATATAAGATAAAATAAGGGTATAAATTAATTTAACCCATTGTCTATTAATTAGTAAAAATGTTTTGAAATACATTTTTAAGAATCATGGATGTGGATGATAAAGAGGTCCCAGTAGATACTAATTTAAAAACAACCTCGGATAATAAAGAGATTGTGAAATTAACCCTTACCTTGTTCTTTTCCTTGGTTAATGGTAGGTTAACCTTTTTTATAATGGTGAAATCATTGTTATTAAATTATACAAGAACCATATACATTAATATGATATCATATATGATCTTCTAATATTTCTTTGTTAATGATATTTCAGTAGTATCATCGTTTCGGGTGTTAACTGATTCATTTTCCTTTATATGATTTGTTACGTAAGTAATGTTTTTTGTGGATATGCTGTATATTATTCATATTAATAATATTATTAAGTATTTAAACATTATTTTTAATCATAAAATGAAAATTAGTCTTGAATGGATACGATGGGGAATGAATCTCATCGCATTCATGGAGATGGTAATCCGTACGTACGAACGAGCGACAATACCATTTTTTTGATATTAAAATAATATATAATTGGATGGTATATCATATATACAGAATAATTATCATGTTATATTTATTATTTACATCAATTATACATCATTATTATACCCATCTAAATAATAATGTATTGAATAACAACTACACCATGACGTGGAGACGGTAAGTCGTACGTACGCACGTATGGTGACATGTCATTCAAAGGATGGATAGAATAATGAATATGGTTGTACCATAATTATAATAAAATCATAGTATATAGAAGATAATGGAGTTATTATTTTATAATGGAAACAACAAAGAAAGAAGAAGTGGAAGAAGAAAGGAACTTGAAAGAGGGGATGAAATATTTACCTATTCTTCGAGTTCTTCTTTTTGATTTGATCAAAAGGGATCCTTAGGTTGGATTTATGACTAAATGAAGGCCTCTAGGATTAAGGTAGGATAGTTGAGAGGATATTTGGGTAGGGTTTGTCCAATCCAAATGGCTTCGAAGGTGTGAATTTGAGAGAAGGGGAAGTGCCCTTTTATAAGAGGGGTGAGGGGCACCTTAGGAAAGGAATGAAATATTATTTTATAATAAAATAATTTTCGGTTTCTAATGGTTCCAAAACTATTTATTTCTAGGATAAGGTGGGTATGGGTAAAAAACTACTCAAACAATAGGTTTTAGACAGGTTTGGGTCACTATATTATCCTTATCTTTTAGATTTAACTCTTAGTTAATTAGTTTGACATTTACCACGCCTCTTTGTATTTTTATATTATATGGTTAATAAAATTACTATAAACTTCCAAGAGAAACCCAAGTGGTTAATTAATGAAATATATAATATTATTTAAGACTCTTGGATGAACCTTAGATTTTTAGGAATAGAACCTCAACTAATAATATAATATTTGTTTTAAAAATTCTTGTATGTCAATTTTGACACTATTTGCTACTTTGTTTTTGTTAAATTCATAAAAACATTATTACTTCGAAAAAAAATCATTTAATCAACCCTAACATGTCATATTAACCTATAAAATTAGTGGAATTCATAAAAAGTCTAAAATTACATTTATTTGGATATTTATAATATCAATTATTTTAATATTTCATTAATAAGGTAATTACCACATCATCATTGTGTCATAAATAAATTAAATTATTTAATGTATAAAAAATATAAATAAAATACCATTATATATGAAATATTTTTAGATTTATAATTAATATTTATAGTCTAATTTATCTTATGCATAACCCTATATTAAAATTGGTTTAGTTATTAAAATTTGAATTTAACACTTTTAACTCTTTTTTGAATTAAATAATAATAAATGTCCTAATCTAATCTAAGTAGACCTAAAGGATCATATTTTATTTCTAAGGTTGTTTTTGGTCGAGTTATACTTATCCAATAGAATTATAACATGTATTAGGGTAATAATAATACCATTTTTACCTTTAATTACCCTATTTACTTTTAACTATGGTAAATAAAAGTCAAAAGTCACTATTCACCAAAAATTATTTTCATCTCATTGAACCAAATTTTACTTACTGATATCAATTGTGTCTCTCAGATTTTCAAAATTCAACTCATAGAAGCGATAAAATTAAGTTTTATGTAAATTTGCAAATGCTCCTAGGAGGTGGGTAAAAGACGGTAAAAAGTTCAATAAAATTTTTATTTATCTAAAATTATTATAAACTGACTCTAATGAATTACATTAAACTTATACAGGTATTATATATCTATTTTGACCTAAAATAAATTTAAATAAAATAAATAATTATTTAAATAAAAAGTTGGTTTTAAACAATAACTCAGTGTTTTTCACAGTTCATCAAAAATTGAAAGTTTTCAGAAAAATACCAAAAATTCACCCTAAGATAATTTTGATATTCCGAACCCAAAAATGAAATCCATTTTGAAATATAAAATTGATAAAATTTCAAAAATTGAGTATTACTATTCATAACGGCTGTTTTGATTGGTCGCGATGTGTTATAATCTCGAAGTTGCATACAACACAAGATATTGCATTATTCAAAGGGGAACGTACTGTGGAAGTTTGGGGTGTTAAATTATCCCCTAATTTAAATAATTTCATCCTTGAAATTTCTAGAATATTACTGCATAAAAAGATTTGGGTGGTTCTTCATCATAAGTTCCTCGAGTTCCCACGTTGCCTCTTCCATCTTATGGTTTCTCCATAGAACTTTTACCAGACAATTCATCCAATTTCTCAACACTTGTTCTCTTGTATCAAGAACCTTGATGGGCTCTTCTCAATAAGACAGATTGGGTTCCAGTTCAAATTCCTCATAGGTAAGTACATGCATTGGGCCAGACATGTATTTTCTCAACAGTGATACGTGGAACACATCATGAACTTTGGAGAGACTTTGCGGCATTGCCAAACGGTAAGCTACAACCCCAATTTGTTCTAGAATTTTGAAAGGTCCGATGTACCTAGGACTCAATTTACCCTTCTTACCAAAACATATAACACCCTTCCATGGAGATACCTTCAAGAAAACATGATCTCCTACCTAAAATTACAAATCCTTCTTTCAGTTATCGGCATAGATCTTCTGCTTACTTTGAGATACTTTGATGTGGGTTTGGATTACCTTCACCTTTTCCATCGTTTCCTCAATAAGTTCTAGGCCTACAAGTTTTCTTTCACCAAAATCATCTCAACAAGTTGGTATGCAACATCTCTTTTCGTATATTGCTTCATATGATGCCATCTGAATATTTGAATGGAAGCTATTATTATAGGAAAATTCTACTAGAGGTAAATATTGACCCCACATACCTTGAAAGTAAAGTGAGCAAGATCTCAACATGTCTTATAAGGTTTGAATAGTCAATTCTGATTGTCTATCAGTTTGAGGGTGGTAGGAAGTGCTTAAATGAAGTTCAGTATCCAGGGCTTTCTAAAGACTTTTCTAGAATCTTGATGTAAAACATGGATCACGATCAGAAACAATCAATAGAGGTACTCCATGAAGTCTTACAACTTCATTAATATATAGTATTTCTAAATGTTAAAGAGGTAAATCTTCTCTTATAGTAATAAAATGTGCTGAATTGGTAAGATGATCAACAATGACTCATATTTAATCATTCCTTCTAGGAGTCCTTGGTATCCCCATGACAAAGTCCATTGTAATATTATCCCATTTCCATTCAGGTATGGGAAGAGGTTGCATGAATCCTGCTGGCTGTTGCCTTCCAGCTTTCACTTGTTGACAAACTATACATCTTGACAAAAAATCATCAATATTCCTCTTCATGTTGTCCCACCAAAAATGTTCCTTCAAATATCTATACATCTTTGTGCTCCCAGAGTGCATAGAGAAATTGGAGCTATGAGCATCATCCAACAATTCTCTTTTTAGATCAGGTATATTGGGAACACAAAGTCTCTTCCCAAATTTTAAAATCCCATCTTCATATACAAAGTAACTCAATCTCTCATTATTCAAAGCTTTAATATTATTTATAAAATCCTCATCATCAACTTGAGAACTTTTTATCCTTTCTATTAAATATGTTTTGGAAACCATTTGAAAAATCATTGATGTTTCAACTTTTATGGTTATTCCCATATCCATCTTTACTAGATCCATGTATATATGATCCTTTTCAACTCTCATCTTATTCAAAACTCCATGATCCTTTCTACTCAAAGCATCTGCCACCTTATTTTCCTTCCCCAGGTGGTAATGTATAGTGAAATCATGATCCTTGAGTAGTTCAAGCCATCGCCTTTTCCTCAGGTTGAGTTCTTTTTGTGAGAAAATATACTTCAAACTCTTGTGATCAGTATAAATCTCACATTTTCACCATAGAGATAATGTCTCCATATCTTCAAAGAAAATATTACTACTGCTAACTCAAGATCATGAGTATGATAGTTTTTCTCATGAATTTTTAGCTATCGTGATGCATAAACAATAACTATATCATTCTGCATAAGGACAAAACCAAGTCCTTTCTTTGATTCATCACTATAAATAACAAACCCATCATTCCCTGATGGTAGAGTAAATATAAGATCATTGAATAATCTTCTATTCAATTATTCAAAACATTCTTCACACTCTTTTGTCCCAAAAAATTTAACCCCTTTACATGTGAGCTTGGTTAATGGGTTATCCAATCGGGAAAAATTCTGGATGAAATGCCGATAATAACCTACTAAATCAATAAAACTACGTACCTTAGTTATACTTGTCGGTGCTGGCCATTCTTGGATTGCCCTGGTATTTGAAGGGTCAACAAATATTCTATCCTTAGAGACAATATGTCCAAGAAAAGAAATCTCTTGAAGCTAGAAGTCACACTTTCTAAACTTCCCATATAATCCATTTCTTCTAAGAGTCTTTAGGATAATGCACAAGTGATTTTCATGATCTTCATAGATTTTGGATTATACCAAGATATCATCAATAAATACCACTAAAATTTCATCAGGATATTCCTTGAAAACCCTATTCATTAGATCCATGAAGACATAGGGTGCATTAGTCAATCCAAAAGGCATTACTATAAACTCGTAATGCCCATACCTGGTTCAGAATGCTGTCTTCAGAATGTCTTCCTTCTTCATGCACAACTGATGGTATCCAGATCTAAGGTCAATATTTGAAAAATATTGAGCTCCATGAAGTTGGTCAAATCAATCATCAATGCGAGGTAGGGGATACTTTTTCTTTATTGTTATAGCATTGATCTCCCTGTAGTCAATACACAACCTCATAGATCTATCTTTCTTCTTAACAAAAAGGACAGGGGCTCCCCATGGAGAAACACTAGGGCGAATAAATCCCTTGTTACTCAATTCCTCTAGTTGTTTCTTTAGTTCCACTAATTCCACAGTTTCCATTCTTTAAGGGGTCTTCAATATGGGCCTTGAACTAGGAATTAAATCAATATAAAACTCAATTTCTCGTTCTGGAGGATGTCTAGGTAAATCTTCTGGAAACACATCAACATATTCTTGCACAATAGGTACATATTCTATTTGAAAATTATTTTCATCACCCACAGTTATTTCATTCTCTTCCTCACCAATAATTGAATTTAGTTGAGCTACTGGGGGTGGATCTAGATAAGAATCAGGTGGTGACGATTCTGCTCTAAAGATAAGGTGTTCTTTATCATTGTCATAAAAAATATTAACCTACTTCTTCTTACAATAAATTTTTTAATCATGGTCCGAAAGCCAATCCATACAGAGGATTATATCAAATTCAATCATGGGTATGATGATGAGATCATCAGATAAAAAAAATTTTTTATGCCCTAATGGGGACTGATTTACAAAACCTAGCTGCAATGATACTTCCCTTAGGAGTTTTTACTGACAACTCCCTCATTAAATAAAATTGGAAATATCTAATTTTCTTAGAAAAATGGGAAGATATAAAACAATACGATGATCCATAATCAAATAATGAATTTTCTAAACTTGAGGAAACCATTAAATTACCTTCCACCATGTCTTTTGGAGCTTCAACCTCACCAGTAGTGATAACATAAGCTTTTCCTTGACCCCTTGGCCTTTTTTGAGGTAAGTTTCCTTGGCGTTTAGAACATTCATTTGTATAATTCCCCCTTTCTCTACAATTATAGCATTCAACATTGACAACCTATTTCTTCCCCTTGCAATCATGAGCTTGGTGGAATTTTCAACCACACTTGAAACAGACTCCCATTCCCTTCAGGCAAGTACTGGGGTGTTTCTTCCCACATTTACTACATGATGGATATTCAACTTTTCCCTTCTTCCCATTATTTCCATTTCTAGAGTGTTCAATAGATCTCTTCTTATCTTTCTTTGCTTTAAAGTCATAAGACTTAGAGAATTACTTTTCTGTCTTGATAGCATATGAGACAATATCTTCGTATGACGAGAAGGATTGTGAGACTAATGCTTGATGGAGAAATGGTTTTAACCCATCAAAGAAACGATCAATGTTACTTCTTGGGTTATGTATATAATCTGCAACATGCCTCACTAACCTTGTAAAGTTAGCTTCATACTTTGCGACATTCTCATCCTCCTTTTGCCTCAGACTCAGAAATTGTCTTTCCATATCCGCTCGATGGTCATGAGGAGAGTATTTTTATAATAAAATCTCTTTAAACTCCCTCTATTCCATATTTTATACTTTCTCATATTCCTTTGAATTTTGAATCAATGACCACCATTGATCAGCATCTCTAGTGAGGCGGTAAACTGCCATGACAACTTTTTCCCTTTCGCTACTCCCCAAGGCATGGAATATTTTCTCTAAGGAATTTATCCATTGCTCATCCACTAATGGATTTTTAATCCCATTGTATGTTGGTGGTTGTTGCCTCATGAAGCTATCTAACATTGAACCTCCATGCTGTGGATCAGGGTGATCCATACGGGTAAGGTTATTATTCAAAACCTGAGTGAGTTGTCCCAGTATAGTGATAAGATGATCAACACCAGTTGCTTAAACAGCTCCACTATAATTATCTTGAGTAGGAGGGAAATCCCTACATGGATTACGTTCATTGATACAGTTTCCATTCTTTCCACTAGGCACCATTTCTAAACAATGTCATAAACTAGATTAGTTTATTAATTGAAATACATAACTCCAAACTTGTAAAACACTTAACATAAACTGAACAGTTTATGGATATAATCCATAATCATAAAAATGTTTTCTTTAAGGAAGTATGTACTCATAAAACCTTCATAATGGTTTGTAAATAAAATGAGAATTATCCTAAGCATATCCCCCGGGAGTGTCCTAACCAAGAGTGCAACAATGCCTGTTGTCGTGCACCAGTTCCCGTTCGAGTCTAGATCAAAGCGGATTTTTTGGGTTTTACCCTAAGGTACATCTATGATAGAGCCAACTATACCCGATCGTATCTAGATAGGGATGTATTTCTTGTAAAACTAACAAAATCTCTACAATACCAAAATTTAAGAAGTTCTTCTATATTAATCCTCAAAGTCTATCTTAGGGTAATGTGCTCTAATCGGAGTTTATCTAAATCTAGATTCCAAGGTTTGTACTAAAATTACTCTGATACCAACTATAACGCCCTGAACCCAATTACCCAGAGTCAGTTCATTATTACATAACATTGGAATGATACAAGGAAATCTTGTCCCGCAAGACCGATCAGTTTAATAGCCTTGGAAATACTAGATAAATTCATAAGTTTTACAATACATTATAAAATGAAAAACTACAACATTATTTCCATAGACCACACTCATATCCCCTTAGACTGTCCCTATAGGTCATTCATAAAATACTTCTTCACATCCTGGGAAAAATAAAACATAGAAAGGGGTGAGCTCAGATGCTCAGTAAGGATAACAATATAACAAAAAATTTCATAAATAAGCATAAACATTTAAGGAAATGTATAAGACTAAAACAAAAACCTTTTGAACTTTAACTTCAATATAATATGGAGAAGATAAAATCAAATAATTCCATTTAATTATTCACATGTATATTATACTAGTCGAATAATCACATGCAATATCAATAGCCACTTTCATAATGATGGAATGCATAACTCCAAACTTCATAACCACATAGTCAAGGCCTTGTGCCAAGACTACAAATAAGATTTTGTCAAGGACTTGGGCCAAGAAACTAGTTTGTCTCATGAGACCTATCGATGCATCGAGGAGCTATAGAGGGATCCACCCGTCACTTACTAAGTCCAATACATTCCTCATATAAAAAGGTTTAAACATAACATAAACATTCGTATTAAAAATAGCATACGAAATGTAAATACTTTATCCATAAACCATGAATGGTGTAAAAATAACACATCCACAGTCAAACATATCACAAAACCTTCAATACAATATGGAAGTTTTGTATCATAATAAATCAACTTCAAATAATCTTAAAATCCATCAAAGGATGTTGACATAGATGAAATCAAAACCTTTTTAGAGAAATATATCTTTCTATTTTGAAATCATTTAAGAGTCAAATAATTATAAAGAAAACATTTATTTTGAAAATATTATTATAAGATTTTAAGGGAAGCTTTGATGATGTTATAATGGAAAAAATAGCCACCTCGCCGTATAAGTTAAAAAAAACATTCTTACCTTAATTCTGTCGAAAAGGTCATAAAGTACCTTGTTTGGAAAATGAAGGCCAGATTTCCTTCAAAACATATAAGGTCAAATAAGGTTATAAAAGGTGGGGAGCATCGCAAGTGGAGCATTGAGGTAGTGAAAAGTTGTGATGTAAGGCTCCATAATTATGATGATAATCATGAATGAGAAACTTGTGTGGAGTTTCATGAAAAGGGAGCATCACGGTAGAAAATAGGGAGCTTCATGAAATGGTGATGATGTGGCCGGAAGGTTCTGGAATTGGTGGAAACGCCTATAAATAGATTCTAACCCCTTAATAAGAGTATCAAGACTTAATGAAGATATTAAGTCTCCATATTCATGAATTTGGTTCACAAAGGTGGTATGTGAGGAAGTTTTCAAAGGTTATGATAGCCAACCGAATGTTCTGAGCATCACGAAAGTAAGGGAATTCATGAAGGCTAAGTAAAATTTACAAAATTAAGGAGCTTTGTGAAGGATAGTTGAGATTTTCAAAAGAGGTGAGCATCAAAAAAGGCATGAGATTCATGAAAGGCTATTTGAGCTGTAGGAAATATGAACTTTGCAAAGGCAGTGATCATCGTGAAAGTTGTTCAGAAGGTATTACCGAGTGAATCTATGGTAAAGTGGTATTCATCTATTTGATGAAAGTGAAACTTCAATGAAGTATCCATATACAAATGAGGATGTATTCATTAGATATAATGAAAGAACCTACAATTCCATAAACTATGGGTGAATCCCTTCCAAGAGCAGTGAACAAAGGAAGAGGAAGAAGGTGATCCTTTACACTAGCATTGAGCCAAAGAAAGAGACATAGGGAGTGACCCTTGGGAATATAGTGAAAATACCCTAAACCTTGTAAAGGCAGTGAGCCTAGGTATATAAAAGATCTACCCCGAACCATCATTACTGGTAGTGATCCTGAGTGAATTTTGTACAATTGTCACATCATCGTTGTTTGCTCCTTGGATGTAGCCCAGTGAGCGTGAACCAAGTAAAAATTGCCATGTATTTTTGCTTTCTTTCCTACATTACATTCAAAGCATCATGATTAGATTAAAAAGGAAAGAATAAGATCAAAATTAACATTTAAGTACAAATAAAGTGACCCTTATAATAAAGAGGTCAACATCTATTAGGGCAGGAAGAATTTAGAAAAGACTATCCATACCCTGATTCACCCCCCTCTTAGGGTATCTAGTCCCCTTTTGGACCTAATAATTGGTATCATAGCGTAAGGTTTCTTTTATCAAATTTGTTTACTCTAACTTGGTTCAGTAAATTATTGAAGCTAAAGATTCAATCTTCTATTATCTTGATGTTCCATGTAAAAGGGAATAACTTCAAATAAGAAGAAGAATTTTGGTGTAATTCCCTAGTGTGTAAGTATCTATGGAAGGAGTACGATTCATTTGAAGGAAACAAGCAGTGTACTAAAGAATTATTTTGATGAATCATACAGTGAAAGTGTTTTCTCACTCAATAATGCTATAGGAATGAGTGGAGTACCTGATATTCCAAGTAATACCAGAACAAATTATGAAGAATAAATTGAAAGAAGACTAAAATTAGAAGTTGTCCATCTAACAAATGAATTAGATCAGAAATTGGATGATGAAATTAAATCTAAGGAAATCCAAATCTAAGTGTAGGAAATTGAGGTCAACAAGCTCAAAGTATTAAATAAAAGGATTATTGATGTGGCTACCGATATGAGGGAGAACCCAAAATGAATAAATACAAAATATGTCTAAAAAGGTAGAAAAACTCAAATTTGATTACAGGGGAAAGAGTTTAAACTTAGAAGAAATTCAGAATATGAAAGATAGAAATGATGATATTTCTACATAGAAATCTAAGCTAGTTAAAAAGAACTAAAGGACACATAAATAGAATTCAAGTTTCAATGACTCTATTTCTCAAAAATATTATAAAATAAAGGATCAAGTTGACATGATGTATACGATCTTATAATAATTGGAAGTTGAGATAACCAGTGGGAAGAATCTTATAAGAGAACATAATGCTCAACTTGAATCCAGGGACAAAGAGATTAAACAATTGAGAGAAGAGATAAAGTCAGTCAAGAAAGAAGTGAGGAAATCTAATTCCAAAGGAAAGACCAAATTGAAGGATGCTTGCAATTTATTATTTGAATATCCTTTAGAAAGTGATAGTGAAATGAAAATAAAATATGATATTTTAGAGGAAAAATAATAAATGATCATCACATCCCAAAGGCTAAGTAGTTTGGGGAAATCTGGTATTGGATATAATGAAACATATCCCATTCATGAGAGTAAAAGATCTAAGAACATTTCCAAAAATAGGACAAATCATATAGGTGTTAAAGATAAACCTAAAAATGTTTTTACAGGATGGAATGATAACATGTACTATTTTTGTGGGATGCATGTTCATACATCAAGTTTTTGTTCAGAAGCTTTGGAATATATTTCATGATATAAAGACAAAAATATTTCTAAATCTGAGAATAAGAAGAAGCGTCATGAGAAATATGAATGAAGAGTTTCTCAAAAGAAAGTATCCATGAAATGATTCTATTACAGAAGAATGGGACACACTATTAATATGTGTCATGAAGCCAAGGAGCTCAATGTTAGAAGAAAAACTCAAGATGTATCAACATCTAAACCAAGATTTTTTTACACGAGGTAAGTTTTAATAATAGATTTTTTATATGTTCTAATCATGGGAATTTGGATGATATTGAAGTAGGAAGAAATAAGGAAAGGAAAAGGATCTATAAAGGATACCCTGAATCTAGTGGTGTATAACAAGAAATCCTATTCTTGAAGACAAATTTGTAAGTTAAAAAATAGGTTTACAACCTTAGGGGAAACACAAGAAGATCAACGAAAGTAGTGTCAATCACCTCATCTATTACAGTCACAATCACTCTCTTGGAATGAATTTAAATGAACTATGAAGAAAAAGGGAGGAGGAACTCCAGTTGTGAGTAAAAAGAATGTATGTTCAGTAGAGGACCCAACACTAGCACAAAATAGTGTGGAGACTCGGTTAACTGGTAAAATAAAAATTAATAAATAAGGTCTTGAAAAATTCACATGTCACACCACAAGGAGATAAGTGAAGGTAGAGGAAATATCTCTCTAATAGAGGAAGAAGAAATAGAATATGACTAATGGAGATATTCATACTCAGAGAAAGAATCATGAGAAATGGAATTTTAGTGGAACATCAAAGAAGAAAATGTGTACTAGTGGTTTTAAACCCAAAATTGTGATAAAGGAAAAGCCTACAGAATCTGCATATTAGAAAAAGACTCAGCATGTGAGTAAAGAATGCTTAGTCATATGGCCAGAACAGTTGAAGTTGGCTGGGCAGTTAGAACAAGTACAAAAATAGTACAATACTTTTCAAGAAAGTATAAAGGGTTGATCAATTAGGATAAACCATAATCCTCTTCTTGAGGATTCGAGAGATTCCCCCCTATGTGTATAAATGCTATTAACTGATGTTCAATTGTTTTAGGTTCAAGGTGAGATACGATCCAAGGGGAATTGGAATCTATATATAAAAAGTGGTGATGTGATGTGCTCCATAATGTCATCTGATTAAAATCAATTACTAGAGCTAAAGATGAAATCTAGAAGAATTTCTTGAAAGGAGTTAATGTTCTATGGCTTTATGAGATATGTGAAAGTAATTGAGTTCAATGGAAAATTATGGTGTTATAAACATTATCTCTTGTTTCCTATACTAAGTTTCGACTTAGTAGGATTAGAGGTTTTGTTAATGGCTCATTGCTATGTGTCACCTGTGAAGAAATGATGTAGGAGAAGAAGAATGTTTTGGGTCTAAATAGTGGTACTAATAACTGGAATAGTTTCATATCATAGGGGGATCATTCTGTATCCTAATCAGATGTAAGATATCAATGGGATAAAAAGGATGAAAGTTTATGTTGTCTGAAATCAAGAAGAACAATTTGGGGAGAAGCAGAAAAACTCATGTATTTCATTATTATCTATTTTTTTCTAACAATATGGTATTAGATGACTATTTTCAAGATACCAAGAATCTGTGAGAGAATATTGGTAATAGTTTAAAAAGAGGTTGGGAAATTAGTTGAAAGTAATGATGTCACTATAGTAGAGAATGATCAAAATATTTTATAATACAGTGAATAGTTTCCTAATGATAGTGATAAGGAGTTAAGAAACTCAAGGGGATTTTAAGTTGAAAATAATGATTCATAAAAATATACCGATGAATATTAGGAGTAAGCATCTTAAAATGAGAACTGTGTTCAGGCTATGAATGAATATCTTGTCCAAATAGAAAAGAATCAGACATGGGAGATTGTTTTGAAGCCAATAGATAAGAATTTCATTGGGACTAAATGGGTTTTTGAAACAAGATGGATGAATATTACACAATGATTCAAAAAAATAAATAGGACTAGTATACAAAGGGTACTCCCAGATCAAGGGGATTGATGTTGATAAAACTGTTACACCAGTTGCATGACTAGAGACAATCTGATTATTCTTGGTCATAACAGTTCAAAGAAGGTTCAAAATTTTCTACATGAACATAAAATCAATATTTCTGAATGGGTTTTTAGAAGAAGAAGTGTACATTGAGAAACCATATGGTTTTATTATTTATGAATATGCGAACGGATTGTGTTGGCTGAAGAAGGCACTGTATGGTTTGAAGTAGGCACCAAGAGCATGGTATTCAAGACTAGATCAGTTTTTGAAGAAGCTCGGTTTCCAGCATGGTGGAGTTGATTAAAATATATATGTGAACAATGATAGTAATCAAAGGATGATAGTTTTGGTATATGTCTATGACATAATCATTGGAGGATCAGATGAAGCGTATTATAGATAGTGTTCCAAATTCATGAAAAGTGAGTTCGAAATGTCAATGATTAGTGAACTGAAATTTTTCCTTAGTTTACAAGTAACACCAAGAAAGAATGGTATATTCATTTATCAATATAAATATTCCAAATAAGTTTTGAGCAGATTTGGAATGGAAAATTCTAAGGAGATAATGACTCTGGTGGCTACCTGAATGAAACTTTCACGGGATGATGAAGGCAAAGTAGTTAATGTCACTGAATATAGTTAGATCATTGGAAGCCTATTGTAATTGACATCAACATGACTGCATATTGTTTTTTACACATGTTAAGAAGCATGATATCAAATTAATCTCAAGGAAATCCATATGATTTCAGTGAAAATAATACTTTAGTATATAAAGGGAATGGTGGATTTCAGTTTGATGTACAACGATAAATATCAGTAGGAGTTATTGGGATATACTAATGCAGATTTGGCCGGTTCAGTAGATGATAGGAAATCAACATCAGGAGATGATTTATATCTTGGTGGATTGTTTATTTCTTATCTAAGAAAGAAACAAGATTTCATTTCATTGAGCACCATAGAAGGTGAATATATTGTTGCTACTCAAGTATGCACACAATTATTGTGGATGAAGAAACATATTGATGATATAGGATTAGAAGTGAATTCTTCAATAAAAATCCATTATGATAATTCAAGTACTATAAATCTTAGAAAAAATTCATTCCATCACTCAAGGACAAATAAAATTGAAATCAAGTATCATTTTATCAAGGAGAAGGTGGAGAAAGGGCTTGTGAAGTTGGAGTATGTGACTACAGAATTACAGGTTATAGAAGTTCTGACAAAGGCCTTACCCAAGGAAGCATTTGAGAGGCATTAACTAGCTCTGGGAGTTCAGTCGAATCTTCATACTTGAAAAAGTGTGGATGTGGAAACCCCCTCTCCCCGTGGTATGAGGGTTTTTCCTTAATGAGATAATATGTGTTCTTTACCATGTTTTAGAACTAAAAGAAATATAATTCAGGTTCCTTGAAAAAGGGGGAGAAATTGATCTATTAAAAGAGAGAAGATGTATTAGTCAAGATATAGGGAGAAGCTATGATAGGTAGAGAAGTGAGATAAGGGAGATAGGGGGAGTTTTAAATCTAATGATGCTAGATGTGATCTATCAAAGGTTATATATCATGACAGTAAGAGTTTGTGACGAAAGTAGTTGAAAGGTTTTAGGAATGAAGTGGCTGATCGATGAGCTCTTCATGCTACTCTTGTTTCTCACACTAAGCATGACTCATTTGGGCTTATAGTATGTGTTTAATAAGTCTTTGATTGCTATATGAATCACAAGAAGCTAATGGTTGGAGAATATGGAAGAAGCCTTAATGGAGTATCGAAATGTGAAGAGTTGTCAACAAACATAAAGGGGGAGATTGTTGGGAAAAAATCCCTCAAGGCAACATTCCAGTATTTTTGGGTTGATTGTGTTTGTTGAAAAAATGGGTTTCCAAGGTAAGTTGTGGAGTCTAGAGAGATTTTTGGAATGATATGATGAAAAATATCCAAGATGAAGGAATATATGCCCTAGAAGTAGTATATAAAATTATGTACCCAAGGTGACACTGTTTCCTAGTGTTGCCAAATTTTTGGGGTCTAAAATTTAGAGTTTGGATAGAATCAAGAAAAGTGGATTTCCTTGAAGGCCTTATGAAAATATAGTAAATGCATGAGTTATAAAAATATGGGCTTCACAAAGTGTGTTTCTCAAAGGCATAAAGATTCTGACAATAAGTTTTGCAAGTACAACGGGAATTGAAAATGGTGAAGGTGAGGAGCATCACGGTGGTGCGAAGTTGTGATGGAAGGCTCCGTGATTATGATGAGAATCACGAATGAGAAACTTATGTGGATATTCATGAAAAAGGGAGCATCGCGGTGGAAAATAGGGAGCTTCGTGAAATGGTGATGACATGGATGGAAGGTTTTGTAATTGGTGGAAATGATTATAAATAGTCTTCTACCCCCTTTAGAAGAGTATCAAGACTTAACAAAGATCTTAAGGCTCTGGATTCACGAAGGTGGTATGCAAGGAAGTTCACGAAGGCTATGATATCCAATTGAATGTTCTGAGCATAAAAAAGTAAGGTAATTCATGAAGGCTAAGTAATCTTTGTGAAAGAAAGGATCTTCATGAAGGATAGTTAAGCTTCATGATAGAAGTGTGCTTTGTGAAGGCTAAGTGAGCTTCACAAAAGGTAGGAGATTCACAAAAGGCTATTTGAGCTTTGAGAAAGAGGAGCTTTGAAAAGGCAGTGGGCATCATGAAAGTTGTTCAAAAGGTATTTCCTAGTGAATCTATGGTAAAGTGGTATTCATCTATTAGATGAAAGTGGAACTTCAATACAACATCCATATACAACTGAGGATGTATTCATTAGAGATAATGAAATTACCTATAAGTCCATAAACTATGGGTGAATCCCTTCCAAGTGCAGTGAGAAAAGGAAGATAAATAAGGTGATCCTTTCCACTGGTAGTGATCCAGAGAAAGAGACATAGGGAGTGACCCTTGGGAACATAGTGAGCATACCCTAAACCTTGTAAAGGTAGTAGGCCTAGGAATAGACAAGATCTAGCCTGAACCATCATTATTGGCAGTGACCCATAGTGAATTTGGTATAATCAGCACATCGCCGTGGTATGATCCTTGGATGTAATCCAGTGAGGGTGAACTAAGTAAAAATTGATGTGTACTTATGATTGCTTTCTTGCATTATATTAAAAGCATCATCATCAGATAAAAAAGGAAATATTAAGATCAACATTAACATTTAATTGCAAACAAAGTGAACCTTATAATAAAGAGGTCAAGATCTATTGGGGTGTGAAGAATTTAGAAAATAATATCCATATCCCGAATCACCCCCTATCAGGGTATCTATATCCATTATGGACCTAACAATCAAAATAGTTGTTTGATATCCCATTATCTTTAATAGACATAAATTTTGTAACTACTTCAAAATTTCTTATCTTAAAACCAGGATATAATGAATCTTTAGTAGACTTCAACAACTCATAAAATTAAGATAGTTCCAACTTAGGAGTTAAATCAATATAATCCCGATTTTTAGTTTTTTGAAAAGATGAACCAACCACATCATGTACTTAGTTTTAAAACTATTATGGATCTGAAACCAAATTAGTAGCATCTTCTCCGGAACTGATTTCACTATGTTGATACTAAAAAACATAATTTGTTCAGAAAAAAATGCAATTGATGACCCCAAATGTTGTCAAATGTGTCAAACCTCCTCAGATCAAATTTATTACATGGACACTTAATTGTCCATTATGAAACAAATTTTGGTTTTGATGATGAAAATTATAAAACATCTTCAACACCTTCAATATATACAGGATTTATACCAGAATTTTTTGGATTCCTATGATAATTTATCCAATCACAATCATATAATAAAGACTATTGTTGACTTCCTTGTTCCATATTTTTCTAAAAAATATAAAATATATAAATTGTTTGTGAATAATTTATTATAAGAATAAGATGACCCAAAAAAAGTAAAAAAATAAAAAATTATAATTTACTTATAAAAAATTCCAATTTTATCTAGTTACTACTGATTTTTACTAATTACCATTATTTGATTTACTAATTATAGTGATTTAATATTGATTTTTACTAACATTTATGAATTACCACTAATTTTTACTAATTTTTTATAATTACCACTAATTTTTAATAATTATAGCGATTTATAATTAATGTTTACTAATTTATCGCTAAAGTTTAGTAATCAATCACTATTTTTTACTAATTAAAAATAAATATTTCTAATTGAAAATAACTATCGCATGTACTTTATCGTCTGCTCATGAAATCGACATATCTCCTCCTCTTAATACTATCGTTGACGCATCACATCCTACCTACCCCGGTTCTGGCGACCTAATGACAAATTTGTACATAGTTGATAAGAATTGGTCATTTCAAATCACCCGAATATTTGAAATTATATGATTTAATAAAAAGGTGTAAATCATATATTTTACAATATTTAGGTGATAAAACCAATTTATGTCTACCATGTTTGAATTTTTCATTGCACCAAATTATGCCAACCATGTCCTGTCATTGACGCATCTCCTCCTCCTTCTGCTGGTGTTTCCATCGACCCATCACATCGTGATTTCCCTGGTTCTGGTGACATAATAACATATTTGAACATGGATAACACAAATTGGTCATTTCTAATCACCTAAATATTATAAATTCTATGATTTACTAAAAAGGTGCAAATCAAAGATTTTATAATATTCAGGTGGTGAAACCAATTTATTCCAACCATGTTGAAATTTTTCATTGCACTAATTTACACCAATAATTTCCTCTAATCAATGTATCTACTCCTCATACTATTGCTGATTCTTCCATCGACATGTCACATCCTGACCACCCCGCTTATCTATTTTTAAATTATCACTAATATTTTGTAATTATTGATATTTTTTAATAATTAACTCTAATTTTAAGTATAATTTAATATAAAGTAATAAAATATATTATAAATTATCAAAAAGGTATAAATCATAGAATTTTCAATTTTTAGGTCATGAGAAAAGACCAATTTGGGTTAACCATATGCAAAATTTTCACTGCTCATGACCTGAAAATAGATGAACTATTTCATTTTCACATTTCTAGTAATCTATAACAATTTATATTATTTCATAGCAATTTATAATAATTATACTAATTCATATATATTTACTATAAATTATATTAAATTACAAATTTATACTATTTAATATCAATTTATCGTTAATTATATCAATTTATTATATATTATTAATTTATAATAATTTTAAATAATTATTATTAATTATTACTAATTATTACTATTTTTACTAATTATTACAAATTATTACCAATTTTTGCTAATTATTACTATTTTTACTAATTATTACTAATTTTTACCAACTTTTACTAATTTTTACTAATTTTTACTAATTACCAATAATTGTTACTTATTACCAATAATTTTTAATAATTAAGACTAATTTTTATTATTTTTTACTAACTAACACATATTTTTACTAATTATTACAAATTGTAACTAATTATTACTAATTATTACGAATTATTACTAATTATTTTTAATTTTTACTAATTTTTACTAATTTTTACAAATTATTACTAATTATTACAAGTAATTTCTAATTATTACTAGTTAATATGAATTATTTTGAATTGTTAATAATTATTACTAATTTTTAGTACTTATTACAAATTACCTCAATTGTTTTCTAATTTTATTAGTTTATAACAATTTATTACTGAATTTTATTATTTTATAACAATTTATTACCACTTTTTACAATTTAATAATAATTATTACTAATTACCACTAATTATTACAAATTTTTACTAATTACCACAAATATTTACTAATTACCACTAATTATTACTATTTTTTACAAATTACTCTCGATTTTTACTAATTATTATGAATTATTACAAATTATTTTTATTTTTATGAATTATTACTAATTATTACAAATTATTACAAATGATTATGAATTTTTACTAATTATTATTAATTTATACAAATTTTTATTAATTATCATTAATTTTTACTAATTTTTACTAATTAACACTAATTTTCACTAATTTTTATTAGTTTATAACAACTTATTACTAATTATTACTAATTATTACCAATTATTACCAATTATTACTAATTATTACTAATTATTACTAATTATTACTAATTATTACTAATTATTACTAATTATTACTAATTATTACTAATTATTACTAGTTTTTACAAATTGTTACTAATTATTATGAATTAATACTAATTTTTAATAATTATTACTAATTATTACTAATTATTACTAATTACCACTAATTTTTACTATTTTTTATTAATTATTACTAATTCCCACTATTTTTACTATTTTTTATTAGTTTATTACAATTTATTACTAATTATTACTAATTATTACAAATTATTAATAATTTTTACTAATTTTTCTAATTTTTAAAAATTATTACTAATTATTACTAATTATTACTAATTTTAAATAATTTTTATGAATTGTTACTAATTATTAAAAATTATAACTAATTTTTACTAATTTTTATTAATTTGTAACAATTTATTGCTAATTTTATTACTTTATAATAATTTATTAGAAGTTTTTACAATTTATTATTAGTTTTTACTAATTACCACTAATTATTACTAATTACCACTAATTATTACTAATTTTACTAATTACCACTAATTTTTACTAATTACCTGTAACACCCCAAGGTTTTGAAAATAAATATAGAGTGCAATTTTATAATCTATCCATTAAACACAACTTTGCCTCTTCTATGTTTTGAATTTCAAAAAATGGTCATCTAGGGTTGTGTTCAGTAAGTCATTTGGAGTCTGATAGAACAAACTTGATTTTTGGTGAATAGTAACAGACCCTTATGAATAGTAATATGAATAGTAATATGACCCTTATGAATAGTAAATAATAATAATATTTTATTTTCTTAAGGCAATAAGATAATGAGATCTTAATTAGTTTTTCAATGAGAAATAAAACTAATTGCACTTTAAGATTGTTATTTTTCGAATTAACTATGACTTTATTTAAAAATTAAATTAATAATATTTAGAAAAATATTTTTGAAAAATGGATTTCACTTTCGAATTCTACACGTCGAAAAATGGTAGGGGTGAATTTTTGGGATTTTTATGAAATTCTTGAATTTTTGATGAATAGTGAAATATGATAAAATACCGTATATACAAATTATCAGTAAAATAAACTATTCAAGACATCACAAGTGATGCAAGGCCACTTGGTTCGAACTCAAATGCACTTCTTACTATTAGGGGTCACATGAAACAACACTATTGGTTGTCTTGAGGGAAATAATAAAATAATGAATTAAATATTCAAAATTTACCCCTCTCATCCACTATAAAAACCCCTCACCACTTCCTCTTCTCTTCACTCCTCTAAGCCTTGAAGCTCCTCAAATTTCTGCCCAATTACCCTTCCCTAGTCTCTCCCCACGTCCAAGAAGCTTCTGGTCTTACCAAAAGACCAAAACCCCTTCCCTTAAGGATATTCTCAAGGAGGTTATTTCAAGAGGTAAAGCACCCTTCTTTTTCATTTGGTTTCATTTCAATTTATCTTCCTTTTCTATCCTCACCTCACCTCCTCTATCCAAATTATCATGATAAGTCCAATATCAACTATATACTGGAATTATATCATGTGAATGGAAGAACCATCATAAATATTTTTACTCCCTCCCTTTTATTTTTTATAAACGAAATCAACATCCATGAGGTTCCAATTTATAGCCTTTGTGGA
Organism: Viscum album; assembly: GCA_963277665.1. Taxonomy (NCBI): domain Eukaryota; kingdom Viridiplantae; phylum Streptophyta; class Magnoliopsida; order Santalales; family Viscaceae; genus Viscum; species Viscum album. The sequence continues at coordinate 871,049,974 of OY728157.1, forward strand.
CGACGAAGTTTCGTTCATCAATTTCTTCTTCATTACTAGTCATGAAACCATATTTATGGTTGAAACAGACTATAATATATGTATTATAACCTAATTAATATTCAAGAACCAGAATATGTACATATAATTAAGTTATATGACAAAACTAGTTCATAATAATCCAAATATCGCCGAATAATCGAAGTGGTTTTCATCTAATGATTCATACTCATTCCATGTAACCAAATAATAAAAATTAACATTATAAATTATTTATGTTCATAAATAATATATAATTCCAATCCTAGAGATTTATAACCTTTCCACATGAACTCCATTACTTAAAAACAAGTGAACCGATTATAAAAATAAAGAAAACGAACACCCTAGAACAATGAAATTCAATATAATAACTTAGAAATAAGGGTATAAATGAACTAAACAGAATTATGATAAACTAAGTACATGTCTAATAGGTTCTTAAATAATTTATCAATAAGTATAATTTCATATTCCAGGAGCTTAAGTTCAAGATCAGAACACGTTTGGAGTTAAGGTAAGGGTTTTTCCACCGAACTTCCATTTTCATTCGGGTTACTTTCATTGTCTGATTACCTAAATGAATTTCTTATGTATTGTTATGTAATCCTCATATATCCTGTGTGAGTATTATATATATGTTTACAAACTATAAACCTTCCTTATTTTATGGATAGTTACAAGTTTTAAAAGTAACATTCAAAATTGTTTCAAAAATACGAGCCCGATTCAAGGGAATTTATCAAATTCTTACCTATTTTCCAGGGCACTCTATAATCTATTTTTGGAAACCATTATCTTTATAAAATCACTCATTTTATTATAAAAATACTATCTTACTTCACTTCTGGTTTTATACAATGATTTTTCCAAAAGAACTATTCTTTTCAAAATAAAAGAGTATTTATCTCAAGAATTGCTTAATGATTTTATAAGAGTTTTTTCATCTAATTCAACACTCTTGTTGATTACATGGTATTATTGGGTTTAATCATTTATGAAGTCATCTACCATATTTTATTTAATGGTTTATGACTAACACTATTGTGGATGATCTATCCTAAAACCATTCACCATATTACTCAGAATGGTTAGTGTTTTTTGTTTAATGATTGGGGAAAGTTAGTTACATTTCATATGATAGTTTTAATATGAATGTATATGTTATTTATGTTGATCCCCACTCATATGAAGAATCCATTGGACTTATTATGTGACAGGTGGGGACCACTATAGCCCCTCGATGCATCGGTAGGTCTCATGAGACAAATAGACGTGGAATTGGTCGAGGCCTTTCCCAATGTGATATATGGATTTTGGTCGAGGCCTTACTCATTAGATGTCTTGGCCAAGGCCTTGAGAAAATGTTTCAGAATGTCTGGCATATGCACTTCTCTAATTATGAAGCTAGTAATTGAAAGTTCATGTGGTTATTCAACTAGTAGAAATATGCTGGGGTGGGGCATCTCCATGTTGTTTGTCTGGTTTTTTTCTCTTTGACCTTCGAGTCTATAATGTCTTAAGTTCTTGATGTCTGGGTTTTCCCCTTATTCCCTTAAAAGGGGGTCTTCTATAATAAAAAAAAAGTTGAAGGCCTCTGGGCCGTTGGAAGGAATACTAGTAGAATACCCATGATTATGTTTTATTATGACATTATTTTCTCAGCTCATATTCCTACCATAATGTGTTCAAGTTTATTGTTAAGGGCTTGTGTTTTCAATTATGCACTATGTATTATGTTTTATGCTATCTTCCACTGTATTGCTTACTCTTACTGAGCATTTGAGATCACCCCTTTCTTATGTTTCATTTTTCCCAGGATATGAAGAAGTAATTTATGAATGACTTGCAAGCATAATCTAGGAGGCATGAATGTTTCTAATAGAATAAATTAGTGTTGTATTTCCTTTCCGTATGTAAAGTTGAACTTATGTATGTATTTTTTTTGCAATAATAATAAACTACTCAGTCCTTCTGGATTCTTATTCCTTTTATGTATGACAACTTAATCAAATAAGGCACCGACTCCGGGCAACTGGGGTCAGGTCCTTATAGTTGGTATCAGAGGAAGTTTAGTAGAATACTTGGAAACTAGATTTAGAAAACATAGAATTAGGAAAGAGTCCCTAAGATAGTATTTGAGGATATACATACAATAACGTCCTGGTATTTTGGAAAGGAATAGATTATGTGGATATTTCATGCAATACATCCCTGTCTGGATACGAGTAGGTTGAGGCGGCTCTGACATAGATGTATCTAGGGGTAAAACCCGAAAACAATGCTTTGAACTAGACTTGAACGGGAACTGGTACATGAGAATGAGCCTTGCTTCACTATTGGTTATGACACTTCTGAGGGATATGCTTAGGATAATTGACATTTTCTTTACAAGCCATTATGAATGATTGAAATGTAAAATATTCCTCAAAGAAACCATATTTGTGAATATGGGATTATCCATGCGTAGGATCTCTATTTTTCTGAGTATTTTTAAGTTAAGATTATACATTATGATTCATAACCTAATCTAGCGTATTCCATTATCTAGATATGGTGCCTAGTGGACAGAATGAAAATCGCACAAATGCACGTGTCCCATATAGGGATTTTCCTCCGACGCAAGATAATGATGTTGGCTTTGGTGCTGTGACTGGTTCTGAGAAACTCATAACTATACTGGGACAACTTACTCAGGTTATGAATAATAACCTTACCCGTATGGATTATCTGGATCCACCACGTGGAGGATCCATTCTATATCACTTTATGCGACAACAACCTCCATCATTCAACGGAACTACAAACCCGTTTGTAGTAGAGCAGTGGACATGTTCCCTTGAGAATATATTTCTCGCTTTGGGATGTAATGAAAGAGACAAGGTTGTCATGGAAGTATATCGTCTATCAGGAGATGCGGATTAGTGGTGGTCATTAATCCAAAACACAAAGGAGGATGAAGAGATAGAAGAGGTGGAATGGAGGGATTTTAAGGAAATCTTCTTAGAAAAATATTTCCATCGTGAGCAGTGAGAAGATATGGAGAGACAATTCTTGAATCTGAGGCAGAAGGAGGATGAAAATGTTTCCAAGTATGAATACAACTTCACAAGGTTAGCAAGACATGATGTGGACTATATACGAAATTCAAGAAGCAAAATTGATCGATTATTTGATGGCCTAAATCCATTCCTCCAGCGGGCACTGGTCTCCCAAAGTTTTTCATAATATGTGGATATAGTTTCATGTTCCATCAAGACAGAAAAATAATTATCTAAGTCTTATGAATTTAAGGGAAATTAAGAAAAGAAGAGGGTTGCTGAAAACCCTAGGAAATGAAATAAGGAAACGGGGAAGAAGGGAGGAGTTGAATTTCCACCATGTGACAATTGTGGAAAAAAACAACCTGGTGCATGCTTAAAAGGAAAATAAGTTTGCTACAAATGTGGTTATAAAGGCCATATTTCTGGTGATTTCAAAGGGAATAAGGAAGCCAATGATTTTCAATGATATAGTTGTCGGGAGGTGGGATACTATGCTAATGATTGTCCAAAACGTCAAGGAAATATGAAACAGAAAAGACCAAGGGATCAGGGACAAGCTTATGCAATCACAAATGTAGAGGTTGAAGTTCCTAATGACGTGGTGGTAGGTACTTTAATTGTTTCCTCAAGTTTATCCAATACTTTATTTGATTCTGGATCATTGCATTGTTTCATATCTTCCTATTTTGATAAGAAAATTAGATATTTACAATTTGATTTAACAAGGGAGTTGTCAGTCAAAACTTCTAAGGGAAGTATCATTGCTACAAAGTTCTATGAATCAGTTCCCATTAGGGCATATAAATATTATTTATCTCCTAATATAATCATCATAACCATGATTGAATTTGATATAATCCCCAATATGAATTGGCTTTCGGACCATGATGCAAAAATTTATTGTAAGAAGAAGGAGGTTACGATTTTTGATGACGATGATAAAGAACACCTTATCTTTAGAGTAGAATCATCACCACCTGATTCTTATCTAGATCAACCCCCAGTAGCTCAACTAAATTCAATCATTGGGGAGGAAGAGAATGAAATAAATATGGGTGAGGAAAGGAATATTAAAATAGAGGATGTACCTATTGTGAGAGGATATGTTGATGTGTTTCCAGAAGATTTACCTTGACATCCTCCAGAACGAGAAATTGAGTTTTCCATTAATTTAATTCCTGGTTCAAGGCCCATATCAAAGACCCATTATAGAATAGCCAATGTGGAATTAGTGGAACTAAAGAAACAACTAGAGAAATTGAGTAATAAGGGATTTATTCTCCCTAGTGTTTCTCCATGGGGAGACCCTGTCCTTTTTGTTAAGAAGAAAGATGGATCTATGAGGTTATGTATCGACTACAGGGAGATCAATGCTATAAAAATAAAGAAAATGTATCCCCTACCATGAATTGATGATTTATTTCACCAATAGCATGAATCTTAATACTTTTCAAAGATTGAACTTTGATTTGGATATCATCAGTTGTGTGTGAAGAAGGTAGACATTCCAAAAACAGCATTTTGAACCATGTACGAGCATTACAACTTCACAGTGATGCCTTTTGGATTGACTAATGCACCCTCTGTCTTCATGGATCTAATGAACATAGTTTTAAAGGAATATCTCGATTATTTTTTAGTGGTATTTATTGATTATATCTTGGTATACTTTAAAATCTACTAAGATCATGAAAATCACTTACGCATTATCCTGAAGACTCTTAGAAGGCATGAATTATATGGGAAGTTTAGCAAGTGTGATTTTGGCTTCACAAGATTTCTTTTCTTGGCCATATTTTCTCTAAGGATAGAATCCTAGTTGATCCTATGAAGAAAAAGGAAATCCAAGATTGGCCCACGCCAACAAACATAACTGAGGTACGCAGTTTTATTGGCTTAGCAGGTTATTATCGGTGCTTCGTTCAGAATTTTGCCTGACTGGATAACCCGATAATGAAGCTCACACGTAAAGGGGTTAAATTTGTTTGGAAAAAAGATTGTGAAGAATGTTTCGAAGAACTGAAGAGAATATTTTTCAATGCTCCCATATTGACTCTACCATCGGGGAATGACGAGTTTGTTATTTATAGTGATGCTTCAAAGAAATGTCTTGGTTGTGTCCTTATGAAAAATGATAGGGTTATTGCTTATGCATCATGACAGCTATTAATTCACGAGAAAAACTATCCTACTCATGATCTTGTGTTAGCTGCTGTAATATTTGCTTTGAAGATATGGAGACATTATCTCTATGGTGAAAAATGTGAGATTTATACTGATCACAAGAGTTTGAAGTATATTTTCTCATAGAAAGAACTTAACATGAGGCAAAGGAGATGGCTTGAATTACTAAAGGATTATGATTGCATGATACACTACCACCTAGGGAAGGAAAATAAGGTGGCATATGCTTTGAGCAGAAAAGATCATGGAGTTTTGAACAAGATGAGAGTTGAAAGTGATCCTATTTTCATCGATCTAGTAAAGATAGATATGGGAATAACCATGGAAGGTGAAACATCAATGATTTTTCAAATGGTTTCCAAACCATATTTACTAGAAAGGATAAAAAGTTCTCAGGCTGATGATGAGGAGTTTTAAAAGAATATTAAAGCTGTGAATGATGGGAGATTGAGTGACTTTGTATATGAAGATGGAATTTTGAAATTTGGGAAGAGACTTTGTGTTCCCGATATACCTGATCTAAAAAGGGAATTATTGGATGATGCTCATAGTTCCAATTTCTCTATACCCCCTGGTATCACTAAGATGTATAGAGATTTGAAGGAACATTTTTAGTGGGACAACATGAAGAGGGAGATTGGTACTTTTGTGTCAAGATGTATGGTTTGTCAATAAGTGAAAGCTGGAAGGCAACAACCTAGAAGGGATGTCGTACACCAACTTGATGGGATGATGTTGGTGAAAGAAAGCTCGTGGGCCCAAAACTTGTTGAAGTAACAATGGAAAAGGTGAAGATTATCCAGAACCATATCAAAATAGCTCAAAGTAGGCAAAAGGGCTATACTGATAACCGAAGGAAGGATTTGGAATTTCCAGAAGGTGATCACATTTTCTTAAATTTATCTCCATGGAAGGGTATTATACGATTCAATAATAAGGGAAAATTAAGTCCCAGGTGCATCAGACCTTTTGAAATTCTAGATTGAATTGGATCCGTAGCTTACCGTTTGGCAATGCCACCAAGTCTCTCCAAGGTTCACAATATGTTCCACGTGTCAATGTTAAGAAATTACATGCCAGAACCAACACATATACTCAATTATAAAGAAGTGGAACTTTAGCCCGATCTATCTTACTGTGAAGAGCCTCTAAAGATTCTTGATACTAGAGAACAAGTATTGAGAAATCGGAAGACTCGTCTGGTAAAGGTTCTATGGAGGAACCATAAGATGAAGGAAGCAACTTGGGAGCTTGAGGATCTTATGTTAAAGACATACCCGAATCTTTTTAGGTAATATTATGTAAATTTCGAGGAAAAATTTTTTGTAAGGAGGGGAGAATATAACACCCCAAGGTTTTGAAAATAAATATAGAATGCAATTTTATAATCTATCCATTAAACACAACTTTGCCTCTTCTATGTTTTGAATTTCGAAAAATGGCCATCTAGGGTTGTGTTCAGTAAGTCATTTGGAGTATGATAGAACAAACTTGATTTTTGGTGAATAGTAACATACCCTTATGAATAGTAATATGAACCTTATGAATAGTAAATAATAATATTATTTTATTTTATTAAGGCAATAAGATAATGAGATCTTAATTAGTTTTTCATTGAGAAATAAAACTAACTGCACTTTAAGATTGTTTTTTTTCGAATTAACTATGAATTTATTTAAAAATTAAATTAATAATATTTATAAAATTATTTTTGAAAAATTGATTTCAGTTTTTAATTCTACACGTCAAAAAATGGTAGGGGTGAATTTTTGGGATTTTTCTGAAATTCTTGAATTTTTGATGAATAGTGAAATACGATAAAATATCGTATATACAAATTATCAGTAAAATACACTATTCATGACATCAAAAGTGATGCAAGGCCACTTGGTTCGAACTCAAATGCACTTCTTACTATTAGGGGTCACATGAAACAACACTATTGGTTGTCTTGAGGGAAATAATAAAATAATGAATTAAATATTCAAAATTTACCCCTCTCCTCCACTATAAAAACCCCTCAACAATCCCTCTTCTCTTCACTCATCTAAGCCTTGAAGATCCTAAAAGTTCTACCCAATTACCCTTCCCTAGTCTCTCCCCACGTCCAAGAATCTTCTGGTCTTTCCAAAAGACCAAAACCCCTTCCCTTAAAGAGATTCTCAAGGAGGTTATTTCCAGAGGTAAAGCACCCTTCTTTTTCATTTGGTTTCATTTCAATTTGTCTTCTTTTTCTATCCTCCCCACACCTCCTCTGTCCAAATGATCATGATAAATCTAGTATCATCTATATACTAGAATTATATCTTGTGAATGTAAGAACCATCATAAATATTTTTACTCCCTCCCTTTTATTTTTTATAAACGAAATCAACGTCCATTAGGTTCCAATTTATAGCCTTCTTGGACGATGAAGTTTCATTCTTCAATTTCTTCTTCATTACTGGTCATGAAACAATATTTATGGTTGAAACAGACTATAATATATGTATTATAACCTAATTAATATTTAGGAACCAGAATATGTACATATAATTATGTTATATGACAAAACTAGTTCATAATAATCAAAATACCGCCGAATAATCGAAGTGGTTGTCATCTAATGATTCATCCTCATTCCATGTAACCAAATTATATAAATGACCATTATCAATTATTTATGTTCATAAATAATATATAATTCCAATCCTGTATATTTATAACCTTTCCACATGAACTCCATTACTTAAAAACAAGTGAACCGATTATAAAGATAAAGAAGATGAACACCCCAGAATAATGAAATTCAATATCATAACTTAGAAATAAGGGTATAAATGAAATTAACAGAATTATGATAAACTAAATACATGTATAATAGGTTCTTAAATAATTTATTAATAATTATAATTTCATATTCCAGGATCTTAATTTCAAGAGCGGAACACGTTTGGATTTAAGGTAATGGTTTTTCCATACGAACTTCCATTTTCATTCAGGTTACTTTCATTGTCTGATTACCTCAATGAAATTATTATGTATTGTTATTTACTCCTCATATATTATGTGTGAGTATTATATATATGTTTACAAACCAGAAACCTTCCTTATTTTATGGATAGTTACACTTTTTAAAAGGAACATTCAAAATTGTTTAAAAAATACGATCCTGATTCAAGGGAATTTCTCAAATTCTTACCTATTTTCAAGGGCACTCTATAATGTATTTTTTGAAACCATTATATTTATAAAATCACTCATTTTATTATGAAAATACTATCTTACTTCACTTATGGTTTTATACAATTATTTTTCCAAAAAAACTCTTCTTTTCAAAATAAAAGAGTATTTATCTCGAGAATTGCTTAATGATTTTGTAAGAGTGTTTTCGTCTAATTCAACACTCTTGCTAATTCCATGGTATTATTGGGTTTAATAATTTATGAAGTCATCTACCATATTTTATTTAATGGTTTATGACTAACTCTATTGTGTATTATCTATCCTAAAACCATTCACCATATTTCTCGAAATGGTTAGTGTTTTATGTTTAATGATTGGGGAAAGTCAGTTACATTTCATATGATAGTTTCAATATGAATGTATATGTTGTTTATGTTGATCCCCTCTCATATGAGGAATGAATTGTACTTATTATGTGACGGGTGGGACCCACTATAGCCCCTCGATGCATCGGTAGGTCTCATGAGACAAATAGACGTGGAATTGGCTGAGGCCTTTCCCAATGTGATATATGGATTTTGACCGAGGCCTTAATCATTAGACATCTTGGCCGAGGCCTTGAAAAAATGTTTCAGAATGTCTGGCATATGCACTTCCCTCATTATGAAGCTAGTAATTGAAAGTTCATATGGTTATTCGACTAGTAGAATACCCATGATTATATTTTATTGTGGCATTATTTTCTCAGCTCATATTCCTGTCATAATGTGTTCAAGTTTATTGTTAAAGGCTTGTGTTTTCAATTATGCACCATGTCTTATGTTTTATGCTATCTTCCGCTATATTTCATACTCTTACTGAGCATTTGATCTCACACCTTTCTTATGTTTCATTTTTTACAGGATATGAAAAAGTAATTTATGAATGACTTGCAAGCATAATCTAGGAGGCATGGATGTTTCTAATGGAATAAATTAGTGTTGTATTTCCTTTCCGTATGTAAAGTTGAACTTATGTATATATTTTGTTTCTAATAATACTAAACTACTCTATCCTTCGGGATTCGTATTCCTTGTATGTACGCCAACTTAATCAAATAAGGCACTGACTTCAGACAACTGGGGTTTGGTCCTTACATTACCACTAATTTTTACTAATTACCACTGTTTTTTACTAATTATTAAGAATTAATATGAATTACTACTTATTTTTAATAATTATTACTAATTATTACTAATTTTTATTAGTTTTTTAACAATCTATTAGTAATTTTATCTTAGTTTATAATAATTTATTACTAATTTTTACAATTCATTGTTAATTATTACTAATTACTACTAATTAACTAATTACCACTAATTATTATAAATTTCTACTAATTATTCCTAATTACCACTAATTTTTACTAGTTTTTATTATTTTGTAACAATTTATTACTAATATTTACTAATTACCACCAATTTTTACTAATTATTACGAATTATTACTAATTTTTAATAATTATTACTAATTTTTACTAATTATTATTAATTACCACTAATATTTACTAGTTATTACTAACTACCACTAATTTTTACTAATTACAACTAAATATTACTATTTTTTACTAATTACCGCTAAATATTAATATTTTTTACTAATTACAACTAATTTTAATAATTACTACTAATTATTACAAATTACATGTAATTATTGGTAATTATAACTAATTATTACTAATTACTGATAATTAAAACAAATTATTGAAAATTAAAACTATTTACTTTTAATTAATAGCATTACTACAAATTAAAACTAAATATTTATAAAACCAACTAATTATAATTAAATATAATTACTACAGATTAATAATACTAATTATTAATATAAAATAAATAAATAAAATAAAAAATAAATGTATTAAATAAATACCTTAAAACTAAATCTTTCAGCAGATGCAAAGCTTGAAATTTGTTCCCTGTAAAGTTTAAAACTCATAAAAGTTTAAACTAAAGAACATGAGAGTAGAGAAGGAGAGAGAAATTCAAAGAAGAATGAACATGAGAAAAATTCAGGTGGGGGTATATATAAGTTATATTATTTGCAATGGAATTCCCATCGCAAAAAATAGTATTCACTATGGGTCCTACCACAAATAGTAACACCGTTATCAATTACGACAGTGGTAAAAAAGAGTATTTGCGATGAGACCCATCATAAATACCTATTTCCAACACTTTGGTTGTGACGGGCGGACTTCCCATCGTAAATAACTTAAAATGATGGATAATATTTTTGATGGGTCCCATCGCAAATAATATCCTGATGAAAGATTATTTGCGATGGGAGTAAACACCCGTCATAGAAAACAAAAAACACAGTATACCATTTACGATGGGTGTACATCCCCATCACAAATACTCCTCCTGTAGTGTGGCACACATTGCGCACCAAATGTATTTGCGATGGGAATATATTACCATCACAAATAATCTTTTTAATCAAGTATTTGTGATGGGATACAATTCCCATCACAAATAGTCTCTTTCAATGGACTATTTGTGATGGGTCAACCACCCATCATAAATAACCCATCGAAAAAATTCATTTTTCTCGTTTTGAATCAGACATTTCTAACTTCTTCCCATGCAATTATCCCAAACATCATTTTTATTTTTCCAATATAAAGTATATGTTGGTAATATCACTTTTAGTATATAACAAGGCATATGTGGTTGATCCATTGCATAAGATTATGAAATTCAACTCACCACTTCATTCTCCTCATATGCATATGCATGTCTTCTTGGAGAGATTTATACCATGTGTCATTGGTAGCAATTCTCTCTCAAATTATTCAAACTTGTATTTTTCAATACATTATCGTTATATGTTTTTTGAATTGATCTATGTAACCTTTAGGTCTATCTCAGTAGATCCAGTTCCCTAAAACTTAGGTTGTTACTTTAAGTCAATCTATGAATAGTTACTTTCATCCTGGTCTTAACTAACTGTAAGACCAATAGATATTTTCCATATATTTTCTAAACATATTTTACTCAGAAAACCATAGCGCTCCCACTAACTTCTAATAGATATATGGAAAATATTTATTCCAAATGAATATTCTATGATCTTATATCTTACTTCAATATGAAACTAGATTTCAGTAACTTTCACCCCTTATTGGCATCCCATAGTGTCACTATCCCTTTCTGGTTATGTCGTATAGACACCTTCCACGATTGGTGGTCTTGACATCCAATGATCAATAAAAAGATCATAGAATGTAGCTAATAAAAGTAAAAATATAATGGATTTAGGCATAACGACTTGGTATTACCAATCAAGCATCATTGATACCATGCTTGTAACATCCATGTATAGTTTCACTTGAATACTCACCGCAATATTTAAAATAATAATCCCCTGATCTTTGATACATGGAATCCATTATTGAATTTCAATTGATCTTGTCAATATTAGAATATATCTATCTACTGCTTACTTATAGGATTCATTATGCTTAATTAATAATTTATCACTGATCATGGTGACTATAAAACCGTCACTATGGTTTTATCCTTCCTATGATGTATGTGTCTCTGGAACATTCCTTTCCCACAAGGTTCGATGGAAAGCGTTCCTATGTCAACTATTTGTGCATCTCTATCATTGACTAAATCTAATTCAATCCTTCTCCTACTATCTCAAATAGGGATGTGCACCCTTTTTATAGAAATATAGTCTAACACTTGACTATAACTTTTCTATTATAGGGATTTCTTTAATGTGCTTAGAAACCTTTAAGATAATTACTTTAGATGCACATTGTGTTTCTCTCGATGTAAGTTTTTTTTATATATTAACAAACTCTTTGCATCTGCACACATTTTCTTATGACATAGTGGATTTATATCATACTATAAATCAAATGATATCCATTTTTCATTATATTTGGCACATGGTTATAGGATAACATTGTTATTTTGGATACATGTATTGAAAAATAATGGAAGTATCTTCAATAGAAAATAATGTTAACACTAATTCTCCTTTGAATTACATCATTAATCTGATGTGTATAAGGAAATTTTCATTTAAGAACTACTCCATGCTACATTTTATTGATCAATTCTAACATGTAATACTCATCATCAATCCTCCTTATTAGCATCATTACTTTGATGTGGATTAGGTAATGTGCATTTAGGAATTACTCCACACTAAATTATATTAATTGATGCATGCTTGGTCAAGATATTCTTCAACACACCAACCCAAAGAAATTCATATCTCCTGACCATGAATATACCATACTTCACTTTCACATTACTTAAGCACTTAAAGGAATATTATGAAGTATATTTACCACTAGATCACCCTTGGAATAGTTCACATACTCTAGCTAAACTAATTCCAAAATCATTGAGACTTTCTTTATTTATAAAGGGTTTTTGTCCAAAAATAACTACATAAGTGTGTCGATAATGTAATTCCCCCCAATATAGAACTCTATCATGTGGACTGAAAGGGTTGGTTACGATATCTCAAGCGTGCCTCCCCATATGCCAGAGGCCACCGACTAGCAGTGGGGGTGTGAAAAGTATAGGGGGGAGACTATACCCCATAGTATGAAGTGTCATAGTAGTAAAAACTATTCATAATAAAACAGATATAATCAAAGTAAATACATATAGGAATACAACAATAAAATCTAACTGAATAATAAAATAAATAAATAAGTAATAATGTAATGACGTGTTAGAATATAACTAAATGTAATGCTAGAACAATACAAGAAAAAGACAAGCAGAGTCAAATAAAATACTCACAGTCCTGGGTCCTGAACCCCACGCCGATCCCACCTCCAAACTATAACCCATATTCAAACAAACAATTAACATTAAGGTCATTTGATCTTGTAAAAAGATGAATCCACATAACCTATTCAGGTACCAAACGACGACCCAAATAGAGTGTGAGTATAACTTAGTAGGTCTACACCACTGTGTCTAAAAAAACCATTTAGATAAGAAGTGTATGCAGTAAAGTGATAACCGATCATATTAATTAATTTAACTATTAATAAAATACAACAACAACCTGCTTCAAATCCATGTTGAAATATCTTTGATCATGTCTTACGACCATACCAACCACAACCATATAACCAAGGTAAAATAACCTTCTTCAGCACCATGCTAGAATATCTCTAAGCATGTCTTATGACCATTCCAACCACAACCATATAACCATGGTAAAATAACCCACTTCAATTCCATTATAGAATATCCCTAAACATGTCTTACAACCATGATGACCACGACCATATAACCATGGAATAACCACAATAATTTGGGTCAAATCACTATAATAAATACAAAATTTGGGTCAAATCCCTATAAGAATTATAGCATGAGACTAGATATATCCCGCTCTCTATAAGTATTATAGCATGGGACTGGGCCGAGCCCTCTCAATATCCACATTAAAGTATATAAGTTTGCAAGTTCTAGGGATAAGCCCAATATATAAGCATTACAACATAGAACACAATCTCTTTCATACAAAATGGATATCACAATATCACATCACAATTATCAATGGTTAATTATGAAAATTAACATTATTCTTTCATATGTTACTTTACAATTTAATTCAAAATTGATTAAAAATTATATCAATTAGAAACAAGACACAATTTAGGGATTCTATAACAACAAATCACCCTAGTCCACATGTCATGATAAACATACCTTAATCCATTAGCTAATTCAATTATAATCATGGTTCTCTCAGCCCATGGGAAGACATGATCCAGTTAAAAATTCATTTGAAACCAAATGACTTCAAGGAATAATTCCATTTGTTTATTTAATTAATTTGGGTGCACACAATGATAGTGAAATTAAAATATTTTATAAACTTGGAAATTATCAAGACATAGGGTTAAGATTTAGACCACCTACCTTGACCGGCGAAGAATGAAATGATTCTAACGAAAAATTACCACAAGAAGGAAGGCGTGGATGATTGCAAAGAGGTTCCTAGATCATAATAGATCAAGATAAAAACCAACAACATAACCAGTCAAATGATTTCACCAAAATGGTTGGAGAACCAAATTAGATAAGGAAAAATAGGACCAAATCCACTTACTAGGGATTGATCACACAAATGGGATGTTCAGAAGGAGGGTTGGCACACCAACATCACCTGAAAGATGCTCTAGGGTCGATAGGAGATGAGATGTAGTGTATTAGAATGAAAATTAGCTACATATCATGTTTAAAATAGTAATTTGGTAATTTAAATAGCGTTTAATGTGATTAAACATCATTTAAAAGTTTTTAATAGAATACACCGAAAAACCTATAGCCTCAAATTTATTTTATTAAAACCATCAAACAATTACATGATGTGTAATCCATTTAAATGGAATGTAAATGTTTTATATTTGATTTTTCAGCCCATTTTCCTTTTAAACAAAACAAACCACTTTTAAAGTTTCCTAACTCACCAAGAACCCATTAAACACTTAACCCATTTATACCCAGACTCCATCAAATAAAAGAAGCATACATCCCCAACTTTAAGTCATTTTTCCCAATAAGGCTCCCCACGTGGGTCCCTTCGGTTTCCTCAGGTTTCCTCACAGAACAATAATATATTTATTCAAGTGATATAAATCCATGATGGAAACAAAACTAAAATAAAATATTAACAAAAAACTTAGAGAGAGACATAACTGAAAAAAGATGGAATCTTACAACTTCCCCTTTTTATAAAATATATTCCTCAAGCTGCTCCAAGAATTACTGTGAGGTCTTAGTAAAATATTCTGACCACTGTTTTCACATATCAGACTCCCTCTCTGAGGTCTCCTCCTAAACTTTCCCATGCTTCCACTACACCCAAACCAACATTATAGTCCTAACCTGAAGATATTTATCACTATGATCCAAAACCTGTATCAGATGCTCTTAAAAGGACAGATCAACACAAAGCTCTACATTTGATATGTCCATCACATGGGAAGGTTCTAGATGATATCTATGTAGATGTGACATGTGGAACATATCATGAATGGTACTATATCACTATGGAAGGGCTAGACAATACTCCATTGGACCTACCCTTTCTATTATTTCAAATGGCACAACAAACCTGGGAACTATATTTCTCTATTTCCTGATGCGGCGTTTCCCCAAACTAGGAGACACCCAAAGAAAAACATGATGACCAAACTTGAATTCCAGAGATCATATCTATTGGTCAATATATGATTTAGACCTATTCTGCACGATCACCAACCATTTTCTGATCAACTAAACTTGGTCTAAAGTCTCTTATACAAGATTAGGCCCAAAAAGTGCTGACTCAACTGCCTCCTGCCAAAAAAGAGGTGAATGAAATGACCTTCCATACAAAGCCTCAAAATGTTCCATTTAGATCTAAGACTGAAAGATATTATGATATTAAAACTCCACAAGTGTCATATGTTTCTCCCATGAACCACCAAAATACAAAACAAAGGCTCATAACATATCCTCTAGAACTTTAATAGTCCACTCAGATTGACCATAACTCTATGAATGATAGGTTTTGATTAAAAAACTAATGATCCTAGGGCTTTTTAAAGAGCCTACTAGAAACAAAATGTGAAATGAGGATCTCTATCTCAAAAGATACTCTTTAGAATACTATGCAACTGAACCACCTCACACACATAAATATTTCCCATATCATCATCTATGAAGGTTTCTCTAATAGGTAAGAAGTGTGCTACCTTAGTAAGTTAATCAAAAAAAAAAACCATAAAACATCATTCTTATGGGTCATAACGGGTAGTCCTGTCACAAAATCCATTATAACATCATCCCATTTCCACCCAAAAATGGGTAAAGGCTAAAAATTCCAAACTGACCTATAATGCTCAACTTTCACCTACGGACAAGTAAAGCATCTATTCATGAATCTTTCCACATCCTTCTTAATTCCTAAACATCGGTACTATATATGGAGATTATGATACATATTTTTTAAACTAGGATGCACCACCCATCTAGAAGCATGAAACTCCCTCATTAAATCCTTACGCAAGCTCATAGAAACCCATAATTTTCCATAGAAAAGAATAGAATTGTCATAAATAAGAGACCATCTTGATGTAATCTCCCCACTATATAATTTTTATCTCATAATTTATCCCTTTGGATTAGATAACTTCTCGATCTTAATTCAGTCCAAAAGCATAGGTATAATAGATGTTGAAGTCAAAGCTACTCACCACTGAGACTCCTGAACATACAGTTTCATGTCTGCAAAGGGTTTCATTATCCACCACTCATCACAAGAATCCCATACTACCAATATCTGTGTCTTTAAACTCAAGGCATAAAAAATTACACTGTCCTTGCCTAGTGTATAAGCTAATTCAAAGACAAAAGACTAAGATACTTGACCCACCTCCTCTATCAAAGGTTCAGGTACCACTTAAAAAAGTTTTACTTGAGGCTCTTGTAATCCATGTATACCATAAAGATCTCACCCATGAGATAGTGTCTCCAAAATCTCAAGGAATGTACCACTATCGCTAACTCCATATCATGAGTATGGTAATTCCTCTCATGCGGTCTTAGCTTCCTAGAGCCATAAGTAACCACTCGATCCTCCTACATCAGAACTAATCTGAGTTCAACTTTGTATGTGTCACAATACATGATATATGATTTACTCGGCATAGGTAAATGGATGATAGGTGATGAGGTCAAACTACCTTTCATCTCCTAAAAATATCTCCTACAAGCATTAGACCAAACAAACTTCACCACCTTTCTTTTTTATCTTAAACATTGATGCTGCCAAATGAGAAAAATCTTAGATAAAATGCTAGTAATGACCTAATAAACCTAGATAGCTCTAAATTTTGAATACATTATTGGCTTGTTCCTAAGATATCACAACTGTGACTTTATCTGGGTCCACTGACACTCTTTTATTTGAGATGACATGGCCCAAGAAGTTCACTTCCTTAATCAAGAAACTACATTTGGTTATCTTGGCATAAATAAGATTCTCTCTCAATGTACTCAAGATAATGTCAAGATTTTTGTAATGGTTATATATTTACTAGGAGTAAAAAAAGAAATCATTGACGAAAACCAACACAAAATGATCTATAAAAGGATGAATGATCCTATTCATTAAGGCCATGAATACTACAGGCGAATTAGTCAACCCAAACGACATCACTACAAATTCATACAATCCATACATGATCCTAAAAGTAGTCTAAGGTATTCCAAATAATCTCAACATTAACTGATAATATCATGATCTCAATTCAACATTGGATAAGATCTTAGCACCTCTCAACTGATAAAAAATATCATCAATGCATGGAAGAGGATACCAATTCTTGATCCTCATCTGGTTGAACCTCTGACAATCCACACATAAGTACAAAGATCCATCAACATTTTTGGTGAAGAGAACTTAAGAACCCCAAGGAGATGTACTCGACCATATGAATCCTTTTTATTCTAGATATTCCAACTGAAATTTCAACTCATGAATCTCTTCTAGTTTTATTCGGTAAGGAAGGATAGAAATCGGATCTTCTCCCAACACAAACTTGATCATGAACTTGATATCTCACTAGGTTAGTAAGCCATATAACTCATCAATAAAGACATCCTAAAAAGATATACCAGTGGAGGGAAATAATCCTACCACATTTCACCATTATCTAGAGAAAGATCGGTGATCTGAGCCGTAAGACAATCCAATATGTACTGAATTGGTCCCGCACAATCAGCCTGAAGATCCCACTCACCCTGGTGAGAATAGATGCTTCCTTTTGGAGATAGGAAAGTAACTATCATCCTATAAAAATCTATATGAGACTAGTATAAAACTAACCAATCCATACCAAGAATCAAGTCTGAGCCTATCATTTTGAGCACAAACAATTCCCAAAAGAAATGGTAACCACCAATCTCTAGAGAGAACACCTTGCAACATTTGATATTCTTTGACTGAAATCCCAATGGTGTGTTAATAGTTAAAAAACTTTCTATGATTTACACATCCAAACCCAAACTATTTTCAAAAAGAGTAGATAGAAAAGAATTCAATTCTCTTATATCAAAAAAACACATGCTAAGGTAGATGATACCAGAATCATACCTATGAAGGTAAAAGGTCTTGTATCCATGTTAGCTGGAGTAGTCTGTATAATGTACAACTAACTTGTCCCTTTTCCCTGGGATCCTGTCTGACTACCCTGACCTATATACCTTGATTAGTACTATTTCTCATGCTCCTAGGTACCATGTCCCCTATCTCGGCCTAAATTACATATGTAACTCTGTTACCATCTTGCTGAGGGGTAGCTGAGCCCCTTCCTGACTTCGGTTCCTATCTTGATCCTCTTCCACTGGTTTTCTATGTAAAGTTCGCACAAAACCTCTAAAGATGACCAAGTCTTACACAAATAGGATATTCGACTATGGGGTAAGGAAACTATGGGTTCTTGTGGGAAAACTTTCCACACTGATTGCATTGTAACAAAACACGATCTTGAGATGGTTTTCTACTACCCTGACTACTATTCCCACTACTAATTTTTTGGAAACTATCATAACAATGCTTCTTACCACTTGAATAAGAACTCTAAGATCACCCTATTGAAATAAACTAGCATCTACTAGGGTCCTCTCTTAGATTAACTTCCACAATGAGTTCCTGATTCACCACATATTCAAAGATACTTAAATGGAAAATGTTTAACTGCAACTTTATCTCATAATGAAGACTGTACAAGAAATATCTCTCTTTAAAGATCTCCGCAGCATCCAAAGATGGCACAAAGCACTGTAGGTCGGTAAAACCTCCAACATAATACATCACTGACAAACCCTCCCACATTAGATATATGAACTCACAATATTTTTCATCCCACAATGTATTGGGATAGAAATGGATCCGAAACTTCATGTCAAATTCCTTCCAAGATAGCTCATCCTGCTTTCCCAGATTCCTCCTGAATATCCCACTAAGGCTTTGAAAGTCCACAAAGAATATATGTAGAAAGCTTCACCCTCTTATCTGTGGGTGTCTCGAGATTCTTAAAGATCATCTGGACTGAATCAATCTAGAACTCGACTGCCTGGGGTCCCCCTTACCTAGTAAACATGGGAGGATGCTGTAGATGAAACTCTATTGTCAGCTCAAACATCAAAGGAATGGTATGAATAGTTTCCCTTTCCATGGATCGTATGAACCTCAAGAATCTATCGCAAAGTTGAAAATCTATATGCTCCTTTGGAAATACAAGATGATCTGGTTCAACAGATTTAAAAGTGTGCTGATTTCCAATCTCCTGACACTCAACTCAAAGATGATGAGGGGGCATTTTATCTACAAGAAAAACACACACCTTAGAGAAATGGCTAGCAATAAGGTCAACCCAACATGTGACTGCAATAGAGGGACACTAAATCTTTGTCTCTCTAGACATGGCTTAATATTAGTTTATCATGAAATAACAAATCGTTTCATTTATCTAGTGAAACAGATATCTCATATCATAGTTATACATGCAAGTATATATCACATGAAAAAATAGATATGCCCCTATAATGAACAATCTATGTCAATATATCCCTATGTTCCTATCATTATGCTTGTATTATTATCTCATTCTATATTGGGCCATGAGTAAAAATATCAAGAATCAATAACATCATAAAATAATAACCACACACAACTTGTGAATCACCCGAGGTGAAATAACATCAATTGTAATAGGAACACAAAAAAACAAAAATCCCATCCTTAGGCACTTGTATTTTATCCCACACATTGGTTAGCTACTCCCATGAATAATCTTATTACCAAGTCCTAACACATCCTAGTCTCCTTTATACCTTTAACAAACTATAAGGAAAAAGAAAAGAAAACCTTCTCCTTTGACACCACTTTGTAACATCCCCCAATATGGAATTATCTCATGTAGCCAGAATGGGTTGGTTATGAGACCTTAATAATGCCTCCCCATATGCCAAAAGATTCTGATTAGCAGCGGGGGTGTAAAAAATATAGTGGGGAGACTATAACTCGTGGTATAAAGTTTCATAGCGGTAGAAAGAATTCATAATTAAAAAAAGATAATCAATGTAAATACATAGTGGATGAACACAATAAAATCTAACTGAACAATCCAATAAATAAATAAGGAATAATGTAATGATGTGCTGGAAAGTAAATAAATTTCATGCTAGAACAATACAAGAAAAAAACTCGAAGACTCAAATAAAAGACTGAAATAGAAGACTCAAAGTCCTGGGTACCAAACCCCACATCGTTCCCATCTACAAACTCCAACCCATCCACAAAAAACAATCAATAGAAAGGTCCTTTTCCATTTTCCAAACATTCATCCACATAATCTTCTTGGGAACTAAATGAAATCCTAAATTGGGTGTGAGTATAACTCAGTAGGTCAACACCACCATTTCTAAACAAAACTAGTCAGATAAGAAGTGTATACAATAAAGAGATAACCAGGAATATTAATTAATTTAACCATTAATAAAATACAATAACAACCTACTTGGGCTCCATGCTGAAATATCTCTAAAAATATCTTATGACCATGCCAATAAAAACTATATAACTAAGGTAAAGTAAGCTAATTCAGTGCCATGCTAGAATATCTCTGAGCATGTCTTATGACCATGCCAACCACAACCATATAACCAAGGTAAAATAAACTACTTCACTACCATGCCAGAATATCTCTGATCATGTCTTACGACCATGCCAAACAAAAAAATATAAACATGGTATAGCCACAAAAATTAATATCAAATACCTATAAGCATTATAGAATCTGGGTCAAATCCTTATAAGCATTATAACACGGGACTGGGCATAACCCACTCTCTATAAGAATTACTGTATGGGACTAGGTTGACCCATCTCAATATCAGCATTGCAGCATATAAGTGTGCAACTGGCAGGTCCAAGCTTAATATATAATCATTATAGAATGAAACAAAATCCCTATCATACAACATGGATATCATAATATCCCATCACAACTCTCAATGGTTAATTATAAAAATTTCCATTCTTATTTCATATGACACTTTTAAATTTAATTCACAATTGATTAAAAATTGTATCAATAAGAAACAAGCCAAAATTTAGGGATTCTATAATAAGAAATCACCCTAGGTCAAATTTCATTCTAAAAATACCTTAAACCGTTATAAAATAAAATTCTAATCACGATTTTTTCACCCCATGGGAAGCCATTAGCCAGTTAAAAATAAATTTGAAACCAAAGGACTTCAAGGAATAATTCTATTTATTTATTTAATTAATTCAGGCACACAAAATGATGGTGAAATCAAAATATTGCATAATGTTGGCAATTATCAAACCATAGGGTTAATATTTAGTCCCCCTACCTTAAAAAATGAAGAACACAATGATTCCAATGGAAAAATCCCATAAGAAGGAAGGTATAGATGATTGAAAAGAGGTTCCAAGATCACAATAGATCAAGATCTAAACCAAAAATGAAACCAGTCAAAGTATTTCACTATAATAGCTGGAGAACCAAAGAAGAGAAGGAAAAATAGGACCAAAACCAATTACCAGGGATTGCTCACACAAATGGGACATCAAGAAGGAGGATTGGAACTCCAAAATTTCCTGGAATATTCCCTAGTGTTGAAAAGAGAGGAGATGCAGTGGACTATAATGAAAATCAACTCCACAACATGTTTAAAATAGTAGGTCGAACATTTACATAGTGTGTAATGTGATTACATGTGGGGTAAATGTTTTTAACAGAATACACCAAAAAACCCACTGCCTCAGATTTATTTTATTAAAACTATCAAACAATTACATGACCTGTAATCCTTTTTCATGATGTATAAATGTTATTCAGTTAAATTTTCATCCCATTTTCCTTTTAAACAAACTGAACCTCTTTTAATGTTTCTCAACTCACTAAGAACCCATGAAACACTTAACCAATTTACAAACGGGATCCATTAATTAAAATAATCATACATACCCGAATTTAAGTCATTTTCCCTAATAAGGCTCCATACGTAGGTCCTCTCCAGTTTCCTTAAGTTTCCTCACAACCCAAGACTATGTTTATTCAAATGATATAAATCCATGATAGAAACAAAACTAAAAGAAAATATTAACAAAAAACTCAGAGAGAGACATAACTAAGAAAAATAAGGGATCTTATAATAATACCAAAGTTATATAAATAAAAAGAGTCTAAAACCATAATGGGTATATCCTTGAAAACTATTTAGTTTTTCTTAAAAAAGTATTATCTTGCTACAACTAGGTATATAAATATTATATTTTATATTCATCAGTTATTTCCAATGATTCAAGCATTACTAGAAAATTCATTGAGTATTAAACACCACAAAAAACATCTATTACACAACTAGAATAATGTATCCTTGTTTCCAAAGGAAATGTGAGATTAATGTTTTGGTAATACTTAAAAAAAGTGAAACTAAAACAATTTACATGTAAATTAGAAGTTGTGTCCTTCTCACCGCTGACTTAAGAACCACCATTTCTCAGTCACTTGAAGAATACACCTTACTTCTAGTAATGTTTCTATACTTACTTGGTTATTATATTTAAATATACATTTGTAATAAGCATATTTTATTTAATACCCAAAAATTATAGTAGAAATGTGACTTACAATTGATGAAAATACCCAAAAAATAAGTGATTATTTACTTCTTTAATTCATTTCATGGAATTTAAACTTTCAAGGAATTATTTCATGACATGAAAAGTAAGTAAACTCATATTAAATACCTATTTTCTTTGAAGGAAATTTTGAATTTTCCTTTAGTACCACTCTTTACATTGGAATTTTCACCTTGTATTTCATCTTTTTCACCATAAGAATTAAATATTATACTTTCTTTAATTTCTTATTTACTTGGAAAACCTTACCCAAAAGGTAATAAAGAATTTTCTCCACACTGTTCATTTTTTAATCTTAAAAAAATGGGAGTAAATGGGTGAAAAATATATAAGAATGTGATATATTGAAATATCATGATACATCTTTTAATTTTACACATATCCATTATAAACATCATTTTATTCTTATCTTTCTTCTCTTTCTCCTCGTAATAATCTCGAAGATGAGACAACATGTTGAACCATCCATGTCCTGATGTTGTAACCACAAATCACATCAGACGTCAATGATAGAATTATGACATAACCATCATATGAGTTATACATGATTCTCCTATAATCATTTTTTTCTCACTCTCACTTCTTGAGGAGGCTTAATAGGTATTGGGGACACCGATACCATGAATTTATGATGTCATAATATTTTTTACTGGAGTTTGTAGTACTCTTTGGAAACTCATTCCAGTTTGGATATTTTATTTGTATAATATTATTATAGTGCACTTGTGGTATTTATTTCTATTTTTATATAAAAAAATATAGTATATTATTACTTTTATCTTGATTACTGATTAAACATTGCTTATTATTTAAATCATTAAATGTGTCCCACCATTTTATCAGACTCTAGAAACTCTCTGTACTAGAATCAAAATACTATGTCGATTGAGTATTCAAGTGAAAAGGATCCTTGAAACTTATCCTCATAGTATAAAATCTTTGGTTATGCCACTACTTGGAGAGTTTCTATGTAGGCACTAAACTAGATAACCACATTAAATCATGACTCCGTGATATGTAGAGTAAAATCCCATCTTCTAAAATCATTAACATGATTTACTTAACGCAAGCCTCTAAATTTTCAACAAGATACATATGGATATTTATTTGCTGTCAACTTCAGTTAAGTCAAATCATTGCTCTCATAAGAAATCCTTAGTAGTAGGAGGCACTATCAAATTTGGACGACAAGTACTCCGCACACCCAATTTTGTTCAAATTTGAGCGACAAAAGGCATACGTGACTTAATATTTCTTTCAAGTTTTTTAATATTTCTTGATGAATGAAATCCATTTCTGTAAATATATTTATACTATGTT
This sequence comes from Viscum album, assembly GCA_963277665.1. Classification (NCBI taxonomy): domain Eukaryota; kingdom Viridiplantae; phylum Streptophyta; class Magnoliopsida; order Santalales; family Viscaceae; genus Viscum; species Viscum album. Next base: position 871,074,462 of record OY728157.1, read on the forward strand.
TTCGTACTCACAACTAGAAATTAATAGAAAAAATTCATCACATTTTTATGAATTTTACTATTTATTATTTTATGTGTTTCCCACATACATCCAAATGTATAAAATAATAAAAAATGCATAAGGAAATAAAATTACCCAACTCGTCCTGAGCATATAATATTGGTTGATCCATTTAAACTCAAAGGATTAACCGTGAACTATGGGTATCATACCTAAGTCGGGTCTTGACTCATGATGCAGCTTGTCCCTAGTCTAGTGTGTCCACTTATCATTTGAATTTCTCCTCAAGTTGGTGTGGTTCATGAATTAAAAAGTCATAGTCTATAGTATATCGATACTCATACGTAGGCAAGTGGCTCTAGAGAAGAAAAAAATATATACATATAAAATGGAAATGGAGACTCTTATACACATTGAATAACCACTTATTACAAACATCACATGCAACTGAAATAAATAATTAAATAAATTAACCTATACAAACATTGGTTCGGCCAATGCTCAAGACCAGTCAAGAGGTAAAATAAAAGCGTGATAAAATTAAATGAAATAAATTTAAGTATCATGGAATTTATTAAATTAAATTAATTATTTAAATTAAAATAATTTAATTCTATTATATTTTCAAATTAATTCAACTTTTATTTCAAAAATTATATTAATTAATTAATTTAATTTTATACCCAAAATTAAATTAATGGGTCAAATAATAAAATCATTATTATTTTTAAACAAAAAATTAATTAAATTAATTATTGATTAAATTAAAAATTATTTGGGCCCCGTAACCCCATGTAGGGCCAATGCGGGTTAGACCCACCCTATACATGCCCATTCTAGGCAGAGAAGACACCATGTAGGATTTGTTTGGGTCGGGAAGACCTGTACTGACCCATTACGAGTTGGCCAAACTCACCCAGGCCATTGTAGGTCTATACCAGGCAGGCATAACCTAGTTGGGGTCCAATCAGGGTGTTGCATCAGACACAGGGTGGGTCAACTAGGAGGTCCAAACTCACCAAGGTTCACTAGAGAGGACTAAACATGGTGATGGAGGTTGAAACTGCAGAGGGAAGAGGACAACCATGCAAAACATGAAAAAGGGTGTCAAAAGGGTTGTGGGTTCCCAGGAGGTGAAGGTGGCATGGTGGTGAGGCCAAAATAGTAGTGGTGTTCGAGTCTGGTAGTGAAACCCAAAAGGGGAACCCCATGATGTCCAAATTCAGTCGAATGAGAGATGACAGGATCAACCACAGGTGGAGGTGGCACCGAAATTGACTTGGACGAGGTTGATGATGACCAGTCAACATAGAAGTGGCTACCTGGGAGGCTGTTTTTGAGCCAGACAACAACACTCGATGGGGATGCAGCTGGCAGTCCAGTCCGGAGGTGTTTGGGAAGGTGGGGTTTCCAATGGGCTATAGGTGTTGTGTGGGCTAGAGAGGACCACTAGGAGGCCTGACCACAGCGTACTCAGGAAGGAATAACACCAGCTTCCACCCTCAAAATTGGATTTTTTTTGAAAAAAAGGTAATGATCCACATTTCAAGTCAAATGACAACCCCTTTTTAAAAATATCATCACACTGATAGCCAATGCAGAAAAACAATATTCCCTTATATCCATTTTTTTTGCATTCAAAAAATCAATAACTTAAAATTGTAGGCTATTTGACATTTTTTTATTCTACATTCGGCAGAATATTACCCCTACCGATCGTATCAAATCTAGGTGCTAGAATACTTTTGGGACTGGTTGGAAAACATGGGGAAACCAACATCTACATCACACACTCTTCCTGATCCTTTAATAAATATAAATAAATATATGTTTCTAATTTTAATACCTGAAATAAAACCACAAATGATCTGTATTTAAAAATTCACATGACCATAACTTGGCCATCCAAAACTGGATCAATGCATGGTCTATTCCATTGGGACTGAATTTAAACCCTCTAGTTAATTTAATGAAAATTAATTTTTTCTTGACTTATAAAATTCAAACGATCCCTATGATACCAATTGATGGAACTTGGGTGCATAATGGAAGACGATGGGCCAATGATTTAAAATTTTTCACCACTAGAGCATTGAAACTACACCATATTCAATGATCTGAGCCCCGTGTATTTAATAATCACAAAAATTAAACCGAATGGTTACCTAATTTGAATCGAAGCTAGCTTGACTACAGCTTTTCACCAGTGAACGTTGCTTAAAATATCTGAAGCCGAACCCCTCTATATCATCCACATACTCTTTAAGAATATATGAGATCAATATTTGTTTAATTTCAGGTGCTAGCACAGAGCTACGTTGAATCCTTCAATGTTGGAATGGTCAACTCAATCTCATCCCTTCAATCCATCAAAGGATTTCTTGGATTGATTTCTTGGAGAGAGAATTTATCTCTCTAGGAAGCGGGAGGTGAGAGAAGATATCATTCAAAATGAATGAATAGTCTTTGAATAATACCTCTCTCCTACTTATATAATGGGAGGCTTAAATACCTATAAAGGGTTCCTCGGTCCTCAGAAATAAAATGCGCACTAGATAAGCAGTAAATGACATGTTATGATGAAATAACTGCATCATCAACATCATTTATATTTTATCACGTTCTTATAATATAATAAATATATTACATGATAAAACCTGAGTTATTAACTTGGCTCGAAATTCCTACAGTATTAAATGAACATTGAATAGTAAAATAATATTCGTTCCTAAAATATTTTTCCTGTATTCACATAAATACCTTGTGAATAATTTTATTAAATTAATTCAACCCAATTATTCTATACGTGAATAATAATGAATTTATTTATTAATCAATGATCAATTACATGGACTACTCTCAGACCCCGTGATGGGCCCCATCATGTCCTATATACCTATTCACTAGAATAAAGAAGATTATTGAATACAATATTGTGTGTGAACTTCTAGGACCTTATCTCCATAGAAGTGAATACCATTCACAAATAGAGAGTGGAGTCTAGAAACCCATAAAGGTACCTAAAGAGATAAGTAATAGTCATAGCAATAACAACTATCCTACGAACACGTACTGTGTAATATAATCTCTTTGTCTTGTGATATCTCATAAAGTAGGATGCACAATTGTGTCATCATCCATTCTTGTTTTATTATTTATTGAACTAATCATACAGACTTACCTTCAACTACCTTGATCAAGGATTTATGAAGGTACCACCATTCGAATCAACTAAACCCAATATATCACTTCCTTAACTCAGAACTGGAAAATTTTATCTTGATCATTTAACCAATTTCATACCACCAATGACACACCCAACACAAGCTACCTTGCCATGAATTCAATTTCATGGTTTTTTACTTGCATTAAAATATGTAATAAAATGATAAAAATTGATAATAATCTCAAGTCAGGAGACCAATACACATGTCCATAGATATGAACAACCAATGAAACCTAAAACATATGGTGATCCTATTGGAGGATCTGTCCTCATGATCTCACCTACTCGAGATCACCAAGTGTGAAATTCATGAGAAGATGTATCAATTATTATGATACCCCAACACATGATAGTTATACATCAATTGTGTCTAGTAATTATGATGTATCTAGACCATAAGACATATTTTTAAGATTAATGTCTTAGTATCTAAAGGGTCTCATTATAGCCTGTGAACTGCTATAACCTTTTAATATGAAAAATGATCCATGGATTTTAACATTTAAATAGTGGATTAAAAGCTATCAACTCTATAATGGTAAGAGAAAATCATATATAACTCACTATATACATGGTATGGCAGTTGAAAAATACTATTTAGTTGGATCTAGAGAACCCACTATTACAACAGTTCAAGAAACAATAGTCGTAACAAAATTAAAATAAAACATGGGATTAAAGTTCATCAAAAATCATACTGGAGGGTGATCACTAATATTTACAAATGAAATAAAAAATGTTAATATCATGATATTCCTAAAGGTTCTCTTTGAGAGTAGAGGTCAGTAGGTCAAGTATTGATGGATAATCATCATAAGGAAATAACTCAGATATTAGTTATTAAAAAGTGCAATCAAGTTGAGTTAAAAACTATTTCCAAGGGAGTTCCTAAAAGGCCCTATGGAAATCTATTTAGTGCCATTTTGTCTTACTCCTCAGGAAACATGAAGTAAATTATTATTGTTATAATGAAATGCTTTATTTTTTTAAGCATCAACTAGATATTTTTGAAATATTGAGACTCTTGGAGCCTTATTCATTTAATGAATGAGTGTTATAAGAGGAGATTTAATCCTCATTATAACACACAATATTAAGTAATAATTCCTATTATATAAAGATAACATGAATCGACCCCACCTGAGTTTAACACAAGATTAGGTGTGTTACCCCAAGCGCACCTCTAACATGTCATAGGTTGGTGAATGACATCAAGAAGGAATACACTCAACATGAGAGTTATTATCCTATAATACATGAAGAACCCAATGGATTTGTTGAAGTTTTTATTTTTTTAAACCTTGAGTAAGAATCATTTGAAGTATTTTATGATCACTTTGAAGATGCTAATAAGGTTTTTGAGATGATTAAAGAGCCAACGAGCCTGTACCCTAGTGGTTCAGGCTCCTGCTTGGTATCCAAAAGACCCAGGATCAAATTCAGGCAGGGGAGAATTCCCGATTTACTGTAGCAGGGGACTGTAGCAGCACTGTAGTAGTACTATAGCAGCAGCGGACTGTAGTAGCGGCAACACTGTAGCGGCGGAGGGACTGTAGCAGGGTACTGTAGTGGTGGCGGTACTATAGAAGGTACTGTAGCTGTGTAGGTACTGTAGTAGTACTGTTCATCGAGGGGTCCTTTGGGCCATTAAATGGGATTTCTAGCCCTGTTTGCAGGCCACTTGGCCTTGGGACATTGGGCTATGTAATGGGTCACCCTCTACCCAGCCTAAAGAGGTCTTTTATTTAATAATAAATTGAGGCTTCGGCCCCAACCTTTAAAAAAAGAGATAATTAAAGATTCCTTAAGATATATTAAAGAGGTTCTAAGATATTCTGCCCAAGTTTTTTGAATTCTACATCTGAGGTAGAAATTGAAAAAGTGAAAAGTTTCCTTAAACACATAATAAATTTAGATGATACATAATATAATTGAGTGTCTCAGAGAAAAATTAGTTAAGTCATGTCTTATGTAAGTTTTTCCCATGACATGTGTACACATTTTCTCTTAGAACCAAAATACTGTCTAAGGATAAAACTTCCTTATATGCATAATATTTTCTTATAAATATGTACAAAATATTTCTTTGTGTTGTGTGATGAGAATTCACAAAGATATTTTTTTATATAGAATTATAGATATATGGATAAGCATAAAACTTTATGTGAATATGTAAGAAATTTCTAAGCATACATAACATTTTTTTCATGCATAAGTTTTTCACTACAAAGCTCATAAAAATGTGATAAATTCAAAAACCTTATACAATGCGTAAGATACTTCCCAACATATATAAGATTTATTAGGCATACGAAATTAAATTAATTATATATGATCTAGAAATCTAAAAAATGATATTTTTTTTTGTGATTTAAATATGATAATGTTTTTTTTGTTCCTTCAAGTTATAAATATCACATGCTGATGTTTAAGTCATGATTCAAGTAAAGTTTTATGAAGAATTAGAGAGGAAGGTTTTCACACCATGAACAAGAAAACCACACTATCAAGATATTTGAGTAATAATGACCAATTAAAGCTGGTTATAGTATATGAGATGCGACCATGCCATATAGAAGAAATCTACACTGTCACTACCATAGAAACTACTTTACGCAGTGCTACCCTTTATCAATGCTAGTAAAAAAGTGATGATGAAGGGGTACCTTTATCAGCACTAACAAAAAGAACTGATAAAAGGTACTTTTAACAGTGCTAAAAAACATTGATAAAAGATACTTTTAATAAGACTGAAAAAAGCACTATTAAAATTACCCCTTTATCATCACTTTTTTAAAAGTGTTGATAAAGACCCCCTTTATCAGAGATTTTTTACTAGTGTTGATAAAGGAAATATTTCAAAAAAATATATTTCATTAAAAATAATATATTAATATATAAATATATAAATAAATTTATATTGACATAAATATAATATATATATTTTAAATATGTTTTAGATAAGTATAAATAGATATTTAAGCTTATTATATAAGATATTTCATAAAAAAGGATCATGAAATAATTTTAAAAATATTTTAATTAATAATTTTGTAATTTTTTATTGAGTAATAGTCATTTAATAACAATTTAAATATAAAAAAAATAAAAAATAAAAAAATAAAAGATCTAAAATAAGTTGAAAATGCAACTCAAACTTCAAACATGCATAAATTTTGATTCGGGTGTCCGTTTGGGCTCTACCACATATCAAATCAAATTCTGTGATGAGATCTATGCTTGGATAATTCATAGTAAACCCACTATCACTTTTTAGAGTCCAAAAAAGGATTAGAAGGCCTCCGAAACTGAGTTTTTAGTTAGGGTACCCTGATTTTTAACATTAGACAGATTTTCATCTTCGTTTAAGGGGGTATTTTTGCCCTATTTTAGTGGAGAGTGAATTTATTCCTAGGGATTACATTAATATTGATATTACGGATTTGAAATTTTATCATTTTTCACAATGTACTATTATTTATAATCAAATATATAACAATATATATATATATTTTATATATTCACACATAAAAATTTAATTTTATAAATAAATAATTAAACATAGTTACATATAAAATATTTTTCTCAATATGTAAACCTTATCTAAATAAAAACTAATGTACATTTTATTTAAAATGAAAATTTATGAATATTTAAATACATATACAATTATTATATATATATTTTTTATATAAATATATATTTGTGTGTGAGTATTGACAAGAAAATATATATTTTTCTATATATTATAATATATATATAAATATTAATATATAATATATGTAAATAAATATAAACATGTATAATTATATTTATTTATGCACATATATATATAAAAATATATATGTATATATTTATAAACACACACATACACACATGAGGACACACACACACAAAACATATTTTATATATGTATTTAAATATATATATATATATATATATATATATATACGGATATAAAAAATGTAACAAAATATATCTAAATATATAGATATATCATAAAATATAGAACAAAAAAATACAGGTAAGTGGAGAAGGAATTGGAGTATGAGGGAGAGGTCTCAGGATCGAAACCCAGGAGAGGCAGGCGCACGCGGGTGGGTGAAGGAGGGAATAACACTGTTAAAGGGGGTGGTAGCGCTGTTAAAGGGTGGGGGATGTGGTAGCACTATTAAAGATTGGGGGGGGGGGTCAGACACTGATAAAAGAGAGTTTTACCCTACGAATTTCCAGAAAAAAAAAATTTATTTTTGACTTTTATCAGCGCTGATAAAAGGGGCCTTTCTCAGTGTTTTTTTAGCACTGATAAAAGGGACCCCCTTTTAATAGTGTTTCAATTATTAGTGATTTTTTAGCCCTGATAAAATCTATTTCTAGCACTTTTAAAAGCCACATCTATAGTAGTGTGTAGTGATTATAAAATGGGTAGATCATGAAGGCCACAAAATTGTAGTTTGTGTTTCCTTTGTGACTTGTACTTATGAGAAATAATGAATCACATTCACATCATGGTTAAAGATATGATGCATGATATATAAATGAAACTTCTCTATAAGGAATTATTTCATATCATGATAGGTTTGTTGTATGTTTATCATATAGATGTGGAGGTTAAAATAAAATTGGTTATTAAGAAATTTTGAGAAATATTTTCCATGATTATTGAGGGATACTATAACACCCTGATTTTTTTAAAATAGAAAACTATGTTTGATAGTGAATGTGAAACACAACACCATACCAAAAAAAAATGATTATTTAAATATAAACCTTTTAACATTTCTATTAAATTTGTAGATATAATTAGGATAAAATAAATTATATATATATATGTTCTAAATATATTTATAAATACTTAGTAAATAATTAAACAATTTTTTGTAATGTCTCTTTGTTCTCCAAAATATGTTTTCTTAAAAAATGTGTTTTATTTATTTTTATGAAAAAATATTATAATTATTTTCTAGAAGAATTAGAAAATGTATTTGATAAAAATAAATCCATTTTTGATATCATCATATCAAAATTAATTTAGGGTAAATTTTTTGGATTTTTCAGAAAATATTGATTTTTTAGTGAATAGTAAAAATACATTTTTTAGGTAAAATTGTCATTTCTTTTGAAAAATTAATTAATTTAAAAGTAAAATTATTATTTTAATTTTATTTTAATGAAACATAAGTATTATTTAGTTTTATTTAATTTATTTAATTACATTTAAATCATCTTTATACTAGATTTTATTGTAATTTTATTTTTAGGATTAAAAACACATTTTTTATGAAAACCGTTTTAAAATGCATAATGATTATCCATTATAATTAATTAAAATAACCCATAATGAGAAATTATTTAAATTAATTTTTTAGATTATATATATATATTTATGAATTGAACTTGTTATAATGAATATCACTAGATATAAAGTTAAAGAAAAATCATATTCTCCTTGAAAAATATATTTTTTTTCTAGAAAACCACCTTCCATCGTGCTTGGGGGTTTTATTTTAAATTAAATTATTCCACCTCTATGAATTTATTTTGATAAAATCTATTACTTATTTTTAATCATAATAATTAATATTAGGTAATAAATTCAATTAGTTTTTGGACAATATGAATAATAACTGTAGTAAATATTTATTACCACGGTAAAAGGAAAACAAGTTAATTAATGGTAAAAATAATTTAACAAAGACTAGAAAAAAAGTAACCCTAATAGTATAAATATTTATATTTAATTTTAATTTAAATAATTATTATAATTATTCCTTATTTTTTTTACTTTATAAATTATTGAGTAACCAATTTGATAAAAATTATATTTTGATACGAGAAAACACAAATTGTATTTTTGAGTAATATGAAATTTCAATTAATAAATTCCTTATGATTAATTAATTTATTTTTAAAATAAATTATATTTTTAAAAAATATAATTATTAAATTATTTTTGTTAAATGTAAATGATAATATAATTTTTATGATGTCAAATGTAATTTCTATAATGGTTCAAAAACTGTTATTGTCAAAAAACTTAGCATTTTTCAATAAATGTCAATTCTATTTTAAAAGTGAAAATTCATATATATATATATAATTATTTTTATAAAATTATTATTATTTTTGAAATCATATTTTCAAAATTATCCAATGTGGAATTTTTTATAATTTTCTGAAACAGTCAAAATTTCGAGTAAAAATTAAATACGGTATAAATATACGGTGTGTATTATGACCTCATAATGACCCAAAAATGATATAATAAATATTATAAAAGGTATAAATGAACAAATATATGTTTCCCATTTAAAATAATGTGATTTTAATTTTATTTTATTAATTTTATAAAGCCTTTATGAATCCTTGAAAACCTATAATATATTTTAAGTTTTTAAAATCATTTATTTAAGGACATGACTCACTTCCACATCATCAAGGATATTATTTTTATAAGTTAGGACAATTAACTTATAAAATAATGAAAAAAACCATCTTTGATAGAAAAAATAGGAAAAAATCATTGGAAGGTTTGTGGTTTTGATTATTTTATTTTATAGAGTCCAAAACCTAAGTTTGGGAAATAATAAAGAACTCCCTTCTCTTTTCCTATATAAACCCACTGAGGATCCAATTTATCTTCACTCAAAAACCATGTAGAACATCCTTAATCTTCCCTCTAGTATCTAGATTCTTTCTAATGTTCCCCGATCTCTCAAGAATTTCCTCTTAATCTTTTGGAATCACCCTCTCAAGGTAAGGGATTTATCTCTTCTCATTTCCATTCAAGCACCTTATTTATAATTAAACTTTTGAATGTAAATTGGTTATATTTTCATGTATTTATATGAATACATATACTATATAATTGATCCTATAATAATGATATAACATTTATCCCCTATTATTATAGTATTTAACTAATCCATTACAATGAAGAAATTTAGTAAGGGATCATCCTCTATCCTTTTTATTCAAGAACCTATTTTATGTTATGCCTATTAATTTTAGTTTATTCATATTGGGATATGTTCTTCCATATCCACCTTACTATCCTTTTTATTTATAAATTATTATATACCAATTTCAATTTCATTAATCCATCCCATGAACCTTTATGTACACCCACTACCATACCGAAATTTAGTAAGAGATCCTCTCCTTTTCCTCTTTATTCAAGCGTATTCATTATCGTATTCCTTTTATCTCAAATTAAAAATGTTGGGATATATTATTTCATATCTATAATAACTTCAATTTGATTTATAAATGATGATATACAAATTTTAATATCATTAATCTCTTTCATTAACATTTATGTTCCCCTGTTATGCTGCTGAAATTTCACTGCGATTTTCCATGCTAAATAATTTTGTAGTGAATAATCATACCAATTTACTATCATGCGTGTTCAACTTTATACACTTATAATTATTTGATTTGGGACTTAAATGTATATATATTACACACTCATTTATCATGGAATAAAATGTCATGATAAATGAATCCATGTTGTATGATCTATGCGAAACACTTATGCATGTGAATGAAATGAAAGTGATGGGTGTGCTTAGAATTATATAGTGCTCCAATGCATTGGGTAATGTTTTTGTCTCATGAGATTTCATTGTAACACACTAAGACTTTACAATAATATCTTTTTAGAATAAATTTAATTTTGGTTCTATATTTATTTATACACAACACTAAGTTAATCTTACGCTACACACAACATTGATTTTAGCTGACATTACACACAACACGATGCTTTGTTTTCTCTATACGGAATAATGATGTTAGCTTGCGGTACAAAAAAAATAGAGTTTTACCAAACCAAAATATGCTATTAATATTATTACTTAATATGATAATTATCAACTAGCCATTGTAATGAAATGCGTGAAAAGGATTAACTAATTTTGGAAAATATTTTTTACATATGTTTATATAATTATTTTTTTATAGAAATGAATATATAACCTAATTTAATATAAAAGATGTGTTTTTATGAAAAACTATTTTATTCCCACCAAGGTGTTTTATCTTAATAAATTAAATTAATCACTATTAGTGAATGATATTAATGAAAAATATATTTATATATTCAATAAAATATTTTTACACTCATCCTATAGGTTTGATAGATATAAGATAAGAATAAATCCAATTCTATGCACAAAAATATATATTATTCTAAAGGTAATTTTGCCACCTTTTAATGGCGTAAATTTTTTAAAACTTAATTTTGGAAATTTTATAAAATTTATAAGTTAAAATAAACTTTATATTTTAAATCAAAATTCCAAAATTATCTTAGGTTTAATTTTTGGAATTTTTCTGAGACGTTTCATTTTTTGATGAATAGTGAAAAATACCAAATTTTAATTGAAAACTAATTTTTAATCTATATAATTTATAGTTGTAAATTATATTTTAAATTGGTTTAAATATTTAATTGTTTAAATTTTACATATATAAATACAATTTAGTCCATTTTAATCATTTTTACATTGAATTTAGATATAAAAACTTAGCGAACTTTTGAACATTTTCACTTTAAAAAGCTACTTTCTCGTTCCATACACAGGATTAATTTTAAAGTAATTTATACCACTTTTTTTATTTGAATTTATAAAAATGTATTTAATATTTGTAATAATTATAATTTATAATTTATAGTAAGGTAAACTTAGTTTTTGAAAAAAATATTAGTGAAAACAATTAGAATTAATTACAACGATTAAGGTAAAAATGAGTTTACTTAGTGGTTAAATTATAATCTTAAGTGGCCAAATGAACTAGAAAAATTTTCAAAACCTATTTTATGAAAATATTTAGACCATATACTCCATTTTATTTAATATTGTTCATTATTGGATGCACATTATGTAAGGGAGACTTCCCAATAGTGTTTCTTTTTTATATTTACAAGAACACGACTCCTCCTCCACTATAAAAGGACACTCACCCCCTAACTTATTCACACATATAAAGAAATTTGGATCATAAAAACCCTAAAAAAATAATATTCCAACATACCTAGCCTAATCCTAGAATAAAATATTTTGGAATAAATCTAACCAAGGATGAATTTTGGTATAAACCAAAAGGAGTTACTCGAAGAAGAGATAACATTATTTAATGAGATCTTTTGTTTCATTTATTTATCCAACACTTAAATTATTATTATATATTTATTATATAATAAAAAAGTATAATAAATATACTTATATGTTTTTATATTAAGGTTATGACTTAATATTTTATACACTTCCATCAAATGAGATACACAATCATTGTTTGTGTGTACGATGAACCGATGTCATTAGTTCTTCCATTACCACCTTTCAATATTGGAAATAATGATCAATTTATAGTTTATATATGATATATATGATATTTATAATTTATTTATACTTATTTAATTATTATATAACACATAACTCCATGCATTCCATTTTGTGGGAATACAATAACATCGTTTGTGGATGTGTGGACTACCGCCTCCTCAAAGTGATGTGATGCATTCACGCTTTACATGAAATTTATTAAGGATGGTTTAAATACAAATATGTGATGAATATGAAATAAATTTTATAATTTAATTATAATATACATATATATCTTTTAATTTTAATTCTTTTAATACGAAAAAAATAGAAACAACCTTTATGCTTACGTATGAGCTACCATCTCTATGAACGATGTATTTCATTTCCTATATCCAAAATTTATGGATAACTATAAATACATATATATTAGATATATATTATTTTTACATCATGGTTTAATTTATGGAGATAATTAAATCATGACCTATGTAATATTAGCAAGAATAACAAGTCAAAACATACTAAAAAAACATGACAATTAACACCCTAAATGATGAAAATGATGAAATATTATTAATGAATGGGTTATAATATGTTATAAAAGGATTATATATGATATAATAAATATTAATATATTTCTATTATAAGTTAATAACAAGATTAAATCCATCATATAAGAGGTTAATGATCATTCAATCAAAATGGAGTGTAAGGTAAGGGATTTTCATCTCACTTTTTGCATATGTGAGATAAATGTCATATTCACTAATTATTTATTTTTTGTGGTGTATATATTGAACATTTTTCATTTAATATAATAAATCACACATAACTCATGGTATTTTAAGCCTCATTTTTAATTATCTCATCCTAATGTTTTTAAATTGAAAATTACTGAGTGGTAAAATTTATCTTGGAAATCTCACTTTATTTTGTGTTTTTAACTTTCTCTTGAAACAATAACATTATTGTAATAATTTTTCGTTGGAAATTACATTCCTATTAAATATACATATTATTGTTTGATTTATATTATTATTTCATAAATTTACTCAATTTTTACATACGGTGTTCACTTTGACAGTTATTTGACTAATTGGGAAAATGTTGATAAATCAGTATTCTTTACTCAAAATAGATATTTGATAAGGCATAACATTAAATTGATTTTTTGATATTTGAGGAATTATTTGGAAATTCATGGAATAATTTGGGTACTGGTTAAGGAAATCCCCTCAATGTATTAGTAGTCTCATGAGATGAATCAGTTGTCCAATTAGATGGGTTATTACCCAATATGTTTTAAACTATATTGAGTATAGATCTTGATGGTAAAGGTATCATGTTCCTAGGAAAAATGACATCCAATATTTAATAATTACCTTAATTTAGTATTTAGTTATTATTATACATGATATTTTCACTATAAAAAAATATATGGATGCATTTTATTCTCACTTTATTGACTAAATGACATGGGGTTCAGTTATTTACCATGCCATATTAATTGTACTTTATCCAGTTATTTAAATGGAATATATGTTTTTTTTAAAAGGCTAGGGCCGAAGCCTCATTTATTATTAAATCAAAGCAAAGAACTCTTTAATTGGGTATAGGGAGACCCATTACATAGCTCGAAGACCCAGTGGTCATTTAGCCCATTACATGGCCCGTAGGTCCAATTTTTGGACCTAAGGCCCATTCTGTGAATAGTACTGCTACAGTACCCGCACTGCTATAGTACTGCACAATACCCGCCGCTGCTATAGTGCTCTTCCACCGCTATAGTGCCTACCGTTTCCAAGCATTTGATCTTACCCTTATTTTTTTCCTTTCCCTATGATATGAAGATGAATTATTAGAATGAGTTTCAAGGATGTTGAGATTTTACTTTATTTATGATTTATTTTCTTTTCCCAATGTAATATGGGTATTATGTATGTAATATGGTTTTCTAAAACTACTAAACTATTTTGTCCTTTGGGATTTAAATCTTGTATCTATTTTAATGTAATAAATTAAGACATCAGCTCTGGGATTTTTGGGGTCAGGGTGTTACAGTTGATATCAAAGGTAGTTTAAAAGAAAATTTGGAAACTAAATTTAGGAAAATATAGATTAGGTAACATAACCCTATGATAGAATTTTAGAATAAGTATATAATAGTATGCCAAAGAAACCATGTTTATGATTATGAGATTATCTATTCATAAATTTTTCAATTTATGTTATGACATATATAGAATTATATAAACTTCTTAATTTTATGAGAAAATCTAGTATATGCCAATGTTTAGAAATGGAACCTGGATGGAAAAGGGTATCAATACTCGTGGCCAATATAGTGGTTTCCCTTCTAAGAAAACCGATATAGCTAGTATTATAACTTAGAATGTTATGGATATATTAGTACATTTTAATCACGTTATGAAAAATAACCTTGCTCATATGGAGAAACTTGTTCCATAATGAGATTTTATGATATTGGATCGCTTTATGCGACAAAGGCCCCCATAATTTAGTGGGACTATTGATCAAATGTTATTTGATTAATGGATTAAGTCTTTAGAGAAGATATTTATGGAATTAGGATATGGTGAAAAGGAAAATGCTACACGTACAATGTATTATCTCAATGGATATGCGGATCAATGGTGGTCATTGATCTATAATACTTGGGATTGAGAGGAAATAAAACTCATGTAATGGAAATACTTTAAGGTGAAATTATTTGAAAAATATTTCCCTCATGATGAACAAACTATGATGAAGAGAAAGTTCCTTATCTTAAAGAAAAAGGAGGAAGTGAGTTTTGCAGACTATGAATCTACCTTCACAAGGTTAGATAGATATGCTACATATTATATATGCAACACAGAGTGCAAGATCAACCATTTATTTGAAGGGATTAATCCATGTCTCCCAAGGGTACTAGTCTCCTAATTTTTTTAACATACGATGAAATAGTTTTATGCACCATTAAAATAGAGAATGAATTATAACAATCTTATATATTCAAGGGAAACAAAGAGAATAAGAGGTCCTTTGAACACTATTAAAAAGGAAATGTGTCAAAGAATAATTAGGAAATGAATAAGTTCCCACCTTGTGAGAACTATGGAAGGAATCACCCTATGAAGTGCTTAAAGGGATTATAATTTTGTTATTAGTGCAGAGATAAGGGTCACCAAGAAAAATAATGAAAAGGGAATGATAAAGAGGATACTATTCAATGTTATAACTTCAAGGATACGGGTCACTATGAAAACAAATTCTCCAAGCAATAGAGAATATACCTCAAAAGAAGCTAAGGGATCGAGCTCAATATTATGCTATTCATATAGTTGAGGTGGAATGATTAATTTTATCCTGTATTTGGATCCTTGAATAATATTGTAAAAGTATGTTATTAATTATTTCCTAGTTTTAAGTATTATGAAATGTATAAAGATTTTACTATAGTACTTTTTCATTAAGGATTTAAAAGTGTGTGTTGATTGGTATTGATAACCAAGAAAAGTGATTCAGTATCACATTAAACTTTTTGTAAAACACATGGTTGAGGGAAAGATAAGACTTAATATGTTCCTAATGTTGAGATAATGATGTTTGGATAAAGATATTATTGATATTAATAAAGTAACTTAGGTGCTACTAACTACCTTGGAAATTATTCTGAAGTGTTGGTTCATAATCTTTGTGAAAGATTAATCATTTATAAAATGGTTTAAGTTAGTATTTGGACAATTTTTTATAGATTAATGTATTACTTCAACATATGATGAAACCTATGAAAATAAATAAAGTATAAATAATTCAAGTAACAGATAAGGATAAGATTGTGTTTATGAAATAGGAATGTATCAAGTATGTATGTTTTCTTATATACCTATATATTGGAATAATTCCTCTACTCTAGGAAAAAGGGGGTTTGAAACAAAAATGTTGTCATATTATCATAATTTTTGTTGATATTAATTAACTTTTTCAAACCTCTAGTTTATGTATTTGTGGTAAAAAACTTTCTCATGAACATGATCTCCATCACTCTACATTATAACTTGATTGTTAGATTTTTCTTCCATGTCAATATTTTCACTAATGTTCTCCTATTTGAAAGCCTAGTTTTGTGGTGACCTTCACATTTCTTTTTCCCTATTATTAAGAAGATGTGTTATTAACCCTATTTACTATGTGGGGTTTTCAACAATATTTTTTTTAAATATTAAACCATAGATTACCGAGAACAAGTTTGAATTGTGAGGATGCAATTTATTTAAGGTGGGGAGAATGTAGCACCCCAAGACTTTACAATAATTTCATTTTAGAATAAATTTTAATTTTTTTGGTAGATTTTTTTATATGAAACTAAAAGTTAATATTATTACACATGAAAAATTGATTTTATATGGAATTACATGCAACATTACGCTTATCTTTCTCTACACAGAGCACCGAGGTTAACTTGTGGTACACACAAGACTGAGTTTTACCAAACCGCAATATACTATTAATATTATTATTTAATATGATAGTTATTGATTATCCACTAAATGAATCTAATATTCATTGTTAATATATATAATATTCATATGATTTATTATTCATAATCACCATTTTAGTTCATTTTACAATTTGAACATCATTTCACATTATGATTGTAATTCTTAGTTAAAATGCACTATTATGTGATACATTTTTGAACATCATTTAAAGTACCCAATGATTCATCTAATTTTAAGAAATATAATTATACATATTTTAATTTAATATTTTGGGAAATGTATATTCACTTCAATTTAAACATTTTTCATTGAGGGATCAATGGATGATTCATAAAGGATGATGGAGATATTTGGTGATGAAAAGAAACAATTCTGGAGAAGGCAGATTGGACACCAGCCCATTGATGAGACTGTGGGGCCCAACATAAAAGCCTAATGAATCCAAAATTTTCGTGGGATGATATAAGACATGTAGAGGAACAAGTAACTATTCAGAATCCAATGATAATTCGGCCTCCATGGTGTCCATTTAGGCGGCCCAAGTTAGAGATAAAATTCTGGGCCAGATTCTGCATCCCAGAAAACAGCCCACTAATATGATAATATCTCGGAATCAATAACTCCAAATGGGCCCAAATTTGGCAGAAGGTTAGAAGAAATCCGAGTATCCATTTTATTCTTCTATGTACCACTACGATTAGGCCATATATAAGGTCTTACAAGCGCTTCTGTTCGGTGAAGGAAAGCTGGCTGCCACCTCGGGTCAAGGGTGGAAAAATCAACTCTCCCTTACTTTCCACCCACCTATGGCCTTCCACAATTAATTGAAGAGAATTGGACTGTTGGAGGATCAAACAAAGGGCTCAAAAATGCCTATTTAAGTTAGTGGTGTTGGAGGATTGAATAATTTTTGGTGCTTTTTTCAATTGTAATGTTCTGCTGCAATTTTGTTGTCTCAAATTTGTCTTTCACATGTAAGTTGTTCAATTCACTTTAGTTTCTTAATAAAAGTTCTTCTTCTAATATTATTCTGTTGTTCTTCATATAAATTTGATACCGTTGGATCAAGGTGTGAATTTATTCACACCAACCCTTGTGAAATTATTCACACAACGGTTGAGTGATCATTTTATTTTTGTTATTTTCTTTACTTCTCCATTTCCTCCCTCATGAGTCTACTTTCCGCTTCCATTGAAACTATGGGATCAATGGAGGTCTAACCAACTTATGGGTTGATACAAGGGAGTATAAAGGGGCTGTATTGGATGTTATTAATCACCCCATTAATGTATAATCACTTCTTTAATTGATATTTTTATTTGATGATTTTTAAACTCCATCATCCTTGTTGAATTTAAGGCCAAACACTTTAAGTGCTAATACGAACCTTTACCTTGAAGTGATCAAAACATTGATACTTCAAGTGTATAGGTGATTAGTATTAAAGGGTGTAGGAATTAAACCAGTAAGTTATGATGTTGTTTTATATCCTTAAATGAACCCATCTCAAATATAAGAAATTGAAATCATTGAAAAGGAAATACGTCCAATCCACCCCGAGCAATAACCTAGGATCAACTCATTATTTTAAATTGAATTCACTTAAGTCTCTTAGAGTTCCTTTAAACCCATATAAAATCAACCCAAGTTGGCCACTTCATAGCCAAAAATAGTCCATATAATGTATGTGTCTATAGGTTACTTCTTATGTCTCTGAGGATTCGACAACCCAAGCTAAACTACAAGGACCATCCTACCTTCTTCTCTTGGGTAAATTTGAGCGTGAATCAGTTATCAACTATATGTTGTAATTAAATGTAGTAAAAGGATTAAATAAATTTTAAAAATATTATTTACATATGTTTATATAATTATTCGGTGTTATAAATGAATATAGAACCCAATTGAATATAAAGACCGTGTTTTTATGAAAAACTATTTAATACCACCAACGTGTTTTATCTTAATAAATTAAATTAATCACTATTAGTGAATGATATTAATGAAATTTATATTTTATATATTAAATATTTTTTTTTATATTCATACAATAGGTTTTATGATCATAAGATAAGAATAAATCCAATTCCACGCCTAAAAAGCTATATTATTCTACATGTAGTTTTACAACCTTTTAATGGAACACCAATTTTAAAACTAAATTTTGGAAATTTTGTAAACTTTATAAGTCAAAATAAACTTAATTTTTAAAATTTTAATTTAAAAATTATATTAGGTTTATTTTTTGGTATTTTTATAAGAAGTTTCATTTTTGATGAATAGTGAAAAATAATGAATTTTAATTAAAAACTACTTTATCATCTATATAATTTATCGTGTTAAATTATATTTTAAATTGGTTTTAATTTTGAATTTGTTCAATTTTAAATATATTAATACAGTTCAGGTCATTTTAATCATTTTTATATTGAAATTAGATATAAAAACTTAGAGAACTTTTGAACATTTTCACTTTAAAAACTTGATTTCTTATTTCATCTACGAGATTAATTTTAAATTAATTTTTTCCAATTCTATAATTTAAATTTTGAAAAATGGATTCCACATTTTTAATAATAATAATTTATAATTTATAGTAAGTTCAACTTTGTTTTTTATCAAAAATATTATTGAAATCAACTAAAATTAATTACAACGATTAAGGTAAAAATGAGCTTACTTAGTGGTTAAACTTTAATATTAAGTGAACAAATAACCCAAAAACTTGTCAAAAACCTATTTTATGTACATATTTAGACTATATAATATATGTTATAGTAGTGGGTTCATTATTTGAGGAAAATTATGTAAGAGAGACCTCCCAATAGTGTTTATCTTTTTATATTTACAAGAATTCCACTCCTCCTCCACTATAAAAGGGCGCTCACCCCAATCAATTCTTCACAACTTTAAAGACCTTTTAATCATAAAAAACCTTCCAAAATAATCTCCAAAAATCACTACACTCATCATAGTATTCTAAATTTTGTTAAAAATAAAACCAAGGAATCCTTTTGGTATAAACTAAAAGGAGTTACTTGAAGAAGAGGTAATGTTCTTAAACGATCTCTTTTATTTTATTTATTTATCCACCAAATGAATTATTATTATATATTAATTTTATTATAAACTAAGTATAATAAATATAATAATATTTTTTATATTAATTTCATGACCTACACTTTCACACAATTCCATCAAATGGGACACACAATCATCATTTGTGTGTATGGCGGACTACTGCCTCGCAAATCGATGTCATTCGTTCTTACATTACCACATTTAAAGGTTGTAAATAATGATATATTTATACTTTATAAATGATATATATTATATTTATAATTTATTTATGATTATGTAATTATTATATAACACATATCTCTATGCATTCCATTTTGTGGGAATACGATAACTTCGTTTGTGGATGTGTGGACTACTGTCTCCTCAAAGTGATGTGACGTGTTCATGCTTTACATGAAATGTATTAAGGATGGTTTAAATAAAAATATTTTATTTATATGAAATAAATATTATACTGTAATTATAATTTCATATATATCATTTACTTTAAATTCTTTTAATACGACAATAAAATGGAAATAATGTTCATACATACGTATGACCTACCGTCTCCATGAATAATGTATTTAATTTCCTATCTCCAAACTTTATGGATTACTATAAATAAAAATATATTGGATATATATAATTTTTACATATGTGTTTAAATTCTATTTAGGATTAAATCATGATCTATATAATAGGAATAAGAATTACTAGTCAAAACATACTTGAAAAACAAGGTAATTAACACATAAAATGATGAAGATGACGAAAGATTATTAATAAAAAAGTTTTGATATATTATAAAAAGGATTATATATATGATGTAATAAATATTTATATGGTTATATGATAAGTTAATAAAATTATTAAAACCATTATATAGGAGTTTAAATAGCATTCAACCAAAAGAAAGGGTAAGGTAAGTGATTTTCATATTACTTTTGTACATCTGTGAGATAAATGTCATATTCACCACTTATTTATTTTGTGTGGTGTATATACTGCCCATTTTTCATTTAATATCATGAATAAATCATAACTAATGGTATTTTAAGTCTCACTTTGAATTATCACATATAAAGGGTTTCTAATTGAAAATTACTAAGTTGTAAAAGTTTTATTGGCAATCTCACTTTCTTTTGTATTTGTTAACTTTATCTTTAAACAATCACATTATTGTAATAATTTTTCATTGAAAATTATATTCCTATTAAATATAAATATTATTTTATTATGGATATGATTATTTCATAAAAAATATTCTATTTTTTACATACAATGGTCACTTTTATAGTTATTTGATTAATTGGGGAAATTTTGATAAATCTATATTCTTTACTCAATATAGATATTTGATAAGGCACAATATTAAATTGAGTTTTCAATATTTGAGTAATGATTTGGAAATTGATGACATGGGTATGGGAACAATTAAGGAAATCCCCTTAATGCATTAATAGTCTCATTAGATGAATCAGTTGGCCAAATTGGATGAGTTATTACCCAGTATATTTTAAATTGTTTTGAGGATAGATCTTGATGGTAAAGGTATCATGTTATTGGGAAACATAGTGTCTAATATTTAATAATTTCCTTCATTTAGTATTCAGTTATTATTATCCATTATACTTTAACTATGAAAAAAATCTATGGATGCATTTTATTCTCACTTTATTGACTAAATGGCATGGTGTTCAATTATTTACCTTGCCATATTAATTATGCCTTATAAAGTTATTTAAATGGAACGTGTGTTCAATTATTTACCTTGATATATTGATTATTCTCATTGATTCATTATTTCTTAAATTTTAATTTAACCTTACTCACCCTTATTTTGTTTCCCTTCCCCAGGATATGAAAATGAATTCTTGGAATGAGTTTCAAGGATGATGAGATTTTACTTTATTTATGATTTATTTTATTTTTCCAATGTAATATGGGTATTATGTATGTAATATGGTTTTCAAAAAATGCTAAAATATTTGGTCCTTTGGGATTTGAATCTTGTATCTATGAAAATGTAATAAATTAAGGCACAAGTTTTGGTCTTTTTGGGGATGGAGAGTTACAGTCATGCAAGGTATTAGGGAGTGAACCTAATCCATCACAATACTTTCTTCATCATGATGTCTTGGAAGTTAGCCTTGACCTATGTTTATGGTGACATGTTTAAAGTTTTTTCCACATTTCCTATGTTTCCTTTATATTATCTTTCTATATCATGCCTCATTGTCCATGTTTATTATTCTCACCCCTTTTATGTGTCATTGATATTCATATTTCCTAACATGTAACACTTTATTCATGTTATTCCATGTTTATTCTCTTACCAGTATTTATTTCTCAATCCTTTATTATGTATGCCCCCATGTTATCCCATGCAGTTTTAAGTATGATGGAATAATATGAGCATGTTAAAGAAGTTTTAAATAATGGCTATGTATTCCCTGTTTTAAGTTGTTATGTAATATACCTAATTCCCAAAGACACTATAATTCTTAATCTTTGAGGTTTTATTATGTGTAACATTATATAATAAATCATGAGTTAAAGTACAATAAAGACATGAGTTGTCTTATTTGGTATCAAAGGAAAAGTTTAGTTATTTTCGGGATTAATATTTAAAAACTCTAGGGAAATACTTAGATGTAGAACCCCTAGTTTAAAGTAAGTAACACTTTAATTATTCTTTTTATGTATATAAAGTATATGGGTGAAGTTTGGGAGAGTTTAGAGAACTTTTGGATAGTTTTGTGTCTTTTATATAGGTTCACAGTTGGTTCATAGTTTGGGAAAACTGTGCAACACCTACAAGAAGCTGTACATAGCGAGACATGGAAAAATGAGAAGGCACACATGTGATTCATGGTTTTCCCAAACCACGCATCCACCTAGGAGAAACTGCGTGATTTGAAAAATTTATTGTGTCTTTTTGAGGAGGTGGATTTATAACGGTTGGAAAAAAGTTTAGAGATCATGCGAGGGGTTTCCTTAAGACAGTGGTTGGCACACGATTATCACACTATTTTCCTAACCATTCCACTAAACCATGCGTGGTTAAAAAACAAGATCATAAAAAAGTGGATTTAGGTCAGATTAATGTTTTAATGCCTCATCCCCCCCCCCAAATGGCCCTAACTCTAGATTTTTCTCTCTCAAATGTCATGGAAGGTTCTCCCATAGATTCAGAGGTGATCCGAAGGCTTTCCCAGGTGATTAAAATCAGATTCCTTATAACAAGTGATCGTTATTAATTGTTTTCTTAGATCTACTTATCCCTTTCTCTCATTTTCATAGATCTCTTCTTGTTGTGGGTAGATCTAAGGTTGTAGATTCCAAATATGATTAGATTGCCCTGTTTTATGATAGGGAAAGAGATCTAAGGTGGGTTCATGGAGTTTTGAACCTGGTATTGTGATGTTTTTCATGAAGTTTATCAATTTCTATAAAACTCTTTAGGTAGGTGGATTCACTCTTGATTCCTCTTGCTAAAACTGGTTGGTTTAGTTTCAAATTTCTTTAGTTTCTTGATTTTTATTATGAAATTGTGGTGAAAACCAGGATATAAATTACAGAAATCCTAGCCTTTTACACATAACATTACATGATTTTAATCATAATTATACATCGAAAACAAGCCAAGGATCATGAAGTCTAGTGTTTTTGAAGACTAGGTACGTAAAATTGAAAACATGGGACTAAAAAAGAACAATTATTTATTTAATATTCCTAAAGATATCCTAACTTCTTTTGAGACCTTACATCTACAAAGGGTACCCTAGGGATCACATGAATGAAGAGACAAGCTAAAATCACAGTAAGGGAAAAAGAATAGTAAAAAAAACTTTAACACATGGGTTAGAAGGCATGACATAATGAAAATAAAAGGCATGGAACACATAGAATAATAACTCATAAACATGGGATCATATAAAAATGAATTCATTGTAATGAAACAACAACATAAATCAAGAATTTATCATGATTTAAGGCTTTTTTTACATTGAGGATCACAAGTCAAGGTTAACCACCAAGACTATTGCACATGGTAGCACAAGTCAAGGCTAACCGCCAAGATCGTTGCACATAACGTATCATGAGACTAAAATTTACCCAATGAATTATAGAAATATTTTGGAAAAACCATATTAACATTTTAATGAATATTATTTCCACATATAGAATCATACATAAACAATCATAAACATAAGGGCACCCATGGAAAGAAATGGGTATCATAATCATGTCATATAGTATAATGAATGGGCGTATCATAAAAGTGTCCATGAAAGAAAGGAATTAGAACATACATGGACATTAATAAGGTAAAATTTGAATATATCATGGTAAGTTATGTCAAATATAAGTGACAATATGTGAAAATATAATTTAATAATTTTTAGCATTAAAACATTTTAGTGCGGTTTTAAGGAAAACACTAACAAACATTTAAAATAGAAAAGGAAATAATCTTTTGTAAAAAACTAGAAGTGATAAAATATGATTTTAATAATAAAAATAATTGTTTTATAAAATCAATTGTGGATTAAAACATATGGTAGATTTCACTTGAAATTGGGTATGAATTCAGTAAGTTTTTTTGAAACGAGTTTTCTTTTCAGGAAGTATTGAGGAGGGAATCACTTAAAAACATGTATATCCCCAAAAGAGAATAAGGTATGGATCCTGAAACATTAGTTTTTAAATATAAATAGAAATTATAATATGTACATAAATATAATATAGGATTTCATTTGATTAAAAAGAGAGTAAGAACAACTTGAAGGAATATTGGAAGTTCGGGTTGAATCCCTTATGAAATGTCGACATGGTATCAGGTGTACTTAGGAGGGATTAGTGAGAGAGAAAGGGGTTTCTATTATTTTATACATCATTAGGGAATCATGGGGGAGGAAATAAATCATACACCATCATTAGTAACTAGACCTAAAAAGGCATAACATAGAGGAGATTCTTGAATATATGTGATAAAGAGAGGATCCCTTACCTTAATCCTGATGGTGTTCTTCTCTTGATATTAAGGACCTGAATAATCAAATTAGGTTATTTAATTAATAATTAAATAACATAAAATACATTTTATTTATTTATTATAACCTTATTAAGTTCATCCATGTCCCTTTTTGATGAGTTAAGAGGTTTAATTTCATTGTTTTGGAGCGTTTTCTTCCTTGGTTTTAATGATATGTTCCCTTATATTCATGTTTAGTTAAACATGTATGACGAGAATGGTTGTCTATAATTGAAGTTATATGACATTAGTGAACATATAAAATATTAAATGGTTATAAAATTCATTTGTTTATTTTTAGTGAAGGAGAATCATTGTATAAAACATTAATGATAAACACTTGGATTAATTCAACGATTTTGATCACAATTAACTTGTTTTGTATTATTATTTTACATCATGTAAGAAAAAGGATTTAAGAAAATCACATAAGATAAAATAAATATTTAATAGTCTAGTTCAACCATAAAAATGGTTTTATGACCAGAATTGAATATGGTAATAGAAATTGACAACCCATCATCCTTGAATGTGATAAATTAATACATCTTAGATAGTGTTTTGGTTTCTTTTGTATAAAATAAGGGGAAAGGAGAGATGAAAATTAATTATCCCATTATCATAAAAAAATTCCAGTAAATTTATGGTATTGGAGTTATTATACCATTTGGATGATCATAGGTTAGGAAAGAAAAGAGAACAAAGGAACACGAAAAGAAAATGAAAGAAAAGAAAAGAGGAATTTACTTATTGATTTAATCTTCCTTGAGAGCCTCTTAAGGGGAGAGGATTTGGTCTTTTGAGAAGAACACGGGATTATGGACGTGGGGGAGGATCTTGGTGAGAGATTTGGGTAGAATTTAGGGAAGTCACAAGTCTTTATAGGAGTGAAGGGAAGAGGGGAGTGTGGGTGGTTTTTATAGTGGAGGGGAGGAGGGTTTTCATAATATTTTAATAATTAGTATATTATTTTTCCATAAGATAAGAAATAGTGATGATTCCATGACCAAAAATAGTAATAATTTCATTTTAATTTTAAACAAGTTTTCTTACATCATCCATGATGCTAGGAATAGTTTATTTATCTTATAATGTACATATACGGTAAATTACCGTATCTCACTATTCATAAAAAATTCAAGTATTTCAAAAAATCCCAAAAAATACCACTAACCATTTATCGACGTGTAGAATCAAAATATGAACTCTATTTTTCAAAAATAATTGTATAAATATGATTAATTTAAATTTTAATTAAAATAATAATTTACATGAAAAATATAGATTTTAAAACTATAACTGATTTTATAATGCTTTCAAAAATTACAAAGGCATTATAAAATTATCTTAAAACCAAAAGATATAAAATTTTTAATTTATGAGCACATTTTAAGAAAATATATTTTCTTTTAAATAAGTTAATTAATTTTAATTAATTATTTATGACTTACAAAAATACCAATACTTCTACTATGGTCATATTATCATCTTTAAAATGCCTAAATATTATTTATACATTCATGGGGGAGGTTACTATTCTTTTGAATGATTTACTGCTCTTAAGGGTCATATTAATTTTCATAAGGGTGGGTTACTATTCAACAAAAATTTTGTTTGTTTCATCAGACCCCAAAAATCACCCTAGAAGCAACCGTGTATGTCAGATTTTTGAATCTCGAATCTCGATTGGATAAAAAAAATAGTGGTACTCCATGCAGACTTACCAATTATTTGATATATATCCATTCAAGTTGATCTATTTAAAAGTCATCCTGAATCATGAAAAAGTGAGATGTCTTTGTAAGATGATCCACAATGACCCATATAGCATTATTTCCTTTGGATGTCCTTGAAAGTCCAGTGACATAGTCCATAGTAATGTTCTCCCACTTCCATGTTGGTATGGGTAGTGGTTCCATCATCCCTTTAGTCTTTTTTCTTTCAGCCTTAATTTATTGACATACTAGACAATTTGATGTATACTAAACAATTTCCTTCTTCATATTGTCCCACCAAAAGTTCTTTCAGAGATCTTGATACATCTTTGTGCTCCCTGGGTGAATAGATAAGGTTGAGCTATGTACGTCATTCAAAAGATCCTTATTTATCTCTGGACCAGATGGTACACATAATCATGACCCAAATATTACAACTCCTTTCTCATCAATCTCAAACTTAGAGAATTTCCCATTTCCAATAGCTTCCACCCTTTTCTGAATTTTCACATCTTTTCTTTGAGCATCCTTTATTTTATCCATGAGGGATGGCTGAGAAATAATTTGAGAAAAGATTGATAATGTTCCTACCTTAATTATTCCCAGGTACATCTTCTGAAAATATAATAAGATTGGATCCTTTTCAATTATCACCATTGATAAAGATGAAAGATCCTTTCTACTTAGAGCATCCACCACCTTGTTTGCCTTACTGATATGGTAGTGGATTGAGTAGTCATAATCCTTGATGAGATCTATACATCTTCTCTTGTGCATATTAATCTCTTTTTGTGTGAATATATATTTGAGACTCCTGTGATCAGTATATATCTCACACTTCTCCCCATATAGATAATGCTGCCAGATTTTTAACGTAGAGATCACAGCCGCCAACTCCAGATAATGTGTAGAATAGTTTTGATTAGGGATTTTTAGCTGCCTTGAGGCATAGACTATCACTTTATCATTTTTCATCAGCACACAGCCTAAGACCTTCTTTTAAGAATCATTGTACACCACAAATATTTCTCTACTCATTGGGAGTGTGTGTATTAGTGCAGTGATAAGCCTCTTTTTCAACTCCTTAAAGCAATCTTCACATTACTGAGTCCACACAAACTTCACACCCTTCCATCTCATCTTGGTCATTAGGTTTTACAATCATGATAATTTCTTCAAAAATAATCGATAAAACCTAGATAGACCCAGAAGGATGCGGATCTCTATTACAGATGTTGTCCTAGGCCACTCTTCAATTACTTTTATCTTAGAAGGGTCAATTGAAATCCCTTTTCTGATGATAAAATGACCAAAGAATGATACTTCCTCCAAATAGAACTCACATTTACTGTACTTTTCATACAACTTCTCCCTTCGAAAAGTCTTTAGCACAATACTCAAATGCTCCTGATGTTCCTCCTTACTCTTGGAATATATCATAATATCATCAATAAAGACTACCAAAATTTTTTCGAGGTAATATCTAAAGACTCTATTTATTAAATAGATGAAAATTTCTAGAGTATTATTGAGTCCAAAGGACATCACTATGAACTAATAGTGTCCATACCTTGTTCTAAATGAAGTCTTGGGAATATATTCCTTCCTCACCTTTAATTGGTGATATCTCGACTGAAGGTCCACCTTAGAGAAATAGTTGTCCTTATGAATCTAATAGAAGAAGTCATCTATCCATGGTAGGGGATACTTGTTATTTATCATGATTTTATTGAGATCATGATAATCAATGTAGAGGAACATTGATCCAACCTTCTTCTCGATGAAGGGAACTGGAGCACCCCATGGTGATGTACTTGGTCATATAAAACCCTTCTCCAGAGTCTCCTCTAACTACTTCTTCGGCTCCTCCAGCTCTACAATGGACATTCTATAAGGTGTCTTTGATATAGGTATGGATATAGGAATAAGTTCAATTGAGAACTCAACCTCTCGATCTGGAGGAATACCAGGAAACTCTTTAGAGAATACATCAGTGTAATCCCTCACAATGGGCATGTCTTCAAGCATGATTATCTCATTTGTCTCAATAATTTGGGATAGATATGCTTGCTCATAAGGAATAAATATCCACACTTGAGATGATGATTCTAATAGAGATTAAAATTCATCCTTATACTTGAAAGAATTAGAGGATGCTTCGGGATGTGAAGGGTGATCTACCTTTATCAACAATTGATGTAGTCTTTGTATAAATATAGACAATAGGTGCCCAAGATAACATCAAAATATACTAAAGGAAGTATGACAAGATTTTCTGGGAGGTTCAGTCCACAAAAATTTACCAGGGAGGATTTATAAACCCTGGATGCAATAATTTCCCCATTCACTATTCTCACAGATAACATATCCTCCAAATTTTGAGGTGGTGTTTGAATAGTTCTACTAAACTTGAAAGATATTAAAGAATGTGTAGAACCAAAATAAAATAGTATGTTCACTATTATTGAATGAATAACTAGAATACTTGTCACCACATAGTTTTCTATATCCACCTTAGTAGTAGTTATAGCATAAGATCTTCCTTTTTTCCTTGGAGATTATTGCTGATTGCCTCCAAAAACCCCCAGCTTAGGGTAATTGTTTGCATAATGACCTTGCTTCTTGCAGTTATAACACTGCACTATAGGTTGTGTATTGATCTGAACCTCCCTTTATTCTTCCAAATTAGTGGGATTGTTCATACCCCGTTAGTAGTGTTTATCAAGATGTCCCATCTTTCCACATTTGAAGCAATTCCTGGTTACCTTTAGATAGTTCCCAAGATGATTCTTCCCACAATTTTTATACATGGGATGATCGAGCTTCTTTAAATCATGGAATTTATTTGTGGAACCACCCAAATTAGATTCCATTTTCCTCTTTTTTTCAATGGGACCATGATATCATTGAGAGTATCTAATCTCCATTTAAACCTCAATGGCACAACAAACAATCTCCTCATAGCCACCGAAGTCTCAAATCTCCAATGCTTTTAATAGACTCAGATTTTGTCCAATAAAGAAGAAATCCACCATGCTTTATGTGTTCATTACAAAGATGAAGGAATACCTTTAAATCCTTGTAAATTTTTCTTCATACGCACCGATTGAATCATCTTCCTTCTGCTTGAGTTTGAGGACATATCTTTCCATTTGAGATGGAGGGTTCGGGGAAAGTATTTATTGAAAAACATTCTCTTGAATTCCTCCCAATACATGGAATCAATTTCCTCTTGGGGATTAATATTATTGATCATTTTCCACCACTGATCATCTTCCCCATAAAAACAATATAATACCAGTACAAAGTTCTCTTTTTCTGAGCACTGGAGGATAGAGAATATCTTTTCAATAGAGTTAATACACTGTTCCATGAGGAGGGGATTGGAAGATCCACTAAACACGAGAGGCCTTTTTTTCATGAAGGATTCAATGGAAAATTTCTCTTTACTTGGATTATGAGGGTGTTCCACATGATTCAAGTTATTATTAATAACTTGAGCCAGCTGAGAAATTACTCTCATGAAGTTTTGAGCACTCGTTCCCCTCATATCAGGCATATCATTAGGGAAATATTCACATTACCTATCTCATTGATTGTTGGAATGTGTTATTATATTTACTACCACTAAAAAATTATATCTCCTAGGAGTGTCAAACCAAGAGTGCGGCAAGGACCATTTTCATGTACCATTTTTCGTTCGAGTCTAGCTCAAGGGGTGTTTTTGGGTAAATTTAGGGGTGTTTTCTTATACTTAGTCTCATCCTTAAGGTTTTTACTAAAGTTCTATATTCAAAATCTCTAAAAATAATTAGACCATACTTTGATACCAACTATAGTGACCCTAAACTTTTACACATAACATTATCTGATTTTAAACATAATTATACATTGAAAACAAGCCAAGGATCGTGAAGTCTAGTGTCTTTGAAGACTAGGTACATGAAATTGAAAACACAGGACTAAAAAAACACTTCTTTATTTAATATTCATAAAGAGATCCTAACTTACTTTTAGCCCTTACATCTATAAAGGGTACCCTAGGGATCACATGAATGAAGGGATGAGCTAAAATCCCAGTAAGGGAAAAATCATAGTAAAAAACAAACTTCAACACATGGGCTAGAAGGCATGAAATAATGAAAATAAAAGGCATGGAACACATGGAATCATAACACATAAACATGGGATCATATAAAAATGAATTAATTGTAATGTGTAAGAAACATAAATCACAACTTTATCATGAGTCAAGGCTCGTTTCACATAGAGGATCACAAGTCAAGGTTAACCACCAAGACCGTTGCACATGGTAGCAGGAGTCAAGTCTAACCGGCAAGACCATTTCACATAATGTCTCATGAGACTAAAATTTAACTAATGAATTGGAGCTCTATATGGGCACACTCATATTAACATGTTCATGAATATTCTTTCCACATATAGAATCATACATAAAAAATCATAAACATAATGGCACCCATGGAAATAAATGGGTATCATAATCATGTCATAAAAAATAATGAATGGGCGTATCATAAAAGTGTCCATGAAAGAAATGAATTAGAACATAGATGGATATTAATAAGGTAAAATAGGTATATATCATGGTAATTTATGTCAAATAGAAGTGAAAACATGTGAAAAGAGTATTTAATAATTTTTAGCATTAAAACATTTTAGTGGGGTTTTAAGGAAAAAACTAAAAAGCATTTAAAATAGAAAAGTGAATAGTCTTTTTGTAAAAAACTAGAAGTTATAAAATAAGGTTTTCATAATAAAAACACTGGTTTTATAAAATAAATGGTGGAATAAAACATATGGTAGAGTTCACTTGAAATTGGGTACGAATTTGGGAAGTTCCCTTAAAATGGGTTTGCTTATCAGGAAGTATTGAGGAGAGAATCATTTAAAAACATGTATATACACAAAAGATAATGAGGGTTGAATCTTGAAACATGTTTTTGGAAATATAAATTGAAATTATAATATGTACATAAATAGAATATATGATTTCATTTTTGTAAAAAAGAGTAAGAACAACCCGAAGGAATATTGGAAGTTCAGGTAGAATCCATTAAGTAATGTTGGCATGGTATTAGGTGTACTTAGGAGGGATTAATGAGAGATAAATGGATTTATATTATTTTATAAATCATGAGGGAAGTATGGGGGAGGTGAGAAATCATACCCCATCATTAGGAACTACACATAAAAAGACATAACATAGAAGATATTCTTTAATAAAGGTGAGAAAGAGAGAATCCCTTACCTTAAGACCGATGGTGTTCTTCGCTTGATCTTAATGACCTGAATAATAAAATTAGGTTCATTAATTAATAATTATATAACCTAAAATACATGTTATTTATTTATTATAACCATATAAAGTTCATCCATGTCCATTTTTGACAAGTTAAGGGGTTCAATTTAATTGTGTGGGAGTTTTTGCTTCCTTGGTTTTAATGATCGGTTCACTTATATTCACGTTCGGATAAAAATGTATGATGAGAATGGTTGTATAGAATTGAAGTTATATGAAATTAGTGAAAATAAATAATATTAAATGGTTATAAAATTCATTTGGTTATTTTTATTGAATGTGAATCATTATATAAAACATTAATGATAAACGCTGGGATTAATTCAGAGATTTTGCTCACAATTAACTTGTTTTGTATTATTATTTTACATCATATGAGAAAAAGGATTAAAAAACATAAAATAAGATAAAATAAATATTTAATAGTCGGTTTCAACCATAAAAATGGTTTCATGACTAGAATTGAATATGGTAATAGAAATTGACTACCCGTCGTCCTTGAATGTGATAAATTAACACATCTCGGACGATGTTTTATTTTCTTTCGTATAAAAGAAGGGTAAAGGAGAGATGATAATGAATTATAAAATTATCATAAAAAAATTATATTACATTTATGGTATTGGAGTTTTCATACCATTTGGATGATGAGAGGTTCAAAATGAAAAGAGAACAAAGGAACATGAAAAGAAAATGAAAGAAAAGAAAAGAGGATTTTACCTCTTGATTTAATCTTCCTTGAGAGCCTCTTAAGGGGAGAGGATTTGGTCTTTTGGGGAGAACAAGGGATGATGGACGTGGGGGAAGATCTTGGGGAGAGATTTGGCTAGAATTTATGGAATTCACAAGGATTTATAGGATTGAAGGGAAGAGGGGAGTGTGGGGGGTTTTTATAGTGGAGGGAAGGAGAGTTTTCTTAATATTTTAATAATTAGTTTATTATTTTTCCATAAGACAAGAAATAGTGAATATTCCATGAAAAAATAGTAATAAGTTTATGTTAATTAATACCAATGGTGATTACATCATCCATGATTCTAGGAATAGTCTATTTAGCTTATAATGTATATATACAGTAAATTACCGTATCTCATTATTCGTAAAAAATTCATGTATTTCAGAAAAATCCAAAAAATTCACCCTAACCATTTATTGACATGTAGAATCCAAAAATGAAATCTATTTTTCAAAAATAATTTTCTAAATATTATTAATTTATTTTTTTAATTAAAATCATAATTTACTTGAAAAATATGAATTTTAAAACTATAGCTGATTTTATAATGCTTTCAAAAAATTTGATAAGGTCTTATAAAATTATATTAAAACCAGAATACATAAATTTTTTAATTTATGAGAAAATTTTATGAAAATAAATTTTCTTTTAAATTGGTTAATTAATTTCAATTAATTATTTATGACTTACAAAAATACCAATACTTTTACTATGGTCATATTATCACCTATAAGATACCTAAATTTTATTTATACATTCATGGGTGAGGTTAATATTCTTTTGGACAATTTAATATTTATTAGGATCATATTACTATTCATAAGGGTGTGTTACTATTTTTCAAGAATTAAGTTTGTTCAATCAGACACCAAAAATCACCCTGAACGCAACCATGTATGTCAGATTTTTGAAATTCAAAACACAGAAGTGTCAAAATTATATTTAAAGGTCACATAGTACTTAATAGTTCATTGTGTTGTGATTTTTCATATCATTATATGAAATAATTATAAGAAATTAATTTATATTGATAAAACATTCAGTCGTTACATAAATCCTCTTTAGTGACGATTTATGGTTTTTGGTGAAATTGTGGAATCGTGGTAATTTGTTGTGAAAAGTGATTTGGTTTATTTATTTTAAAATGTTTATTTTGAAATATGGATTGGTTGTATTTTCAAAATGTCCTATTGGAACAAGGTTTTTAATAAAAAGGTTATTTTATTGAAATGGTTTTGGCATGATTGTATTAGCATGGTTGTTGGGAATACTTGTTGTGTTTGTTCATATTACATTTATGAGTCTTGGTTGAAATATGACCTTGTGCTCAGTGCCAAAGCTGTAATGGAACATGGGATTTAATTACCTTGTGCTGACTTGGTAGATCAATGATAAACCACTCAAAATCATGTAACTGTAATATTGAAGCTTGCATGGTTGGATATGTGGAATGGAATGGTTATAAAAAATGGCACTTGTGAGATGGTTTTATAGATTTGTTTGGTTGGTTTTTTTAAAAAATACCTTTTGTTAGAAAACTGGTTGATATGATTCTTTTTTATATTTAGTTATAAAATCTTTTTTATTTTTTTATATAAAGTGGTTTATATAAATTCTTATAATTTTTCTATCCTAGTGTAATGAGTAGGGAAATCATTGGGGAAAACCTACTGAGTTTTGGTACTCACCCCTACATTGGAACTTTGGTGCTTTTGAAAATATAATCTATCAAGATACAGAAAAAGGTAAAGTATCACACATCTTTAGTACTTATTCATGATACTTGGGCTGTTTGGTGGAGTTGGAGCTTAGAGAATGTGGATCTTTGGAGCCATGTGGTTGTATTTGACTTTTAATAGTTTGTATTCCACTGTTTACATTCATGTTAGTTTTATTCCACTATGGTAGTCTTTGGTTAGTTTTGATATAAAAAAACTGTTTGAATTTTCTTTCATTTTATCACAAATCATTTATTGTTTTATTTTGTTATGGTTTGTTTGTTTTTTGTTTATCTTCAAAGGGAAAATCACCCCCATGTATATTAAATCCATTCAAAATTTATCATCAGCCTTTTTCATCTTGGGAACATCACTTAAGGCCTAGTAACATCTCACCACCCGCTCAAGCCAATGAAAAGGGGTAAGACATTACAAATGATATTAGTTTTGTTCGATCCAAAAGTTTATTTGATTCAAATGGTATCGGTTTTGCTTGGTCTAGATGTCTATTTGAGACAAGTGGTATCAACTTGGTTCTTAATTTGTGGAACAAGTGGTCTAAGTCTTGGTTGGTTTTTGACTTAGTATTGCTTTTCGGTCTTGGAGTTGAATTCAATATGGTCTATTATTTGACTTGGGATCACAAAAAGGAGTAGGATTTTAGGGACTTTAAATGTATATCATAAAAAGATACAACTAACCTTTTTATGCTTAATTTCAAGTTATGACGGTGTTGGGTACGTAAGTGTTTTGTAGACACTTATAGGACTTGGAATCTCATTGTCATGGGTTTAACCGATTAGATGAGCATGACAGGAATTAGAGAAATAACTTTCCATTAGGAGTTCATACATCATTTTGAGTAATGATTTATGATTTCATGATAAAGTGTTGATTTTTGAAAATTGTGAAAGTGTTTTCAAATGAAAGATTTTGAAAAAGATCATGTTTGTGGTATTTTGAAAATAGTTTGATTTTTAAAAGAAAGTTTAAATTTTTCAAAAATGGTTGAATGTGGAAAAGGTTTATTTTAGAAAGAAAATTTAAGACAGTTGATGTGATATAATTTGAAATGATAAGCCTTCAGTTTCTAGAGAGTGAGACTTATGATACTATTGGTTGTTTAGAAAATGGAACCCGATAGGTGTTGTAGAAACCAACTGGAAGAAGCTATGGAGAATGTGGTTATACCTAGGCCATTGGTGAAAAAAATGGTTCAGAGTATCGTGCAAGCATTTCGGTCTGTGGACATATGGAACCATAGGGATGCGATAAGAAAATTAGATTATTCCATCCAGTTCCAAAAGCAAAATTGACCCATCTTTCGGGGTGATTCTAAACTAGAAAAGGCAGAGGTGTGGCTAAACATGATTAATTATATCTTAAACTTCATCATCACACTAGTAGATTTGAAATTCAATATGGATATGTATATTCTCAAGGATCTTGAATGCTGATGGTGGGATCCATCGGTGTAGGCTAAAGTGGATCAAGGCCCTGGTTGGAAGTATTTTGAGGAATTTTTCAACAAACAATTCTATCCTCACACATTCAAGATCCATATAATGACAAAATTATTTATCTTGAAGAAAGAAAATATTTTTGTCATACAGTATGTGGATAAATTCATGAATTTAGTATGATTTTCAACCAAAGTTGCTGTGAGTGCATCCTTGAAGGAACACATCTTTGAATCAGTTCTATGAAAGGAGATTCACTTGAATATTTCCATGTTCTGTATTATTGACTATACATAAATTGTCAATAGAGAGACAATGGATGAATGGAATATCTCAGGATCTATGGGAGGAGGAAGTATGTTGATACCCATGAGAATCAATGGGAACTCTAATGATGGGGGAAAGTAGAAGAGGTACACATAGTGTGAATCAGAATCAAATGACTGGATCAGTGAATCTTCCTCCGAGACCCATGAAAAAAGTGGGATATTTTCATTGTGGTTCCCTTTAACACATGAAGAGAGAGTGTACATTACTAATAAGAGCATTCCATAATTACAATAATAAGGGACATCTTCAGCTCTATTGTCACAGTGCTTTGAGGTCAGGTGATCAAGACACTTCTCAGGGGTCACATGCATCATATGCTTCAATAGGGAAAGGGAAGTAGAATTAATATCATCAGTAGAAAAGATCTATCCATGGTGATTCTTGGAATACCATGACTCCTCAGTAAGGGAAATATCCATAGGGAAACAAAGAACAAAGTGTAGTGAAAAAGAAACTATACAGAGTTGAGCAGGTGATTGTGGATGATTAGGCTAGACCACCTACGGTAAGAGGAACAATTCTTTTGAATTATACCCTCATGAAAGTGTTGTTTGATACTAGTGAATTCCATTCCATTATTTATTATCATAATATTTATTTTATAAGTTTAAAACTTCAGATGATGAACTCTATAATAAAACTTTAAACTCCTATTGGTCAAAGAGAATACCAAGACTTGTTGTATAGAGCATGTTCTATAACTATTGATAGATTTGATCTGAAATGAAATTTCTTGGCACTAGAGATGGATGTCTATGATGTAATCCAAGGTATGTGTTGGTTGAAAACGTTCAAGGTTCACATTGAATGTTATAACAGAATAGTTAGTTTTGCTACTGAGGATGGCATCAAACATCTCTTTAGAGGAGACAGACGTTTAAAGGAAAGTACAAGGGGCTTTTTGGAACCATCAGTTGGAATGATCTCATACCAGATGGTATCTTTAACTATTACATCGATGGAAGAGATAAAAAAACCTATTTTCTAGTAGTGGTTAACTAGTTTCCAGATGTATTTCCCAAAAATTTCTCAGGCTTACCACATATAATGGAAGTGGAATTTATGATTGATCTCCTCTGAGGGACCAGTGTTATATCACTTCTGTCTTATCAAATGCCAATAAAAGAATTAAGGGAGATTAAAGTGTATTTGGAAGAGCTATAAACAAGGGTTTCATTTGGCTGAGAACATCTTTGTAACGCCCCGACCCCAGCTACCCAGAGTCGGTGCATTACTTCGTAACATTGGCATGATCACAAAAGATCAAATCTCGAAAGACCGATTAGTTTAGTAGCCTTAGAAACACTAGATACATTCATAAGTCTTTCATTACATCAAAAGTAAACAAACTACAATAACATGGTCTTAATAGTCCACACTCATATCTTCACTGACTATTCTCGCAAGTCAGTCATAATACACTTCTTCACATCCTGGAAAATATTTAAACATTGAAAGGGGTGAGCTCAGATGCTCAGTAAGGATAACAATATTGCGGAAGCTTTTATAAGAAAACATAAGCATTTAAGGCAATGTATAACTAAAACAAAAGCCTTATTGAACTTGAACTTCAGCATAATATGGAAAAAGTAAAATAAAATAATTCCATTACTTACTCACATGGATATTCTACTAGACGAATAATCACATGAAATATCAATAACCACTTTCATAATGTTGGAATGCATAATGCCAGACTATCATAACCACATAGCCAAGGCCTCGTGCCAAGACTACAAAAAAGATTTTGTCAAGGCCTTGTGCCAAGACACTAGTTTGTCTCATGAGACCTACCAATGCATCGAGGAGCTATAGCGGGCTCCACCCATCACATATTAAGTCCAATGCATTCCCATATGAAAAGGTTTAAACATAACATAAACATTCGTATTAAAAATAGCATACGAAATGTCAATAATTTCACCATAAACTATGAATGGTATAAAATATCACATCCACAGTCAAACATATCACAAAACCTTCAATACAATATAGAAGTTTTGTATTATAATAAATCAACTTCAAATAAGCGTAAAATCCATCAAAGGATGTTGACATAGATGAAATCAAAACACTTTTTAGAGAAATATCTCTTTATATTTTTGAAATAATTTAAGAGACATATAAAACAAAACATTTTCTTGAAAATATTCTTATAAGCTTGTAAGGAAAGCTTTGAAGATTTTATAACGGCGGAAAATAACCGCACCCGCCGTATAAAAAAAGACATTCTTACCTCAATTTTGTCGAAAAGGTTAAAAAGGACCTTGTTTTGAAAATGACGGAAAGATTCCTCTTATAAAAAGTAAAAAAGGGTATAAATGACTTTAACCCATATTCTTGTAAATAATAAAAATGTTTTGAAATACATTTTGAAGAAACATGGATGTGGATGATAACGAGGTCCCAGTAGATAATTATGTATAAACAACCTTGGATAATGAAGAGGTTGTGAAGTAAACCCTTACAAAGATCATTTTTTAAATAAAATAGATCTATTATGTGTATTTACTATAAGTACACATAAATAAAGTACAAATACAAGATATCACATAATAATATCATGACATAATTTGAAAATAGGAGATTAACCCAAAGAATAGAAATTGGGTTAAGAAGTTCCCTTACCTTGTGTCTGACTTGACTCAACCGTTCTTTAACCTCCTGAATAATAAACTAGAGTTAATATCTACCTTATTAAGAACCATTTTAAATTTCATTATCCTTTTTATATCACTTATTACAATGATATGAACATTATGTAATTATTTAAGTTAATAACGATCGTTTTGTCGATCTTTGTTACTTGAGTCAACAATAAATTTCTTATAATTACAAGTTGTTTATGTGGTAGAATATACATTATATCCAGAATTATATTCATGATTTAGATGTCATATAATTCATATATATCCAGTATATACATTCATTTATAATATTACGTAACATTTAGAGGTAAGAAATGAAATGCACCGTTCATGGA
This sequence comes from Viscum album, assembly GCA_963277665.1. Lineage (NCBI taxonomy): Eukaryota > Viridiplantae > Streptophyta > Magnoliopsida > Santalales > Viscaceae > Viscum > Viscum album. The sequence goes on from OY728157.1 coordinate 871,113,891, forward strand.
GACGGTAAGCCGTTCGTACGCATGAACGCTACTTTCATTTCTATTTCATATTTAATGGAACGAAATCATAATGATATAAGTGTATAATATAATTACAATATAATATAGTGTATAATACCATTTACTCCATCCTTTATACATCCCACATATGGCATTAACGATTCAAATCACTTTGAGGGGGCGGTAGTCCGCATTTCCTAAAATGAAATTATCGCGTTTTACCCATAATGGAAATCATAAAGTATGCCATAAATGAGAAATACAGAAGCATAAGTAAAACATAAACATATTATATATCATATATAAAAATAGTGACATCTTAATGTCCACCTTTGAAGGTGTTATATGAGTGTTGAACAATCATCGTTTCGTGAGGCAGAAATTCGCCATCCACAGAAACCGTATGTTCTTTAACCATTAGATGTAGGTGTGTGTAAGTGTAGCTCTAATACTTCTTATAACAACATCCTAGTATATTGAGGATACTGTTGTTGTTACAAAATAAATGAATAAAAAGAGTTTAGGGGGTTGGAGAAGAAAAATAAAACAAAACAACATTAGAGAAGACATTACCTCAAAATCGGGTAACTCTTTTTGATTTGAGCCAAAGGCTTCCTTGGGAAGAGTTCTGCCCAATGTGAGGATTCTAGGAGTAATATGGGGATGTTGGGAGAGTATTTGGGCAGAGGTTGGCCGAGCCAAATGGCTTTAAAGTGTAAATGATGTGGGAGAGGTGGGGGCCTTTTATAAGTAGAGAGGAGGGGCACTTTTGGAAAGATTGAAATGTTACATTATTACACAATGCTTTTCGGATTATAAAGGTCCCACACTTATATAATTCGAGGCTAAGGTGATAAGGTTTCGAAATATCTTCATCCAATAGGCTTTGGAAAAGTTTAAGCCTTGGATTTTGCATTATCTTCTCATTTTATTTAAATCGTTAAATAATGAGGTCATCGCTGCATCATAATGATGTCATAAATAATTTAATTTATTTAATGTCTAAAAATTATAAAAAAAATACTATGATGTAGGAAATCTTTTTAGATTTCTAATTAATATTTATAATCAAAATTTGGACTTTTGTAACCCCACGTAAAAATTGTTTTAGTAAAACATTTTATGTTTGTGTCATTTTTTTACTTTAACATTAAATAAAAGGTGTTTATGTCATTTTCTAACTAAAGTGGCTCCATGGGGTCCCCAAGTTGACCCATGGGTTGTCTTGGTCGGCCATGACTCATCCAATAGGAGTAGGACAAGTGTCATGCTCATCTCATATTATTAAAACATTATTTTTACCTTAAACTACACTAATTACCTCTAATCGCGATTAAGAACTTAAAAGTTACTATTCACCAAAAATTATTTTAATCTTATTGAACCACATTTTACTTCTTAATGACAACCATGTATGTCGTATTTTTGAAAATCAAATCACATAAGTGGTAATATTTCATTTAAATGAAAAATCAGTTATTTAACTACCACTTAGTGGTTTCACTATTCATCAAAAATTGAAGTTTTTCAGAACAAAGCCAAAATTTCACCCTAAGCTATAATTGATATTCCGAATTCAAAAATGATGTCTATTTTAAAAAATTCCAAACATATAAGTTGCATTAATTAATTTTATTATTAATTCCCGCTGTTACAACAAATAGCGTGTTTTTAAGAAACAATTTATATCAAAAGATTGGCAATTGTTTATGTCCAATTTCAATGTTAAATTAATTCTAATGACCACCATTGGATAAAATTGTAAAAATATATTCTAATTATACTTTAAAACCACTAAATAGTATAATTTATCACTATAAATTATTTTGATTAAAAAAGTTGTTTTTAAGTATTTTTCACTATTCGTAAAAAATTAGAAGTTCTCAGAAAAATACCAAAAATTCAACATAGGCTAATTTCGATATTATGAATACAAAAATGAAGTCCATTTTGAAATATAAGATTCTATAATTTTAAAAAGTGGTTATTACTATTCATAACGGCTACTTTGATTAGTCACGGTGTTTTAGAACTCGAACTTGCGTACAATGCAAGCTATTGCATTATTGAAAGAGAGACGTATCATGGAAGCTCGGGGTGTTACATTCTCCCCTCCTTCAATAAATTGCATCCTCGCAATTTGTTATTTTTTTTTGAAAATAAAAGGTTGAAAAGAGAAAATACCTTTGAGGAAAACCCACATCGGAAATAAGGTTAATAAATATATAACATTAAAAGAAAGCAGGATAAGTACAAAGGTCACCCGATATAGCCCATTCTAGGATTATATGAAAATATGGATATGGAAGAAAAACAAACCATCAATGTCTGATGGAGAGTTATAGAAAACATGATTAGGAGAAAGTTTAACCACAAGAAAATCACAAACTTGTGATTAGTTAAACGGTCATTGAATCCCCAGTTGGAAAAGTTAACCGACAACATTTTTGTTTTAAGTTACCTTTTATAATGTTGAGAAATTTATTTAGTAGATTTACTAAGAACATAAGGGAATATACATACTTGTTATGTATACTTTCATTCGTTAATAAATTTTTACCACAAACCCAACTTTTACTCCAAATGGTAACGGAACTCAAAAATATTCTATTTATCCTAATTGTATAAGGTTCTAAATGTTAACACATACCATTTAGATTAGTAAAACTATTTTGTAATAACTAGGGACTTCCTGTAGGCTAGTGGTAGGAAATAAAGGCTTGTCGCACTATGGTTGTGGGTTCGATTCCTGCAGCTTTGTCCGACGCGATGGGTTATTCCCCACCCTGCAGGTTGTCCTTTTCCTAAAAATATAGTACTATACTATTCCAAAAATAATCTTCATAAATGTTTTAACCTTAAACAATACTATCCAAAGTTCAACTTAATCCACTCCAACCTTTATAGTTATCCAAAATACCTTCATCCATACTTTCTCTAAAAGGTCTCTAAATTCCAAAATCAATTGTAACATCAGATTCCCCAAACAAAGAAATGTTTCTCTTATTGTCACATACTAAAAGTATGATTACCTTAATCATATTAAAACCTTACTGAAACCAACAAGTACTGCAGTACAATCCATATATATATCACATTATTCTTATAACCAGAATATAATCCTTGAGTCCAAAAGCACCAATACATTAATTATTCTGCTTCAACTGTAGTCACAACATAAGATTGGCCTTGATCCCTTGGCCTTTTCTGAGTTAAGTTTCCTTGACGCTTAGGACATTCATTTGCATAATTCCCTGTTTCCCTACAATTGTAGCATTCAAATTTGACAGCCTCTTTCTTTCCCTTGCAATCACGAGCCTGGTGACCCTTTTCTCCACATTTATAACAAACTCCCATTCCTTTTAGGCAAGTACCAGGGTGATTCTTCCCACAATTATCACATAATGGAAAATCCTTCTTTCCCTTTTTCCCTTTATCTTTCTCTTGTTCCACCGTTCTCTTCTTATCTTGCTTTACTTTGTTGTCATAAGACTTAGAGAATTCCTTTTCTGTCTTGATAGCACATGAGACAATATCTTCGTATGATGAGAAGGATTGTGATACTAAAGCTCGACGGAGAAATGGTTTTAACCCATCAAAGAAACGATCAATCTTTCTCCTTGGGTTACGTATATAATCGGCAGCATGCCTCGCTAACCTTGTAAAGTTAGCCTCATACTTTGCGACATTCTCATCCTCCTTCTGCCTCAAACTCAGAAATTGCCTTTCCATATCTGCTCGATGGTCACGAGGAAAGTAAGAAAAGCTCTTTGAACTCCCTCCATTCCATATTCGATACGTCATCGTCTTCCTTTGTGTTTTTAATCAGCGACCACCACTGATCGGCATCTCCAGTGAGGCGGTAAACTGCCATGACAACCTTCTCCCTTTCGCTACTCCCCAAGGCATGGAATATTTTCTCTAAGGAGTTTATCCATTGCTTAGCTACTAATGGATTTGTACCCCCATTAAATGATGGTGGTTGTTGCCTCATGAAGTGGTCTAACATTGATCCTCCACGTTGCATATCAGGGTGCTCCATACGAGTAAGGTTATTATTCATAACCTGAGTGAGTTGTCCCAGTATGGTAATAAGTTGATCAGCACCAGTTGTATCTCCAGCTCCACAATAATTATCTTGAGCAGGAGGGCAATCCCTACACGGAGTGCGTGCATTGATACGGTTTTCATTCCTTCCACTAGGTTCCATTTCTAAACAATGGCATAAACTATATTAGTTTATGAAATAGAATACATAATTCCATACTTGTAAAACACTTAACACTAATTGAACTATTTATGGATATAATCCATAACCATAAAAATTCTTTCTTAGATGAAGTATATACTCATAACCCTTCATAGTGGTTTGTAAAGAAAATGAGAATTATCCTAAGCATATCCCCCGGGAGTGTCGTAACCAAGAGTGCAGCAAGGCCCGTTGTCGTGCACCAGTTCCCGTTCGAGTCTAGCTCAAAGCGGTGTTTTCGGGTTTTACCCCTAGGTACATCTGTGCCAGAGCCGCCTCTACCTGCTCGTATCCAGACAGGGATGTATTTCTTGGAAAACTCACAAAATCTCTACAATACCAAAATTTTCAAGAAGTTCTTCTATACTAATCCTCAAAGTTCATCTTAGGTCTACGTGCTCTAATTAGAGTTTGTCTAAATCTAGATTCCAAGGTTAGTACTAAACTGCCTCTGATACTAACTGTAACGCCCCGACCCCAGCTACCCAGAGTCGGTGCATTACTTCGTAACATTGGCATGATCACAAAAGATCAAGTCTCGAAAGACCGATTAGTTTAGTAGCCTTGGAAACACTAGATACATTCATAAGTCTTTCATTACATCAAAAGTAAACAAACTACAATAACATGGTCTTCATAGTCCACACTCATATCTTCACTGACTATTCTCACAAGTCAGTCATAATACACTTCTTCACATCTTGGAAAATATTTAAACATTGAAAGGGGTGAGCTCAGATGCTCAGTAAGGATAACAATATTGCGGAAGCTTTTATAAGAAAACATAAGCATTTAAGGCAATTTATAACTAAAAAAAAGCCTTATTGAACTTGAACTTCAGCATAATATGGCAAAAGTAAAATAAAATAATGCCATTACTTACTCACATGGATATTCTACTAGACGAATAATCACATGAAATATCAATAACCACTTTCATAATGTTGGAATGCATAATGCCAGACTATCATAACCACATAGCCAAGGCCTCGTGCCAAGACTACAAATAAGATTTTGTCAAGGCCTTGTGCCAAGACACTAGTTTGTCTCATGAGACCTACCGATGCATCGAGGAGCTATAGCGGGCTCCACCCGTCACATATTAAGTCCAATGCATTCCCATATGAAAAGGTTTAAACATAACATAAACATTCGTATTAAAACTAGCATACGAAATGTCAATAATTTCACCATAAACTATGAATGGTATAAAATATCACATCCACAGTCAAACATATCACAAAACCTTCAATACAATATAGAAGTTTTGTATTATAATAAATCAACTTCAAATAAGCGTAAAATCCATCAAAGGATGTTGACATAGATGAAATCAAAACACTTTTTAGAGAAATATCTCTTTCTATTTTTGAAATCATTTAAGAGCCATATAAAACGAAACATTTTCTTGAAAATATTCTTATAAGCTTGTAAGGAAAGCTTTGAAGATTTTATAACGGCGGAAAATAACCGCACCCGCCGTATAAAAAAAGACATTCTTACCTCAATTTTGTCGAAAAGGTTAAAAAGGACCTTGTTTTGAAAATGACGGAAAGATTACTCTTATAAAAAGTCAAAAAGGGTATAAATGACTTTAACCCATATTCTTGTAAATAATAAAAATGTTTTGAAATACATTTTGAAGAAACATGGATGTGGATGATAACGAGGTCCCAGTAGATAATTATGTATAAACAACCTTGGATAATGAAGAGGTTGTGAAGTAAACCCTTACAAAGATCATTTTTTAAATAAAATAGATCTATTATGTGTATTTACTATAAGTACACATAAATAAAGTACAAATACAAGATATCACATAATAATATCATGACATAATTTGAAAATAGGAGATTAACCCAAAGAATAGAAATTGGGTTAAGAAGTTCCCTTACCTTGTGTCTGACTTGACTCAACCGTTCTTTAACCTCCTGAATAATAAAATAGAGTTAATATATACCTTATTAAGAACCATTTTAAATTTCATTATCCTTTTTATATCACTTATTACAATGATATGAACATTATGTAATTATTTAAGTTAATAACGGTCATTTTGTCGATCTTTGTTACTTGAGTCAACAATAAATTTCTTATAATTACAAGTTGTTTATGTGGTAGAATATCCATTATCTCCATAATTATATTCATGATTTAGATGTCATATATATCATATATATCCAGTATATACATTCATTTATAATATTACGTAACATTTAGAGGTAAGAAATGAAATGCACCGTTCATGGAGACGGTAAGCCGTACGTACGCATGAACGCTACTTTCATTTCTATTTCATATTTAATGGAACGAAATCATAATGATATAAGTGTATAATATAATTACAATATAATATAGTGTATAATACCATTTACTCCATCCTTTATACATCCCACATATGGCATTAACGATTCAAATCACTTTGAGGGGGCGGTAGTCCGCATTTCCTAAAATGAAATTATCACGTTTTACCCATAATGGAAATCATAAAGTATGACATAAATGAGAAATACAGAAGCATAAGTAAAACATAAACATATTATATATCATATATAAAAATAGTTACATCTTAATGGCCACCTTTGAAGGTGTTATATGAGTGTTGAAGAATCATCGTTTCGTGAGGCAGAAATTCGCCATCCACAGAAACCGTATGTTCTTTAACCATTAGATGTAGGTGTGTGTAAGTGTAGCTCGAATCCTTCTTATAAAAACATCCTAGTATATTGAGGATACTGGTGTTGTTACAAAAGAAATGAATAAAAAGAGTTTAGGGGGTTGGAGAAGAAAAATAAAACAAAACAACATTAGAGAAGACATTACCTCAAAATCGGGTAACTCTTTTTGATTTGAGCCAAAGGCTTCCTTGGGAAGAGTTCTGCCCAAAGTGAGGCTTCTAGGAGTAATAGGGGGATGTTGGGAGAGTATTTGGGCAGAGGTTGACCGAGCCAAATGGCTTGAAAGTGTAAATGATGTGGGAGAGGTGGGGGCCTTTTATAAGTGGAGAGGAGGGGCACTTTTGGAAAGATTGAAATGTTACATTATTACACAATGCTTTTCGGATTATAAAGGTCCCACACTTATATAATTCGAGGCTAAGGTGATAAGGTTTCGAAATATCTTCATCCAATAGGCTTTGGACAAGTGTAAGCCTTGGATTTTGCATTATCTTCTCATTTTATTTAAATCGTTAAATAATGAGGTCATCGCTGCATCATAATGATGTCATAAATAATTTAATTTATTTAATGTCTAAAAATTATAAAAAAAATACTATGATGTAGGAAATCTTTTTAGATTTCTAATGAATATTTATAATCAAAATTGGGACTTTTTTAACCCCACTTAAAAATTGTTTTAGTAAAACATTTTATGTTTGTGTCATTTTTTTACTTTAACATTAAATAAAAGGTGTTTATGTCATTTTCTAACTAAAGTGGCTCCATGGGGTCCCCAAGTTGACCCATGGGTTGTCTTGGTCGGCCATGAATCATCCAATAGGAGTAGGACAAGTGTCATGCTCATCTCATATTATTAAAACATTATTTTTACCTTAAACTACACTAATTACCTCTAATCGCGATTAAGAACTTAAAAGTTACTATTCACCAAAAATTATTTTAATCTTATTGAACCACATTTTACTTCTTAATGACAACCATGTATGTCGGATTTTTGAAAATCAAATCACAGAAGTGGTAATATTTCATTTAAATGAAAAATCAGTTATTTAACTACCACTTAATGGTTTCACTATTCATCAAAAATTGAAGTTTTTCAGAACAAAGCCAAAATTTCACCCTAAGATATAATTGATATTCTGAATTCAAAAATGATGTCTATTTTACAAAATTCCAAACATATAAGTTGCATTAATTAATTTTATTATTAATTCCCGCTGTTACAACAAATAGCGTGTTTTTAAGAAACAATTTATATCAAAAGATTGGCAATTGTTTATGTCCAATTTCAATGTTAAATTAATTCTAATGACCACCATTGGATAAAATTGTAAAAATATATTCTAATTATACTTTAAAACCACTAAATAGTATAATTTATCACTATAAATTATTTTGATTAAAAAAGTTGTTTTTAAGTATTTTTCACTATTCATAAAAAATTAGAAGTTCTCAGAAAAATACCAAAAATTCAACATAGGCTAATTTCGATATTATGAATAAAAAAATGAAGTCCATTTTGAAATATAAGATTTCTATAATTTTAAAAAGTGGTTATTACTATTCATAACAGCTACTTTGATTAGTCACGGTGTTTTAGAACTCGAACTTGCGTACAATGCAAGCTATTGCATTATTGAAAGAGAGGCGTATCGTGGAAGCTCGGGGTGTTACAATCTTCGTGGGTAACAACAGTCCTGTTTGTGAAAAATGTGGATGAAACTATAAGGATGTGTGTGGATTATCCTAATCTTAACCAAGCTATGATAAAGAAGATGTATCCACTTCCATGCATTGATGATCTATTCGATCAATTAAGGGGAGCTCAATGATTCTACAAAATTTACTTGTAACCAAGATATCATCAATTGTGGGTTCTGAAGGAGGATATTTTCGAAAGTAGATGTGGACATTATGAATATATTGTAATTCATTTAGGTCTTATGAATGTACTAATTGTCTTTATATTAACGATGAATTAGATATTTTAGTGATATTTGGACTCTTTTGTTATGGTTTTTATGGATGAAATATTTGTGAATTCAAGTACAATGGAAGATCTTGAGAAACACTTGACTAAAGTGTTGGAAATATTGAGAGACCATCATTTTCATGCCAAATTATCAAAATGTGATTTTTGTATATAAGCGGTAAATTTTTTTGGCCATGTAATTTCTAAAAGAGGTGTTTCAGTGGATCCAGAGAATATAGAAGCGACTATCTCTTAGAAACCGACAACGAATGTCTTTGAGATATGAAGTTTTCTTAGTCGAGCTAGTTATTACCGACACTTTGTTTGTGACTTATCATGACTATCTTCACCTATGACATCTTTGACCAAGAATAATGTTACTTCCCAATGGACCGAGGAATTCCATAAATCTTTTCAAGAGATGAAAGTTTTCATTACATCAACACCAATATTAATTTTTCTAGAATCAGGACTAGGGTACATGGTGTATTATGATACTTCAGGATCTAGGTTGGGATGTGTTCTCATGAAAAGAGATCATGTTATTGCTTATAAATCAAGGCAGTTATGAGTGCATGAGAAGAACTATCCAACACATGATTTAGAGTTTGTTTCCGTATTCCATGCTTTAAATACTTGGTGTCATTATATATTTGGTGATAAATTTACCATGTTCACATATTATAAGATCTTGAAACATATTTTCTATAAATGGGATTTGAATTTGAGGAAAATAAGATGGATGGATTATCTCCAAATGTTCAACTTTGACTTGATGTATACAATAAGTAAAGAAAAATATAGTGGTCGATGCATTAAGAAAAAAAGGAATATGCTTAGTTGAAAAAATAGGCTTTAGATTAGTGGAAGCTGATGTTGGTCCTCACCGACATGCAAGTTTAATGTGAATACCAAGTTGATGTGGTTGTTTTATTTCTAGTTTTTCTTATTCCTGACTTGGTAAAGATAGTTAAAGAGGCATAGAAGTCTGATTCATAATGTCTTTCAATGAGTTCAAAACTCAATGGTGGGGAGACCATTGAGGTATGGAAGATGGATGAGAGTTCAATTTCGTGGTTTAGGAATTAGATGGTTGTACCTATATATTTTTGGGAACAACTTCTTCATGCTTACCACCATTCAAGATAGACTATTCATCTGAGAATACAGAAGATGTATAAGGCATTGAAAGCACATTTTTGGTGGATCATCATGAAAAGGACGCTGGATGAGTTTATTTTAAGATGCTTAAATTTTCATCAGGTTAAGGTAGAATATTATTGACCAGAAGGTATATTGCAGTATTTACCTATTCCAGTTCGAAAATGTGAGCAAAAATCTATGTATTTTTTAATAGGCCTTTCAAGAATAGTTTGGAAGCACAATTCCATATGAGTGATAGTGGATTTACTTACTAAGTCATCCCATTTCTTCCATATTCATTAAAGTTATACAGTAGAAGATCTATCCAAAATCTATATCTAAGAAGTGATAAAGAGACATGACATACTAGTTTTGATTATATCAGATAGAGATATGAGGTATACGTCTCATTTCTGTAAATCCTTACAGAAATCCCTTGGGACTCAGTTGACTATGAGTATGGTGTATCATCCTTTGACATACAACCAATCTGAAAGGATGATACAAACTTTGGAAGACATGTTGTGGGATTTTGTAATGGATTTCAGTGGCTCATAGGAAAATCACACACCGTTAGTGGAGTTATCATATAAAAATAGTTATCCGGCCTCAATACATTTCCTCCGTTTGAAGTGTTGTATGGGTGTACTTGTCTTTCTACACTTTTTTGGGTGGAAATAGGAGAGACCTGACTAGTTGAATCAAGCCTTGTTCAAGAAACAATGAAGAAGATTTAGTTGATCAGGAAACAAATGGAGATGGCTCAGAGTCATCAAAAATCGTATACAGATCATTGTCTATGACCACTGTTATTCACAATGAGTGATAATGTGTTCTTGAGGATCTCTACAAGGCTTGGACATCATTATTTTGGGAATTATGGAAAGTTATCTCCTTGATATATAGGCCTTTTTGAGATACTAGAATGGGTTGGTGGGATGGAATATCATTTGACATTGCCGCCATAGTTCAGTGCAGTACATAATGTGTTTAACATATCTCAGTTAAAAAGGTATCATCCTGATCCTGACCATGTGATCATATAGAATCACATTGACCTAGATCTCGATAATTTTTTGGTACATATCCTAGTTCATATTGTGGATAGGCAAGAGAAAGTCTTGCATAGAAAAAGCATCGGTGTAGTGTAGTTTTTGTGGAAACATGGTCAGGTTTAAGAAGAGACATGGGAACCCGAGAAAGAAAGGAAATAACAATGACTATAAATATTTCAGGGAAAAAATGGTTTTATACTTTCTTAGGACAGAAAGACCAATGTTGGGGAGAATGAAACACCCGTGGTTTTAAGTAAGTAACCCTTTCATTTTGATTTTTAAGTATATAAAGTATATGGGTGAAATTTAGGAGAGTTTGGAGAAATTTTGGAGAGTTTTTGTGACTTTTATACAGGTCCACGATTAGTGAACGATTTGGAAAAAACATGAAACACATATAGGAAACCATGCACAGTAAGACAAGGAAAAAATGGAAGGTGCACGATCGACACATGGTTTTCCAAAACTGTGCGTCCACCTATGAGAAACCGCGTGATTTAAAAAATGGATTAGGTATTTTTGAGGTAGTGTCTTTGGAATGGTTGTCACAAGGTTTAGAGACTATGTGAGGAAACTATTCAAGGGGTTTACTTAACTTAGTGGCTATCACATGGTTAGCGCATAATTTTTCTAAACGTGCAACTGAACCATGAGTGGTTAGAAAACCAGATCCTAAAAAAGTGTATCTTGGTCAGAATTATGTTTTAATGCATCATTTTTTCCTTAAAACCACCCTAACTTATAATGTTTCCCTCTCAAAGGTCAAAGAAGATTCTCCCATTGATCCAGAGGTGATCTGAAGGCTTCCTTTTATGATTAGGAACTATTTCCTCACAGTAAATGATCGTTCTTGATAGTTCGGGATAATTTTCTTAGAGCTACTTCTCCCTTTCTTTCGTTTTCTTAGATATATTACCATTGTTGGTAGATCTATGGTTTTGGATGAAAAATATGATTATATTTGGATTGGTTTATGATAGGGTAAGATATATAAGGTAGGTTCATGGAGTTTTCAACCCGGTGTTGTGATGTTTTTCATGCCATTTATCATTTTTTCTAAAACTCTTGAGGCATGTGGCTTCACTCTCAACTCCTCTTACCAAAAATGGTTGTCTTAGTTTCAAATTGGTTTAATTACTTTATTTTTATTGTAAAATTATGGTAAAAAACATGATATAAATCATCTCTAGTGATGATTTATGGTTTTGGGTGAAATTATGGAATCATGGTAATTTGTTGTACAAAGTGATTTGGTTTCTTGATTTTAAAATGTTTATTTTAAAATATGGATTTTTTGAATTTTCTAAATGGATTGTTGGAAAAAGGTTTTAAATAATTTTTTTTATTGAAATGGTTTTGGCATGATTGTATTGGCCTGGTTGCTAGGAATACTTATTGTGTGTGTTTATATTGCATTTATGAGGCTTGGTTGAAATATGACCTTGTGCTCGGTGCCAAAGGTATAATGGAACATGGGATTTAATTAACTTTTGATGACTTGGTAGATCGATGAGAAACCACTCATGAGTATAGAACTTCATAATGAAGCATGCATGGTTGGATATGTGGAATGGAATGGTTATTCCAAATGGAACTTGTGAAATGGTTTTAAAGTGTTGTTTGGTTGCTTTATTTGAAAAATGTATTTTGTTGAAAAACTAGTTGATATGAAGCCTGTTTATATTTAGTTATAAAATATTTTCAATTTTTTTATAAAAATTTGTTTATATAAATGTTGATAAATTTTCTATCCTAGTGGTATTATTAGGGAAGTCATTTGGGAAAACCTACTGAGTTTTAGTACTCAACCCTACTTTGGAACTTTAGTGATTTTCTAGATATCGTGTATTTAAATACAGGAAAAGGCAAAATATCACACATCTTTAGTATTTATTCATGATACTTGGGATATTTGGTGGAGTTGGAGCTTATATCATGTGGAGCTTTAGAGTAATATGGTTGTCTTTGAGTTTTAATGGGTTTTCTTCCATTGTGGTACTCTTTGGTTGGTTTCGATATAAATAAAATGTTTGAGTTGTCTTTAATTTTATCATGCATCACGTGGTGTTTTATTTGGTTATGTTTTGTTCATTGGTTGTTTATATTCAAATTAAAAATATCCCCCATGTATTTTGAAGCCATTTGGGATTTATTTCTAGCCTTTGGCATATTTGGAATGTCTCTTAAGGCCTAGTAATATCTCACTGCCATCTCAATACAATGAGAAGGGGATAGATGTTAGATGAGGGATAAAACTAAACATAAGAATACATCTCTAAATTTTGTTAAAGTATTGAGTAATTGGTTTCCAAGAAAATACATCCCTATCTGGATAATACAAGTGGATGTGGATCTAGCACAGATATAACTTAGGTTAAAACTTGAAAACACCACATTGAGCTAGACTTTATTGAGAACTGGTGCCCGAAAATGGGCCCTACTGCACACCTGGTTTGATACTATCAGAGGATATGCTTTGGTAATTCACAACCTCATTAAAAAATATTATTAATGGAACATGAATTACAGTAAGAATATATTATAGTTAATGCATAATGGATAACTTATATTAAATCCTAGAAACTCACAATTCAATGAAATACATTTCATTTATAAGTCACTCCTTTAATGTTATTGGATTCCCATTTATTTGATTAATAGTTTAAAATCACTCATCCCTTAATTTCCATTTATTCTAATCAATGGATGGAAATAGGACGAATTTAGTCAACACCCAATGTGATGGGAAATATGATGACTTCCCAAAAGAGATTACTAACATGTTGATAACTCAAGTAAGACATATTGTGATTATGATAAACCAACCATCAAAAATCACAATTAATAATTAGAACATAGTTGAACATCCAAAGAAATAAAATATGAATATGATGATGTATCAAGAAAGTTCATTTAATAAAGTTGATAAATTAAAGAAGATTAAATATCCTACATGTCGAAAATGTGGAAAGAGACACGAAGGGAAATTCTATAAAGAAACTTGAATGTGTTTTATGTGTGGAAAAAATAGGGCACAAAGTATCTAGTTTCCCTATTAAAAAATTAAAGAGTGTAATGGAAGGGAATAATTTATATCCAATATCACCCTTTTATTGTTAAATATCTTATGTGTGGATAATATGGGAATTATCTAAGTTAATTCCATAATCTAAGGGTTAATCCATATACTAAGAACCTATGATTTGGAAATCATTGAAGTGTAAGGATTTATATATTAGTATTTAAAAATTTTATTGTAGTATTAGTTTATAAAAGACATTATAGATATAAGAATCATGAAACATCTAAGGATTTACCCAAATTATTTTTTATCTAAGTATTTGAAATATATGTTTAATAGTACAAATAACCTTTAAAAGCGATTTTGTGGTAAAGTGTTATTTTAGAATACACATGATTGGAGGGTTGATAACCCTTAATATGTGTTTCATGTGGGGATAAAACTAAAGAGTATTGGGATGATATTTCTAAGACTAATCTTATGTTTAAAATCATTGATAATACTTTTTAAGATTTATGTGATTGAAGTTTAGTTTGATATTTTGAGAAATATATTATAGGATCAAGTATTTTTTATTTTGAGGTGATTAATGATATTTCAAGAGATGTTTTTCTGGTTAAGGTATATATACCCATTAGGATTATTTGATAATAATTATATTATGTTTTTATAGTTGTAAGTTTAAGGATTTGAGACAACCTTTGAGGTTAAAACATTCTTTAATGTTGATATTATTATTGTTATATATGGGTAACTATTTAAATAATGATCTATGTTAAACCTTTGAAATTTTTATTGAATTTTGAAGATTAATGTATTAAGGTTTGTTAATTTCCACTATTATATTACTTTATCCTAACCATTTAGATTTAGTAATGATATGATAAATATCTTATTATTCTTTGGTGTATTATGTGATCCGTTATAAGTTTATTATAGAGCTTCAGGCCTAAAAAAATTAATCTTGTGTTTATATAGTTTGAAGAAAAAGAAGATATTATAGTGAAAATTAATTATACTTGTCAGGAAATTATATTTCATTATGTTCCTAGTTTATATGATAAAGAAATTGCTTAACTCTAGGAAAATAATCTTGAATAAAAAATGTTTTAATATTATGATCACTTCTGATGAATTGATGGTCATTTTATCCATCATAGATTAATTGTTTTGTGGTCATTGAATTTCTCTAGACCAATTTCTATATCACTCTCAATTAGTTATTTGGTGTTAGTTTTATCTTCCATGTATATTTTTTTACTTCCCACTAATGTTCTCCTACTTGGAAACCTAGTTATGTGATGACCTTCATACTTCCCTTTAGATTCTTTCAAGAGGATATTTTATTAACCCTTTTTACAATGTGGGTTTTAAATAAGGGTATTTTCAATTATTTATTATCGAGTTCAAGATTAAATCTTGTGGTCATAATTTATTAAAGGGGGTATAATTTAATGCCCTGAGTTTTTTTAAAAGATAAAACTATGTTCAATAGCGTATCCGATATGAAACACTGAACCCAAAAAATCAATCATTATTTAACTATGAACCTTTTAACCTTTATATTAAATTTATAGATATAATTAGTATAAACTAAATTATGAAATATTTATATGCCCTAAATATATTTATAAATACTTCTTAAATAATTAATCAATTTTTAGTAATGTCTTTTTGTTCTCCAAAAGATGTTTTCTTCAAAAACGTTTTGTATTTATTCTTATGAAAAAATATTATAAAAATTTTCTAGAAAAATTAGAAAATTTATTTTGTAAAACAAAATACATTTTTATATCAACATATCAAAATTAACTTAGGGTGAAAATTTTATATTTTTCAGAAAATATTGATTTTTAGTGAATAGTAAAAAATAACATTTTTATGTAAAATTATCATTTATTTTGAAAAATTAATTAATTTAAAATTAAAATTATTATTTTAATTTTATTTTAAGGTAAAATAAGTATTATTTAGTTATATTTAATTCAATTAATTACATTTAAATCATCTTTATACCATATTTTATTGTAAGTTTATTTTTAGGAATAAAACACAGTTTTATGAAAACTCTTTTAAAATGCATAATGATTATCCATTATAATCAATTAAAATAAAACCTAATTAGAAATTATTTAAATTAAAATTTGAGATTATATATCTATATTTATGAATTTAAATCCATATAATTAATATTATTATATATAGAGTTAAAGAAAAATCAACTTTTCCTAAAAAAATACATTTTTTTAGAAAACCGCTTTCCATTATGCTTGTGGATTTTATTTTAAATTAAATTATTCCACCTATATGAATTGATTTTAATAAAATGGATTCAATATTTTTAATAATAATAATTAATATTAGGTAATAAGGTCAAATTAGTTTTTGGAAAATATGAATAGTAACTTTAGTAAATATTTATTACCATAGTAAAAAGAAAATAGGTTAATTAAGGGTAAAAATAATTTAAAAAATAATAGAAACAAAGTAACCCTAATATTATGATATTTATATTTACCTTTAATTGAAACAATTATTATAATTATTCCTTATTGTTTTTACTTTATAAATTATTGAGTAATCAGTTTGATAAAAAATATATTTCGATACGAGAAAACACAAATTATATTTTTGGGTAATATGAAATTTCAATTAAGAAATTACTTGTGATTAATTAATGTATTTTTTAAATAAATTATATTATAACAAAATATTATTATCAAATTATTTTTGTTAAATGTAAATGATAATATATTTTTTTTGATGTAAAATGTAAATTCTATAATGGTTCAAAAACTGTTATTGTCAAAAAACTAAGCATTTCTCAATAAATGTAAATTATATTTTAAAATTAAAGATTCATATACTTAAAAAATTATTTTGAAAAAATAAATATTTTTTTTGGAATCATAATGTTGAAATTATCCAATGGTGAATGTTTCATAATTTTCTAAGACAATCAAAATTTCAGGAAAATATTAAGTATGATATAAATATATGGCATGTATTGTGACATAATAATGACCAAAAAACGATGTAATTAATTCTATAAAGGATATACACAACCAAATATATATTTCCATTTAAAATAATGTGATTTTAAGTTTATTTTAATAATTTTATAAAGCCTTTATGAATCCTCCAAAACCTATAATATATTTTATGGTTATAAAATCATTTCTTTAAAGGAATATCTTACTGCCACATCATAAAGAGTATTATTTTAATAAGTTTAGATAATTAACTTATAAAATAATAAAAACCTACCCTATTTTATAGAAACAATGTACAAAAACCATGGGAAGGTTGTGGTTTTGATTATATTTTTGTATAAAGTCCAAAACCTAGGTTTGAGAAATAATAAAGAACTTTGCTCTCTTTTCCTATATAAACCTACCCAATATACCATTTATATTCACTAAAAAACCATATATATTTTCCTCACTCTTCTCCCCCTATTTAGAGTCCTCCCAAGGTGTCCCCAAAATCTTAAGAAGCTCCTCCGAAGCTTTTGGAATCACCCTCTCAAGGTAAGGGATTTCTCTCTTCTCATTTCCATTCAATCACCTTATCTGTAATTAACCTTTTCAATCTCAATTGGTTATAATTTAATGTATTTATAATGACCCCTATACTATCCAATTAATTATCTAATAAGTATATACCATTTATCCCCTTTTATTATAGTATCTACCTAAGTCATTGCCATGCTGAAATTTAGTAAGGGATATTCCTCTCTCCTTTTTATTCAAGAATCTGATTTATGTTATGAATCTTAATTTAAGTTTTTTCATGTTGGTATATGTTATTAAATATACAAATTAATTTACATTTTATTTATAAATGATTATAGACCCTTTTCACTCTCATTAATTCATCCTATGGACCTTTATGTACACCCGTTACCATGCTGAAATTTAGTAAGAGATCCTATCATTTTCCTCTTTATTCAAGTATCCTCATTATCTTATGCCTTTTATCTAAAATTAATAATGTTGGAATATATTATACACACCTCCCTTACATTAAATTTTATGTCTATATTATGAGATACCCCTTTCACTCTTATTAATCCTTCCTATGAACATTTATTTTCTCCCATTATGCTATCGAAATTTCACAATGATTTTCCATGACAACCAATTGTGTAGTGAATATCCATACCAATTTCCAATCAAGGTTGTTCAACTTTATTCACTTATAATTATTTTATTGGTGAATTACATGTATTTATTCCACACTCCTTGATTTTGAAATAATTTTTTTATAAATTATTCCATGTTGTGTGATCTATGTGGCACACTTATGCATGTGAATGAAATGAAAGTGATGGGTGTGCTTGGAATTATATAGAATTCCAATGAATTGGGTTATGATTTAGTCTCATGAGACATCATGTAAGTTATTAGTGACTTAACCTAATCCATCACAAGAATTTTTTCATCATTTTGTATTGGCGATTATCCTTGAAATATCTTTATGATTCCATGTTTAAAGTTGTTTCAACATTTCCTATGTTACCTTTATATTATCATGCTATATCATGACTCATTTTTCATATTTATGATTATAACTCCTTTTATGTATTATTTATATTCCTATTGTCTAACATGTAATAATTTATTCATGTTATTCCATATTTATTCCTTTACCGAGCTTTATAGCTCACCCCTTTTTATTATATGTCCTCTGGTTATCACATAGAGTTTTAAGTAGGATAGAATAATATGGGCATGTTAAAGATGTTTTAAAAAATGGCGATTTATTACCTATTTTAAGTTGTTATGTAATGTACCTAATTACCAAAGAAACTAGAATTCTCAAAATTCTAGGTTGTATTATGTGTAATATTATATAAGAAATCATTAATTAAATTGAAATAAATATAGGGGTTATCATAGAGAACATGAGGATTCAAAGGCTGAGAATCAAGGAGGTTATCATGGATGTATCTTGATATGGTATTCATGATTTTATTTATCAATAATTATACCGAATAGGATGGAAAAAGAATTATTCATATTTGAAGTTTTATAAATAATGGGTTTTCATATTCTAAAATATGAGAATTAATATCTATGAATATGAAGGATATATAAAAAATGCATAAGGAGAAGAAAAAGTTATTGAAAAATAATAGAAATGAGATGGAAAGAAGATAACTCGATACAATATTGAAGAAGAAGAAAACTCTCTATGTATTAAAAAAGAAGAAATTTGGTGTGCATACAGTGCTTTTGAATATATCCTGTTGGTATCAAGTCATTTGAGTTTCATTTTACCGACATGAATACCAAGACTATTATAAGGATGAAATATAAAGGCCTAATTTTTTATTAATGGATATTGATGATGGAACAATAGTGGATATGAGTTAGTTTACCAAAAGATATATACTAGGTACAACTTGGAGTCAACCCATAAAAAAGTACTTCATTGGAAGATAAACCAAGAGGGATCTCCTGTGAGTTCAACAAAAGGGTGAAAAATACACTGATAGAGCCAGTTGAGGTGATTAGAAACCTTGATCAAATGAAGGGTTCTTCTATAAAACTCAGAGAAGGTGAATTTCATCCCATGAAGATAGGATATCGGTGATGACCAAAAGGACTGGCTAGGTTCTACTATTTAATTAGGTTGTAATCACTCTATGTGGTGTATCTATCATTATAATCATTCTCTCAATTCCTTTGATTAATGTAAAGCATCATTCCCTCATGAATTAGGATATAAGTTTAAACCATGTAAAAATTATTGTTCTTCTTCTATTTGTTTTTTTTTCAATTTATTCTTTCGAAAGTTTGTGTCTATGCTCATTTTGGAGGGTTTACATTTTTGTTTAGTGACTTGGGTGTGCTGGAATTATACATTTTGGGTGTCTTATAATGTGGGTTTATCCCAAAGCTTATGTTTCTACCTAGTGAAGTTTAGGTGGGTATATTATTTTGTGGTTTTATCAGATGACAATGATAGACCCAATAAGTGGTATCAGATCTTAAGGTTGGATTGTTTCTAGATGGACAGGCCTTGACTAAGGTGAGTCATATCTTAGTTCAACAGAAATACCCTACACTAGATATTGTAGGAGAATATTGGTAAGTAGTTTCCAATATCTCTCTTAATGTTTTTCAAAATTAGATGGAGTTTACAATTTATGGAGGGATGGAATTTAATTAGAATAAGGTTTGGGTGGAGAACTTTGACAAAATAGATATTGGGTTCTGGAAAATATAGATGGAGGATTGTTTACTACCAAAGGAACTGTATCTTCCATTGACCAGATCTATGTTAAAAGTGATGAAAGTGAAATAATGGATAAGGATGAATAAGAAATCAATTAATTTGATGAAAACTTCACTTTACCAAAATGTGGTATTCAACATCCATGAAGTGAAAATATCATCAGGACTCATGAAAACCCTAACCGATATAAATTATAATCCTAAGGCGACAAACAAGGGTTTATTTATAAGAAGTCTATTTGGTAAGAGAATTTCATAAGTATGGTCTATTACCAATCATATAAATGACATTAATATTATTAGAATTAATTTGGAGCCAATAATGGTAAACATTAGAGACTCAGTTTGGGTTCTTTTTTACTCTCTTCTCTCCTTGAATCATGAGATATGATGGTAACTGTTGTGAGTAATTATAGGGTAAAAAGAGACTTAAAGTTCATGAACCTTCATGAACTGATTTCAAATAAAGTGATTCACCAGAAGGAGATATATGAACCTACCAGAAAACCATACAATATATAAAAGAATAGGATATTCTAGTACTCAAAAAAGTTTTTATAAAGGGAAAGTAAAAAGTATTTGGAGAAAGTGTAGATCGACGAAAAGTGATCACTTATGTTGGAAGTATGGGAGAAAAGGCATCCTAAAAAAGGATTATAGTGAATGGTGGTAGAATAATACAAAATATGATTTCATGAGTGGGTCCAAAAATACTATGTTAGAAGATATTATTATCTTAATTATAAGTGATGCTAGATCACCTGAGCCATGAATAATAGACTTTGGGGATTCATTTCACTAAATTACTAAGAGATAAAGTATGAAGAATTATATTTATAAAAGGTTTGATAAATTACATCTAGTGAGTGAGAAAGCTCTCGATATAGTTAATACATGAGATGTTTCTATTTGAATATGGAATAAAAGCTTACTGACTTTTCAAGGAGTGAAACACATCTCAGGGTTAAGGAAAAACTTTATTTCCATTAGATAAATTGAAAACATAATTTTATGTATGATTTTTTCATATATAACATTCGAGTTTTCACATGGCTCGATAGTTATAGAAATAAGAGTGGAGGATAAAACATTGTACTACATCTATTCACTAAAATAAGTAATTCATACTGCTGTATTAACTTTAGTGAAGTTATGGCATGGCCAACTAGGACACCTTAGTGACAAATGGATGAAAATACTAGCAAATAATGTGTTTTTTGAGTATCAAAATCATATTTTACGGAACATGAAAATACCACATCTTTATAAAGCAGTAGAAGGTTTCATTCTGGATAGAAACAAAAAACCAAAGCACTAGATGTTTGAGTTGGTTTACATGGATGTTTGGGGGATGAATCTAGTGAATTTTCATAGAGGATTACTCTCTTATGTTATATTCATCGATGATTCCACATGAAAAATGTGGTTGAAATTTCTATGGAATAGGTATAAAGTGTTTAAAACATTCATTAGTTAGAGGTCCTTAGTGGATAAAGAATCTAGTCACAAATTTAAATACTTACAATCACACAATGATAGTGAGTTTAAAATCAAGGAGTTATAGAGATCTATAGGATGAATGGGATTAATTTTTATAAGATCATTCCATGTACTCTAGAACACAATGGAGTTTCATTGAGGATGAGCCAACCATTATTGGATAATAATAAGAGCATGAGGATTCACATGGGATTCACCAAATTATTTTGGCTGGAATCAGTGTACCATGTGGTATACTCAGTCAATCAGAGTCCATCATCTCTATTTGAGCAGAAAACTATAGAATCCTATTTGTTTAGAAGGTAGGTATATTTCAATCACCTCAAATTATTTGGTACACTCGCCTATGTCCAAGTTGATACCAAGTAATGAGACAAAATAGAGACGAAGTATCGAGCATGTTTCTTTGTTGGATATGGAGATGAAGCATTTGGATTTTGAATTAGGGATAAAAACATTGAAAAGGTCATAAAAAGTTGGTATGTGACATTCAATGAAGAGATAATGTGGAAATATTAGAATATACTTGGAAGTTCTGATGAGAAAAAAATATCATCAAATGTTGGAGGTCTAATGAATGGATTCCTTGATGTTATTGATGTTTTTGAAGATTTACTATGAATTCAAGTACTGAAAACAACAAAAACCAATTAGAGGAGGTCATGAATATAGGTCAAGTTCTAATGGTGTTTCCAAGCCCTAAAGTTTAATAAAGTTTAGGGATAATAGAAGCTCAAAAACTAAAAGTTATAACTCTAAAAGATATAGTACTAGAAGGAGATCACGACATGGACAACCGTGGATATCTACTAGGGTGAGGTTCCTTGTGAAAAGTCATAAAATTAGTTTTCAAAATCTACTTATAATAAATTATTTAGAGCCTAAATACCCAAAATAGGAAATTATTTTAAAGGATTTTAAATAGTGGTAGTTCTCTATGAGGGATGAATTTGATTACCTCCATGTATTTAGAATATGAGAGTTGATGAGAAGAATAGATGGGAAGACGGTTCTTCAAAACAAATGGGATTATATGATTAAGGAATAAGTAGATGGTAAGTGGACGTATGAAGAAAAGTTATCCATTTAAGTATTTCAATAGATAAAAGGAGTGGATTTTTCAGAAATTTTCTCTTTGGTAGTCAAACACAAGACTATTTAGTCTGTGTTAAGTATGGTTGCTTTTGAAGGAATTAATCTTGAGTAATTGGATGTGAAGACAAAATTTATTCCTGGGGACTTATATAAAGGAATTTATATAGATCATCCAATCAGTTTCATGGATCATCAGAATCATGGCCTCACCTGAAAACTCAACTAGAGACTTTACAATTTGAAGAAATCACTGAGACACTGGAACCTAACGTTTGAATACTTAATGATTTAGCTTAATTTCATTTAGAAAAATTCTGGTCATTTATATTACCAGAAAGTTCTATATGATTCAGTTTCATTATCCCAATTCTCAACATTTATGACATGATTCTTGCAAGTTTATTACATGAATGAATCAATAAGATGAAAGATGAGTTGTCTAGAAGATTCTAGATAAAGGATCTTGGTCTGGATAAATGGATTTTGGAGATGAGAATTATTAAGGACCTAAGTTATTTTATTTTATACTTAACATGACTGATTAAATTCAAAAGGTGGTGGTGTGCTTCGATAAAAGTGATTCAAAATTGATGACCACATCCCTAGTTAGACACTTTAACCTTAGTAAGGATAAGTGACCATGGAAAAAATCCAAGGACGAGTATATAAGGAAGCTTATATATGAATTACCTATAATAATTTTGATGTATTCTATGATTTTTATTCATATAGACATTATAAAAGTAGTGGGAATTGTTTGAAGGTTTATGTGAAACATAGAAAGTGAGCATTGAGAGGCCATGCGGTGGATTATCTAGTACATAAAGAGTTCTAAAATATTAGCACTTTACTTTAGAACATATGATCTATTATAAGGTTTTTTAGACTCAGACCTTAGTGGATATTCAGATACATAGAAGTGAACATTTGGATATGTGTTTACTTTTGGATGAATGAAAGTAAATTGAATGTTTGAATTTAAACTAGTAGTATCACTCTTGAAATCAAAAGTGGAGTAGGTCTCATTGATGTCATAAGATAAGGCATTAGTTCAAACAAAAGGTTAGTTAGAAGATCTCATAATAAGTCCAGAATCTAGAATAATATTTTTTGATAGAGCATGATTCCCTTCACTAGAAATCCTATGTTTCATTCCCATCTGAATAATATTCAGTTGAAGTACCAATTTACCTGGAAGCTATTAGAGTATAGAGTTTTGGAATTGTGGAAGATTAGAGGTACTTGTAATCTTGTAGACTTGTTGAAAAAGGTTGTTGCTTGAGGTATAATGAGGTAGTGTTGCACCTCAGTAGGGCAGGTATGATCAAAATAATGACGGGGAACCATGTACATACTTAAGAAAGATTTAAAAGTGAAGGAGGATGTATATGTGTAACCTGATAGAGGTGTTATTTGAAAATCCTTAAAATAAATCTCAAGTGGGAGATTA
The DNA here is from genome assembly GCA_963277665.1 of Viscum album. Classification (NCBI taxonomy): domain Eukaryota; kingdom Viridiplantae; phylum Streptophyta; class Magnoliopsida; order Santalales; family Viscaceae; genus Viscum; species Viscum album. The sequence goes on from OY728157.1 coordinate 871,138,300, forward strand.
TTGGGATCAAGTTGTGTAAGTTTCATTTTCTAGAAAAGAAAACCAAGGCCAATGAAAGGAAGAAATATAGAGGCTTAATTTATAATTACTAGATATTGGTGATGGATCAATAACTATTGGGAGCCATTTTACCAGAATATGCAGACTGAGTGCAACTAGGATTCAAACCATTAATAGTTACTTTACGAAAAGGTGAATTAGGAGAGATATCCTATAATTTCACCAGAAGGGTGAATAATCTACTAGTAGATCTAGTTGAGGTGATGGATGAATTTGACTTAATAGAGGGATATTTTATGAAACTCAAAGTAGGTGGAATTCATCCCATGAATATATAATGGTAGTGGTGACTAGAATAAAAAAATGGGTTCTAGTATTTAAGTAAGGTGTAATCACTTTATATGATGTATCCATAATTTTAATCACTCTTCTGATTCCTTTGATTAAAGTAAAGTAGTACGCCACTATGAATTTGGATGAAAATGTAAACCATGTAAAACTTTTTTTCTTCTTCATTTGGTTTTTCTTTTTCAATCATTCCTTTCAATAGTTTTTTGTGCTTATTTTAGTGGTTTTACATTGTGGTGTGGTGATTTGGGTTTTCTTGTCTTCTAAGTTTCAAGTGTCATTGCATGGGGGTTCATTTCGAAACTCATGTTTCTACCTAGTAAAGTTCTAGTGGATATATTATTTGATTGGTTTATTGGATCATAGACCTAGAACTAAAAATTATATTAGTAAAAGTCCTATAAGTGGAAAAATAATTTCTCATATAAGGATGCTATGAAATCTCTTATTAATATGAAGATTTTTTCCCTGTGTTGGAGGATTACTTTTATCAACTAGTGGGAACCAGTTTAAACATTATAATGAGAAAACTTGTTGGGAAATAATTTTTGAGTTTAAGATGATTTATTATTAAACCACTTGTAATTATATTTGACATTAATATAGAATATGTAACTTAGAATAAAATCAATCATAGTAAGGACTTAGTTACCCACTTTGGGGGAAAACCTTGTAAAAATATTCTGTGACTTGTATTGTGTTTATTTATGTTGCATTTGGGTAATACTAAGAAATAATATTTGAGTGAATCAAACTCTAAAAATTCACAAAGGTTTATTTTAATAAAATAAATTATAAAATAAGTACCACTGATTCAACCATCCCTTCTCAATGATACAACCCATTATTAGGAACTTCAATTCATATTTGAGTAGCCAAGTTTCCTTCATAAGATTCATATTCTATTGGCGATAGAGAATTAAGATTCTATTAAAATTAGAGGTATTCAAACCTTAAATGGAAAAAATTATCATGGATGGAAGAATATAAGGATTCTTTATCTTCTTTCAGTGAACAAAAAATTCATAGATGCTGCTACTATGGAATTATAAAACATTGATAAAGATGATCCCATGTCTTTTTTTTTGAAAATAGAAACCTGGAGGTAGATAGAAAGATAAGAAATTCTATTCTTATGTCATTTTCAGATAAAGTGTACAAAAATGTAATGTGACTTTGAACAAAAAAATAGATTTTATATAAATTGGAAAAAACTTATAAAGGGAATTTGAAGGTTAAAGAAGAAAAGATACAAATACGGAGAAGAAAAATTGAATATGTGAGGATAAATGATGATGAAACCATTGATGATTAATTCAAAAGACTTAATGAAATATTTAATAACATTAAAGGTTATAAATAAAAATTATAAGACTCAAATATTGTTAAAAAGTTAATATTGAACTTTCAAGACATGTTTGATCCTAAAATTTCTATATTAGTAGACAAAGATGATTTATATCTTAATGAATTGTATAATATTATTATTGATTTTTAGATTAGAAAATATATAAAATTTAAGAATAAAATAAAGGAATAAATGCATTTTTAATCCATGGGAAAAATCAAACTTAAGTAATAATAAGATAATACATCAAGCGATTTTGAAGATAAAGACGAAATGGATGAAGATCATAAGATAATTATGGTTCCTATCTCAAGGAACTTCATAAAATAATGCGGAAAATTATTCATTAAAAACCACATGACTGCCCACTTTTTAGGAGGAATGGAAAAAATCCCTTAGTGTGAATCACCTTCTCACCTCCCCAACATCACTTGCTTTCCACACAGAATAACCATGGGCCTTTACTTCCAATCAGTGGAGGGCTTACCTAGTGCTGCCCCATTTCCATGTTGAGTGATGTAGAAACTATTTATCATATACCAGGTACACCATGCATCAATTATTTGAACCATAAATACCAAATCAAGTGTTCTATAGACTTATATACTACTCTAAGACAACCACCCTCATTGTTAGTAGTCTTTTACGTGACTCGGATACTTACACCCTTGCGATTTACTACTCAATATATGGGACCCTCACACATGGAAACTAAGACACAATACCCCATGACCACTCATTACAAACCACACAGCTCTGAGGGGTCACCCTCATAACTTCTGTCTCAATTTATGAGACCCTCTCACATGTAAATCGAGTGATAATACCCCGTGACTGCTTACTTCACACAACACAGCTCCGAGATTCTCACCCTCATGGTTGCCTACTCAATCTAAAAGACCCTCACATATGGAAATCAAGTGAAAATACACCATGATCACAAACTATACACTGTGTGACTCCAAGATTGTCACCCTCATGACTAAATTCTCAATCGATGTTACCTTCACGTGTGGAAATCGAGTGACAATACCCCATAAATGCCTACTACACAATGTGTGACAAAAAAAAAAATCTGGGAATCAATTTCCTCAGCCTTAATTATAAATACCCTAGTTTTTATTTAGAAGAGGAGAGGAGTAAAAGGAATAAGTGACAAATAGATAAAATATTTCTTGGAGAATCCCTTAAGTAGTCCTCAAAACCTAAAAAATCCCACTTTAAATCCCCTCCTTCCTCCCAGTGCATTGATCAAGATTGATCCACCACCCACTTAGTGCACCGATCAGGTCATACCCTATGGCTCACCTTCCATGTGGAATGGACCTCATGTCCCACCTACCACATGATATGGACTTCACCATGTATATAATCCATGTTATATCCCTCACCATGCATATACCACATGATATATATTTCATTTCCTCTTAATCATGTGGTATAGCCAGCATTAGGGTATCTAAGACCCTATTTCCATCGGTGATTTCACACCATGAAATCTGCTATCTTATAGAATAATTTATTTAATAAAATCTTAAAAAGAAAAAATAAATTCCTCCTTTGAAGTCACAAAATGCATAGAATCATTGTATTAACACCAATGTACTCCTCCTTTGATCTTTCATTCCCTTGATAAAATGTGTTGGTTGTGTGTCTCCCCTAATAGATAGGGTCCCTGGGGGTCTTTTAATCCCATGTTCACTTGATAATGAGGGTCCTAATTTTAAATACATAAATGAAAATTCCATTATCACATGCAACAACATTTGGTTGACCTAGGTCCAAGCTCGATCAGACAGGGTTCCTGGTGTATTTTTGAGTTCACCCGAGGAGAGAGGCAATGAAAATTGTCATAAGCCCTATATCAAACCTTCCAATCCTATAACTGAGAATATGAATTCTGTATACTTCTTGAAATGTGTGGAATCTGTGCATTCTACTTTTCAGTTAAACCTATGCAGATGATATGTAATCCACGATGGTGGCACTATTAAGTGTGACCCCTTATAACCTTTTCTCCTCCACTACTTAGTGGGAATGGGAAACCTAATGCATAATTGCTAACATACATTCTAGGATACATGACTTTAAACTTCATAACAACACATTTTAGGCACAATATAATAAACTGCAGAACAATGACCTCAACATAAGACATTAAATTATAACCTTACGTTGTGTGAAAAACCTAGGATTCTCTATATGACCAGTGTGGGATGACTCATTCGATATACATAAGATGATTCCCCACAATTTATGGTCCTCTTACTTAGGTATGATCCCCATTCAAGTTTAATCATAAAATCTCATACAATTTTATTAATTATCCATTATCTATTGTATCGAGAGTGAATCATATGGGATCAAAGACCTGAGTTGATCATGCTATTGTAATAATTAAGAATGTCCCTAATTGGGATTCCCTCTTAGGTATAAGAACCAAAATGGTTCTTATTAGTGATGTCACCAAATAGACATGGATACTCACCCAGGGAAGACCCCATATGTATAGGATCCACTCAATCCTCTATTTTCACAATTTTAATGGCATAAAAATCACTATATCATGACATTAAACTGTGTGGACAATATCCTCAGTGCATGATGTTAAACTGTATGGTTTTTTCTGATCACACAAAATTAAACTATATCACTTGAAATATATTGTATTTGATTACAATTTTTATGGGATATATAGGATGACTACCTTTTTAACTCCCTAATATTTTTATGAAATATTTCTCTTTAAATAATTTCTTTATTTGATATCTTGCGGTGCACGTAAGAGAAAGGTTAGACAAACCGTGAAACATTATTAAAATATTATATGTCTGTTATCGTCTAGTAATTGGACTAGCGAGTATGAATATTAATAATTAAATTATAAAAAATATATGTTCTAAAAATTTATAAAATTAATTAATTACTTATCAAATGATTTCCATTAAAAATAATTTTTTTTTGAAAATAAAAGTGACGTTTTTTCTGAAAAATTATTTTTATGCATGAAATGTATTTTATATAAATATATTAAATTAATACATATTAGTAAATAATTTTAACTAAATTTTTATAATATTTACTTGATAATTTTTTTTAAACATTCAAAAAATATTTTTATAATCATAAGAGAATAATTAATCAAGTTTTATTCTCAAAAATGTATTTTTTATAGAAAATAGTTTTTATCACATTTTGCGCACTTACTTTAAGATTATTTACATAAATTTATAGGTATTTAATGAGATAAAAATAATTTAATATTTATAATCATGATGTTCAAATTTGGTAATTATACACATTTTATTTTTGGTCAATATGAATATTAACAGTGGTAAAATTTACCACCTTGATAAAAGGTAAATCTTGTTAATCTAGATTAAAATAGGTGATAAGACCATAATTTTTCATCCTAATTATTATTATATGAATTTAATTTTAAAATTAACAACTAATTTTTTAAATTGAGTTATTTAATGGATACTTGTCCATGAAAATTACTTATATATTATTAAAATCAAAGAAAGTTACAAAATGTCACTCTCTTTGTTTTTAATATCTCTTATACATCTAAATTGGTAAAAAAGTATGTTATTAATGAATATAAGTGTCTATTTTGATATTAGTAATATTAGTTTTAATATATAAAATTATTTTTAATTTTTAGTAATTATATAATGGCCTTAATTTCTTAAGCAACACTAATGCAATGTTTCTCTATTTTATAAAAAATATAATAAATGATTTTAAAAATATTAAAAGTGATATAATTTGAATTATTTAATGTTAAAAATGAATTTTATAGATCTATATAACATATTAGGTAGTGTAAATTAATTATATTCAAATTATCCCTTGTCTTTATGTATTTAAAGTTAAATTAAATAAATAGTATCAAAAGTGACAATAATGATATTTTATCAAAAAAATAGTTTATTAAATTAGTTAAAAATTATAAAATGTTTAAATAAGACAAAAGTGATATTATATGGTCTAAAATTTTATAAAAGTTTCATTTATGATCCAATTTAAACCATATAAGTAAAAATTAAAACCTTTTAAAATTGAAATAGTTGTCACTGTAATTAAAATTAAATTAGGTTAACTTAGGTTTAATCTAAATGATAAGGCTTAAAATTACACCAAAACTTGTCTAAATTATATTTTTTATGGGATTAAAACATTATATCACATTATATTCAAACAAATTTCCATTTTGAAATGTTTATCTTTAGAATTAGTTTATTATAATTTAATATTTTGAGACAGTCCAAAAGTGCCCCTCAACTCAATTATAAAAGGACAACTTCCTCGCTTCGTTACACCAATTTTTTCCATATATCTCTACCATAATCTTCCAAATTATATTTTCCACTTCCATATCCAAATTTTATAGGTTTTTTATTCCCAAAATACCAATCCTAGTTCCCTTTAGAGGATATCTAAAGGAGTCATTTCAAAGAATAGTTAATCACCTTAACCGATCATTTTATTTTTATACTCTTCTTTAACTCATCTAAATATATTATATTTATAATAAAATAATAAATTAATTATACTAAATATTATTAAATGTTATTAATATTATTAAAACACCATAATACAACCTCTTTCCTGTCAAACAAGAAGTGTAAGTATCTCTCATGCGTATGTATAGCTTATCATCTCCATGTAGCAATACAATTCATTTTTCGTCACCATATTTTATGAATGGGTATTATGATGTTTTTAATGATTATATATGATATTTATTACATAATTATACTTATTTAATTATAATATCATTTATCCCTTCTTACCACCCAATCTTTTTGGAAACAATAATGTCGTTCGTGCATACATACGGACTATCATCTCCATGATGCAATATAATTAGTTATTCAATTATATTTCACATTGATGGTAATAAGGATTTATTTTATGAATATATATGATTTATATGATAAAATAATTATTTTATAAATATGAATTAATATTTACCTTTCTTTCATTTCATCAAACGAGAAATGAAAATAGCGTTCATGCGTATATATTGCCTACCATCTCCATGAATAATGTAATTCATTTTTATATCAAATTTTTATGAATGATTATAAATATTTATATAATGAATATATATTATGTTTATAATATGATAATAATTCTGGAAATTATGGGACCATGATCAATGTATAAGGACTATGACTGCCGAACCGAGACATGCTGGGAATACGAAGCAGTTATCACCTAGAACAATGATTTTAATAGCAATTTATTAATAAACGGGTGATAAGATGTTATAAAAAAAACATAAATAGGATGATATATATGAATATTATTATTTAATAAATTTATAATAAATCCATATTTATTATACATGAGTTTTGAACGTGAACAAGGAAAGGCGAGACCTGAGGTAATGGTTTATTTCACAATCTTATCATTTTTTCAGATTACTTATGTTTAAGTATTTAATGGGGAATATTTCTCATCCGTTAAAATATTTTCTAAATATATTTTCAATAAAGTTTTATTACTAATCTATTAAAATTTTATAAAATTATTTTTACACATGTTTTACTTTTTACAAAACAGTTTGAATGGAATCTTTTTATTATTTTCTAAACGAGGTATTTTGTGACTTTTCTAACAAAAATATGGAAGAAATTTTTTTTAACTTATATGACATGAGAATATTTTCTCACCATCATGATGCCTCAATTATTCTAATCTTCCTTTATAAGTTTTCAAGTTTATTTTTAATGAAAACTTTTTCCTTTATAAGTGAAAATATTAAAAGAAAGTGATTTCAAAATGGAAATGTTATTTTCCTCAAGAATTATTTCAAGGGATATTTCAAAATAATTTTTTATATAAGATGGAATAATTTTATGTTAAATAAAATTTAATGGGGATATTATCTAAGGATAAAATCCTCATTATTTCTTTGGAAGGTTTATGTTTATGATGAAAAATGGAATGTTTACGAAACCCATTTCTTTTCCACAGGTTATGCTATGATGAAATGTTTATGAAACCAATTTATTCTCATGGGTTCTAATATGATGAGTGATTTATGATCCTATGGTTCACATACATATGGTTTTCATTATGTGATGGGTGGTACCTATATTTGTCTCTAATTCATTGGATAAATTATTATATCTCATGGGATAGTTATGGGAAACAAGTCAATGCACTTGATCTGTTATGGGAATCAAGTCAATGTTCTTGATCTATTATAGGAAAAATGTTTATGTGCTTGATCCAATATAGGAAATAGGTGTTGATTCCTGATATTATGGTCGTGTTAATTAACCTTAATTTATGAAATGGTTTCTATAATTATGATTATTCTACACACATTTATGACATGAAATTATATTTCACGATTGAGATATGATAAATTCTCTTTCTTATGATTAATGTATTTTGAAATATTAATGTTTTATGCCATAAATAATTTTTATGATCTTTTTCAAATTGGGTATGAAAATTATAAGTTATGGTCTGGATATTATAACATTATTCTTATCTAATTATTTTATATGATCATCAATTGATAACTCCCATGTTTAACCTTTCTGAGAATCTAAGCTCACCTTTTTCTTATGTTTCTTTCCCCAGATTATAAAGAAAGTTTTTAGTAGGGTATTCATATGAAGAGTACTATGTGGGAAGATATTTATGGGATATATTGAAGATCTTTTATAAAATAAGAATATTGTGTATATAATCTGCAAATACTCTAAACCTTTATAGTTTTGGCATGGATCAAATTGTTATATATTGAATATTTATCTAAATAGATGTAATATTTTTTTATAAAAATTTCAAGCTATTATAGTTGGTATCAAAGAAGGGTTTAATAAATCTTTTGAGATTAGGGTTAGAAAAAATTTATCAAAACCCAGGGGATAAGTCTAATTATAGGATAAAGTACTAAAGTTTCGATAATAATAATGAATGGCCTAGTTTAAACCTAAGGTTTCATAAAAGAATGTGTTGGAATTTATACATTATATAAATGATTTATCAGAATTATGTGTTTTAAACTATAATTATTATTTCTCACACTACGATTTTTAGTTTTATTTAATGGATAAAACTTAAAAAGGAATTATTATAATGATGAATGTGAAAGATAATGAAATGATTTTCCACTTGAGAAACCAAATTTTATGGGAGTTAGAATATGGAATCTTGTTTATATGCTCACATAACTTTCTCTAGATCTGAATCATGTCAAGTTTCCAAATGATCAAATGAGGGAATAATATATTATTTAATATTTCACGAGGAAACATCCAATTTCTTTTAGTGGATCTTATGATATACTATTGGTTGAGTGATAGATCAAAACCATTGAAAAAATATTTTATATTCTTCAATGTTTGGGAAATGAAAAAGTTTTCATACCTGTTTATCATATAGAAGGAAAGGAAGATCAATGGTGGAATATTATCAAGAATACACGGTAATATAAATAAATTGAATCCATGGAATGAGATTATTTTAAGAAGATGTTATTTAGTAATTACTTTCTTTGTATTCTATGTAAAAATATATAGAAGGATTTTTTTAAGTTGAATAAAAATAATGATGATTCTATTGATACCTATGAGGAAAATTTTACAAGGCTTTTAGGGTATTCTTATGGCTGAACTATCAGCCCTGAAATTACAATTGATCGATTCTTTGATGTCCTAAAACCAAATACTCAAAATTTCTTATCTATAAGATACTTTAGTAGATATGAAGAAATCACTCAATGTGTACTAAAATATGAAATGGAAATTATAGATTCCCACTATTCCCATGGTTTTGATAAGAAAATAAAATTGAGCCTCATGAAAACTTGAATAAATCACATGGTGGAAAGAAATTTCAGCCATATAAATGATAAAAATCTAGGAAAAAACATCATGGGAAGTTTTTGAATGAAACTCATAATATCTTTAAATGTGGAAAAGAGGGTCATAAAGCCCATCAATGTCAAAAGGTGATGAATTGGATGGTTAATTCAATAAAGGAAAATAATACACTAACTAATGCACCACCCATGCTCCAATGGTTTAAATGCAAAGAGTATGGGCATCATGACAACTAGTTCATGAATCCGAAGATTTTTTATGATCAGTGTCAACAACATATTAAGACCAAATACAAAAGGAAATATCATGTGATTGCAACTACCGAAGTGGGTTATGAGAATGACATGCTGAAAGGTACACTTATCATCCACTCTAGAATATCTAATGTATTATTTTATTATATACCCACACACTAGTTTATTTATAAATAATTTTATAAGGGTATATCCATATCATCTCAAAAATTATATGTTGATTTAGCTGTGAAAACTCTTCATGGAAAAACAGTCGCATATCAAGTCTATAGTTCTTCTCCGATTGAAGTTTGTGGGAAAGTGATTCCTATAGATCTCATGCTTATAACTTTAGATAAATTTGATGTGATTATTGGAATGGATTGGATTTATCTATGTAGATCCCATATCATTTTCTGAGGAAGGGAAGTTACATTTCATATTCTGAATGAACCTATGATCATTTATCGATACATGGATGAATATTAACATCAAATGGAAATTGCTTCCATATTTAGAGTCTTAACTCCTATAAATGAGGGTTATATATATTATATGGTTGGGGATAAAATCAACATTAAGGATACACCTATTTTATGAGAGGTTGTTTATGTCTTTTTAGAAGAATTTTTAGGTCTTTCACAAAATCGTGAAGTTTAGATTTCAATAGAAATCATCCCCGATGCTATGATTATTTAAAATAATCCTTATAAAATAACCCCAAATGAGTTTTAAAAATTGAATAAGAAACTCCAAGATAATATTTAAAAGAGATTCATTTGGTCAAGTGTGTCACCTTGGGGGTCACCTATTCTGTTTATTAAGAATAAAGATGGATCAATGCAACTCTGCATTGATTTTTGCGAACTTAACAAGATCAATATCCATAAAAGTACCATATTCCCTATATTGATGAATTATTTGATAAAATATTCAGATCAAAATACTTTTCCAAGATTGATCTTCATCTCAAATATCATAAATTGTGGGTTAAGAATGAGGATATACCCAAGACAAAATTCCATACAAGGTATGAAAACTATGAATTTATATTGATTAATTTTTATCTTACTAATTACCCCAATATATTAATGGATTTAATAAATAAAGTCTTTAGATATTACCTTGATAGTTTATAGTAGTCTTTATAGATGATATTCTTGTATATTCAAAGAGTAAGGAAGATCATAAAGATCACTTGAGGATTGTGCTGAAGACTCTAAAGAAGGATAATATTTATTAAAAATTTACCAAGTGTAAATTTTGGATTTATAAAGTTTTATTTTTTGAATCATATAATATTAAGTGAGGGAATATCAGTAGATCCTTCAAAGATAAAAGTTATGGAGAAATTTCCTAGATTAACCACGGTGACTAAAATCCATATTTTTCTTGGGTTGGCTAGATATTGTTGATGTTTTTTGAAATATTTATCATGATTATCCACTCTAATCACCAAGTTGACTAAAAAAAGAGTTAAGTTCATACAAATGGAAGAATGTGATGAAAATTTCAAGGAGATGAAAGGAATATTGTTTAGTGCACCTATTATCACACTACTCTGTAGTAGAGGAAGGTTTGTGATCTACAGTGATTCATCAAGGAAGGGATTGAGATGTGTTCTCATAAAAATAATATGGTGATAGATTACGCCTCATGACAATTGATGGTCCGTGATAAAAATTATCCAACTCATGATTTGGATTTAACTGTAGAAATTTTTTCATTAAATATATGGAGGCATTATCTATACAAAGAAAGGTGTGACATATATACTGATCAAAAAAATTTAAAGTATATTTTAACTCAAAAAGATAAGAACATATTCCAAATAAGATGGTTGGAACAGGATTGAAGATGATTTAAGTTGAAAGGATCATCCTAGATTATATATGATAAGGATCACAAAAGATCCAATATTTATAGATTTAAAATGGATGAATCTGGAAATATTATAGGAAGGAGGGAAACATTATCTGGCTTAAATAAATGTTCAACTATCTATCCATGTCAAGATTAAAGAGGTGTTGAAGGAATATGTAGAGTTAGAAAATATGGTGATAAATATTCCTGTGATTAACCTTGATTGTGATGGAATAATAAGGTTCAATAACTGTGTATCTGTTACACCCATACCATATTTGAAGGAGTTATTGGATGAGGCTCATAGATCATTATTATATATTCATCTTGGAAGTACAAAGATGAATAAAGACCTGAAAGAGTGTTTCTAGTGGGATGGAATGAAGAAAGATACTCTAGAGTATGTTTCTTGATGCTTGATTTTTCAATAAGTTATGGCTAAGAGATAGTAGTCTAAGGGGATGTTACAACCATTAAATATAATTGGATGGAAATGTAAAAATATCACCATGGGTTTTGTCATTAGACTCCCTAAAATATCTAAAGGATATAATTCTATATGGGTTATATTTGATGTCCTTATGAAATTATAACAATTCATTTCTATTAGGGATGTTTTATCTCCTCATAAGTTTTCCAGAATATATATCAAGGAACTGGTAATATTGTATGGAGTAAAAGTTTCTATTATATTTGATCAGGATTAGAGGTTTACCTCAATGTTTTGGAGAAGTCTTCTGTAGGATCTATATATAGAGTTAAGTTTCAACACCGCTTATCATCCTTAGAAATATGGTATGTTTAAGAGAAACATTAAAACTCTAGAATAAATATTTATATATTTCTATATGTATTTGAAAGGTGATTGGGATCAATGCCTTCCTTTGGTAGAATTTTCTTACAATGATAACTTTCAACCTATCATTCAGATGGATCCTTATGTCTCCCTCTACGGTAATAAGTGAAAAACTCAAACATGATGGAATGAAGTTATAAAAAAAAGATTTTGGGACTTTATTTAGTTAACTAAATGACAGATAAGGTTATATCAATTAAATATAACATAAGAGTAGATTAGAATCTACAAAAAAGTTATCTAGAAAATTGTTGAAAATATCTAGGGTTTGAAGTGGGTGACAAGGTATTCCTACAAATATCATTATAGAAGAAATTGATGATATTTGGAAAGAAGGGAAAGATAAGACCTAGGTAAATTATTCCTTTAAAATTTATTGATTCTATCAAGATTATATATTATTAATTTACACTTACACCAAATATCTCTTAAGTTCATGATGTGTTCCATGTATCTCTCCTGAGAAAGTATATACCTAATCATTCATATATACTAAACTAAGAGGTCATACTATTGGAGAATGATTTTTCTTATGAAGAAAAATAAGTAGAGATTATAGATTATAGTGATAAAGTTATATGGAACAAGACCACTCACCTAGTAAAATTTTTATGGTGAGTCCAAAAAATTGAGGAAGCTACATGAGAACCTGATGATGTGATGAGGCAGAAGTATCATCATCTATTTGTATAAAATTGATGAATTTTGAAGGAAAAATTATTTTAAGGGGGGGGGGGGGTTGAATTTAACTCCTTGATACTTTTATGAAATATTTCTCTTTAAATAATTTGATTTACTCGATAGCTTGTGTTGCGAACAAGAGTGAGTTTAGACAAACCACAAAACATTATTAAAATATTATATATACATTATCACATAGCCATTGGATTAGAGGATATGAATAGTAATGAATAAATTATAAAAAATATAAAGTCTAAATATTTATAAAATTAATTCATTACTTATAAAATTATTATCATTAAAAATAAAATTTATTTAAAAATAAAAGTGATGTTTTTTTCTGAAAAATTGTTTTTATGTGTGTAATTTATTTTATATAAATATATTAAATTAATCCCCATTCTTGAATGTTTTTAAATAAATTTATATATCATTTAATTGATCAAATTTTTTAAACAATCATTAAATATTCTTTAAGCATAATATAATAATAAATCCATCTTTATGATTAAAAAATATTTTTTAAAAGCAGTTTTTGTCACATTTTTCCAACTTAATTTAAAATAATTTTATTCCATTTATAGGTATTTAATTATATAAAATTAATTTCATATTTATAATCAGGATGTTCATATTTGGTAATTAGTCCCCTTTTTTTGTCAATATGAATAGTAACCGTGGTAAAATTTATCTCCTCGGTAAAGGGTAAATCATGTTAATATGGATTAAAATAAGTTATAAGGCCATATTTTTTAATCTTAATTCTTATTGGATGAATTTAATTCTACCATTAATACCTAATTTTTAAAATAGAGTTATTTAATGAACACTTTTCCATGAAAATGACTTATATATTATTAAAATAAAAAAAGTTATAAAATGTCACTCTATTTTTATTATATATTATGTGCCCACATAGGTATTAGAATATGTTATTAATTAATATAACTTTATATTTTTATATTAATAATATTATTTTCAAGATAAAAATTTATTTTTAATTTTTAGTAATTATATAATGGCCTTAATTACTTAACCAACTTCAATGTAGTATTTCTCCATTTAATAAAAAATATAATAAATGTTTTTAAAAAGAGTAAAAGTGATAAAATTTGAATGAGTTAATGTGGCCCAAAAATCTTATAGATATATATTCAATACTATGAAGGTTTAAAATAATTATATTCTAATTCCACCTTGTATTTATGTATTTAAAGTTAAAATAAATAAATAGTGTCAAAACTGACAATAATGATATTTTATTAAATTATTTAAAAATAATAAAAATATTTAAACAAGAAAAATTGGATATTATATGGGATAAAATTCCATAAATTGGTCATTTATGATCAAATTGGAATCATATATGTAAAATTTACAACCTTCATATATTGAAAAATTTGTTATCACAGTTAAAATTAAAATAGTTTAACTAAGGGTTAATCAAAATGATAAGGTTTAGAATCACACCAAAACATTTATAAATTCTATTATTTTATGGTATTAAAACTATATATGACCATACATTATAATCCCTTTCCATTTTTAGGTATTTGGTTTGATAATTATTTTATTAAAATTTAATCTTTTGAGAGATTCCAAAAGTGACCCTCACCTCAATTATAAAAGGATACCTCCTACCTCACTTCATTACACAAATTTTATTTTTATGTATTGAAAATAATCAAATAAATTCCTTTATAAAATTCCCTATAAACATTATATAAGTTATTTTATTCCAAAAGACCAATCCTAGATCCCATTAGAGGATATCTAAAGGAGTCATTTTGAAGAAGAGGTAATCGCTTTAACCAATCATTTTATTTTTCTACTATTACTTACTTCCTCTAAATCTATAATATTTATCATAAAATAATAAATTAATTATCATAAATATTCTTAAATTTTATTATTATTATTATTAAAACACCATTATACACCCTCTTTCTCATCAAACAAGAAGCGAAAGTATCGCTCGAACGTACGTGCAGCTTACCGTCTCAACATAGCAATATGATTCATTTTTCATCACCATATTTAATGGATCAGTAGTATGATGGGTTTAATATTTATATATTATATTTATTACATAATTATAATTCTGTAATGATAATATCATGTCTTACTTCTTACCATCAAATATTTTTGGAAACAATAACATCGTTCGTGTGTACATATGAACTACCATCTCCGCAATACGATGTGATTAATTTTTCATTTATATTTCACATGGATGGTAATAAGGATGAATTTGATAAATATATATGATATATATGATATAATTATTATTATTTAGAAGGTAAATTATTATTTAATTTTTTTTGAATCTATTATTGAAAAAATCGAAACAACCTTCATATGTACGTACGACCTACCGTCTCCATGAATAGTGTAATCAATTTTTATATATATTTTTATGAATGATTATAAATATTTATATAATGAATATATATGATTTTTTTACCATTATTATCATTATTAAATTATGTGACTATGATAAAATTATAAGGACTGGGACTTTCGAACCGAAACATGCTTGGAAAATGAATCATTTATCACCAAGAATAGTGATTTTAATAAAAATAATTAATAAACGGGTGATAAGATGTTATAAATAAATCATAAATGGTTTTATATATATAAATATGTTTATTTAATACATATATACTAAATCTATATTTATTATATAAGAGTTTTGAATGTGAACAACTAAAGATGAGACTTGAGGTAAAGGCTCATTCCACAAGCTCATCATTATTCAAGATTGATTATGTTTATGTCTCCACTGGAGAATATTTCTCTTCCATGTCCATATTTTATAATTTTTTTCCAAAAGGTTATTTTTACTATTCTACTGAATTTTTTAAAATCATTTTTACCCATGTTTTACTTTTTAAAAAATGTTTTGAAATGAAACTTTTTATCATTTTCCAAATGAGGTAGTTTTTGACTTTTCCAACAAAAGTATAGAAGGAATGTTTTTTTTAACTTATATGGAATAAGAGAATTTTTCCAACATCATGAAACCTCAATTATTTGAATATTACTTTATAGGTTTACAAGTTTGTTTTCAATGAAATTTTTTTCTTTTATAAGTGTGTGGATTTAAAAAAAAGTTATTTCAAAATGGAAATGTTATTTTCCTCAATAATTATTCCAAAAGATATTTCAAAGTAATTTTCCATCTAAGATAAAATCCTTTGATGTTACATAAAATTTACTAGGGATATTATCTAAGGATACTATCTTTATTATTTCTCTATATGGTTTATTTTTATGGTGAAAAGATTAAATTTTTATGAAACCCCATTCTTTTCCATGGGTTATGATATGATTAAATATTTATGAAACCCATTTTTTTCATGGGCTGTAATATTTTGAATGATTTGTGATCCCATGGAAAAAATATATACAATTTTTATTATGTGATTGGTGGAGACTATATCTCCTTCCAATGCATTGGGTAAAGTATTATTTCTTATGATATATTTATGGTAAACAAGTCGATGTGCTGGATCCACTATGTGGAACATGTTTTTATGCCTGATATGATGGTCTTGGTTGTTAGCCTTGACTTATGAAATGGTTTCTATACTTATGATGATTCTACACACATTTATGACATGAAATTATGGTTCATGACTGAGTTATGATGAATTATAATTCTTAAGATTCATGTTTTTTAAATATTAATGTTTTATGCCTTAACTCATGTTTATGATCTTTTTCGGATTGGGTATGGAAATTTTAAGTTATGGTCAAGATATAATTAAATTATTCTTATATTATTCTTTTATATGATTTTAAATTTATATATCTTATGTTTACCCTTACTGAGAATCTAATATTACTCTTGTCTTATATTTCCTTTCCTTAGGTTATGAATAGAGTTTTTAGTAGGGTATGCCTATGAAGAGTACTATATGGGAATATATTTATGGGAGATGTTTATGATATTTCATAAAATAATAATACCATACATATAATCTCCAAATAATCTAAACATTTATAGCTCTATAATGGATCCAATTTTTATTCATTGAATATTCATAAAATAAATGTAATATTTGGGTATAAAAATATCAGGCTGTTATACCATTGAGGTTAAAACCCAACATCATAAATCTTTCATTATATCCTCATTAGGCCATGTTTCTAATGAGATTATCTACTCCCTTCCCCCTCCTTGATATCTTCCCATATATCTATATGTATCATTCATTAGGGCCATATTACCTATGGACCATCCTTTTATTGGGACATATTCCTGATGATATCACACCCCTATCTAAAGAACCATATCCATTCTAGGAGATAACTATATCTACCTCATATAGGTTATATTACCATTAAAACCATACTTATCCTAGTAGGTCCATATTTCTTACCAAACAAACTCATACATATTGAGTTTTATTCTCTCCAAGGTCAACCAAAAATGGGCTTCTCATGTGTATGTCCCACAAAAACTATTAAAATACATCTTTTATCCAGTCTTCTTTACTATACAATTTTAAACTTCATGGATTGGCCCTTGTCACATGGAATTTAAATGGTATAACATGCATCGTTAAGTGAAACCAAACTATGTGGGTTTTTATTACTTTTGAAAGGATATGTAGAAATACCTTTTCATGGGATCTATCTTAACACCACAAACATCTACCTCCTTCTTGGATGATGATAAAATCTAAAGCGACTAGCTGTGTGGCTTTAAACTATATCAACCTATAAAATAAGATCATTAAGTAATAATAAGATAAACATAGATAATCTATGATACATAAATATTGTGTCATCAATGGAGAACCTATAATACATATAAATATTCAAATCGATGTGATACCCATGATATATAAAAAAATTTACATTGATACATGCTAATAACTGATTTCCAACATGGGGGTAACTAGTCTCGTACTGGGATTTGGGAAGGATTCAAGAACATGAGTTAAATATATGAGAGAGTCCCATAGTAGGAAATAATTCTCCCTAATAGGGTACAATGATACCAACCTACCATCCTCTCAACAAAAGTGAGTTCCTAATCATCATTAGTAAGAAACTTAAGTAACTACTTACTTTTGGAAAGCAGGTCTATAGTGACATATCCTATCATGGATTCAAGATCCATTGGGTGTTTTTAGTTCCATGAATAAACCCCATTGTAAACCATCCAAAAAAATATTAGTGATCTAATGTAAATATTGTGAAACCACATTCAGACTCACAATCAAGCAGCAGACCACTCATGCCTCATGTTTTGGGTTGAAACAAGGACAAAGAGAAGTGAAAAGGAAAAATACCCCTATTTTTTTCAAATATGGTGGAGTTCAGAATTTTTTAAGTAATTTTCCAAATAATAAATATAGTAAGTATGAATTTAATGAATTAGAAAACATATATCATAAAGAATAGGGTAAAATATTAAAGGAAGACTTAAAATCCACTGAAAAAAATAAAGTCTCATAGAAGTAAAATAAGAATTATGATAAGAAAATAATATGAAGGTTAATCTGATTTAATCACCCTATCATAAGAATATGTTCTATAGAAATTCATAAAATTCATGGATAATTTTGAAATACAAGATGAAACTACAATCAGTGAGGAAGAAGATGGTGAAATAAAATATATAGAGCATATGTTGAAGGTTCAACTTGAATATTATATCAAGTAGAACACTAAAATTAAGAAGAATATTATACCATTGAATAAATATGATTGAAAAAATAATGAAGTAAAATAATAACTTTTCAAAAGGGAATTAGGTTATAATAAATAAATTAAAAAACACCCGTTAAAGGTTACTGACCCTGAAAAAATGGTGATTTATCTTGATGAAAAACTAGAACTAAAGAAAGAAGAGTTAAATAAGACACAATCAAGGTATATTGAAGCCAATAAATATATGAATAAGATGAATTGATATTTCAACAAGGATATGGAAGTTAAAGATAAATCATCACAAGTTAATTAGAATCATTTCTCAAAAGGACATGTCAAATATTCTCCTATTAAATTTAAAATCAATTTTTTTTATTTTTAATAGTATAGGTTACCATGAAAACACTAGTTAAATTTGGTCTAAGAAAAGTGATGAAAAATATACTCATAAATCAAGATAAGGTATGATTAATTCATGAATAATTGTCTACCTAAGGCAAAATTAAGCACATAATCTTACAGGACAACAAAAACAGTTTTCTACATAGAATTTGTATCCATAAAAAAGATAAAAATTTAGAGGATATTTTTGGAGTTGTGTAATTTATGGGCACAAAGTCTATTATTTTCAGAAAAAAATTCATTAACTTGGATCAGGTTTGAATTAAGGGTTAGGAACACTAAAAATAAAATAATCAATTATAAAAAGATGAAGAACAATACTGGGAATATCCAATCTGAAAAGAAAAACCCATCAAATCTATCTAATTAAAAAATATTTGATTGTTAAGAAGATACAAGTAGAATATGTGGCTTGTAGGTCATTGTTCTGAGGAGTGTATGAATACTCTTCCAAGATAGTTTTTCTAAAATGAAAAAGGAAATGGAATTCATAAAATGAGGAAAAAAGAGAAGTAAATCATTATTGAAGTTTTTTTTAAAAGGTTAAAAGAAATATAATACATAGATTATTGATAGTGGCTATTACTATCACATGATAGGTGATAAAAAAATACTAATGGAAGGAAACATTGAAATGAGAGGGGAGCGAGTCCAGTTTTCAAGCCAGAAGCTCATGGTAGTTGATGCTATCTAGATAGGTATTAGAAGGAAACATTGAAATGGGAGGGTATCCAGTCCAGTTTTCAAGCCAGAAGCTCATGGTAGATTCTGAGCTAACCATCCATATGGAGTTATGCATGATTTTGAAAAAGGATCTTCTAATGGAAGGACAAATCGAGGAATTTACATAGTGAAATTTTCCTTTTTTAAGCTTCTCCAAGAACCTATTTCTAAGAAAAGCTGTGGAGTCATATTTTTTATTCCAGGTGAGTCTAGCATGAAGGGCCTCATTAAAAAGTTTGAGATTTTTAATTCCAAGACCACCTCTCTCAAGAGGTTTGCAATAGGTAGTCCAGGGAATGGTAACAAGATTTCATTAAATAATACTACTAGTCCAAAAAAAGTTTTTAATGTAGGCATTAATTTTCTTGAGAAGACTAGCAGGCCATTTGTAAATCATCAGTGAGTAAACCATTTTGGAAACAATAGTAGGTTTCACCAGGCAGATCCTTCTAGCCATGGAAATGGATTTCCCCTTCCATTAGGAAAGTTGATTAATAACTTGATCAACAACGACATTAAAATACGTGAATTTAGTCCTTCCCCAAAATATGGAAACCCCCAATTAGGTAAAGGGGGTGGATCCTTATTTGATGACAAGGCTTTCAATGATGTGACTTTTCCTAGTGGGAGGGTAATTTTTTCCAAAGAAGACAAAGGATTTTCTCCAACTAATGGGTTGACCTGAGACTTATTCATAGTGAGATAAGGAATTTTGAGGTTAAGTATATTTCTTTTACTTCCATTAAGGAACAAAATTATATCATCATCATAAAGAAGATAGGATGGCACATTTATATTTTTGGAAGCCTGTATAGGTTTGAGTTTGTTTTGAAGAATAAGGACAGTGATAAGTCTGCTAAGATAATCCTCTATAATGGAAAAAAGAGTAGCAGAGAGGGGATAACCTTGTCGAACCCCCTTTTAGAATTTAAAGGATCCCTTGAGGGAGCCATTGATAAGGATGGAGATATAGGCTGATTTGAGAAGGGCTTTTATCCTGCCAATAAAGACATCATTGAAACCAAAATATGAAGGACTTTGAATATAAAGCTCTAGTCTATGGTATCAAACACTTTCCTAATATCGAGTCTAATGGAAATATTGCTGCCACTAGAGACTTTATTAAGAGAGTTAGTGCATTCCAAAGCAAGGCAAATGCAATATTTAATGGACCTAACTTTGATGAACCCAAATTGATTACAAGATATGATTCTGCTATATAGATAGGAAAGTCTATTCACAAAGAGATTAGTAATGATTTTGTAAAGGGAGTTGATGAAGGTAATAAGACAAAATAAATAAATTTCAGAGGCATTGGTTACCTTGTGAATTAAGGTAAGGAATTGAGTATTGAGACCATAAGGGAGGACACTATTAGAAAAGAAATATTTAACAAGCTTTAAAACATCTAAATAGAAGACCTCCCAGTGGTGTTGAAAAAAACCATTATTGAAACCATCAGGACTCAGATCAATGTGATGGTTGAGGCTAAAGAAAGTGGCTTTGGTTTCATGTTCTTGAGGAGTGCTCAAAAGAAATAGGTTATCATCCTCATTGACTAAGGTCAGAATGATCTGAGGAAGAATATATTTATTTATATTTGGCCCATTAAAAATATTGTCAAAATAATTGACCACGTAATTAGCTATTGTAGGCTCAGAGTCATTGAGCTTGTCATTGTCTTTAAGGAAGAATAGTAGGTGACAAACTTTCCTAAAACTCTAAATGGAATTGTAGAACTTGGTGTTTCTGTCACCATTTGAGATCCGTTTAGTTTTGAATACTTGTTTGCGAATGTTGTCTTTGAGAACTATAAGATAATTGAGTTTCATAGAGACATTTATTTCATTTTGGGGATCAGATGAGAAGTCAAAGTTAGTAGAGATATTTTGAATTTGATTGAGCCCTTTCTCAAGGGTTGATATATCTTGGTCAATTTGTTTGGACAATTGTTGTTTTGGATTTTGATCTCATTATTGATTGATATAGGTTCCTTCTAGTGATTTTCCTTACCTCTTTTCTTATTAGAAATTTTGGTTTGAAGCGTTTCTTAATCATCAGATAAAGTTATGGGGGTCTAGAACCTAACCTTTTGGTCTGTTAAATTGTTAATTATGTAAAATATTGTGACTTATGCTGACATAACATGAATAATAGTTAATATAAATAATTAATGATGATAAAATGTAGATTGGATTATCCCTAGCATCCCTTTGGATTCCATAGTTTTGCGACCTAGATTGTGGATACCCATTGGGTGAGTAGACCCTGGATAAATGATGAATTAAAAAATGGTGTAAATTGTGTTTAGCATGATACAAGAGATCAAGTGATTACTTGATATATAATCAATTTGGTAATGGATTTTTTTTATCTAAATGACTAGAGATAATTTGATAAATAATTGAATGAAAAATTTAAATACAAATGGTAATTTTCATAATTAACCATTGAGGCTTATGGTGTGATATTGTGATATCCTTACTGTTGTGATTTGTTTTGTGTTTGATGATGTAATGCTTATATAGAGGGCTTGATCTAGTTTGATACTGAAATAATTATTTATAAGTCTATTCCAGGTGATGTTTTAATGCTTATATAGTGGTCTTGGACCAATTTGATGCTCAAATTCATATATATATATATATGGATATATCTGGTGATGATAAAATGCTTATATAGTGGTCTTACCCTATTTGATTTTGAAATTCTCATATAGAGGGATTTTCCCAATTGATGATGAAATGCTTATATGTAGGGATTTTACTAGAGACTAAAATTCTTGTACATAGGTATTTTCCTGGTTTTTTGATTATTCCATGGTTATGGTTATGGTTGTAATGGTTTTGATATATTCTCAGAGACATTCTAACATGGTGTCGAAGAAGGTTTATTTATGCATAATATTAATTGATTAATTAACACCCCTGTTTATCGCTTTATTGCATGAACATTTTATCAGAATAATTTTGTTTAGAAATGATGTTGTTGAACTAATGAGTTTTACTCACACCCTATTCGGGTCACTGTTTGGTACCCGAGAAGATTACATGGGTGCAAGTTTGAAAAAGGGCAAGGAACCCTATTTATGATTTTTTATTGTTTAATGGGTTGGATTTTGGATACAAGACCAAAATAGGGTTTTAGAATGGGATCATTTAAGTTAATTTATGTCACCTAGTTTTTTTATTCATATTGTTTTTAGTTGAATTTTAGATATATCTCAACCTATCATTACATGATTCATTATTATTGGTTTATTAGTTTCTCCTTTTACTTCCCAAATGTATTTTATAATGTTTATGCTATTTTTCATTACTGTTATATTTATTTATATTTTTATTTCCATTTTAATGCGAGTCTATACCAGGGGTTATAGTCTCCCCACTATACTTATCACACCCCTACTGCTAGTTGACATCTTTTTGCATATGAGGAGGTGTGATTGAGGTCCCACAACCAACCTAATTTGTCCACATGAAAGAGTTCCAGATTGGGGGACATTACAAAGTGGTATTAGAGGAGTGGGTTTTTATTATCTATTACTTTACTATTTGGTAAAGGTATAAAGGATATTAAGATGTGTTGGGACTTAGTAATGAGATTTTTCATGTGAGTAGCTAACCCATATATGGGGGAACATCCAATTTCCCATGGTTGAGATTACTGTTCATGATGTTCGCTTATTATGATTTTACGTTATTTCACCCTGAGTGATTCACCTATTGTATGATGTTATTATTTTTTGATGAAATTTTTTATTGAGGTTTATACTAGTGTCTCGGTATGGAATAAGATGAGTATGCATGCATCATGATTGGCACATATAGCCATATTTTGACATGCATTGTTCAGGATAGGGACATATTTATTATATGTGATATACACTTGACTATATGAACTATGAAATGAGATACCTATTATATATGGTCAATGAAATGAAATAACTATTACATCATACTAAAACAATTATAATCCATGTTTAGAGAGACCATGAGCCAACGATTTTCTATTGTTTTCACTTATTGAGGTTGACCTTGTTTTTAGCTGGTGTTCTAAGGAGTGTGTTTTTATTGTAGAGAAAATGTATCCTAGTCATCTTTGAGTTGAGAATTAGGAGATTAGAAATAAGTATGATCCTAATATAGCTAATCCGGAGCTTTATATAGCTCCTAAGGATTAGATGGATGTTTAAGTTTGCAACAACTTCTTGAGGGTCATGCGATCTATAGAGAGGGAGAATGTTCACACCATGACTTCGATGTTTGAGATGAAAAGATATTTTCAACTATAGAATCTGCCCACATTAACTGGGGAGGGAGGCCCCCAGGAAGCCAAGTTATGGGTTGAGTCGGTCTACATGATCTTCAAGCACCTTGAGTCACCCATAGATAGGAGGGTGAATCTTACTACATATATGCTTCATGGACCTACCAAGAATTGGTGGGATATTATATATAAAGTTTGTAAGAAATATGAGTTATCTTGGAAGGAATTAAGGAAAAGTTCCTAATCCACTTCTATCTAGAGTCTTGAGGGATGAGAAGGTTCATGAGTTCATTAATTTGATACAGGAGGGCATGTCAGTGATGGACCATGCTAGATGCATAACCTAATAGTAATTATTTTCAACATATTTATCCTTTGATGAGATATCTAGGAAAAGATGTTTTTAGGATGGGATTCTCTATGTGATCAAGTTATAGGTGAATTTTTTTCACTTGAGTAGCTTTTCAAATATGATGAATCAGGCACTCATCAAATAAGGAAATATTAGAGAGTCCCCAAGAGGAATACATGATATTTTAGAAGGGATAATTGTTAGATCTTCTTTGGGTAGAAATAAGCCCCATTTTGATAGTTATCTCTAAGGTAATAGCAGGAAAACAGTCATGTTAATGGAAATCCATCCTAAGACCATCTTCCATTGCACTTATATCAGTGTGTAAAGTTGGGCCACAAGTGGTCTCAATGTTCGTACCCTAGTTTGAAGTGTCATTATTGTGGTCAGCTGGGTCATATTTAGAAGTTTTGCAGGAACTTATCAGAGGAAAGCAATGATAAGGGATTAGGACAGGTACTAGAGTCTGGGAATGAATCAGTGACTCCTTATCAGATAGGTAACTGGAGTTCCATATGAAGTTCTAGGTGAGTTAGGGGATATGGTAACCCAGTGTAGGAGTAGTAGTACCGGGTATAGGGAATAGCTCAGTGGAGTCATAGTGGAGCCCAGTGAAGAGGGGATAATTAGATGTACATTATACAACCTACTTCAGATAGTGTGGGTGAAAGACCTTATAACATCAAGGATATTATTTCTATATCATATACTATTTCTTGTGTTTTTATTAATATAGGAGAATCACATTCATTTTTATCAAATCCTTTTAGAAACGGACTGGGATTGGTTGTAGAAATATTTGATGGTGCTCTGACCATCGATACCCCATTGGGAGTGAGGTCAGAGAATATCAAACATTGCAAGGTATGTTCTTTATAAATCAGTGCTTACCATTTATTTTGGGAACTGTTCATTCTATAAATGATAGTTTTCAAATTAATTCTTGATATGAATTGGATAGTTCTATACCAAGCTCATATCAACTATTTTTAGAGGAGATTTACCTTTCAATCTCTATAAGGGGAAAAATATTTTCATGAGGGTGAGTTGGATCTTCATGATGGTTATGCAGGACTAGTTTAGTGAATATTGGATTGTATCATAGCACATATAACTGGTCTTTCTCTAGATGATGGTGGAATGAAGTAGGATAATTTTCCTCCAACGGTGGACCATTTTCAAGATGTCTTTTCTAATGAGTTATATGGATTTCTACCCAAGTGGGAATTTGAGTTCATGATTGAGTTAGTACTAGGAGCATATATAGTTTCTATCCTACCTTATAGGATGACACCAGAAGAGCTTCAAGAGTTGAAAGCTCAGTCGAAATATCTAGAAGCTAAAGGTTTCATACGGCCCAATATATCTCTATGCGGTTCACCGGTTATTTTTTCCAATAAGGATGATGGGAATTTACAATTATGTGTGAATTATAAAAGGTTTAACCAAATGATGATAAAGAAATGGCATCCCCTTATTCATATTGATGAACACTTTAAACAGTTGGGAGATGCTAAGATCTTATCCACGATCGATTTGAGATCAGTATACCACTAGTTGTGCGTACGAATATCAAACATACCTCATACAAATTTTAGGAGAAGGTATGGATTTTATGAGTTCATAGTAATTCTGTTGTTTTGATGAACACACCAATGATATTCATTACCTTTATGAATCAAATATTTTATCATTGTTTAGATCATTTTTTTGGTATTTTTTGTCGATGGAATATTAGTTTACTCCTAGTCAGTAAACCATCATTCCAAATATATTGATATCATCTTGAGTACATTTAGAGATCATAAGATTTATACCAATCTAACCAAATGAAGTTTATATATTGATACAGTTCACTTCATGGGTCATGTCATCTCATAGGATGGAGTGTCATTGGACCTATATAAATTTATAGTCGTGGTATCTTTAGAGTGACCCAAGAATGTCAATATGATTTATAGTTTTTTGGGTTTAGCTGGTTATTATTTGTGATTTATCCAAGATTTTCCCCTTTTGGTAGAACTGATGTATGAGATGACCATGAAAGTAATGATGTTTTTTCGGTTAGATTCTTGCAAGAGAGTCTTTTAGGATCTGAAAAGTAGGATGACCTCATCACCTATACTTACTTAACCTATACCGAGTAAAGTATATATTTTGTACTTTTATGCATCCAGAGTTGGAATCAATGATATTATAATGTAGGAGGATTGAGTGGTTTTATATGGATCTAGAAAGCTGGGGCTGAATGATAGGGATTATCCTCCTCATGATTTGGATTTATCTGCGATGGTACACACCCTAAGATGTTGGAGACACTATCTTTTGGGTGAGAGGTTTTGGTGTACATAGACCACAAGAGCCTCATATACATCTTTTCTCAGTGGGACCTAAACCTTCAATAGAGGAGTTGGGTCGAGTATCTATATCCTTTGAATTTGAGATGTCTTATGCATTTGGCAAGGGATTTTTTTTACTAATTCCTAGAGCTATAAGATGCAGACATAGGTAGTGGGGGAATCTTGTGATGAGTGGTGGATAATGAAACTCTTTTCATATATGAATCTAGATGTTCCAGAGTCTTAGGGATGAGTAGATATAACTTTGACATCCATTATACCCATGATTTTTGAATAGATCATGATAGAGCAGTTATATGATCTGAAGGGATTTGTTCTGATAGAGAACTTATATGGTGGGGAGACACCATCTGGATGGTATCTTAGCTATAATTTGTTTTCTTTTTCTATGGCCACATATGAGTTTATAAGGGCTTGCATGAGGATATGATGAGAGAGTTTTATTCACCAAAATGGGAGATACAAATTGGTTTGAAAAATATGTATCATGGTCTCTATATAATGTATTTGTGGTTAGGAATGAAGAAGGATATAATAGGATTTGTGAAAAGATGTTTCACCTATTAGTAGGTGAAGGCCGAGCATCAGAGGCATTATGGGTTGTTAAACCCTTTTCCTATTACTGTGTGGAAATGGGATGATGTCACTATGAATTTTTTGATAGTATTACAAAGTAAACCTTACAATAAAGATGCAGTATTGGTGATTTTGGATCAAATGAATAACATATCCCATTTATTTCCTATCAGGGATACCTTCACCATTGATGATCTGGGTGGTCTTTAATTGTTCGAGATAGCTCAATTACATGGTGTTATGAAGAGTATCATCTCTGATAGAGATCCTCATTTCACATAATGATTTTGTAAGGGTCTTCAAAAGGTTCTGAGATCACGGGTTCTTCTAAGTGCAACCACTCATCCTCAGACTGACAGTCAATCTAAGTAGACTATTCAGATTTTAGAGATGTTATGAGCCTGCATTTTGGATTTTGATGGTTTTTGGAAGATTCCTAAAACACTCATGAAGTTTTCATATAACAAAATGTTTTATACATTGATCCATATTCCTCCTTACAGGGCTTTGTATGTCAGGTTGTGTCGTTTGAATCTTTTTTGGTTGGAGGTAGGTGAGTCCGTGATTGTTGGGCCTAGTCTCATTATAAGGCCCCATCCTTAAACCTTACTTAATATTGAGTTATTACAAGATTACACATTGAGGATCTTTTCAGGTTTAGAGTTTTAGAGAATTATATCATAAAACTTGCATTACATTCCACATTTAAACAAAGTGGTTACATAAAAGATAGTATTCATTTTTCCTATCAACGGAAATATATTTAAAATAAAACATGGATTCTTTCTTAACACTTCCTTGGAACTATCATCATATCATGTACCCTTCCCTTGACCTGTGAAAAATTTTCAAAAACATGGGATGAGCATAAAAAGCTTAGTAAGGGATATAAAAATATGGAAAGGAAACATGAGTACATGTATACATAAGAATGAAATCATACTTTACCCATAAAACATAAGCACTTTAACATACCTCATAAAATCATGAATAAATCATAGAAATCATAAGACATAAAGGTAACTTGAGGCATTCATAACATTCTTACGTAGGGAGTAACCCTCTTGGTTACGTTTGGAATACCCACCACAGTATATTCCCTAAATCTCTTTAGAGAAACCTTAACGTTTCAATCCTTCACGTTACCCAATGCATTGGAGAGCTATAACGGGCTCACCCGCCCTTAGTTTATCACGGAACCACCCGTCTTCATAACAATGCCCAAGAACCACAACATAATCGTATCACATAAAACATGCATAAAGGATACATAACATTTCCACCTTTCAATCACATGATATAAATACAACACATTGATATAAAAACATTATGAAAACCATTTTCAATACCAAAATAAAAGAAAAGTAAAACATGGTATTTATTTTTCTTTTAAAAAGAAGGTATGGCTTGTAGAGGAATTCAGAACTCAAATAATGGTCACGGCGGCGGAGAAGTCGTTGTCGCCGCATACATACGACAAAAAAATTCCCTTTTGTCATTTAGTAAATGATTCGTATAAAAAAGATTCCTTTTGAATAAACGTAAAAGTCAAAGGGGTTTATACACCATATAAATGAAGGTTGTGTATAAAACAAAATATGCCTCAATGAAAGGATATTGAGACGAAGTCCCATACAAAGACGGTATCCTTGGATTAAGGATAAATCAATTACATAATTATGTGTGACAAACTAATACACCAAATATAAGTGGATATTAAGTGTAAAACAATCATAGGTTATTCACACATATTCATAGAACGACATATTCAAGGAGTATAAGCTTATCCCAAAGGATCAAAATTGGGTTAAGAAGTTCCCTTGCAAAAATTTGACAGCCTAATGGCATTACTACAAAATTCAGAAAATGAGTTGATGAGAGATAAAAAGGGTATCTCATCACTTGGAAATAAAATTTAAATAACTAAGGATATAGAAGAAAATATCCCAACATAATGTTATGTGAATTAAAAGACATAACAAAAAGAGTCTTTTAAAAAGAGGAGCGTGAAAGGTTCCCTTACCGACATGGGTATCTTTCAAAACATACACCCCGTGAAAGAAGGAAAATACAACATTGATGTAAATACTCATAAATGAAAGTATATTACATAATGAGTAAAATAATGGGCAGGACATACACCACTCAAAGGAAATTGTGGCAAATGTAGCACAAATCTCACGGGAATAAAAGTGAGATGAAAAATCTCTTATGAAAACTCGGCAGCCTAACGACGCCACATAAAACTTCCAAAAATGGATTGATGAGATAAAATAGGGTCTCTCATCATATTAAAATAAAATGTACATAAAGAGGAATATAAAATAACATCCCCCATCATAACAAAGAGGATCTTAAAAGAAGTGACATAAAGGAGAGTACTTAAAAAGAAAGAGAGAGGTTAGATCTCTTATGAAAATTCGGCAGCCTAACGACGCCACTCAAAACTTCCAAAATGGATTGATGAGAGAGAATAGGGTCTCTCATCATATGAACATAAAAGTTACAGTAAGAGTAATATAAAAGAACATCCCAATCACAATAAATATGAGCTTAAAAGGAATGACATAAAAGAGTGTACTTAAAAAGAAAGAGAAAAGTAGGATCCCTTACCTCGGGTCCGACTTGACACGATCTTTCTTTAACATACTGAATAATAAAATTGAGTTAATTTCTACTTGATTAAGAACATTTTTCAAGTTAATTATTCCTTTTATATCACTTATTTCCATGTTATAAACATTATGTAATCATTTAAGTTAATAATGTTTGTTTTTTCGATATTTGGTTCTTAAGTCAAAAGTGGACTTCTTACAATTAAATGTTGTTCATGTGGTCAAAGGTTCATTATATTCAGAATGATATTCATGATTTGGATATCATATATATCATATATATCCATAATATACATGTATTTATAATATTACATAATCATTTAGAGGTAAGAAATGAAATGCACCGTTCATGGAGACGGTAAGCCGAACGTACGCATGAACGCTACTTTCCTTTCTATGTCATATTAATGGAATTAGAACTAAATGAGAGGTATGTATATTTTAATTACATAATTATATTCATCATTTATATGTAACATACATCATATATAATAACTTTAAATACATCCTTTATACATCCCACATATGGCATTAACGAATCAAATCACTTTGAGGGGGCGGTAGTCCGCACTTTCTAAAATGAAATTATCGTGTTTACCCACAACGGAAACCATAAAGGTATGCCACAAAAGAAAAATACAGAAGCTTAAGTAAAACATAAACATATTATATATCATATATAAATATAGTGACATATTAATGGCCACCTTTTAAGGTGTTATATGAGTGTTGAACAATCATCGTTTCATGAGGCATAAATTCGCCATCCACAGAAACAGTATGTTCTTTAACCATTTGATGTAGGTGTGTGTAAGTGTAGCTATAATTATTCTTATAAAAACATCCTAGTTTATTGAATATACTGTATTTGTTACAAAATAAATGAATAAAAAGTGTTTAGGGGGTTGGAGAAGCAAAATAAAACAAAATAACACAAGTGAAGACATTACCTTAAAATCGGGTAACTCTTTTTGATTTGAGCTCAAAGGCTTCCTTGGGAATACTTATGCCCAAAGTGAGGCTTCTAGGAGTCATAGAGAGATTTTTAGAGGAAAAATGAGCAGGGGTTGGCCGAGACAAAGGCTTGAGAGGTGTGGGTAAGGTGGTAGAGGTGTGGGCCTTTTATAAGAGGAGAGGAGGGGCACTTTTATAAAGTTACAAAATGTTACTTTATTTTCAAATTATTTTAGGATTTTAAAGGTCCAAAATTGATGTATTTAAAGGATAAGGTGGTAAGGGTTCGAAATATCCTCATCCAATAGGTTTTTGACAAGTTTAAGTTATAGTTTTAACATTATCTTTTCATTTTATTTAAATCCTTTATTAATGAGGTAATCGCTGCATCATCATGATGTCATAAATAAATAAATTTATTTAATTTTTAAAAATTATAAAAAAATATCATGATGTAGATAATCTTTTTATCTTTCTAATGAATATTTATAGTCAAAAATATTACTTGTATAACCCCATTTAAAAATTGTTTTAGTGAAATATCTCATGCTTGTGACATTTTTATTTTAACTTTAAATAAAAAGTTATTTATGTCATTTTCCAACCAAAGTGGCTCCATGGGGTCCCCAAGTTGACCCATGGATTTTCTTGGTAAGACATGACACATCCAATAAGGGTATGACATGTTTCAAGCTCATCTCATATTATTAAAACATTATTTTTACCTTAAACTACAC
Organism: Viscum album; assembly: GCA_963277665.1. Classification (NCBI taxonomy): domain Eukaryota; kingdom Viridiplantae; phylum Streptophyta; class Magnoliopsida; order Santalales; family Viscaceae; genus Viscum; species Viscum album. The sequence goes on from OY728157.1 coordinate 871,170,137, forward strand.
TAATTACCTCTAATCGCGATTAAGAACATAAAAGTTACTATTCACCAAAAAATTATTTTAATCCCATTGAACCAAATTTTACTTACTAATGAAAACCATGTATGTCAGATTTTTGAAATTCAAAACACAGAGGTGGCAAAGTTTCATTTAAACGAAAAATCAGTTTCTTTAACTACCACTTAGTGGTTTCACTATTCATCAAAAATTGACGTTTTTCAGAAAAATACCAAAAATTCACCCTAAGCTATATTTGATATTACGAATTCAAAAATGAAGTCTATTTTAAAAAATTCAAAACATATAAGTTGAATTAATTAATTTAATAATCAATTCCCGCTATCAAAACAAATAGCGTGTTTTTAAGAAACAATAATTATCAAAATATTGACTCTATTTTAAGTCCAATTTCGAGATGAAATTAATTCCAACGACCAATATTGGATTAAATGGTAAAAATATATTCTAATTAAGTTTTAAAACCAATTCAAAAGATAATATAATCATATAAATAAATTTTATTAAAAATAGGTTTTGAATTAAAATACAACATTTTTCACTGTTCAGTAAAAAATGAACTTTATCGGAAAAATACCAAAAATTTACACAATGTAAATTTTGATGTCTCGATTCTAAAGAAGAATTTTATTTTTTCAAATATAACACATAAAATTTCTAAAAAGTGGATTTAAAAGAGGTTCGCCATCAAAAGGCGGTTAATCGACCTTTTAAAGAATATTAGAATGCTTATGCTTAAAAATTGGATTCATTCGCATTTTTAATCCTCTAACATTTATTGTAAATAGTAAAAGTATTTGACAAACATATATAATCATTTTGTAGTTATTTCTGTTTATTCACGCCATTACAACGACTAGGCGTTAACTACCATTTAAAATAATATTATCTTATTATTATAGTGCAACGTAAGATTCCCAAGAAACTAGTTGTTGCGTATTGGGTACGCCATCAAGCATAGCGTTCCCTTTAAAACATTATTTTTTTCACAAATAGGGATAAATATAAGAATTTCATATTCTTTATTTACCTGGGGTGTTACATCCTTCCCCCTTTTTGGGAATTGTGTCCTCGCAATTTTTAAAATTAGTCTTGGAAACTTCATTGAAAATCCCACATCGGAACAAGAGTCAGTAAAACTATCACTTTAAAATAAAGAAAGAGAATTACAAAGTTCACCCGAGTTAACCCATACTAGGATTCCATGTAGGAAAACATGGACATGGAAGAAAAAAAGGGTCATGTTATGAGGGAGAGTGATAGTAAACATGTCTAGGAGAAAGTTAACCATAAGAAAATCAAAAACTTGTGGTGGGTTAAACGGTATTCGATTCCCGAGTAGGAAAAGTTAATAGACAACATTTTTGTTTTAAGTTACTTTTCATTGAGGAATTTATTTTTAATCTTAAGGAAACACACTTACTTGTCATGTTGAATTTCAACTTTTACTAAATTTCTCACAAAAACTCATACTTTCCCCAAATGATGAGTATTTAGGAAGACTTGTTCACATTAAGAGTACTATAATCAACTTCTAGAGAATCACCTAATCCACCAAAAGAGAACTATATATTTACCATGTCTTTAGACCTTAACCAAAACCAAAATTGTTAGAACAAGATCAGATAATCCAAAAATGGATAATCCTTTATAAAAAATAAAATCTATTCTTAATCTCCAAAATTTTTCCAACAAAACCCAAAGTTAAACGAAGACCATTCAATAAAAAATTTGTCCATAAAATTATTCAAAGTAAACCAAACTAAGATTGAAACCCAAATGTTTGAAGGATTTAGTCACATAGTCTTCCAAGGTACAAATTAACTTTTATCTCCAAATAACATCAGTTGCTCTTAAATTCTCATATTGAAAAGTAATTAACCTAATCACATATCCTCGATGATAGGTTAATCATTTCCATAGATAAACCAAAATAAACTTACTCTTAATTCATAAAATCATCTAACTAAAAAGAATCAATCAAACTAACTAGGGAATTCACGTAGTCCAGTAGTAGGCAATAAATACCAGTCGCACTTTGGTTGTGGGTTCGATTCCCGCAGCTTTGTCAGACGCTACGGGTTGTCACACGGTCTGCGTGTTGTCCTTTTTCCAAAACTATATAATTCTTAAAACATTCCTCAAAACGAGATAAAATCTTCAAAAATAATCGTAACATATTTTAACCTCAAGTTTACCTCATGCCTTTCATTTTCCATCATAACATATAATAACCCATAATTACCTCAAAAGTAAGGATCATATAAACTCTAATGGTTACCTTTATAATTACTACCTGAACATCCACATCGATTGGTCATCTCATACATGATGCATTACAGATCATACCAAGGTTCAAGTGGTTGATCATGACTCCTTGATAGTTGGTTTAGAACCACCACAAGTTTCCTCATTGAATCCCCCATTTTATCTAGTATCTTAATCAGAGAACCACCACAGTTTCCTTCAAACCTGTTTTCTCTTTGGTGCCTTCTAGATCCATCCATTCACTAAAAACAAAAATGTCAGTGTGAGTATATCAACAAAACCATCATGTACTAATGAGGAAGGTAAACACTAAGATATACTTACTCATTCACTTTATCTAAAACTAGGACTCTTTCTGAAATCCTAACCATTAAGGTAATGTCACTTATGCTTAGAGAATACCCTAACCTCTAAAGTTATCTAAACCGACCTTTGATACCAACTATAAGGCCCCAACCTTAAACCTTACTTAATCTTGAGTTATTAAAAGATTACACATTGAGGATATTTTCAGGTTTAGAGTTTTATAGAATTAGATCATAAAACTTGCATTACATTCCACATTTAAACAAAGTGGTTACATAAAATATAGTATTCATTTTTCCCATCAATGGAAACATATTTAAAATAAAACATGGATTCTTTCTTGACACTTCCTTGACACTATCATCATATCATGTACCCTTCCATTGACCTGTGAAAAACATTTCAAAAACTTGGGATGAGCATAAAAAGCTGAGTAAGGGATATAAAAATATGGAAAGGAAACATGAGTACATGTATACATAAGAATGACATCATACTTTAACCATAAAACATAAGCACTTTAACATACCTCATAAAATCATGAATAAATCATAGAAATCATAAGACATAAAGGTAGATTGAGGCATTCATAACATTCTTACATAGGGAGTAACCCTCTTAGTTATATTTGGAATACCCACCATAGTATATTCCCTAAATTTCTTCAGAGAAACCTTAACGTTTCACTCCTTCGCGTTACCCAATGCATTGGAGATCTATAACAGGCTCACCCGCCCTTAGTTCATCATGGAACCACCCTTCTTCATAACAATGCCCAAGAACCAAAACATAATCGTATCATATAAAACATGCATAAAGGAAACATAACATTTCCACCTTTCAATCGCATGATATCAATACAACACATTGATATAAAAACATTATGAAAACCATTTTCAATACCAAAAGAAAAGAAAAGTAAAACATAGTATTTATTTTTCTTTTAAAAAGAAGTTATGGCTTGTAGAGGAAGTCGAAACTCAAATAATGGTCACGACGGCGGAGAAGTCGTTGTTGCCGCATACATACGACAAAAACATTCCCTTTTTTCATTTAGTAAACGCTTCATATAAAAAATATTCCTTTTGAATAAACATAAAAGTCAAAGGGGTTTATACACCGTATAAAATAAGGTTGTGTATAAAACAAAATATGCCTCAATTAAAGGAGACTGAGACGAAGTCCCATACAAAGACGGTATTCTTGGATTAAGGATAAATCAATTACATAATTATGTGTGACAAACTAATACACCAAATATAAGTGGATATTAAGTGTAAAACAATCACAGGTTATTCACACATATTCATAGAACGACATATTCAAGGAGTACAAGCTTATCCCAAAGGATCAAAATTGGGTTAAGAAGTTCCCTTGCAAAAATTTGACAGCCTAACGACATTACTACAAAATTCAGAAAATGAGTTTATGAGAGATAAAAAGGGTATCTCATCACTTGGAAATAAAATTTAAATAAATAAGGATATATAAGAACATATCCCAACATAATGTTATGTGAATTAAAAGACATAACAAAAGAAGTCTTTTAAAAATAGGAGGGTGAAAGGTTCCCTTACCGACATGGGTATCTTTCGAAACATACACCCCGTGAAAGAAGGACAATACAAAATTGATGTAAATACTCATAAATGAAAGTATATTACACAATGAGTAAAATAATGGGCAGTACATACACCACTCAAAGGAAATTGTGGCAAATGTAGCATAAATCTCACGGGAATAAAAGTGATATGAAAAATCCCTTATGAAAACTCGGCAGCCTAACAGCGCCACTTAAAACTTCCAAAAATGGATTGATGAGATCAAATAGGGTCTCTCATCATATTAAAATAAAATGCACAGAAAGAGGAATATAAAAGAACATCCCCCATCATAACAAAGAGGAGCTTAAAAGAATCGTCATAAAGGAGAGTACTTAAAAATAAAGAGAGAAGTTAGATCTCTTACGAAAATTCGGCAGCCCAACGGCGCCACTCAAAACTTCCAAAATGGATTGATGAGAGAGAATCGAGTCTCTCATCATATGAAAATAAAAATTACAGTAAGAGTAATATAAAAGAACATCCCAATCAGAAGAAATATGAGCTTAAAAGGAATGACATAAAAGAGTATACTTAAAAAGAAAGAGAGGAGTAGGATCCCTTACCTCGGGTCCGACTTGACTCGATCGTTCTTTAACGCCCTGAATAATAAACTTGAGTTAATTTATACATTCTTAAGAACCTTTTTCAAGTTCATTATTCCTTTTATATCACTTATTTCCATGTTATAAACATTATGTAATCATTTAAGTTAATAATGTTTGTTTTTTCGATATTTGGTTCTTAAGTCGAAAGTGGACTTCTTACAATTACATGTTGTTCATGTGGTCAAAGGTTCATTATATTCAGAATGATATTCATGATTTGGATATCATATATATCATATATATCCAGAATATACATGTATTTATAATATTACATAATCATTTAGAGGTAATAAATGAAATGCACCGTTCATGGAGACGGTAAGCCGTACGTACGCATGAACGCTACTTTCATTTCTATGTCATATTAATGGAATTAAAACTAAATGAGAGGTATGTATATTTTAATTACAGAATTATATTCATCATTTATATGTAAAATAAATCATATATAACAGGATTGGCCTTATTTTTAAATGATTGTATATAGGATTTTTTCGAAGGATGAAATTTTAATATAGAGGGATTTTCCCTATTGTTTGATTATTCCATATTTTATATTTATGGCCAAAATGGCTGTGTAACATGATCAAAGACATTATGACATAGTTTTTAAGAAGGTTGATTTACGTATTATATTAATTGATTAATTAATACCAATATTTATCACTTTATTGTATACACTTATTATTAGACTGGTTTTGTTTAGACATGATCATTTTGACCTATTGAGTTTCAATCACACCCTATTTGGGACACTATTTGGTACCCGAACAGATTACATGGATACAAGTTTGAACAAGAGAAATGGACCTTATTGATGATTGTGACTTTCTGGATGGGATGAAGTTTTGAGAAGGGACTAACATGGGGTTTTGGACTAGGGTTTTTTGAGTTTATTTCTATTAGCTGGTTCTTTTTTTTTTTGATTTTTTTAGTTTACTTTTTGATACATATCAACCTATCATTAAATGATTAATTATTATCGGTTTATAGGTTCCTCATTTTACTTCCTAGTTGCATTTAGTATTGTTTCTACTATATTTTTTTACTCTAATTTTTATTTATATTGTTTATTTATGCTATATTGTGACCCTATTCCAGGGGGTATAGTCTCCACACTATACTTATCACACCCCTATTTCTAGTTGGTACCCTCTGTCATATGAGAGGTGCACTTGAGGTCCCATAACCAACCTAATTTGTCCACATGATAGAGTTAAGGATCAATGTATGTACATCCCATGCACCACACATGGTATCTCATGAGATAAAAACATTTCCCAATTCATTGTAGGGTATATAATTTTAGTACCACTCATCACATTCATATCACACACATGCATTTTTGTTCCACATAGATTATAAAACATAATAACATATTTCATCACTTTTAACCCCATGATTAAGGTGTGTGGGTTACATACATGGAATATCCCAATAAATTAAGGATAGTTACATCTAGGTGAATACATTTTAGTGTAAATGAGGATGGGTATTCACTATAAAAATGTTTGTCATGGAAAACCATAGGATAATTTTGGAAGGATAATAAGTGTACATAAATATTATTAAAAGGGTTTAATGAGAGTGAAAGGGGGTATATAATTACTTTAAAATAATAAGAATAGTAATATGGATGTGTAAAAATATATTCCAATAAGAAAAATTACAAATAAAAAGGCATAATACAAATAAAGTTCTTGACTAAAGAGGAGGAAAGAATTCCTTACCCAGTGAGGGTACTTCTAAAAGACTGAGAAGAGCTTATTAAGAGCTTGAGAACACCTTGGGAGGGATATAGAGAGATAAAGGAAAAGTAAATTCATTATAAAAGGGTTTTTAGTGAAGATTAATGAGAGTTTGCATGGGTTTTTATAACAAAAGAGAGGAGAATTCTTTATTAATTTCTAAACATAGGTTTTAGATTCTATATGATAAAATAATCAAAACCAAAAACCTTGACATGGTTTTAGACCATGGTTTCTTCCAGATAGGGGTGGTTTTAAATATTTTATAAGTATAATAACTGAAATCATTAAAATAACATCCTTAGTGATGTAGAAGTGATTCATGTTCATAAATAATAACTTTTAAAAACTTGAAACATAATATTGGTTTTGGAGGATTCATTAAGAGCTTATAAAATTAATCAAATAACTTAGAAAACAATTTATTTTAAAGGGGAAACATAATTATGATTTTTGATAATATTTATAGTATTTATTACATCACTTTTGGACTTTTATTATGTCATAATACATACAGTATATTTATATCGTATTGAATTTTTACCCAAAAATTTGACTATCTTAGAAAATTTTAAAAAATTCACCATTTTCTAATTTCAAAATTATGAATTCAAAAATAATATTTATTTTTATTATAATAATTATCTAAATATGAGAATATATAATTTTTAATAAAAAATCTATATTTAGTGAAAATACTGGTTTTTACGCTGATAACAGTTTTCTAACCCTTATAAATATTATAATGGAATTCATTAGATTATATTACCATTTATGTTAAAATAAATAGTATTTAATAATAAAATTTAAATAAAATAAAATTTATTTAAATAATTCTTGAATTTATCCAAAAGGGTGTCTTAATTTAAACTATATATATTTCCTAAAAAAATACAATCTTGATCTCTTTATGTTAAAATATAATTTTTATCGACCTCATTAATAAAATTTATAAATATAATAATTATTTTATTAATAATAAAATTTAAAAATTCATACTATTAAGGCTGAGATATATAACTCCTTATTACACCAGCATACACCATAAGAGTAAGGTGTGGGATGGTGACACTTTCTTGGGGTAGTTCGATGAACATCACAATCTCAATAAGCTTGAAATTATCCCATACTTTTTTTATAATTATTTAGTTATTGAATATCAACTTGTTCTTGGTCAAGGGAAAATTTGAGTGTTGCTATCTCCTATAGAAGCTTCAATAAATGAGATTTATAGGGTAATATCCAACTGGTCAAGGCCATCACTTTTTGGTCCATGTCAATTGGATTTTATTATCACCCTTAATATATACTAATGATAATAGTCATTGTATAATGACTAAATTATAAATGGTTATGATTCTTATTAGTCTCTTAAATATAATGGGATATAACTTATAATAGTCCAAAATAACCAAAGTAGTGAATGTTTTTTATATAACTTCATTACTTATTAAGGAATTTATTAATTTGAAAAGGGAATTTCATTTATAAAACTTTGGGTCTTTACATTATTACCCCTTCATGAAAATTACCCTAAAAAATTCATTTCATAAAATAAAATAGACAAGGGTAATTTTGTTTCATCACCTCTTCTAGTTACCATGTTTCTTACTTGGAATTGTGGTTTCACCACAACACTTTGATCGCGTGAGATATCTTATTTTATAGAACTTTGTCTCTATAATCTAATATCTTCAATAGATACTCCTCATATTAAATATAATTCTCCAAGGGTACCACCTCTAGATTTAGTACATGTGTGGGGTCTGATATGTACTTCCTAAAATGAGGTACATGGAATATATCATGTACTTGAGATAGGTTATATGAGAGTTCTATTTGATAAGACACGACTATCATGTGATCAAGGATCTCAAATTGGATGATGTATCTAGGAACAAGCTTTCCCTTCTTTAGAAACCTCACAAATTTCATCCATGGTGATATACAAGGGAAAAATTTATCTCCAACCTCAAAATCTAGGTCATTTCAATGATTGTTTTCATAGATTTTCTGTTAAATTTGTGTGGATTTCATATTAAATTGAATGGTTTAAACCTTATCTCTTAGATCTTGGACAAGATCATGTCCCATCATCTTATTCTCTCCAACTTTATCATACCATGCCAGAGTCTAACACTTCTTTCCATATAGAACCTCATAAGGTTCCATTTGAATTCTAGAATAGAAAATGTTGCTTTATGAGAACGCTACTAGGGGAAGGTTCTGATCCCAACATCCCTATAAATCCATTGAATAAGATCTTAGCATATCATCCAGAGTTTTAATGGTTCTTTTAGGCTGAACATCCTTCTGAGGGTGATAAATTATACTAAAACTCAACTTTGTATACAACACTTTTCGATGGATTATAAAGAACCTTGAGGTAAACCTTGGATCTTGATCAGAAACAATAGCGATTGGAACTCCATGCAGTTTTACCTCTTCCCTTATATATATCTTGGTGAGTTTGTTAAGAGAGAAATATTCATTGATAACATTGAAATTTGTTGACTCTATAAAGAGATAAACTACCACCCAAATGTTGATATTTACTTTATATTTCACTAGTATTCCTATGATGAAATACGTGGTTCCATTTACATACAGGTATGGGAAATGCATGGATCATACACTTAGAATTTTTTCATTCATCCTTAACTTGTTTGTATACCAAGAACTGATATATAAATTATGCAATATACCTCTTCATGTCATCCCACCAAAAGTTTTTCTTTATATCCCTATACATATTAGTGATTCCTGGATGAACAAATAAGGAAGAGATATGTGCATCATATATAATTTTCTTCTTAAGATATACTTTTTATGGGACACATATCTGGGTTCGAAACCCTATAACTCCATCTTCAACAAATTTAAACTCCAAAATATTCTCTACCTTTTTCTATAGAACCTCATCATCTTTTTGGGACTCCTAGATCCTCCCAAGAATGGATGGTTGAGTGTTTATTTGATCAAGATAGGATGAAGATACTTTTATTATTCCCATGTCCATCCTTTTCATGTCTAAGAATATTAGATCCCTTTCAATCCTATTTAAGGATAGGGTTACTGGATCCTTTCTACTCAGAGTATCTGCTACTTTTTTCACCTTTTGAAGATGGTAATATATTGAACAATAATAATACTTAATCATCTAAAACTATATTCATTAGTGCATATTGATCCCCTTTTATGTGAATATATACTTGATCCTTTTATGATATGTATATATGTCACACTTTTTCAACAAATTTTTAATGGGAAGATCTCTATAGAAAATTAAACATCATGCGTTGGGTAGTTTTACTCATGGATATTTAATTATATGGAGGTATAGGATATCACTTCTTTTTATCTTGTATGAGTACAAAACCCAAGAACTTTTTGGAAACTTCACTACAGATCACAAATTCTCCCCCACTGGTGGGTAATGTGAGCACATATTCAGTGATTAGCCTCTTCGTTAACTCTTTAAATATTTCCTTGTATTCATAATTCTAAAAAAACATCACCCCATTTCATGTTAGCTTAGTTAGTGGGATTGATAATCATTAGAAGTTTCTCAAAAATCAATTATAGTACCCAGATAATCTATGAAAACTATAAACGCCCATCATAAATTTTGTTCTATGATATCCTTCAATTGAATTTATTTTTTAAGGATCCACATATATCCTTTTTCTGGTGATAACATTCCCTATGAATGTTACTTTCTCCATCCAAAATTCTTATTTATTATACTTTACATAAAATTTTTCCTTTTATAAGGTCTTTAGTACAGTTTTCAAATGCTTTTAATTTACTCTATAATTTTTGGAATAAATAAGAATATAATCTATAAATACTGACATAAAATTTTCAAGGTAATCCCTAAAGAATCTAGTGATTCCAAATGGTATCACTATGAACTCATAGTTCCTGTACCTTATATAAAATTAAGTATTGGGGATATCATACTTCTTCAGCTTTACTTGATAATATTCCAACCAAAGATCCACCTTAGAGAAGTAAAATGATCCATGCAGTTGATCAAACAAGTCATCAATTCATGGAATAAGGTACTTTCTCTTTATCATGATCTTGTTAATCTCATGATAATCAATACAATGATGAATTTACCCATCATTATTCTTGATGAAGAGGAACGATGAACCCCATGGTGAATCACTTAGGTGTATAAAACCTTTTTATAGATTCTCTTTCAATTTATTATTTATCCCTTCATGTTTAATAATAACTATTCTATATGGAGTCTTGGATATTAGAAAAGATTTAGGTATAAGATCAATTGAGAAATCAACTTCACAGCTTGAAGTAAGACCAAATATTTTTTTTGGAAACACATCAACATACTCCCCTAAAATGGGAATGTCATAAAGGATGATCTTTTCTTTAGTATAAATCATTTTATATAGATATGCTTACTCGTAACTCAATAATATCCAAGCTTGAGATTATGAAACCAAAGGAAATTCATCCTCCTCATTGAAATGGTATATAATCAAAGGGATATTCACGATATAGAGGGTGATTTACTTCTCCTAGAAATTTATGTTAAACCTATATAAGGGAGGCCAATCCATTCCTAAAATTGCATAGAATTATACTAAAGGGAGTATCATAAGGTTTTATGGGATGTTTAGCTTGAAAATATGGATAGGGGAGAATTTATATACTTGGGATGTGATAATTTACCCATTTTTTATTTTCTTAGATAACTATACATCCATGTTTTGAGGTGGTGTTTGAATAGTTATACTAAACATTCATGATATAAAAGAATCTGTAGAACCAAAATTAAATAGTAATTTACCTAACCTTGAATTAATAACTAGCATATATATCATCACATCATTATCAGGATCCACCTCAGTAGTTGTAATGGAATAAGTTCAACCTTTCTCTCTAGGACATGGAGGTTGTTGTAATTGGTTATCATTGAAAACCCTTATATTAGTGTCTTGATTCATATAGTTTCCTTATTCATTCTAATTGAAATATTAGATAATAGGATGTGGGTTGACTGGATCATTCCTTTCTTCTATCACATTGGTGGGTTTCTCCCATAAAAATTTTCTTATTTGGTTTGCTTCCTTCCTACACTTAAATAATTTCCTTTTTCCCTTAATAAATTTCTAGGATGCTTCTTCCCACACTTTTGGTAAGTGGGATGATATACTTTATTTCCCCCATGATATTTCCCATTGCACTGCTAAAATTAAAACCCATTATTTTCTTCCTATATCTAGACCCGTGTGACCCTTGAGATTCACTAATATCTATTTTTTACTTTGAGAGAACATCATACAATTTTCTCATATATGTCAAAGTCTCTAATCACCAAATATTTTCATAGACTCACCTTTATCCCACCAAAGAAGTGGTCAAATTTTCTTTCAGGGGAGATGAAAAAGCCAAAGTCTTATCATGAAAGTCTTGTGAAGTTCACATCATATGCCCTAAAACATAAAATCTATACCCTAAACCCAAAAATCTATACCCTATACCTAAAACCATTCAAAAACCTTAAAACCATTCAAAAACCTTAAAATATATTAAACACCATTCCAAAACCCATCAAAACCCTTAAAAATCGTTCAAAAATCCTAAAAACCCTTCAAAACCCATTTAACCCCTAAAACTACATTTTTATACCATAAGAACCCATGCATAAAACCTTAAACCCCTTTAAAACCCATTTACACCCTTTATCACCCTTTTGATTGAGGTTAAAGAAATACTTATTCATTTTATGTTGGAGATTACAGGGAAAATATTTATCAAAAAACATTTTCCAAAATTATTTCTACTCCATCACTTCTATCACTTCCTTAGGATTATTATTTTTGATCAACATACACCACTAAATAGATTCTCCTTCCATATAATAAACAACTGGTATAAATTTCTATTTTTCATAGTATTTAAGGATGGAGAATATACTTTTAGTGGAGTTGATCCATTTTTCCATGATGAAGGGATCAGAAGACCCACAAAAATTTGGACACCTTTATCACAAAAAGGTTTTAGTTTCAACTTGATAGTTTTTAGGGGGATGTGGGTTTTCCCACTAATTCAAATTTATGTTCATAAATTAAGTCAATCGATGAAGTATTTTCATGAGTTTCTTGACTCATACTCTCACTAGGTTGGGAAACTCATTTGGGTAGCCATTATATTTCTCCTCACATTGGTTGTTGGCTAAGTTTGTCCTATTTCCATCCATTGACTTAATAAATAGAAAATTAAGGATATGAATTTTAAAACTACTAAACATATAAAAGGGAAACTATAAACATTTAAGGGGTTACTTTTAAATGACATATATTCCTTAGCCTTTGAATTTATAGGTTTCAATCTAAATTATCCATGACCTATTCCCTAACATGAAATATTATAGGCATTTTTGTTCCCTTCATAATGGGTTGTTAGGAGATTGTGAATTTACCAAAGCATATACACGAGAAGTATCAAAATAGGTTTGAAACAAGACCTTTTCATCATGATCTAGGTGATGTTTGAGTCAAATCCCAATGTTCTCTTTTTAGGGATATTACCCCAATATACAACTCTGTTAGATCCACATCTACTTGTAGTATCCAGATAGATATTTGGTTTATTAGAAACCAATTAATCTATACTTTACCAAAATTTAAGGATGTTTTCCAATGTTAAATATAATCCCTAAGGCTTTCACTAATGTTTTCTAATCCTAATTCCCAAAAATAACTAAATACTCCTCTAATATCAACTATGACAACCCATATTTTAATACACATTAATTCATGATTTATTATATAAAGGTACACATAATACAATCCCAAAAGTCCATGAAGCCTAGTACCTTTGGGAAATTAGGTTCATAGAATAATAACTTGAAACATGGGTATAAGAACATTATTTAAAAACTCAAAAACATGCCACTATATTCCATTGATCTTTTAATAATGCATGGGATAACCTGGGGACATACATAAGAAAGGGGGGGTTAAAAATCCTAGTAAGGTAATAATAAAATAATAATAAAATAAAAGTAATACATATAAGTCAATATGCATATCAAAGTGACATAAAGGGGGTGATAATCATAAACATAAAAATTGAATCATGATATAATATGATAATATCAAAGAAACATAAGGAATATGGAAACAACATAAAAAATGACATCATAAACATAAGTTAAGGCTAAACGCTAAGAAATTATAACATAGTGTTCTTAGTATAACCTCCTATGCACCAAAAATGGTATTTTATGAAATAAAAAACATTACCTAATTCATTTAAGGGATATTTAATTCTATGACCACCTATCACATTCATACCATGTAGATGCATTTGTGTTCCACATAGATAATAAAACATAAGAACATATTTCATAAATTTTAACCCCACAATTAAGTATTATGGGTTAAACACATGGAATTACCCAATCAATGAATTCTAGGTACATCTACATGAATACCATTGAGTGGAACTAGTGATGGATATTCACTACACAAATGTTTGTCATGGAAAATCCCAGCATAATATCTACAACATAACAAGTGTAAGCAAAGATTCATGAAAGGGTTTAATGAGAGTGAAAGGGGGAATATCATTAATTTAAAATAATATTTAAAATAATATGGATTCTTATAAACATATTACAACCTGAATAATTGTAAATTGAAAGGAATAATAGTAAGAAAGTTCTTAAATAAAGAAAAGGAGAGGATCCCTTACCTTAAGTGGGTGCTTCTAAAATCTTGGGAGGAGCTTATTAAGAGCTTGGAAACACATATTAAGGGATATAGAGAGGTAAAGGAAGATTAAATTCTTTATAAAATAGGTTTTTGTGAAAATTAATGGGAGGATGGTTGGGGTTTTATAGAAAAATAGAGGGTAATTAATTATCAATTTCTAAGCTTAAATTTTAGACTCTATATGGTAAAATAATCAAAACCAAAAACCTTCCCGTGGGTTTTGAAGATGGTTTATAGTAAGGATGAGTTGATTCAATAATTTATATGTATGAAAACCAAACTCATTAAAATAATATTCCTAGTGATGTAGAAATGAGTCATGCTCATAAAGAATTAATTTTAAAACCTTAAAATATAATATAGGTTTTGTAGGATTCATTAAGGGTTCATAAAACTAATCAAATAAATTCAGAAAAATATTATTTTAAATGGTATTTTATTTATTATGTATACAATTATAGTATTTATTACATCCCTTTTTGATTTTATTATATAATAATAGATATTGTATATTTATATTGTATTTAATTTTTACCAATAAATTCGACATTCTCATAAAATTATGAAAAATTCATCACTGAATAATTTCAATGTTTTGATTTCAAAAATAATATTTATTTTAACAAAATAATTTTATAAATATTAGAATTTACACTTTTAAATAAAAAATCCAGATTTATTAAAAAATATTAGTTTTTAAGATGATAACAGTTTTCTAAACCTTATAAATATTATATTGGACTTCATTAAATTATAT
The DNA here is from genome assembly GCA_963277665.1 of Viscum album. NCBI lineage: Eukaryota > Viridiplantae > Streptophyta > Magnoliopsida > Santalales > Viscaceae > Viscum > Viscum album. The sequence goes on from OY728157.1 coordinate 871,185,191, forward strand.
TTCCATTTATATTCAAATAAATATTATTTAATAAGATTTTTTTATTAAAATAACATTTTTTTAATTTATCCAAGAATAGTGTCTTGATATATATATATATTTCCAAAAAAATTAAATTTTTATTGATTCATATCAAAATATAATTTTTATCGAACAAACTAATAAAAGAGATAAATATAGTAATTGTTTGGTTAAAAAAAATTCACACTGTTAGGGTCTAGATACATAACCCCTTATTACACCAGCATACGCCCTAAGGGAAAGATGTGATATAGAAACACTTTCTTGGGGTGGTTCAATAAATATGGTTTGGGCCGTCATCTCAATAATCTTGAAATTATCCTATAAAATGGTTTTCTCATACTTTAGTTGTTGATTCATGGCTTGGGATTGGTCAAGAGAAAATACCTATGACACCATCTCCCTTAGATACTCTAATAAATGGGCTTCATTGGATACGTTCCTACTTGTTGAGGCCATCACTTCTTTTATTTGTGTCAATTAGATTTTATCACCACCCATAATATATACTAATCATAATAGTCACTATAAAATGGATATATTATCAATGGTTATAATTGTTAGAAGTATTTTAATTCCAATAATATATAACTTATAACAATCTAAAATAAACAAAGTAGTGCATGTGTTTTCTATAACTTCATTACTTAATAAGGAATTTATTTATTTTAAAAGGGTATTTCATTTATAAAACTTTAGGATGTTATAAGAAGTATATACAAGTAAAAAATATAATTTGATATCATGAAACTCTATCACAGAGTAGAAGAGGATTTCTAATTGAAGATCAAACATCTCTTATTTGAGAAGTTGAAATAAAAATAGTTTTTGAGGCTGTTGAATATAAGGAATAGATAAATAATATGCATCAAGAGATGGACTATATTGAGAAGAATGCCACTTGGTAACTTATTCCTAGATCTCATGGGAAAAGTATTATAGGTACCAAGTGGGTATTCAGAAATAAACTTAATAAAAAATATAAGGATTCAAAGAACAATTCTATATTGGTATGAAATGATTATTCTTAGGTGGAAGGTATAGACTTTGAAAAAACTTTTTCGCCTATTGAAAGACATGAGGCTATTAATAAATTTCGAGTAGCTGAAGTACATGTGACCTAAATTTTTTATCAAATGGATGTAAAATATACCTTTTTTAATGGAGACTTAGAATAAGAAGTCTTAATTGAGAAACCTAAAGGATTCATACTTGAATGTGATATAATAATGGTATATAGATTAAATAAATACTTGTATGGGTTAAAACATGCACCTAGATCCTGGTACTCTAAATTGGATAGTTTCTTAAAGAAAATAAAATTTTCTAAAGAGTAGAAATCAACTTATATGTGAAGGATATGAGTACAAGTAATATTATTATCATAGTTTATGTTGATGAAATAATTTTTATAGGTGATAAATAGTATACATGTGAGGAATTTGAAAATAAGATAAAGATATAATTTGTGATATCAATTTTGGGAAAGATGATATACTTTTTGCGATTACAAGTTATGAAAATAAATAACTACATATTTTTATCCCATGAAAAAATTATAGAGAGTTATTGAATAGATTTGGAATGTAATATTCCATAGAAGTCTCAACACCTATACCATTTGGTATCAAATTGAGAAATCATGAAGTAATAAACAATGTAAATTAATTGAAATTCAAGTAGATCATTGGAAACATGATTTATTTTAAAATATCAAGACTATATATTGTATATTTTGTGGATTTATGTGAAAAATATCAAATCAATCCAATGAAATCACTCTTACATTATTGTAATAGTGGGTTCCGTAGACCCAACTAAGTAGTACTTTTCAATTACCATACCATGTATATAGTGAGTTATTAATTATTAATATTTACCATAATATTGTTGGTATTTATAAATACACTATTTAGGTTAATTTCCTTAGATTAATTATCACATAAAAAGTTTACAGCAGTTCTCATGATATAATGAGAACCTTGAGATACTATAACAATGATCTTAAAAAAATTTCCTATGGTCTAGACACATTGTACTGACCAAAAATAGATGATGTGTGATTATCAAGTGTTGGGGGATCATAAGCATTGAGACTTCTTCTCATGAAGTTCACACTTAGTGATCTCGGGTAGATGAGATCATGAGGATTAACTTTCCAATAGGAACACGACATGTTTCAGGTGTCATTAGTAGTTACTATCTATAAACACATTTAATGGTCTCATGACTTAATATTATATCAATTTGTACCATTTGATAATGTACTTTGAAGCAGTTTAAAAACTATGACATTGAATTCATATTGAGGTAGGTTGAGTTGGGTGTTTCATTGGTGCTATGACATTGATTGAATAATCAAGATGGAATTTTTCAATTTAGGAAGGAAGTAATATCATAGGCTTAGTTGATCAGTATAATAGTACCTTTGTTAAATCCATGGCCATAGTAGAAGAAGATAAGGCCATCCATTCTGGTCAATGAATAATAAATCAAGAAACGATGATGACCCAAAGTGTTCATCTTACTTTTCTAAGATATCATGAGTGAAAGAGATTATATTACACCACATGTGTTTATAAGAAGGTTTTTGTTATTATGACTATTCCTTATCTCTTTAGGGGCCTTGACAGGTTTCTAGAATCTGCTCTTGGTCTATGAATGGTATTCACTACTATCGAGATAAGAGACTAGAAGGTCACTCACAATAGCATATTCAAAAGTATTCTCTATTCTTTTGAATAGGTGTATATAATATAGTGGGATATACCATTATATCCGAGATGTGTACAAGAATAAATGATCACAAATGAATAAATAAATTCATTATTATTAGAGTATAGAATAATTAGAGTTAAAATTTATTTATTAAAATAATTTAAAAGGTTTTATGTGAATACATGAAAAATATTATATGGATGAATATTATTTTAATATTCAAGGTTCATTTAATATTTATGGTAATTACAAGTCAAGTTAATGAATCACTTTTATCATGTAGTATATTTATTATATATTACAAGTAAGTGACAAAATATAAATGACATTATGATGTATGTAATTCATTATAACATGTCATTTATGGATTATTTAGTGGGAGTTAATTATATGGGGGTTGGAAAACCCTATAAGGGAATTTAATTTACACTATATAAGTAAAGAGGAGCTATTTTCCATTGGCCTACTCATTTCTATGAATTTGAGAGATCCTCTCTCCTCATTTCCGAATCCGATAGAGTGGAGGTATCCTTATGAGAAATAAATACTAGAACACCTTTTCAAATAAATGGAATAATATTGTGGTGACTATTGAGACATTGAACGATTCATCATACTTACATGATAGAAATTATAATTCTATAATCAACATTCACACATACTCTTGAAGCATTTTTAGATAATATTGAGGGGTTTAAGATCATATCCTTCAAGAAATTTCCATAAAAAAGAATCTACTGTAGAACACCTATTATATATGAATAAGGTATTTTTTTATTTTGTGATTAACAAATTAATATGAGATCCTAAGAACTTTACCATGGATTGGATCATTAGAATCAATGAATTTACATTACTTTAGGATGGAATTTTATAATCCCCAACCCACTAGCTTCCATTGTGGGTCTCAGTAATAACAATTGGCATCAAAGTGATCACATGAATATTTTAATATAATAAAAATTAATTTTCCTTAAATTTAATTAGAGGGATTCATTTTGATACCATGGAAAAGATAGCATGTCAATTCAATTTCAAACAACCAAGTTATGACCATCCAAAAATTTTATTTGGATCAACACACTGGTATGAGATTTGAAGAAAATATATTTTATATATATTAATAATAAACCTATGTGGTGGCTAGAGGTGGATTTTGATAAAATCCTATTTTTCAGCCTTGTTCTGTCTAGAATATTAGGGTTTAGTTTTAATTAGAGGTTTCACATTCAATGGATAGTTGATTTTTTTTTCATCCTGCACTGAATTAGATTTTAAAAATTGAGGGGAAAAAATAAGTATAAAGGGGGTGGTTGGGGTGGATTATATGTGAAACCATACACAAAAAACTAAAGGAAAAAGGGGAGTGAAACAATGACTTGATGAGAATGCATACACAAAAATTTATTTTGAAATTTTGGTGCTTGGTTGTCGGCACAACCAGAATGTTGAAATATAAAAAATTAATTAAAAAAATTGAAGCTTCCATAGGAAGCTAGACAACCCAAACCCCACCGAAATAAACCACTTTACACTCCTCCTAACCAGTTCCCTATGAAACCACCTCCACATACCCAACACCCAACCACCATCCCTCCGGTCCACCTACACCATCAACCTCACCTCCTTCGATCGACACCCCACCACCGTCCTTGGTTAGCATCCCAGCCACTCCAGTCACTGCCTCCTCATTACTGGCTATCCTTACCTTCAATCGAAATTCCTCATCCCCCTTGACACACCTAACTCACTTAAAGCATCCTCTAGATGATGAAAATATGACACTCCTAGCCTCCAAGGAACTCACTTCCAACTTGTCCCTTCCGAGCATGCATTGTTGTTATCGACCACCCCAACATCTCCACCTACTAACACCACTTCCCCAATGGTTGCCTCCCCATATGTGTCACTATCCCGATCAACTTACAAACCACCACTATCATTTAGATCATCCATTCTAACACTAGTGATGCATCCCTTTGGATGAATTGCCTTTACCCAGTCACAATCTGGTCTTCCATATTCTAACCCAACCTGATCCAGCTTCTAGTGGGTTTTTCTTGACCTAAAATGAGTCTGGCTGGGATCCAAACAACCCTCGATAGCTCTGGATGGGTCCGAACTGATCCGCAATGGGCCTATGGGGGTCTTACCTAAACCACAATGAATTTGGGCAGGTTCCAGAGCTTGGGAAAAGTTATTAACATATTCAAACATTTAATTTCAGTTTTTGTATTAGAAACAATAATAATTTTATTATTCAAAAATTAATTTGATTTTTGAATAAAAATTAAATTAATTGATAAATTTTATTTGGGAATAAAATTACATTAATTGTGGGACTAAATAAATTAAATTATTTAAATTAAAATAATTCATTTAATTGTTCTTAAACTTGAATTTATTATAACTTAATTTTATCATTAATTTAAAATACCCATCAAATGGTATAGATCATTGAACAACTTTTGATTGTCTGGGTTTAATTTTATTTATTTAATTTTTAAAAATATATATAATTCCTGTAATATCTAATTTCTTTTTACGATGGTTTGAACATTTTAATTTTTCTCTTAATATGTATAAGGGTCTACACCCCCATTATTATTATCTATATATGTATTTTGGAACTTCTTGAAAACCACTCACCTACATGTGAATATATTTGTATTAAGATGACGATGCTCTATGATGCAAACCATGTCGAGATGAGGTGGTATCCCAGAAAAAATGTGAGAACACTGGACTAGAGTATGAACTGTAATACAAGTCAAAGATTGACTCATGTATTATACCCTTTAGATAACGATTGATCAATTGAGTAAAAATGGATAAACCAATATCAATTTTTCAAAATTAGTCAGAAATTTTCTTTAATTTATGAATTGTATATTATCTTTATGAATGTGCATGTTTATGAGAAACATATAAAATAATAAAGAAAGTCATTCATAAATTAAATCATGTTAATACATAGTGAATATATTCTATTTAATGCATGGTATAGCTGTGCGTGTGATCACATAGTATGTTCATATAAGATAGAAAATTATTTCATACATTGACATATAATAAAAACCCTCAAATAAATATTAAGTCACAAACTCCTTTCATTACTTAAATTTGAATAAAACCAGGAGTATGAGGTGCTTGTTAGCCCTATTTGAGGATACCTCCTACTATTGGGGATTTATTATGATATTTATTTGCTGACTTAACAAATTATGGTAGAAAATAAGTTACCATAGCTATCTTGATACCAATTTAGATTAAAATCATTGTAGAAATCAAGGTTACAATTATGAGAAGCCGAGACATCACTCAACAGTTCAAGGATCCATGATTCAATGTGGTTGTCCAATCTTGAGCAAACCTTGAAAATATAAATGTAGTGATATATCCATAGATTGGACTCTAAAGAGTGGCTTCATGCATCCTTTCCACTAGAATAATCCAGTGACTAATTATTCCGAATCTTGTAGCGAGGGATACTTGGGTTTGATAAAATAATCAGAGAAATTTAATGATTTATTAATTGGTAATTTATAATAAGTAATGAATATAAAAGTAAAAAAATTCTAGTGATTATTTTTTTAGTGAATCAATAATAATACCATAGATACACTATGATTCATATTAGAAAAATATCATATATTTAACAACATAAATTTACAAGAATGGTATAGGTGATTGCACATAGTAATATAGTATGAAAGAAAATTATATATTCTAGAGTCCCCACTATCTGATCATCCTCCATAGGGAGATATTAATGATGATAAATATGCTTATATAAGACTTATGGATGACATATTTTATGTCTATATCATAATTCTAACATCACTGTTAAAAGAGTTTTAGGTGCAACATAAGGACATGGATGTATATACCATGTTGCCTCATCTTTGAGAAGCTTGTAAGGAGAAAATGAAGCCATAAATAATTGAGACAATGATCAAGTTGATCAGTTATATATTGAAATATATAACTCATGCTTGTTATCATGCACTCAGGATGATAAAGTGCATTGAACAACTAGAGAAATTTTGATTCAAGTCAAATGATGAACTTTCAATTCATCTCATTCTCTCATCCTTACCACCCAGTTTATCTAGTTTCATTGAGTATTTTTAAATAAATAGTGTGTAGAAATCACTTAGATATATTTTGGTAAGGGTTTACCAAGAATATGATAATTTAAGTAATTTAAATTATTAATTATTATGGTAAAAAAATAGAAAAATAAAAAAAGAGGCTAATTACAGGTACACTGCCAAAGGAACCTTCACAAAATCTTTCTAAGAAACCAAAGTTAAGAAGGGAGAGCATTTAAAAAGAGGATATTTGCTTCACATGTGGTAAAATAAGTCACTAGAATAGAAAAAACATTGAATTGAAGAGAAAAAAAGTATGAAATTCTACTTCAGAAACATTCATCATTAAATGTAATATTTCATTAATGCTCCTTGGGTATTAGATAAAATGTCTTTAAATATTTTTTTATGAATACATGAAACAAGGAAGTAAATAAAAATTACTTTAAGTCAAGGTTTTTTCTCTAAGAGACTAAGAAAGGGTGATAAGTACACCAGTAGAGAGAAGAACATGATTTTATTTCCAAATGAATGGTTCTTGTAAAACTATAATTGTGTATTGAATGATTCCAGGAAATTTATAGAATAATTTTGATTATATTATTTCATAAAAAACCAATAGAAAAGTAATACATGAATCATGGGAAATACATTATGAATATAACATGTAATACAAAATTATACCCAAATGTGTAAAGATAATTATTTACTAAGTAAAACTAAATGTAGTTTTCAAGGATATACCCAGTATGGTATTTAAACTTTTTTGATCTAAAGATATTATGTATTATTAATATATTGACATATATAGTTTTGGACAAAGAAACATTTAGAAATAAAGTTTTCCACAAATCTTTCTGAATTGGTTCAACTAAAGGGTGCGAACCATTCCAAGGTTAATTTATTGGTAAATATACTTCATATGACTCCCTTAAATGTTTTATGGATTGTAAAATTAAGTATGATATATGAATGGGAAGAAGATATGAGTTACTTGAGGCCTATGTGCCGAAGAATATCTTGACCAAGCATTCATTAGTCATGAAATTTAGAGTGTTTTTTTTCTATACTCACATTTATTTATCCAGATAAAATTCACGATGTTATTAAAAGGATGATCGATTGTGAGTCTTACATGAAAACATTTATTAATAAAATATACCATGGAGTAATTCCAAAACACAAGTTTCCTTATACACATCAGAGTCATGATTTAAGTAAAAGTAAAATAAACATTAAGATTCATATTAATTTCAAAACTTACATTATTTTTGAGACATGATTCAAAAATATCAACATTATACCATTACCATAAGCCAACTATTATGAAAAATTGATATCATATGAGATATTGTATAATATAAATCCATCATTTCATAAGAAAATTAATTTATAAGAAATGAGTTTGTTATGAATATAAAAAAATTGTATCAAGAAAAACATAATGTGCATATAAAATAATTATCCTAAAGGTTCCTAAGGATATTACATAAATACATAAAATAGAAAATTTATATTCAAGTGATAGACTATATTTCTATAAATGGGTGTATATATCAATTTGATCTAATGGGAGAAATATTGACTTGGGTTTAGTCAATTCCATAGATACATAAACTGTTGACACATGAATGAGTTCTATAAGAGCATATGAAAAACGATTCTTCCGGAGAAACATACTGTGAAAGAAGGATTAAACCATGGTAATGGTTTTGTATTCACAGTGGATAGTGATACTCTATTAATTGAGAGTAATGAATCCTAAAATTAAGGAGTAAATGGAAAGAAGATAATATTGACAAGATCTATTAAAATTCAATAATGGATTCCTTGTTTAAATGTACAAGGTCTTATAATTTTGAATACTATAGTGGGTAATCAAGTGATAATATACATGTGTGGTACTAGTGTGGTATAGATAAGGAATTATTGGTATTACCAAGTTGTTATACCTAAATAAATTATAATTTTATTTTTCATAGCTAATTTCTATGATCATAATATTAGTCATTAGATTTCAAGACCCCCAATTTTAGAAGGATTCTATACAACACAACCAGAAAGGTTTGGTGATACCATAGAATTCAAATAAGGGGTGTAGGTTACTGAAATCCAATTTTAAAATTAAGTAAACAAAAATATCATAGAATATTTATTTGGAATGAATTTTTTCCATGTGTCTACGGGAGGTTAGTGGGAGCACCAATGTTTTCCAAGTAAAAATATATTTGGTAAAATATGGAAAAAATTATTAGTCTTATAATTATTAAGACCATAATGAAATTAAATATCTAGAAAACAACTTAAATTAGCAACCTATGTTCTAAGGAATGCGATTTACTGAGGTAGATCTAATAGTTTCTTAGTCTAATTAAAAAGCACATATATTGAGAAGGTATTAAAAATACAAATTGGAAAAATTTGAGAGAGAATTGTTACTAGTGTCACATGGCATAAATCTCTCGAAGAATACATGCTTGGGGCATTAGAGGATATTAAAGAGGTGAGTAGAATTCCATAATCACCAATAATGGATCTATCACAAATGGAATATTACATACTATATATATGTTATTTTCAACATATACTTAAGTGTAGGAAAATATGAGTTATATCTAGGAGAATTGCATGGGAAACAGTCAAAAATATATAATTATACTTAATAAGGTATAAAAGATATGTACATAGTATGTGGAGAAGAAGGAATACTAGTTATAAGGGAATATAAACTAGTCTTCCTATAGATCAATATGATCTAATATTACAGTTAGGCTTAGGTAATGTGTTGTATAAGCTCATTTAATTCAGTGGTAGCCATATATATAAATATGGAGTGCATTGTAGCTTATGAGGAAGATAAAGAAGAAGTATATAATACCCAATGATTTGTTCCAATTCTTGGAATCTTACCTAGTAAGTAAAGTTATCATAATATAAATTATGATAATTCTATTACTAGTACTATCCAATATGTCATGCTTTGACAGTGGAAAAAAAAGAATACACTCAAGGATACCATTTTTTAGGAATATTTCTCAAGGAGATGAATTTGTATATATTATAATAGCTATACAACAAAAACATGTAAGGACCATGACTAAATACATAAATTAGTAGAAACATGACCTTATCATGTGAGATCTAATAAGGATAGCTAGCAAGTTGGATCCAATACAAGTGGGAGTGTTGTAATAGTGGGTTACCTAGACCTAACTAAATTGTACTTTATGATTACCATACCATATATACAATGATTTATACATGATTTATATTTACTATAATAGTGTTGATATTTTCATATCCAAAATTTATGGTAATGTGCTTAGATTACTTATCATATCAAAATGTTATAGAAGTTCTCAAGATATAATGAGAACCTAGAGATACCATGAAAATGATCTTAGACATATTTCTTATAGTCTAGACACATCATACAGACTTGAAATATATGATCTATGACTGTTAGGTTTTGTGAGATCACAAGCATTGATAATTCTTCTCATGAAATTTTCACTTGGTGATCTTGAGTAGATGAGATCATGAGGAATAAACTGACAATAGAAACACCACCTGTTTTTGGTTTCATTGGTAGTATCTATATGTGAACATGTGTAATGGTATTATTACTTGATATTATTATCTATACATACCACAATTTACATATTTTTATGTGAGAAAAAAACTATGGAATTTAAGTTATAGTGGGGCATCATGCATTGGGTGTGTCATTGGTGGTATGACAATGATCGAATAATCAAGATATAATTTGTCACTTCTTAAAGGAAGTAATATCTTAGGACTAGTAGATCCAGATAGAATTACCCTTGTTAAATCTATGTCCCTGGTATAATAATATAATCCTATCTAGTTAGGTCAATGAATACTAAATCAAGAATAGATGATGACACAAAGTGTGAATCCTACTATATGTGATTTCACAATACAAAGAGATTATATTACATGATGTGTATTATTAGGAAAATTTTCTTTGTTATAACCATTCCTTATCTCCTTAGGGTACTTTATGGCTTTCTATAATACTCTACTGGTTTGTGAATGGTATTCACTACTATCGAGATAAGGGACTAAATGGTCACACACAATATCATATTCAAAAATCTACCCAATTTTGTTGAATAGGAGTCTAGAACATGGTGGGCCCCACTAATGGGTTTGATATATGTTTAAGAATAAATGACCACCAATGAATAAAATTACTATTATAGTATAGAATAATTGGAGTTTAATTAATTTATTAAAATTATCTGCAAGGTTTTAAGTGAATACATGTGAAAATGTTATACGGGTGAATATTAATTTAATATTAAAGGTTCTCTTAATATTTTTAGGAATTAAGAGTCAAGTTAATGAATTAATTTTACCACATAAAATATTTATTATATATTACAAGTAATTGATAAAATATAAATGACATTATAACAAAATTAATTCATTATAACCATTCATTTATGGATTATTTAGTGGGTGTTACCTATACAGGGGATAGGGAACCCTTTTCGAGTACTTAATTTCCACTATATAATCATTGAAGATATCTCTTCTATGGGAATATTCATTAATAATAATTTGAGTGATCCTCTCTTCTAATTTCTACATCATAGAGAGAGTAAGGATCCTTCCAAGAAATTGGTCCAAGAGAACCTTCATAGATCGAAGGAACATGATTGTGGTGATCATCAGGTAATGAAAAATTCATCAAATTTTTGTGCCAGAACTTACAATTCAACAATCAACATTTGCGTCGAATATTTAATCATGTGAGGATGATATAGATGGGTTCAATCTTAGATCCTTCAAGAAACATTCATCGGTGATAACTAATAATCAAACACATATTCAATCTAAAAATGGTACACCTTTGTGTTTTATTTTGTGATTAATAAATTCATGGGAGATCCTTGGACCTTTATTGGGGATTAGATCATTAGAGATGATGAATTTATGTCACTACCATGATGAAATTTTTAAACCCCTGTCCCACTGGATTCCACCGTGGGTCCCAATACCAACATGATTTCTACTAAAAGAATAATTAGGTATTCCAAAGGAACATTGATCTATGGTCTTACGTATAGAATAAATGAATCTAATGTGATTAAATAATGTTTATTGAATTGATGATTACACTAGTATAAAATATATATCAATTGGAAATTTATTTTTAGGTCAAAACTATACAAGATATTATAAGATGAAATCGAGTTTAGTTACTCTAGGTGAAACAAAAGCTAAATATGTAGCAACAACACATGCTTGTACAAAAATTATATGGATGAAAGTGTAGTTAGAAGCCTTAAAATTAGAATTTGAGAAGACATTAAATGTTACTAGTGATAAAAAAAATTCATAAATCTATACTAGAATATTTTTCACCATTCTTGATCTAAACATATTGATATCAAATATCATTTCATTAAGGAGAAAGTGGCTTATGGGGATGTAATGTTGGAGTATATCTCCAAAAAGGATGAAATTTATGATTTATTTACAAAATATATACCAAGAGAGATATTTGATGAGTTAAGATTGATGATTCATGTTCAACCCACCCATCTCACTTGAGGCATTGCAAGAGAAACTTCTACAATTAATTGGATTATATTGTCAAAGGGAATTAAAGTTACACAAATATTTATTTTAATTTGTGAATTTTAAGCTATGGTTATTATAAATGAGGGAGAAAAGTTGTGATCATATGGATAAGGATAGTATCTAAGTCACTTGTCTAAAATTACTTATCACTGAGAGATGAAATTCTCTAAAAAATATCAATAGTGTGGTGTTAGAACACCACTCTTTGAGAAAGGATGTGATTAGAAGAATCTTGGTATGAGTTGTTAGAGTTCACAAAAAAATTATAACGGGGGATATTAGAGAACCCAATGGAATTGTTGAATTTTTATATTTGTTTTCAATATTGATTAATAATCATTATAATTTATTGAGAATGTCTTTGATGCTTTTAAGAATTTTATTTGAGATGATTAAAGATTCCCTAAGAGGTATTGAGGTGGTTATGTTTGGCATAAGTTCTAGAATTATATTTATAAGGATGAAATTGTTGTATACATAATGAATTTAGATGATGTGTAATATATTTGAGTGTATTAAAGAAGAATTGGCTATGTCATGTCCTGCTTAAGTATTTTCCATGACATGTGGAAATATTTTCTCTAAGAACAAGAATATTAGCTAAGGATATGACTTCTTTGTGTAAGTAATATTCTCTCTGGAAGATTCATAAGATATTACTCTGAGTTTTGTTTTTATAATTTTTAAATTCAAGGAAAGAATATGATATTTTTCAAATGTAATATATCTATTACATATCATTTCAAATAAATGGATTAGTATAAAACCTTACATGAAGATGTAAGAAATTCTTAAGCATATGTAACATTTTTTTCTAATGTGTATGTTTTTTCATGAAGAAATCAACAAAATGTGACAAAGTCAGAAACCTTATGAAATATGTAAGGTACATATCATTATGCATTAGATAATTTTGATGAATAATAAAAAATGAGAGATTTTATATGATTTAAATATGATGATGTTGTTTTATTCCACCAAGTTATAAATATAACTGGCTAATGTTTAATATGTGATTCTAGGAGAGTTTTCTGAAGAAATAAATAGAAATATTTTCATTCCATGAAGAAGATAACCACATCATGAATATATTTAAGGAAGAACAACTAGTTGATGCTGGTTCTGGTATATGATATATGACCATGCTAGGGAGAAGAAGTCCACACCGACAATTATGAAATGGGAAGATCATGAAATCCACACCATGGTGTTGGTATTTCCTTTGTGAATTATCCCTATGATAAATAGTGAGAAAATTCATGTCGTGGTTTAAGTGATGGTGCATGATGAAGAAAATTAGCCACGCTATGAGAGATTATTTCATTATAAGTTAGGTTCATTATATGTTTCTCATGCATACATGGAGGTTAAAATGAATATTATAATTGAGGGGTTTTTAGAAAAGTTTCTATGATTATTGAGGGATATCATGAGGATTAAAAGGATGAGAATATAAGAGGTTATCATGGATGAATATTGGTCTATTATTCATTATTTTATTTATGTATAATTATATCAGATAGGCTAGACCAAGAATTATATAGATTTCAAGTAATATAAATGAAGGGTATTCATTTTCTATCAAAAGAGAACTAATATATAAGAATATATGAAATATATAAGAACTTATTAAGGATAAGAATCAATTATCATAAAATAAAGAAAAGTGATATATTGAGAATATAACTTGATACAATGTTGAAGAATATGAAAACTTTATGTTTATTGAGAAAGAAGAAGGCGGATGTTCATGCATCACTTTTGAATGCATCATAGCTGTAAACTTCCTTTAAGTGGAAGGAGAATATCTCATATGGTAATGTTGGGAAATACTATGTTAATTTGAATATCTTATTCAAAATGTTGGAGGATTACTTGTATCAACTAACAAAACATGTATAAGAGTTTTCAAGATTCAAAGTACCGGGAAACACTTTTTGGGTTCAATATGATATCTACCCAAAACCACTTATAATCAGATTTGATATTAGTGAAAAAATATGTGACTCAAACTCCACTCGATTATGGTAAGGGCATAGTCACCCACCTTGGGGGAGAACCTTGTAAAATTATTATGATACTTTTCATGTGTTTTTTTCTACTGCATTTGGGTATGACGGAGAAATAATATTTGATTGGATAAAACTCTAACAAGTCACAATGGTTTATTTAAAGGAAAAAATTATAAAATAAGTACTAGGGATTCAACACCAAATTCTTAGTGGTATAACCCATTACAGGGAACTTCAAAACATATATCAATAATCCATTAATCCAGTAATATAAAACAAATGCACTTAATATATGGAAAGTAAAACATATCATGGAAAATTAAATATATACACACATATAATTTTCGACTATAATTAATCAATATATATAATATAATCCTAGGTAAAAACATACAATAGGTCCCTAATATGAGATAAAACTTACATACCAACTCCACCTACTCCATGACCACCAAAATCTCTTAAAAAATACAATTCATCTATATGAATACAAGTATGTCACCACATATGTTTCTATTTAAGTAAGAGTATATAAATAAACAGTATGAAATCTAGGGTGAGCATACAAGTATACTCAGTAGGGAAACCTAAAAATATTTTGCACAAGTGGGGATACACCCTAATGCCCCGTGAGAAAACAGAAGAACCAAAACCTAACAAGGAATCTATCCACCCAGCCTCACCAGTCACACTCACCAAGTAACACAAGTAAATAGAGTATAGTAGTAATGTTATCAAAGTATGGGTACCCCGCACCACCTTCCCACTGGATACTGCTCAAGCCCTCATTCCTAACACTCTGATGCTTCCCCCTCTTCCTGATCTAGTGTTGCAACTTGGACATACGAAGCTTGAGCTAGTGCCGCAACCTGGCCATACGAAGCTCATAGTAACCCGCCGACACACAATCCTCGACCATATAAAATCAAATCCCGCCGGCACACAATCCTCAGCCATAACCACATCTCATCCCGAAGACACCTAGGAACATATCACACCTCATCCCAAAGATTCTTGGGAAACATCTGTCATAACCTGCCCGAAGGAACATGGGCTATTGAACCTGGAAGAGGGAGCATAGGGAAGAACAGTAACCAGCCATCCTTTGGATGTTTGAGAATCTCACCCCCCATCCCACAGGTGTTCGGCATGTAGCGCTCAACATGGGTGGGGTGCATAAAGAAACATAAAACATACAGATTTATATAAGTATAACAACCACTCAGCCCATCCTAAGTCTTCTACACAAAGATCTGAGCACGTTCCTTGGCACTGCTACTTCGAGAGTATGCACACA
Source organism: Viscum album (assembly GCA_963277665.1). Classification (NCBI taxonomy): domain Eukaryota; kingdom Viridiplantae; phylum Streptophyta; class Magnoliopsida; order Santalales; family Viscaceae; genus Viscum; species Viscum album. The sequence continues at coordinate 871,200,946 of OY728157.1, forward strand.
AAAATCAATCCCAAAAACCCATTTAATGTTTTCATGTTTCAAAAACTTTAGTTATCAGTTTCTTAACTACTGAGAAACTATCAACAACCAAACTAAATCAAGCGTTCATAAAACACATCCCTGCCATCCACAAATCAAGTTAGGAAAACACAAGTAACACAAACAAGTCCCTTATTATTAACCAACCAACCCCATTGATTATTATTACCATTCCATTACCATACCCCACCATTAATTAACTATTCCACTTTTATTTATTTTTCAGAACCCATAGTTCGTTCACATTCAAACCTATCCCTGCAGCCCCACTGCCAACCACCATAACCCCAATCACATTGAAACCCGTACATGATCATCCCTTTGATACCATTTATCGCAGCCCCACTGCCCATCACCAACATAGCATTCACACCAACCCACAACCAAGAAAACCACATCCCCACTGCTCACCCGATCCACAACAACCCACAAAACACCCCTTCACATAAATAAACCCCAACCAGAACCCACATGTTTATTATTTCAGTTTATTCAACCGGGGTGATCACACAAGGGTTCCAGGTATTTAATTAGCCAAATTTACGTGATTAACCAATTTCTACATTCAATAAAATTTTCATCCATAAGAAAATCCAAAAGGAGAGGGCAACATTTAATTGCGTAAGCAAAGGCCCCCAACGACCATGATTTTCAGTAGGCAGAAGCTCATTCAATTCGCAACATAATATCACAGGATATAAATAATGTAACTGCATTCAAAAACTTCCCATTCCAATTATATAATCCAGTTATTATATTTATTAAACCGGTTCAAATGTGTTTCACGTAAACAAGAGGACACCCACCCCGCATGATGCACAATTTATAGAGACAAAGGTAAGATCCCTACCTCAACAGGTTCCGATGTCCTTCTACGAACATGACCACCATGATCACAAGGATTCTCCCAGAACGACTGCACACATCAAGGACGTCACGAAACCACCGAATCAACAACACAAGAAACTCCCTCAATACGGAGATCACATGCCGTAGCATGGAATGAAAATGGGAGAAGTGGGAACGAAAAGAGAATACAAGAACAGAGGTTTAACATACCTTTTTAGAGTCGTTCGTCAAAGACCTTAATTACCGTCAATTATCAACAATATTCTCGGTTGGAAATTACAGAGGGGAAGTTGAATAAGAGAGAACGAAACAGGGTGTATGATGTTCTCCTCGCTGACACAATCCCGCAGTCACTGACAGATCGACGATCAGAGTCCGGATGAAGAAGTTAGGAGGTTGACTTATCAGTCGTCCAGGGGTGTTGTCTTGTGGATAATAAGGGTCCGCAAATAATATGTTACCCTCTCTTACATAGGCAAAGGAAATGAAAACCATATTCAGCATGAATTAATGAATACGATCCGTAACCGTAAAACAGTTACGCTACTTGACTGGTCAACACACGACACTTCACACGATTGCCACACGTTTTAATAATAATGATAACTTCAATTAATAATAGGTGTTTTATTAACCCGAGATATGAGTCATAAAAAGTTATTCATAATTGGTATTAAAATGACCTTCATAATTTTAGGGTTGCAATGTCCCAGATGGTTTTCCGATCTGATACCATATAATGGAGATACGTTGTATACAAGATCCCGTAATAATAATGATATTATTATTATTGGGTGTCTTGTGGACCCGAGCCACAAACCATAATTTAATATCCAACATTAGAATTTAATTAGCCATATTAATGATAGGATCACATCGCCACTGACGAGAAGTCAATCGGACGTCGCACACAGGAGTTATGGCGGGTCGAAGATTTAATAATAATATTAAATCTATTAATTCATGAGCGTTTCAGGTACCCAATAAAAAAACCGAAAAAATACATCCAATATTGGACTCATAATTTCCATCTCGTAGTCAGGGTCGTACTGCTGCTGACGGTTCGTAAAACCGAGGTCGCACGAAGAAGTTACGGACGAAACACAGTTTTCCCAATGAAAATAATAAAAACATTATTATATTATTATTATTTTTAATTTAATTTAATTACTTAAAACCTCATATCCAAAATCCACACACCACCAAAAATAAAAGGCGCCTCTTTGAATCCTTTTCAACCATGCCCCACCCCTTGATTGATTTCCCTTTTTTTAAAATTATTTATTTTATTGCATTAATTTTTAAATCTTTATTTCCTTTAACTCTTTCTCTCTCCAATCTCATTTATTCTTCCACAATTCCCTCACTCCACCAATAGTGGCGCATTCCCTTGACTTTAATGTTATTATTAATAAAATTAATATTAATAAAACCTATCATTAATGTTCTAATTAATCCCATTAAATTAGTTTTCCATGGTTATTATCACATTAAATTAAAACCATTCCATTTAATTAATCACCCACTAAAAGCCACCATTACCATTATTATTTAATATATTAGTAATAAATCCTCTATAAATTTCATCAATGGGTTTCCATCATTATCATTAATAATTATTATTATTATTGACGCCCATTATTATATTATAATTACTCCCTCTCTCCCATCACATGATATTCATGCACGGGTTGGGAACCCCTTCCATGCTCCTCTTAATGTTATTATTGTTATAAAAAATCATTATATAATAATACCCTTTTAATGTTATTTAAAAAATTCCAATTTTAATTGTGGAGAACCGTACAATGCTTCCTGTACAAGGTCACTCCCATGCACCCCATGCATTTCATTCCTTTATAAATTTATTACATGTGCCTCATTTATTATATGCCCATTACACACATAATTTATTATTTATTAAAAATTTATATAAATCAAAAAGAAACCACGCACCTCTCCTCATTGAATTAAATACATTCAATTTTATTTATTTTATTTCACAATGATTAAATTAAAACCATTTAATCTAATTAACACCAAATATTTTCACACCACCCTTATCAATTATTATTATCAAAAATTATTATTATAACATGCGTCGTGTTTGACCACATCAAATTTTTACAAAGTAATGGACCAGAGAGGTCCGGACCATTACATAGTTGATAATATGGGGGATCACTAAAAGGAATACCCAAAACCCATTATAGAGGATCACATATTACTAAAGAGAAATATTAGTAGTAGGAATTCTCAATCTCCCTGTGTAAATCTATAGAGGATCACATATCATTAAGGATAAATTACATTAAAAATAATATCCAAATTCCATGAAAAATCAATCTACACCAATGGATACAGGAACCAAAATTTCAATTTTAGATCCTTATAAATAGGAATATTAAAGTAGTGGAAAATTGTAGCACTATCACTAAAATAACAATAACCAATCAGGGGATCACACATCAAATTGAATATAAATCTACCTTGAATTAGTTGGTTATACATAAACACAATGATATATTAAAAAACACATCCTATGGTTATGAAAATAATAACAATAAATTAAAAAAAATAAAAAAAAATAAAAAAAAATAAAAATAAAAATAAAAATAAAATAAAATAAAAAAATAAAATAAAATAAAATAAACCTATATTCCTTATTGAGGTTTGATGTGGAATTTTTGAAATATTCATTTATTGTGATAAACACCTAACACCACCAACCAAATCAAAGTCCAATGATGGTTTTAAAGGAATCCTCTTGATCGAGTGGGTATAGATCTATTTTTTTTGATGAATCCATCCTAGTAACATGATCCATTGAGGTGGAAGGTTTTATAGTTACAAATTTCTTAATTAGTTTTATCCTTATACACCATCCACCACTTTAAATACCTGATCCAGATATTCCATCAACCTAGTATGGACCATCATGACCCATATCTAATTCCCCAATCACCAGGGGTTGTCGACTATTTCCAAGGGTCTGAAGGAACCATTGGGGAATTATTTTACTTCTTTTGATGACTTTTGAAGTAAATGTTAGATTACACTAAAAATATGACATGAACTATCCATATATCAAAAGTATCCAAAAATAAAAGAGAACTTATATGTAAGGGAGTACCTGTTGAATCTGTATTCCATTAATAATAAATTATCTACATGTATACATCAAAAAAAATTAGTAACTATAAAAAATAGTACAAAATTACATATATAACATGAAACAACACACTAACTCAACATAAAAATGAATAAATATGATGTTGGATAGACATAAACTCCCCTACCAAAAATAACCACCTACATTACATGTACATATGAAGTCTTGGAATGCTAGATGACATCAACCTATACTAATTATTCCACCCCACTTTTTACCTTTTCAATAAATTTTATTGATAATAATAATTTTAGAATTAAAATAGTGGAATTTTTGAATTTTTTGAATGATGCATGGTTTGTGCATGTTTTGGGAAACCATGAAAATTAATCATCCATCATTTGAATGTTGAGGAAATATGTTATTCACACTTAGTTCATGGTTTGGGTAATCCTGTATGGTAACCATTCACCCCAAAATAACGTTGATTCAAAACTTTTTTTCATGACCTAACTTTTAGAGACTCTTAATAATTGATTTAAATATTATTATAGTGATGTTATTGAATACTTATTACAGTTATATAATTTACGAAATTCATTTTCCAAATTTCAAGTCAATTTTTTATGAAACATATACATACATGTCATGTATATTTTATGTTATTATTCATATTATTATATAAATATCATTTTATTATTCATATTATTATTAATCTTATTCTATTATTATTATTAAATTAGTATTTAGAATTTATGTATGATTAAAATAATGGATAAAATATGTGATGTTTCTAGAAATTATTATTATTTATAATAGAAATAATAATATGATAAGTATTATTATTTTAGAGAATAAAAAAAGGAGGTAATTCTCTCTTCCTCCCCTAACTCATGTAATATATTCATTGTGTGGGTTGGGGGGGGGTATGGGGCTTCCATATTTCTTCTTAAAACTCTAATTTCATGGTGATTACACTATAAATATTTAGTAGAATATCAAGGTTAAGTATCCTCTTTTCTCTTTTCTCTTTTCTATTTTCTTACTTTATTCCTCTTCACCCTATCATGTTTATCTTGACCTTGGGTTCATAGAAAATTAAATGTTTTACATTTCAATTAAACCAAATATTTTCATATTTATCTTGATAATAAGTGGAAACAAACTCCTTACCTATCCCCACATTATCTTTTTTTTTATCACGAATGCATCATCGTTGTGATAATTTTTGGGTAGGTGTCTCTAAGTAATTACATTTATTTGACATGATATTAATGATCTATCTTCTCATGTTTATATATTTCTTATAAAAAAACTATAATTTATCTACAATTGTTTTCTAAAGGGGTTTCATTATTTTTTACTAAATAAATGTTGTAAAAAGGTTTTTTTCTTTAAATATTTACATAATTTTTTTATCATTTATTTCTGTGCACATAAGGTGTTTGATAAATTATCATTGAGGTTATTTATATTTCAAATGGACTTATAAAGGAGGTTTTAAATTGATTTTTTATAGAGGATCTTAAATTGCATTCAAGTATAAAATTTCAAAATATATCTTTTACACACATACTATGTTTTTAAATCTGTCTTTAAGAATTTTTTTTGGTCGAAATGGATTTAAAAAGGATTCTCTGAAATACTTTTGGTTTAAATAAAATTATTTTCATGAATTTATGTTATGTTATAATTTATAAAGTAATGCTTTGGAATGGTTGATATTATTATTTATTACTTGATCGTATATTTCTATCATACCTCTTGGATTGCTGACATATTTTTTTTGTTTTTTTAAAATTGATATTTATAATTAAGACCTAATAAAGGGATGTTGATTGGAGGGTGTTTGAGAGTTGATATGAGAGGTAATTTTTATATCTAATCAATTGGTTTTATTACATATAAGATTTACTAGTTTTACATGGTATCGTTGTGTATCTATGTGATAAATCAAGGATGAGTGATACACTAGTTTAAAATTACACTCATGTTAGTGTCCCATACTATAGTTCATACCCTAGTTAAGGGGATATCTTATAATGATGTCAATAAGAGTAATTCATGGACTATGATTTTTATGATCATATTATAGGATGATAAGTGGATCCATGTTAGAAATTTTATAGGTTATCCCAATAGACTAAAGGATATTTTGTTTACTTTATGATGTGATTTATTTTATGGTATGTTTTACTTTATATTGTATATTTATGTGACTTCTTAGTAAATTATTTCTTTTCTCTATGATTATACTCATTTTTAGCGTAAAAAAGTTTTGAAAGGAAAATTACTACGTTTTATTTTCCCTCACCATTTAAAATAAAAGAAAGATATTTTATAATTATATTTCAAACTAGAATTTTGATATTATATTATGAAATAAATTATATAGATTCTTGGTAATATTCAACTGTGATTTTCCTTTCACACTACATACATTCCTTAGTGTGTATGAAGGTCTATATTTCCTTGATTTGTATTATGGGTATGATCTATCCTATTATTTCCTTGGATTATACCATTAAATCATTTATAAAGAAATATAGGTGATGATACACAAAGATGTTCATGTTTCATATATAGATAGTAAAGTATTACATGTCATTTATGTTTAGTCTTTTGTACTATCCATATATAACTTCACTCAACATTTTTTTTGTGTATAAGGTGTAGTGGATGAGTCCATGTTTAGTTTTTTTTTGTTTTCTTAAATTTTAGTCTTATTTAGTCTGTATTGTTTATAAATGGTAATTCATTCCCATTATTTCTACATCAATACCCTTAACAGTTATGCCAACCTAAGGAGATTGGGAATATTCCTTTGGTCAGTGGAATTCTAATTTTGGTATGATGTCCATATATTCAAACTAATATGTTACAAAATGGATTTAGAACACAATAAGGTAGTTGGTCCAGTGGTCGGTGGAGGTAGGATTATCAAAACATGGGAAGCAATCCATGAATAGACTTGATCAACCCATTTATGGTGGAAAGTCAAGTTACAATGGGAAGTCCGGGATGGGGTGGTTTTCATAAACCCTTCTATGGGTTGTTATTTATTTTATTTTATCATGGTGAGGTGTCTTGAGAATTATTATTCAGGATGAGAGATGATATTTTCAATTTCAAGAATCATGAATTTATTAAAATTTTATTAGATTCCACTTTTAAAATTTTGGTGTTTTCTTGAATATATATGATTGGTAATCTAATTAATTAGAATATATCATGATATCTTTATATATTTTTCATTTATTGTTCTATGTTATAGGTGGTGATTTGATGATTTATTGAGTGATTCATGATTTTTTAAAAAAATATGAAATTTCAATTTTTACATGGTAGAATTTTAGTAATAATTTATGATAAAATGGATTTTTATGATAAATAAAAAGCCTTTCAAAAATAAAATAAAATAAAATAAAATAAAATAAAATAAATACTGTTTATAAATGGTGTTTTGTAAATATTTTAGTAAAAATAATTTGATTTCTCTTTTGTTATAAATGTTTCATAGTGAAGTTAGAGTTTTAGAACTTTATTTCAAAAATAAAAGTATATGTTATAGTATTTTTAAATATGATAATATAAAATAATTTGAATTTATATTGTGGAAATGATTGGGAAACAAAGTAGATTTTTTCAATTAATTTTGACTCATTTTAATAATCATAGGAATTTACTAAATGTTTTATTTTTTGAATTTATTATTTTCAATATCTTCATCATTTGGTTGGTATTATATAGTGTGTATTTGGATTACTGGATGCATTATTTATGAAATGTCATTGTTGTGGTGAGCTTAGGTTTGTGTTATGATATCACAAAATGGGATGAGACTTATTTCAATTTAAAATTCACCAAATAAGTTTCATAACTGATTTTAAATGAATTATTTTGATGGTAACCTAATAAGAAAAGGGTTACTAATCCATTTTCTAGATTATTGTGTCTTATTTATAATTATGTTCAATTTAATTAGTTGGTATGTGTTTTTTTGAATGCAATGAGTATAAAATTTATTGAATATTTTGTTTTTCCACTATCATGGTAAGATTTTGTGAATATGTTTTTTAGAAATGTATTCTCTATAAATTTTATAAATAACCATCATATATCCCAATATAACACATATCACTATCATAATGGACCATAATACCAGTGTAAGTATTCTATAAAAAAATAATGTGCTATTATTCCCTTTTAAATTATAATATGTTACATTCATATCATGGGAATAATATCTTATATACCTAGAAGTTGTGATAATAAATCACAAGTTTAACATATATATACAAGAACATGGCATATAACAACCCTGATTTTTTTTATTAAGCCCTTTAATTTACTTTTATCAATATTTTTATTAGGTGGTCATATAACCATAGGATAAGGTTAAAATGGAAATTTTACTATTATTAGGATGAAATTCTGAACATTGAATTATATTTGAGATGTGATGTTTACCCTTGTGTGGTAATTTGGTAAATTTTTAAGGTGGCTAGTTTTTCTCATAATTATCGGTTGGTAGTAAAATATAATAATAATTATTTATTTTAGCAGTTAACTTTAATAATTGATTTTTATAAATATTTTTTTTTGTGTTTAAATGAGATATTTCTATGGCTATTTAGTAGGTATATTTTAGGATATTATGAAGAAATAATTTTTAATTTGGTTGACATAGCATGTTTGGGGAATTAAATGTGGGTTTAATGGGAATTTAAATGAGAAATTTATAAGAAGTGATAGTGGAGGCTTGATGGGGGAATTGATGAGGTAAATTATGGCATGGAATTATGAGGAGTAAATTATATGGTTTATTATTTAGAGATTTACTTTTCCACTCAAAACATTTTCTCTATTCTCTTCATTGTTCCATCCTCTCCATACTCTATCTCAATGAAGAGAGCTTCTTCAACATTAGAATATTATGGTGCGGTAGGGGATGAAAATAGAGGATAATAAAGAGTAGAAATCAATACAAAATTGATTTTTTATTATTATAATAAATCTAGTATTGTGTCTATTATAAAATCATGTTAGGGGATTCTATAATTTTATTTCCTTCTTGGATTCTCTAGGGAATTAGTATTCCTTTATTATTTTTAAATTATTGAATATATATAATAATTATAATAAATCTTAATCTAAAATAATATATATTTATAATTTATTAAAATTAATGACTTTTTAGTTTTTAAGAATTAAAATTGTGGAATATGAACCATCAATTAAATAATAATAAATTATACACTTGTAGAATTATTTGATACAACTATAAAATATAGATATGTGATTTACTTCTACAATAACAATGTATGATTCACGTGATAATTATTTATATATTTTTAATGATGGATATTATTATTGAAATTATGTTTTTTTGATGATAATGTAATATTTGTTAAAGTACCCAATTTGAAATTTAGATATTGAATTAGTAAAACCCATAAAAACCATTTAGAGGTGAGAGGGGTAAAATTTATGAACTTTGGCATTGGGGACATACCAATTTTAGGAATGGAGTATTGAAGTGATGGTTAGGGCTAGGGGTAAAAGAGATGGTGAGATACATGGGTTATACCATTTTGGCATGGTACTATTATATATTATGGTAATAGAAGATTTTAGGTAGTAAGTTACATGGGGTGGTATAGAGTTTTGCTAGAGCCATGATTATTTAACCTAGTGGCCGTTCCAAATATTACATGATTCCATACACCCTTCCCATATTCCAATAGATTTCTCTCAACTTATGTAAAACACTTATGGAATATCTTTTTGGATATGCACATGTTTTCATAATAATAAGATCTAATCCTAGATATTCTAAAATACATAGTCATCAGTAGTGCTTAGAGGATAAATTTTGAATGTATGAGAAAGTAATGATGAAACATGGTGTTTAGTCCACTGGCACATTCCATGTTAGATGAAGTACACTCCAAGTACTTTTCATTAGCAAGAGTTTTTCACATATTCTCTCTTGAGTTCCAAAAACAGAATACACACATAGTCTATTATATGAATTTTTATGCATTTAATGTGATTGTGATATTCTTTTCACCATTATAATTAGTTCACGAGACATTTTTAGCAATTTGAGTATCTTAGCTCTCTAGAGGTGATGATAGGATTTAGGTGAGGTGTTTAGAGCAAACACAAAGTTCGTAACCTCTGGAGACATGTGGATGATAGGGCCCATTCCTCCATACACTTCATGGAGTTGGTACCCTGTCATAGATTTAGGGAATAAGTTCTCCATATAGGGAAATTTTTCCATGGATTCAGAACCCATTTGATATCGATAAGGCATCAACCCACAATACAATAGATGGAGCAGGTAACTCCTCTATAAGGTAGGGTGAAGATCCTCCATTTATAGAGTCAGCACCCCCATTGATTTATATATATTTTCTTTGATGAGGTGTTGGACCTCCAACTAGGATAGGTTCACCTTAATTTATACAATTTTCCCCCAATGAGATGGAGGTCCTCTTATAATATCCTGAATTTTTAAATATAATAAAAATCCTTTATGTTAATGTTTTTTAATTTGTTTTATGTGAAAATGTATTTTTCAATAAAAATCACATAATAAACATTTTAAAGCCATTGAATAAGGGTAAAATCATAGATAACATCTGAGAATATTCTATGGAATATTTTCAGAGTTAGGCGCTATGTTAGTGAAAATTTTTGAGTCCCATAGAGCCTCGATGCACATATAATAAAAATATTAAATAATTTATATTACATGCACATGATTTATCAAAAATAATTAGATACCTCTCAAATACTGTATCATATGAGAAATATGACACCTCTATTAGGTCTGAGATGTTGGGTTTACTCTAGGCGGGGTATAACTTTTATGAACGTCAGACATTTGGTAAGATCACATGAAAAGATATGTTATTTAATATTTTTAATATATTATTATTTTGGAAAATAATTTAATATATCCCAAAATGTGCATTGTATGAGAAATCTAAGATCACCATTAGGTTTGGGAAGCACGGTTTACCCTAGGTAGGGCATAACCTTTAATAACATCAGGTGTTTGGTCATTCTTCTCATTATAATAAGTTATTAAATAATTTAATTATTAAAAACAAATTTTTTACTATTCATTATCTACCCTAATGCGCAAGACACTATTTTAATGCTGGGAAGAAATAGAGAAACCTTAAATACACCTGTTTTGACTAAAAATAAATTATAAATGCGCCAATAAATTGAAATCAATGACTCCACATTGATTTATAGATTGATTAATGGTTTAAAACCTAGTATTAATTTGGATTGATAACACATGCATTTTTGGTTCTTTAAATATCCAGATTTTTTATTTACTCCTTGGGATTATAATAATGAGTCCAAGAGAACTACTTTCATATTTGTGAAGCTGTCAATCCATTCTCTTAGTTCCTTTTATCTAATTTCAAGTTGCGGCAAGGAACCTTTTTCTAGTGGGGCACTGCGTGCAGAACCATGTTTCTATATTTATTTATTTTATTTTTTCCCTCCTTTATCACCTCCATTATTTATGATTCTAAAAAATGTTAAAATAACATAAAAAATAAAATAGTAACTTTGATCTTGAATAAAAATTACAACCTTAATATTTATCAAATAATAAATTTAATTGGATTATGAAAAGATATTAAAAAAAATTATCAAAAGCTATTTAACAAAATTATTAAATGATAATAATAAAAATAATTAAATTATAATTACTATGTTTTATCGACGGATAATTTTTCAAAATTAATATAGGGATGAAACATTGAATTATTTTGGGTAATTTATAAAATATTTATCAAATAATAGTTTTTGTGAAATTATGATATTATAATTATTGAAGGATAATTGAAAACACATGCATTGTTTTTATATAATAATTTTAAATTATTTAGGAAAGATTAAATATCATCACATTTGATATTTTTTTAAATAATAATTTTAAATTATCCATGGAAATATAAATATCATTAATGTGATAATTTAAATAATATTTTGAAATTTTCCATGTAATAATTTAAATGATAACTTAAAAATTATCCAGAAGTGATAATATATCATCACAAGTGATAATTTAAATGATAATTTGAAAATTATCTAGGATAATTAAATTATCATAACATGTAATAATTTAAATGATAATTTGAAAATTATATAGGAGTGATAAATTATCATTGCGTGTGATAATTCAAATGATGATTTAAAAATTATCTAGAACAGATAAAATATCGTCGCATGTGATAATTTAAATGATAATTTGAAATTACCCAGGATAGATAAAATATCATCCCATGTGATAATTTAAATTATAATTTGTTAATTATCCATGATAGATAAAATATTATTGCCTGTAATATTTTATTCTTTTCTTAAATAAATAGTTTCAATTCTAATAACCCTTGAAAAATTTAGTACTTTGAAGTGTCTCCTTTGATTATAATAAATCCATGAATAAAAATTCTTGATTGTTGAGGTTTCTACTCCAACTATCAAACCACATAGGGTGGTTTATCCTTTTTTTACATTAACAACTTTTGAGGTAGGAAGTTCTTTACCTTCTTGTGCTCACATTTACACTTGTTTCCATGATGATTGTATTTGTTGGAATTTTGATTGACCTTTATTGATTGTGATCGCATGTGAGTGTGTTTATAACTCATAAGACCAGTTGTGATTCCATGAGTGATATTAGTGTAGATCCTATGCATGTTTTGTTATGATTACATGTTTTTGTGTATGTTTCTATATAATCATGATGATATGATATGAATACTTGTGTGCTTGCCCCTTATATGTGCTACCATACCTTGGAGGTTGTTAGTGGTATTTGAGATAGGTGGACTGTAATGAAACATTCATCCCTTAGTGGAGGAGTGCACTTGATTCCAATGATAGTGACGAGGGGATTGAGCATAGGGTCATAGGCTAAGAATCTTAGCACAACATTTCACCCACAAATCACCTTGCCCCCCTCCTCATTGGTCAAGGTTCAACCATCCAACTTTTCAAATAATGTGAGGTTCACTAGTTGCCTCCTACCATGGAATCCTCAGGAGAGTTGCCCCAACACCCAACTAGGGTGGTGTCAAGACTAACATTCACCATCCTTTACATTTTCGGGGTGACTCCCATCCATTAGATAGGGAAAAAACACAAAAAACACGACCTTGATGTTCTTTCTAGTGTGGTATACGACCCCCGTGATTGGGTCGTGACATTCTCACACCACCATTCCATACATGCCCTCGTACATGCAGGATCATGGCCTTATTTGTGTCTGAAAAATGGTTGGATTCCAACTAACTGGCTACCACATGTGGCCATGTAGACACTCTTTTCATATCATTGGCACTGTGGTCCATTCTCTTTCTTATTCTTAAACCACCATGTCCCACCTACTCTCTCTAGGTAAAAAACCACCTCCATAAAACCCACCCTTATAATTGTCATATATACCTCAGAAATATCATGAACATGACCATATCTTTCATGTAACCTCTACAATGACAACCCAAGACTCCACTCTTACCATAAGGTCCAACCCATAACATTCCCCAAACATTACAAGGCACATTCCCTCTAATACTACCATCACAGGATAAGTGTCTCAGCACAACCGTTCACCCATGAAGCACCCCATCCCCCTCCTTGGTGGGTGAGGTTTAGCCATCTAACTTTTTATATGATGTAAGGCTCATTGGTTTCATCCTACCATGGAATCATTAGGAGTGTGGACCCAATTCCAAATCAGGTTGGTGTTAAGAATGACACACACCATGCTCCACATTGTCGAGGTGACTCCCATATCTTTGATAGAGAAAAAACACATGAACCAAAACCTTTAAGTTCTTTATGGTGTGGTATATGACCCCCATGATTGGGTCGTGACATTTAGTCTTTCACTAGATGAGCATCTCAGCACGATGGTTCTCTTGTGTGACACCCTATCCTCCACCTAGATAGGAGAGGTTCAACCCTTTATCTCTTCATATGATGTGAGTTTCACTGGTTTTGTCCTTACATGGACTCATCACGAGAGTGGCCCCAACTCCCAACTAGGGTGGTGTCGGGATTGACATGCCCGATCCTCCAAATTTCTAGGGTGGCTCCCAACTCTTTGATAGGGACAAATCACATGAAACATAGCCTTGATGTTATTGATGGTGTCTGATGTAACCCCCATGATTGGGTCATGAAATTATCCCACCACCATCACATCCACACCCTTAGGCATGCAGGATCATGGCCTTCTATGTGTTCGAGAAACTGTCTACTTCCAACTAACTGGCTTCCATGTATAGCCAAGAGGATGAACTTTCCTTTTCATTAACACTATGGTCCACCCTCTTTCTAGGCCATATACCACTGTGGCCCACCCACTCTCTCTAGGTTGAAAACCACCTCCATAAAACCCACCCTCTAAAGTGGAGTCTCTACCTATGACATCTCACAATCATGACCATATCTGTCATGTCACATCCACAATGACAGCATGGGACTCCACTCCCACCACCAAGGTCCAACCAGAAGCATTACTCAAACATCACAAGGTACATTCCATTTGATACCACTACCATAGACTGAGCGTATCAGCACAAATGTTCTCCCATGTGGCACCCCAGCCCTGCATTCTGCGGGTGAGGTTTAGACATCCTACTCTTTATATTTTGTGAGGTTCACTGGTTTCTTCATGCCATAGAATTATCAGGAGAGTGGTTCCAACTCCTTACTAGGGTGGCGTTGTGACTAACATGCACCATCCTCCACATTGTCGTGGCAACTCCCATCTCTTTGATATGAACAAAGCACATGAACCCCAGTCTTGATGCTATTTCTGGTGTGGTATGTGACCCCCATGATTGGGTCGTGACATTCTCCCACCACCATTCCATGAACACCCTCATGCATGCAGGATCATGGCCTTCTATGTGTCCATGAAATGGTTTTCTTATAACTAACTATCTACCATGAATGGCCAAGGGGACACTCTTTACTTATCATTGTCACTATGATCCACTCTATTTCTAGGTTGTAAACCATCATGGTCCACCCACTCTATCTGGTTCAAAAACTACCTCCATGAAACCCACCATCTGAAGTGGTGTCTCTACCTTTGAAATATCACGATCATGACCATATTTTTCGTTTCACCTTCATAATGACACCCCAGGACTTCGCTCCCACCACCAAGGTCCAACTGGTAGCATTCCAAAAACATCACGGGGCATATTCCATATGATACCACTATCATGGTCTGATCATATTAGTATAATGGTTCTCCCATGCATCACCCCAACCCCCTCCTCGATGGGATAGGTTCATCAATCGAGTTCTTCATATGATGCAAGGTTCATCGGTTTCATCCTGCAATAAAATCATTAGGAGAATAGACCCAAATCCCAACCAGGTTGGTTTCAGAAATCACATGCACTATCCTCCACATTATCAAGGTAACTCTCATATCTTGGATAGGGAAATATTACATGAACCATTAAATTTATTTTTGTGTTGGTGTGGGATGGGATGCCGCATGGGATAACTGTTGTGCTGAGACGCTCAAATCATGCCATTGGTATTAGAGGAAATGTTCCTTTTGAGGGTTGCAGAATGTTGATTGTTAGACCGTGGTGGTGGGAGCAGAGTCCTAGGGTTTCATTGTGGATGTGAAAAAAAAGATATGGTCACACTTGTGAGATGTCAGAGGTAGAGATTCCACTTAGGATGGTGGGTTTTTAAGTTATCCAATCAGGATCCAGGTATCACTTAGAGGGGGAGGGGGTGAATTGGTAATATATTTTTATTTTATGTTTACTTTATTTTTGAAACAAACTTCACCTCCTGTTAAAGAGTTCTTTCCCTAATAAACACACACAATCACATGAACATAATATTTACAAGGTTCACTACTCAACAAGAGTAGATTCGTCCTTGGTATGGAACATAAATAAGCCAGTACCACACAATCCACTAGAAAAAAATCATTTTATATGGAATACAATGATTAGGATATACCCTTATACTCAAGTAGCACTTGGAAGAAAATCCAAAAGTGTGTGTGCAGCCTATTAGCACAAATAGGGAAATACAATGTTTCTATGCTATTTTATAATTCAACAAGTGTATTCTCTAAAGTACAAATCTTTAATTTCCTACCCAGAAGCTGGTAAGAACTCCCATACGCACAACTAAATACATGCGAAGACCCCAAATGTTTCTACATATACATTAGGGTATCTTGCACGCAATTAAAATTCCTTGCACATAAAAATTCATTTTGGTGAAGAAAGCCTATTTTACGCAACTTATTTTTTCTACACAACTTTTGACTTTTTCACGCAACGTGCCTTTTCCGCATGACTTCTCACTTTTTCGTGAAACTCACTTAGCTCATATTTTTATGTGCTTCAGAGCTCATTATTTCTCTAAGTGTCTAGCCTTAATAAATGAGAGTGGGTCACCTCATATTTATAGGCATTTTTGGCCGTACATGAAAAACACTATTCCATGCGTAAAACCATGTTCATGTGCGTAAAATTTTTTTCACGCAACATCATATTTCGTGAAATTTCTTGAGTTTTTAGCACAATTCATGACTTTACCATTTTCTCCATTATGATCTCAAAACACCCCTTGCACAAAAAAATTTAAACATCGTTCCTTATTATGTGCAAAACCAATCTTTTTCAAAACATCATTTTTCACGCACTTTGCCCAATTTTTTGCGCACTCCGTGCATTTGAAAAAATTAAATGTTCTGATCCTGAAACATCAATTGTGCAAAACTATTAAAAACCCCTTGAATTTATTGCACAACTTTCACTACCAAGAACACATGTACTCATCTTCTGATTTTCTGGCCCAAAAATTTGGCAAACACTGGAGAACAACACCACCTTCAATATATGCTTCGATCATAACCTTAATGCTTATTTTTTTTTGTGTTTTTGGTTCTTAAAAAACTCTTATTCTTTCATCACAAACTCCACTATCATGATATATATTTTTCTATAGACCAGGTTTAGCATCTTCAAAGTTTCCATGGAAAGTACTATAACTTCCCTATCTTACACCAACATATTTCCTTCCAATAAAAACTATATATGATTGGAATCACCTTTACTCTCCCTTTCCTTCATATGTATTGCATCATAAGTTCTCCTAAATTATGATATTTGTGAAACTAAAATCAACAAAGCATCATCTGATTTAATGTGAAAGTATTGTAACTTTCCTGTCTTTTCTCACCCACTTAAACAAAGTGAAGTGATTTCCTTGATTCTCATACTTTCTTGACAACAAAAGACAATAATTCATTCATACAAAAACTTCATCAGCCAACATGGTCCTAACATGTTTCATGGAGGTGGTTTTCAAACTTGATAGAGTGTTTGGACCATGATGGTTTGCAACCCAGAAAGAGGGTGGACCACAGTTCCAACGATAAGGAAAGAGAGTCACCTTGGCTATACATGGAATCCGATTAGTTGGAAGCATTACATTTCATAGAAACAAATAAGGCCATGATCCTGCATGCACAAGGGAGTGAATGGAATGGTGGTGGGAGAATGTCATGACCCAATCATGGTGGTCACATCCCACACCAGCAAGAAAAAAAAGGATATGGTTCTTGTGGTTTGTCTCTATAGAAGAGACGGGTGTCGCCCCAAAAATGTGGAGGATGATGCATGTATGTCCCAACACCACCCTAGTTGGGAGTTGGGTCCACTCTCCTAATGGGTCCATGGAAGGATGAAACCAGTGAACATCACATCATATGAAGAGATAGATAGATAAATCTCACCCACCAAGGAGGGGGATGGGGTGCCACATGGGTGAACTGCTGTTTTGAGACACTTATCCCATGACTGTGGTATCAAAGGGAATGTGCCTTGTAATATTTATGGAATGCTGCCAGTTGGACCTTTGTGGTTGGAGTAGAGTCTTAAGATGTCATTTTGAAGGTGACATGATAGATATGGTTGCGCTCGTGAGATGTCCGAGGTAGATATTCCACTTCAGAGGATGTGTTTCATGGAGGGGGTTTTTAACTCAGAGAGAGTGGGTAGACCACGATGGTTTGCGACCTAAAAAGAAGGTGTTCCATAGTTCCAATGACAAGGAAATAGAATCCCCTTGGCCACACATAGTATCCATTTATTTGGAAACAGAACATTTCATGGACACACAGAAGACCATGATCCTGCATGCACGGGGGCGTGCATAGAATGGTGGTGGGAGAATGTCATAACCCAATCATGGGGGTCACATCCCACACTAGAAAGAACATAAAGTTTATGTTTCATGTGGGTTGTACCTATCAAAGAGATTGGATTCACCTCAAAAATGTAAATGATGGTGCGTGTCAGTCCCAACACCACCTTAGTTGGGAGTTGGAGACACTATCCTGATGAGTCCATGGTAGGAAGAAACCAGTGAACCTCACATCATATGAAGAGTTGGACTGATGAACCTAGCTCACTGAGGAGGGGGATGAGGTGCCTCATGGTTAAACTATTATTTTGATACACTCATCCGATGGAAATAGGTTTGAGGTATAAGGTATCCATGTCACCGTGTCTATGTTATGCTTGAGGTACCCTTGATTTTCCAAGTGCGATTCACCACATGATAGTCTAGTCGATGTGAGTACTAGTTATTCTCATCCAGAGGTTCTAAGTGACATGGTCTCTTAAGGGATAGATGACACCTAATATCATCTCTATGACACCATGAGGATGTCGTACAAGGACTGAATTTCTTCTTACAACACATTCTATTATCTTATGGCATGAAGCCAAAGTGGGTTTGGACCAGGGTTGTGGGATCTTGGTTGGAACACTACCACTTGATTTTGAATTGTATTTTTATGAATTTACACATTTATTATTATTATTTTGGAATAAAATTGTGTAATTGAGCACATCAGGTTAAGGATGCATTGGTGATGTCTTACCAAATATTGTACTTACACCCTACTCAGGAATTTTGTTATGGTTTTAGATTTAATGAGGGATCTAGCGAAGAGAACGAGGCATGTGGAAGACTATTGAGATGAGGAGTTTGAAGATGGTGGTGGGATAAGATGGACATCAGTGAGACTTGTGGTTTATTTTTTTATTTATCTTCTTTATCTACACTGGTTAGGCTCTCCACTTTGGGAGATTCTATAGTTATATGACATGTATTCCATCTTTAGCTTTCCTCATTTTTATTATAATTATTTATTATATTGTTTAATGTTGATTATTTATCTTATGACATGATACTAAGGGTATAGTTTCTATACTGATGGAATCAGGCCCTTACTACTAGTTATAGACCTCTTGCATATGGGGAGGTTCACATGAGTTCATGTGAACTTCTGGCTCAGACCTGATTATAAGACCAGGATGTTACACCTCAACTATAGTTACAAAGGTGTAATGGTTGTTTTCGAAGATGTTTAGTTTAGGTGCTATGGGTATTACAACATATTATTATATTTGGTTTCCTATGGAATGAAATATTTATAGAGTTAGGATATGGTGTTAGTAATTTATTCCACCTCAATCTGTAAGGCATATTTAGTCCCCTTGTGTTAATTTCCCTCTATCTAGGGTTTTGAGTTAACATTTCATTTAATTTATCCCTTATTTATTGGGTGTCCTATTGTGTATGATTATACTCTTCCCTATATGGGAATTTTTCCCACACATGTCATGTTTTATATAGATGATAGATAGTTTAGTGGTGATTACGTAGGATGTGGAGTTAGTAGAGATGGAACTTAGTGGTACTTGATGGTGATGATTTTTGATTGTGTTCTTGTTAGGATCTAGTGTTATGAAAAGTTTACTTTTCTATTATTTTAAGTCATTATTTTCTTTTTTATATTGGGTTTGTTTGTTTTTCTTCACTTTTAGAGCTTTCATTTGTTATACTATTATAGGCATTGACATTTTCTTTATGAATTTTACTCTATAGTTAGATATTATATCTAACTTTTCCATATTTATGTTATGTTTTGGAGAGACATGGATATGTCTAGGTCTATTAGGATAATACATCCCATGTATTTGATAATAATTCTTATTACTAGTTTCCAACCCTTTTCGTATTGGATTTTAGGTTGGGGTGGTATACTTGGATTAACTTCCTACCGAGGTGAGATTCTAATGGGTCTATTCGTGTTATAATAGTATCAAAGTAGGCCTATCTTAGGAAAAATATTGGACTTATAAGTATTTTGAGGTTTCTTTTAGGGTATTTAGGGAAAAAAATTGAAGGTATATTAATTTTGGTTTTCATTCTATAAAATCCAACAGAAGTGAGATAAACCAAAGTATCTTTTCACCATGAATATGATAAAATATTATTCAACTCAAAACTCTCTATAATTGTTTCTAGGATACATACAAGATGGTATATTCATTATGCATCATGTTAGTTGTGGTTCATCTATGTTATTATTGAGTCAGATCAACCAAATATACTTTAATGACTATGGGTTCATATTATCAAATATAGGATGAAACCCCATAGAACGATAGATTAGATTCTAAGGTAGAGTCGTGATGATCCTGTGATAGTGATAGAGTCTCCAGTCACTAATCAATTGAGTGATGATGTATTAATTTGGGGACTTGATTGGGAGATATCTCCACCCCATAAGAAGAGGACATATCATCTTCACATTGTAAAAATAATATACCCTCCACATGTGGATTAAATGTGAGTTCTAATTTAGTGGGATGATAATTACTATAGTATGAGTGTGCTACATGAACTCCAACATAAGAGGAAACTTAGTTTTTATGGTGATCTTGATCCTTAAGAAATATAGAATTTTATAGAGTTAGCGACTAATGTGTTTTGTCTATTTCATATACTTACAAACTAGATGATGATTTATTCATAAAGGATTTTATATGGAGTGGATAGATGTTAATGGATATTGAATATTAAAACCCATGATAAGGATACCTTATAGTAGTCATAGTTTGAGTACATTTTTAGCAAGGAGTATTATTCGATAATTTTGAGGGTGGTACAGTTTTAGGACCTGTTGGACCTTTAGTAGGGAAGTATTATTATATCTAAGTATGAATTAAGGATTGAAAACATCATGAGGTACTTCCTAGATATGGTACATGATGGATTTTTATGAGATTGTAAGTTTTAAAGAGGGCTCTATTGAGAGGTTTGAGATGAGGTTGTACCTATATGAATCCTCACATACTTAAAAGTTATAGATAGTCCCCTTACGATTCAGAGTTTATTATGAGAGGCATGGTTAATGAACATGGTGGATTCCATATTCTTTAAGGTAGCGATGTTAATAACAACCTATCGATAAGATTTATTAGGATCCTATCATTGAATTCAGTCATACTGACAATCATGGTTTATGGGATAAATGATAAATGGATCCTATAAAAAGTCTAAATAATAGGAGTATATAATTTATTATGTCTTTAGAGGTCAAGGTCACATGGAATAATAATTTCTGACCAAGAATTTAGCTAAATGAAACTTGGACAATGCAGTGGATTGACATCTACATCATAGGCATAGTCATAACCAAGGTCCTCCCTATCATGGTTAGGGAGATCCCTTAGGTGGTGGTTTTAGTAAATGATTTTTTGGTTTAGTATGAGAATTTATAGGTGGTAAAATATTTAATATACTTCCACCACCCCACCAATAGTTGGTCAATACTAGGATTAAGGTGTTGCTGGTCAGATCTAGGGGAAGATACATGTTATGGAGGGATATAATCAAGAATCACCAGACATGGTTCATGTTATGATTTTATATTCTCTACACTAGAACTAGTTATTCTCAACACCAAAATGAGCCATTATTTTATTGCTACATCATTAGTATGAGTGTTAGGTATTCTAGTAGAGCCTCTATCTAAACCTATATGGATATAGAATCCTACTGGAGGTGATAAAACACTCAGAAACATCTTATGATGGTGTGGGCTAGCATTTTGTTGATAGATTTTGTCATGGGGCCTCATCAAGGGATGTTACAACCCTTAAACATCATACTTGGTATGGATTGGTTATCTTTACTTAGTGCTTTGATAGATTTCTACCATCAAAGAGTGGTGCAATATCAAGATGATGGATCAGGGTTATCTTTGTTGGGAGAGTGGGATATTCAATTGATATGAGTGATGCCTACTCAAATGAAGTTTTAGATTATTTTCCCTAATTTTAAAATTGGATTTACATATAGTAAATTCTTTAGTCAATCGACCTCTTGTAATAGTGGATGAGTACATAGATGTTTATTTTGGAGTATGTTCCAAAATTTTCTCTTCACTAAGAGATCATATTTTGCATCGATTTTCACTTTGAGACTAAATTAATAACATCCACATAATATAAAATGGAATAAGCGGATCTTAAATTGAATAAGGTGTATCTATAGTAAATTTTTAATAATGGTTTTATTAGGAATAATGTGTTCCCATGGTCAGATCCCATTTTGTTTTCAAAGAAGGAAGATGGGATATTGAGCCTTTTTATTGATTATCTTCACCTAAACCAAGTGATAGTTAAGTAAAAATATCATCTACTAATGATCAATGGAATCTTTATCTAGTTGAAGGGAGTTAAATGGTTCTTTAATATTGACCTTAAGTCTAGGTATAAAATACTTTGGGTTTGTGAGTAGGACATTTTTAGGATGTCATTAATGTGTATCTATGGGAATTATAAATTCATGGTAATTCTATTTGGAATAATGAACACCCTATTTATATTCATGGGGCTCATGCATGATATCATTAATATATTATTAGACCAGATAAAAGTATTCTTAATTGATGACATCCTAATTTATTTTTGGTTAATGGATAATCTTACTGAGCATCAGAGGATTGAACTAGATTTTCTTTAATAGAATCGATTGTATGTAAACTCTCAAAGTGAATTTTTTGGATTTTGGAAGTCCATTTTTTGGGATATGTCATCTATAAGGGTAGAATAACAGTTGAAATTATGAAGATAAGAGACTTGATAACTTGTTATCCTCTCAAGAATGTATTTTAGATGCACCATTTTCTTTGTTTTGGAGTATATTATTAGATATTATTGGTATAATTATCTAGGATTACATCTCTGATGATCACAAAAAGTCTAAATGGGTATTATTTCATATATTTTAAGAAATGTTTCAGAGATTTTGAGGATTTGAAGTAAATATTTACCAGTTATCCAATACCACATTTTCTAGAGGAAGGAGTTGAGTACATAATGGTCTGTAATACCTCTAGGGATAATCTAGGTTGTGTGCTAATAAAAAGTCAATAAGTGATTGATTATGGGTCTAAAAAATTTAGGAATCATAAGAAGATTTCTTAAAAACATTATTTGGAGCTTACATTTGAAGTGTTATCCTTTAATATTTGGAGACACTTCCTTCTTCGTGAGCGATTTGTGGTCCAGATTGATCATAAGAGTCCCAGGTATATTTTCTCCCAGTGAGAAATACACCTAATATAAAGGTGATAGCTAGAGTTCATACAAGATTATGAATTCTATATGGTCTATAATATAGGAGAGGAAAACATGGTGTCTAGTTCTCTTAGAAATAAATCCCACGCTCAGCTGGTGTAGAAAGTGTTTGAGCAGCTAGCCATGATATAATTGGTTTTGGTTAATGGGGGAAATGTTACCTACCTTTAATAAATGCTAGTAGATTCCATGCTATTTCACTGAGTGAGGGAGGCCCAACTTGGGGATAATAATTAAAAGGTATTTCATGACCACATTGTAATATCCTCAATTTTTAATGATAATAAAACCCTATTTTCTTTATAATTTATTAGTGTTTTTATATGAAAATTTAATTTTTTTTAATAAAAATCAACTTATATCCAATTTTAAGGATTTATGTGAGGTTAAAATACTTTCTAGAACTTAATAATATTTAAATTAATATTTTCAGAGTTATTCATAGGGTCATCATTGGATCCCAGGGCTCGTAAAAACTCGATATTGATATAATAAGAATATTTAATATATTAAATCACATGCATGTGACTTTTTTCAAAAATAATGAAATATATATATAATGGTATTCCAGATGGAAATATAAAAACTCTATTAGATTTGAAATGAAGGTTTTACCCTAGGCACGACATAACCTTTATATGGGTTTAGTGTTTGTTTAAATCTCACGTAAGGGTAAAAATAATTAGTATCTAAATATTTGTTGGTTAGTTAAAAATAAAACAAATAATTGTTTTTTTATTTATAATAAACCTTATATTTATTTCACATTAATGAACGATTTATCACATAAATTTACACATAATACAACCCAAAATATCGAGAAGTCTATTATCATTTAGAATTAAGTACATAGAACAACATATTTATCATGGGTTAAGACAACATTATTAAAAACTTCCTTAAAATGATTATAAAATTACATGGATTTTAAAACTGAATGAGATAACCTAGGGACAAACATAAGAAATGTGCGAGATATAAATCCTAGTAAGAGAATAAATTTGGAATAAGGTAATACATGTTATATAATAAACATATCAGTGGGGCATAAAAAGTGTAAAGACCGGTAAATTTCAAGGGAAAATTTTTCTTAATTTTCTTTGGAATTTTACGAGTACGCAATTTTCGACGGCACCTGATTCTGAGGCCCGGTGTGCCCGAAATAAAATTTCAAATTTAGCTAAGGTACGTTCAGTGAATGAACGAGCGAGTTTTCCTAACTTTTGAACCGGTGCTTGGAATTGAAATCCGAGGGCACCAATGAAACCGCAACACCGATAATTGATTAGGAACATATTTTTCGAATGTGCGTTTGCTCGGGTTTTGATGTTAAAAAAATGGGGAATAAAAATATAATTGTTTTATTTTTTAATCCTTACTAAGTGGTTTAAGTGAAATTAAGTTGTTTCACAACTTAATTTCTCTCTACTTAGTGGTTTATCCCATGTGAGAGAGTTAGGGTGGGACCCACTAAAGTTCTAACTCCCCTTGAGAGGATTTAAGATGAGGTGGGGACCACATGAGCACCCAGCTTTTCATTTTTCCTTTACTCCTTTTTAAAACCTCTTTTGTCATTTAAGTTTCCAAATTATCACTTAAATTAATTTTGACAAGTTAAGTTTAATTAAATGAGGTGAATTTTAATTTTGAATGTTTGAATTTTAAAAGTGTTGGCAAAAGTAATAAAATAAGGCTTAAGCCTTATTTTATTTTGGTTGCTTCATTGTGTTGAGAGAGGGGGAGTTCTACCATCAAAGAACTTAATCATCCTACTTGAAGAACGCGAAGTACACCGACACACCTTCCTTCATTCTCTTTCCCGTGTCAAATGAAGGGAGACGCCGTTTCACCTCGGAAAATCTCCATCAACGTGTATGGAGCCACACCCCGCGACGCCATTTTCCGCGACGCTCATCGATCGTCAACTCGTTATCGAGGTAGGGGTTTGAGTTCAAATATTATGGATTAAATTTTCGCTTGCTCAAAGAGGATATTTATTCTTTTTTTGAGCCGCCTATTATCGTTATAACGGGAGGAGGTCAGACCGCATGAACATGGCCGACCCTCCTCCCTCTTTTTTATTGTTCTTATTGCGGCACAAACAAAGGCAGCGCGGTGCAACGACACCGTGCGAGAACATGGAGAATCGCGACGAAGAAGTGCGGCGCCTTTGAGGCCGAACGAACCTGCGGCCGGAGTCGGGTCGTAGAAAAGAGGCACGGCGCCTTCACGCCGCGCCGGAGAACCACGAAGAGGCCGCGACCGGAGCGGGCCGCGGCGGAGGGGTGCGGCGCCGTTGCGCCGCACTGGTCAGACCAAGACCGCGGCGGAGCAGGGAGCGGCGGCCGAAAGCACCGGCCGCCGGCGCGTCGGAGGGGTGGGACCGCGGGGTCTGGCGGCGGCAGCACAAGCGACCAGCCAGGCCGGCCGATCAGAGAAGGCCGGGGGTCGTAACCCCCAGCTGGCCAAAGTAGCGGCCCCCACGTGGGGCCGCCGTTTCAATCAAGGGGGCAGCCCCCCCCCCCCCTCTTTTCCGCGACAGCTCGGCCGAGCCGAGCTGTCTGGCCATGCGGGCCGTGCCTGTGCCAGGCCAACCGGCCACCCAGGCCAGGCCGAACTGCGCCATCCGGGCCAGGCCAAGCCCACCGGGCCGGGCCACGCCCTATCGGGCCGACCCAGGGGGTCTTGGGCCGGGTCGGTCCGGGCCCAAAACCCCCAAAAACCGGATAGGTTCGTTTAAATGCCCATAACTTGGGCTACAGACCTACGATCGACGCACGATCAGTTGCGATGAAATCCTTGGATCGATACGGTCGTTTCGGTATATTACACTCAGGGTTTTTGAGAACTTGGGGTATGGCCGGGTTGGTTCGAACACAAAACCAACCGGGCCCTCGGAGCAGAAACGCTTATAACTTGAGCTCCGGACGTCCGATTGATGTGCCGTCGACTTTGTTGGATTCCTCTTAGTGAGACGGACCTTTTGGCTTACTCTGCTCGAGGTTTGGATGCAGATGGAGTACGGTCGGGTTGGTTTTAGCTTAAAAACCAACCGGGCCCCTAGGACGAAAAAGCCAATAACTCTCAGACCGGGCGTCCGATTGACGCGCCGTCTGTCGCGTTGTGTTCCTATTGATATGACAGAACTTCGCGATACATCAAATCTGGTCTATGTGACAGTTGATGTATCGAACTCTTGGCTCGTGGAGCAGACCCTCCTTGAATTAGCGTGCTGTGTGCGGAAACCCTAGAGATGGCTGAGACTTGACGACTGCTGATCGATCGACTCGGAGTGTTTCGATAGCCCAGTGGGGAGCGATTGGTTGTAGTGGAACACCCACGACGGAGGAGTGCTTGGTTGTAGCAATAGACCCATGGTACTCAACAGAAGGATTACCTCTGTAGGCTATGAGGGGGAGTGCTTGGTTGTAGCGGCAGACCCATGGTGGGAAGCGCTTGGTTATAGTAGCAGGCCCACAATACTCGACAGATGGAGTACAACAGCAGTCCAAGGTTAGTGGGAAGCACTTGGTTGTAGTGGCAGTCCCACTGTACTCTATAGAGGAGGAGTTCCCCAGCAGCTGTGGGTTCGATAGTGATGGAAAACGTACTGGAATCCTCCGTGGGTTCGACGGTGATGGAAAACGTACTGTAATCATCCGTGGGTTCGACAGTGATGGGAAACGTACTGGAATCCTCCGTGGGTTCGATGGTGAAGACTATCGTACTGGAATCCTCCGTGGGTTCGACGACGACGACAACCATACTAGAATCCTCCGTGGGTTCGGTGGTGATGACTAGAGTACTTGTATCCTATGTGGGTCCGATAGTATTGACCTCTGTTGTAGTATCCTACGTGGGACAACAACTTAGCTGGTCTAGTATCCTATGTGGGTCCTAGCTAGATGAATCAGTGACTACATCTGATCATCTCCTTTACTTTACAAATGATGTATACCCGTGTGAGTTGAGTCTTGACTTTCAATCATTATCTTCGATGTGATTGACTTTCTTCCTATGTGGATTGAGTTGTGCTTTCCTGTGTGGATTGGATTATGCTTTCTTGTGTAGATTTTGTTTTACCTTCCTGAGTAGACTGTATTGTACTTGAGCTCGTGAGTTGGAGCTGAATTGGATTTGATGACTTAGGTATATGTATGGGAATATACCTAAGTAGTGTGGATGTTACTTCATGATTGTATCTTTTCTTTGTGGTTTATCCTTTCTGGATTCAGGGAGACCTTCGGGGGTCTCGGGGTCCCTACTGAGTATCGTATACTCACCCCTGCACGGGATTCTCCCGCACTACGTTGTGTTGGTTTCAGAAGACAGACATCACTGATCGAGGTTGAGGCTTGCAGAGATGGACGGTTCCTAGAGGAGGAACTCATGACGAGTCTGTGCCCGAAGGTGGATATCACGACGAGTCAGTACCTGGAGGTGGACCACTGGGCGGGACGTACATAGGGCAGACGGCAGGACCCGAGGAGCTGAGGAGGCTATCTGTACCCACCCTTCAGGTGGGATTTCCAGTGGACGACTCGACATTTCTGCTTTAATTTTCAGTTGCTATACTTCCTTTCCATTTGTACTTTACTTTCAGTTTGGGTTTGTATTCTGGACCACTTACTTTTCCGCACTTACTATTGTACTCAGTTTACTTAGTGTTTACTTCTGCTGGCTTACTCTGTGGTGTTTGTTTACTTTATAAAGGCAATTCCTTGCCATTTTTGTCAGGATTTACGCCTTTGGTGCTAGTCGCCAGCCCCTGGCCTATGGAATGCGGGCTTGGGGTAGTCACGACACGGGCCCCGAGGACGTGTCATGAAAAATTGGTATCAGAGAAGTTCAGTTCTACCGCAGAACTTAAGACTCTGATCTTTCTTCTATGTGAAGTAATAGTATTAATGATATTGAGTGTGATTATCAGTCCAGGGAGTCTAGTGTTGGTGCGGCGGCCAATGTATCCGTACACCATGACACTGACTTCTGATTTCTGACCCAGTGCACGAAAACACTGATTGCATGTGTGTTTCAAATGTTTTCTTTGTGATTACTTTGTTTCAGCTCACTAGGTACACTGTTTTGACCGTGGCACACCTTCCTCTTTCCAGGATGGCTCCATGATGGCAGTCATCTAGGGTTTGGAGCTTTGTGCGAGATGACAGCCCACCAAGCGATGAGGCCTCGGTGCAGGGCCCCATTACAGCGGAGGCACCGGCGGTACCTCTACCCGTCGAGCCACTGATGCCACCAGCCCCAACCGCTGAGAGTGCATGTTACCTTAGTGCACTGCACGAGTTTCAGCATCAGAGACCACCCAGGTTATGCGGGGATATGGACCCTCAGGTAGCCGAAAATTGGCTGGAGGCTGTTGTTCGAGTTTTCAGGTTAGTCGGGACACCAGCTGAACTCATGGTGATCCTTGCAGCGAGCCTCCTGCCCGCGTCAGTGGGCAGATGGTGGAGCTTGATGCTCTAGGTGCACGATGAGGCATCCCTTATGTGGGCAGACTTCGAGAGCCTGTTCCGGGCAGAGTTTTTACTAGCCACCCTTCGAGCGGTGCACATACAGGAGCTACTTCATCTTCAACAGGGTAGCATGACAGTGGCACATTATTCAGTGAGGTTCACCAATCTCTCACGTTACTCTACAGATATGGTGCGGGACCCGTTATTCAGGGCCCAAACCTTAGAGTAGGGACTCAGGAGTGAGATTAGAGCTTCAGTTGTTTTTCACAGCATCCCGACGCAGACATGGTTGTTGGAGCGAGCCCTCTTAGTGGAGAGTTTCCTTGCTAAGCAGTCTCCAGCAGCAGGACCCACCACTAGCTGACATGCGGCAGAGTCTTCTACAGCGGGAAGTAGACAGATGATGCAGAGGTCCAAGAGGACCATACTTATAGGTGATCGACTGCATGACACAAGATCGGGTGTGCGAGGCACCCGGGGTGGAGAACGACTTACCAGGAGCGGACAATGTTACTCCTGCGGCGGGGTTGGTCACATGGCACGTGACTGTCCGACCCGCCATACAGATGACCAGCAGATAAATGAAGGACCTCCTAGGCAGAGGCAGAGGTTCGATAGGGGCGGATCTCAAGGAGCAGGAGACCGAGGCAGGGGAGATGGTCGTGCAGTGGGTGGTGGGCTAAGCTTTGAGGCCCTACCACCACCACCACTAGGAAGACCACCCCGACCGTAGGGAACAGGTTGATAGAGGAGAGCTCGACTTTATGCAGCTGAGGCCTATGATCATGGAGCTCTGGGAGAAGATGGATAGGAGTGGGACTAGCTCCAGACATGGAGACTTTTGTTCATGTTGCTTCTAGCTTTGTTGATGTTTGTTTGTGGATGCTTTGTGTCTTTGTACTTTGAGCTGCAGTAATAAAAGAAACCTTCTTTGTGGAATTTACTTTCCTGTCCTCTCTTTATGTTGTTACTAAGAGGTTCTGATTTAAACTATTGACTTGACCCTCACTTTTGAGATACCTACTAGAGGGGACCCAGTGACCACACACTGATGCCGAAAGTGTGACTCAACCCTTGGAGGCGAGAGTAACGGTTAGATCTCTTGGTAGTAGCATCGAGGCCTTACGACATCATCCTTAGTATGGATTAGTATCATACATGTCGGGATTGACTGTTTTAGGCAAAGAACGTGGTTCATCTAGGGGATGAGACCAGATTTCTATTATCGGCAAAGAAGAAATCTTAGCAGCTCTTGTAGGTCCAGAGAAGGTCCAAGTCATCCACGAGTGGATGAGGACAGCTCTGAGTCAACAAAAGACTTATGTTGACAGGAGGTGGAGACCACTAGAGTTCGAGGATGGTGACCACGTCTTCTTGCGGGTCTCACCTCGACATGGATTACGGAGATTTTTCCGGGGTGACAAGTTATCTCCACGCTTCGTCAGACAATTCCAGGTTCTCAACAGGATAGGTGAGGTGGCTTACCGCCTGGCTCTACCACCTCAGTTACACCAGGTGCATGACGTCTTCCACGTATCGTAGCTGAGGAGATACGTGCATGACCGGACTCATATCCTTGATGATGGGGCGACTTTTGCGGAGGTCCCGACGGAGATCGAGTATCGACAGGAGCGGGTCCTACGTGGATGGTCGATTCCTCTAGTGCGCATTAGATGGCATCACGAGAACCTCCAGGAGGGCACTTGGGAATGAGAGGCTCAGATGCGTGCTCAGTACCCTCATTTTTTCCCCTAGTTTTGTGTTGTATCTTTACAGGGACGTAAAGCCCTGAGGTGGGAGTAATGTAAAGACCCGTAAATTTGAAGGGGAATTTTTCTTAATTTTCTTTGGGATTTTACGAGTACGCAGTTTCTGATGGCACCTGATTTTGAGGCCTGCTGTGCCCACAATCAATTTCTGAATTTAGCTCGGGTACGTTTAGTGAATGAACGAGCGGGTTTTCCTAACTTTTGAACCGGTGCTCGGAATCGAAATCCTAGGGCACCGACAAAACCGCAACGCCGGTAATTGCTTACGAACATCTTTTCCGAAGGTGCATTTGCTCGGGTGTTGATATTAAAAAAAAGTGGGGAATAAAAATATAATTGTTTTATTGTTTATTCCTTACTAAGCAGTTTAAGTGAAATTAAGTTGTGTCACAACTTAATTTCTCTCCACTTAGTGGTTTAGCCCATGTGAGAGAGTTGGGGTGGGACCCACTAAAGATCTAACTCCCCTTGAGAGGATTTAAGATAAGGTGGGGCCCACACGAGCCCCCACCTTTTCATTTTTCCTTAACTCCTTTTTAAAACCTCTTTTGTCATTAAGGTTTCCAACTTATCACTTCAATTAATTTTGATAAGTTAAGTTTAATTAAATGAGGTGAATTTTAATTTTGAATGTTTGAATTTTAAAACTGTTGGAAAAAGTAATAAAATAAGGATTAAGCCATATTTTATTTTGGTTGCTTCATTGTGTAGAGAGAGGGAGAGTTCTACTATCGAAGAACTTCATCATCCTCCTTGAAGAACGCGAAGAACACCGATGCGCATTCCTTCATTCTCTTTCCCGCGTCAAATGATGGGAGACACCATTTCACCTTGGACAATCCGCGTCAACGTGTATGGATCCACACCCTGAGACGCCATTTTCCGTGACGCTCATCGATCGTCAACTCGTTATTGAGGTAGGGTTTTGAGTTCAAATATTATGGATTAAATTTGCGCTTTCTTGACGGGGATATTTATTCTTTTTTTTGAGCCACCTGTTATCGTTATAACAGGAGGAGGTAGGACAGAACGAACACAGACGACCCTCCTCCCTCTTTGTTGTTGTTCTTGTTGCGGCACGAACAAAGGCAGCGCGGTGCAAGAGCACCATGCGGGAACATGGAGAATCGCGGCGAAGAAGCGCGGCGCTGTCACGCTGCGCCGTTGAGGCGGAACGAACCGACGACCGGAGTCGGGCCGCAACGAAGGGGCGCGACGTCTCGCACCGTGCCGGAGAACCAAGAAGAGGGTGCGGCCGGAGCAGGCCGCAGTGGAGGGGTGCTACGCCATCGTGTCGTGCCGGTTGGACCAAGGCCACAGCCTTCGGCTGCGGCGGAGCAGGGAGCAGCGTCCGGAACCACCGGCCGCCAGCGCGTCGGAGGGGCGTGACCACGGGGTCCCGCTGTGGCAACACGGCCGGCCAGCCGGGCCGACCGATCGGAGAAGCCCGGGGGTCGTAACCCCCAACTGGCCAAAGGAGCGGCCCCCACATAGGGCCACCATTTAAATCGGGGGGGGGGGGCAACGCCCCCCCCCCCCTCTTTTCCGCGACAGCTCGGCCGAGCTGAGCTGTCGGGCCACGCGGGCCGCGCCCGCGCCAGGCCAACCGGCCACCCAGGCTGTGCCGCGCCGGCTGGGCCGGGCCGCACCGGCTGGGATGGGCTGTGCCCACCAGGCCTGGTTAGGCCCTAATGGGTAGGACCCGGACCCGGGTTGGGTCGACCTGATTCGGGCCGACCCAGGGGGTCTTGGGCCGGGTCGGTCCGGACCCAAAACCCCCTAAAACCATACATGTTCGTTTATATGCCCGTAACTTGGGATACGAACCTCCAATCGATGTAAAATCAGTTGTGATGCGATCCTTGGATCGAGATGGTCGTTTCGGTATATTACACTCAAGGTTTTAGAGAACTTGGGGTACAACCAGGTTGGTTCGAATACGAAACCAACCGGTCCCTCGGAGCGGAAACACTTATAACTTGAGCTCGGGACGTCCGATTGACGTGCCGTCCAATTTTTTGGATTCCTCTTAGTGAGACGGAGCTTTTGGCTTAATCCACTCGAGGTTTGGACACAGATGGAGTACAGTTGGGTTGGTTTTAGCTTAAAAACCAACCGGGCCCCTAAGACGAAAAAGCCAATAACTCTCAGACCGGGCGTCTGATTGACGCACCGTTTGTCGCGTTTTGTTCCTATTGATATGACGGAACTTTTCGATACATCAACTTTGGTCTATGTGACATTTGATGTATCGACCTCTTGGCTCGTGGAGCGGACCGTCTCGGAACGAGCATGCTGTGTGCGGAAACCCTAGAGCTGGCTGAGACTTGACAACTGCTGATCGATCAACTCAGAGTGTTTCGACAGCCTAATGGGGAGCGCTTGGTTGTAGCGGCAGAACCTCGGCGGAGGAGCGCTTGGTTATAGCGGCAGACCCACGGTACTCAACAGAAGGAGTACCTATGTAGGCTATGAGGGGGAGCGCTTGGTTGTAGCAGCTGACCCATGGTGGGAAGCGCTTGGTTGTAGCAGCAAGCCCATAGTACTCGACAGGTTGAGTACTACAACATTCCAAGGTTAGTGGGAAGCGCTTGGTTGTAGCGGCATGCCCACTGTACTCGATAGAGGAGGAGTTACCCAGTAGCTGTGGGTTCGACGGTGATGGAAAACGTACTGGAATCCTCCATGGGTTTGACGGTGATGGAAAACATACTGGAATCCTTCGTGGGTTCGATGGTGATGGAAAACGTACTGGAATCCTCCATGGGTTCGACGGTGATGGAAAATGTAATGGAATCCTCCGTGGGTTCAACAGTGAAGACTATCATACTATAATCCTCCGTGGGTTCGACGATGACGACAACCATACTGGAATCCTCTATGGGTTCGGCGGTGACGACTACAGTACTTGTATCCTATGTGGGTCCGATAGTATTGACCTCTGTTGTAGTATCATACATGGGATGACAGCTTAGCTGGTGTAGTATCCTATGTGGGTCCCAGCTAGATGAATCAATGACCATATCTGATCATATCCTTTTCTTTACAAATGATGTATACCTGTGTGAGCTAAGTCTTTACTTTCAATCATTATCTTCGATGTGATTGACTTGCTTCCTATGTGGATTGAGTTGTGATTTTCTGTGTGGGTTGGATTATGATTTCCTGTGTGGATTATGTTTTACCTTCTTGAGTGGACTGGATTGTACTTGAGCTTGTGAGTTGGAGCTGAACTGGATCTGATGACTTAGGTATATGTATGGGCATATACCTATGTAGTGTGGATGTTACTTCGTGATTGTATCTTTTCTTTGTGGTTTATACTTTGTGGATTCAGGGAGACCTTCGGGGGTGTCGGGGTCCCTACTGAGTATCGTATACTCACCCCTGCATGGGATTTTCCCGCAGTACGTTGTGTTGGTTGCAGACGACGGAAATCACTGATCGAGGTTGAGGATTGTAGAGCTAGACGGTTCCCAGAGGAGGAAGTCACAACGAGTCGGTGCCGAGAGGTGGATATCACGATGAGTCGGTACCTAGAGGTGGACCACTGGGTGGGACGTACACAGGGCGGACGGAAGGACCTGAGGAGCTGAGGAGGCTATATGTACCCACCCTTCAGGTGGGATTTCCAGCAGACAGTTCGGCGTTGCTGCTTTATTTTTCAGTTGCTATACTTCATTTCCAGTTGTACTTTACTTTCAGTTTGGGTTTGTATTCTGGCCCACTTACTTTTGCGCACTTACTATTGTACTCAGTTTACTTAGTGTTTACTTCTGCTGGCTTACTCTGTGGTGTTTATTTACTTTATAAAGGCAATGCCTTTCCCTTTTTGTCGGGATTTACGCCTTTGTTGCTAGTCGCCATCCACTGGCCTATGGAAGGAGGGCTTGGGGTAGTCACGACACCAGCCCCGAGGACGGGTCGTGACAAAAAGAGTAGGAATCATAAACGTGAACAATGTGACATGATATAACATGATAATCATAACATGAGAAATGTGGCAACAACACACTACATCATAATGATATATCAAGGATAAACCACCAAGACATCATGGTGTAAAAATTCCCATAAATGAATCAGGTTCACTCCCTATCCCATCATGATGAATCATGATAATAAACATTACCCAATTCATTAGAGTGCTATATAATTTTGGTCCCACCCGTCACATTCATTTCATTCTCATGCTTAAGTGTGCCATTTAGATCATACAACATGGGTTAATTCATCATAATAATTTATTCCCTGATCAAGGAGTGTGGAATACATACTTATAAGTCCCAAATAAAAATTATATGTGCATAATGGTGAACACCCTTGAAAGGAAATGGGTATGGTATTCACTACACAATTGTTTTGGCATAGAAGATCACAGTGAAATTTCGGCAGCATAACGACGTCACATAAAGATTCATAAAAAATGGGTTGAAGAGAGAGAAAGGGGTACTCCTCCAATAGACATAAAATTTTAAGTAATTTGGATGTATACAATTATATCCCAACATTAAAAATTGGGAAATAGAAGGAATATGTTAACAGAGAAACTTGAATAAAGAAAAGAATCCTAACTATATTTCGACATGGTAATGGGTAAAAATAAAGTTTCATAGGAGGGATAAATGATATTTAAATGGAATATAATCATTTATAAATTAAAATGAAATTAATAGGGATATGGAAGAAAATATCCCAATAGAATTAAATAGAAATTAAAAGATATAATATAAAAGGAGTTCTTGATAAAAGAGGAGAGTGGAAGATCCCTTACTTGAGTGTATGACTCCAAATGATTAGGAGGGGATTCTTGAGATCTTGGGGTAACATTGGGAGAAATATATAGAGTGTATTTAAACAAGTAGTTTTAGTGAAGATAAATTGGATCTTGGGTTGGTTTATATATTCAAAGAGGGGGATTTCTTTATTATTTAGGTTTTGGACTCTACATAATAAAATAACCAAAACTAGAAACCATTCCATGGGGTTTGACCATATTTTTATACCAAATGGGATTGGGTTTTATTATTTTATAAGTCTAATGGATTAACTTAATAAAAAAATTCCCTTTATTAGGTGGAGGTGAGTCATACTCTTAAAGAAATGATTTTTAAACTATAAAATATATTACTTGTTTGGGAGGATTCATAATGGTTTTATAAAAATAAAATTAAAATCACATTATTTTAAAGGGAAAACATATATTTGGATATAGATCCCATTTATAGTATTTATTACACCACTTTTTGTTCATTATGATTTCATAATGCATAAAGTATATTTATATGGTATTTAATTTTTATATGAAAATTCGACTATCTCAGAAAATTATGAAAAATTCACTATTGGATAATTTTTATGTTATTTTTAAAATAATAATATTAATTTTATCTAAATAATTTTATAAATATTTTATTTTTCACTTCTAAAAAAAATAAACATTTATTAAGAAATGTTGAGTTTTTTTTGACAATAACAGTTTTCGATCCCTTATAAAAATTATATGATCATTTATATATAATAAAAATTATTTCATAATAAAATTTTATTAATTATTTGAAAAATACATTAATTCATCAAAATAAACTCCTTAATTGAATTTTAATATTAA
The DNA here is from genome assembly GCA_963277665.1 of Viscum album. Lineage (NCBI taxonomy): Eukaryota > Viridiplantae > Streptophyta > Magnoliopsida > Santalales > Viscaceae > Viscum > Viscum album. The sequence continues at coordinate 871,237,335 of OY728157.1, forward strand.
CCAAAAATTCAATTTGGGTTATATTGAATAAAAATAATAATAATTTATAATGTAATAATAATAGGATGAAAATATATTCATTATTATATAAAAAAATATTATATACTCATATGACTAAGGTATTGATACCAATCCCTTTAATATACCTAAAAACTCCCTAAGTTTAAGGTGTGCGATGGTGGGACTTTCATGGGGCGGTTCTGCGAACATGGTTTGGGTCGTGATCTCGATGAGCTTAAACTTCTCCCATAAATGGTTTCCCTCAAACTTAAGTTATTGGATATAAACTTGGGCTTGGTCAATGTAAAATCCCAATGATTCTATCTCCCTTGAAAGTTTTGATTAATGGGTTTCACAGGGTATCTTACTGGTTGAGTCTATCACTTCTTTTTTTTTTTCTATGTCAATTGGATTTATTAAATCCCTATATCTATACTAATCAAGTGATCACTATTAAATTACTATATTATAAATGGTAATGATACTTAATAGTCTTTTAAATCCAATTTTATATAATAAAAAAAATAAGTACAAGAGTTTTCGTTAACCATATTATATAATAATAAATTTAATTAAATCAAAAGGGGAATCTTATTTATAAAAATTCAATTCCTTAAAATATTACCCCCCCTTAAGAAATTTCACCCTAAAAATTTTCATTTTCCACACTAAAATAGATAAAGGTAACTCTATTTCATCACTTCCTCTGATTCCAATCTTTCTTTTTCAAAATTTTGGTTTCTCCACAACACTTTGACAAGGTGCACTGTCTTATTTCATAGAACATTTTCTCAACGATCTAAGATCTTCACTGGCTTCTCTTCATAGGAAAGATAATTATATAATGGTACAACCTATATATTGAGTACATGTGAGGGGTATGGTATGTACTTCCTCAAGAGGGATACATGTAATACATCATGCACTAAAGATAGGTTTGTTGGGAGTGCAATTCGTCTTGACACCGTTCTGATGCGATCAAGGGTCTCAAAAGGAAAGATGTACCATGGAATAAGATTTCCATTTTTCTAAAATATCATCAATTTATTCCATATATATGTAATTAGGAATACCATTTCTCCAACATCACACTCTATGGATTGTCAATGATTGTCAACATAACTCTTATATTGATTCCAATCATCTATGATGTGCTACTGAATTATCTTAACCTTTTCCACCATTTCCTCAACCATTTCAGAACCTAGAAATTTTCATTCCCTAACTTCATCTAAAAATTATAGTATTATGAACCTCTTCTTATAAAGGTATTCATAGGGAGCCATTTGGATTCTTGAGTGGAAACTATTTTTGTAATATAACTCAACCAGAGGAAGATGTTGGTCCCATCCACCCTTCAAGTCAATTACAAATTCTCTTAACATTTCCTCAAGTGGTTGGATAGTCCACTCATATTAGACATCAGTTTGAGGGTGATAAGACGTGATGAATTTCAAATAAATATTCAGATCATGTTGGATAATCTTTCATAACATAGAGATGAATCTTTTTTCTTGATCAGATACAATCGACAATGGTACTTTATATATCTGTACCAATTATTTTATGTATATCTGTGCACGTTGATCTAGTGAGAAATCCTATCAAATTGTGATAAAGTGACCTATCCTATTAAAATGATCAACTTCAACCCATATAGCATTAATCCCTCTTGATGACTTTTGAAGGCTAGAGAAAAAGTCTATGGTTATGTTTTATCATTTCCATGAAGTCATGGGCAATGGCTGCATTATCCCCTTGGATTTTTTCCTTTCCACTACCACTTTCTGAAATACATCGAATCTTGATGTATACTCTATGATATTCTTCTTTATATTATCCCACCAATAGTGTATTAGAGATCTTGATACATCGTTTTGATTCCTGGGTGGATGGATAAAGTCTAACTTTGTGCATAATAAAAAAGTTCCATCTTTTAATAAGGATTTGATGGTACACATATTCGTGACCCAAATCTCACAACTCCTTCATTAACACTGAACTATAGGTATTTCCATTTTCTTATAGTTTCCACTTTCTTCTAAATTCCCACATCATTTTTTGAGCATCCTTTACCCTTTCATAAGGGACACTTGAGAAATCATTTGTGATAGGATTGATGATGTTCATTCCTTTATGATTCTCATATCCATAATTTATAATTATATGAAGATCAGATCCCTATAATTCCCATCAATGATAGAATTATTGATCCTTTCTACTTAGAGAATCCAACACTTTTTCTGCTTTCCTAGGATGGTAGTGAATTGAGATGTTATAGTCCTTTATCAGATCTGACCATCACCATTGGTGTATATTCATCTATTTTTGTGTGGATATATATTTGATACTTTTTTTATCCGTATATATTTCACACTTATCCCCAAAGAGATAATATTGCCATATTTTTAAAGTGAAGATTATTTTTTCCAACTCCAGATCATGAATTGGTTTGTTCTATTTGTGAAATTTCAGCTACCTTGAAGCATAGTCCATGAATTTGTCATTCTGTATTAACACACAACCCAAGACCTTATTCTAATCATCACTAAACACCATGAAAATATATCTACTTGTGGGTAGTGTGAGCATAGGTTCAGTGATAAGCCTCCATTTTAGTTCTTTGAAGATCTATTCACATTCATCATTTCAAGAAACTTGACTCCCTTCTAAGTTAGATTAGTTAGAGGGTTTGATAATTGTGATTAATTTCTCACAAATCAATGATAATACCCAACTAATCCAAGGAATATATATATATATCACATATTTTGGCCTTTACCATTATTCAATTTCTTTTTTATTTGAATTATCCACATATATCCCATTTCATGTGATGATGTTCCCCAATAATGAGACTTCCTTCAACCATAAATGACATTTTCTGTACTTTTCATAAAGATTATCCTTTCATAAGGTCTTTAGCACAGTACTCAGATGATTCTCATGATCGCCCTTTATTTTGAAGAATATTAAAATATCATCTATAAATAGAACCATAAATTTATTGAGGTAATCTCTAAAGACTCTATTAATCAAGATCATGATGATTTTTTTGAGTATTAGTGAGTCCAACAGGCATTACTATGAGACTAAAGTGTTTGTACCTTGCATGAAAAGTAGTGTTGGGGATATCCTCCTTCTTCACCATAAATTGGTAATATCCTGACCACAGATCTTCCATGGAGAAGTATTGTGCTTCACATAATTGATCGAATAAATCATTAATCCATTGAAGAGGGTAATTGTTCTTTATCATGATCTTTTTGTGCTCATGACAATCAATTTCAAGGAGAATCGACCCATCCTTCTTCTTGTCAAAGATGACTGGTGCACCCCATGATGAAACACTAGGGTGAATGAACCCTTTATCAAGGTTCTCCTATAGTTGATTCTTTATCTCATAAAGTTCCAAAACAACCATTCTATATAGAGTCCGGAATATTGGCAATGATCTAGGTATAAGATCAATTGAAAATTAAACCTCTTATCTAGGAGGAAGACCAGACAATTCCTCATGAAAAAAATTAGTGTATTCCCTCACAATAGGAATGTATTCTAGGATGGTTCTTTCCTTAGACTCAATCATTTGATCTAAATATGATTTATCTTAGGACAATAATATCCATTCTTGAGATGTTGGTGCTAAAGAAGATTCATTATCCTCCTCGATCTTGTCTAGAATCAAGGGTTAATTTTCAATACAGAGAGTGATTTCCTTCACATAAAATTTATGTTGGGTCTATATAGGTAAATCCAATCCATTCCCAAAATTATATCAAATTCCACCAAAGGTAATTTGATGCATTTCTATGGGAAGTTTCATGCACAAATTGGGATAAGAGATGAGTTATATACTCAGGAAGTAATAATTTCCCCATTTTCTCTTTTCACTAACAACTCTACTTCCATGATTTGTGGTGGTGTTTGAATATTTATACTAAAATTTTGTGATATGAAAGAATGAATAGAACCAAAATAAAAAAGTAAGTTCTATATACTTTAATGAATAAATAATGTATCTATATCACCACTTCTTTTTTGGGATCCACCTCAGTAGTTGTTATAGAAAAAGCTCACCCTTTGTACCTTGGAGGTTGTTGGTTTTGTCTAAAAACCCTTGGATTAGTCCATTGGTTTTTAAAGTGACCCTATTACTAGAAGTTATAGTAATGAATATTTTACCAAGGGTTGACCGAAGCATTACTTTACACTTCCACATTTGTGGGTTTCTCATGTTGGTAGTTGTTAACTAGGTTCCCTTCCTTCCCATATGTAAAGTATTTCTTCATCCCCCTAGGCAATTTCTGGGGTGCTTCTTTCTGCACCTTTGATAAGTGGGATGTTGGAATTTCTTGGAACCATTAGATTTCTCTATCAGATCACCAAAATTAAACCTTGGTTTTCGATTCTTATCCTCATGATACCCTTAAGATTCACAAATGTCTATTTTGAATTTGAGGGAACAATGGAAAATTTCCTCATATCTATCAAAATCATGGATTTATAATGTTTTTTGTAGACTGGTTTTTATCCCACCAAAGAAGCAGCCAACCTTTTATTCTGGGGAAAAAAAATGTGGAGGAATATCATGCAAGTATTGAGAAGTTTACCTCATATTCCCTAATATATTCATCATATTTTTTCTTGAGTTAAAGGAAATCCTTTTTCATTTTAGCATATAGAGTGTGAGGAAAATATTTATCGATTTTTTTTTTCTGAAATTCCTTCCACTCAATCACTTCGATCTCTTTCTAAAGCTTTATATTCTTGATAAATGTTCAACATTGATCAAATTTTTTATCTATATGATAAAAAATATCTATAACATTCTATTTTTTTTAACATTTAAGGATAGATAATTTCTTCTCAATGGATTTGATCTATTTTTCCTTGTGTAAATGATCCGATGATCCATTGAAAGTCAAAGGCCTTTATTACATAAAAGTCTCAATAGTAGCTTGTCATTTCTTAAGGGGATTTGGGAGCTACTCCTGATCTAGGTTTCTATTCATAACCCGAGTTAGTGGAGAGATAATCATCGTAAATTTCTCAATTCCCGCTCCCATTGGGTTGGTTATCTCGTTGGGGTAGTCATTACATTTCCTATCACATTGGTTGCTCACCCAATTCCTCATATTTATAGCCATTAGATATAATAAAATAAAAATTAGAGATAATTATTTTTTTAAAACTATTAAACACATAAAGGTAAATCCAATTAAAATAAACGGATAACTTATACATGACATTTATTTCTTTAACTTATGAATTTCTAGGCTTTGATATATGTTATCGATGATCTATTTCCTAATATATAATCTTATGGGATTTTTTCCATTAACCTAATAATGGTTCATAATGAGATTATAATTTTACCAAAGTATATCACCTTGGGGTGTCAAATTATGTTTACAAAAGGCCCATTTTTATGTATTAGTTATCACCGAGTCAGGCATAACACACCTTGTTAGGGTTATTACCCCTAACTACATCTGTGTCAGAACCATATCCACTTGTAGTATCCAAACATAGATGTATTTTCTTGATAAAACACTTAATATATAATTACTAAAATTTAGGGATATTTTATTATACTTAGTCTTATCCCTAAGTATTTCTCTAGAGTTTTCTAATCCTAATCCAAAAAATAAATAAACTTTTTCTCTGTTACCAACTATAAGAACCCTTCTCTTTATTTCACATCAATACTTGATTTATCACGTAAAATTACACATAATACAACCCAAAAAATTAAGAAGCCTAATGTATATGAGAATTAGGTACATGTCATGTCATCTTGAAAATGGAGCACAAAAAAAATATTAACAACTTCTTAAACATGCTTCTAAAATTCTATGGCATTTAAAATTGCACGATATAACCTGGGGACAAACATAAGAAATAGGTGAGATATAAAGCACAGTAAGGGAATAAACATGGAATAAGACAATATATGTTGTACAATATGAATATAAATGGGGCATAAAAAGAGTAGGGATCATAAACATGAACAATGATACATGATATATAATAATAATCATAACATGAGAAATGTGGAAAAAACTTTAAAAATTGAATCATAAACATAGGTCAAGGATAAAAAAACAAGAAATAATGCTATAAAAAGTACCATAAATGAATTAGGTTCACTACTTATCCCATAATTATGTATCATGATACTAAAAATTATCCAATGCATTGGATCGCTATATAATTCTAGGCGCACCCGTCACATTCATTTCATTTTAATGCTTAAGCGTGCCACATAAATCATACAACAAGGGTTCATTCATAATCATAATTTATTCCAAGATCAAGGAGTTTAAAAAAAATATATGGAAGTCCCCAATGAAAAATATATGTTCTAAATGTGAACACCCTTGATAGGAAATGGGTATAGTATTTACTACAAAATTGTTTTGGGATGGAAGACCACGATGAAATTTCACCAGCATAAAATCATCACTTAAAGATTCATAAAAATAGTTTATGAGAGAAAAAGGGGTATCTAATCACATGTAAATAAAATATTTATTAATAAGTACATGGAAAATCATATCCTAATAATATAAATTGTAAAATTGAAGGCATAAGGTAACAAATAAACTTGAATAAAGAAAATAATCCTAACTATATTTCAGCATGGTAACGGATAAACATAATGGTTCATAAGATGAATAAATGAGAGTAAAATGGTATCTAATAATTTATACATAAAAAATAAATTAAGGGGTATATAGAAGAACATATCCCAATATAATAAAATGGAAATTAAAAGACATAACATAAAATAAGTTCTTGATAAAAGAGGAAATTAGAAGATCCCTTATTTGAGTGTATGACTCCAAATGCTTGGTATGGGCTTCTTGAGAGCATAAGGGAACCTTGAGAGGAATATAGAGAGTGTAATTCAGAGTATGGACATTTTCAAAAGAGTTTTAGTGAAGTAAAATTGGAGCTTGGGTGGGTTTATATATGAAAATAGGTGAATTTCTTTATTATTTAGGTTTTGAACTATACATAATAAAATAACCAAAACCAAAAACCATCGCATGGTTTTTACCATTATTTTTTTTCTAAATGAGAGTGGTTTTTATTATTTTATAAGGAAAACATCATAACATAATAAAATAGTGCCCCTGCTTATGTGGATGTGAGTTATACTCTTAATGGAATGATTTTTAAACCCTAAAATATATTACTTATTTTGGAGGATTCATAATGAATGTATAAAATAAATAAAACAAACTTAAAATCACATTAATTTAAAGGGAAACCATATATTTGGTCATGTATCCCATTTATAGTATTTATTAGATCACTTTTGGGTCATTATGATGTCATAATTCACAAAGTAGATTTATTTGGTATTAATTTTTACCTGAAAATTTGACTATCTCAAAAAATAATGAAAAATTAAACATTGTATAATTTTGATGTTCTGATTAAAAAAACAATAATTTTTCCTGCAATTTTTTTCTAAATATCTTAATTTTTCATTTTAAATAAAAAACTACATTTATTAAGTAATGATGGGTTTTTTTGACAATAACAATTTTCGAACCCTTATAAAAATCACATTTGACTTCATAAAAATTACATGATCATTTATATTTAATAAAAATTATTTAATAATAATATTTTTTTCTTTATTTTAAAAATACATTAATTCATCAAAATAAATTCATTAATTGAATTTTAATATTAGCAAAGAATACTATTTTTGTTTTATTGATTAAAAATAAAAAAAATTTATAAAGTAACAATAATAGGATGGAAATATATTCAATATTATATACAAAATAAAGTAATTAATCATATTTCTAGTGTCTTTATACATATCCCTTTAATACACCCACAAATTCTCTAAGGCTATGGTGTGCGATGGTGATACTTTTATTGGGAGGTTCTGCGAACATGGTTTGGGCCATGATCTTGAAAAGATTGCAATTATCCTATAAATAGTTTGTCTCATGATTAAGTTATTGGATATCATCTTGGGATTGGTCAAGGGAAAATCCCTGTGATTCTATCTCCCTTGGAAGTTCTAATAAATGGGATTTATAGGGTATAATCTTACTGGTTGAGTTCATCACTTCCTTTGTTTGCGTCAATTGGATTTTTTAAAACCTTATATTTATAATTATCATGTGATCATTTCTCAATTGCTAAATTATCAATGGTAATGATACTTAATTGTATTTTAAATACAATTGGATATAATAAAGCAAAATAAGTGCATGTGTTTTCTATAACCATATTACATAATAAGACATTTAATTAAATCAAAACGGGAAGTTTATTTATAACTTTTGAGTTCATTACATTATTATTATTATTTTTGTAGAAAAATGATAAAATTTTACATGCATAATTAATAATTTTGTTATGGTGGAAATATTGGTTTAGTGAATATTTATTGGTGATCAAAGTAATAATGATGATATTATTACTTTTCCTAAATAAATAAAATTGTATGTTTAATAAAATTTTATTTACTATTATCATCATTCAATAGAAGTTATATTTGAAATGTTAATGGTGGAAATAATGAGATATATTTAATAATAATGATAATAATTGTTATTATTATTATTAAATTGGGAAAATATTATTTTTGAATGATGAAATTAAAATATGTATATATATATGTAGGTTAAATATGTACACACACACACATATATATATATATGTGAGTGGTAACATGTATATGAGAGTGTGTGTATATATATAAAATGTGTATATATAAGGGTTATATATATATGTATGTATATGCGGGTCTATATGTGTGTATATATAATTCTTAAATATATATATATATATATACATGGATTATTTTTTAAAATATATTAACAGATGATTTAATATATTTAAAACTGGAATTAAAAAAACACATGAATGGGAACCTTGGGCTGGCACATGGTTTAGGAGGAGAGAGAAGAAAATAAATAAATTAGGTATTAATTAAAATAGAACTATTTAATGAATGAAATAGAAAATTAATGATAATAAGAAGAATTTAGGGAGGTACTAGGAACATAGGAGGTCCCCACTCTCACACCTCTCTCTTTTATCCTCCTCTATATTATATGTCACGACCCGCCTTCACCAAAAAGTGGGAAGGGTTAGCAGATTTCCATGCCCTTCCTTCTTCAAGTTTAAGGAGAGATAATGACCCCCGAAACCCGCCTTCGATAGGTCCCAGAGTGGCGACCAGTGCTAAGGGTATAAAATAACTCACTAAATAGAAGGCATTACCCTTTTTCTTTTAATAGGATCGGGAGATAAGATGGTAAATCCCAACAACACCAAAAGGGGAAAGTAAAAGTAAAGCCAAGAACAACCATTCCCATATGCATGTTCCAAAAGTAAATACCACAAGTACAAAAATGACAACAAGGTAAAGTACCAAAGATAGAAAAACAGCAACTGCAACTGTCCCAAAGGCCCTACGCTAGTATGGTCCCGCGTGATCCCCAAAGTCCTCCTGGAAACCTGAAAGTAGTTTTATATACGTAGGGTGAGCATAAAAGTATACTCAGTAGGGAAAAACCAAAGACTCTCGTGCACAAGTGGGGGAATATACTAAAGTCTCGTGAGAAAAAGAGTAAACCAAACACCTAACAAGGTAAAATATCCACCCATGCCTCACTAAGGCACACTCCCCAAATAACGCAAGTCAAGTAAAATATAGTAATAGCACATAGAAGTTTGGGTACCCCGCACCACTTTCCCACTGGTTATTGAAGACATCCTATGCATCGAACTAATCCCGCCATTCTCACTGTAGTCCCACTGCCACACCCCGCCCTCACACACCTGGGCCACAACCTCACGCAGTCCCACTGCCAAACCCCGCCCGCACACACCTGTGCCACAAACTCATGCAGTCCCACTTCCAAACCCCGCCCGCAAACACCTGGGCCACAACTGTCACACGTAACCATGCCTGAAGACTCCTAGGACAAAGTAACCACCACCACACCCGAAGACACCTAGGCTAGAAGATCCACTGCCATGCCCGAAGACACCTGAGCCTCATCCCGAAGACACTTGGGAAAACCACCTACCTGCACACACCTGGGTCGTAACCACCAAACTACCCCACCCAAAGGTTCTTGGGATAATAATGGACTTCAGGCCATCACAGCCTGCCCGAAGATACTTGGGCTATCCGGGAAAGGGAGCAGAAAAGGAGCTAATAACCAGCCACTAATGGAAGTGTTGGAAAAAACACCCTCCCCCATGAAATGGGGGTGTTCGGCACTAAGTGCTCAACTTGGGTGGGGCACGAATTAGAAACAAAAAACTACAAGTATAAGTATAGGTAACAAACACTCACCCAGAGATTAGGTTTTTCTTCATCCTGCCTAAAGAACACAAACAGTACCATGTCCAAGTCACAACTCACATCAAACCAAAACCCATTTTCTCCATCCTGGTTTACATGTTCAATAATAACGTTTAAATAAGTTTCTACACTACTGGGCAACTAACACCATAAGCACAAACCAAGGGAAAAAGATCCAACCAAACGTCAATTTAAGCATCCACTCCCAGTTCTCTTGTAAAGACACAACAACCAAAGAAAAATCCTAAGTTACAGCCCCGTGTCCAAAATCTAGGAGCCAAAAGGTTTCTCAACAACTGAGGATTCCACCATGCTTCCGTGATATAACAGAGGATCCCATCCTCAATTTTGCGACCACCCAGAGAATAATAACAAGGGATCCCATCCCCATCCACATCACCCAACAAATAGCCCGTGAATGAAAAGAAAAGAAAAACCCACTACCACCAAATAAAAGTAGGCCCATACTGGTATTTTCAGATTTAAACGATTTAACACACTCCATGATTCCAATTCTGCTGCACTTTAACTGAGGTTATCACAAAAAAGGATTGATCCTGGTGCTTCCAATTTATTTAGCCAAATATACATAATTAACTAATTTCCTTTACACAGCAAGGGTTTACAACCACAATATAATTCATTTAAACATCTCTAGTGGCAAGGGTTTGTTAGTGCATAGAGAAATACCCCCAACGGCCATGATTTTCAGAAGGCATAAGCCCAAATAATTTAGAAAACAAGATCATAAAACAAGGCGGAATAATCGATCATAGCCCCCCTTCATTCTTTAGAGTCCGTTCATTATCTTTATCAAGGTTTGGGTTTATCCAATTCTACAGAATCAAGAGCATGTCCACCCCACATGATACACAAAAGGGAGAGATGAAGGAGAAATTCCCTAATTGTTATCAAGGATGACGCTAAGCCCGGGCGTGGAACTTCATGGATAGCGATACGGCTCGTCTGAACGAAAATTTGCTCGTCTGAACTAAGGGTACTCCTAGTACAGGGTGATCGAGAAAATAAAGAGAAACCTTTAGTTTATAAAGGCCAGGGATGGTTGAGATAAGAACGCGAAACCGCGTAATGAGCGGGGTCGTGGGTTGACCACGCGATTGAGACACCCCACACATCCTTAATGGTCGGGCGGTTTAAACCAACGCACACACCTAGTTAATTCATTAAATATTTAATTAAATGACATTTATGGGCGTTACTGGGCTTTAAAACAAGCTTAAAGGGGTCAAAATAGGGTTTAAAACCCAATTTGCGAAAAAAGGAGCCGCTATTGGAAAACCCGTGGGGGTAGGCTGGAGCTACCGGTAGATGGGAGCTACCGGTGGATGAAAGATATCGGTAGCCGAGCTATCGGTAGGCTGTAGCTACCGGTAGACTGAGCTACCGGTAGAATGCGGCTACCGGTAGACCGAGCTTCCAGTAGGCTGTGGATACCAGTAGACTGAGCTACCAGTATGCTACGGCTACCGGTAGACCGAGCAACCGGTAGGCTACGGCTACTGGTAGACCGAGCTAATGGTAGGCCGAGCTACCGGTAGGTTATGGCTACCAGTAGACTGAGCAACCGGTAGGCCTTCTACCGGTAGGCTAAGGCTACCGATAGGCCTACCATGGGTCAAACTTCACTGAGAAGTTGGAATGGCCTCCTAGACCACCCAGAACACCTCAAGCATCAAATTTTTACTATGTAATAGACATCCCACAACCGAGGCCATTACATTATATATTTTATTTTATTTCTCTAAATTTATCCATTTGATATCTTCTTAGATAATGGTCAGATTGATGCACCATCAATTCCATTGGGTTCATCTCGACAAGCCTAAATTAAATTCTAATTTTGTTTCCATAGGGAGTAAGGATTCAATGGTAAAATTAAACTCACATGTCAACCCTTATCAGCAATCCTCTCTGTACCCAAGGTATGAATTTTATTACCTCTTGGTACTTTGTTACACATGTTTCCATGTTATAATTTATGTGTTATCATAATTGATAATCATTCTTTATGGATAAAGATGCTTGATTTCCATGTTATAATTTATATGTTTCGATAATTTAAAACCATTCTTGACTATGATCGCATATGGGTGTGTGTATCCCATGAGACCCACTGTGATATTTTATTCCACGTGTGATAATAGAGTATCTTGTTTCCATGTTTTATTATGACCATATGTTGTTATGTGTTGTTACTTTATTCTCATGTTGTCATGCTTTCTATGTATACTCTACCTTGTTTATGTTACCTTTCATTGGAGGTATTATTTTTCGTGCTCAAAACATATGGACCATCATGACATGTTTATACCTTAGAGTTGGATTGTGCTTGAATTGTTACAATGTATATGATAGACCTAAGAATAGGGTGGAGATACAATGATACCATGGAACGCTGTGTTGGGGATGCACTCAACACCCAAGTATCTGGCCGCTTGACGACTAGTTGATCCATGTGTTTCATGTCATATATTAGTCATTCAACACCCAGTTGATCTGTGGGTTGAATGCCATATATTGGGAACTCAATGCCATGATTATTTGTGAGTATCATGCCATACTTCTGGACTATAATGAATTTCATGTACACATGATAACATAAGGTTGTCAGGAAACATAGTCACTATCCAGGAGTTAGTTTGATAAATAATTACATCTTCTTGTTATAATTCTAGAATGGGGCCAAAGTTGGTACAACTAAGGTTTTTTAGTGTCTTGTATAGCACATGAATGCTTGGTTTTGGATTTTATTATTATTTTCATGGTATGTAATTATTATTACCATGGAATAAATTTTTTATAATTGAGAACATTTGGTTAAGTGATACATTGGTAGTTTCCAACTAAGTATTGTACTCAAACCTTACTTAGGAATTTTAGTGAATTTGTAGATTTCATGACTAGAGATTTGAGGAAGGTCTAGGTCCCTGTAGTGGACAGTTGAGTAGAGGGACATGTGACTGGTAGTGGATCAGGTCAAAATTCGAAGGGCCAATATTTATTTTATTTATTTATCTTTTAATTTATACACATGGAAAACTTTCCACTTTGGGATACACTTATATTTATATGACATGTATTCCATTTATTGTTTTCTACATGTTTACTTCAGTTATATATTATTATTATTTTATTTATTATTGTTCTATGACTTGATACTAAGGGTATAATCTTCCCATTGATGGACTTATACCCTCACTAATTATTGAATTCATCTTGTGTACATGGAGGCATGCATGTGGTCATGTGGAAACCTAGTTCAATCCTATTAGGCTGGGTTAGGATGTTACAAACAATATATTCTCAACCGATGAACATGAAAAATACTTTGAACGTGGGAAACATGGCTTCCCCATCCATGGGTGGAATATGGTTCTAATTAGGCTACACGAGGATGTTCTGAGAACGTTTCACTATCCTCTTGGTGGTATATGTCAGTGTTACCAAGATATACCAGTAAATTAGGTGTTAGTATTGATGAAAAAACATGAAGATTATTGTTTTATTTCTTATGACTCAATGCCTCACTTTCCAATGGGTGAAGTCAGAGCACCAAATTCTAACAGGTTTGAGATAATCTCTCAAAGTTACTCTATGGAAGCAGGGTGGGATATCAATGGACTTATAATAGGACTTCCATGATTGATGAATGTACAATATTCTTTTTGGGTGATCATTGATTGACTATCCAAATCAGATCACTTCATTCTTATTCAAGAGTAGAGTTTAGTGGATAGCTTGGGGCATATGATGTGAATGTGATCATATGGTTTCATGTGGTAACTTTGATGATTGTTTTTGATCAAGATTACAAATTTAAATCTTAGTTGTGGAGAGGATTATAGGAAGACTTTAAGTCCCAGTTTTTTTAGAACAACATACCATCCTATGAAATATGATTGGATGGATATGACTATTTAGGTTCTTTAGGAGATATTGAGATCATGTGTGCTTGATTTTGATAAGATCTAGGATGTTAAATTTATTTTAGTGAAATTGTTGTACAATAATAGTAAACAATCCATTATCAACATGGAAAATTTCTAAACCTTTTTTGGGAGACCCATAGTTCTACCATTTTATGAATAGGGTGAGTTTTCACTTGTGGGGCTTGATTTTGTGCAATTGACAAAGAAGAAGGTTTAGGTGATCTGAGATCAAATAAAGACATCTCAAATAAATGAAAAGTCCTTTGTGGACCAATAATGAAGGATCTTGGAGTTTAATTAGGGATAAATTGTCTTCCAAAAATTATTTACATGATATAAATTGATGAGGTTAAATTTGGTGAGAATGATCTTCTTTAAGTTCATTAGATATTTCTAGATACTATGCATAATAGGTGAATTGGCTTATCACATAGAATTACCCCTTCAGTTGGTTGGGTGTAAAATGTATTCCATGTGTCACAACTATGGAGGTACATGCAGGAATCATCATACATTATAAACTAGGGAGATATGGATTTCAAGGATGACACCGCCTTTTTAGAGTACCTGGTGGTGATCAAGGACCAAAAGGAGAAGACACGTTGGGTGGTGAGTGATACCACTAGTGTGAATCTTGTGGTATCAGGAAAATATTCAGAAGATATCATGGGGGAATGAGAATTATATGTGATATCATTATCCTTACCTATTTAAGTAAGTTTTTTAGGATGAAAATTCTTAAAGGTGGTAAGGATATCACGATCTCGATTTTTGTATTAGGCCCATTAAAATATTTTTAATAAGAGGTTGTATAGTGGGATTAGAAGGGTAAAATAGTTATTTTATAGTTATTATAAAGGAATTTTGAATGCACTATTAGTTTTAGGAAGTGATTTTTACCCTAGATGTAATACCTAGATATTTTAAAAAGAGAACTATGTTTGATAACATACAAGACACACAACACAGATATGTAATGACCACAAAATATAATTATTTAATTTGACCATTATAACCTAGCCATTGAATTGGTGGGTATGTATAGGAGTAACAAAACTGTGATATATATATATATATGTATATATAGATAAATATCTTACTGAATAAAAATTTATTGATTAATTATTAGTAAATAAGTACTCATTTTTTAGTAAAGTCATTTTATGCTTCAGAAATACATTTTCTTCAAAAATGGGTTTTATTAATTTTTATGAGTGAATGTGATAAATAATTTATTAAAAATTTAGAAGTTTTATTTTATGAATAAGATGTAATTTTTGAAATAATAATATCAAAATTATCTTAGGATGGAATTTTGGGATTTTGTAGAAAATATCAAATTTTCAGTGAAAAGTGAAAAATACATATTTTATAGAAAGTCATATTTTAAATTCAAGTATTTTAAAAGTCCAAATTTGTTTTTATTTTTTTTAAAATTTCATTATTTTATTTTGATTAAAAATAAACTAACTAATTTCATTTTAATCAATATTATTCTCAATTTTGGTATAAAATCTTTTTTTTGTAATTAAAATGCATTTTTCTAGAAAACCGTTTTCATGAACTTTTACAGGTTTATTTTAAAAGTAATTTATAAAAATTATAGGAATTTAATTTGAA
Source organism: Viscum album (assembly GCA_963277665.1). Taxonomy (NCBI): domain Eukaryota; kingdom Viridiplantae; phylum Streptophyta; class Magnoliopsida; order Santalales; family Viscaceae; genus Viscum; species Viscum album. The sequence goes on from OY728157.1 coordinate 871,253,259, forward strand.
AAACTGGATTCCATATTTGGAATCCTCATTTATAATTTTTTTAAATAGCTATACTTTATTTTTAGATTGAATGAATAATTACCATGGTAAAATTTATCCCCATAGTAAAGGGTAAATTGATTTATCTAGGGTTAAAACTAATGTGGAAAAGATTTAAAATCAGAATAAAACTTGATTTAAATATTTTTAATGAGTGGATTTAGAACAAACCATTAACACATTCTAAAATATTTCATTTTGTATCGTTTTTATTTGATAAAAACCTTTATATTATTTTAAGTAAAGAATAATCCCAAAATGTCACTTTCTTGATTTTAATATCTCTAATATAATTTTACAAGGATAAAAAAGTCATGAATGATTATAAATGTTTATTTTTGATTTGAATATTTTTTTTATTAGGGAATTTGTTTCTCAATTTTTTACAGATGAAATAAAAACATTAAATGCTTTTGCAACGCCGTTACAGTGTTTATACATGTAGCAGAAAAACTAAGTAAATGATTTGTAAGAATTTAAAAGTAATATATCTTAAGTTATTTGTGGTTTAAAAGAGTTTTATATATAAATATAATGTTTTATTTATTTTTTGAAAGTTTATATTCAAACTAAATTACTTTCTTGATATTTTCAAATCAAATTAGGTTGATAGTTCCGAAACTGACTTTAATAGAGTTTTATGTTAAATAATATTTTATTAAATAATTTAATATTCATAAAATTATTATACATGGATAATTGAATGAGATATGGTTTATAATATAAACAATTTTCCACTTATTGGTCACTTGTCCCTTTAATATAACTTTCTTGACCCTTAAATAATAAAAAACATTGTTACCATAGTAATCGTTAAATGGGTTAATAAGAGGTTAAAACTAAGAGATAAGGGTTAAAAAAATATCTATACTTGTTTAAATTTTATTGGATGAAGTTATTTATACTTATATACACCCTATATTTTAAATATATCAATTTGGAGAGACTTTAAAAGGAAAATTAATTTATATTAATTTAATACTTTAAGTAATTCCAAGGGTGCTCCTCCCCTCACTTATAAAGAGACACAACCTATCCAATATTATTCACACTTAATGAGCCATTTATGTCAATAAATATCTACTAAAATAACTTAGAAAAATTTCTCACTACTTACTATAGTCCCTTTTATCAAAAAAATACCAACCTAGAAGTCTTAAGGTGTGAGCCGAAGGTAGTCTTCTAAAGAGGAGGTGATCATCTTAACCAAACATTTTCATTATACTTATTATTATATCTACTTAAAATATTATTTAACAATGATAATATAATAATATAAGTATATAAAATATAATTAAATTTTATTAATTCTATGGAGAAAACCATTTTCATCTTATTTTCCATCCTATGGGGAATGGAAACATCATTCATCCGTATGTGTGGACTACTACCTCTACAAAGTGATGTGTATAATTTGCCATCACTATATCTCATAGATATTTATAGTTATATACTTAATGTGTATATATGATATTAATGATATAATTATCATTATTTTGAGATAACATATCATCTATTTCCTTACCCTTCAATATATTGGAAAATGAAAATGCCGTTTGTGCGTACATGTTGACTACCACCTCTACAAAGCAACATAAATTGTATTTTATTCATTACTTTAATGGATGGTTATAAAATTGTATTTAATGTAAAATAATGATAATTATTTCATTATAAATATTATTTATATGATAAAATAATGAATCATTTGAAAATGGTCAACCTACAAAAGTTATTTTAAAATTATGAATAGAACGTCCTTAAAACACCCGATGTGGAATTAACCGATTAAGTAGTTAAAAATATCATTGAAATAAATAAAATAAATGGATTAATGATAAATTAATAAACCTAAAAGGGTTATAAAATAATTAAATAATTAATATAATTCTATTATATAGGAATTAAAGGATATACATACCATGTCTGTACTCTAGGTAAGGGGTTTCTTAACTTAATTTCCATTAATTAGGTTATAATTATACTTCATTGATTATGTTATTACAAGATTATGTGTGAAATTACCTATGATTTTATTATGTTTTATCTTTATTTTTTAATTTTTTTACAATTTTTCACATAATCACTTCATTGATAAATTCTAACTTCAATGATGCAATATTTATAAGGACAATTTGTTTCAATCTTATTTTCTTGAGACATGATTCATGTAATGAAACATTATTTGTTTGTATAGTGTAATTATTACCACATAAATTAATTTTTATATATTAATTCATTTAATTTATTGTATTTAAAAATCCATATCTTATTCTTTCTTTCAATGACTTTTCATTGAAAAGGTTCCAAACCGGTAAATGATTTATCCTATAATCTCATTTATTTTTGAGATTGTTTATGTTCAAGGTTCATCTGGGTGAAGTTGTATGATATTAATTTCATTAACCACATAAATAATATTTTAATTTGGATATTTTCAAGGATTACATAATTTCATTTCATTTTCCTCTCTTTGGTACTTAAAATGACTGTGAAAATGTTTTTAAGAAAGTCCAACCGTGTTTCCTCTTTGGTCGATGGAATTTTTATTCCATGTATATATTTTATTTAAAATGTTTTCAAGAATGTTTTTAGTATTATAGAATGATTTATTAAATTAATTTTTCATCATTTTTTAATTTATAGAAAAAGTTTTAAAAGGGATATTCTTGTTATTTTTTGAATGAAGATATTTTTTCCAAAGGTGTAAACAAAATATTTGTTTTAACGTATACTGCTAGAATAAATTTTCCCTCCATAATAACTATTAATTTTCATAAGATTAATTTACAAGTTTTCATGGTTATTTTCAATGAAAATAATTTTCTAAATATTTTGTGAATTTTTATTTTTTTTAAGGTATCTAAAAGGGTATTTCCCCATGTTTTCAAAGAAATATTCTAAATGTTCTTTTATAGATATTTTCATCTATGTAAACATTATTTATTAATCCCTATACTTCACTAGGAATATAATCTTATGATACCGTCCTTATTATTTCTAAATATGGATTAATATTCTTGTTTTAAATATATTATCATGAAACAAATTTATTTTCTGTGGGTAAATCAAGCTATAAAGGATTGAAAGTTGTTTTTAAAAGTTTGGTAATGAATATGCATGATTCCATGTGTTATATTCATGTAAGGTACTTGAACATTATTTATGATGATGGGTGTGACTGAGACATCTCTTGATGATGGGTAATATGAATATATATTATATTATGGGCGATCTTGATATAGTTCTCTAATGCACTGGGAAATGTTCCTTGTCTTTAAAATAAAGAAATAGGGAGTTAACTAGGGATATTTAACTTATGGATTTAATTAAGTTCCATTTAATTATTTTATAAGTTAACATTTTTTATGAGAATAATTTTCCAAGATACCAACATGTTTTCTCTATGCTTGTTATCAGTTTTTAATGGTTCCTTTGATCAATATTAATATCACATGAGTCATGATTATTGATTATTATGACTCTTTATTTTTTAAAATATTTATTTCCTATCACATTTTTAATGGTATGGGTTTTTATGGGTATGGATTTATATATATAATGCTTATGTACTTTGAATATGTTCTCATAACTTTATACTCATCTTGTTCTCACCGAAGATATTCAATTTTTATACATGTGTTTATCCTTACTGAGAATTTCATCTCACCATTATTATGTTTCTTTTTCCTAGGTTATAAAGAAATATTTTAAGTAAGATATGTCTAGAAGTATTTCATGTGGGAGATGATGAAATCTTAATTTGGAATAATAAAATTTGGGTATAGTGGAAAAAATTTTCATTCAAATACACGGGTAATGTTATGCAAGTGTTCGTTATTTTTCTTGAAAACTCTTAACCAAAAGGGTATTTTGGTATGTAAGTGATCTAATATTTCTGTTTGATATCATATGTATTGGATAGATAAATTTAGGACAATTTATCAATATCAAAACTCAAAATACTAAGATTATGTTTCTAGAATCAGACCTAGGAGTGTGGGTTCGAGGCTATAATAATCCATAACAGAGTAGGGTTTAGATAACTTTAGAGATTAGGATGTTTTCAAGTGAGTTTAACTTAAGATTTATGGATACTATCATGATTTTATAATTTTGAGGTTGATCGTATGTTCAATGGAGAAAATTCAATTGTTAAGGTCATAAGGGATTATACATTAAAAGTGATTTGAACCTTTTATTGGGTTTTAGGAAGGATACTCCATTGAGGTAATTATGGTCTATTAGATATTGGGTTGACCTTTGTGGCTAATAATTTATTTTATTACAAGGTAATATTTTTGGTGATATGTATGATCAAGAAAAGGATAAGATTTCAGATTAGTATCTAAAGTTTATTATTGTTATTTTCATAAAGTTAACTACATTATAATATTCTATATTGATTCAATTTATTTTGGTAAAAACACATTTTAAAGATTTTTATAGTTTATCTATTTATGTAATTACATAAGTTAAACCTTAGGTGTTATTTTTGAAGTATTAGAGATTACTATATTATATATTCAAATAATGGTTTATTTTGGTATTATCTTATCATGTTCTAAACATTATAGTTTTAATAAAGATAGGAAGACTATCTTTTCATCCTTTTATATAACTCATGGTTAATCTGAATTTTATTATTGTGAGTCAAGCATTAAATATTCATAATCATCATTTGGAGTAAAATATAAGATAAAGGTGGAAAATAATTAAAACATGTAACCAAAGTATGAAATTAAATTTATGGAAAAGGAATTTCTCAACTCTAAGAAAAGGATCTTTAAATTAAAATGTTATCTTATTACCTTCATTTATGATGAATTTATTGTCTTTTTAATCCTTTATTAATTTATGATTTTTTGGTCATTGAATTTATCACAATCATCTACTTTCTTGTAATCAATGTTTTCTATAGCTCCCTATCATTATTTGGGAATTAATTTTCTCATCCATGTCTATATTTTCATGTCCCACAAATGTTCTACTATTTAGAAACCTAGTTATATGTTATTCTAGATTCCCTTCATATTTCTATTTCTATTACTAAAAAGAAAGTTTTATTTACTATTGTTACAATGTGGGTTTTTAAAATAGGTATTTTAAAATGTTTGACCTGTGATTACTAAATTCAAAATAAAATTTCAAGAAAACAATTTTTTCAAGTGGGGGATAATGTAATACCCTAATATTTTAAAAAATAAAATAATGTTTGATATCAAATAGGACACGCAACACTGAGATTTAATGATGATGAAATATAATTATTTAATATGACTATTATAACCTATAAAATGAATTGGTGGGTATAAATAGAAGTAAAAATATTGTGAAATATATATAAGGGTTATAATAATTATAAATTTATTGATTTATTCCTAGGAAATAAGCACACCATTTTTGTTAAAGTCATTTTATGCTTTAAAAATATGTTTTCTTTAAAAATGGGTTTTATTTATTTTTTAGTGAATATTATAATTAATTTATACTAATTTTAGAAGTTATATTTTTTAAAAAGGATATAATTTTTTAAATCAAAATACCAAAATTATCCTAAGATGAATTTTTTTTTGTAGTTTTCTGATAAGATTACTTTTTCAGTGAATAGTGAAAAATACGGATTTAAAAAAAATTGCCTTTTAAATTCACGTATTTAAAAAATTTAAATTATGTTTTGAGTTTTTTTATTTAATTAGTTATTTTTGATTAAATATAATCCAAATAATTTCATTTTAATCAATATTATTTATAATTTTGATGTAAAAATATATTTTATATATATAATACATTTTTCTAGAAAACTGTTTTTGGTCACATTTTGTGGGTGTATTTTAAAAGTAATTTTTTCCACTTACATGAATATAATTTGATAAAATATATTCCATTTTTTGAATCAAAAATTACAAATTTGGTAAATATGTCAACTTTATTTTGGGTATGAATAGTAACCCTGATAAAACCTATCACCACAGTAAAGGGTAAACTGGGATAACTAGTGTTAAACCAAATGTGAAAGGATTTTAGATCACCATAATAATTGATTTTAATATTTTTTTATGAGTGGAGTTCATCCAACCCATTAATATATTCTAAAATATGACATTTTTTTACCCATTTTCTCTAATAAGTTCCTTTATATTGTTTTAAGTAAAAAACAATTCCAAAATGTCACTTTCTTGATTTTAATATCGCTAATATGTTTTCACAAGGATAAAAAAAATTCATGAAGTTATAAATGTTTATTTTTAAAATAAATATTTTTTATAATTGTAATTTATTTTTAAGTTTTCTATAATGATATAATTACCTTAAATTCTTACACAACGCTGACATAGTGTTTGTGTAAGAAATAGAAAAATCAAGTAAATGACTTCAAAAAAATTAAAAGTAATATTTTTTGGGTGAGTTATGGTGTTACAAGAATAATTTAGAAACATACCATATATTATTGATGTTTTAAAATTTTATAGTTGAATTAAATTATTATTTTTATAACTTTTAAATTCAAATTATATGAATTGTCCCAAAAAGGACTTTAACGGTATTTTATTATATATAAAATATTATTAAATGTTTTAAAATTCATAAAACTCTTATCATTAAATAATTTAATCATATATGGTGTAAAATATTAACCATTTTCCACTAATTTATCACCTTTCCTTTTATTATTATTTCTTGACCCCTAAAGAGTAAAAAATAATGTTATCATGGTAATCAATAAAAGGGTTAATATGAGATTAAAACTTAGAGATAAGAATTAAAACAACACCAAAACATTTATAATTTTTTTTAATGAGATTAAATAGACTTTTATATATAATGTATTAAAATAATATCAATTTTGATCAACTTTAACATGAAAATAAATTTTTATTAATTTAGTACTTTAAGTAATTCCAAGGGCACCCCTCCCCTCACTTATAAAGAGACACCACCTATACATAATTAATCACACTTTATGAGCCATGTATCACGAACAAGATCAGGCTAAATCACTTAAAAACATTCCTCCTGACATCCTAGGGGTTATGGTCTCACTAAAATACCAACATAGAAGTCTCAAGGCATAAACCGAAGGTGCTCTTTTAGAGAGGTGGTAATAATCTTAACCAAGTATTTTTTGTTTTACTTATTCTCATATATATTTGAATTATTGTTAAAACATTATTATTTAATAAAATAATTATCAATAATATAATTAATTTTTTTTATTATTATGGAACAACCCTTTTTCATCTTCTTTTCCATCCTATGGGGAATAAAAACATTGTTTGTGCATACGTGTGGATCACCACCACCAAGGGATGTGTTTCTTTTCCCATCACTACCTATCACAGATGTTTATAAGTATGTATTTAATGTATATATGATATTAATGACATAACTATAACTATATAAATATAATATATCATCTACTTCTTTACCCTTCCATCCATTGGAAAATGACAACATTTTTCGTGTCTATATTTGGATTACCACCTCCACGAAGTGATGTAATTCGATTTTCATGCATTACTTTAATGAATGTTTATAAAATTTTATTTAATGTTTAAAAATAATAATTATTTTATTATTAATATTATTTATATTATGTAACAATGAAACCTTTCATCATGGTCGAATTACCGAAGTCATTTTCCAATTGTGAACAGAAGATCCTCAAAAAAACCGACATGGACTTGAATGATTAAGTAATTAAATATATCATTAAAATAAATGAACTTAATGGTTTAATTATAATTTATTAAAACTATAAAATTTTATTAAATAAGTAAATAATTTATATAATTTTATTATATATGAGATATACATAAAAAGTCGGGACTCAAGGTGAGGTGTTTCTTAAATAAATTTCCATTCATTGGGTTATACTTTTATTTCATTGACTGTGTTATGAAATTTTTTTACATGGAATTACATATTATTGTATTATATTTCATTTAAAATTATTTTTTTTGTTTTAAAATTGGTATACATAATCAATTCATTGAATAAGACTAACTTCAATGATACGATCATTGTAAGGATTATTTGTTTCAATCTCATTTTCTTGAGTCATGTTTCATGTCATTCACCATTATTTTTTTATGGTGTATTTAATTCCCCATAATCGAATATTGAATTATTAATTCATTTAATTCAAGATATTTATAGATATATTTCATATTCTTTCTTTCAATGACTTTTTATTCGAAAGTAACCGAAGAAGTAAAGTCTTTATATTACAATCTCATTTATTTTCAAGATTCTTTATATTCGTGGTTCCTTTGGGAGGAATTGTATGATATTAATTTCATGAACTGAATATTTAATATTATCCACTCATTATTTATGATTTTTACATTTTTTCCTTTCATTTTACTCCCTTTTATACTTAAATTTACTAATAAAATGCTTTCAAGAAAAAACGTCCTTATTTCTTCCTTGGTCAATGTATTTTTTCGTCAATGTACATTTTTTTAAAATGTTTTTATGAATGTTTTTAATATTCTAAAATTAATAATTAAAGTTATTTTTACTAATTTTGACTTTATATAATTTTTTAAAAGGAATATTCTTGTAATTGTCTGAATAAGTAATTTTTTACCAAAGGCATGAAAAAAATATTTGTTTTAATATATACCAAACATATAAATTTTCCCAAAATCATAACTATTAATTTATTTTAATATTATTATGAAATTTTATATGGCTATTTTCAAGAAAAAAAAGTTTCTCATTATTTTGTGAATTTTTAGTTTTAAATGTATTGAAAGAAAAGGGTAATTCCCTTATTTTCAAATAAATTTTCTAAATGTTATTTTAAATGAATTTTCATCTATGTCAACATCCATTAATTATTACTCTATTTTATTGAGAATAAGATCTAATAATACCATCCATATTCTTAATCTAGATGTATTGTGATGATTTTTTTAAATAGATTATCTTGAAACCCATTTATTTTACAAGGGAAAATCAAGCTATAAAGGAATGAAAGTTGTTTTTAAAATTTTGATAATGAAAATATAAGATTACATCTGTTATATTCATATAAGATACTTGAAAAATATTGATAACGATGGGTGATTCTAATTTAGATCATGATAATGGGTGAGACCGATATATCTCTCGAATGTAATGGGTAATGTTATTTATCTTTAAAGGCAAGAAGGAATGAGTTAAATGGGGAGGTTCCCCCTATGAATTTAACTTGTCTCTATTAATTTCTAAAACAAGTGAAAATGGGTGATGAAGATAATTTTCCAAGATAACAACATGTTTTCACTATGATTTATATGACTTTTTAATGGTTCCTTGGATCAAGATTAACATCATATTGCTCATGATTATTGATTGTTATGACTCTTACCATTGCTAAAGCCTTATAATATGCCACATGTTTAATGATATAGGTTTTATAGGTAGGAATTATCTTATGAAATGCTCATGTACTTTTTATATATTCTCATAAACGTTTTATCATATTTTTCTCACTTAATATATTCAATTTTAATGCCTATATTTACCCTTATTGATCATTTGATCACAACCTTCTTATGTTTCTTTATCCTAGGTTATAAATAATGATTTTAATTAAGATATGTATAGAAGGTTTTCATTTAGAAGACATTGAAGACATAATGTGGAATAAGAAAAGATGGGTATAGTGCAAAAAATTATCACTTAAGGATATGAGTAATTTTATGTAAGGCACTACTAAAAATCTGGGTTTATCTAGTGCTTGCTAAAAACACTTTAAAAAACTCCCTTTCTCAGCACTAGAGAAAGTAATATGAAATGGGGGTCTTTAACAATGAGTTTTTAGAATTTTTAAAGGGGGACCTTTAAGAGTTCTTATAAAAAAGCATTGAAAAATACTCCTTTATCAGTGTTAGTAAAAAAGCACTAAAAAATGGTCATTTATCAATGCTTCAAAAAAATCACTGATACAGGGGGTCATTATCATCGCTTAAAAAAGAGATAAAAAAGGTTGGTCTTTATCAGTTCTTTTTTTTAATTTCTAATAAAGACCCACTTTATCAGTGGGTTTTCACTAGCTCTGATGATGGATATATTTCAAAAAAGTTAAATTTCATTAAAAAACACTCATAGCAGATGTTATGGATGTTTGAAGGACTTATAAAAATTTTTCTGGCCTCAATAAAGGTGATCAAGGGTTACTGTGGGTCACTAAGGCATAGATCCCATCGCAACATTCAATTTGATCTGTGTTAGAGGAAAAACAGACACACGGTTTATAAGTTATGGATGTTTGAAAGTTCATCGAATGTGAAAAACCCTTTAAACCCTTTAAACCCCTAAAAACCTAAAAAAACCTAAAAATATCATAACTTTCAATTCAAGAGTCTGTTTTAGCTCCAAAACTAGTCAAATAGAAGCCTTTAAAACGAGATAAAACTATGTGAGATTTAAATTTTCTGATAATCAAAGGAATAAAATATATCATAATTTAAAAAAAGTCATAAATCAAACTTGAACTTCAAACGTCCTTAAATTTTGATCAGTGTATCTTTTTGGGCTATTCCACATATAAAAATGAGGCCTTAAAAGATATATATTATGAAAAGGGTCTCAAATTAAGTTTTAAAAGATTTTTTTGGGTTTTTAAAACCCAAAAGGACCAAAAGGTCTCCAAAACCGAGTTTTTTGTTGCTGACCCCATTTTCTTAAAATTCAAAAATTATAACTTCTGATCTGGGTGTTTGCTCAGCCAGTACTACATATCATATCAAAGATCATTTCATGAACATTTATTTGATTGTTTGTGGAGATGAAATACTATTCCAGATCAAATTTCATGGTCATTTCATGGTTTTTAGGAGTTTTAGGGATTTTATATTTTCTTAACATTTTTATGCGTTTTAAGTGATTTTAGAGTTAATATCCATTTTAATATATATATATCTAAAAATTTATTTAAAAAATATATATAACTATATATATAAACATATATATAAAAATATATAAATATATGGATAAAAGATATAATGATATATATATAAATATATAGATATATTATAAAATGTAAAACAAAACAATATAAGGGAGTGGAAAAGGTGTTGGTGTATAATGTGAAGGTATCAGGTTCAAAAATCACTGGAGGAAGGGGTGTATTCTTAGGGTGGGATCATCTAAATCACTCATAAAGGGGTGGTATAAGTGCTGATAAACGAGGAGGGGGTGGGTGGAAGCGTTGATAAAAAGGGGCTCGGTGGGGCATGAAAAAATATTTATACACTTTATCAGTGGAGCCTTTATTAAATTTTTTTATCACTCTTAATGGAAGCCTTTAACATTTCTAAAAAAAGTTCTGATAAATGTGGCCTTTAATAGTGCTAAAAAAGAACCGATAAAGGACCCCCTTTATCAGCACTAAAAAAAGGAATTGTTAAAGGCTGCCTTTAATAGAACTTTTTTTAGTGCTATTAAAGGGAACTTTATTTGCGTTTTTTATGATTAATATTAAATATAACACTTTAACATTTCTCACATTATTAGCAATTCTATAGTGTTGATAAATCCCTTTTACTAGCATTGTTAAAGGCATGATTTGAAGTAGTGATATTTTTTCTTAAATCTCTAAAACTATAATCATAAAAGGTATTTGAGTATGTAAGTGATCCAATAATTCTTTTTGATGTTGTATGTTTTTATGTAAAAAATTGGTCCATGTTTATTGGTATCAAATCTAGAAATATAAATATTATATTTTTAGTGTTGGATTCAGGAGTACGGGTTCAGTTCTGTTATCCTAGGGTAATAATTTGATAATTTTTAGAGGTGGTTTATTTTTCTCACATTTTTTCAGGTGGTAGTGGAATTTAATTATTATTATTTACTTAATTAATTTATTTTAATTATGGATTATTGTTTATAAATTTTTTATGTGGATTAAATATATTTTGGTGGAGATGGATTATATATATATTATAGGATATTATAAATCTAGACTTTTTTAATGTGGTTAACATGGAATAATAGGATAATTAAACTGGATTTAATTAATATTTAATTGGGAAATTTATGAGAAGAGATATGGGAGGCTTTATGCAAGAATTGGTGAGGGAAATTATGGAATGTAATTACGGGGGGAAAATTAGATGGTTGATTATTTAGAGACTGACTTTTCCACCTTGAACAATTTTCTTTTTCTATATAATATTTCATTTTTCCATTCTTTCAAGGAATATATATTCTTCCCTATTATTATTTATTATTTTTATTATATTTATTCAATCATTCATAAATAAAAAATTATAATTCCAAAGAGAAACCAGGAAGGAAGTGAAATTTTTAGAATCACCTACCTCAATTCCATGATGAACACAAGCCTTGATTTCCTTTAATTATTACCACCAAAATTTCATTGATTTTAATTCTTTATTGTCCTATATTTTTAATTTCCACCACAGTACAACATTATTATACTAAAAGAATATGTGTTTCTATAGTTTAATTACTAAAATTCATGGTTTTATAGTTTTTAAGATAATAAACCAACTTTAGGATGATGTTGTATTTTTTATCAATACTTTTATTTATAGTGTTGGAAAATGGTTTGATAAATTTGAAGATGAAATTTATATGGAAGTGGGACACATTGAAATATCTAGACATTAATGTGTGGATTTGGAAATTAAATTGAATAGATTTATAAATATACATGTATTTCCCAAAAATCATTTAAATTGATTTGATAAAATCTATATCTATTGAAATAAAATTTAAAAGGTTTTTTGAAACCTCACTACTTATTTTGGGTTATAAGATTTTGGAGAGAATTGACCAAGTACTTTTTTTATAAGATTTATTTCAGATTTGGTATGAATTGTTAACAAAAGCATGGTAATTCTGTAGGAGTCATTAAGACTTCATAAGAGTCATTCATACTTCATAATATTCATTTAGAATTCATACGTTTCATTTAGAAATTTTTTGTAAGATTCATTCATATTTCTTAAGAGTCATTTAATATTTCTATAACATACATCTGGAATTTATAAGAGTTATCTGGAATTTTATAGGAGTCATTTTATTCCTATAAAATATAATTTGATGTGAAAATATTGTTATGGTAGGTAAGTATATTGGAATACTATAAGAGTTATTATTACTCTTATGATAAAGGATTTTTAAAGGGAAGGGAGTTCTAGAAGATAAAACGAGATGATGTTATAATGATCTTTATTACTTAAATACCATGTTTCTTTGAATAAATTCGTAATTCTTATTGAAACAAAAAGAGGATAAGGAAAGAATTAGATGAAAATTATATAAATATTATACTAAAGAAAATATTAGATGAATCTAGTTCTATTATTTTGGATATAGTTTCTCTAAGTGGTGGTGTCTTGTAATGATACTTTTCAGATTTGCAGAAAAATTTATTTTCCCCCCATGCTTCAAAGTAAGGAGTTTCACTATGAAGATCAGTGCATGCGAAAATTCATTCCATGAAATATAAAATCAACACCCACATATTTTATTGTAGAGAGTTACCGTTTTTTTGAAAACATCATGAATAATAATATCCTATATTTTTTGGAATCTTGAATTAAAATATTTGATCAATATTTAGATGAAGATCATGAAGAAAATATTTTTCTGATTTTCAAGAAATATTTTACATATTTGAATATGGAAACATTATCACTTGGATGGGAATATAAAAAATTTAAGAGGATAGAATAATTAAGGGGTTATTTTTATTTCTATAATAGTTTAAAGATAATTTTGTGAATTTTTATGAGAACAGTAAGAGAGGACTACTGTGAGAAAAGAGGAGGAGGAATTAGATTTGTTTTTTTATCGACTATGTACTCATTCTTAAATTTATTATCATTATTAAAAAGGAATCATTCACTTTTTTGGTGATTAAATATAATTAGTTGAATCCATAATTTTTAATAGGTTTAAGTCCATTCCCTTTCCTGTAGCGACTTCTTAATAATAATAGAATTTTTGTGTGTTTGTGAGATAAAAACCACAAAACACTAAGAATAAAGTCATTATTTTATAAGGTGAATATCATTTACAAATGTGCTATATTTATTTTTATTTCCTTCATCATTGTGGGATTTTATAGTGCTATATTGAATAATCATGAGAGTTGGGTTGTAAAAATTTCATTTAAACACAAATTCGTACCCTCTCAGTGTTTATTTCCCTACGAGTGATCCTAAATACTAGTATCAGAGCCGATATCACTATATACCATTCCTATAATGTTTTTCATGAAATTACATAAAAATAAAGGTCTTAATACATATGATAGAAAATGATTTAATATCTATAAATATGTAATAGTACCCTACCTCCTCTCTCTGGGTCTTGATGTTTCTGATTTAGTTAAATATGGGTTTACATTTCCTGGTGAGACTTTAGAGTGGACTCTTTTTAATAAAAAAATACTGACAGTGATGTGAAATAAATCAATTATTTAATATTCTCTTTATTAGAAAAGGAACATTCTAAAAAAGAAAACACTATTTGGATAAACATTCATAGAATCTATAAAGGAAATTAGAAGGTGAAGGAAACAAAATTTTATATTAATCAATAATAGTTTTATGTTTTTAGAATAAAAAAAGATGAAATAGTTGATGAGTTATTTCCTATATTTAACCTAATATTAAGTACCATTTTATAGTTTTGATAAACTATTAAAGATTATACTATGGTGAAAATTCTTATGATAATTTTAGTAGACAAGTTTGGTATAAATACCTCGACACCTGAGGATAAATATCTTGATGATTTCACCATTTATTAACTCCACAAAACTCTCATAAATCATGATATTAGGATAGGAACATCACTCAAAAGTAAAGAAAAGATGAAAAATAAATTACTTTCAATGAATTAAAAGTTTTGGATATGGAAAATAATGAAATTTTCTTAGATGAAGAAGAATTCATATAAGTCTATGCTAATAAAATATCACCACTGTCAAGAAATTTCACTTGATGAAGATTTAATTATAATGGAAATATTATATTTCAATGATTTAATCAAGGGAAAGTTGGTCATTTATATTCCATCTATCCTTTGAAAAGAAGAGGATAAAGTGAAGATGAAGAATTATATAGGAAGGTCACTAATAATTGATATTCATTTAAGTATAATAATGTAAAGGGAAATAAAAAAATTTCAAAAAAATTCTTTATAAGGATCTTTATAAAAATTGAATAAGGTATATTAGATAATGAATAAATTTATAGTTACGAGGAAGCTATTATAGAATCATATCAAAGAGTTATCATAGAAAAAAAGAATAATATAAATCATTTGAAGATGAATCACTAATAAATGGTAAGTATACTACTGAATAAGGAGAAATAAAAAACTAATATACAATGAGTATAGAGTTTAAAATGTTCTTAAAGAAGATTTTAAGACTTAAAGAAGAAAATTTTCATCTCAATACAAACTTATAAAAATATAATTAAATTAAAAAATAAGGGATATATAAGAAAATTTAGAAGTTTAAGATCACTGATGATATAAATTTCATAATTATTCTTGAATATAAGTAAGTTTATAGATTAAAAATGAATATTGGTGAAATAAAAAAACACAAAGAGAAATACAAAATTAACTTCAATAAGTTAGCTATTAGAATTGGTGAGTGTTACAAGAAATAATCACTAAGTACCTATATTGTATAGGATATAAGACATGAATAGGATAAGTCAATTTAATATCCATCTTAAAAGAGGACCATGATTACATAATGTTGTATAATGGAAATATATATTAGCTATAAATTCTAAATAGAATGTAGAATATACTCAAATTTATGGAGATATTTTTTTTTGGATAATTTTATATACTAGTCCCAAAAAACCAAAGAATATTCCCATAAAAGGACTTGTTTAAATAAACTGATTGAAATATAGAGAATTATACTAGATATAAATACATACAAAAACATAATTTTTATCAAATAATTAGTTTTCAGGGTAATTTTAAGTGTTGTGGTGTTTTTGGTTTCATGTATTACAATTATTGGTATAACATGTCTCTAAGAGGACTAAGAAGAGATATTTAGTTAAGGGGGATATATCAACCAAAAAATGAGAACTTTCTAAAAGTCTCAATAACCTAAAAATAAAGTCTAAGTAAAGAATACTTTTGGGAGTTTTCTAGAGGTGTGATCAAGAATTACACACTTTATATGAATGTGTAACATTTATTCTATCTCAATTAAATCTTTTTCTTAGGTTTGGAATATTTATAATCTAATTTAGAACAAGAAACATGAAAATGTTTTTGAAGTTACATTGAAATCTTGTAAATCTAAGAAGAACGAGATCATGGATGAACGTATTCTTCACAAATGAAAACTAATTTAAACAATCTAAAAAATATTGAAAGTTATAAAGGAGGAGATATCACTTTTTTAAATGATATACCACTAATGATCAAAGAAGCTTGAATAGATAATATTATAAAGAACAATATTAATCCTAACAATGTATTTTTTATTGATGGATTAAATCATAATATATTGAGTGTATCCCAACTTTAAAATGATGAAAATAATTTTTTTCTTCTGAAAAAATGTTTATTTAGTCAATAGATTAAAGGATGAGGTAGAAAAAAGTATTGAGAACTCAAGGAAATCTATTTCAATTTAGAGAAGCTAAGAGATACTACCACTTGAGCTTATAAGATGAAAATAATTTATGTTATAAAAAATAGAGCCATATTGTTTATAAAAATACGAGGAAGTCAATCTGATAATAGGATATAATAAATATCATGGTTCTAAAAAAATACACTTTCATTATTTATAAAATATGTGAAAAAGGAGAAATGGTAAGGAAAATTCCCAAAGTAGGTGTAATTCAAACTATAATACCTTTATAACTGTCCCAAACTAATGTTTGTGAATATATTATAATGAAGTTAATGAGTGGGAAAAATTACTTCATCATTTTCATAGATAAATTCACAATAATTAAATGAATCATGTTCACGTCTTACAAATATCATTCTTTGGATATATTCAAGAGTTTTATAATACTTATTGATAAAAAATTGATCCCCCATTAAAGAGATTGAGGTTTAATAACGATACAAAGTATTCCAAAGAGAAGTTCACTGAAAATGTTGATAAGCATAAATTTAGTAATTATTTCAGTACTCTATATAATCATTAATAGAATGATGTGGAGGAAATAAAGAATAAAATTCTAGTTTATATAGGTATAATAATACATGTATAGCATGACAACTCAAGATATTTATAGCTACATGCAATTTGTAATGTTTAAATTATTCAGAACATATGTATTTTATGGGAACACTCTAATATGAATCCCCATAAAATTTGGTTTAACAAGAAGGATAATGTAAAAATAATTTGGGTGCTTATGATCCCATGTTTGATTAATATAAAACAAAAAAATAGAGGAAAGTTTCATAATAAAGCTAAATATGGAACATTTCATGGTCATACACCTAATAGAAGATCATAAAGATGCTTCAAAAATAGTAATGAGAGGATTATAGATAGTGATGATGTGGTAGTTATTGAAAACGAAGAAAATATCAAGAAATTAAAAATTTTATATGATGAGTATGATGTTTTCAGTTATAATTTAGTTGAATAAACTATAAATAACACACCCATTTAGACTGATGATGCATATTCTCCAGTGATGATGATGAGGATCAAAAGTCCAAAGGAGTAAATTTTAGAATAAAGAAACATTTTGATATTGGAAACATTATTTGAGACCTTAATCATGTAGTGAAAACTTGGAGAAGAATCATGACATCTAGTCTCATTAGTTTTTTTTGAGTATTGAACCTCAAATAGTTAGTAAATATTTTGAACATAATGAGTGGATCCAGGATATGAATAAAGGTAGGATTAAATTTAGAAGAATGAAACATGGGATCTTGTTCCAATAATTAAAGAGAAAAATATTATTAAAGAAAAATGGGTTTTAAGAAAGAAGATGGATGATAAAGGATAAGTTTCTAAAAATAAGTCAAGGCTTGTGTATAAAGGATATTAAAAAATTGAAGGCATTTAATTTAATGAAATATTTTCTCCAATTACTACACTATAAACTATTAGAATTTTTTCCAGTATAAATCATATATGTATCAAAGGGTTTCAAATGGATGTAAAATTATCTTTCCTAAATGGTGAGAAATATGAAGTAGTATATATGGAGTAGCCTAAATGTTATGTTTTAGACACAAATAGCACCAAGATATGTAAATTGAAGGACCTTTATGTATTGAAAAAATATCCAAGAGATTGGTACTTCAATATGGATTAATATCTAAGGATAATGGAACTCAAAAAATGGAATATGGAAAAAAAATTATATGTGAAGAATAAAAACACCACATCACTATTTGTGATAGTGTATATTGATGACCTTTTTTTATAACAACCAAGAATTGTATACCTGAATTCAATGCTAAAAACATACTCTTTACATTCTATCTTTGATGTTGATTGAATTAATACACTTTTAGCCATACAAAAATATAAGCTAAAATAAATTATTGAGTCAATTATATACCTAAGACCATTTAAGGTTTAAAACTTTAAAGAATTAGGGAAAAATTAATTAACATAACCAAAATCATTCTCACCTAATGGACATTTTACCACTATACTAAAATTTTATTATTCCATAATAATTGTTCAACATCTCCCACAAAATTCTTTACACATGACACCCTTATAGATATATCAAATGTATTACTCCTATTTATCACCCATGAAAATATAAACATAAGGAAGGGTCGGTTAAAATGATCAGTAAGGGATAAAATATGATAAATTCTATCAGGAATATATAAGACCTAAAAAATACAAAAGGGTGAATAATAAATAAATATTACATATAATCAAAAACTTGATAATGAAATATATCCAAGGTTACAATGAAAATAATCACATGGAAAACAATATATGATTTTATAATAATGGAATGAACTATTATATAAATCTTAATTCTTATGCCTAGATATAATGATATTTACATCAAGTTCTCATGAAAATACATCATGATCTTACACCAAAGGTCTCAAATTATAAATATATAGGCTTAAATACACGAAAGGATGCCCATTCATGTTTGTCTCATGGTACTCACTGATTCATTGAGGGGATATACAATTCCACTCCCCACCCTTCACCAAACAATCAAATGAATTACTCATATATTTAATGATCAATACAAATCATCATAAATATTCCTTAATAATTGATAAATATCTTTATTGAGTCAAGTTTATAGAATTTCAATATTTACCTAGTCAATGAAATAAATTTATTGGTAATATTACATAAATTCACACAATATATAATAATAGATATATGGTTTATTAAATATTGAAATGATTTTAAATATATCAATGTTAAAAAGAACATGAACATAAATGATAAAAATAATTTTAATGAATGATAGAGAGTAATAAAAAAACAAATTCAAGGAAGTGAATGGTTTGAGAATAAATTTTTGTGATCAAAATGATTTTTAAACCATAAATTAGTACATGATAAAATAATACCATAAATTCATTATAAATAATGGGTTTTTAGTAAATTTATATATTTTTGAAAACAGAGAGGAAAATGGAAGTGAAACTTTAAAATCAACTTTCTAATAATTTTTGTAACTTTGTTGTAAAAATAAAGTGATAAATCACTTGTAGAAATCATTTCATAAGGTTTAAAGGATAATTTTTAAAAATTATTTGAAGAATAATTTCAAAAAATAAAATATTGAAAATAAATCATGCTTAAGTAAGAAAATTTGGAGTGTAAGATAAAAATATACAAAAATAAATTGAAATCCCTTTAATTTTTTTAATAAAATAATATCCTTTTATTTTAACATAAAAAATGAAAAATTTATAAAATATTGGGAATAAATATTACTTTTTCAAACCATAAAAACTTTGAAATTATGCTAAATAATGATGAATAGTTATGATTATGAGAAACTCTATTCATGTACAAGAAATTAAAAAATATTATTTTCACACTTTTGTCAAAAAAATAAAAAATAATTTTATGTAAAATGATAAAAATATTTATTTTAAAACTTTGAAAATAAAATTGATGTGTATGAAAATTACCTTTTTAAATCATTTATTTATTGAAAATATTCTTGAAAAAAAATAAATAAATTGACATGGAATAGAAATATTCCCATCTAAAAAAGAATAAATAAGACCAGATTTTCTTATAAACATTATATTGGTGGTTTTGAATACCACAGATATAAAAAGTTGAAATAATACTTGTAAAAACAATAAATAAATATATTATAGGAAAATATATGGTGATTAAGAGAGTAACATTATATAAATTTCCGTTAATGTTATTTGAAACATAAACAATATCGAAAAAATGATATTGTAAAATAAACCCTTATGGATGTTAGACCACTTGAATAAAAACCTATTAAAAGATAAAAATTGAAATATAAATTTTATTACCTTGGTAAAATAGTTTATAATTATATAATATTTAAAATAGGTATCATATACACCATATAATGGAGATATGTGCACAATTTAAAGACGTCTTGAGAAAGAAGTTTGAGACAAGGAACCCTTACCTTGCATTCCTTCTTAGTAAGACACATTCCAAAATCCTGTATAATAAATTTTTATTTATTATTAATCTTTATTATATCAATATTTATATCTATATTTCTTGATATCATTTATTCATAACTTTATTTTTATCCATTTATTCATATTTTTCATTAAAATCAATTATTTAGGTGTTAACTATTTTGTTTCTCATACATGTTTTGATTCGAGTGTTTTTGTACTTGCATATTGTTCATGGTTTAATCACCTAAATAATTTTAATCATTACATATATATAATATTTATAAATTAAATACACTTTTATAGACATCCATATGAGTACTTGATGAAAAATGAATTACATTAATTTATGGAGGTGGTAGTCTGCACGTATACATGAGTGATGTTTTCATTTTACAATGGATAGAAAGAAAGGAAGTTATACAATAATTTATATTTATAGAATCATAATTATATTATAAATATCATATATACTAATTAAATGTATCTATATAACTATACATGAGAGTCTGTGATGAAAACTAAAACACGTCACTTCATAGAGTGGTAGTTCGCATCTATGCATGAGAGATGTTTTCATTTTATATTTTATAAAAAAAATATAGAAAATGGTTTTAAAATTAACATAAAAACATTTTATTTTAGTAATAATACTGATTTAATTATTTTATAATGTTTGTATAATTTTTTTGGAGGATTAATATGAAAGTAACTTGAAAAATATTAGAAAGAACATTTACCTGTACTTGGATTATCTCCTTTGGGAAACACCTTAAAGCTTCTTACATGGTTCTTTTGGGAATAATATAACCTATAGGCCATGTATAAGTGTTTTTAGAAGATATTTGGCCATATATTGGTTGATATAATCAATCTTTGGGTGTTTGTAGATGTGATGAGAGGAGGTTCCCTTTTATAAGTGAGGGGAGTGGAAACTTTGTAAATACCCTTAACTTTAAAATAATATAAATTCATTTTCATGGGAAAGTGGTAAAAAATGGAAAAAATTTAAAATATAGTATAATTTAAGTTTAAAATACAGTCTAAGAATAAAAGTTAGCCAAGTTTTAGTGATATTTAAAGCCTTATCTCTTACTTTAACCCCCTCATTAACCCTTTAAACACTTATTATAGTGAAAATTTTTTAAACTCTAAAATATAAAAAATGAATTTAAAAATATTAAATTTATGAATAAGGTAAAAATAAATTTTAATATAAGTATACAAAATTTAATTAAATTTTTTTAGAAAAATGTATTATTAGGCATAAAAATAATTTTATACTAGAATCATGTATAAAATTGATTATCATGAAATTTATGAATTTATAGATAAAAAAACTAGAGTTATTTTACTTTAAAACCAATTAAAAGTAAAATTAATGTCTTTAAAAACGTAATTAAATAAAAGGATTAAAAATTGTTCTTTTATTAGAATAAAACTTCACTTTGTTTTTAAAATAGAAAACATAGTTTTATAAATTCCAAATAATATTTTTAAATGATTTAATTTAATTATTAAATATATATATTTTTAGAAGTGGTTTTATAATATTTTAATTCATTCTTATATCTTAATGATTTAATAAAAGTGACAGTATTTGTAAAAACTATATTTTCAACTGTCAACTTAAAAAATAAACCTTTTCAGAAAAATCCAAAAAATTGGACCTAAGATAATTTTTATATTATGAATTAAAAAATTAATTTAATTTAATGAAATTAAAATTGTAAAATTTATATATTTATCTTTTAAATTAAAATATTAAATATAAATAAAAATTTTTTTTTAAAAAAATGAGCTTTTTATACATCAATAGTTCTTAATATTATTTTATATCTGAAGAACCTTTGTGTTGAATTATTTTAACAAAGTTTTTATATTTTTCAACAACTAACCTTTTTTGTGTATTTTTTTTATTTTTGAGGAATTAGACCCAATCCATCACAATGTGATAATAAGACTTACCATCATCAATTTGAAATCATCGAATTCATCTGCATCATATTCAGATCATTGAATACCAAAATAATTAGTGGAAAAAAATTTTGTTTGTTGGAAGTTTGAATTTTTCACAATCAAAGAAAGAAATAAGTTGTTGAGTAAAGAAGTCGCATTATTACGGAAGAGTTTTGAAAGAATATTGTGAATTCAAGAGTCGGAAAGTTTTAGTACTTTTAAAAAAAATCAGATGATGATTTTATAATTAATAATTTATCAAAAACCTTGAAAAATTAATTGATAAAAGTTTATGAATAAATGGTGGATATATTTGAAGAAATTCAAAATTTTAAACTGAAGAATTCCATTGTAAGGAAAAATTATATCATATTTTAATTTCCATCTAAATGGGAATTTCCATTGTAATGAGTTAAAGAGGAAAAAGAAATCATAATGAGATAAGAAGGAAAAATACTGTAATGAGTAGAGAAGGAAACATAATCGCAATGAGATGATTATGAAGAAGACTCAGAAAGAAAATTCTAGAAGTTCTATAAAGAGGTGAAGATTTCAAAGTTGAAGTTAAATTTTGCATAAATCTCAGAGAAATCTAAGGAGGTTTGAAAAAGTCAAGGTTTAAGTTCAAATGAAAGATAATTTTGGATATTCTGAAATTTTAGGAAGCATGTAAAATTTTAAAGTTTTCGACTTTTATTTTCTGAGTTACTTATAAATACTTTCTTAGATCATTTGTTCATTGTAAAAATTTCACATAAGTTGAAAAGTCGGAGTCATGAAGAAATCAAGTGAGAGTCATTAACGACCATACATGAAAAGACCCGTAAAATTCAAGGGAAATTTTTTTCTTAATTTTCTTTGGAATTTTACAAGAGCGCGGTTTCAGACGGCACCTGATTCTGAGGCCCGGTGTGCCCGGAATCAATTTCCGAAGTTTAGCTCGGGTACGTTCAGTGAACGAACGAGCGGGAATTCCTAACTTTTGATCCGGTGCTCGAAATTGAAATCCGAGGACACCGATGAACTCACAACGCCGATATTCGCTTAAGGAAACCTTTTTCGAAGTTGCGTTTACTGCGGGACGAAAGATATTTTTTGAGAGAATTATAAAAAGTTGAATAAAAATGTGTAACACTTTTTATTTTACTTTTGTTGGTTAACTTCTCTCAAAGGAAGTTAGGGGTGGGACCCACACCCACTTAACCTCCCTTGAGAGGATTAAGTGTGGTGGGACCCACACGAACCTAAACCTTCCATCTTCTCTCAAACTCCCTTTAACCCCTCTTTAAATGACATGACAAATTGTTATTTAATTTTGGAGTTATCTTATTTGAATTTCAAACCTTTGAAATTCAATTTGTTAAGTTTGTGAATAAAATAAGTCTCTATCTTATTTTATTTGGTTAGAGTTGTTTAGCCATCTTGAGAGCTTTTGGGTTCTTCCCCTTCTTCTTCAACTTTGACGAAGAACGCTCAAGCTTTGACGAAGAACGCTCAAGCTCTGACGAAGAATGCCGATCCTCTCTTCTTCGTCTTCCGTGTCAACGAGAGGGAACACCGCTTCCTCCTCGGACTCCCTTCGTCGGCATACGAAGATTCGCCAACGACGTACCTCTTCGGACGTACCTCTTCGTCATTGGATTTGACGAATGATTACCGTGACGCCCGACCTCCGCGACGTTGTCTTCCGCGGGACGTTGACAAGTCTTCGAACCTATACCCAAGGTAGGGGTTGTTATTATTTGTTTATTTATTTATCCTTGTTCGTAGTTCTAGCATGACTAACGTGAGGATTTTTCTTTATGTGTTATCGTTTAACGTGAGGGGGCCGGACCGCATGAACACGGTCGAACCCCCTCCTTTGTTCTTGATAATTTATCCTGCGGTTGATACAAGATGGCGTGGTGCCGTCGCACCACGCGGATTTTCGCACAATTAAATTGCGCGGCGCCATCGCGCCGCGCCGTGGAAGGATAATCAAGAACGCGACGCCGTCGCACCGCGTCGAAGGGAATAGAAGGCACGACAGAGGGGCGCGGTGCCGTCGCACCGCGCCGGACAACGAACACCGCGGCCGGTTCCGGGCCGCGGCGGGACGAAAAGACCGGCGGCCGGGCCGACGGCGTCGGAAGCCGGAAAGGGGATCGGTTTTCCGGTCCCGTTGAAGAAAAACCGGCCGGCAGATGGCCGGCCGGAAGGTCAAAGGCCGGTGGAATTTAATTCCCCCGACCAGCTCTAAACCCCCCCCATTTATGAGGGGGGCGGTTTCTTTGAGGGGGGCAGCCGCCCCCCCCCCGGTTTTCTTCAAAGCAGGCCCCCCACGAGGGGGGGGGGGTTTCCAAATGGCGCGGCTAAAAGCCGCGCCGCCTTTCCAATCAAGCGGGGGCTCGGCCCCCTGCGCGCTGCACCCGTGCGGCGCCAGGCCGCCGCGCCGCCGTGCCGCCGCGCCACCGCGCCGCCGCGCCGCCGGCCGGCCGGGCCGGGTCGGACCCGGGTCGGGTCGACCCGGTTCGGGTTGACCCAGGGTGGGTCGGGCCGGGTCGGCCCGGACTCGGACCCCCCGTTTTCGAGACGGATTCGGTCTTTTGGCCATAACTTGAGCCACATACATCCGATCGACGAACCGTCAGCGGCATTGCGATCCTTGGATCGAGACGGTCGATTCGGTATATTGCACTCAAAGTTTAGGAATATTTTGAGTTCGGCTGGGTTGGTTCGTTCACGAAACCAACCGGGCCTTCGGTGCGGAAACACTCATATCTTGAGCTACGGACGTCCGATTGACATGCCGTCAGCTTTGTTGTGTACCTCTTAGTGAGACGGATCTTTTGGCATACTCCGCCCGATGTTTGGACGCAGGTGGAGTACGGTCGGGTTGGTTTTTCCTTAAAAACCAACCGGGCCCCGGGGACGAAAATGCCAATAACTCTCAGACCGGGTGTCCGATCGACGCGCCGTCTGTTACGTTGAGTTCCTGTTGACGATACGGAACTTTTGGATACATCAACTCTGGACTTTGTGATAGTTTATGTATCAGCCTCTCGGCTCGTGGAGCGGATCCTCCTGTACGAGCTTGCTGTGTGCGGGAACCCTAGTGCTGGCTGCGACTGTGACTGCTACTACTGCTACTACTGCTACTGTGACTGCGACGACAACAGTACAGAGATCCTGTGTGGATTCGACGACGACGACTACAGCACTCAGCGATCCTACGTGGATCAGTGCTACAGGTCCTGTGTGGGCCCGATCCTGTGTGGGTCCGATCCTGTGTGGGTCTTTGCGCTCAGCGGTCCTGTGTGAACCAGCGCCTACAGGTCCTACGTGGGCCCGATCCTGTGTGGGTCTTTTGCGGGGGTTAGTTACCTATCGATCCTTCTTGGGTCTGACGACTTAGATGGATCAGAGATCATCTTTATCGTCTTTTGAAGAAGTATACATGTGTGAGCTGAATCCTGTTGCTTTCCTGTGTGGATTGTGTTGTGCTATCCTGTGTGGATTACGTTTTGCTTTCCTGTGTGGAATACGTTTACTTTCCTGTGTGGACTGAGTTGTACTTGGGCTCGGAGGTTGGAGCGTATTTGAAATTGATGACTTAGATATATGTATGGGCATATACCTAAGCAGTGTCGGTTGTTACTTCGTGATTGTACCTTTCTTCGTGGTTTATCCTTTGTGGATTTGAGAGACCTTCAGGGGTCTCGGGGTCCCTACTGAGTAGCTTATGCTCACCCCTGCACGGGCTTTTCCCGCACTACGTTGTGTTGGTGGTAGACGACGGACAACATTGATCTTAGCTGAGGCTTGCAGAGCAGGACAGTACCTGGAGGTGGACCACTGGGCGGGACGTGCTCGGAGCGGATGGCGGGACCCGTGGAGCAGTGGAGCTATCTGTACCCACCCTTCAGGTGGGATTACCAGTGTACAGCTCGGTGTAGCGGATTTTACTTTTCAGTTGCTATTTTCCCTTTCGAGTTGTACTTTACCTTCAGTTTGGGTTTGTATACTGGCCCATTTACTTTTCCGCACTTTCAGTTGTACTCTGCTTTTGCTTAGTGTTTTCTTTCCGCTTGCTTACTCTGTGGTGTTTGTTTACTTTAAAAAGGCAATGCCTTTTTTTTTACCGGGATTAACGCCTTGGTGCTAGTCGCCAGCCCCTGGCCTATGGAAGGCGGGCTTGGGGTAGTCACGGCACGAACCCCGAGGGCGGGACGTGACAAATTGGTATCAGAGGAGTTCAGTTCTACCGCAAACTCTGATCTTTTCTATGTGAAGAAATAATGTTTAGTGTATTGAGTGTGGTTCTCAGTCCAGGGAGTCCAGTGTTGGTGCGGCGGCCGACGTATCCGTACACCAGGACCCTGACTTCTGATTTCCGACTTAATGCACGAAAACATTGGTTGCGTGTGTGTTTCAAGTTTTCTTTGTGATTACTTATATCAGCTCACCAGGTATACTGTTCTAACCGTGGCGCACCTGTTTCCTTTTCAGGATGGCCCCACGACGGCAGCCAGCTAGGGTTCCGAGAGTCGAGTGTGACGACAGCCCACCGAGCGATGAGGCTTCGGTGCAGGGCCCTTTGTCAGCAGTGGCACCGGCGGTAGCTCTACCCGCCGAGCCCCCGATGCTTCCAGCACCAGCCGCTGACGATGCGCATCGCCTCAGTGCACTGCATGAGTTTCAACGCCAGCGACCACCTAGGTTTCGCGGGGAGACGGATCCCCAGGCAGCCGAGGACTGGCTGGAGGCAGTGGTGCGTGTGTTTAGGCTAGTGAGGACACCAGTAGACCTCATGGTGATCCTCGCTGCGAGCCTACTACACGCAGCAGCAGGATGATGGTGGAGATTGATTCTCCAGGTGCACGATGAGGCATCTATACTTTGGACGGACTTTGAGAGCCTCTTCCGCTCGGAGTTCGTCCCAGCCACCCTTCGTGCGGTGCGTATCCAAGAGCTTCTTCAGCTGCGGCAGGGCAGCATGACGGTCGCTCAGTACTCGGCGAGATTTACTGATCTCTCGTGCTACTCGACCGACATGGTATGAGACCCATTCTTCCGGACCCGGACCTTCGAGCAGGGTTTGAGACACGAGATCAGGGCATCGCTGATCTCCCTCAACATACCGACTCAGACATGAGTACTGGAGCGGGCCCTTCTGATCGAGAGCTTCCTTGCTGAGTCTACACCAGCATAGCGACCCACCGCAGGGCGGCATGTGGTAGAGTCATCTGTAGCAGGCAGTCGACGGATGACTCAGGGGTCCAGGCAGACCAGACCCTCAGGAAGACGACCTCAGGACACTGGCTCAGCAGTGCGGGGCACACAGTGCGGAGCCAGTCTTTCAAGAGGCAGGCAGTGCTACTCGTGCGGAGGGCAGGGCCACATGGCTCGTGACTGCCCGACCCGCCGTGCCGAGGAGCAGCAGACAGTTGAGGGACCACCGAGGCAGAGGCAGAGGGTCGACCGTGGCGGTCCGCAGGGAGGAGGTGGACGAGGCAGAGGAGCTGGACGAGCAACCGGTGGTGGGCGACGCTTTGAGGCTCTGCCACCACCACCACCAGGAGGTCCACCCCGACCACATGGAGCTGGTGTGCAGAGATAGGCACAGCTCCAGGCAGCAGAGGCCTACGACCACGGCGCACCCGAGATGATTCGAGGTACTATCTGTTTCTACTCCACCCTTGCTGCAGTTCTTATAGACACAGGAGCGAGTCACTCTTTCATAGCCGCTGCCCTTGTTCGGAGCTCGGAGATTCCGACAGAGCCGTTGGCTTGATCTTTACGGCTAGAGACTCTTACGGGAGCAGACTCGACGATTACGCACTAGTGCCGGTAGTGTGAGCTTACTCTAGGAGGCGAGAGCTTCGGTTGGGATCTTCTTGTAGCAGCGTCGAGGCCTTACGATGTCATCTTGGGCATGGATTGGCTATCTACGGTCTATGCACAGATTTACTGTTTTAGGCGCAAGGTGCGATGTGTACGCACCGACGGGAGCAGGTTCACCTTCACCGACGAGAAGGGAGCCTTTGCAGCACAGGATGGACTTCCGCGGAGGAGAGGACAGCCCATCACTCATCAGTTGGCTAGCCTCATCCTTGGAGCAGTTGACGTGCAGAGTCCTGGTTTTCCTGCAGTGGTGGATCAGTTTGCGGACGTTTTTCCCGACGACGTTCCAGGGCTACCTCCTCGCAGAGAGGTAGACTTTTATATTGACTTGTACCCTGGGACAACCCTGATATCCACTCCAGCATATCGGATGGCCCCCGCCGAGCTTCGAGAGCTACGAGTACAGTTGGAGGACTTGTAGGGAAAGGGGTTCATCCGACCCAGTGTTTCACCCTGGGCTTCCCCGATATTATTCGCCAAGAAGGCGGATGGGAGCTTGCGACTTTGTGTTGACTATCGTCGCCTGAACCAGGTGACAGTGAGGAACAAGTATCCGCTACCGAGGATTGATGACCTCTTTGATCAGCTCAAGGGAGCACGGTGGTTCTCGAAGATAGACCTCAGGTCAGGCTATCATCAGCTCAGAGTCAGAGACGAGGATGTGCAGAAGACGGCCTTCAGATGTCGGTATGGCCACTACGAGTTCTTGGTTATGCCTTTCGGCGTAACCAATGCTCCAGAAGTGTTCATGGCCCTCATGAACAGGATCTTTCAGCCATACCTTGATCAGTTTGTCGTAGTCTTCATCGACGACATTCTGATTTACTCTACGATAGAGGAGGAGCACGCCTATCACTTGCGAGTTGTACTAGACACACTCCGAGAGCACCAGCTTTATGGTAATCTCTTGAAGTGCCAGTTCTGGATACGTGAGGTCCACTTCTTGGGACACGTTATCTCTGAGGCGGGAGTTGCAGTGGATCCTACGAAGATTGAGGCTGTGTTAGCATGGGAGCCACCTAGGAGCGTGACTGAGGTTCAGAGTTTCTTGGGACTAGCTGGATACTATCGGAGATTCGTTCCAGACTTCTCTAGAGTTGCGGCACCACTCACAGCTTTGATGAAGAAGGGGAAACCCTTCGTGTAGTCAGAAAGATGTCAGCAGAGCTTCCAGGAGCTGAGACAGAGATTGACTAGCGCACCTATCTTGAGGTTGCTTGAGGAGGGAGTAGGGTACGTAGTCTACTGCGATGCATCAGGGACCGGACTCGGATGTGTTCTGATGCAGGAGCAGGCAGTGATCGCCTATGGATCACGTCAGTTGAGGCCACATGAGCAGAACTACGCTACCCATGACCTAGAGTTAGCAGCAGTGGTCTTCGCTCTGAAGACATGGCGACACTATCTGATGGGCGAGCGCTTTACAGTCTTTTCCGATCATCAGAGTCTCAGGTATATCTTCTCGCAGAAGGACTTGAACCTGAGACAACGGCGATAGCTCGAGTTCCACCAGGACTATGACTTTGAGATAGTCTATACTCCTTGGAAGGGGAACGTAGTAGCCGATGCCCTCAGCAGGAGGACGGGCATTCAACTACTTGAGGAGGCGACAGAGCAGCTAGCCTCTTTGCAGATATCCTTCGTGGATAGAGATAGAGCATCCTTCCTTCAGTCTCTCACAGTCACTCCTCCACTACTGCAGCGAGTCAGGGAGGCACAGCGTGGGGACGCTAATTGTGAGACACAACGTGCACAGATATCCTCGGGACAGGAACCTGATGGTTTCTCCCTTGGAGCAGAGCACTACATCCTTTTCAGAGGACGTACCATGGTACCAGTCGCTTTACGAGAGGAAGTGCTGAGAGAGTTTCACACTTCTCCTTTGGCGGTACATCCTGGAGTGGCAAAGATGTACCAGGACCTCAGACGACAGCACTGGTGGCCTGGCATGAAGAAGGCAGTAGCAGAGTTCGTTTCTTGATGCCTCACCTGCCAGCTGGTGAAGGCAGAGCATCAGGTACCAGCGGGCTTGGTATAGCCCTTGGAGGTTCCGGAGTGGAAGTGGGATGGCATATCTATGGACTTCGTGTCTGGACTTCCACGTACTTCCAGAGGTCACGACTCCATCTGGGTAATTGTTGACCGACTCACCAAGTCGGCACACTTCTTACCCATTAGAGAGAAGGGCTCAGTGGAAAGCTTGGGATGTATCTACGTTCAGGAGATTGTGCGGCTCCACGGTGTGCCATCTTCTATCGTCTCCGATCGAGATGCTTGCTTTACTTCCCAGCTTTGGAAGGGGTTATAGGAGGCGTTCGGGACGCAGCTACGTCTGAGCACAGCCTTTCACCCTCAGACGGATGGTCAGACGGAGAGGACCATTCAGACTCTCGAGGACATGCTCCGCGCATGTGTCCTCGACTTTGGTCGTAGCTGGGAGGACTACTTGCCCTTGGTGTAGTTTGCATACAACAACAGCTACCACTCCACCATCGGGATGGCACCTTATGAGGCGTTGTACGACCGACCTTGTAGATCTCCTTTGTGCTGGACAGACCCTGGGGAGTTAGCACTTGTGAGACCAGAGATGGTCCAGGCCACGACAGTGAAGGTCCAGGTCATCCAGGAGCAGATGAGGACAGCACAGAGCCGGAAAAAGTCATACGCTGACAGGAGGCGGAGGCCACTAGAGTTTGAGGATGGCGACCACGTCTTCTTGCGGGTCTCACCTCGACGTGGTATTCGGAGATTTGGCCGAGGCGACAAGTTATCTCCGCGCTTCATCGGACCCTTCCAGGTCCTCAGCAGGATTGGTGAGGTGGCTTATCGCCTGGTTCTGCCACCTCAGTTACACCGGGTGCACGACGTCTTCCACGTATCTCAGCTGAGGAGATACGTGCACGACTTGACGCACATCATTGACCATGGGGAGCTTGACGTTGATGATGGGGCGTCTTTTGTGGAGATCACAGTGGAGATAGAGGATCGACAAGAGCGGGTCCTACGTGGGAGATCGATTCCTCTTGTGCGCATCAGATGGCAGCACGAGAATCTCCAGGAGAGCACATGGGAGCGGGAGGCTCAGATGCGTGCTCAGTACCCTCTTTTGTTTCCCTAGTTTTTGATGTATCTTTACGGGGATGTAAATCCCTGAGGTGGGAGTAATGAAAAGACCTGTAAAATTCAAGGGAAATTTTTTTCTTAATTTTCTTTGGAATTTTACAAGAGCGCGGTTTCAGACGACACCTGATTCTGAGGCCCGGTGTGCCCAGAATCAATTTCCGAAGTTTAGCTCGAGTACATTCAGTGAACGAACGAGCGGGAATTCCTAACTTTTGATCCGGTGCTCGGAATTGAAATCCGAGGACACCGATGAACTCGTAGTGCCGATATTCTCTTAAGGAGACCTTTTCCGAAGTTGCGTTTATTGCGGGACGAAGGTTATTTTTTGGGAGAATTATAAAAAGTTGAATAAAAATGTGTAACACTTTTTATTTTACTTTTGTTGGTTAACTTCTCTAAAAGGAAGTTAGGGGTGGGACCCACACCCACTTAACCTCCCTTGAGAGGATTAAGTGTGGTGGGACCCACACAAACCTAAACCTTCCATCTTCTCTCAAACTCCCTTTAACCCCTCTTTAAATGACATGACAAATTGTTATTTAATTTTGGAGTTATCTTATTTGAATTTCAAACCTTTGAAATTCAATTTGTTAAGTTTGTGAATAAAATAAGTCTCTATCTTATTTTATTTGGTTAGAGTTTTTTAGCCATCTTGAGAGCTTTTGGGTTCATCTCCTTCTTCTTCAACTTTGACGAAGAACGCTCAAGCTTTGACGAAGAACGCTCAAGCTCCGACGAAGAATGCCGCTCCTCTCTTCTTCGTCTTCCGTGTCAACGAGAGGGAACGCCGCTTCCTCCTCGGACTCCCTTCTTCAGCATACGAAGATTCGCCAACGACGTACCTCTTCGGACGTACCTCTTCGTCATTGGATTTGACGAACGATTACCGTGACGCCCGACCTCCGTGACGTTGTCTTCTGCGGGACGTTGACAAATCTTTGAACCTACACCCAAGGTAGGGGTTGTTATTATTTGTTTATTTATTTATCCTTGTTCGTGGTTTTAGCATGACTAACGTGATGATTTTTCTTTATGTGTTATCGTTTAACGTGAGGGGGCCAGACCGCATGAACATGGCCGAACCCCCTCCTTTTTTCTTGATAATTTATCCTGCGGTTGATACAAGATGGCGTGGTGCCGTCGCACCACGCGGATTTTCACACGATTAAATTGTGCGGCGCCGTCGCGCCTCGCCATGGAAGGATCATCAAGAACGCGACGCCGTCACGCCGCGTCGAAGGGAATCGAAGGCGCGGAAGAGGGGCGCGGTGCCGTTGCACCGCGCCGGACGACGAACACTGCGGCCGGTTCCGGGCCGCGGCGAGACGAGAAGACCGGCGGCCGGGCCGCCGGCGTCGGAAGCCGGAAAGGGGACCGGTTTTCCGGTCCCGTTGAAGAAAAACCGGCCGGCAGATGGCCGGCCGGAAGGTCAAAGGCCGGGGGAATTTAATTCCCCCAGCCAGCTCTAAACCCCCCCCATTTATGAGGGGGGAGGTTTCTTTGAGGGGGGCAGCTGGCCCCCCCGGTTTTCTTCAAAGCAGGCCCCCCACGAGGGGGGGGGGGGTTTCCAAATGGCACGGCTAAAATCCGCGCCGCCTTTCCAATCAAGCGGGGGCTCTGCCCCCCGCGCGCTGCACCCGTGCGGCACCAGGCCGCCGCGCCGCCGGCTGGCCGGGCCGGGTCGGACCCGGGTCGGGTCGACCCGGTTCGGGCCGACCCAGGGGGGGGGGGGGGGGTCGGCCGGGTCGGCCCGGACCCGGACCCCCCGTTTTCGAGACGGATTCGGTCTTTTGGCCATAACTTGAGCCACGGACCTCTGATCGAAGAACCGTCAGCGGCATTGCGATCCTTGGATTGAGAAGGTCGATTCGGTATATTGCACTCAAAGTTTCGGAACACTTTGAGTTCGGCCGGGTTGGTTCGTTCACGAAACCAACCGGGCCTTCGGAGCGGAAACACTCATATCTTGAGCTACGGACGTCCGATTGACGTGCCGTCAGCTTTGTTGTGTACCTCTTAGTGAGACGGATCTTTTGGCATACTCCGCCCGAGGTTTGGACGTAGGTGGAGTACTATCGGGTTGGTTTGCCTTAAAAACCAACCGGGCCCCGGGGACGAAAATGTCAATAACTCTCAGACCGGGCGTCCGATCGACGCGCAGTCTGTTACGTTGAGTTCCTGTTGACGATACGGAACTTTTGGATACATCAACTCTGGACTTTGTGACAGTTTATGTATCAGCCTCTCGGCTCGTGGAGCGGATCCTCCTGTACGAGCTTGCTGTGTGCGGGAACCCTAGTGCTGGCTGCGACTGTGACTGCTACTACTGCTACAACTGCTACTGTGACTGCGACGACGACAGTACAGAGATCCTGTGTGGATTCGACGACGACGACTACAACACTCAGCGATCCTACGTGGATCAGTGCTACAGGTCCTGTGTGGGCCCGATCCTGTGTGGGTCCGATCCTGTGTGGGTCTTTGCGCTCAGCGGTCCTGTGTGAACCAGCGCCTACAGGTCCTACGTGGGCCCGATCCTGTGTGGGTCTTTTGCGGGGGTTAGTTACCTATCGATCCTTCTTGGGTCTGACGACTTAGATGGATCAGAGATCATCTTTATCGTCTTTTGAAGAAGTATACATGTGTGAGCTGAATCCTGTTGCTTTCCTGTGTGGATTGTGTTGTGCTATCCTGTGTGGATTACGTTTTGCTTTCCTGTGTGGAATACGTTTACTTTCCTGTGTGGACTGAGTTGTACTTGGGCTCGGAGGTTGGAGCGTATTTGAAATTGATGACTTAGATATATGTATGGGCATATACCTAAGCAGTGTCGGTTGTTACTTCGTGATTGTACCTTTCTTCGTGGTTTATCCTTTGTGGATTTGAGAGACCTTCAGGGGTCTCGGGGTCCCTACTGAGTAGCTTATGCTCACCCCTACACGGGCTTTTCCCGCACTACGTTGTGTTGGTGGTAGACGACGGACAACATTGATCTTAGCTGAGGCTTGCAGAGCAGGACAGTACCTGGAGGTGGACCACTGGGCGGGACGTGCTCGGAGCGGATGGCGGGACCCGTGGAGCAGTGGAGCTATCTGTACCCACCCTTCAGGTGGGATTACCAGTGTACAGCTCGGTGTAGCGGATTTTACTTTTCAGTTGCTATTTTCCCTTTCGAGTTGTACTTTACCTTCAGTTTGGGTTTGTATACTGGCCCATTTACTTTTCCGCACTTTCAGTTGTACTCTGCTTTTGCTTAGTGTTTTCTTTCCGCTTGCTTACTCTGTGGTGTTTGTTTACTTTAAAAAGGCAATGCCTTTTTTTTTACCGGGATTAACGCCTTGGTGCTAGTCGCCAGCCCCTGGCCTATGGAAGGCGGGCTTGGGGTAGTCACGGCACGAACCCCGAGGGCGGGACGTGACAAATTGGTATCAGAGGAGTTCAGTTCTACCGCAAACTCTGATCTTTTCTATGTGAAGAAATAATGTTTAGTGTATTGAGTGTGGTTCTCAGTCCAGGGAGTCCAGTGTTGGTGCGGCGGCCGACGTATCCGTACACCAGGACCCTGACTTCTGATTTCCGACTTAATGCACGAAAACATTGGTTGCGTGTGTGTTTCAAGTTTTCTTTGTGATTACTTATATCAGCTCACCAGGTATACTGTTCTAACCGTGGCGCACCTGTTTCCTTTTCAGGATGGCCCCACGACGGCAGCCAGCTAGGGTTCCGAGAGTCGAGTGTGACGACAGCCCACCGAGCGATGAGGCTTCGGTGCAGGGCCCTTTGTCAGCAGTGGCACCGGCGGTAGCTCTACCCGCCGAGCCCCCGATGCTTCCAGCACCA
The DNA here is from genome assembly GCA_963277665.1 of Viscum album. NCBI lineage: Eukaryota > Viridiplantae > Streptophyta > Magnoliopsida > Santalales > Viscaceae > Viscum > Viscum album. The sequence goes on from OY728157.1 coordinate 871,288,710, forward strand.
GCCGCTGACGATGCGCATCGCCTCAGTGCACTGCATGAGTTTCAACGCCAGCGACCACCTAGGTTTCGCGGGGAGACGGATCCCCAGGCAGCCGAGGACTGGCTGGAGGCAGTGGTGCGTGTGTTTAGGCTAGTGAGGACACCAGTAGACCTCATGGTGATCCTCGCTGCGAGCCTACTACACGCAGCAGCAGGATGATGGTGGAGCTTGATTCTCCAGGTGCACGATGAGGCATCTATACTTTGGACGGACTTTGAGAGCCTCTTCCGCTCGGAGTTCGTCCCAGCCACCCTTCGTGCAGTGCGTATCCAAGAGCTTCTTCAGCTGCGGCAGGGCAGCATGACGGTCGCTCAGTACTCGGCGAGATTTACTGATCTCTCGTGCTACTCGACCGACATGGTATGAGACCCATTCTTCCGGACCCGGACCTTCGAGCAGGGTTTGAGACACGAGATCAGGGCATCGCTGATCTCCCTCAACATACCGACTCAGACATGAGTACTGGAGCGGGCCCTTCTGATCGAGAGCTTCCTTGCTGAGTCTACACCAGCATAGCGACCCACCGCAGGGCGGCATGTGGTAGAGTCATCTGTAGCAGGCAGTCGACGGATGACTCAGGGGTCCAGGCAGACCAGACCCTCAGGAAGACGACCTCAGGACACTGGCTCAGCAGTGCGGGGCACACAGTGCGGAGCCAGTCTTTCAAGAGGCAGGCAGTGCTACTCGTGCGGAGGGCAGGGCCACATGGCTCGTGACTGCCCGACCCGCCGTGCCGAGGAGCAGCAGACAGTTGAGGGACCACCGAGGCAGAGGCAGAGGGTCGACCGTGGCGGTCCGCAGGGAGGAGGTGGACGAGGCAGAGGAGCTGGACGAGCAACCGGTGGTGGGCGACGCTTTGAGGCTCTGCCACCACCACCACCAGGAGGTCCACCCCGACCACATGGAGCTGGTGTGCAGAGACAGGCACAGCTCCAGGCAGCAGAGGCCTACGACCACGGCGCACCCGAGATGATTCGAGGTACTATCTGTTTCTACTCCACCCTTGCTGCAGTTCTTATAGACACATGAGCGAGTCACTCTTTCATAGCCGCTGCCCTTGTTCGGAGCTCGGAGATTCCGACAGAGCCGTTGGCTTGATCTTTACGGCTAGAGACTCTTACGGGAGCAGACTCGACGATTACGCACTAGTGCCGGTAGTGTGAGCTTACTCTAGGAGGCGAGAGCTTCGGTTGGGATCTTCTTGTAGCATCGTCGAGGCCTTACGATGTCATCTTGGGCATGGATTGGCTATCTACGGTCTATGCACAGATTTACTGTTTTAGGCGCAAGGTGCGATGTGTACGCACCGACGGGAGCAGGTTCACCTTCACCGACGAGAAGGGAGCCTTTGCAGCACAGGATGGACTTCCGCGGAGGAGAGGACAGCCCATCACTCATCAGTTGGCTAGCCTCATCCTTGGAGCAGTTGACGTGCAGAGTCCTGGTTTTCCTGCAGTGGTGGATCAGTTTGCGGACGTTTTTCCCGACGACGTTCCAGGGCTACCTCCTCGCAGATAGGTAGACTTTTATATTGACTTGTACCCTGGGACAACCCTGATATCCACTCCAGCATATCGGATGGCCCCCGCCGAGCTTCGAGAGCTACGAGTACAGTTGGAGGACTTGTAGGGAAAGGGGTTCATCCGACCCAGTGTTTCACCCTGGGCTTCCCCGATATTATTCGCCAAGAAGGCGGATGGGAGCTTGCGACTTTGTGTTGACTATCGTCGCCTGAACCAGGTGACAGTGAGGAACAAGTATCCGCTACCGAGGATTGATGACCTCTTTGATCAGCTCAAGGGAGCACGGTGGTTCTCGAAGATAGACCTCAGGTCAGGCTATCATCAGCTCAGAGTCAGAGACGAGGATGTGCAGAAGACGGCCTTCAGATGTCGGTATGGCCACTACGAGTTCTTGGTTATGCCTTTCGGCGTAACCAATGCTCCAGAAGTGTTCATGGCCCTCATGAACAGGATCTTTCAGCCATACCTTGATCAGTTTGTCGTAGTCTTCATCGACGACATTCTGATTTACTCTACGATAGAGGAGGAGCACGCCTATCACTTGCGAGTTGTACTAGACACACTCCGAGAGCACCAGCTTTATGGTAATCTCTTGAAGTGCCAGTTCTGGATACGTGAGGTCCACTTCTTGGGACACGTTATCTCTGAGGCGGGAGTTGCAGTGGATCCTACGAAGATTGAGGCTGTGTTAGCATGGGAGCCACCTAGGAGCGTGACTGAGGTTCAGAGTTTCTTGGGACTAGCTGGATACTATCGGAGATTCGTTCCAGACTTCTCTAGAGTTGCGGCACCACTCACAGCTTTGATGAAGAAGGGGAAACCCTTCGTGTAGTCAGACAGATGTCAGCAGAGCTTCCAGGAGCTGAGACAGAGATTGACTAGCGCACCTATCTTGAGGTTGCTTGAGGAGGGAGTAGGGTACGTAGTCTACTGCGATGCATCAGGGACCGGACTCGGATGTGTTCTGATGCAGGAGCAGGCAGTGATCGCCTATGGATCACGTCAGTTGAGGCCACATGAGCAGAACTACGCTACCCATGACCTAGAGTTAGCAGCAGTGGTCTTCGCTCTGAAGACATGGCGACACTATCTGATGGGCGAGCGCTTTACAGTCTTTTCCGATCATCAGAGTCTCAGGTATATCTTCTCGCAGAAGGACTTGAACCTGAGACAACGGAGATAGCTCGAGTTCCACCAGGACTATGACTTTGAGATAGTCTATACTCCTTGGAAGGGGAACGTAGTAGCCGATGCCCTCAGCAGGAGGACGGGCATTCAACTACTTGAGGAGGCGACAGAGCAGCTAGCCTCTTTGCAGATATCCTTCGTGGATAGAGATAGAGCAGCCTTCCTTCAGTCTCTCACAGTCACTCCTCCACTACTGCAGCGAGTCAGGGAGGCACAGCGTGGGGACGCTAACTGTGAGACACAACGTGCACATATATCCTCGGGACAGGAACCTGATGGTTTCTCCCTTGGAGCAGAGCACTACATCCTTTTCAGAGGACGTACCATGGTACCAGTCGCTTTACGAGAGGAAGTGCTGAGAGAGTTTCACACTTCTCCTTTGGCGGTACATCCTGGAGTGGCAAAGATGTACCAGGACCTCAGACGACAGCACTGGTGGCCTGGCATGAAGAAGGCAGTAACAGAGTTCGTTTCTTGATGCCTCACCTGCCAGCTGGTGAAGGCAGAGCATCAGGTACCAGCGGGCTTGGTATAGCCCTTGGAGGTTCCGGAGTGGAAGTGGGATGGCATATCTATGGACTTCGTGTCTGGACTTCCACGTACTTCCAGAGGTCACGACTCCATCTGGGTAATTGTTGACCGACTCACCAAGTCGGCACACTTCTTACCCATTAGAGAGAAGGGCTCAGTGGAGAGCTTGGGATGTATCTACGTTCAGGAGATTGTGCGGCTCCACGGTGTGCCATCTTCTATCGTCTCCGATCGAGATGCTTGCTTTACTTCCCAGCTTTGGAAGGGGTTATAGGAGGCGTTCGGGACGCAGCTACGTCTGAGCACAGCCTTTCACCCTCAGACGGATGGTCAGACGGAGAGGACCATTCAGACTCTCGAGGACATGCTCCGCGCATGTGTCCTCGACTTTGGTCGTAGCTGGGAGGACTACTTGCCCTTGGTGTAGTTTGCATACAACAACATCTACCACTCCACCATCGGGATGGCACCTTATGAGGCGTTGTACGACCGACCTTGTAGATCTCCTTTGTGCTGGACAGACCCTGGGGAGTTAGCACTTGTGAGACCAGAGATGGTCCAGGCCACGACAGTGAAGGTCCAGGTCATCCAGGAGCAGATGAGGACAGCACAGAGCCGGAAAAAGTCATACGCTGACAGGAGGCGGAGGCCACTAGAGTTTGAGGATGGCGACCACGTCTTCTTGCGGGTCTCACCTCGACGTGGTATTCGGAGATTTGGCCGAGGCGACAAGTTATCTCCGCGCTTCATCGGACCCTTCCAGGTCCTCAGCAGGATTGGTGAGGTGGCTTATCGCCTGGTTCTGCCACCTCAGTTACACCGGGTGCACGACGTCTTCCACGTATCTCAGCTGAGGAGATATGTGCACGACTTGACGCACATCATTGACCATGGGGAGCTTGACGTTGATGATGGGGCGTCTTTTGTGGAGATCCCAGTGGAGATAGAGGATCGACAAGAGCGGGTCCTACGTGGGAGATCGATTCCTCTTGTGCGCATCAGATGGCAGCACGAGAATCTCCAGGAGAGCACATGGGAGCGGGAGGCTCAGATGCGTGCTCAGTACCCTCTTTTGTTTCCCTAGTTTTTGATGTATCTTTACGGGGATGTAAATCCCTGAGGTGGGAGTAATGAAAAGACCTGTAAAATTCAAGGGAAATTTTTTTCTTAATTTTCTTTGGAATTTTACAAGAGCGCGGTTTCAGACGACACCTGATTCTGAGGCCCGGTGTGCCCAGAATCAATTTCCGAAGTTTAGCTCGAGTACATTCAGTGAACGAACGAGCGGGAATTCCTAACTTTTGATCCGGTGCTCGGAATTGAAATCCGAGGACACCGATGAACTCGTAGTGCCGATATTCTCTTAAGGAGACCTTTTCTGAAGTTGCGTTTATTGCGGGACGAAGGTTATTTTTTGGGAGAATTATAAAAAGTTGAATAAAAATGTGTAACACTTTTTATTTTACTTTTGTTGGTTAACTTCTCTCAAAGGAAGTTAGGGGTGGGACCCACACCCACTTAACCTCCCTTGAGAGGATTAAGTGTGGTGGGACCCACACAAACCTAAACCTTCCATCTTCTCTCAAACTCCCTTTAACCCCTCTTTAAATGACATGACAAATTGTTATTTAATTTTGGAGTTATCTTATTTGAATTTCAAACCTTTGAAATTCAATTTGTTAAGTTTGTGAATAAAATAAGTCTCTATCTTATTTTATTTGGTTAGAGTTTTTTAGCCATCTTGAGAGCTTTTGGGTTCATCTCCTTCTTCTTCAACTTTGACGAAGAACGCTCAAGCTTTGACGAAGAACGCTCAAGCTCCGACGAAGAACGCCGCTCCTCTCTTCTTCGTCTTCCGTGTCAACGAGAGGGAACGCCGCTTCCTCCTCGGACTCCCTTCTTCAGCATACGAAGATTCGCCAACGACGTACCTCTTCGGACGTACCTCTTCGTCATCGGATTTGACGAACGATTACCGTGACGCCCGACCTCCGTGACGTTGTCTTCTGCGGGACGTTGACAAATCTTTGAACCTACACCCAAGGTAGGGGTTGTTATTATTTGTTTATTTATTTATCCTTGTTCGTGGTTTTAGCATGACTAACGTGATGATTTTTCTTTATGTGTTATTGTTTAACGTGAGGGGGCCAGACCGCATGAACATGGCCGAACCCCCTCCTTTTTTCTTGATAATTTATCCTGCGGTTGATACAAGATGGCGTGGTGCCGTCGCACCACGCGGATTTTCACACGATTAAATTGGGCGGCGCCGTCGCGCCGCGCCATGGAAGGATCATCAAGAACGCGACGCCGTCACGCCGCGTCGAAGGGAATCGAAGGCGCGGAAGAGGGGCGCGGTGCCGTTGCACCGCGCCGGACGACGAACACTGCGGCCGGTTCCGGGCCGCGGCGAGACGAGAAGACCGGCGGCCGGGCCGCCGGCGTCGGAAGCCGGAAAGGGGACCGGTTTTCCGGTCCCGTTGAAGAAAAACCGGCCGGCAGATGGCCGGCCGGAAGGTCAAAGGCCGGGGCAATTTAATTCCCCCGGCCAGCTCTAAACCCCCCCCCATTTATGAGGGGGGCGGTTTCTTTGAGGGGGGCAGCTGGCCCCCCCGGTTTTCTTCAAAGCAGGCCCCCCACGAGGGGGGGGGGGGGTTTCCAAATGGCACGGCTAAAAGCCGCGCCGCCTTTCCAATCAAGCGGGGGCTCTGCCCCCCGCGCGCTGCACCCGTGCGGCGCCAGGCCGCCGCGCCGCCGGCTGGCCGGGCCGGGTCGGACCCGGGTCGGGTCGACCCGGTTCGGGCCGACCCAGGGGGGGGGGGGGGTCGGGCCGGGTCGGCCCGGACCCGGACCCCCCGTTTTCGAGACGGATTCGGTCTTTTGGCCATAACTTGAGCCACGGACCTCTGATCGAAGAACCGTCAGCGGCATTGCGATCCTTGGATCGAGAAGGTCGATTCGGTATATTGCACTCAAAGTTTCGGAACACTTTGAGTTCGGCCGGGTTGGTTCGTTCACGAAACCAACCGGGCCTTCGGAGCGGAAACACTCATATCTTGAGCTACGGATGTCCGATTGACGTGCCGTCAGCTTTGTTGTGTACCTCTTAGTGAGACGGATCTTTTGGCATACTCCGCCCGAGGTTTGGACGCAGGTGGAGTACTATCGGGTTGGTTTGCCTTAAAAACCAACCGGGCCCCGGGGACGAAAATGTCAATAACTCTCAGACCGGGCGTCCGATCGACGCGCAGTCTGTTACGTTGAGTTCCTGTTGACGATACGGAACTTTTGGATACATCAACTCTGGACTTTGTGACAGTTTATGTATCAGCCTCTCGGCTCGTGGAGCGGATCCTCCTGTACGAGCTTGCTGTGTGCGGGAACCCTAGTGCTGGCTGCGACTGTGACTGCTACTACTGCTACAACTGCTACTGTGACTGCGACGACGACAGTACAGAGATCCTGTGTGGATTCGACGACGACGACTACAACACTCAGCGATCCTACGTGGATCAGTGCTACAGGTCCTGTGTGGGCCCGATCCTGTGTGGGTCCGATCCTGTGTGGGTCTTTGCGCTCAGCGGTCCTGTGTGAACCAGCGCCTACAGGTCCTACGTGGGCCCGATCCTGTGTGGGTCTTTTGCGGGGTTAGTTACCTATCGATCCTTCGTGGGTCCGATGACTTAGATGGATCAAAGATCATCTTTATCGTCTTTTGAAGAAGTATACTTGTGTGAGCTGAATCCTGTTGCTTTCCTGTGTGGATTGTGTTGTGCTATCCTGTGTGGATTACGTTTTGCTTTCCTGTGTGGAATACGTTTACTTTCCTATGTGGACTGAGTTGTACTTGGGCTCGGAGGTTGGAGAGTATTTGAAATTGATGACTTAGATATATGTATGGGCATATACCTAAGCAGTGTCGGTTGTTACTTCGTGATTGTATCTTTCTTCGTGGTTTATCCTTTGTGGATTTGAGAGACATTCAGGGGTCTCGGGGTCCCTACTGAGTAGCTTATACTCACCCCTGCACGGGCTTTGCCCGCACTACGTTGTGTTGGTTGCAGACGACGAACAACATTGATCTTAGCTGAGGCTTGCAGAGCAGGACGGTACCTGAAGGTGGACCACTGGGCGGGACGTGCTCGGAGCGGACGACGGGACCCGTGGAGCAGTGGAGCTATCTGTACCCACCCTTCAGGTGGGATTACCAGTGGACAGCTCGGTGTAGCGGCTTTTACTTTTCAGTTGCTGTTTTCCCTTTCGAGTTGTACTTTACCTTCAGTTTGGGTTTGTATACTGGCCCATTTACTTTTCCGCACTTTCAGTTGTACTCTGCTTTTGCTTAGTGTTTTCTTTCCGCTTGCTTACTCTGTGGTGTTTGTTTACTTTACAAAGTCAATGCCTTCCCTTTTTACCAGGATTTACGCCTTGGTGCTAGTCGCCAGCCCCTGGCCTATGGAAGGCGGTCTTGGGGTAGTCACGACATGGACCCCGAGGGCGGGTCGTGACAATACATCTCATAAGGAGGATCAAAAAACTGAATGTTTGATTACCAAATTGATCAAGATCGTAATGAAAATATCATATTCAGTTAATCAGATTGATTCAATCAGACTAAAGAAGATCATATTGAGAATTTGAGCAGAGTTTGAGTTTTGTATATCGAGAATGAGTTTATCATATTAAGTCCATTGTATTGAGAGTATAGGATCCAAACTCATTGTATTGATAGAATTAGACCAAGACTCATCATATTGAGAGAATCATATCTAGAATCCTCAAATTGATAAAATTGTATCCAACCAAATCGGACTGAGGATTTAGAGTGAGAAATTATGAAGCAATTTCAACAAAGTCTTTATTATTTTGTTTGGATCAATTATTTTATAAGAAAAAATTATAAATTGACATTATTATGTATAATATTTACTATCAGTGGATATAAAATGAAGAATAGGAGTTGGTACAAGTTGTATTCACTTATTTATAATAGTTTTTTTCCATAGACCCATGAGAGTGGCTATGACAAGGATTTAGGTTCTCACACTCCGGATGAACCTTTTAAATCTTGTGTTCTTTACTTTATTTCATACTTTTTCATGCATGAGTATTTTCAGAAATTTGATAAGATAATAAATCTTATTAGGTAACAAGGGTTATGTTTATAAACGTTTTGAAAATTATAAAAATTGAACAACAAATTCAACCCCCCTTCTAAGTTGTTATTTGATCCTTTGGAAGTTCAATGGTATCAGAGTGAAAATTCCCTTATTGAATCCTTACCATAGATAATATCAATTCTTTCAATAGAAGAGTAATTCTTACATTTTATGGAAAAAATTATTATGGATAAAAAGATAAGATTATTTCTTATCTCTTATCTCTTGTTTTAGAAGTTGTTGATGTTGTTACTATTGGGTTTCCACATGTTGAGAAATATGCCCTAATGACCTTTGATAATAAAATAAATATAGAAGTTAATGGAAAGTCTAGAAATGATATTCTCATGTCCTTATTAAAAAATGTTTATTAGAAGGTTATGGGTATTAAAAAGTCAAAAATTATATAGGACAAGATGGAAAGTGTTTTTGAAGGGAATACCAATTTTGGGAAAGGAAAGATAAAGATCTTTCATAGTAAGTATAGAGATATCAGAATAAAGGACGAAGAAAAAATTGATGAATACTTCACAAGAGTAAATGAGACTATTTGCAACATCAGAGGATTTAGATACATCTTGGAAGATTCTATAATTGTGAAGAAACTTATGAGAAACTTTCTAGATAGGTTTGATTCTAAAATTTCTTCTTTTGAAGATAAGGATGATTTATCTCTTGATTAATTTCATAACTTTATAATTGATTATGAAATGAAGAAATCATAAATTTTTAAAAATAATATGAAAGATTAAATCACTTTAAAACCTATAAGAAAGTTGAAAATTTATGATTTTTAAGATACTGATACTGGTGACTCCGAAGGTAAAGAGGATGATAAGTTTAATGAAAAAATAATATCTCTTATATCCAATAACTATCGAAGGGGAAGAGGAAAGTATGAACGTAAAATTCCTCTCAAAATTTTGGAGTATGGTGGAAGGAGACACATTTTTATGAGTTTCCCCAATGTAAGAACTTGGTTCTTATTCTTGAGGTACGAGTTTCTTCTTTTCCTCTTTCCTTAAGTGTTTTTGAGAAAATAAAAAAAATGGGGAAAAATACCAAATTTTGTGGGTACACGACATGTACTTTTCCACACACCGTGTACTTTGGCCATGTGAGATGAGTATATAGGGCGTGTAGGCCTGTCGGTGATGAAGGGCATAAAAACTGACAACACGCTGTGTACCTGGTATTTACACGCCATGTAATCAGTCGACAAGTGAACAATAAGGCGGTGGAGACAACCACTAGCAGAGCAACAGAACACACCATGTAATAAAGAATTCATGTCGTGTACTTATGTTGACAGATGAACAATGCTGCGATGGAAAGAAGCCGCCAGAGGAACAATTTAAAAAAAATGAAAAGTACACGTGTTGTACTTGAGAGTACACGCCGTGTAGTTTGTTTTTTTCACTTAAAATGGGCAGTAGCCTCTTTATTCAGTAGAGGAGGATTTGTGTTCATTTTGGAGCTGAGAGAGGAGGCAGGAGCTTTGGAGATCTCCTGACAGCACACTGGGAATCTGAATCCAGCTCTAATGGTCTCGATTGAACCGCGCTGGTGAGTTATTCCTTCTCCTTGTGTGTTTCTAACCAATTATCTCCAGAGGGAAAGTTATTTGAGATTGAATAAGTGAACATTTATCCCAGATCTACGTTGTTCTTGTATGATTCAGGAGGTGTCGTTCACGTATACCTATCAGAGACGATCGAGGTAGGTGGCCTGGTGTTTATTTCCAACTGTTGAGTTGAAATTGTGTACCGTTGTGCTACGAACCCATGTGTGGGGTGTCTTATGGCTGTTTCCTTTGCTGAAAGTTATCTAGAATTGCATAAATAGACTTTTGATAAATTAAAAATACAGTTTGGGATCACTACTTGGATCCAGGACCACCCTGAGGGTGCGTTCCACTATTTAGCCATTTTTCCAGGATACCTGTGGGTATACCGTGAATTTTATCACGCTTTAAATTTCATTGATAGGAATTGTATAAATTTGCTCGCTTATGCGTTGGGCTCAGCCTGGTTACTCGTATAGCCTGAGGGAAGTGTTTCGTTGAGCCTGAGGGAAACCTTTCTCATGCCTGTGGGTATTAGTTTATGTGCTTATTGGCATTAGTTTTTGTGCCTATGGGAGGCAACTCATACGCCTATGGGAAATTTTCATTTTGCCTTTGGGAAATCACTTGTGGGTTTCGATTCTGATTACCTGAGGGTAAGGATTGTATGTCTAAGGATGGTGTTATCATGAATATTAACCATGGTGATTCTGATATGTTATACCTACCAAGTTAAAGCATAGGCTTGGAATGATTAATTGATTATTTAAATTGAAATATAACTGGTAGAGTTAGTTACTTTGAGTAATACTTAGATTATTTCATTTACCACTGCACACTACTGTTGCACGTTTTCACTAACAGTTGGGCACGGGCCTTTGGTGGTTGCCTACTGGGATTTATTTCTCACATACAAATATGTCTTTTATCAGCACTAGAAAAGTTCATTAACAGTGCTAAAAAAAGTGCTGCTAATCGAGGCAAAGATAAAGGTGTGTGACTTTTATCAGCGCTCAGAAAATCACTGATAAAGACCCCTTTTATTAGTACTAAAGAAAGCGCTGATAAAAGTAAAGAATATAAAAAAAATAAATAAAAAAAAATTATATTCGGGGGGGGGGGGAGATTTTAACAACGATTTCCCCCCCATTTATCAGTGCTAGGAAGCCCCTCCCCACTCCTATGTGCTTCCCTTCTGCACACATCCCACACATGCACACACAACTTCCTTGCTTCCACCCGAACTTGAACCCACGACCTCCCCCTTGCGTTCCCTCACCTTTACCACTAAGCCATTTCAGTTTTTTCTATTTAATGATATATATATTTATATATATATAGTTATATTTATTTGTATATTAATATAGACGAATATTAAAATAAATATATTTATTTATATTAATATATATATGTTTATTGATATATTTGTGTAAATATAGATTCATTCGTATATTAATATATATTTATATCTATATATATATATATATATTAGTAGTTACAATTTTTTATCCGTATATTTATTTGTATATTAATATATATTTATAATATTAGTTTTAAATACATTTATAAAATATGTTTTTATGTGTGTTTATAAATAAATAAATAAATACATACGTACATATATACAACACACACACACATATATATATTTATGACTAAATACATACATATATATATATATGTGTATTTGAAAAGCCATATAATGTTAAAACGACCATAACATCTAATATAAAATCCCGTTTCAACTCCATATCTAGTAAAATCGTAGAAAATGAAATTATCTTTAATATGATATGTGGTATAGGGCTAACAGACATCCGGATCAGAAGTTATACTTGTTTTAATGTTAACAAATCAGGGTATCCCGACTAAAAACTCAGTTTTGGAGGCCTTATGGGCCTTTTTTGGCCTCAAAACTTTTGACAGAGGCTTATCCTTAGTCACAAGTGCGTAAAACTCATCGCGGGCTTTGATTTGATATGTTATAGAGCTCAAACAGACACCCGGATCAAAAGTTATGGCCGTTTGAAGTTTGAGTTACATTTTCAACTTATTTTAGATCTTTTATTAATTGTTTTGATTTTTTTGTCTTCAAATTGTTAATAAATTATTTTTAATTGATAATAATTAGAAAATTATTAATTAATAATATTTTTCAAAATATTTTAAATCCATTTGAACTAAATTTCTTATATATTAAATGTAATATTCTATTTATATTTATCTAAAACATTTTTAAAAAATATGTATTATATTTATATCAATATAAATATACTTATATAACAATATATTATTTTTCATGAAAAATAATTTTTTTTAAAACATAAATTTTATCAGCGCTAGGAAAAAGCGCTGATAAAGCCCCTGTTTATCAGTGCTACTAAAAAAAGCGCTGATAAAGGGGTCCCCTTTAACATTGCTAAAAATAGCGTTGATAAAGGGGGGGCCATTATCCGTGCTAAAAATCGCTGATAAAGGGTCACTTTTACAACATTTTTTAGCGCTGTTAAATGCCCCCCTTTATGAGCACTTTTTTAGCGCTTATAAAGGACCCCTTTATCAGTGATTTTTTTGCGCTGATAAAAGGGTACCGCTTCCCTTGCCCATTTTTATAGTAGTGCCCCTATTTGGGTCATGTCTTCAGCCCAAATAGATTACATTTCTACCGGTGTTGATAGGTGCAAGGGTCCCTATACAGGTACATAATTGTAGAAGAGGAGTAGGAGAGAATGTGACCGAGCTTAGGCTTGTGATGCTGCTACGTTCTATTTACTCTTCTTTGTTTTGTTTGGTTGTACATTGTACTTTGAGTTGTATTGTATTGTACTGTATTTTCTCCTATTCTGGCTTCTTTCATAGAATTCGTGAAATGCTGCATCTTTATATATATGACTAATGGTTCTCATTTACTTTGGTAGTCCATTTCAGTTGTATATTGTTTACTGCTTCCACCTGTGGTATGTTCATTATCTTTTCCGCTGCGCTACACTTGGACAAATGAGGGAATAGTTTCCCCACTATCAGACATGGGATCTCGCTGTAAGTTGGCTGCCTCTAGCGTTTGGGGAAATGTGCTTGAGGTCATGTGACCAATTGGGTTTGGGGCACCCGTTGAGTGGCTTCCAGATCCGAGACGTTACAAAATGGTATCAGAGGACTTCTTTTCTTTGAATTACTATTTGAAGCCTTAGTCAGAGATAATATGGGTATAAGGCCCCAGACTTAGACATTACTTAAGCTTGAGTTATTTCAAGAATACACATTGAGGATCTTTTCAGGTTAAGAGTTTTAGAGAATTAGATCATAAATCATGCATTACATTCCACATTTATACAAGGTGATTACATCAAAGAAAATATTTTTTCATCAAAGGAAACATATTTAAAATAAAACAAGGATTCTTTCTTGACACTTCCTTGACACTATCATCACATCATATACCTTTCCCTTGACCTGTGAAAAACATTTGATAAAACTTGGGATGATCATAAAAAGCTCAGTAAGGGATATAAAAATACGAAAAGAAAACCTCCGTCCATGTATACAGAAGAATCATGGAAAGCATACTTTACTCATAAACATAAGCACTTTAACATACCTCATGAAATCATAAGGTTTATGAATAACTCATAGAAAACATAAGACATAAAGGTATCTTGAGGCATTCATAACATTATTACGTAGGGAGTAACCCACATGGTTACGTTTGGAATACCCATCACAGTATATTCCATAAATCTCTTTGGAGAAACCTTAGAGTTTAACTCCTTCGCGTTACCCAATTCATTGGAGAGCTATCACAGGCTCACCCGCCCTTATTTTATCATGGAACCACCCGTCTTCATAAATAATGTCCAAGAACCATTACATAATCGTATCACATAAAACATGCATAAAGGAAACATAAAATTTCCACATTTCAATCACAAGATATCAATAAAACACATTGATATAATCAAAACATTATCAAAACCATTTTCAATACCAAAATAAAATAAAATTAAAACATGGTGTTTATTTTTCATTTAAAAAAAAGTTATGGCTTGAAGAGAAAGCCAAAACTCAAATAATGGTCACGGCGATGGAGAAGTCGTTGTCGCCGCATACGTATGACAAAAACATTCCCTTTTGTCGTTTAGTAAAATAATTTGTATAAAAAATATTACATTGAATAAAAGTAAAATTCAAAGGGGTTTATACACCATATAAAAGAAAGTTGTGTATAAAACAAAATATGCCTCAATGAAAGGAGATTGAGACGAAGTCCCATACCTCGTGTCCAACTTGACTCGATCATTCTTTAATCTCCCGAATAATAAACTAGAGTTAATTTCTACTTTCTTAAGAAACTTTTCAAGTTCATTATTCCTTTTATATCAATTCTTACCATGTTATGACCATTATGTAATTATTTAAGTTAAAACGGTCATTTTTTCGATCTTTGGTACTTGAGCCAAAAATAAAATTCTTATAATTACAAGCAGTTCATGTGGTAAAATATCCATTATATCCAGAATTATATTCATGATGTAGATATCATATATATCATATATATCCAGTATATACATGCATTTATAATATTAGATAACATTTAGAGGTAAGAAATGAAATGCACCGTTCATGGAGATGGTAAGCCGTACGTACGCATGAACGCTACTTTCATTTCAATTTTATATTTAATGGAATGAAATCATAATGATATGAAGGTATATTATAATTCCAGTATAATATCATATATAACATCATAAACTCCAACCTTTATATGTCCCACATATGGCATTAACGAATCAAATCACTTTAAGGGGGCGGTAGTATGCACTTCCTAAAATGAAGATATCACATTTACCCATAATGGAAACCATAAGGTATGCCATAAATGAACAGTACAGAATCATAAGGAAAACATAGAAATAATATATATTATATATAAATATAGTGACATCTTAATGGCCACCACGAAAGGTGTTAAATGAATATTGAACAATCATCGTTTCGTGAGGTAGAAATTCTCCAACCACCGAAACAGTATGTTCTTTAACCATTAGACCGAAGTGTGTGTAAGTGTAAATAAAATCGTTATCATAAAAAAATCCTAGTATATTGGATATACTGGTTTTGTTACAAAAGAAAAGAATAAAAATATTTTAGGGGGTTGGGGAATCAAAATAAAACAAAAGAACATTAGAGAAGACATTACCTTTAAATCGGGTAACTCCCCTTGGTTTGAACCAAAAGGGTTTCTTGAGGAGATTTCTGCCTAAGGTAAGGTTTCTAGGATGAATAGAGGGATGTGGAGATAAAATGAGCAGATTTTTTCCGAGCCAATGGCTTGAGAGGTGTGGGTAAGGGGGTAGAGGTGGGGGCCTTTTATAAGAGGTAGGAGGGGCACTCTTGGAAAGTCATGAAATGTTACTTTATTATAAAATGAGTTTTAGATTTTAAAGGTCCCACAATGGTATATTTCGAGGATAAGGTGAGAAGGGTTCTAAATCCACCCATCCAATAAGTTTTTGACAAGTGTAAGTCTTAGATTTTACATTATATTTTCATTTCATTTAAATCGTTCATTAATGAGGTAATCACTACATCATCATGGTGTCATAAATAAATTTATTTCTTTAATGTCTAAAATTTTTAAAAAAAAACCATGATGTAGGAAATATTTTTATATTTCCAATGACTATTTATAGTCTAATATATCATTTATGTAGACCAAAGTAAAATTGTTTTACTTAGGTGTTACATACTTTTGTTATATTTAACTTTAAAAATAAAAAGATAAAATATCACTATCACACAAAAGTGATTCAATGGGGTCCCAAAGTTGGCACAAGGCATCCCATGGTCGGCCATGACACAACCAGTAGCATTAGGACACATGTTGGGGTCATTTTATATTATTATTTTATTATTTTATTACCCTTAACTACCCGATTACTAATTAATCATGATAATTAAAGATAATTATCGTCATTACTATTCATAATGTCCAAAAACAAAAGAGTGTTAATTACATAATTTGGAACATCTGATTCCAAATATGGAATCCATTTTACCAAATTCCAAACAAAGAAATTGAAGTAATTAATTTAAAAATAATTCCCGTTGTCAAAACAAATAGTTGGTTTTTTAGAAATAATATCTATCAAAAGTTTGACAATTGTTTATGTCCAATTTCAAAGTAAAATTAATTTCAATGACCACCATTGGATTAAATGGTAAAAATATATTCTATTTACACTTTAAAACAAATTAAAAATATAATCTATCCATATAATTAAATTATATGAAAAAGTAGGTTTGAAGTAAAATGCAGTATTTTTCACTATTCATTAAAAAATAAGCATTGTTAGAAAAATACTAAAAATTTATCCAAAGTAAATTTGAATGTCTCAATCCTAAATAATAAGTTTATTTTGAAAAATAGAGCTTATGAAATTGTCAAAATATATATTTAAAAATGGTTTGCCATCAAAAGGCGGTAAAACAGCCTTTTAAAAATATTAGAGAATTCTATGCTTAAGATTGGATTTTTTTTTCTCATTTTAAGCCTTTAAAACACTATCTAATTCATAAATAGACATATATATGAAAATCCATAATTCTTTACTTACTTGGGATGTTATATCCTTCCCCCCTTTATAAAATTGTGTCCCTGTAATTTATTTACTTATTGAATAAGTGGGGGTATTTTTCCATCATTGAATTTTCAGATTCCCATGTTGCCTCTTCAATCATGTGGTTTTTCCACAAAACCTTTACTTGATGAATCAACTTATTCTGCAATACTTACTCCCTGTGGTCAAGAATCTAGACCATTTGTTCCTCATAAGATAGGTTCTCTTCTAGCTGAACTACCTCTGGACTCAAAACATGAGATTGATCTGGCATGTTCTTCCTTAACATTGAAACATGAAAAACATTGTGTACCTGAGATAAACTCGGAGGTAAAGCCACCCAGTATGCAACTGATCCAACTCTCTCCAGAATTTCATATGGTCTAATGAACCTGGGACTCAACTTTACTTTCTTACCAAATCAAATCACACTTTTCCATAGTGAAACTTTGAGGAAGGCATGATCACCTACCTCAAAAGAGAGATCCTTCCTCCTGTTGTCCGCATAACTTTTCTGCCTGCTCTGAGCAGTTCTCATGTGTTTCTATATCACCTGAAATTTTTCTACCAACTCTTCTACCAATTCTGATCCCATCAAATTATTTTCACCCACTTCATCCCAAAAAGTTGGAGTTTGACACCGCTTCCCATATAATGCCTCAAATGGTGCCATCTGTATACTGGAATGAAAACTGTTATTATAAGAAAACTCAACCAAAGAAAGATGTTGGTCCCAACTTTACTGATAATCCATCGAACAATCACGTAGCATATCCTCCAAAGTCTGAATTTTTCGTTATGACTGCCCATCTAATTGAGGATGAAAAGCTGTACTAAAATTTAATTCAGTACCTAATGACTTCTGAAGGCCTTTCCAAAAGTTAGAAGTAAACCTGGGATCATGATCAGATACAATGGAGAGGGGAACTCCATGTAACCTAAATATCTCTTTAAGATACAAACAAGAAAGTTGTTCTAGAGAAAAAGTATATCGTATATCAAGGAAATGAGTAGATTTAGTCAAGAAATCCACAATAACCCAGATTGCATTATTACCTCGAGGTGTCTTCGGCAATCCCACAAAAAAGTCCATGGATATATTCTCCCATTTCCACTTTGGTACTGGTAAAGGCTGAAGCATCCCTTTCAGTAACTGCTGCTCTACTTTAACTTGTTGACAAGTCAAACACTTCATGGTAAAATCAACAATATATCTTTTCATTCCACCCCACTAGTAATACTCACGAAGATCTCTATACATCTTGGTACTGCCAGGATGAACTGAAAACGGAGAACTATGAGCTTCACATAACTACTCTCTCTTCAACTGTAAATCACAAGGCACACACAATATCTTCCCAAATCTCAAAACACAATCATTATCAATGTTGAATTCAGGCAAATTACCCTTCTGAACCAGCTCTACCTTTTTCTGCAACTCACTGTCTTGCTTCTGTGCTTGCTTAATTCTGTCTGATAGAGAAGATTTCACTGATACCTGAAACAAAACAGAAGAACATTCTGCACTAACAACTTCTATGCCAAAGTTCATCAAATCCTTAACCAAAGGATCACGTTCCAAACATAACATAGTTAATAAAGCATTATTTTTTCGACTCAAAGCATCTGCCACTTTATTTTCTTTTCCCGAATGGTAATGAATTGTAATATCATAATACTTGATTAATTCTAGCCATCTCCTCTGTATCATGTTCAATTATTTCTGAGTGAATATATACTTTAAACTTTTGTGATCAGTATATATTTCACACTTTACACCATACAAATGATGCCTCCAAAATTTTAAAGCGAAAACAACAGCAGCTAATTCCAAATCATGTGTAGGGTAATTTACCTCATGAGTTTTAAACTATCATGAAGCATAAGCAATTACCTGATCATTCTACATTAGGACGCAACCAATTCCTTTCAATGAAGCATCACTGTGGATAACAAACTCACCATTCCTAGAAGGTAGTGCCAAAACTGGAGCATTCACCAATATTCTTTTCATTTCCTGAAAACAATCATCACATTCTTTTGTCCAGATAAACTTAACAACCTTCCGAGTTAGCTTAGTCAATGAAATAGATAACCACGATTTTTTTTAACAAACCTTCGGTAATAGCCTGCTAATCCAAGAAAACTATGGATCTTGGTTACATTTGTGGGTCTTGGGCATTCTTCAACAACCTTTGTTTTTACAGGATCAATAGTTATTCCATCTTTAGAATCAATGTGACCAAGAAAAGAAATTTTTTGCAACCAAAACTCACACTTGATGAATTTCCCATACAATTTCATTTATTTTAAGGTTTGGAAAATAACCCTTAAATTAATTTCATGCTCCTCTTTAATTTTAGAAAACACCAAAATACCATCAATGAAAACAACCGCAAAATTATCCAAGAACTCATGGAAAATTATATTTACGAGGTCCATGAATACAGCAGGTGTACTGGTTAGACCAAAAGGCATTACTAAAAATTCATAATGGCCATATCTTGTATGAAACGTGGTCTTTGGAACATCTTCTTCCTTTACCTTGAACTGATGGTACCCCGATCTCAAGTCAATATTTGAAAAATACTGAGCTCCCTGGAGCTGCTCAAACAAATCATCGATTTGAGGCAAAAGATATTTGTTCTTAATAGTGATGTTATTCAAGGCTCTATAATCAATGTAAAGTCTCATTGATCCATATTTATTTTTAAAAAATAAGACAGGAGAACCCCATGGTGATGTGCTAGGTCGAATGAAACCTTTCTCAAATAAATCATTCAACTGCTCCTTCAACTCTAAAAGTTCAAATTTGATCTATTCGATAAGGGGGTTTTGAAATTATCTTTGCATCAGGAACTAAGTCAACCGTAAATTCAACTTCCCGATCTAGTATTATTCCAGGAAACTCATCCAGAAAAACATCAAGATACTCATTTACCACTGGAACATCATTAATATGAATGGTTCCTTTGTTTTCAACAATATGTGCAAGGTAACATTCATTTCCATCTTTTACAAGTTTCTCAGCCTCTTGATATGTTATCAATAGTAAGGGTTCATTCTTGTACACAAACTGAAAGTATTTCTGAAAAGAAACTTCTTTATCTCTACAATCAATCTTATCACGGAAAACAGAGAGCCAATCCATACCCAGGATAACATCAAACTCTACTAGAGGTAAACCAATTAGGTTTTCAATTAGGTTCTTTCCACGGATTAGGATAGGGCGATTCTTATAAATTATTTTTTCCTCAACATTTCCCTAGGTGTTTTTACCACAAGTTCAGTAGCCATTTCTTGTGATGGAATTCCCAATTTACTAGAAAATTTTTTAGAGATGAAAGAATGTGTAGACCCCGAATCAAACAACACATTGGAATAATCTGAAAAAACAAACAATGTACCTGATACCACTTCATTTGAAGGCCCAAAATCTGCTGAAGTAGTTACAAAGGATTTCACCACACCTTTGTGCTTGTAGTCTGACTGCTTCCCATCATTTGAGCTCTTTGTCGAACACTCGTTTTCATAATGACCCATCTCATTGCACTTGACACATTTCACTAACTATAAATAAAATTTGGTCTTACCATCACCCTGATCTTTTTCAGTGTAATCACGAGCCTTATGTCCCATCTTACCACATCGGTAGCACTTTCCAGAATTCAGAAGACATTCCCCATCATGCTTTTTTACCACACTTATCACATACTAAAAACTTAGTTTTTTTACTATCAGACCTTTTTGAAGGATTCTTCCCTTTCTCCTGCCACCTCGTTCTCTTCTTCTGTTGGTTGTTATAGAACACTTGATCATCAGAAAATTAAATTTCCACCTTCTCAGCACATTGAACAAGATTTTCATAACTCTTGAACTCATGATAAGCTAAATCCATTCAATATTTTGGCTTTAATCCTGAGTAAAAACGATTAATTTTACTGTCAAGGTCTCAGATAAAATTTGGAGCATACCTTTCCAATCGAGTGAACCTTTCTTCATAAGCAGCCACTGAGTCATCCTATTGCCTCAATTCCAAGAATTGTTTTTCTATGCTAATTCGAATAGACTTAGGAAAATATTTCTCAAGATTCATACCTTTGAATTCATCCCAGTCAAGAGCATCAATCTCATTAGCGTCCCTGATATTTTTAACCATAAATCACCACTGATCTGCTTCACCCTCCAAATGGTAAACAACAAGACCAACCTTTTGATTGTCTGAACACCCAATGAAATCGAAAATATTCTCCAATGCTTTAATCCACCCTTCAGTTAGAATAGGGTCAGATGATCCTCTGAATGATAGGGGATGTTTCCTCATGAAATGTTCCACCACTGACATGTTCCTTTGTGGTTGATCTGGCTGATCTCATCCATGGATACCACCACCATTTATCGCTTGAGTCAACTACGCCATTATTGCAAAAAACTATTCAGTTCCAATTCTGACCATCTCAGGATGATGATTCGGAAGGTCATTTCCTTCTCTATGCCTTAGTAGCACCACTTCCCTATTTCCTCTATGGAAAACCATTCTGAACAAACATGTCTTAGATGAAGCAACATAGTAATCTTAAAATGCTTTATCATTTCAATTTGATAATAAAAAAATATTTTTGGATAATCATTTAATATAATTATAACTCCTAAAGTTATCTAAACTGACCTTTGATACCAACTATAAGGCCCCATCCTTAAACATTACTTAATCTTGAGTTATTTCAAGAATACACAATGAGGATCTTTTCAAGTTTATATTTTTATAGAATTAGATCATAAATCATCCATTATATTCCACATTTAAACAAGGTGGTTACATCAAAGACAATATTTTTTCATCAAAGGAAACATATTTAAAATAAAACATGGATTCTTTCTTGACACTTCCTTGACACTATCATCACATCATGTACCTTTCCCTTGACCTGTGAAAAACATTTGATAAAACATGGGTTGAGAATAAAAAGCTTAGTAAGGGATAACAAAATACAAAAATAAAACCTTAGTCCATGTATACCTAAGAATATTTGAAAGCATAATTTACTCATAAACATAAGCACTTTAACATATCTCATGAAATCATAAGGTTTATGAATAACTCATAGAAAACATAAGACATAAAGGTAACTTGATACATTCATAATATTCTTAAGTAGGAAGTAACCAACATGGTTATGTTTGGAATACCCATCACAGTATATTCCCTAAATATATTTGGAGAAACCTTAGCGTTTAACTCCTTCGTGTTACCCAATGCATTGGAGAGCTATCACGGACTCACCCGTCTTTAGTTTATCATGTAACCACCCGTCTTCATAAAAAATTCCCAAGAAACATAACATAATCATATCACATAAAACATGCATAAAGGAAACATAACATTTTCAGATTTCAATCACAAGATATCAATAAAACACATTGATATAATCAAAACATTATCGAAACCATTTTCAATACCAAAATAAAATAAAATTAAAACATGGTATTTATTTTTCATTTAAAAAAAATTTATGGCTTGTAGAGGAAGCTGAAACTCAAATAATGGTCACGGTGGTAGAGAAGTCGTTGTCTCCACATATGTATGACAAAAACATTCCATTTTTTCGTTTAGTAAAACGATTTGTATAAAAAAATTCTTTTGAATAAAAGTAAAATTCAAAGGGGTTTATACACCATATAAAATAAAGTTGTCTGTAAAACAAAATATGCCTCAATGAAAGGAGATTGAGACGAAGTCCCATACGTCATGTCCAACTTGACTCGATCGTTCTTTAATCTCCTGAATAATAAATTAGAGTTAATTTATAATTGATTAAGAACCTTTTTCAAGTTCATTATTCCCTTTATATCACTTATTACAATGTTATGAACATTATTTAATTATTTAAGTTAAAACGGTCATTTTTTTGATCTTTGGTACTTGAGCCAAAAATAAACTTCTTATAATTAAAAGTAGTTCATGTGGTAAAATATCCATTATATCTAGAATTATATTCATGATTTAGATATCATATATATCATATATATCCTGTATATACATGAATTTATAATATTACATAACATTTAGAGTTAAGAAATGAAATGCACCGTTCATGGAGACAGTAAGCCTTACGCACGCATGAATGCTACATTAATTTATATTTCATATTTAATGGAATGAAATCATAATGATATAAAGGTATATTAGAATTAAAGTATAATATCAAATATAATATCATAAACTCCATCCCTTATACGTCCCACATATGGCATTAACGAATCGAATCACTTTGAGGGGGCGGTAGTCCGCACTTCCAAAAATGAAGATATCGCGTTTAGCCATAATGGAAACCATAAGGTATTCCATAAATGAAAAGTAAATAATAATAAGGAAAACATAGAAATAATATATATCATATATAAATAGAGTGACATCTTAATGGCCATCATGAAAGGTGTTAAAAGAATATTGAACAATCATCATTTCGTGAGGCAGAAATTCGCCAACCACAGAAACAATATGTTCTTTAACCATTATACAAAAGTGTGTGTAAGTGTAAATCAAATCCTTCTCATAAAAACATACTAGTATATTGTAGATACTAGTTTTGTTACAAAATAAAATAATAGACATATTTTATGGTGTTGGAGAATCAAAATAAAACAAAAGAACATTAGAGAAGACATTACCTTTAAATCAGGTAACTCCCCTTGGTTTGAACCAAAAGGGTTTCTTGAGGAGCTTTCTACCTATGTTAAGGATTCTAGGATGAATATAAAGATGTAGAGAGATAAAATGAGCAGATTTTTGCCTATATAATGGTTTTAGAGGTGTGGGTAAGGGGGTTGAGGTGGAGGCCTTTTATAAGAGGGAGGAGGGGCACTCTTGGAAAGTCATGAAATGTTACTTTATTATAAAATGAGTTTCGGATTTTAAAGGTCCCAAAATAGTATAGTTAGAGGATAAGGTGAAAAGGGTTAGAAGTAAACCCATCCAATAGGTTTTTGAAAAGTGTAAGTCTTATATTTTACATTATATTTTCATTTTATTTAAATCGTTCATTAATGAGGTAATCACTAAATCATCAGGGTGTCATAAGTAAATTTATTTATTTAATGTCTAAAAATTAAAAAAATACCATGATGTAGGAAATATTTTTAGCTTTAAAATTAATATTTATAGTCTAATATATAATTTATTTAGTCAAAATTAAAATTGTTTTACTTAGGTGTTACATACTTTTTTTATATTTAAATTTCTTTAAAAATAAAAAGATAAAATGTCACTACCACACAAAAGTGATTCCATGGGGTCCAAAAGTTGGAACAAGGCATCCCATGGTCGGCCATGACACAAACAGTAGCATTAGGACATATGTTGGGGTCATTTTATATTATTATGTTATTATTTTATTACCCTTAACTACCCGTTTACTAATTAATCACAATAATTAAAGATACTTACCATCGTTACTATTCATAATGTCCAAAAACAAAAGAGTGTTAATTACATAATTTGGACCTTCTGATTCAAAATATGGAATCCATTTTACCAAATTCCAAACACATAAATTGTAGTAATTAATTTAAAAATAATTCCTGTTGTCAAAACAAATTGCGGGTTTTTTAGAAACAATATCTATCAAAAGTTTGACAATTGTTTATGTCCAATTACTAAGTGAAATTAATTACAATGACCACCATTGGATTAAATGTTAAAAATATATTCTATTTACACTTTAAAAACAATTAAAAATATAATCTATCCATATAATTATATTAGATGAAAAATCAGTTTTGAAGTAAAATGCAGTATTTTTCACTATTCATTAAAAAATGAACATTGTCAGAAAAATACCAAAACTTTATCAAAAGTTAATTTCAATGTCCCAATACAAAATAATAAGTTTATTTTGACCAATATAGCTTATAAAGTTGTCAAAATATATATTTAAAAATGGTTCGCCATCAAAAGGCGGTAAAACAATCTTTTAAAAATATTAGAGAATTCTATGCTTAAGATTAGATTTTTTTCTCATTTTAAGCCTTTAAAACACTATCTAATTCATAAATAGACATATATATAAAAATACATAATTCTTTACTTACTTGAGATGTTACAACGGGAATGGTATTTGGTAATAAGATGTGCCCGGGAGTAGCTAACCCGTGTACAGGGAAAAGCCAGTCTACCTCGTTTATTGAAATTTTCCTGATTTTGTAAATTTAATAGTTGATTTGATTTTCAACGTTTGGTGATGCAATTGTAGTGTACTATTTATATTTTATACTGGGTTCTATTTAGTTTCAACCCGATGAGATTAGGTTATGCCATCTCATGCATCATTTAGGCACGTGCTAGAAATCACGTGTCATGCATTCTTTCCATACCATGTAGGTGCATTAGAACTTGCATGTTGTTGTGATAGTTTTTTACTAGAAAAGTATGCTGTTGTTATAGTTGCTTTGATAAATACCTGCTATTTGATAGGGTATTGTTATGTAAGGTTTTGTAGAATGAATTCCAAACTTTGGTTCTTGAGGAGTATGGGCCCTCATTGACCGGAATTTGGTGGATCATTGAAAGTTTACTTTGTTATAACATGTGTAAGATTCCAAGATTTGATTCGTGGGGAGTATGGGCCCTCACCGATCATAATTTGGCACTTAGATGTTGGTTTCAATGTTTTTCTAGGTCCAAGAGTAGTATCTGATGCTTACTATCCGGAAAACCCTGGATACACACCGTGTAGTCCTATGGACACATGCCGTGTGTTCTTCTATTGGGGAAGAAATGAAAACTTTTTAAGTAAATGACATGTACCATGAGTACAGACCGTGTAGTCTCTTCCCGTGTCATAGGCCATATGGGCGGGGACACGGGGTAGGGAATGGCTTGGGAAAACACGCCGTGTACCGTTTGTACATGCCGTGTAGTGTTGACCCAGTGTTCGCCCGTGTAACTAACAACACGAATGAAGGAAACCTTAAGACATACATGACGTGTCTACCTTGAATATGCTGTGTAGTCTGACCCAGGTAGCTGGATGAGTGATGAACATCACGGGTTGGTGTTATCTTTCTTTGTACACGCCGTGTCCGCCTGCAACATGCCGGGTAGTGTCAGCCGTGCAGCCGGCTGTGTAGCGAGCAACACAGGTCAGTCTGGGGCTTCTTTGAACATGCCGTGTCATTTTAAAACACGCCGTGTAGTATGACCTGGTTACATAGGCTGTGTCATGAAAAAATCGGGCTGGTGAATGCTTTTCAGGCACACGTCGTGTTTCTGTGGGACACTCCATGTAGTCTTGTTTCAGGAGAGCCGTGTGCCTTAGCCGTGTAGAAGGACTCGGGTAGGAAATGAGGATTCAAGTACATGCTGTGTACTAAGAAGACACACTGTGTGTTAGGGGTGTTACAAGACCAGTTTTAGCTCGAGTACATACCCATGTGAATGGCTTGTGAGAACATGCCATGTAGTATTTATACACGCCATGTAGTCAATTTTTTGTAAATCATGAATGCTTTATTTCTCCTATTCCCTTCTTAGTCTCCTAGTTTTCAGTCTTTTATAATCTTGATCTAAGGTGTGATTTGACCTTGTAGAGTCATGCTTCTGAGATGACCTCGAGTTGTTTTCCAAGAGATTGGCAACAATTATACTCCAGAGATGGTAGGCCATGGGCTACCAATGGATCCTTCACCAGAGCCAGATGCGGTGCCAGCCGTTATACTAGACACAGGTGCTGATGCACAGTTCTGTGATGGCTTCACGCGGTTCACAGAGACCTTTTAGAGAGAATCGCCGGCTGCCACATCTATGGTAGAGCTGACACGTATCTTCCAGCAGCAGTATCCACCTACGTTTTCAGGGGATGGCAGACCACAAGCTACAGAGTCATGGATGAACTCATTGTAGACTATCTTCAAGCATCTGGAGACGCCTCATGGGCGGAGGGTCAAGCTCACTACATACATGCTGCGTGATTCCTCCGAGAGATGGTGGGATGTTATCAACCAAACTAACCATCACCGTGACATGGCATGGGAATATTTTCAGGCAGTATTCTATTACTTCTTCTTCCCGGAGACACTAATGGAAAATCTAGATTGAGATTTCATGAATCTGTAGTAGGTATCCATGTCAGTGATGGATTATTCTGCTCACTTCACCAAGCTTTAGCATTTTCCACCCGTTATGGTGGGTGACGAGACGTTGAGGGCTAGACGCTTTGAGGATGATCTTCGATATGACATCCGAGCACTGGTGAATGTTTTCAGGTTTCCAATAGTGCATGCTATTGTGAACCAATCACTGATTACTAAGTGGAACCTACAGGACGCTAGTGGTATGGGATAGGGCAGTTCTACACCAGTTTCTGGTACTATTTCTACCGATAAGAGGAAGAGGGAGATGGACTTCTCTCACAGTGACAGTAATAGCCAGAATAATTCTTCAGGTGGCCAGGTCATGTGCTACAAGTGTGGTAAAGAGGGGCACAAGAGACTGTAGTGTCCATGTGACCCAGTGGAGTGCCGAGCTTGCGGAAGGATGGGTCATCTTCAGCGTTTTTGCAGGGCATTTCCACCAGTGGCTAGTGAGAGGGGTTCTGTGCAGACTCCGCATATGAGAGAAGGACCGGAAAATTCTTACTAGTCAGGAAACTGAAATATGTCTGGGCGAGCAGGTTGAGATGGTGGTCATGGACGTGGTATCCAGACACCAGGATCTCAGAGGCAGTAGGGTAGGACAACTCAGGGTAGCTAGGCTGTGTCGCAGGGCCACCGCACTGGGTAGGCATATGCAGTGCAACAAACCCAACAGGAGCAGGATCCCAGACCTTCTACTATCATAGGTACTATCCTAGTATCTTCTGTTTTATCTTCAATACTTTTTGATACGGTTACTACACATAGATTTATATCTATGCTCATTGTGGAGAGCCTTGGGCTCTGTGTTTCTTCTTCTTATGATATTATGATGCTATACACTCCGTTGGGGATTACAACGGCTGGTGTATGTCAGTGCAGGGAGTTCCCTGAGAGGTTGGTGGATGTCACTTTCTATGGGACCTCTATGTCTTAGAGATAACAAATTATGATTTCATTCTTGGGATGGACTGGTTGGTACCCTTTTGAGCCTTTGTGGATTTCTATTGTTGTTGGGTGAGTTTCACATCACCTGAGGGCAGAGAGTTTCTATACAAGGGTGAGTGGGATGTCCAGGTGAGCCAAGATAGACCTGAGCATCATGGGTGAGGTGGAGTGACATTCCAGATTGCGAGTTTATATCTGGACAATTAGGGGAATTTTCAGAAGGATTTCCCTCAAGTAGTTGATCATTTCAGGTATGTCTTTTCGAATGAATTTTCAGGTATTCCTCTGGAGTGAGAGGTGGATTTCCCTATTGAGCTTGTGCCAGGAGCAACAACGGTGTCCATTCCTCCTTATAGGACAGCTACACCTGAGTTCTAGGTGCTCAAGTGGCAGTTAGAGGAGTTATAAGAAAAGGATTTCTTCCGACCCAGTACTTCTCCATGGGGTTCTCTGGTCCTCTTTGCGAAGAAGGCAGACGATACCCTTAGACTCGGTGTGGATTATCGAAAGATGAACTAGTTGATGGTCAAGAACTGATATCCCTTACCAATGATTGATGATATTTTTGATCAACTTCGGGGAGAATGAGTGTTCTTGAAGATTGACTTAAGATCTGGATATCATCAGTTGCACGTTAGACCATCAGATATATTGCTTATATCTTTTCAGAGAAGATATGGTCTATACGAGTACTTGGTTATGCCATTCGGACTCACAAACACGCCAATAGTTTTTATGGATCTGATGAATTGGGTGTTCCATCCTTATTTAGATTATTTTGTGGTAGTCTTTGTGGATGACATCTTGGTGTACTCTCACACTCGACATGACCATGATACCCATTTTGAGATCATTCTGAGTACACTGAGAGAGCATCGGCTATATGCTACGCTCTCAAAGTGCCACTTTTGGATGGACCAGATTCACTTCCTGAGTCATATTTTCTCAGAGGGAGGAGTTCCAGTATACCGAGAGAAAGTGAGAGAAGTAGTTTCCTGGGAGTAGCCTAAGAACGTGTTTTAAATATCAAGTTTATTGGGGCTGGTTGTTTACTACAGGCATTTTATACAGGACTTCTCCCGCTTAGCAGCACTGTTGATGGGTTTGACTAAGAAGGGTGTGATGTTCCTTTGTTCAAAAGCTTACAAGAGAGCATTTCAAGAGCTGAAGGGAAGGTTGACATCAGCACCAGTCCTGATACTTCTAGAGAAAGGAAAGAGCTATACAGTTTACTATGATTCATCATGTATTGGGATGGGAGTAGTGTCGATGTAGGGTGATCGAGTTGTTGCGTATGGGTCTCGGTAGTTGAGGCCACATGAGATGAATTACCCAACGCATGACCTCGAGTTGGATGCAGTTTTTCATGCGTTACGCCGTTGAAGACATTATCTATTGGGAGAGAATTTTGTGGTGTTTACGGACCACAAAACTCTCATGTATATCTTTACCCAGCATGGCCTGAATTTGAGACAGTGAAGGTGGGTCGAATACCTTCAGTCCTTTGAATTTGAGCTTGCCTATACACCTGGTAAGGGTAACTTAGTTGCTGATGCACTGAGCATGAAGACTCAGATACAGGCAGTTCCTGAGGCCAGTAGTGAGTGGCAGCTCATGGATTTGTTCTCTGAGATGCATTTGGAGGTGCATGATAGTCAGGGGAAGACCTATATTTATTCCTTATCTATGACTTATACCCTTCTGGATAGAGTGAGGATGCAACAACTATCGGATTCAAAAGGCCTAGTTATACGGGAGTCAGTGGCAAGTGAGTACCCTCCTCCTGGATGGATGATAGACGATGATGGGGTACTGCTTTTCCATGGATGAGTATGGGTTCCAGAGGATATAATCAAGGAATTTATGCGGGAGTTTCATGCTTCATCTTGGTCAGTTCATCCTGGATTTACCAAAATGTACCGTGAATTGAGATGTCAGTATTGGTCTCCAGGTATGAAACGAGAGGTAGGCGGTTTTGTTATGAGATGTTCCACCTATCAGCAGGTGAAGGTGGAGCATTAGAGGCTAGCTGGATTGTTACAATAGTTACCCATCCTATAGTGGAAATGGGATGATGTCACAATGGACTTCATAACCGGGTTGCTGAGGTCAGCTCGAGGCAGTGATGCCTTATGGATTTTGGTGGATAGACTTACAAAGGTAGCACACTTTTTGCCGATCAAGGAGACCTTCGGTGTTGACAAGCTTGGGAAGCTGTATATCCGAGAGGTCGTACATCTTCACGGGGTCCCTCATTCTATTGTTTCAGATAGGGACGTCCGTTTTACATCTCGTTTCTGGATAATATTCAGAGGTAACTGGGTACATAGGTGCTTCTGAGCACAAATTACCACCCTTAGATCGATTTCCAGTTAGAGCGTATGATATAGGTGTTTGAGGACATGCTACGTGGATGCGTCCTAGACTTTGGGGTCTCTTGGGAGAAGCATATACCCCTAGTCTAGTTTTCCGATAATAATAGTTTTTAGGAAACTATTGATATGACACCTTACGAGGATTTATATGGTAGGACATGCTGATCACCGTTGTGCTGGTTAGAGGTAGGTGAGCCAGCTTTACTGGGACCACGTCTCTTGCAGGAGACTTCAGTGTAGGTCCAGTTGATTCATAAGCGGATGGCTACTGCACAGTCTCATCAGAAATCTTATGCTGATCGCGAAAGACGACCCTTAGAGTTCATGGTCAGGGATCAGGATCTCTTACGTGTTTCACTGAGGTTGGGACATAGGTGGTCTAGGAGATAGGGTAAAATTTCACCAAGGTATGTAGGGACCTTTGAGATTCTGGAGATATTCGGGTCGATTGCCTATCGGTCGCAGTTTCCACAGAGGTACCAGGCCATGCATGACGTCTTCCATGTATCTCAGTTGCGCCACTATCTTTCAGAATCATCTCACGTTTTTTCAGTCCGAGGAGGTTGAGCTTCAAGACGATGCATCCTTTGAGGATCATCTGATTCGTATTGTTGATAGGAGCACGAAGGTTTTCTAAGGCCGGTCAGTTCTTCTCGTATGGGTACTATGGCAGCATGGCCGAGTACAGGACGAAACCTGGGAGTAGGAGACCAATGTACGTGCTCAGTGGCCAGAGTTGTTCATAGCTTTATCTTCACTACCCTTGGGAGGGAAATTTGGGGATGAATTAATTTAATGGGAGAAGTTTGTCAGAACCTGGTTCTTTTTCTTGAGGTACGGGTTTCTTATTTTACTTTTTCCTTAAGTGTTTTTGTGAAAATAAGAAAAATGGGGAAAAATCCAAAATTTTGTGGGTATACGCCATGTACTTTTCCCTAGGTCGTGTATTTTGGCCGTGTGGGATGAGTACACTGGGCGTTTAGGCCTGTCAACAATGAAGGGTGTAAAAACTAACTACACACCATGCACCTGGTATTTACACGTCATGTAATCAGTCGACAGGTGAACAGTAATCCAATGGAGGCAGCCGCGAGTGGATTGAGAGTACACACCTTGTAATCAGGAATACACATAGTGTACTCATGTCGACAGATGAATAGTGCTATGGTGGAAGGAAGCAGCCAGAGGAATAGTTTAAAAAAAATGAAAAGTACACGCCATGTACTTGAGAGTACATGCTGTGTAGTTTGTTTTTTTTTTCAGTTAAAACTGGCAGTATCCACCTCATTCAGCATAGGAGGCTTTGTGTTCTTTTTGGAGCCCAGAGAGGAGGCCAGAGCTTCAAAGATCTCCTGACCGCACACTAGGAATCCGAATCCTTCTCTGACGGTCTCGATTGAACCGTGTGGGTGAGTTATTACCTATCCTTGTGTGTTTCTTACCAATTCTTTCCCGAGGGAAAGTTATTTGAGTTTTAATGAGTGTACATTTATCCCAGATGTATGTATTTCTTGGATGATTTGGGTGGCGTCGATCACGTATACCTATCAGAGACGATCGAGGTAGGTGGTCTGGTGTTTATTTCCAAATGTTGATTTGAAATTGTGAACCATTGTGATATGAACCCATATGTGGGGTGTCTTATGGCTATGTAATTTTCTGAAAGATATCTAGAATTGCATAGATAAAATTTTGATAAGTTAAAACAGCTGTATGGGATCACTTCTTGGATCCAGGAGCACCCTGAGGGTGTGTTCCTCTGTTTAGATATTTGGCCAGGATACCTGTGGGTATACCATGAATTTTAGAATGCTTTAAATTTCCTTGAATTTAATTGTATATAATTGCTTGATTATGCATTGGGCTCGGCCCAATTACTTTTATAACCTGAGGGAAGTGTTTCGTTTAGCCTGCGTGCAACCTTTCTCATGCCTGTTGGTAGTAGTTTTGGTGCTCGTGGGTAGTAGTTTCTGTGCCTGTGGGAAACACCTCGTATTCTTGTGGGAAATATTTGTTTTTCCTGTAGGAAATCACATGTGGGTTTTGATTCTGATTACCTGAGGGTAAGGATTGTATGTCTGAGGATAGTGTTATCATGAATATTCACCATGGTGATTCTCATATGTTATACCTACCATGATAAAGCATAGGCTTGGCATGGTTAAGTGAATATTTAAATGGAAATATAACAGGTAGAGTTAATTACTTTGAGTACTTCTTAGTTTATTTCATTTACTACTACACACTACTGTTTCACATTTTCACTAATAGTTGGGCACTGGCCTTTGGTGGTTGCCTACTAGGATTTATTTCTCACACCCTGTTTGGGTCTTGTCTTCGGCCCAAACAAATTACATTTTTGCAGGTGTCGATAGGGTAAAGGGTCCCTATACTGGTACATGATTGTAGAAGAGGAGTATGAGAGCATGTGATCGAGCTTAGGCTTGTGATGATGTTGCGTTCTATTTAGTTTGCTTTGTTTTGTTTGGAAGTACCTTGTACATTGAGTTGTATTGTATTTTGATTACAGTGTCTCCTATTCTAGATGCTTTCATAGAATTAGTGACATGCTTCATCTTTATATATATGACTGATGGTTCTATTTTACTTCGATAATCAATTTCAGTTGTATATTTTTTACTGCTTCCGATGTTGTATGTTCTTTATCTTTTCCGCTGTGCTACACTTTGACAATTGATGGCATAATTTTCCCACTATCAGACCTGGGCCCTCACTACTAGTCGGCAACCTCTGGAATTTGGGGAAATGTGCTTGAGGTCATGTGGCCAACCAGGTTTGGGGAACCTTTTGAGTGGCTTCCAGATCCGGGATGTTACACCCAATAATAAAGTTAAAGAATATCAGGACGATTTCTATGAAAAACATCGATTGAAGAAGTGGAAAAAATTATAAAGAAGAAAATTCTTCCAAAATATACAAGAAAAATTTTACTAGAAAAAAATAAGTATGTAGTTGAATAGAACTCAACTAAAAACAATTATTCTAATGTTGAAAGTTTAGAAAAATTCATAACCTTCATTGCGAAATTTGAGAAAAAAAAGATTCCTCATAAAGTAAAGAATCTTATATAGAGTATCAAATCACAAAAGAACTTGGTGCATGTCTTGAGAAAAAAAACTCTGAAGAATGAAATTAGAGTAATAAAGAAATATTGTGAATAATTTTTTGATGGAATAAAATATGTCATTAAGATGGAGGATGGATATATTTTGAATATTTTAATTTAAAAAACTAGAATTACTGAACAAGGAAAAATGATTGAAGATATTATGAAGAAGCTGGAAGCTAAGGAATATGAGGTTAAAAAGTTTTAATAAAAAATTCTTGAGTCTGAAAGTACCTTGAGTAAGATGAATGAAAAATTCAAGAAATATTCTAAAGTAAAAGATGAGACTTCTAAAGATGCTAACAAGGCTCAATACGAGAATCATGTGAAATCTTATCTTACCAAAAATAATGTTTCATCTGATTCTTTTAACATTTCAAGTTCTGTTAAAATTATTTTGAATTATTGGGCAGATAAAGTATTTGAGAAACCTATTAAATCTACAAAAGTAGAAAAATCAATCAAAAGAAAAGATGCTCCACATCATAATTATGTTAGATCATAAAGAAGTTTCCAAACTCAATAAGGTTTCTAAAAAGAAAGATCTTTCTTAAATAAAAAATCATGATTTTTCGGATATTTCTTATTTTTTGGAATCTATGGGCATACTGAATATAATTTATGGAATAACTTATCTCTACCTTGAATAATATTTGATCAAACTTGAAGTAGAATGAGTTACTTTCATAGATTATATAAAGGTAAAAAATGAATTCTCAAGATGTTAGAAACTTTCAAATAAAAAATCATTTTGAATGTTTAGAATAAGTTTGTGGAAGATGTGATCAAGCTGTTCATCATGAAAATATATGTATGACACTCCTTTTATAACAAGTTTTTTATGATAGAAAATAAAATAAATATGAAAAGAAGAACGTTGAGGAAAGAGATTTTATTGTTGATATAGATTTAAAAGTAAGTAAAAGAAAAAAACCAAGGATACTTGACAGTGATAACTCTTTATATATGACAGGTGATATAAAAATGTTGAAATATGTTGAAAGTCATGATGAAGGTTTAGTTACCTTTGGTAGTGTTAGTTCCTTAAAAATTAGAGGAATCAAAATGACTGAGATTGAAGTCGAAAAGTTTAAATTTAAGGATAAAACATAACTTTATTAGTGTAAGATAACTTTTTGATTATGGAAAATAAGTTTTTTTTAGAAAATAATTTTGTATCTCCAAATGTGTGAAAGATGGAAAAGTCATTACATAGGAGAAAGAATCGGGGATAATCTATTTTAAATAGAAGAATTCAATAATTCATGTTACTTGAGTGTGGAAGATGAAAACAATTGTGGCACTAAAGACTTGGGAACCCTGGACAGAAAAGAATGAAAAAAATTTCTAAAGTAAATGCCGTTAAAAACATTACAGAGTTTAAAATAATAGAAGAAGATGTTTGTGTAACTTTTAAAAAAGGGAAGATGACTAACAAAAGTAATAAAATAGTTAAGATTAAATCTACCAGACCACTTGAGCTTATTCATTCTAGTTTATGTGGGATAATGAGACATCAATTAAAAAGAGGTGATTTATACTGTATCAATTTTATTAATTATTTCACTTGGATGAAAAACATCATGTTTATGAATCATAAGTTAGAGTCTATTGAAATGTTCAAATTATTCAGAAATTATTTTGAGAGAGAAATGAGGGTTTCTATAAAGAAGTCGAGAAAAAAATAATGGTACAGAATTAAAAAATAATACTTTTGAAAACTATTTGAGAAAGCATGGAATCAAACATCATTATAGTTCTCCCTATACTCCACAATAAAAATGGAGTATAAGGAAAAAGGAATATAAGATTGGTGATAATGGGAAGAAGTATGTCAGTAGAATATAAAATGTCAAAGTTCTATAGGAGAGAAGCTATTATTACTACTATGCATGTTCAAAATTGATGTTTTTTGAGACCAGAAATAAACATGACTTATTTTGAAATGTTGTATAACAAAAAACCTTTGTTGAAATACTTTAAAGTTTTCAGAAGTGCATGTTTTCTCAAAATCCAAAATCTAGATTTGGTAATGTTTGATAAGAAATCAGAGGAATGAAATTTTATGTGTTATTCACTGAATGGAAGAAGTTAAAGATGTTGGAAAAAACATTTACAAAAGTTGATGGACTCATATGATGTATAGGTAAATAAATATTAAAGTTCCTTAACAAAAGTTTATTGATAATGCTGGGGATGATACACTAGATAATTTCAACAATAGTAAAAGTAATTCAAATCAACCTTATCAAGATTCATAAGAATCATGTGATGAGGAAATTTCAGCTAGGAAAGAAAATTTGAAATTTACTACTTTGAAAATACATGTTGAATCTAAAAACATTATTTGGAATTAGAAGGCTCCAGTTCAGAAAAGATGAAAGGTGAGATTAGATAATCAGACTTCACTTATCTCAAAAGTTGAACCAGAATTAGTTTCAGAAGCTATTCAACACAAATAATGGATGGATGTTATAAAGGATAAGTTAGATTAGATTGAGTATAATGAAACATGTGACCATGTTTCATGGCCGTCAAATAAAAATGCTATCATAATAAAGTGGGTTAACAGAAACTAGTTAAATAAACATGGAGAAGTTTCAAGAAAAAATATAGGATTGTTTTTAAAGTATATGCATAGGTGGAAGGTGTGTATTTTGAAGAAAAATTTTCCCCGATTACAAGATTTAAACTATTATAATGTTTCTTTTAGTGTCTGTACATTGAAATTACAAATTTTATTATATGGATGTAAATTTAGCTTTATTAAATTGTGAGATTGAGGAAGAAGTTTAAATTGAAAAACCTTGTGGGTTTATACTTGATGAGGATGAAAAAGATGTTTCTAAATTGGATAAATCTTTGTATGGGCTGAAACAAGCTCCATGTGATTGGTATTCTAACCTTTAAAATTGTTTGATAATCTTAAACTTTTCTAAGGTAAAAGATTATAGGAACATATATGTGAAAGATGTTGACTCTTGAGATCTAATTGTAATTGTTTATGTGGATGATATAATTTATTCTAGGGATATAGAAGATGTTTTGAAAACATTTTCTAAAGAAATGAAGAAGAATTTTGAAATTTCAATGTTGGGAGAATTAAATTTATTCCACTCCATACAAGTTCAAAAAATGAAAAATAAATTTTCTTATATAAATAAAATTATGTTAGGGAATTTTTAAATAAGTTGGGATGGATGAATCCAAATAATTTTCAACCCCTATTTTAGTGAGAACAAAGTTGAGTAAAGATGTAACAACCCAAACTTTTATGAATAGAAATTCCTCTTGATCTGATTAAATGTCTTATTAAGTAAAATGGTTATATAAAAAATATGCACTTCCTTGATTTTATGTTTTTTTATTTTAAAATACTGTTAATAATTGTTATCATTTCTAATATAGGAATTGAATAGTGATCACAATATTAGTTTCAATATAGGGCTTTAACAAATCCAATTTACTCAGAAAAAAGCAGTGATGTCCTCATCTAGTAGAATTGCTCCATACGAAGCCCATTTGTCAGAGCTTAGATTAGAGGTATCATCACTAGGCTTATCTCTTTACCAAGCCCATGTTGATCTTTAACATGTTAATCTTGAACGGAACCGCCTATGGGAGAAGTGGAAGTTAATAGAGATTACCACCCAAACGATGTTATCCGAGCTGCCCCAAGTGTCTGTCACCATCGCACACCTTACCCTTAGGTATTATGTGGGTGTTATAAGTGGTTATGTAAAAATACCCTATCACTATGATTCTGTGTATTAGTTTTGTATAGAATTAATAAAATAAATTAATTTTATTATTGATATTTTGTAAATGATTTTTAAAGCAAAAATAGTATTTTTAGTTAATATTTAATTAACAAATCTATTTTGATGAATTATTTTATTTTTGAATAATATAATATTTTAATAAAATAATATATCTAAATTCCTTTTATTAAATATAAATTATTGTATATTTTTTATGAATACAATTTTAATTTTAATTATGGTTTGGAAGCTGTTTTTATCAAAACCTATGAATTTTCAATAAATGTCGTTTTTTATTTTAAAAATATAAATTCACATATTTAAAAAATTATTTAAATAAAATTAATATCATTTTTGGATTCAGGACGTCAAAATTATCTAACAGTTAATTTTTCATAATTTTCCGAGACAGTCGATGTTTTGGGTAAAAATTAAATACCGTTTAATATAAAATGTGTTTTATGACATCATAATGACCCAATAGTTATTTAATAAAATACTATAAAATTTATTTTTGGCCAATATACGTTTTAACTTTAAAATAATGTGATTCTAGATTTTTTTGAATTATTTTATGGTTCCTTAGTGGACCCTTCAAGACTTATAAAATATTTTAACATTTTAAAATGATTTCCTTGAGAGTGTGACTCACCTCCGCATAATCAAGAATAATATTTTAATAATTTCATAAATTGGACTTATAAAATAATTTTTTCCACCACCCTTTGTCAAAAACCATTGGCAAAAATGATGGGAAGGTTTGTGGTTTTGATTTCTTTAATGTGTGTTGTCCAAAACATAAATAATAAAGAATTCTCTCTCCATTACTATATAAACACAATAAATCTACCATTCCTATTCACTAAAACCATTATTATCTTGAAAAACCCTTCCATACTCTTTCTATTGTCCTCCCATGGTTCCCCAAGCTCTCATAAATCCCCTCTCAACCCTTTGGGATCACACTTCCAAGTAAGGGATTTCTTCCTTTCTCATTTTTTCCAAATTTCTTTATATTGTTATGCCATTTTATTTTCAATTAAAAATGTTTGGGTATGATTTATGACCTCCCCTATACTACCATAATTATGTTTTAATGATGATAGACCCATTTTTATCTCATTAATTCCTCCCATGTACACCCGTTACTATGCCTAAATTCTGTAAGGGATTTCTCTCTCCTCATTTGCATTCAAGTGATTTTTATATTATGTGTCTAAATTACATTACATATGTTGGGAAATGTATCTATATGACCCAATTAATTTCCATTTTAAGTACATATAATTAGATACCCATTTATCTCTCATCATCCATTTTTATGAATTCTAATGTCACGTCGTTATGCTACCGAATTTGCACCGCGATTTTCCAAGCCGAAGTCTTTGTGTAGTAAATACCATGCCCATTTCTCTATAAAGGGTATTCACCTTTACACACATTTAATTATCAATTATATAGTTTCATTTTTTTATTACACATTCCTTTATCATGGAATAATTGATCATGTTGAATGATTCTATGTTGTATGATCCATGTGGCACACTTATGCATGAAATGAAATGATTAAGAAGGGTGCGCCCTGATAGCGCTCTAATTATTTGGGTAAAGATTAGTGTCATGATACATCAAGTACAATGAGGTTTTAATCATAGTAATTCAAGTGTAATGAGGTTTTACTCATGCTCCATGTGCAATGAGCATTGAGTCATTTTAATATCATGTTAAATGTTGATGCCACATTTCTATGTTATGATAATCATGCTATATCATGACTTTATGTTCATGTTTCTTTTATGCTCCATTGATATTCCTATTGCCAAAAATATACTATATTCTTATTTTTATGCCTTGTTTACTCCCTTACTAGGCTGTATATCTCACCCTTTTCTTATGCATGTCCTTAGGTTATCCCATGAAATGCTAAGTACGAAGGAATGTGTGTGGTAATGTAATATAAGTTTTCAATAAAGATGTGTATTTAATGTTTTAAGTTGTTATGTAATGTTAATAAGACCCAAATACACTATATCTATCGATATTCTATGTTGTATCAAGTGAAAAGTTTATGTAATAAATTATTTTTATGTTTAAAATAAAGATTAGGGTTATTATAGTTGGTATAAGAGGATATGTTTAGTTATTCTTTAGATTAGGATTAGAAAACCATAGTGAAAGCCTTAGGGATAAGACTAAGTATAATAAAAACATCCCTAAATTTTAGTGAGTATTGGGAAAGTGGTTTATCAAGAAAATACATCCTTTTCGGGATATGAGTAGGTAGAGGTGGTTCTGGCACAAATATATCTAGGGGTAAAACCCAAAAACACCACTTTGAGCTAGACTCGAACATGAACCGGTACATGACAATGGATCTTGATGCACTCTTTGTTACAACACTCTTGAGGGATATGCTTTGGTAAATTCATAATCTTACTATGAAACATTATTAAGGGAATAAAAAAAGTCCCCTAAGAATATATGTTGGGAGGTAGATCATGGATAACATAGATTGAAGCCTATAAATTCATAAGTTAAGGAAATAAATGTAATTTATAAGTTATCCCTTTTTTAATTGGATTCACCTTTATGTGTTTAATAGTTTAAAAGTACTAAAAACTAAGTCTATATTGAATATAGTAGAAACTAAATCAAAAAAATAGAGGAAGGTTTATCGTCTATAGTTATACGTATTCTTTTATATCCTGGAAGTTTAGAAAAATAATCCCAACACCACCACAAATCATGGAAGTAAAGATGTCGGTGAGAATGAAAAATGAGGCAATAAATGCATTCCATGAATATAACTCCTCCCCTATTATAGTTTGTGGATTGAAATTCTCGAATAACCTTGTCATACTCCCTATAGTGTAATTTGATGCAATTATTAGCATGGATTGGATTTCCTTATATAGAGCCAACATAAATTTCCGTGGTAGGGAAATCACTCTCAATATGGAAAATCAACCCCTGAGTCTATAAAAGTACAAGGAGGATGTTTAATCTTCTCTAGCACCATCATCTCAAGTGTGGATATTACTAACCTATGAGGAAGAGTATCTCACTTAGATGATTAATAATAAGGAAGAAACTATCCTTGAAGACATGCCTATTATGTGGGAATTCACTGAAGTGTGAGTTCTAGATGAAGGAAGTCTCATTATTGGGTCATATCATCACATGTAATGGGATATCTGTGGATCCCTACAAGACAGTTTCAATTGAGAGATGTATGAGGCCAACATCGGTAACAGATATCTGTAACTTCCTGGGGTTAACTGGATATTATTGTCGATTTGTGAGAAATTTCTCATGATTGTCCAACCCTCTTACCAAGTTAACTTGGAAGGTAGTAAAGTTTTCTTTGAGTGATGAATGTGAAGATATCTTTAAAGAGTTGAAAAGGAGGCTTATCACTGCACCCGTGCTCACACTACCCACAAGTGGAGAAATTTTTGTGGTATTTAGTGATGCTTTGAAGAAGGTTCTGAGATGTGTGTTGATGCAAAATGAAAAATTCATTGACTTTAATTCAAGGAAATTGAATGTTCATGAGAAAAACTATCTAACACATGATCTAGAGTTGTATGAAGTAATATTAGATTAAAATATTTGGTGAAATTACCTTTTTGGGGAGAAGTGTGAAATATATACGGATCATAAAGGCCTCAAGTATATATTCACACAAAAAGAGTTGAACATGTGCCAACGAATATGGTTAGAGATGATCAAAGACTATGATTGCTCAATCTATTACCACCCTGGGAAAGCGAACAAGGTGGCAGATGCTCTAAGTTGAAAGGACCCATAAATTCTATCATTGATGAGAATTGAAAAGGATCTAATATTCTTATATTTGATGAATATAGACATGAGAATCATAAAGAAGGGAACATCATCAATACTTTCACAAATGATTGCTCAAACGTCTCTTTTGGAAAGTTTAAAGGATGATCAAAAGGATGATATGGGAATTCAGAAGGAATTGGAAACTATCAGAAAAGGGAAATACTCTAAGTTCAATGTTAATGAAAGAGGAATTGTGATATTTGGGACAAAACTATGTGTTCCATAAAATATGGAGTTAAAGAATGAAATTTTGGATTATGCACATAGTTTGAATTTTTCCATTCACCCAGGAAACACAAAGATATATCAGGATCTTCAAGAGAATTCTTGGTGGGATTAAATGAAGAAGATGATCATTGAGTATACATCAAAGTACCTGGTATGTCAGCAAGTGAAGGATGAGGGGACGAATTCTGAAGGGATTATGAAACTATTAACTATACGATCATGTAAATGAGAGAACATCACTATGGACTTTGTCACTATACTTACAAATACATCCAAAAGAAAACAATGCTATCTGAGTTGCTGAGGATCGTATTACAAAGACTGAAAACTTCATTACAATTCAGTAAGATTTATCATTGGATTAACTGGAACAGATATACATCAGATAAGTGGTAAGGCTGCATGGAGTACCACTATCGATTATATCCGATCAAGATACAAGATCCACCTCTATGTTCTGGAAGATTCTTTAACATGCTCTAAATACTGAGCTGATCTTCAGCACTGTCTATCATCCTAAAACTGATGG
Organism: Viscum album; assembly: GCA_963277665.1. Lineage (NCBI taxonomy): Eukaryota > Viridiplantae > Streptophyta > Magnoliopsida > Santalales > Viscaceae > Viscum > Viscum album. The sequence goes on from OY728157.1 coordinate 871,330,279, forward strand.
AAAATCTAAGCGGACTATACAAACACTTGAGTAAACATTGAGATCATGCTCAATGGACTTCAAAGGAGGATGAGATCAACATCTTCCTCTGAATGAGTTCTCTTAAAATAACAGTTTCCACTCAAGCATCCAAATGGATCCTTATGAATCACTTTATGGGAAGAGGATTAGAACACCGACATGTTGGGATGAAGTTGGGGAGTGAAAACTCATAGGTATAGAAATGGTCTAAGAAATGGTGGATAAGGTTAAGACAATCTGACAAGACATTAAATATTCTCATAGTCGACAAAAGAGATTTTTTAATAATCATCAATGAGACCTAGAGTTTGATGTTGGAGACATGGTATTCCTCTACATATCACTGTGGACGAGAGTTATGAGATTTGGCAAGAAGGGAAAGCTTAGTCCAAGGTACATTAGACCTTTATGTTCAAATTTATCTTATTCTCTATTGATACACCCATTTCCTAACATGTACTATATTATTCATGTTATGCCTTGTTTACTCCCTTATAAGGATTTGTAGCACACCCTTTTCTTATGAATGTCCTCAGGTTATCCCATGCAATGCTAAGTATAAAGGAATATAGTGGTCATGTAAGAAAATATTTCAATAAAGATATTGGGTTTTATGTTTTAAGTTGTTATGTAATGTTCCTAATTTACCAAGACACTATACCTTATGATCCTCAGAGTTGTCTTAAGTTAAAGTTTATATAATAAATCATGTTTAAGTGTGTAATAAATAGAAAAGTTGTTATAATTGGTATCATAGGATATGTTTAGTTATTTTTGGTATTAGGATTAGAAAAACACAGTGAAAGCCTTAGGGATAAGACTAAGTATAATAAAAACATCCCTAAATTTTGGTGAGTATTAAGTAAGTGGTTTATCAAGAAAATATATCCCTGTATGGATATGAGCAGGTAGAGGCTTCTATGGAATATATGTATCTTGGGGTAAAACCCAAAAACCTCGCTTTGAGATAGACATGAATAGGAACTGGTGCATGAAAATTGGCCTTGCTGCACTCTTGGTTACAAAAATCCATGGGGATATTCTTTGTTAAATTCATAAGTTTCATATGAACCATTATTAAGGTAATTAAAAAAATTCCCCTAAGATTATATATTGGGAAGTATGTCACGGATAACATAGATGAGTTAATGAAATAAATGTAACTTATAAGTTATCCCTTTTTGTAATTGGATTCCTCTTTAGGTGTTACCCCTAAATTTCCTTTTATTCTAGCCAATGACTGGAAATATGATGACTCGGGCTAACAACTGATGCAAATATCAATGTGATGACTCTACTAATGAGATACCCAATCCGATGAGAGTGATAATCGTAAACTATTTCATGATAATCTCTCAGTTAACTCAAGTTTTTATTAGAAACATGGGTCAAGAGAAATTTTAAACCACCCTAAGAAATAACAAGCTTCAATTGAGAGCTTAATGAGACAAAGGCCTCCTAATTTTATTGGATCATATGATCCATAAATTTTTGAACAATGGATCAAATCCATTGAGAAGATCTTCTCTATATTTCAATGTTCGAATCAAGAGAAGTTACTTTTGGATAATTATTGTATGGGGGATGAATGTGATCAAAGGTGGACATTGATCAAAAATAGGAAGCCTGAGGAGGATATGGAGGCATTAGAATGGAAGGATTGAAAATTTTTTTTTGATAAATATTTTCTCCACACCCTCTAACTTAATATGGAAAAGGACTTCATTTCCCTCAAGAAAAAAGATCCATTAGAGTGAATGAGGAAAACTTCACAAAGATTTCATGATATGCCTCCATCTTTGTTGTTACCCCCGAATGCAAGGTTAACTGCTTATTTAATGGACTAAAACCTATCCTACAGAAATCCCCAATTATCTATGACTTTGATAGGTATGAGTAAATTGTCCGATGTGTCCTCAAATTAGAAATGAAGGTTGGTTAATGTTAGGGGTATCATGGGGATAAGAAGAATAAGGCGAACTTTAATTCTTGTAGTCTGATGGATAAATCCAATGGTGCTAAGAAATTCTAGTACACCACTTTCCAAAGGTGAGGAAAGAATCAACCTAGAAATTGCCTAAAGGGGATGAGGAAATGATTTAGGTGTGGAAGAGAAGGGAACATAACTATTAACTACTAATAAGAAAAACATTCTGATGAGATAGAGGAGAGGAACACTTAGTTGGACCCTCAACTCATTGTTCATTCCTTCAACTACAAAGAACCAGCGCACTTCGCAAATTAGTTCCCTAAGAGAAGGGTTTTTGGAGGAAACCAACAACATACAAGGCAGCAAGGGTGATCTTTTTTTATCACTACTACCAAAGTGAACCCTGAAAAAGAAGTGGTGACATGTACGATAATTATTCAATCAAGAATAGTGAACGTAGTTTTTTATTATAGTTCTATTCATTATTTTATATCCTGAATGTTTAGTAAAAAAATCCCAACACCACCAAAAATCATGGAAGTAAAGATGTCGGTGAGAGCGGAAAATGGGGAAATCATTTCATCCCATGAATATAACTCCACCCCTATCACAATTTGTGGTTTGAACTTTCTGATGAACCTTTTCACACTCACTTTGACGTAATTTGATGCAATTCTTGGCATGGATTTTCTTTCCCTATATAGAGACAAATAAATTGTTGTGAGAGATAAATCACTTTCTATATGGTGAATCAACCCCATATTTAGTAAAAGTTAAAGGAGGAGGATGAATCTTCCTTATCACCATCATCTCAAATGTTGATATTACTACCTTATGAGCATGTGTATATTGCTTAGATGATTGAGTCTAAGTAAACAACCATCCTTGAATAAGTTCCTATTGTGAGGTAATTCACTGAATTATTTTTTAAGGAATTTCCTAGTCTTCCTCCTGGAAGAGATGTGGAATTCTCAATTGATCTTATACCTGGGGTATTGCCAATATCCATGACTCTGTATAGAATAGATATTTTGGAGCTTGGGGATCTGAAGAATGAACTACATGAGAATCTAGATAAAGGGTTCATATGCCCAAGAGATTCACTATGGGGTGCTACAGTCCTCTTCATCAAGAATAAGGATGTGTCAATTAACCTTTTCATTCATTATCATGAGCTCAACAAAATCACGATAAAGAACAAGTATCCTATCCCCCAAATTGATGACTTGTTTGATCATATAAGTGGATCAAAATACTTATCCAACCTGGATTTATGGTCTGGCTATTACCAAGTAGGGGTGAACAAGGAGGATATCCCCAAGACTAATTTTCATACAAGGTACGAGCTCTATGAAGTCATAGTAATGCCTTTCATACTCACTAATGATCCATAAATCATCATGGACTTGATGAATATAGTCTTGAGAGATTACCAATTTTTTTTGCTAGTATTTATAGAAGATATTCTAATATACTCCAAAACCAAGGAGGAGCACGAAGAGCATCTAAGCACTATAGTGGAGACCTTGCGAAATGAGAATCTATATGAAAAGTACATAAAGTGTGAGTTCTTGTTAAATGAAGTCTCAGTGTTGGTTCATATCATTACAAGCAATGAGATATCCATGGATCCATCCAAGATAGCTTCAATAGAGGGATGGTCAAGGACAACATCCGTGACATGTATATGTAGCTTCTTGGGGTTATCTGGATATTAACATTGATTTGTGAGAAATATATCACGATTTTCAAACCCTCTTACCAATCTTACTCAGAAGGGAGTCAAGTTTTATTAGAGTGATAAATGCAAAGAGAGCTTCAAGGAGTTGAAAATGAGGATTATCACTGCACCCGTGCTCACACTATCCGAAAATGGAGAACTTTTTGTGGTATTTAAGGATGGTTTGAAGAAAGGTATGGGATATGTTTTGATGAAAAATGATATAGTAATTGCCTATGATTGAAGGAAATTGAAATTTCATGAGCAAAACTATCCAACACATTATTTGGAGTTGGTTGTAGTAATCTTCAATTTGAAAATTTGGTGACATTACCTCTTTGGGGAGAAGTGTGAAATATACAAGGACCAAAAAAGTCTCAAGTATATATTCACACATAAAGAGTTGAAAAATACTCCAACAAAGATGGTTAAATCTGATCAAAGACTACGACTTCTAAATCCATTACCACCCTGGGAAAGTGAAAAAGGTGGAGGAAGCTCTAAGTAGAAAGGACCCAGGGATTCTATCATTAATGAGAATTGAAAAGGATCTAATCTTCTTAGATATGATTAAGATTTACATGGGAATCATAAATAAGGGAACATCATCAATCCTTTCACAAATGATTTCTCAACCATCTCTTTTGGAAAGGTTAAAGGATACTCAAAATAAAGATGCGAGAATTTAGAAGAAAGTGGAAACTATCAAAAAAGGGAAATTCTAAGAGTTAAATATTAATAAATATGGAATTGTAATATTTAGGGCAAGAAAATGTGTTCCATCAAATCCAGAGTTAAAGAATGAACTTTTGGATGATGCAAATAGTTTGAATTTCTCCATTCACCCAAGAAACACAAAGATGTATCGAGATATCTGAGATTATTATTAGTGAGATAATATGAATAAGAAGATCACTGATTATACATTAAAGTGCATGGTATGTCAACTAATTAAGGATAAGAGGTAGAAATCTAAGGCGATGATGCAACCATTACCCATACTGACATGGAAATAGGAGAACATCACCATTGAATTTGTCATTGGAATTCCAAAGACATCCAAAGGAAATAATGATATCTGGGTTTTTGTGAATCGTCTTACAAATATTGAAGACTTCATTGAAATTTGAGAGGATTTCCCATTGGATCAACTGACACAGATATATATCAGAGAAGTGGCAAGGCTTCATGGAGTACCACTATCTATATTATCCAATTGAGATCCAAGATTCAACTCTATGTTCTGGAAGAGTCTTCAACTAGTTATTCATACTGAGATGAACTTTAGTAAAGCCTATCATACTCAAACTGATGGCTAATCTGAGCAGACTATCCATACTCTAGAGGACATGTTGAGAGAATTCTCGACAGACTTCAAAGAAGGATGAGATCAACATATTCCTCTGGTTGAGTTCTTTTACAATAACATTTTCCACTCAATAATCGAAATGGATCTGTATGAACAACTTTATGGGAAGAGGTGTATAACACCGACATGTTGGGATGAAGTTGGGGAGTGAAAACTCTTAGGTCTAAAAATGGTTAAAGAAATGATGGAGAAGGTTAAGATCATCTAGCAACACATTAACGCTACTCAGAGTCGATAAAAGAGCTATGCTGATAGTCGTCAATGATACCTAGAGTTTGATGTTGGAGACACAGTATTCCTCCACATATCACTATAGAAGAGAGTTATGAGATTTGGGAAGAAGGGAAAGCTCAGTCCATGGTACATCAACCCTTTTGAGAACCTTGATCGCATTGGAGCAGTGGACTATCGACTAGCACTCCCACCGAACCTATCTAAAGTACATGATGTATTCCATGTATCACTATTGAGGAAGTACATACCTGACCCATCAAATATACTCAATCTAGATGTAGTACCATTGGATAATTAACACTACTATGAAGAGAAACCGATGATGATCTTAGATCGTAGAGAAAAAGTTCTACAAAATAAGACAATGCCCCTTGTTAAGGTGTTATGGAAAAAGCACAAGTTTCGAGAAGCAACATGGGAACCAGAGGATGTGATGAAGCATAGTTACCCTCATCTGTTTTAGTGTTGTAAAAGGAAATTTCATGGGTAAAATTTCTTAAGGGGGAAGATTGTAACAAACCAAACATTTATTAATGAAAATTCATCTTGATCTGATTAAATGTATTATTATGTAAAATGGTTATATAAAACATATGCACTTCCTTGGTTTTATATTTTTGGATTTTGAAATACCATTAAGAATTCTTACTATTGATAATACAACTGTTGAATAGTTATCACATGATATGTATAAATATAGGGCTTTAAAAAATCTAATTTACTTAGACAAAGGAAGTGATAACCTCATCCATTAGAATTGCTCCATACAAAGCCCATTTTTTAGAGCTTGGAAAGGAGGTAGCATCACTTGTCTTCACTTTGGAACAATACCAATATGAGCTTCAACACGATAAGATTGAACAAAACTAACTATGGGATAAGTGGAAGTTAATAGTGATTACCACCCGAGTGATGTTATTTGATCCCCCCAAGAGTCTGTCAAGATATCACACCATACTCTTAGGTTTTATGTGGGTGTTACAATGGGTTATGTAACAATACCCTATTACTATTATTATATGCATTAGTTTGTGTAATTAAGTCGAAAACTTCATGTTCATACTCCTCCCATGTCTTCCTAAACCTCATATGGAATGAAACCCCACTATACTTTAGATTATGTTGAAAAAGGGGGAGATAAAGTAACAAATTTGTACTTTTTAATAAGTATTTACTTATCTTTATTTTATAAATTTTAAGCTATGGTTATCATAGAATATGGGAGATAAAAATGAAAGTGAGAGAAAAAGAAAAGTGATAGAGGAAAAGATAAAAGTTATGGGGATTTTATTTTTACATGGACACAAAATTTTCTGGCTATCGATTGATGAAATTTATTCTAAACATTACTTTATATTTTAGTGTGGTGTCAGGAAAATCTCTTTTGAGAAAGTATATGTTTTGATAATATTCAAAAAACTTGAGTTGTGAAAAAATTTGGAGAGTTTTAAAAGTTGTTAATGAGGGTTATCAACAAATACAAAGGTGGATATTAAAGAAACTTTGCAATGAATTGTTTTAACAAAGTTTTGTATTTTTTGAAAAATTACATTTTTGTATAAGAATGTTTTTGTTTCTCAAGAATCAAGCCTAGTCCATTGTAATAAGAAAATCGTACTGACCAACATTAGTTTTAGATCATCAGATTCATCTGCCTTAGATTTAGATAATCAAATCCTAAAAAAATTGGAGGAAAAAATTGTTGTTTGTAGAATTTTTCTTTTTTTTTTTGTAATTAGAGAAAGAAAGAAGTTACTGAGTGAAGAAGTTATATTGTTGCTAAAGATTTTTGAAATAAGACTATGAATTCAGAAGTTAGAAAGTTTTAATACATTCCAAAACAAATTAGACGATTCTTTTCACATAAATAATTTCTCGCAAATCATGAAAACTTTCATAATAAAATAATTTGAATAATTGTTGGAGATTTTTGAAGGAATTAAAAGTTTTAGAGTGAAGAATTCCATCATGATGAGAAATTTTATCGTAATGTGATTTCCATCGAAATGATAATTTCCATCATAATGACATGAAGTGGAAACATAAATCATAATGAGATAAGAATAAAACATATTGTAATGAGATGATAAGAAAATAAAATCATAATGACCTGATTACCAAGAAGACTCAAAAAGAAAATTTTGGAAGTTTTATGAAGAATTTAAGAGTTTAAACTTGAAATTCATTTTTATGTAAATCTATAAAAAATATAATTAGGTTTGAATAAGTAAAAGTTGAAGTTTAAATGCGATTTAATTTCAGATATTTTTAAATTTGAGGAAGTGGGGAGTGTTTTCAAGTTTCCCACTCTTGTTTTATGAGTTTCTTATAAATACTTTTTGAGATCATTCATTCATTGTCAAAATTTCATGCAAGAACAAAAGGGGGAGAACTAAATAAATCAAGTTAGAGTCATTTTAAACCATATATCTCATAATGAGGATTAGGTATATGGATGTTTGTTTACTTGATTGAGAAAGATCATTTTGATAATATTATATTTTGTCAATTAGATTGAGTCAATCATACTTAAGAAGATTGCATTAAACATTTGAGATGATTTTTAGTTTTTCTGATTGAGAATGGTTTTATCATATTGATTCCAAAATATTGAGAAAATCATATCCAGAATAATTATATTGGGAGAATCAAATCCAAACTCATCGTATTGATAGAATTAGATCCAGACTCATTAGATTGAGAAAATTAGATCCAACCAAATCGGGATGAGGATTCATACTGAGCAATTATTGAGCAGTTTCAACAAAGTCTTTATTATTTTGTTTATATAAATTGTTTTATAGGAGAACGATATAAAATTTTGGGAGTTAGTATAATATTTTCTATTGGGAAATAGAAGGTGTCTAATAAGAGATATCACAAGTTGTATTCACTTATTCATAATAGTGGATTTCTATAGACCCATGGGATTGGCTATGTCAAGGATGTAGGTTCTCACACAGAGTCCAAAACTTTTAAATCTTATGTTCTTTACTTGATTTCATACTTTTTCATGCACGAGTATTTACTAAAATTTGATAAGGGAATAAATCTTAACAGTTTATTGGGGTTAAGTTTCTAAAAGTTTTGAAACTTATAAAAATTGAAAAAGAGATTCAAACCCCCCTTCTAAGTTGTTATTTAATCTTTTGGGACTTAAATATGAATTAATAATTAATTTAGTATTTATTTATAATTTTATACATTGAAATATTTTAAAATGTGATCAATTTATTAAAATACTGAAAAATTTAATCACAATTTATTTGAAAAATACCACTTTTAACCTTGAATTATTTTAATTATATCATATTAATTAATTATTTTATAATAATTAAAATAACTATTCAAAAAAAATAAAAATAAAATATAAGTATCATTATTTATTAGTATATTTCTATTTAATAAGGCTTTATTTTCATATGTCACCACTTTTTGTGTGTGGTGTTTCATGTAATATAAGTTATGGAACATAATATTATTAAAAGGAGATATAGAAATTGAAATATTGGGATGTTATATTCCCCACCTTAAATAAACTTTTTCCTCACAAATTTAATTTTCTCTTACTAAAAAGAGTGTAGAATAATAAAATATGATATGAGTTTTATCATGATAATTAATTTCTAAGACACTACTATGAATCCAATATTTCTTAATTAAATATTTTTAAAACCATGTTTCTGTCATTATAATACTCATATTTTAATTGTGTTTCCAAAATAATACCATTTGTTTTTGAGAGATATTTTCCACATAAGGTTTAATAAATTTATCTTCCTATTTCTTGAATTGAGTAAATATCTTACCATCAAGATAGATAATATGATATTATATACTTTATTTCTTTATATTTCAATTTTTTTTTCTTTGGTTGTGTTTCAAGTAGTTTTCTACATCTTCTTCATCTCATATTCTAAATGATAAATAAAAATGATTATTTTTTCACTCCTGAGGCACTAAAATTAACTTTTTACAGATCATAAGATCCATACAAGGGATGAAAATTTATTCCACCCATCTTTAGTCATTTACTAAAACCCAAATGGTTAACAAAAGTTAAGATAATACTTAATATGAATAAACCTTCATGTGAAGAATTAATACATTATTCTCCAATGCATCAAGAATAACTCCCAATGTGATATTTAAATCATTCTATAAATAACTAAAATAAAAACACTTTAAATCATGATTAACCAAATTAGAAACCCAAAATCAGAAATATTTGATCATATATTATTCCAGAATCAACTTAACTTTTACCAAAAATCTATTAAACCTAAATAATCATTAAAAATATTGCAAAAAATTATCAAAATATATGCTTCTATAAATATATAAATCCAACTTAAAATAATATAAATCACATTAACATCAAATTACTCTATAATCCTTATGGTTATCCATATGATCAACTAATTTTACCAATATCAATTGAAACATTTTCCCCATTAACCATTATCACTCTAATATAAAAACCATAACAATATATTTAAATCCTTATTCATGGTAACAAAGAGTATGTGAATTAACCAAATTATATTCCTTGGGAGTGTCAAACTAGGTGTTCAGTTTTCCCCCTTATTGTTATTTAAGTGAAGATCAAGTTAATACCCAACTAACATTTTTTAGGTTATTATTCTAAGGTGAATCTATACCAGAGCATACATCCAATTGTTTTTATCTAGATAGTGACATTATTTCTAAGAAACCACATACATTTTTACTTTAAGAAATTTTTGGTTGTTTTACTATACTAGACTTATCCATAGGGTTTTCACTAATTTTTTCTCATCTAAATCCCTATATAATATAAAATAACATATTAATTAATATTATTAAATCAAAAAACAACCCAAATGGTTATATATACAATATTCATCTTCCAAAATATCATTAATCACCTTAAACCCCAATCATATGAACCTCAAAAGGGAATCTATTCCTTAAAACTTATGATTGACCTTAAAATAATTAACCCATGATGTCATCCACAACTCTTTAATTATCCTCAACAGATATCATACGAATCTATAAAGTTATCTAAACTCTACTTTTATACCAACTTTAATAACCCAAACCTCTATACTTGTATTCGATGCTAAAAACATACTCATTATATAATGGATTTAATACCAACTAAAGATACCCAATTTTAACCATCCATAATTACAACATAAAAGAAATGATTGAGTCCCTTACATACCTGAGAAATTTTAAGGTTTATATTTTTAGTGAATTAGGAAAAATATTAATTTATATAACTCATAATTTTATCACCTAATGGATATTTTTTCCCACTACACCCATATTTTTTTATTCCATAATAATTTATCAACATATCCCACAATATTCTCCACACATGATACCATATAGATATATCATAGTTATGAAACTTCTTTATAACCAAGGGAAATGGAATCATAAGGAATGGAAATCTTGAATTCTCATTAAGGGATAATGTATAATGAAATTTATCATGAATACATAAGGAATAAACAATATGGTGGGGTTAATAATAAATAACTTTAGAAAGAAATATATCCATGTTTAGAAATGTAAATAATCACATGGTAAACAATAAATAATTTCATAATGATGGTATGAATAATTCTACACATATTAATTAATGATCCAAGACATCATGATCTTACCTTTGAGTACTCATTCTAAGATATCATGATATTATGTCAAAGGACTCTCATAATTAATATATAGGCTAGCATACACCAATAAGTACACATTATTGATTGTCTCATGAGACCGATCAATTCATTGAGGGGATATATAATTCTAGGATTAACCCATAAATAAATAATTTCAATTCATTCCTCATGTATTTAATGACCAATACAATTCATCATCAATATACCTTAACAATTAATAAATATTCATATTGAATCAAGTATACCAATGTTAATATTTCCCCTATTAATGGAATAACATTCTTAGTAAAATTCCTTCAATTAACACTATATATAATAATGTGTATATCTTTAGTAAACATTTACATGATTCAAAATATTTACATGATAAAAAAATGAAGGAGAAAAATAATTTCAACAAATGATGGAGAGTAATATAGAACTTAATATTAAGGAAGTGAATGATTTGAGGATAAATTATCATGCTCAAAATATGGCATAAACCATAAATCAATAAGGGATTAAAGTATACAATAAATTTATAAAAAATAATAGTTTAGTACTAAATTAATGTATTTTGAAAAATATATAGGAAAATATAAGTGAAAATCTAAAATAAAATTTCCTAAAACTTTTTTAACTTTATTGAAATAAAGAATTTATAAATACCTTACAAAACACATTTCATAAGGTTTCAAGGAGAATTTTAAAAAATTATTTGGAAAATAATTTATAATAATTAAATCTTGAGAATAAACCACACTTAATTAAGAAAATGTTAAGTGTAAGATAAAAATATACATAAGGAAATTGGAATCCCTTTCGAAACTTTTAATAAAATAATATCCTTTTATTTTAATATAAAAAATGAAAAATTAAGAGAATAATGGGAATAAATATCACTTTATAAAAACATTAAAAATTGGAAATAAAGATAAATAATAAGTAATATTCATGATGACTAGAAAATTAATTCATGCAGAAAATGTTGAAAAGAGATTCTTTTCAGACTTCTATAAAGAAAGTAAAAAATGACTTATATGAAAAAAATTAGGAAGGTTGATTTTAGACTTTTGAAAATAAATTTAATTTTTATATAAATTTAATTTCAAAAATATTTTATGTATAGAAAATAATATTCTTGAAACAAAATAAATGAAATAGACATAAAAGAGGAATACTTTAGACTAAAAATAGAGAAATAAGGTCAGCTTTTCTTATAAGCATTCTTTATATGGTTTTGAGTACTTAATTGAGGTAAAATGGAAGGAATACTTATAAAACCTAGTGATAACAAGAGGAGAATAAAATATATTGGGTTTAAGAGAATAATATCATGATAATTTCCCTTAATGGAATTTGAAATTTAAACAATCTTGATTAAAGTAACATTATAAAATAAGCCCTTATATATATATTATAACACTTTATTTAGAATATTATAAAAGAGAAAAATTTAAATGGAACATTAATTACCATGATTAAATAATTGACCATGATATAATATTTCAAAGTGGAACTATATACATTATATATTGTAGATAGATTCATAATTCAAATCATGTGTGATGAAGGAAGTTTGAGATTAGGAACCCTTACCTTGGATTCCTTCTTGGCCAGGCACATTCCAACCTCTTGTATAATAAATTAAAAATTTATTATTCATATATATCAGATCCATATTTATATATAACTTGTAGAATATAATATGTGGAATTTATTTTGATACATTTTTATACATCTAACTTCAAATTTTGTGAATTTTAAATGTTTAAATGTACTAATATTGGAGAATTTATTATTATTGGCTAAATTATTATTGAAATATACATTAATTGAATATTTTGATAAAAATAATTATTCTTGGTTATTAAATGATTAATTTTATTATTATTTATTTTTAATAAAAAATAATTTCTTTTTTTATGTGTTTCGATTGAAGAATTATTTTAGAATTCATTTTGTGGATTTTTTCTCTCAGTAACTAATTCTTGGAAATTTCATATTTTTATTTAAAACATTTTTTTTCAGTTTTATTTTTTAATTATTTCATGAATTTTAGAATTTAATGGCTTAATTCAATTCTTAAAGATGTTTTTTTAGTTTGGATTGATTAAATTATAATAAATTTTAATTCTATTTGAAATTTATAATCCAATATTGACAACCTACCAAAATAAGGGAATAATTAGTCAGACTACGATTCAAAGGTAGTGGTTGTGAGATAAAAGGGTTCAAGTGACCATGATTATACAACCTACCAAGAGTGTAGACTAACTTAACATTAATAAAAATAAATCTATCATTGAAAAAACTACCATAGAGTCACCGAATGAAGGATAAATGACCATGCAAAACCCAATTAACTGTTCAAACCTACCTCCAATCGACTATACTTGTGAAAATTGAAGTAAGATTAAATAAACTAGGATTATCAAACCCAAAATGTCACAAATCAACCTAGATTCCACTATATCATTTCCCAAGGATGGTGTGCAACATGGACTCAGGCACACTTCCCCATATGAAAATGGTTTACAATTAGTAGTGAGATATTGCATGATAATTGTAGGGAGAATATTCCCTATTCATTAGAGTGGTTAATTAAATACAAATAAGGGAAACATTATATGACATCACAAAATAGACAAATAAATGGAAGCTACAAAATTACCAAATCTCAACCCATGAAATATCAAAATATTTCTCTATATAAAACAAGTAGAATAATACATAATAATCTAGTCATGTACATAAAGAACAAAATTAAAGAAAAGTAACAAGACCAAAAGGTTTTATTATCCGAAAGTACTGTGGTTGCGCTCAAATCCTAGATCTTAGACTCCAATATAGCCATAAAATCACCAATAATCACATCAGTCCTCACCCTGAGACTATTACCTGCAACTAAGGAGCATATTCTTGGAAAACTAAGTGATATGGTGGTCCAATAAGGGTGTGAGTATAACTCAATAGGCAACTACCAATAGTTTTTAATGAAAATATAGTATATAAGAATAAGTAAAAAAGTGTGTAATAAATAAATAAATAATAATAATCTATAGAAATAATTTGAACCAAGTTAAGCCTCAGGTCTCAAGAGGATAACCAAGGCCGACCCTACCTACTTTGACCATTTCCAATAGCTCTGAACATAGTGAAAAAATCATGTCTCAATTTCATTCCAAGGTAATCCATTGAGGAAACCATAATCAAGTGTCATAAGAGGAATTCATGTGGCTCATATGGGAATTACCTCCTAGAAATTCACAAGAATAATCTTTTATCTGGTATAGACTCAATGGATATCCATTGACATTCAGAAGCATGACTCGACAAGAATCGATGGACCACATCTGAGGCATTCCATACCAATAATAATTGAGATGAGCCTAAGGATATCATTTCATGACACTAAACAATGGATTCCCTAAGAAATCCATGAAATTAATACATGGAACATGATAGATGATAACATTACCCAAATACAAGGGGGAGATACCCCTAGGCATTCACAATAATGAATCTAAGTAGAATCCATTGGTTTACTCAAGGAATTCCATAGCATTGTACTTCATTGAATCTTGGGGATTCTTCACTTTGTACATTCACATGAGCCCCCTTGTGGAATACAAGGCTCATCAATGGAATTTCATGCTAATAAATATCATAAGGAATCCAAGGAATCTATCCACAATATTCCACACCCATCCTTTTTCATAAGGAATCCAAGGAACTTACCAAGGAATTATAATACTCTCCATCAATTCCAATATTATAAAAGAATTCATTATTAAAAAACCGAAACATAAAAAGATTTAACATTTCAATCTAGAGCCACCACTTTAACGTACTTCATAAATTAAAAATTTTAACAATTAAATATAAAAACACCATATAAAGAAAATTTAAAATTTCATTTATAATTTCTATGGCCATATTCACAATTGGTTTCTAAGGGTTATCCTAGGAAACTGCCATTCTGAATTTAGTCATCACATTATAGAGGGAAGCCTTAAAACACCCAAATTAATTCAACTGAAACCAAATAACTAGCCTAACCCACCACTTTAATTGTTTTAAAATATTTCTACCCATTACAACACGATTTTTATGTCTCAAGGGGTTTTCAAGATATCTAAAGGGTAACTAAATAATTAATTTAATTTTTAATTTAAGAAACCAGTAATAATCTGTGACAAAATAATCTGAAATTCAATATTAAGTTAATAATTTAAGGGGAAATAATTTTTTCCACCTAAATTAACCTTATAGAAAACTAATCATCTAATATTAGCCTTTCGTTTGAGCTAAAATAGGAGAAATAAAAGAACTGAAAAAACCCTAAAAATAGGGTGTAACCCACAAAAACATTATGATGAATCTTGAAAGTGAAAGAAATGATTAAAGGAAGGAATAAGAATATTAGAATCACTTGAATCATTCAAAAGAATCTAACAAAAATCCAAAAAACTAAGAAATGGATGACATCCACGATGGATGAAGAGAGGAGTGGGGATCTATGTTCCTAAAAATCAGGACACAACTATCCAAATTCAGGTTATTAAGAAATGGGTTCAAAGGGTTGAAATAAACCATTTTACCCCTTAAAAAAATGTGATCCAGAACCCACTGACTGTCTGGTTCTAAGCTCACTACTACTTGGTAATCCTAGGATGATTCACCACCATAGTTGAAGGCTACTAGCTAGCTATTGGCCTCTGGTCGGCTATCCAATGGCATTTTAACCCCTTGTTGGCATTCCTTGATCACCTCCAATGGTTATTTTACACCTACGAAACCTATATAACCCCCAGATAACTTCATTACATATCCTAAATGGGTGTTTTTAGGTCTTACAACCCTCATAATTTGAATTCGAACATTGATAGAAAATACTACGCCTCCACTAAATGAAATATCAAAATTTCCTAAAAAACATAACACCCATATGAACATATGATTTTATAATATCCCCACCATAATATATATATACCCCTTGTAACACCCTGACCCATGAATCTTGGATCCAATGCATTTTTTTAATACATTGACATGATTAGAAGGAGTCAAATCCAGAAGGACCGATCATTTTATAAGTCTTGGAAAATATATTACATACATGAATGTTTCATTACAATTTGAAAAAGAATATGAAACATAGTTAATTCTCTAAGAACAAAATTATTCTCTTAGATTAACCCTGCATATAAATCATAAAACACTTCTTGGAATCCTGGGAAAATGAAATATAAGAAAGGGGCGAGCTCATATGCTTAATAAGGGTAAATAATACAACAAAATATTTCATAAATAAGTGTAAAGTTTTAAGGAAAGTTATAAAATTGAAGCAAAATACTTTTAAACAAATATTGAGCATAATATAGAAAGGAATAAATAAAATAATTCCACATAAAAATTCACATGGAAATTCTAATAGTCAAATAATCACATGTAATATTGATAACTAATCTCATAATGAGGGAATGCATAATCCCACACATTATTACCATACCATCAAGGCCTCGTTCCAAGAACATATATAAATGGGTAAATACCAAAACTAGTTTTTTCTCATGAGAATTATTAATGCATCAAGAAGATTTCATTAATTGGTCCCCAACCCATAGGGATTTCATTAAGCAGTCCCCAATCTATCACTTACTAATTCAAATGTATTTCTCTTATGAAACGGGTAAAACATATCAAATATAAAAATTCTTATTAAAACAAGCATAAAAAAATTAAATACTTTAACCATAAACCATGAATGGTATCAAAATAGAACATACATAGTTAAACATATCTTAAACCATTAAATAAAACATGGTAGATTGTATCATAAGAAAATAACATCAATTAAACATAAAATCCAACAAAGGATGTTGACATAGATGAAAATAATCTAATAAAATCATTAAAACACTTCGAGAGAAATATCAATTTTTTACTTTGAAAACATTAAAAAGTTTTTTAATTTATTAAAGAAGACATTTAAAAAATATTTTTGAATAAAAGTGTCCCATACCACATTGAAACCTTTGAAATTAATTAACATTTCAAAACATTAATGTACATATGAATAAATCCTTAAAACCATTTTTAAAATATGGACATTAATGATAATGATTTAGAATAATAAATCATTAAAGCATATAAAAGGATGTTTTAGTTAAAGAGTTACTTACATAAAAACAAAATAATTTTTGAAATTTTTTTGAATGAATTAAAAAATTGACATAATATTTAATTTATAATCCTTTTATATCCATATAAATAGTTATGTAAAATAATATCAAGAATATGGAAATGGAGAAATGATTAATTCTTTAAAAATTCAAAGCATCCCATACAACTTTGAACATTTAAATCATAAGACCGATATCTTAAAATGAATATTTAAATACCTTGAAGATAAATTTATTCACAATATGAATTTTAATAGGGGTAGTATATACACGACACATAAGAAATAGGTGGTAAACATGGCTTATATCTCAAGAAAATTAAAAGTGAGATGGAAATCCCTTACAATTATCATATCATTTGATTGAGGATAAATAAATTACATAATTACTTGTGAAAAATATAAATCCACCCAATATATGTGGATATTTAGTATAAAACAACCAATGGTCATTCATACATATTCTTTGAATAATATAACCAATGACATAGATGTTTAACTCAATGAATGAAAATTGAGTTAACATTTCCCTTACTTTAGGTCCGATACTCTCCATACATGTACAGAAATCCTAATATTGGTTTTAAAAATATTAATAACTTCTAACAGAAGTATAATAATATTTATGATATGATATATGATTTATTTATGACTTTATATTACCTATTTATTAATAACATCCAAGTTAAAGAAACATTTCTGGTAAAAACCACTTTGTTTATCCTATGTGTTTTGACTTTTTTTCTTGATCTTATTGAGTTGATCATGATTTAAATAATTCAATAATGTAAAAAATTGTTTATATATCACATATATTTAGTATATAAATATATATAATATATGGATAAATGAAATGGAACACACCGTTCATGGAGAGGGTAGGTCGTACATATGCATGGGCACATTCTCTATTTTCTTATCATATTGAATTGAAGAAAGTAAATGATATATATATTTATATATATATTATGGTGGCATTATTATTTTATATATTTCAAATTTATTAAGTATATAAATTTTTATAATCATTTTAATTGGTTTTAATGGTGGGTGTGTCTCATCGCGTGATGGAGACGGTAAGCCGTACGTACGTACGAGCAACAATAACATTACTTTGATTGTTAAATGGTATGAAATTGGATTGTATAATAATCCTAAATAATAATTATAATTCCATATTAATTATTTATACCCATTATATTCATCATTTTACCCATCTAAATAAAGTATAAACGAAAAAAAGTTTACAACACGATGTGGAGACGGTAAGCCGTACGTATTCACACATGGTGATATTGTTTTTTGTAGGATGGGTAAAAGGAGGAATATGGTTATACCATAATCACAATAACATATAATAATGTATATTATACTGAATTTGTTACTTTATTATGGTAACAACATAGTAAGAGTAAGTAGAAGAAGAAAATAAATTTAATTGAATTGGTAAAACAATTATCTCTACTTCGAGCATATCCTTTTGATTTGCACAAAAGGACTCCTTAGGTTGGCTTTCTACCCAAAATATGGAATATAGGTTTAAGTGAGGGAAATTTTGAGGAGATTTGGAAATTATTTTTTCAATAAAAATGTCTTTAGATTTGTAAATAAAATATAAGAAGAGGTACCCATTTATAAGAGGGGGAGGGGCACTTTTGGAAATTCCAAAAATATTAATTTAATATAAATTGATTTTATATTTAAAATAGCTATAAAGTGAGTTATTTAGATGATAATATGAGTATGGGTATAAATTATCTTGACTAATTACTTTTAGAATTATTAAGTTCACAAAATTTACCTTATTGTTTGTGTTTAATACTAAGTTAAACAGTTCAACTCTTACCATGTGTGCATACATTTTTTATACTATAGGGTAAATATAGTTACTATAAAATGAAAAAAGAATATTTTTGGATAATTTATGAAATATTTAACATTATCCAATTTATTTTTCCAAAAACATATATTTTCATGAATTTTATATCATTTAATAAAATAGTTTTTATTTTAAAATCTCATTTATGTCAATTTTGACACTATTTAATACATGATTTTTTAAAGTCATAAAAACTTGATTCATTTTATAAAACTACATTAAATCATCCCTAACAAGTAAATTTCATCCAAAAAATTCATTTATGGTATCAAATATTTCAAATTATATTTATTTTAATATTATTAATATCATTTAATCGATTCTTCCTTTAATAAATCAATTACTACATCATCATTGTGTCCCAATTTCATTTAATTATTTATTTCCTAAAATTATAAATAAATTACCATTGTGTATATAAATATTTTTTATTTCTAAATATTATTTATAGTCAACCATATCACTTATATAACCTCATATTCAAAAAATATATTTATTAAAATTTGAATATGACATTTTTAACTCTTCATTAAATGAAATATAATAAACATCCTAATCTTATAAAAGGGGATTAAAAAGGACTGTATTTTATAAATATGGTTTATTGTGGTCTAAAAAAACTTATCCAATGAATTTATGAGAAGTTTTTGGGTAATTTTTATTATTATAATATAATTTTTGTCTTTAATTACCCTATTTATCTTTAACCGTGGTAAATAAAATTCAAAAGTTACTATTCACAAAAAAAATATGTTCATCCAATTTGATGAAAATTTTCATTCTAATTACAACCATATTTTTCCATTTTTTTAGATTCAATTCACAGAAGTGGTAAAATTACGTTTAATGCTAATCTTGTAGATGTTGCTAGAAGGCGAGTAAAAGAGACGTTCAAAAGTTCAATAAATTTGTATATCTAATTCTATTATAAAAATGATTCCAATGACCTAAATTGGGTTAATATTTGTATCATTTATCTATTGTGAATTTAAAATAAATTTAAATTAAAATAATTATTTAAATGAAAAAGTTGGTTTTTAACAACAATGGAGTATTTTTCACTATTCATCAAAAATTGAAACTTTTCAGAAAAATACCAAAAATTCACAATAATATAATTTTGATATTAAGAATTCAAAAATAAAGTCATTTTTGAAAAATAAAATTTATAAATTTAATAATGTAGTTAATAACATTCATAACTGCTTTTTAAATGGCTAGTTTGACAGGTCATGGTGCACTCGAACTCAGTATTGTGTGTAGTGAAAGCTATTGAATTACTTAAAAAGAATAATACTATGGAATCTTAGGGTGTTACATTTTTCCATCCATCAATAAATTGAATCCTCACAATTTGAACTCAAGATAAAAACTATGGGTTGGATTTTTCAAAATATCTTTATTGAAATCCCACATTGGAAAAAGGATTAATGAGACCTCCATTTTAAAATAAATAAAGGGAAGTATGAAGGTCACTAGAGATAACACATAACAGGGTTACGTATAAAAAAACATGGACATGGAAGATAAATCTATCCATCAAATTCTGATGGAGATTAATAGAGGACATGGTGTGGAAAACTTTTAGAATCACAAAGATTGAAGTTGGTGATGATCTAAGGGACTATTTGATAATACAAAAAGAAATTACTAGGAAAACATTTTTGGTTTTACAATATTTTACCCAGATTTGAAGAATTCATTTACTTCATAGATTAATAACATTATATAAAATACATACATAATTAATGATTAGAGTTTCCTCTTTTAATCAATTTCCACCACAAACTCATCTTTTTCTCAAAACATTGAGTGTTTAAGATGAATTTTTCAAACTTGAAGCATTAGATTCAATTTTTTGAGAATCACATAGTCAAAAAAATAACTATCTTTTTATCTAATTTTGAAATATTAAACAAAACCATAATGGTTAGGATAATATTAGATAATTCCCCCAAAAGAATAATCCTTTATAAGAATAAATAATACTTTTAATCTCTGAAATTCAACAGTAATGACCAAAGTTCAACATAGACCATTTAAAAAATAATTATCCTTAAAATTCCTCAAAATAATCCAAACTAATATTGATACCAAAAATTTAGAAGGATTCAACCACATAGTCTTCCCTGATAAATTTTAATATTTATCTCCAAATAACATAAATCACTCTTAATGTCTCATACCAAAAAGTAATTAACCAAATAACATATTCTCCAAGATAGGTTAACCATTTCCATAAAAAACCCAAATCACCATAAGTCCAGAATAAAATCATAGATTATTCCAAAATAAAATTAAACCATTACTCCTTAATTAAAATCCCATAGTATTATATTTACCTTGATCATATAAAGTATCCAAAATAGTGAATGTATTCCAAAATAAAATTTGTCACTTAATTAACAAATCAATTTCCAATTACAAGGATATCTATTTGATAAAATGTAAGATCCTAGAATCAACTTATTCTTATTCCATAAAATACTTTAACAAAAAATAAATTTCATACTAACTAGGGACTTCACGTAGTCCAGTGGTAAGAAATAAATCCTTATATCCCTGTAGTTGTGGGTTTGATTCTACAACCTTGTCGGACGTGATAGGTTTTTCACCCTTCCTGTGGGTTGTCCTTTTTCTAAAACTCTACAATTATTATAACATTCCCAAAATGAGATAAAATCTTCAAAAAATAACCATAAAATATTTTAATCTTAAATTTTATCTCATGCCTTTCATTTTTCATCCCAAAATGTAATATCTTATAATTACCTCAAAATCAAGGATCATATAAACTCTATAGGTTATTTATAATTTTATAAGTATGTCCACACAAGAAAAGACAATTCTTCCTCAAATAAAATTTTCACAAAACAAACTTCATGGTTACACATACTAAAAAATGTATTCCAAATTAATCCCTTCATCAAAATAGCATTAATATTTTTAAAAATTTTATCATCCATTTATTTCCACATAGGTTATTTATTTTCCTAGAGGTTATCCTATAAAATAGGGAATTGACTCAGGTTATTCCCAAGTCCCTTTCCTTGATTGAAAATAACTAAAAATAGATTCTTAGGATCAATTTTATTTTCTTTCGTTGTACTCTTCATTTTTCCTTGAAAATTATTTGATTTTTGTCTTTCTTTCACACACTTAACACATTTATTTGTACCATTGATACACTCTCCTGGGTGTATCCTTCCACATTTCTTTCATGATAGAAATTGAGATTTCTTTTCTCCATGTTCTCCACCATTGGAGCTCTAAGAATGCTCTGCCTTTCTATTCTTTGGTGAATTTAGGAGTTGGTTAAGGTATATATTGTTAATCATATTTTTGGAAAACTGATTATGCATGAACATGATATATTTCATGCACATAAACTTTCCCTTTAGTTTATTATTACCATTATCATATCCACCTCTTACATCACGTTCAACGTTCGTATGATTTCTTTGGGATCCTACCATTGACTAAAACCAGAAAGCATAGTGTGAGTAATAATAGTTGTAAAATCATTTAAAGAATATCATGAAAGGTTATTTTCAATCTACAACACCTTAGTTTTAACCAAGGTTATTCATTCTCATCTTATATTAAAATACTTCATATCATCTTGTAAAGAACATGTGAATTATCTTAAGCATATCCCCCCTGAGTGTCAAACTAGGTGCATAGTAAGACCTATTTTCATGTAGCAGGTTACCCAAATTTAGGCTTGGAACACCATGTTGGAGTTTTTACTCATTGGTACATGTATACCAGAACCACATCCAATTTTAGTATTCATACAGAGATATATTTTCTAGTAATATCCAGATAATCTCTATATTACCCAAAATTTTAGTATCTTTCTCTATACTTATCAAAAAAGTCTGTCTTAGGGTTATGTTCCCTAATCTATGTTTTCTATATCTAGTTTAAAAGGTTGTTACTAAACTTCCTTTAATACTAACTGTAACACCCCAATCCCAGAATCCTGGAGCCGATACATTGTTTTAAAACATTGGTATGATTACAAGTAATTAAATCCCAAAGTACTGATCAGTTTAGGAGTCTTGGAAAATTTATTACAAACATAAACCTTTCGTTAAAATTAAAAACATAATATAAAACATAGTTAATTCTTCAAGAAAGCTATTATTCTCCAATCTTAAGCTTGCATATCAATCATAAAACACTTCTTGTAATCTTGGAAATATGAAACATAATAAAGGGGTGAGGTAATATAGTTAGTAAGGGTACACAATAAAACAAAAGGATTCATAAATAAGAATTAACTTTTAAGGAAATGTATATAATTGAAGCAAAATCCTTTTAAATAAATATTAAGTATAATATGGAAAGAATAAATCGAATAATATCATGTAAACATTGACATGGATATTATACTAGTTGAATAATCACATGTAATATTAATAACTAATCTCATAATGAGAGAATTCATAATGTTGGACATCATAACCATACTATCAAGGCCTTATGTAAAGACCATACATAAATGTGTAAAATCCCCAACTAGTTTGTCTCATGAGAATCACTGATGTATCGATGGGATTTCATTAACCGGTCCCCAACCCATAAGGCATTAATTAAGTGGTGCCAACCCATCACTTACTAAGTCAAATGAATTCCTCTTACAAAAGGGTTAAAACATATCCAACAAAAATAATCATATTAAAAATAGCATTCAAAATGTTAATAATTTAACCATAAACTATGAATGGAATCAAAATAGCATATCCACAATAAAAAATATCATAATACATTCAATACAATGTGGTAGACTATATTGTAAGAAAACAATATCAATCAGACATAAAATCCAACAAAGGATGTTGACATAGATGTAAATAATCTAATAAAATCCTCAAAACTCATTCAGAGAAATATCCATTTTTACTTTGAAAACCTTAAAAAGTCATGAAATTTATAAAAATAATAAATTTAAAAAAATATTTTTGAATCAAAGGGTCTCATACCACTTTCTAAATTTTTAAAGGAATTAAAATTTTAAAACATTCATGTTTATATAAATAAATCCATAAAAGCATTTTGAAAACAAGGAAATTAATGAGAATGATTTAGAAGAATAAATCTTTAAATCATATTAAATGATTTTTTAGTTAAAGAGTACCTTACATAAAACCTTTATAGTTTTTGAATTTTTTTTAATGAACTTAAAAAAAGACATAAAATGTCCTTTATAATCCTTTTATATCCATATAAATAGTTATGTAAAATAATATCAAGATTATTGAAATGGAGAAAGGATTTCATGAATAGCTCTAAGGGATGATTTTTTTATTATTTTTGACAATACACATTTCATAGGGTGAGGTGGAACCCTTACAAGGCCCGAAGGCTTAGATACGATTACATGACTTGTAGGTGTTAGAGGAAATCACACAGACAAGAAATCTTGGAACACCTCCTCCCCATTACATTTCATGACATCAAAACTCCACCTTTATAAGGCTAGTTGGCTAGCTATCTGGTGAAGAACTACACAGGCTTGGTACTGATGGAAATTACGTACCCTCTCATTCTTCTAAATCTAGTAGCTCTTCTCTGGTGATTGTTCATGCTCTGAATCCTCATCTAGACTCTTGTACCTTGTAGTATGGTAGGTAAATCTGTATATTCAAGTGGGATGAAGGCCATTGAGTGACCCGAAGGCCTTGAGAAACTACTGTCCCAAAGGCCTTGGGTGGCCCGAAAGCCTCGTCAAATCCAAGGACCAAACCGATGGGCTAAAGGCTCAGATGGTTGAATAGTTCCAGCTACTACAGTACTAAATAATACCTATTACAGTACCTAATACAGTACTGCTACTATAACCTTGAATTATGTCTCCAACCAGATTTGATAGGGGCAGTACATACACCACACACAACAAAATTGGTGGTGAAGATGACTTATATCTCATGAAAATTAAAAGTGAGATAGAAATCCCTTACAAAGATCATATCATTAGAGTGAGGATAAATCAATGACATAATTATGTGTGAAAAATATAAATCCACCCAATATAAGTGAATATTCAATATAAAACAATATTATTTCATTCACACTTATTCTTGGAAGAATATAACTAATGATATAAATGTTTAACTCAATGAATGGAAATTGAGTTAATATTTCTCTTACCTTTGGTCGGATAATCTCCGTATGCATTTGAAACTTCTGTATAATGGTTTTAAACATATTATTAACTTCTAAAAGAATAATACTAATATTTATTATATCATATATGATTCATTTATGACTTTATATTACCTTTTTATTAATAACATCCAAGTTAAAGAAGCGTTTTGGGAAATAACTGTTTTATTTATCATACGTGCTCTAACTTGTTATTCATGATCTTATTACATAGATAATGATTTACTTACTTTAAGAATGTAAAACATGATTTATATATCATATATATTCAGTATATAAATTTATATAATAGATAAATAAATTAAATGGAATACACCATCTAGGGAGACGGTAGGCTGTACGTATGTATGAACCCAGTTTTTGTTTTCTTATTGTATTGAATAAAAGAAAGTAAATGACACACAAATATATATATTATTCCAGTAGAATTATTATTTCATATATTTCATATTTATGTAGTATATACATTTTTAAAATGATTCTTAAATGGTTGAAATAGTGGGTGAATCTCATCGCGTTGTGGAGACGGTAATCCATACATACGCACAAGAAATAATATCATTATTTTAATGCTTAAATGGTAAATAATTGGATGGTATATCAATTATGAAAAATCATTGTAATTTCATATTAATTATTTATACCCATTATATTAATCATCATACCTATTGAATTAAATTACAGATGAAAAATTGTTTACATCACGACATGGAGATGGTAAGCCGTACATACACATACATGGTGATATTGTTTTTCGTAGGATTGGTAAAAGGAGGAATATGGTTTTCCTATAATAATAATAAAATATCATCATGTAAATGATACTGGATTTATTACTTTATTATGGAAACAACATAGGAAGAGGAAATAGAAGAAGAAAATAAATTTAATTGAATTAGTAAAACAATTACCTCTTCTTAAAGCGTCTCCTGTTGATTTTCATAAAATGACTCCTTAGGTTGGATTTTCCCCAAATTATGGACTCTAGGATGAATTGAGGGAAGTTGGGAGGAGATGTGGGTAGGGGTTGGCTGAGCAAAAGGACTTTAGAGGTATGAATACAAGAGAAGGAGATGTGCCCTTTTAAAAGAGAGGAGAGGGGATGTTTTGGAAACTCCAAAAATATTAATTTAATATAAGTTTATTTTATATTTAAAATAGTTCCAAAGTAAGTTATTTTGAGGCTAAGATGATGATGTGTAAAAATACTCTCAACTAATGATTTTTAGACACGTTTAGTTTTTATAATACAAGGTAAACATAGTTACTATAAATGCCAAACAAACCCCAATTATAACATTTATGACATCTTTAACATTATCCATGTTAGTTGGACAAATATTATGTTTTTATGACTTTTATATCATTTAACACAATAATATTTATTTTAAAATCTCATTTATGTCAATTTTGACACTATTTAATACATGATTTTTTTAAAGTCATAACAGCTTGATTACTATGAAAAAACTAATTTAACTAATCCCTAACATGTAAATGTCATCCAAAAAAATCATGGATGACATAAAATATTTCAAATTATATTTATTTTAATATAATTAATATCATTTAATTGGTTCTTTTTTAATAAATCAATTACTTCATCAACATTATGTAACCATTTAATTTAATTATTTATTTCTTAAAATTATAAATAAATTATCATTATGTAGATAAACATTTTTTCTTTCTAAATTCTATTTATAGTTGACCATATCACTTATATAACCTCATATTCAGAATGTTATAGTTATTAAAATGTGAATATGACATTTTTAAATATTTTTTAAATATAATATAATAAATTTCATAATCTTCCACAAGTGGATTAAAAAGGATCATATTTTTGAACTATGGTTGATTTGGGTCGATACACACTTATCCAATGAAATTAGGACAAGTGTTAGGGTAATTTTATATTACTATAATTTTATTTTTACCTTTAATTACCATATTTTCCTTTAACCGTGGTAAATAAAATTAAAAAGTTACTATTCAACTTATTTTGATCCTATTAGACCGCATTTTTCATACTAATTACAACCATATATGTCTGTTTTTCAAAATTCAATTCGCAGAAGCGGTAAAATTACATTTAATGCTAATCTCGTAGATGTGGTTAGAAGGTGAGTAAAAGAGATGTTCAAAAGTTCAATAAATTTTTATATATACTTCTATTATAAAAATTATTCCAATGAACTAAATTGGGTAAATAAATATATTATTTATCTATTTTTACATTAAAATCAATTTAATGTAAAATAATTATTTAAATGAAAAAGTTAGTTTTTAACAAAAAATGCTGTATTTTTCACTATTCCCAATAATTTTAATTTTTCATTAAAATACCCATAGTTCACCATAAGATAATTTTGATATTATGAATTCAAAAATTAATTCTATTTTAAAAAATAAAATTTATAAATTTCATAATATGGTTAATACAATTCATAACCTCTTTTTAAATGGCTTGTTTGAGAGGTCATGGTGCGCTGGAACTCAGTGTTGCCTGCAATGAATGCTATTTAATTAATTAAAAAGATGCATAACAGGAAGCTTGAGGTGTTACACCCCTATCTGTAGTTTCTTATCAATTCTAAGACTTTATTCATGAACACACTACACACATACGTGTCACTAGCTTTTGGCATAGTAAAACTTATTCCAATCGGTTTCACAATTTAAAACCCCATAGACACATGTACAATGAATTTGATCAAGAACTCAACTCAAATATGATACCTAGATATTAGTGGAATCCACAATCTCTGTATTCACCAAAAAATCACACCTTAAGGGTTGATTTCACTAGTCTATACTAGAATACTCTCACCTGAAACCGTATAAAAAACATAGTGTCACTATTGAGACTAACTACAAATCAAGGCCTTGCCTCAACACCAACATTAATAGGTCACTTAAAAAAACTATAGTCTCATAAAATAAGTCTCCCAAACATAATTCCTCCTTATATTTATATTTGTTTCAATAACCTGACCATCATCCCACAATTATCGGTCACCAACCTCAAACCAACTGACTCCACCCAATTGAAACAACCAACCCCCTAACCTAGGTGTTAAATTAGAACCAAACCCTCACCCACTAGGTTATTCGACATTTTATTCTGGATGTTCCCCAAAAACTTATTAAAATAAGCACCATGTTCTTAACCCATCCAAGGTTTACTCCCTACCATTGGAAATCCTTATAACCATTTTTCAAGAAAAAACATGGATGATACCCACTACTGACCAAACACTGGCAGTCTAGAGTCTCGATCATGTGACTTAATTGATTCATCAACCTAAACCATGATTTAGGTTCTATAAACACACACACACACACACACACACATATATATATATATATTTATATATATATATATATCCAAAATGTACATTTTATTATCTAGGAAAAACCACCCCTGGACACTCAGTCTAGGCTGGTGTACAATAGGTTCCAACATACAACTCCCAAATCTAGAACATGGAATAAGTTAAAAGAAAACACATCCCATTTCACCTAGTCCTAGACCAAAATAATGAGTTTCTACACCCCCATTCATAGGCTCCATAAAATATGGTTTCCAACCTTCCAT
This sequence comes from Viscum album, assembly GCA_963277665.1. Classification (NCBI taxonomy): domain Eukaryota; kingdom Viridiplantae; phylum Streptophyta; class Magnoliopsida; order Santalales; family Viscaceae; genus Viscum; species Viscum album. Next base: position 871,359,039 of record OY728157.1, read on the forward strand.
GTCAATTTACAAGTGAAAACAACAATTGGACCTCCACTGGATGACTATTCAAAATGATCAGCTACACATACTGATGCATCACCAAACCACATGATAATGAATCCCTTTTGCACAAGAGAAATACCATGACCATGAAAAACAGGAATATTAAATTTCAACAATACCTTTTGTAAAATCCCTTAGGTGAGTCTCCAACCAACTAAGCTCATTGTCATGCTCTACCGTGAGCATTGACACCCCATCAATTAGAGTCACCCTCATATCACCTCTAAAAGATCTCAAGATGGAATAAATGTTCAAAATTAATCTAAAAACACATATTCATGTATTAATGGAATATTACCAAGGATCCCAACAATTTATATCCACCATCCAAATGTTCAGTCTCAATGCACTGATGATACCTTAGAACAAGGGTCGAGCCTTCCGCCACCGATTTGAAACTTCCTTCAATAGGAGTGTCCTTATCATAAAAAAATAAAAACAAATCATGATATACATAGACCATGTCACATAAATTAATGAAAAATGGATATAAATGGATGTCCCACTGAAACCCAAACACTAGACATGATACAATATCCACTTCTCATCTTTGAATTACAAGAACATCATCCATTACGTCCATCGATACCTCATTTAGGAGAAGGGTCATACCCCCAAAAACCCATAGTGAACTCCCCACCAAAAAAATTAATTATACCATCCTTGAAATAAAAATTTATATAATTAACCAAAAACATACATGTGTCACTCCCTTAAATCTACACTTACCCTCAACACCAACTCAATTCCTCTGTTAGGAGTAACTAGGTCCAATAATGCCAACACACCTTGATCCTCCATGAAATCACCAAAATATCAAAGAAGACACCTTAATTTACATTAACCCCCCCCAGAAAATCATACCCAAAATCATCAAAAAGTTTCTCAATCACCTCACTCCAAGAGGAAATTTTCGATCAAAACAACTAGAGTTCCACGACTCTCCACCAAGTAGTCATGAACCCATGCTCATCATGATACTACTACTATCAAATCACCCATGATCCTCCATGACCTGAATGATCTTATATATACCCATACATAGACAACTTAACTAAATTAAAAAAGAAACTAGACGTCACACATATAAAACATGCACCATCTTAACCATGATGAAAACAAAAGGAACTCACTCCTGAGCTATCCAGTTACATAACCTTAATGACACCACACCCCTCTAATGGGAACTTTCCACATTGATTTTACTAAAACCTAGTGGTTTCACATTCCCCGATAATGATTTCCATCCTTGAATCATAATCCCTTAAGTCATACTATGCTAAGTCTAGATCAAATGTCGGGTAAAGATCATCCATCACTCGGCCACCATCACAACACAATGTGTCTAACCGTATACACCACATGTTGAAACAAAATGAGAAGCCATAGGTCATGGCATTACACTGATCCCAACCTTGAATCTATCATAAACACCACATGCACTAGCACTCAAGGTTCCACATACCCCAAAGACTAGGTAACTCATAAGCATTCTTCAAACCCTCAAAGTCATTCTCAAGGAATCCCATGCCTAAACTACAAGCTTTCAAGCACTTCCCATCCTTCGATTCCAACCCATAGAATGTCACCATACTTCACTAATTCTAGAACCTACCATATAGGACCATCATCGATCATTCCCTTGAAACCCCAAAAAATGATAACTAGATAGGCATCTGAATGATCCTACCTTCCAATACCTACCATAAAGATAAGGGTGATATAATAGAAAGATCTCTTCCACACAAAACAAATCATATAATGTGCTGAAAACAGATATTCAATATCACATCTTGTGCATAAATACTTGAGGATAAAGATTCCTTCCAAGATTCAAACATTCAACCACATATAAGAATCAGTTAACAAAATCATGGGTCACCCTCATAGATCTCAAATCATCAACTCACTAAGAACTGGGGTCATATCTAAGTGTCACTATGTCCTTAAACATATCCCATGAATTTGGAAAACATTAAACCAAAAATCTCAGGCAGCAACCCCAAACAAATCTCAAGATCACGCGATGCTTACTGGTCTAAAACTAACTACCATATCAAGGATATAACACATATTAAATATGAAAACCATAAAGTTACCATAACCCTAGATTTATCTTTATCCCAACATTCCCATAACTAGGGTCACCATACATCATACAAGGTCACAACATAGGTGCTCCCATGATCCCTATCAACTACTCAAGGCCAAAAACTACTATTCTGGATGGAAATTACATTTCATCATTCATTTAGGGATCTCATAACTCCACATGTTTTACATTTCTACATTTCAAATCATGATTAAATAAGACTAGATTCACAATATATTAAGGAAACCACATATTGGGTCAATTACTATCATTTTATTTAACTAATTCTATTATTTAATTTGATTCATCTCTCACAACATCACATGATTTTATATTTTAACCATTTCCCATTTACCTTACGTTTTCTAATTCCACCACTATAATTTTGTTATATTAAGGTTAAATCACAAGTTATAGAGGAAAAAACTCTTTAAATTATGATTGGAAACCCATTTAACTAATTCCAATTTAGAATAAAAAACAAGAGGCTATAATTTAAGTGTAACTATATGTAACATCAATCACAAGTTTTTATAACCCAGATGCTCCACTAAAACCCATTCACTAACCAATAGATGCATCATTATTCCCAAGGATTCACATTTTAAACCTATTTCATTTTCATAAAGTGTCCATGTTTTAACCATTCATCATTTATTTTAATTTGAGATCCTCTAATTTGGTTTTTTAGGATTCCATTCACAAGTTATAGGGGAACAAATTTATATTTTGTATACTTTAACCTTATTTAACACAAACCATTACATTAATAACTATTATATATATATTTTAGTCTATAATGGGTTAATCTAGGAGTTATCCAAGTAGAATTCCACTATACACCAATATGTGAGATACACTGTATAAATGATTGTAAACACTTTAAATAAAAAAACCTATAAATTATTTGAATCCAAATGAATATATAAATTACAAGAATATTATATATATATACATATACATATATATAACATAAATAAGACACTAGTATATAAAAATATTAGGAAAATATAAATCACAGGAAACATATGGATGACATATAAATCCTATATGACTAGAATGACATATGAATAAACACATCCTATTACTATACCAACCAAGTGTAAGAATCCCATGAATCAATAAAATCACAACCAAGTTCACCAATCAAGGTAGAAATCAATCAACTATAAAATCAAAATGCAAGAGAAGCAATTCAAATCCATATAAACTTGGATTTCCCTCATACATGGGGTAGTAGCACCCAAAAATGAGATCATTACCAAGCCTTAGAAACATCTTCTTAACTAGTATACCATTCCCAAATATTTCAAAAAAGAAAAAATATTTTCTGATACTACTTTGTCACAGCCCGAACCTAAATCCACTATAACAGTGACCCAGTTCGATGTTCCAAATAGCCTTAAACACACCAATCCATATGCTATAGGATTTTGACTAGCAATGAGGGACTATGAACAAATCATGGGGTGACTATTCCCTTATTATCATAGAGCACAATGTAATATAAATAATAGAAACCTAATGTGACATTAAAAATTATATACATAAATCGAAGTTGAAAATTTACAAAATCTCATTCCATGAAATATTATAATTATTATAAATAAAAATAGGTGGGAAAATACATAATAATCAAGTCAAGTAAAACTATACCAAAAGTTAAGAAACAGAACAAGACTAAAAGATATTATAGACCCAAAAGTCATATGCTCTAGATCAGATCCCATCTTCTAGAATCCAACATTTCCATAAAATCATCAAGAATGAAATTGAGCCTCACCCTAAACCTATAACATATTACCAAAGATCATCTTCTCGAGAACTCAAGTTCCATGGAAACCTGAGTAGGGTCTGAGTATAACTTAGTAGGCCACCATTAATGATGTATAATAAAAATACAATTTGTGATCATAAAGCATAAAGGTGTGAAAAAAATTATCATATCCATTACTTAATATTCTAAATAATTTATAATTATAAAATATCTCACTAATAAACACTAAATGATATCATTATTCTATTTTTGTAATGATAGTGTAACTAAAGCATCACATACTAATTCATTAAATCAGGGTAAGTTCATGTTTGGGATGGTTTAACTAACAACTTGAACAATAATCTGAATTTACATCATGTATGTATATAGAAATATAATTATGGTATAATATAATAAAAATTTGTAAATATATTTTTTATTTTGTAGATGTTATATCAACATTTAATTCATTAATAAATAAAACACCCTTCAATCATTAAGAATCACCGAAACTTGTTTGTCATCAATTTCATCTTCAAGGATAAAGAATAAAACACCCATGAAAGGAATTTGAAACATAATAATTTATTATAAATAATACCTAAAAATAACTATAATGACATGTTAAGAATGAAATTTTGAATTATAATTAATATGGACATTTTTATTATGTAACCAGTACAAATTATCAAAACTATAAACACCCAATGCATAAAATAAGTAGAATTAATTTAGATAATGGATATTTTTGAAGAGTATAAATGAAAATTCATATTATTAAGGTTTTTAAATAAGAAATTAATAAAGATATTTTTTTGATATAGGAGGTAAAATTATGTTTATGGAAGTCAGGACAAGAGGTAAGGGTTTTCCATCTCCAATTCCTCTCTTTGAGACATGTTTAGTATTACGAACACAATTTCTATTATGTTATGTATATACTACCTATTTGATATGTTATATCATGAAATAAATTTATTCAAGTTATTTAAAAAATAATTGTAATCCCTCTATTTTTATATATTTTTTGAATTGCTACCCACGTCCCAAGTGGGGGGTTTTCCCCACAATTTTCATTCATTAGGAATCATGTTACATTCACCTCCTATTTCCTTTTTTGTGGCGCATATATTAAAGTGGAATAATTTTTACCAATTTAATCATGAAATTTAATAGATTTAAAAGTCTTTATTTTACTCCATTTATATTCTCTTACTTCAATAGTTACCAAAACCATTATAAAACTAAATCTTTTCCATTGAGGAAAAACCAAACTATGTTTTGGTAAAGTAAAAGTGTGTGTAGTTTATTAGAAAATAAATTAATTTATATATACTAAAAAGTGTATGTGGTTTTTGAATATATTCAACTAGTGTTAATCATACCAAAATGGTTTGGTTGATCATTGACTCAATCATCACCCTAATGCATGATGAGTGGGCCTAAGACAACACACTTATCTAGACACTCATGGGGATATGATTAGGAATATTCAAAAGCCCTATATGAACCATGATGAATGGAATTTTCTACCATTTCCCCAGTTTCCTACCAATGAGAACTATTAATCCGAATTACTATCTTCCTTAGATAACCCCTAACATTGAAAGTTCCCTCATCACTATATTTCTCTGAGAAGTTAACTTATTATAACTTTAATAATACCCCACAACATCTATGTTGATTAAGGGATACAATCCTATATATCCACATTATTTTATTGAATTGTGAAGTATTTATTTCCATATTTATCATTATATGGATAACCATATTTTATATTTGTCCATAAGTTATTTAAAAAATATCATGAATAACCTTTTTGAATCTTATGGTGAATGCATTGAAATTAATTAGGTGATGTATGTAGCCCAAAATTATATATTTCCTTAATGAATCAAAAAGTCTTATGAGACAAAAAATCTTGGATTTTGGTGTATACCTATTCCCATATTAGTATAGTGTCTTCTAACAAGTCCATGACAACATTTTTTGATGTTCGACATCATTCATTCCATCAGTATGAGATGAATGATTATTGTTATCCATGTTTTCATTTATTATAATGAATATAACATGATCTTAGTTTTATTTGATTATGGATTTATATTAATCATTTATTAATTCCACATTAATAATACCTTGATTATTTTAATATAAATTCTAATGTATGTTACTCTTTATTTAGTGTCTAAGATCACCCTTATTTGTTTTTCTCTCTATAAGAATCCTTGAGAAGAACTATGTTTAATTTTCAAGTATATGATGGACGATCTAACAATTTTATTACAGTTTCTTCATGTTGTATCTTATGTTTCCAAATTCAATGTATGTATTTATTTATTCTTTTAGAAATACTAAGTTTTTGTATCCTAGAGTAAATCTTGTATTCTATACCAATAATTTAATATAAATAATGGATTTCGGTTTTTCATTTTCAGGTTGTTACAGTTAGTACCAGAGAAATTTTATTAGGAAAATTTGTAACCAGATTTAAAAATACCAAGTAAGATGACACAAGTTCTATAAAAACACTCATGATTTTAGGAAACAATCTAGAAAATTTAATAGGAATTTTATTTTACAATTAAATATCATGAGCTAATTATGATTATTCCATTCTAGAAAGATATATAATAAAAAGAGGAATGGGAACCATATGAATAGCCATAGTTAATGTATATATGCCCCCCTAAACTTGTAAATTAATATATAGTTGAGTCTAACTAGATCATAACCATATTATAGAATTTGATATGTGTTTTGAAAAATCACCTTTCCCACATGGAGTGACCTGATGATACCAAACATGGGGTAACTATATTGGATAACTTCATGAAAAAGAATCTCCCATACTTATTATAAATACCAATCCACTGGTATATGAAAAATGGATCAAGTAGTTAGAAAATATCCCTATCACGTTGGGAGGTAGTGAAAATGAAAATTCATCTTGGTGGTCTATCATTTGAAGGGAGATGCAGATAAATGCTGGTGACTAATTAAAATCAATAAAGACGATGATGTGATAAATAACATAGAATGTGAATCTTTTAAAAAGGTATTCTATGAAAAATATTTTTTTCTTGAGAAAAAAGTATAAATTGAAAAGTAATTCCATAATCTTAGACAAAATAAGAGGGAAAAAATTACTGAGTATGAGGATATATTTTCTAGGTAATCTAGACATGTTGCAGACTATGTACACAGACTGTAATGAAATATTTATTGTTTATTTGATGGGTTAAATATTATATTTCTAAGGGTATTGGTTTCTCAATCCTTTTCTTTATATGAGTAAATAGTCTCAATTTCTATTAATAGAGAAAATGAGTACCCTAGTATGTATTTATTGAAGTAAAATCAAGAGAATAATAGGATCACATAGCATAATGGGAAGAATAGTTTAGTATAGGGGAAGAAGGAAAATTTTGGATTTCCCACATCTAATAACTATGGGAAGAACCACCATGGGGATTGTAGGAAGGGAACCATAGCTTATTACCAGTGTAGAGAAAAGTCTATCAAGATCAAGAATGTAAAGAAAATGAAGATTCTATTGATGTTTAATGCTTTAATTATAAGGATAAGAGAAATTCTGTGAACCAATTCCTTAAAATTCAAGGGAATTTTCCTCAAACATGGACAAGGTAGTAGGGCTAAGATTATACAATTAACAAAGCTAAAGTACAATTTCATAATTCTATGGTAGAAGTTACTTTAATTATAGCCTCAAAGTCAGATATTTTTTTTAGATTATGGATCTTTTAACTCTTTTATATCTTCCATATTTTCCAAAAAAATAAAATATTTCCCTAGCACCCTTGTGAGGGAGTTATCAATTAAGAAACTTATTATAAATATATAAAAACTCCCCCATTGAATGGAACCAGTGGAGTTGGTGGAGTTTAAGAAATATCTAGTAGATTTATGTGATAACGGGTTTTTATACCCTAGTGTTTCACCTTGGGGAGCCCTTATTTTATTCGTAAAACAAAAGGATAGATCTATGAGATTATGAATTAATTATAGGGAGATAAGTACCATTAATATAAAGAATATGTATCCTTTACAAAAAATTTATGACTTATTTGATCCACATTAAGGAGCCCAATACTTTTCAAAGATCGATTTTTAGTATATTTATCATTATTTGAGGATACTAAAGGTGGAATTTCGAACAAGGTATGACCATTATAAGGTTAGGGAAATTACTTTTGTATTAACTAACGAAACTTCTATATTCATGGATCTAGTGAATAGTGTATTCAAGGATTATATTGATAACTTTTCAGTGGTATTAATTAATGATATATTGATATATTCTAAGAGCTAAAAAAGAGTATGAGATTCATCTACAATAAATATTAGAGACCCTAAAAAAGTAATTAAATGGGTAATATAGTAAGTATATTTTGGGTAGATAAATTTTATTTTCATGTCCATATTATCTCTAAGTAGGGAATATCTATTAACCCTTCAAAGATAAAGGTAGTCAAATAATTACCTACAACAATGATCTTAATTGAGATATGGAGTTACTTAATTTTTGAATGTTAATATTGATGATTCATTCAATATTTCATTTGGTGGGAAGACTCTTTAAGAAAGTTAACATATAAAGGGGTTAAATTCCCATGGTTAATGGAATGTGAGGAATGTTTTAAAGATCTAAATAGGATACTAATTAATGAACTGCTAATAACTATACTATCATGTGAGGAAAAATATAAAATATACAGTGATGCATCTAAGAAAGGACTTGGTTATGTCCTTATGTAGAATGATATGGTTATTTCATAGGTATAAAGGTAATTGAAAATCCATAAATATAACTCTCCAACTAAAGACATTAAGCTAGCAGCTGCAATATTTTCTTTGAAAATATGTAGGATAAACCTCTACGGTGAAAGATTCAAAACATATATGGACTACAAGAGTTTAAAGTATGTATTATCTTATAAGGATCTCAACATGAGGTAAATAGAATGGTTGGAACTACAAAAGGATTGCTATTTCTCGATACACTACCACTTCAGGAATAGAAAAGTGTGGTTGATATTTTGAGTAGGATGGGAAATATAGTTTTGACCATGGTAAGGATTAACAAGGATCTTGTATTTATAGATATCATAAAGATAGATATGGTGATTTTTAGGAATGGGGAGACATATTTCTATTTCCAAGAAATAGAAATCCATATTTATTGGAAAATATAGATAAGTCCCAGAAGGATGATGAGAATAAAAAATAATGATTAAAGTAGTGAATTATGGGATGTTGATGGAAATTTTATATATAGAGGGAGTGCCGATGTTTAAAAAGTGGTTATGTGTTCTATCCATACTATAATTGAATATGGAGATGATATATGAAGCACATAGATCAAATTTATCTATATTCCATGGTAAAAAAAGGTTGTATAAGGATATAAGAGAATATTTTTGGTGGGATTATACGAAGTGGGAAATTGTGGACTACATGTATATATACTTATTATTCTAGTAGGTAATGGAATAAAGAAAACATCCAAAGGGATTCATGGAACTATTGACTATACATATATGGAAGTAGGACAATATTACAATAGACTTTGTTATTGGACTCCCAAAGACTCCAAGGAAGAAAAATTATATATGGGTTATCCTTGATCATCTTACCAAGTCTGCTCATTTCTTAGAAATAAGAGAAGTTCTATCCCTTGAGTTCCTTTTCTGACTCACTATCATTGAAATTTTAAGGCTTTATAGGTAACCTTTATCAATTTTATTTGATCATTAACTTAAATTTTCCTCGAAATTATGGAAGTGTCTCTAAAGTTCTCTCAACAATTATATACATTTAAGTACCATATATCCTCCCAATCTGATGGGAAATATGAATGAAATATAGAAAAATTATAAGACATGTTGAGATCTTATTTACTCGACTTCCAAGTTAAGTGGGATTAATATATACCTTTATTGGAACTTACCTACAATAATATCATCTATTCAAGAATCTAGATGGCATCATATGAAGAATTATATAGTAAGAGGTGTCCTACTCCTACATATTGGGAAGAAGGTAGATAAATAAATATAGTTATCCTAGATCTACTAGAGTAGATAAATATTAATGTAGATACTATTTTAGATCATATTAGAATATTCAAAGGTAGAGAAAACAACCATGTTAATTTTTAGTCAAAGTGAGTATCTCAAGAGGGGAGTTTAATTGAGTACCCAATAATTTTTTTTTGTTCAAAAAAACTTTAAATAAAATCCCCCAAATGATTAAAATATACTAGTCAATTAAAATAGTTTATCGATATAAGTTCTAATATTTTATAAGATTTCTCAAAGATTTATTAAGTATCAGTTAAAACAATTTATGAAAATTACTTTAACTTTTTAGTTCAATTTACTTAAACAAAAATTTATATAAACACTAATTAAGACTAACTATCAGACTATTGGTTTTATTAAATGTTTAAAATAGATTTACATGAAATATTAGAAAAATAAAATAAAAAAAAACACAGAGAAAAATAAATACAAGAGGTTCAATATCATAGAGAGGCTTAATCCTTTCTGACTGGAAATTATCTGCTTATAAGAAAAGAATATAAAATAATCTATGATCCATAAACTGGATCGGGGTATACAATAAAAAACAAGTTGTCAAAGCCACATAAGGCCATCTTCCATAAAAACCATGAGAATAAAACAAATCACATTACACACAATGATCTCTTCCCAAACACAAGGGTAAATAGATATAAAGGGACTTGATAATATATCGAGAATCTTCTGGTTAAAGTTTAAGATTTTTTGTGTGTAAAATATTCAAAGTGATCACACACTAATCAAAATGTAGAGATAATAAATAGAGAGAAAATATAGATGTAGATATGATATTGTTTCTCGGTATTATGTTCTATAAATCTCATGACTCCTTGGATATATATGGAATAGAATATCGAGTCATGTTTCTGAAAATCTTAGTAAAATAGAGTGTTAAAAACTCTTTTGTTCTGACTATAGAAATGAACTAAATGTCCAGAGAGCATCAATCTTCCATAGTTGGTTGCTATTAAGGATGTTTCATGTATGGAACAATTCACGAAACTCTCTTTTCTGGTTCTTACAATATTTATTCAAGTCACATTATGTGTATGTGTATATCTATCTTTATCACATGGATCAATTATATGAGGAAGTCTGATACTTATTTCTAATAATATCATGTTGGAAGAATCATTTGGATCTTATGCACCTTCTATTAGATGGATGACAAAAACTTTAATAAATCTATAAAATTGTTTAAAAACCCATTAAAATTACACTCGACATTTAATTCGATAATAAATTCATTAGAAATTTTTAATTCAACTTAAAATTAAATATTGTTGGTGACTCCTTTGAATGGTGACATAATACTGGCAGTGACTTAGGCTGGTGGTGATTTAGGCTAGCAGTGAACTATACCAATGGTGACTCATCTGAGCGGTGAGTCTTCTTAGTTGTGGGTCATCTCAACAATTTTATAAATTTTCATTCTGGGAGACTGTCTGCATTAACAATGACCTAGGTCTATTGGTTGGTATTTTAGATACTTAGCTAAATTTTCATCCTAGTGGTGACCCATATCTGATGGTAGATGTTTCCAACACTTAGACAAATTTCATAGTTCAATGGAAATTCATTCTATAATGGTATGTGTTTTCCATACTTTTTCAAATTTCCATGGGTCATCTTTGATGGTAGGTGTTTTCCATACTTATCTAAATTTATATTTTGGAGGTGAGTCATCCTCAACAATGAGTCATGTATGGAGGTGAATCATCTTCAATGGAGAGTCTTTCCAATACTTATCTATATTTTTTGTAATCCACATCATATTGTAAAATGATACTATAAAACATAAAACTCATTAATATTATAATAAAAATGATTTTGTGATCCTTAAAACAAGGGTTCCCAAAATCTCCCCAATTTTATTATAAAAAACCATGGCATTTTATAAAACATGAATAGAATAAACTATGATGTATAAATATGTGCAACTAAAAACAAAAATGGTATCAAAGATATTAAGAGGGGAATAGTATTAGAAGTAGATAAAAGTAGAGACATATGTTATCAAGAATAGTAAAATAGAATTTCATTAATGGAACATTATTACTAAAAGAAATTCTGTAATTCCATAGATCCATTCTCCCCCTTTTGGGATTATAAAAAAGTGACAATAAAATAAGAAATGCATAGAAACAGAATAAGAGTAAAAGATAATTTCCATTGAAATTCAAGTGAAGTAAAAAAAATATAAAACAAACATACATACAAAATAGATCCACATAAAATTCTAAAATCCCAATGTCAACATTTTTGGGGATGAGTTAAAGGATCAAGAGAGGTATTTCCCTTTCCTTTCTAGAACCATAGGATTCAGCGGAAGATTCAGAGGTAATGACCGGGATGGATATGGGGAAAAAAGGTAAAGAATGAGTTTCCGTGATATTGATTGGCCTGAGATGATGAAATGATTCTTTAAGAGTTAAACTAAAATTATGAAAGTGATCAGGAAAAAGTATGTTAGGATCTCTGGTTACACATGGCTGAAAGAATTTTGGATCAGAAGATGGAGGGGTCATATGAACTGTAACTGGTGTGGAATTATGATCCATCACTACAGTTCTAGATAGATTAAGAATGAACTTCATGAAATATATGAAATACATAATTATGTTTCCAACCATCTGCATAGCACTAATTTCATAATTTTTCTATTCTATAAAAATCTTAAGCACTGGATCCCTCACATTCAACTAATTAACATTTTCTCTAAAGGCTTGATTGATCAGAGGCATTATTAAGTTATCAGTCAGGAACTTGAAATGATATTTCAACTCATTATTAGTATAAATTTCAAATAAATAATACTTTTTGGATGTGGTTATTATCTCCATACAATCTTTTATATCTTTCATTTATTCCATAACCATCATTTGGACATGGGACCTGATATGTTTGATTTTCTTCAAACTTTCTTGAGGAATGCCTGGTACATCCCCTAAGATAGCATAAATCTCTTCTATTATAACAAATATGGTCCAATTAATATCAAAAAGAGGTGGATCACTAGAAGTAGAAGGCGATGAAGGCATACTCTCCATCCTATCAAGTAAAGCATCCAGACTAGATTCAATGGTAGTCTACATCCCCTCCAATATACGTTTCACATATTCCAGCTCCCTGGAAAGTCTTCTTTTTTCAATCTCCACTTCCTAAATGTGATGCATAATTTTTGGGTAAATAAAATGTTTCAATATCTCAAAGAGATACCTTTCATATCTATAACTTAACTTAGTGACATTAGGGGTACCTCGTCCTATCTTCGGCGACGTCTCCCTTTACAGATTCTCGATGGTGCTCCCCCCTGGGCTTCTTCGGTGGTACCTCGTTCCTCTTGGAGTGCCTTCCGATGGTCTGGCTCGGTGCCAGATCTGTTCGAGATCAGTTGATTGATGCTGCGGAGCATTGGGGTGACCGGTGCGAGGCGGTCTACGGGTGGGTGATGATCATCGAGGTTGTCCGATGATGAAAGGTCGGTGATGACGCTAGTGGTCGGTTTTTAGGTTGGATTCGGGCTCCAATGTGGGCATTGGATCGTTTTTTGTGGACTCGTGTTTTGTTTGAAATTTTTTGTTCCGGTCTTTGGGTAATGTGTTCTCTCTTGTCCATGTATTTGTGGTGGGTTGATTCCTCTTGGCTTTATTGCGTGTAATGGGTTTCCCATACCCAGTTTAAAAGGGGGTTTGTGTTGTATTTTTCTTAATGAAGGGGCTTGACCCCAACTCTTTTGGTAAGAATGAGTTTTCTAGATCAAGTCTGATATACCTAATAAACCTATCCCACTCTTCATGAATGGGTTCCATCAATATCATGGAAGCATTAGTATAGGTTTTAACAATTGTAGGCTTAATAATGGAAGGTAAAACACCCAAAATTTCTTCAGATCTGGACACAACCAATGTCTACTCAGAAATAATAGGCATAACCTCCATCTATACATCAAATAACTATTGAAAACTAGCTTTCTCAGAAACCATATGTACATTAGCTATAGGAACATCATGATCACCAATAATTGGGTGACTAACCATACTTGGGGATCCCTCCCCATCAACCTATGCTTCCTTCTCATATCTAGATGCTCTATCAACATATTTAACTAGGTAGGACATCTATTTAGATCAAGAGACAATTGATAAACCTAGATAAGAAATAAGTTCCTGAGGTATCTTAACATCCTCATCTCTAATGAGGATATTAGAACCATCATAGTCAGAATCTCCATAACTATCATCTTCATCTCCATCTTCATATCCATTTTAACTTCCTAATTTCCTTCTCCTCATTCTTATTAGTTTTTGTCACCATCCTCACCATTTTATTTCAAAGATTTAGAAGTTATTTTGAATTTACCTTCACTAGAAACTTCTGTTTATTCTTCATCATTACATTATTTCAAGAGAGTCCCTTATAAAGGGAGTGACCTAGGTGGATGAGGATCACCATAAATAATGGAAGGATAACTATGGGGTAGATCTGGATCACTTATTTTATCTACTGAGAACTAATTTTCCTCATCCCCAAAGTTTGTAGTGTCTACTTCCTCATATAAATAATCCACTACCTCATCCAGATCCAAGCTATATGAGGCCAAATTCTTTGGTATAGTTGGATCATCAACTCGATTAATATAATAATAGCACCTTTTTCTATCATCATCCCACTATTTATTCTAGGGGTTCTGGCTAATCTTCATTCATTTTCAAATAAATGCTGTGATGAAAAATATTTCACACTTTAAAAATATTTATTCTCCTTCATTAACTAGTCTCTTGGCCTCCAGTACGGATCAAATAAACTTAGGGTAAATAAAGGATTTTGACCTTGAAGATGGATTATACGTCTCTGTCAAATGAGTCATCCGATATCTACGTAGGTTAATCTTCTCACTTATATTCATAAGACACAAAAGATAGAAATATTTATACCCAATTTTATAGAAACTAACTTTTATTGGGAATAATATATGTTGGATAAATTTTAAAAGCATGTGACATACTTCACCTATCTAAGTAGTAACTGGCCTTCTCACAATATCATCTCTAGTTAACTATGCCAAAGAATATTCATAAAAAAAATTATCCCTAACACTAGGAATAGTTCATTGATAGTTATTTGATGTACCCTCATGAGGAACTTTAAGTCAACTTTCCCATTGCCTTAAGATAACTTTGTAGCCATTTATACTAGTTCTTAACCAGTCTTTATCTTCCTTGAAATAGAACTCAACAAATTGGTAGAACAAGTGCACTAAACTAGGATAAAAATGTATCTCCTTAGAATAAAAAAATTCTACCCATCCCTGGTCTTGTAGAAAATTCATCACTAAGGACTTTATTGACATCAAAAATACTACATATACTTTTTTTAGGCACCACAACTCTTTTCACAAGATCTGGGTTCATTGGCTCAACAATATACGAGCAATTGGATTCCCATTTCTTCTTCTTTTAAGGATGAGACACATATAGAGGACATTCATAGGACCTATTTTTTAACCATTAAAATAGACTCACATGGTTTTAATTAAGGTGAGGGAAGGTTGATGTTTAAGCGATAAAAGAGGTTGCAATGAGGTTTGAGAGAAAAGTCACGATTGAGTGAGAAAGTTGAAATTAGACGGGTGTATAATTTTATTTCATTTAAGGATTTAAGAATTTTAAAATGAAAAAATAGAATAAAATATTAATTTAATAAGAATTAAATAAATTACTCATAAATATAAATTAAAATGATGAATTAAAAATTAACAGAAAGAAATTTTCAAAGGCATGAGGTTTTCAACAGTGAGTAAAACCGACAGTACGTAAAAAACAATGATGGGTATTACAAAAAAATGTGTAAAACTCAATTGTGGGTAAATATAAATGGTGGGTGAAACTAAATGGTGGGTAAAACTTAATGGTGGGTAAAACCAATGGCAGGTAAAAATTAACCGTGGGTAAAACTCAAATGTGGGTAAAACTCAATGGTGGGTAAAAATAAACTGCCTGTAAAACTCAACGGTAGGTCCCAAATAATTTATAATTAACCAAAATTTATCATTCCTAATTCATGTTTGATATAGTTCATTCTATCATAATTCAATGGCATAGTGTAAATATCTTCAAGCTCATGTTTTGTACCAATGAATTCAAGATTTATATGAACCTTTTGAAAATGGTCTCTCTAAAAGGGATGCCTTACATCAATATGTTTTGTTCTAGAGTGTGATATATGGGTTTTAGAAATGCTTATAGCACTTATGCTATCAAAATTTATAGGTACATTTCATAATTCATATCCATATTATAATAAAGTGTGTTTCATCCCAACAATTTGAAAACAAAATCTAATAACAAGTATATATTTAGCTTCAGTAGTAGATAGTGCGAAATAATTTTGTTTCTTAATAAACAAACTATTGAATTTCCCAAAAGGTGACATGTCCCTGAGGAGTTTTTTTGTATCTAACTTGGAACCACAAAAATCAACATCTGAATAACTGACTAGGTTAAATTATTTTCCTGTAGAGTAAAACAATTCTAAATTGGTTGTATATTTTATGTATTTTAAAATTGTTTTTACCTAAACTAGGTGAGCCTATTTTTTGATTTACCTAAAAATGAGCACACATACACACACTAAACAAAATATCAGGTTGACTAGAAGTGAATTAGATAAGACTTCCAATCATACCACCATAACTAGTTGGTCTACCATTTTTATAGATTTATTAATATCCAATTTATCGGTGGAACTCATAGGAGTATCACTACTCTTAGTTATATAAAAAAATGTTTTGAAAGGTATTTATTATATTTAATATGGTCTAAGATAATTACATCTTTATTTGAAAAAAATATAAAAACCATGAAAGAATTTTATATCACCCATTGAAATCATTTCAAATTCAACGTGCATCATTTTTGAAAATCCAACACAATTTTTTTTAGAAGATCAAAAATCAATATCATCTATATAGATTTTAATAACAAAAACATCTTTTGAATTTCTTTTTATAAATAGGTTTGGGTCAACAATACCTTTTGAAAATTCTTTTGAAATAATAAAAGAGATAAACCTATCATACTAAGCTCTAGGAGCTTGTTTTAAACCATATAAATCTTTGGTTAACATAAAAACATGATTTGAAAAATTAGGATTTTGAAATCCAGGGGTTGTCAAACAAAAACATCCTCAAATATATACCCATTTTAGATTATAATTTTGACATAAATTTGGAATATCTTGAAATCTAGATGCCCTGTATAGGTAAGATCTAAATCTAGATAGAGGTGAAAATCTCTCTTAAAGAGTCTATACCCTCTTCTTGAATATACCCTTATGCAACTAATATAGCATTATTCTTTACTATTATTCCATATTCATCAAATTTGTTTCATAATACCCATTTCTTCCCTATAGTCAAGGTGTATTTAGGTTTATAAAAAATTTAACAAACATTAATTGTTTAAAATTGATTAAGTTCTTCTTGCATAAACATACCTATATTTCATTATTAATTACATCATTGATGTTATTAGGTTTATACTGTGATAAGAATACATAATGTTCAATTTGGTTTATTAGAGAAGCTATAGTTTGGGTACCCCTACCTAAGTGTCTAACCACAACATATAAATAATGGTATTTAAGGCTCTAAAAATCTCTAAAAAAAGAAGGACTGGTCTCCTCAGGATCTTCTACAGGTTCATATTCGGGATGTCCATTAGAACTGGATGAATTTCTTTCTTTCTTTACAACAGAATCCTAGGGTTTGGAATTTATGTTCAAGGGGGATAAATAATTCTCAATGTTTTCTAAAGGGATCTTAGGTTCTTGTGGATATGTCTCATCAAACATGACATGAAGAGACTCTTCCACAATCTTGGTTATTTTGTTAAGAAATCTTTAGGATTTACTAAAAGATGAATAACCCTAGAAAATTCCTTCATCACTTTTAGAGGAAAAAATTTCAATATTATCCTTAGTAATAAAAATAAATAATATTCTACAAAAAACTATAATGTTTTTAACCATTGAATTTCTATTATTCTAAATTTTATAAGGTTTCTTCTTCAATATAGGTCTAATAAAAAATATATTTTTTAAATAGTTGGATATATTCATTACCTCTTCCCAAAATTAGGTAGGTAAGTAATATTCATTAAAGACAATATGGGATTTATAATGATGTGTTATATTTCTTCTTTCTTTAAATCTATTCTGTTGAGGGGTCCTAGGAATAGATAAGTTATTAATTTAGACATTTTGTGTGTAAAAGGATCGAAATTCTTGATTTTAAAACTCAAAACCATGGTCACTTATTAGGTTCTTAATTATAAGTCCACTTAGGTTTTCTAAAAATTTAGTATACATGGTAAAATAAGAACAAGAAAAAATTTTGTGATCTAAAAAAAACCCAAATATAACTAGAAAATGAGTCTAAAATTATATAGACATATTTATTCCTAATTAAACTAGAAACTCTGGATGGTCCAAACAAGTCCATGTGAACCAACTCAAGAGGTTGAGAAGTTGAAACTTCTTTCTTTAATTTAAAAGATATTTTGTACTATTTCCCTTTTTGAAAAGGGGTACAAAATTTTTCATTTGGGAATCAAGTTTGGGTAGATCCTTGACTAATACATTCCTAGTAAGCTTTCGATGTGAGTGATTTTTACAGTGTCATAGTTTCCTATTCCCAAGATAAGATTCTCTATGAAAGGAACTCAAATAAGAAAATTTTTGTGAAATAAAATAATTAATATTAAAAACATAAATATTCTCATTTCAAAAGTAAGTAAATACTAAATCATTTTTAGAATTAAAAACTTTGAATGAATTGTTTTTAAACTTCAAATGAAAACCATCATCAAATAATTGTGATATTATAAGCATGTTATATTTTAAAACATCAACAGAAAGTACTTTATAAATTAAAATTGAGTCAGTGTTACTGATTTTTCCAAGGTCAATGATCTTTCTTTATCATTTTCACAAAGGGTGACATGAACACCATCAACCTTTATCAGTTTCCTGAATATTGAGTACTGTCCTTCCATATTCCTTGAAAAACTGTTGTATAAGTACCAACAATTTCTACATAATCTCTTTCAGTGGCCTTCCTACAAAACAAATTTTATACAAGGAATGTTTTTTATACCCAAATTTTCATAGGTCCAGATAAGTTAGTAATTAGGAATTTAGGAACCCATGTTTGTTTAATGGGTATATTAGAAATAGTGAGAAAACATTTTGTAATTAAAAATTTATTAGGTATAATTAAATAAAAACTAATAGTAGAATTTCATGAAGCAGACTTAAGAAAAAATGTACTCTTAGCAACTCTTATCTGTCCAGGTTGATAGCCTAGAGAAGTAATGTACTTGAAATAATTTTTACCCTAATATTTGAATTAGAGTTTCTATTCAATTTTTAAATATTTCTAGATATTTATTTAGTTTTTCATTTTAAAATTTTTGTTCAGTGTTTTCTTTTAACAATTGATCATTTTTCTCTTTTTCTATAGTGTGATCAGTTCTAACAATAGAATTTTAAGCATGCTATTTCTTTTGATTTTTTTTATTTTCTCATTGAGTTAATTAAAATTATCTTCAAGCATATTAAAGTACTCAAACATTTACTCTTTTAAAATATCATCATCATATTTTTCATTTTTAGAATGACCATAAATAAGTATAGAATATACAGTTGGTACCTCAGATATATTATTCTTGAAGCACATGTTATATCAGTTGGTCTTCTCTTTACGAGTTGATTATGAGCAAGTATAGCTATCCTTAGAGTCACTCCATGTAGATTTCATGGATTTCTTATATTTTATATTGTATTCCTTATACTTATTTTTTATGTCAACTTAGGACAGTCAACCTTAACATCTTTTTTTCACTTACATTCACAACAGGTAATGTAATTTGAGTTGTTATCTCTTTTCTAGTCCTTATTATATGTTCCTATGTTGTCATAATTTTCTTTGTAACTTGGATTCCTAAATAATTTCTTCTTCAAATAGAAATTATTAAACCTTCTTGCTAAGAGGGCTATTTATTTATCACTATCAACTATGGATTCACCATCATTAGAGCTTTAAAATTGTACCTTTTCTTTTCCTTTATATCTTGATAAAACAACCTTGAAATTAACATAATTTCTCTTAGGCTTATCATATTCTACACGATTGATCTTAATATATTATTCCTATATCATTAACATCTTAATAAATTACTTGATAATTATTTTAATGATTCCACGTGGTTCCCTTATAGAAAATGATGAACCTATTTATCTCTCTAGAAGACATCTCAACTATCCCATGATTTGGTCTTTTTCGGACACAATATTTTCAAAGGATCTCATTGTATTGAATATTTAATTGAATATGAGATACAAATTATAAATTATCTCATTAGGTTTAATTTTTAATGTTTCATATATAATTATATAAACATTCAATCTAATTTATTTAACATTCGTAGTTCCTTTATGTAAAATAAATTAACTATCCCAAATATCATAGGCAATTTTACTAGAAGATATCCAATTGAATTATTCATCTCCAAAATCATATTAAAGAGAAATCATAGATTTTCAATAATTATTTTAAGAATGTTTAGTTTCATCACCCCAAATATTCCTAGTTTTCTTTGGTAACTCATATTTATCCTCTATAGCATACCAAATTTGAAAACCCATACTTTATATATGAATTTTCATCTTTATCTTCCATTGAGAATAATTATTTACATTAAATAAAGGAGGTATATTGGTAATATAACCTTCTGGTCTATAATCCATTTAATGAACTAAATCTAGTATTAACAAAAATTTAAGATCTTTAAAACACAACTAAAATCACAGTTGAAAATATTTTGAAAATCATTTGATACCAAATGATGGTCAGAGTGAGTATCTCAAGAGGGGGGGGGGGTTAATTGGGTACCCATTAAAAATTTCTATCCAAAATAGGTTTAAATAAAATATCCCAAATAATTAAAATCATATAGTTAATCAAAATAGTAGATTGATATAAGTTCTAATCTTTTAAAATATTTCTCAAATATTGATTAATTCTCAGTTAAAACAATACATAAAAATCACATTAACTTTTGAAATAAATTTACTTAATAGTAAATTTATATAAATACTAATTAAAATTAACTATAAAAGTGTTTTTTTTGTAAAAAGTTTAAAATAGATTTTCTCTAAATATTAGAAATAAAAAAACAAATCATATAAACATAGGGACCTCTTCCACAACACACGGGTAAACAAGTGTAAAGGGAGTTAATAATATATTGAGTATATTCTAGTTAGAGATCAGAAGATCATGTTTGTTAAATATAAAGAGTATGAACACACTGCCCAAAATGCAAAGATAATAAATATAGAGAGAAAATAAAGATGTAGATATGATATTTTTTCTCAGTTTGATATGATCTTAATCTCATGACTCATGGAATATAGATTGAATAGAAGATCGAGTCATAATTCTAATAATCTCAATAACACATAGTGTTGTGAACTCTTTTATTCTGACCATGGGAAGCAACTGAGTGTTCAGAGAGATGTTATATTATACAGTTGGTTACTAATAAGGATGATTCATGTAAGTAACACTTCACATAAATCTATTTTTTGGTTCTTGAAAAATGGATTCATCTCACTCTAAGTATATATATATATATATATCACAAGTCTCTATCGCACATGGGAGTCTACTACTTATTTTTAACACTTTCATGCCTAGAGAATTATTCATATCCTCTTTACTTCGTACTGGATGATTGCCAAGGAATTTAATGAATATATGCAATAGTTTAAGAATAATCATTAAAATAAATCATGAAATTAAATTAAATAATATAACTATAAGAAAAGTTTAATTAATATTAAATATAAATAGTGGTAGTGACTCATTTGAATGGAGACACAACATTGGTGGCGACTTAGGCCAATAGTGAGTCAGGCTGGTGGTGATTCATGCCAATGGTGGCTCATCTGAGTTTCAAGTCTTCTCAGTGGTTAAAATCTCAAAACTTCTCCAAATTTTCATTCTTATGGAAGGTCATATTAAATGGTGACTCTTTTCTGGTGAAAGTTCTTTTTGACACATAACTAGATTTTTTCCCTAACAGTGACTCATATATAACGGTAGTTTTTTCCAATACTTAGCAAAATTTATTAGTTCAACAACGAGACATTCTCTGATCATATATGTTTTCTATACTTTTTTAAATTTCTTTGGGTTATATTTGATGGTTGGTGTTTTCCATACTTAGCCAAATTTATATTCTGGTGGTGAGTCTTCTTCAACGGTGAGTCATGTCTGGTAGTGACTCATCTTAAACTGTGAGTCTTTCCAATACTTATACATATTTTCACTAATCAACATCATACTGTAAAATGATACCATAAAACCTAAAACTCATTAATATTATAAGAATCATGATTTCTGATCCATAAATCAAGTGTTCCAACTATAATAATCATTGGAAAGGCTAGTAATTTCAAGTGGGTGATCTTATATTATTGAAGGTTTCCCCATGGAATGGAGTTATATGTTTTATAATAAGAAGAAGTTAATCATTGGGTACATTGGTCTTATAAAAATACTATAAGGAATTGTATTTGTAGACTAATTATTGACTATACTGCCTGACCTTTCTAAAGAACACAAAATCGTCCATGTTTCATTAGTGAGGAAATACATGACAAATTAAATGAATGTGCTCAATTATAAGGGAATAAAGTTGGACCTTGACTAATATTATAATTAGAAACCTATCTAGATTATTGAAACCATAGAGAAATTATTTTAGAATCAAACAACTCGAATAGTGAAAGCCCCCTAGAGAAATCACAAACTAAAATAGGAAAATTTGGATCCAAAAGAATATATGAGGAAGGAATATCCAAATTTTTTCAACAGCTGATTTACACCCAATTTCTAGGAGAAATTTATTTAAGTGGGTAGAATGTAACACTTAAGACCCTGAAAATGTAGGTAAATACCATGTCCTAAAGTATCACACAATGCATATGAGAAAGAGCCTCAATTCCTGAGCATATTTAGAAGGTTAATATTTAAATGTTAAAAATTTATTTTAATAAAATAAACATTTTTTTAATATTTTATAAATATATTATATTCAGATAAAATTTCTGGATTTTCCAAAAAGTTTTATTTTTAGATGAATAATGAAAATACCATTTTTGTTAAAACTTTGAATTTGGTGACATCACGAGGACATAAGTATAAAATAAAACTAAAAAAACCTTATCTTAAATAAATATATTTTTTAAGTAAAATTATACATTTTAAAATATTATTATTAATCTATAAACCTATATTTTATATTTTACAACATAAATCACATTTTTTACTAAAATTATTGTAATGAATTATATATTTACTATTTTAAAATAAAATATTGTAATTTTTAGAAATTTAATCATATTAAATTTATTTAAAATTTTGAATTATTATTTCATAATTATGTAAAAATTACCATTTTATTTTTAGGAATAAATAATAAATTACTAATGTAGAAATCAGTTACCGCGATAAAAGTTAAAATGATAAAAGTAATAATTAAAGGGTAAAGGGTTTAAAACATGATCCAAACATGACTATAATTAACTGTATGAGGTGTTAATGGAACTTTTAACTTCAAAAATCCATTATTTCTCTGTTTTAAATCCACATTATTTGAGATTTACTTCCCATTATTGAAAAGTTTTGTTGTATTTTTAAAAAAGGAAATATTTTTTACTTATAAAAATGCCACTCATATCCTCAACTACAATCACACCAAAACACATTATTTTATCCAAAAGTATACCCAAACCTATCATAAAAACTACTATCCACCTTAATGGGATTTTGGTACTCTAAAAATACCACCCCCTTTTGGTTTAATTCACTTCACAAAGGATATAATCAGTATAGTAAGTTATATATTTCTACTGCTCCTCCCTATTTTCTGTTTCTTTATATGTTTTTATTATTCCTAAATTTTTTCCACCATCATAAAATGATAATAATTTAATTATTATAATATTATGTTATTATAATGGTGGAATAATAATTAACCACCCTTCCCCTTTTCCTTAAAAAAAATGATAAAACAAATTGTCGGTTGTGTAGAGTACCGCTTCCACGACACAGTGCATTTCACATTCCGTCACCACCATAAAAGGATGGTCATAATTGGAAATTTAGTATATAATTATGATATATAATATTTATTTTATATTATTATTTGAGAAAACATATTTCTCATTTCTCTCATTCCATGGAAATGAAATCATTATCCTTGCATTCGTGTGGACTATCGCATCTATGGAATGCTTGATTCCAATTTTTAATTTCATCACTACCATACATAGATGGTCATGAAAATGATTTTAAAAGTTATATATGATTTTTATGTCACTATTTAGTTTTTGGTAATACAAACTTAATAACCTATTAATGATTGAAATAGTAAAAAATCGTAATAAAAATAAATATCTTAAACAAGCATACTAAGAGTGATATATTTTATTCATATTTTGTGATATTTTAATAACTATTAATTATTATATAAATTAATTTATAATATTGATATATCAAAATAATAAACTCAAAATAATGTCATTATTCTACTAGTGTAATGATATTGTAATCAAATCACCTCACAATCATTCATTAAATTAGGTTGTGTTCTTTTTTTGGTTGGTTTAAGTACCCACATGAACAATAGTATGAGTTTATTTAATCAATGAATTTGGGAACATAATTAATGGTATAATATAATATAAATTTTTAAATAATAATTATATTTATTCTAGATATGTTATATAAAAATTTAATTCATTAATTAAGAAATCATTATTTGATCGTCAATAGTCATCAAAACGTGCTTGTTATGGATATCATCTTCAAGGATAAATAATAAAACAACAATGAAACTAAATTAACACATCTTAAATAATTTTAAATCATATACAAATTTAACTTTAGTGACATAGTAATAATGAAATTTATAATAATAATGAATACATACAACACTGTTATGAAACTAGTACAAACGTTCAAAACTATAAAACCCAAGTTGGAAAATAGGTAGAATTAATATAGAGAATGACTATTTATGAAAAGAATAAATGAAAATGGATATTATTATGGTTATTAATTAAGTGATTAAAATAACTATTTTTAAAGGAGGTTAATGTGTTTTTGAGAAATTCAGGATAAGTTGGAAGGTTTTTTCATCTCAAATTCCTCTCTATAAGAAATGTTAGGTATTATTCACAAATTTTTTTTATGTGGTGTATATAATTCATATTTGGGATGTCATATCATAAATTTAATTTATTTAATTTATTTTAAGATGCATTTTGAGCCTTCTATTTTAACATGTTTTGATCGAATTGCTACCAAAGTCACAATTGTGGCTTTTTTGTCTCAATTTTCATTATTTGGGACTTATATTATATTCAATACCTATGTCATTTTATGTGGTGAATAAGTTTACATGAAATAATTTCGACCATATTACCCCTAAAATTCATGGGATTTACGTGTCTATATTATTATCCCTACTGCATATTCTTTTTATTTAAGAGTTTCCAAAACCATTGTAAAATATAATATTTTCCATGGTTGAAAAACCATACTATGTATTGGTAAAGTTCAAGTGTGCATATTTTCCATGAGAATACATCCCTGTTTGGATATTGGAAAGTGGATATATCTATTACACAAATAAACCGAGGATTAATCACCCTAAAATAGTTGGTTGATTATTTAATCAATCGTCACCCTAATAAACAATGGGTGGGCCTAAAATTGTAAACATAGATAGGAAATCTAGGGGATATGATTCAGAATATTCACATGTTATTTAGGAATCATGATGAAATTTTTTCCCATCATTACCTTGTTTTCTTACAAATAAAAACTGTTGAATCCAATTACCATCTTCTATAGAAATCCTAGTGCATTGAAAGTAACCTCCCAACTCTATTTCTCAGATAATGGTACTTATTGTTACTTTGATGATACAATAAATATTTTAAGTTGATTAAGGCATGTTCTCTTATAATTTCTTATTATTTAATTGAATTTATAAGTATTTGTTTTTAATATTTCTCATTATATATATAATCATTTTTATTTATTTAGTCATAGGTTTCTTAAGGGATGGTATACATGTTCTTATTGAATATTATGATGAATACATTGGACTTAATGAAGTTATGGGTGGGGAATAAAATTATATGTCCCCCCAATGCATTGAAAAGTCTTATGAGATAAAAAACCTGATTTTTGGTGTATAACTCTCTCCATATCAGTAATGTGTCTTAGAATAAGGCCATAACAACTTTTTTTGTTGTTTGAAATTATAATTTCCATCAGTATGAGATCAATTATTATTGTTATCTATGTTATTTTATTTCTTATCATGGATATATAATTCCATTAGTTTTAGTTTATTAAAGATTCATGTTGTTTTTTTATTACCCCCATATCACTTATTCCAGGTTTATGTTATGATATATTTGGCTATATTTTATTTTTTACTGAGCATCTAAGATCAACCTTATTTGTATCCCTCACCTAAGGAAACCTATAAGAGAAATATGTGTAATTTTATAGGATATTATGGGATGGATAACAATGTTCTCAAAATATGATCATATTTTATCTTATGTCTTGAAATGTAATGTATGTATGTATGTAGTATTACATGAATAATAAGATATTGAATCCTACATGAACTCTTGTATTCAATACAATAATGTAATATAACTACCAGATTCAGGTTTCTGGTGTTTGGATTGTTACACTAATACTACTTGATTTAGTGTTTTACTGAATTCTTATTATTTCATGCTTTATTTTTGATACCATTTGAAAAAAAATTATGAACTCAAAGTTTGAATCATTATACATTTTCAAAAAATCCATTTCTATGATAAAAATTGTGAGTTGTGTTTGATATAAATCTTATTCATGAACTGTACAGAATTTATTAAATATGTTTCCTGGAAAGATAATTTTTGAACTTTATTTCTTATAACCCTTAAAACATACTCTGAACTACTGAATTGAAAACAAGTATGGAACTAAATTTTTTTCTAATATTCATCACACTATATAATTCAATGTTGGGGAAAATTTAGAATTATAGTTATGTTATAGAGGATATTAAAATGTCTCAATATATGTGTTAATTATTTATACATCACACCCTCAAAAGGATTTATTTTTTGAGTATGCTAATAATTTTTTATTTCCATTTTTGGGTGTGTTTTTAGGTAAGGAAAATTTTATTTCATTTTTTTACCTATAAAAAAATTATATTTTAGTTTTTAGGGATACCAATGGTTTTAAAATTAATGAAATTAAATGAATTTTCAGTGATTTTGACACAGTATTCGTAGAATAATTCATTTTGTAACTAATAAAAAGAGTGAGATATAAAATGTCTATGTTTAATTAAAATTATAATAGGAGGAAACTTGAATTTTTTACTTGAACCTAGGTAGCTTTGCCTTTGAGAATAAAGAATCCTAAAGGATAAAACCCAAAAAATATTTATATAGGTTTATTGAAACTATTGTAAAATGGGAAATTGGGATCCCACATTGAATATATAAGCCATTATGGAATGGTTTTATGAGTAAAAAGATATAAAGAGAAAAATAAAAAAATGATGCTACTTTTAAATATAATTAGTACTATGCACATCCTTTGTTGAAAAAAATTCAATAAAGTCTATAATTGATAAAAATGATTTCATTAAGGTGAGTAAAATATAGGACAAAAATAAATAAGGGGGATATTGAATTATAAAAAAATCTTTTTATTTGTATCAAGGAAGTGTAAATTAGAGATCGAGTTTAAGTAATTTAGGAGAGAGAGATAAATGAAGGTGCCACTTATTGATGTTTTTTTCCACTATTTATATTCAGTTGTCATTCTTGGACTTAGAACTTTTGATTGAATTAATGTGTGAGTACAAATTAGTATTCACATAAGAGGATTGAATTTTTTTAACAATGGATGGATCTATGATTTTATTTATTTTTGTTATGTGTATTTGAACCTGGGATGAATAACCATTTTTTGGTTTCTTTTCAAATAATGAAATTTAATAGATTCCATGAGGATAATAAAATTTCTATGTGTGGGGGAATTTGATATGACCTTTATTTGGATGCATGTTGCCACATATAACTTGGAATTTGGTAAATTTTAAATGATGAAATGTTCTGATATTGGATAATCTTTGATTACTTGATATATTATTGTTGAAATATTCATTAATTTAATATTTTCATACAAATAATAATTTTTGGCGAAAAAATGATTAGAATTTACTTGACTTATTTAATATATTTTTTTTTATTTTTTTTAATTTTTTTATAGTTATTATTAAAATATTATTTTTTGAGTTATTTTGTGGATTTATCTTCGATAAACTAATTCTTCAAAAGTCCACATTTTTCTTTATTTTTTTAGAATCATTATTTTTAATTAATTCATCATTTTTTGAATTTAACGTTTTAATTCTATGCCTGAATATTTTTTTTTTAAATTTTAGATTGATAAAATTTTCATAAATGTTAATTTTTTTAATGCGACAATATAGTGTTGATAACCTAACTTAGTAAAGGAACATTCCCTCAATTGACCTTGCAGAGGTAGTGACCGTAAGAACAGAGGGGTCATGTGAGTTTGATTCTACAATCTATAATGATTTTAGACTAACCTACCATGCAGAAAAAAATATCTAATATAGATATACCTATTGTGGAGTCACTGAATGAAGGAAAAATAGGCCATGAAACGCCAAACTAACCCTTTCAACTGAACATTAATTAACCTCACCTATATAAATAGAAGGATGTTTGAAAAAAATATATTCTTAAAACTGAATCAATTGAGGATCAAAGATGGGTCATTAGAAACTGAAATTTTATAAAAAATAAATAATACTTGGATGCTCAAACTCAGCACAGATAAAGACTATGAATATGATTAATTATGTGAAGATAAAAAACCAAGATTGAAAAGCTCATAAAATAAAAATTGGCCTATGTATTTGAGTGGACAATGGAGACCTAGCTCGAGGTGAGGTAAAGTTTTCACCGATAGTCTCCATCAAGGCTTAGATTACTATAGTCGAATGATGAAAATGACTAATCAAGTTGTTCGGATGAACTTGACAAATCAAAATAGAGAATTTTGGATTTGGATACCAGTTGATTAAAATCATGGAGAAGATTGATATTTCTATCCCATAGTAGAGATTCAACTTAAGTGGTAGAACATATGTGTTAATTTGTTAATGTTTAGGGAAGTGGGTTCATCTAGGACATCAGTTGATGATATAAATGATACCTTGTTCCACTAGATTGAGCATTGAATATGGGTGAAGAAGATTTCATCATAGATAATTATTTTAAGAGGAAGTGCAAACTGGTTGAAACTGAGCTATGGAATGGTAACCAATGCTGCACTTGCACTATGTAAAATTCAAAAGAAAATTCAAACACAAGATCTCAAATTTCTAATTAAGAAATAAAATTTTAAGGAAGGGGATGGAGCTTGATCACATGAGTTAATATGGTATAAGATTTATGATAATTATTGAATACTCTAGAGGATGATCTAAGATGAGAAATGAACCTAACTCAAGATTCATTTTACCTAATCCAAGATCATGTGGGGCTGTCACATGTTGTTAGAGGACAATTTTTACACTCATAGGGGATATAACCCAATGATAATGAAGAGTACCAGAAAAAAATGACATACGGAAATCATTTACTATTAATTATTTTTTTCACCAATTTTAAATTTCATTCATGAATAAGAGGGGGTGGGGGTATATCTATGCTCCCCATGAAAAGATATAGGATCAAATTTCTATAGATAAGAGTTAACTCTCATTCTCGATCACAAAGAACTAATTCAAAATCCCTTTCTCCCCCTTTTATCTCTATTTCATGATTTTTGATTGTAAATATAAGTGTTTTATTCTTCTAATTTACCTATGTTGTGATCTTGGACCCTCAATTAAGGAGGGATAATTTTTAATTCCAGTTCGAAAAAATGAATTCCAATTCTTCATGGAGATAAAACATCATTTCAGTAATCACATTCTTCTTCACTCTTGGATGAAAGTGATAATAAAGTGGAGATATAACATCATTTTTAATTAATTAATTATTTTATAATATTTATAACATGATTTTACTTGTTATTATTCTGTATTACTTGACATCATTGATGGGGGTGGATCTGTGAGTGATGATCACATAAGAATCACTTCAGTTAGAAAGGCATTCTTAGTTAAGGTGGTTCGATTGAGTGATTCCTTCACTTTTAGGAGATATATCATGTACTAGAATCCATTTCATGAATTATTGATAAATGTTTTAGGTGATTGGGGGTTTTTAATCAAGGAATAAACCATGGATTTAGTGATTTTTATGGATTATGATATGATTCTTTAATAGATCCATGATAGTAGTTGAGAGTAGATCAACCAAGATCTGGGCCCGTTTCTTTTTAACTTTCATTACCTTCTTTTTTGTCTTATTTTATTTGTATTAGTTTCTAATTTTAATATTCTAATTTCATCAATTTTTATCATTTTTTCTATATCTGCTTCATCATTTCTTCATTAATTGATTTTAAATATACAAAAAGATAAAATATTTTAAAGAATCACTAGGATAAATGATATTAATTCCTTTAGACCAACCCCAAGGTTAGCCATAGTGATATATCATGGATGATTATAAATATATCTTATACTAATATTATTATAATATCATCAATAAAATTTATTCATAACTCTTATTTTATGCATTTACAGATAATTCTTTAGTAATAATCATTTAATTAGATGTTATTGGTTAATTTTCTCATGAAATTTTTGATTAAATGGTTATAGTATTTGCAACATGGTTATTGTTTAATCAGCTATAAAATGTTAATAATGTATTATATATCATATTATTACATTAAAAACAATTTTATAACCATTCAATTAAGTATGTGATGAAAAATGAATTACATCACTTTATAGAGTCATTAGTTCGCACATACACAGGAGGGTTGTTTTCATTTTTCAATGGATGAAAAGAAAGTAAATTAAAAAATTGTCATTATAAAATCATAATTATGTTAAAATATAATATATATTCATTAAATATATAAATATAACTATAAATGATAGTCAATTAATAAAAATTAAATACATCACTTCTTGGAGACAATAGTCTACAAGTAAACATGAGTGACTTTTTCAATTTCCATTATATGTAAGATTGATAGATTTTCTTTTGTAAAATTAACATAAAAAATTTAATTATATTAAATATATTGATTTAAATATTTTAATATATTTATAGAATATTTGGAGGTGGTTTAAGAAAAAATAAACTTGAAAAATCTCAGTAAGAACATATACCCCTTCCTTGGATAATCTCCTTTAGAAAACACCTTAAGGTTTATTGGATGGGTATTTCAGGATTAAAAAAACCTATAGGTAATTAATAAGGGTGTTTATAAGGTATTGTTTTAGATATTTTTTGATTTAAGTGATCTTTGGGCAATTATATAAGTGAGCGTAGGAGGTTCCCTTTTATTAGTGAGGGGAGTGGCACCCTTGCAACTACCATTAACATTAAAATAATATAAAGTCGTTTTCATGGAAAATTTGAATTGAGTGGAAAAATATCCAATTATATAATAATTTAAGGTTCAATATAAACTCAACTAATCATATTTAGGTACGTTTTAATTATATTTTAGGCCTTATCTCTTTTTTAACCCTCTCATTAACCCTTTTAGCCCTTACTACGGTGACAACGTTTTTACCATTGTAATTATTTATTATGAATAAAAATGAATTGGGATTTAATACATAATTTAAATATGATGATTAAAAATATGGATTCTATTTTTCAGTATTGAATTTCTAGAGGCAGTAAAAATTAATTTTACTGTAAGTATGAAAAACACAATGAACAACAATTTTCTGAAAACTATCATTTTAATCAAAAAATTGATTTTATACTAAAATCATATATAAAATTTATATAACTATAAAATTAAGAGTTATGTGAATTGAAAACCAATTAAAAAATTTATTTAACTATATAAATAATTTATTAAATAAGAGGATGAAAAATAGTTCTTTTTTAGAATAAAACTTCACTTTAGTATTTAAATGTCAATCATTTTTTTAAAAAATTAAACATATTAACTTAAAATGATTTATATTAATTATAAAATATATATTTTTCAAAATAAAATCTTTTTTAAAACTATTAATTTATTATTACATCGTAATGTATTCACAAACCTGATATTTATTGTAAAAACGGTATTGTTCACTATTAATCAAAGAATCACCCTTCTTAGAAAAACACAAAAAAATAACCCTAGGATATGTTTTACATGATGAATTATAAAATGAAGTTAATTTCATAAAATTAATATTTTTAGATTTTATATTTATCTTTTAAATGAAATAATTAAATATAATGAAAAACAAATTTTATTTCATATCAAATTTTAATTAATTGAGTTTTAATTTATTTTTTCATAAATTGATTTTTTTAAAAGTGATCAATTTATTAAAGCACACAAAACATGAGAATAAATTATTTTTGAAATACCCCTTTAAAATTAAATTATTTAAATTATATTTTATTAATTATTTTCATTCTAATCATTAAATTTCAATGTTAAAAAAATAATAAAATGTAAGTATCATAACTGAATACTACATTTCTATTTACTAAAGTTTTATTTTAATATGTTGTGACTCATTTTAGTTTGATGTTTAATGTAATATAATCTATTAAACACATAATTATTGAAAGGATAATTACTAGTTAAAATATAAAGGTTTTAAAATTTTTATCAGCAATGAAGAAAATCTATTTGAAGATTTTTCTATGTTGATGAAAATTAATTTTCAGATTTTATTTATTAGTGAAATGAAATTCTTTCTTGGTTAATACATACCCTAAAATACTATTAACATATTTATAAAATTAGAAAAATATTACAGAGAGATATTTAAAATGTTTGTAATGGATGGTTCTAGATGGGTTGGTACAAAAATTCAGGTAGTCAAAAAATTAAACAAAGGTGATAAAGAGAAAACTATGAATAAAAGGTAATTTAGAAAATAAATTGTCAGTTTATTATAGTTGAGTGCATTAAGACCGAACATTATCTATATTGTTGTCATGACCTGTCCCCCAGGGCTTGTGCCGTGAATACCCCATGCCTACCTTCCATCGTCCAGGGGATGGCGACTAGCACCGAATGGCGTATTCCCCAAACCGGGAGGGCACTACCTTTATATCATATAAACACATGCAACCAAGCATACAACAAGATACAAACACAAGCAAACTATACAGAAAAAATAGTGCCAAAAGTAAGAGGGGACAGAATACAAGCCCAACAGTAAAGGTACAAGTACAACTAAAAATAAAATACAACTGAAGAAAGTGAAAGATAGCTATTGGGTCGTCCTATGAGGTTCCTACCTAAAGGGTACGTACAAATCGCCTCCTCAGCACTCCACATTCACCCATCACTTCTGCGTACCGACACACCATATGATCCACCTCCGGGCACCGTCCAGTCTAGGTACCATCAGCGTCGATCAGCGCCGTCCTTCGTCTATAGAAAAAACAACAAGGTGTAGGCATAGCCCATGCTGGGGTGAGTATAACGATACTCAGTAGGGATCCTGAGACCCTTAAGGTCTCACAATATCCATAAATGATAAACCACAAAGCATGAAATCATATGACAACCCTACTTAGGTATATGCCCATACATATACCTTAGTTACCAAGTATACCCATCTCAATCATGAGGAAACACATGCTCCAACCCAAAAGCCCAAAGCTCCATTGTTCCAAAAAGGAAAAAATACACAAAGGTATTTACCACATAGGTACGGCACACACAAGAATACCATCGATGTATTACCATGAAGGAAAGTACCACACAAGTACGAAATCATCTCACACCAGGAATATCTTAGATACAGTAGTAGAGATGATTAGATGTAACTACAGAATCATCTTACTCTATTAAGAGGCAGACCCATGAAGGATCCTAAATCATCATCAGACACACAGAGGATTTTAGTACATCTTCAGACCCAAAAAGGAACCTAGTAACTCGTTAGGCGCACACATGAACCTAGTACATCATCAAACCCACAAAGGATCCTAGTACCTCGTCAGTACATTTTCAGACCCACCCAGGATCCTAGTACATCATCAGTATGTCATTGTACCCAAATATGATCCAGTTACATCGTCAGTATGTTTTCAGACCCACACAGGATCCTAGTACATCATCAGTACATCATTGAAACTACACAAGATCCTAGTACATCATCAGTACATCGTCAGACCCACACAAGATCCTAGTACATCGTCAGTACGTCCTCAGATCCACAAAATATCCTAGTACCTCCTGAGTACGTCATCAGACCCACACAGAATCCTAGTACATAGTGAGTACGTTGTCAGACCCACAAAGGATTTTAGTACATCATCAGTATGTCTTCAGACCCACATAGGATCCTAGTACATCGTCAGTACGTCGTTAGACCGACACAAGATCCTAGTACATCGCCATAGCCAGCTATATGGTTCCCACACTAAGCTTGCTCATCTCTGGGAGAGTCCTCTCCTCAAGATACTAGTCAATACACCAACTAACACGAAGTCCCACAAAGAATTATCCCAAAGGACCGCCACATAATAAGGGTCTCAACACAAGAGACGGTGCGTCAACCGGATGCCCGGTCTGTAAGTTATTAGCCTTTTAGTTTTGAGGGACCGATTGGATTCGTGCTCCATCCAACCTGAGTGTACCCCAAATTTATCCAAACCTCAAGTGGGGTATACCAAAAGGTCTATCTTTCTCTAATGTTTCCAGAGCCGTAGGTAGTTTGTTAATTGGACGCCCGTTTCCAAAGTTAGGGCCAAAAGTATGGAAATGGGTCGATATTAGTCCGGGTCCGGTCTGACCGGGTCGGACCGACCGGCCCGACTCGGCCTAGGCAGACCCAGTTATGGTCAACCATGCCCAAATTGCTGGGTCCGGCCTAGCCCACAACATGGCGCGACCAACCCTGCGGCACGAACCGGCCCACGGCATTACCCAGCCCGCGCTGGGTGGTTCGGACTGGTGGCCCGTGGTGCGGTAGGGCGGCAGTCCACCGCGGCTAGCCAGATAGCGATCCATCCTCTCCGTGAGGCCTGGTCACGCGCCGAAAATTCACCGGTGGCCAGCTCCACCGAGCATCTTTCCTTCACCACTGCGGCACAATCCATAGTTCCTTTCCATCGGACAGTGCGGTCTCTCCATCGTCTTCGTCACGAAGAACACCACAAATAATCACAAGAATTGTAGAGTGGTCGGTCCATGTTCATTTTTCCCGCACTCTACACATTAGAGTGGTAGAAAACAACTATGGTTTCATCTTAAATTATGAAGAGTCATCAAGAATAGGAAATGGGAAAATCAAAACAAGAATCCCTAACATGTTTTTCATTGGAGGATGTCGCGAGGAAGGAGATGAAGTCATTGGGGATGGTGGCGTCGGCATTCCTCATGTCCATAATATGCCTCTGATCTGGGCTCAAGCATCATCTTCATTCTTCATTGGATATGGTATGTTATTCGTTGTAGATGAGTTCCTCCAAAGTCTTCCCTTTCCCCAATGATTTCTCCCAACCAAAAACAAGTGAAGAGACAACACCAATTAAATTAAGTTTAACAATTAAATTTGTTGGCACATTTAATTGGAATAATTAATTAAAGGGTGTGGCCTAATTAATGTGGAGGAAGTTCAAGAGACTTTTCCACATAAAAAAAAGAGTTTAAAGGTTTCTCCCATTATGAGGGATCGGGTGGTCCCTACCTTTATGAATTCAAATTGGGGGGTTCAGGCTCGTGTGGTCCCCACCACTATAACCCATGTTTAGTGGTTTCAAATATAATAATGTTAAACATTTTTATTTTATTCTATTCTTTCACGAAAAAAAACTTAATTTCAACCTCAACCCACTACAGACGAGGCGAAGGTCTCCTTAAGCAAATATCGGTGCTGTGAGTTCAATAGTGCCCTCAAATTTCAATTCCAAGCATCAGTTTAAATGTTACAAAAATACACTCACATGTTTACTGAACAAATCTCAAAAAAATGTTCAGAAATTTATTCCGGGCACACCGGGTCTCAGAATCATGCACTATCAATTTTCACGGACTCATAAAATTCCCATATAATTAAAAAAATTACATGGAAATTCAGAGTCTTTACAACTGTAACACATTATGATAGATATAAATCAAATCCCAATTAATCACATCTTATTTTAGTTAAGAGAGTCACATGAAACATTTAAAATACATTTAATTATGATTTTATATAGAAGAATAAAGGTGAACCAGATCTCAAGGGGTTCATCAATTTTTATTGGGTAGGTGGATTTGATGATAGAAAGACTATATTAGGTGGAGTATTTATTACTGGTAAGAGATGAGATATATAGAACTAAAAAAAGAAAAAATCTATTAATTTTATATCCATAGAAGATGAATATATGCATGAATCACAAGAATATACTCACATGACATTGATAAAGACACAACTTGAAGATTTAAGTTTTGATGCTAGATACCCTTCGGTGATTTTCTATGATAACTAGAGTCCTTTAAATCTATATAAGAATCTTATATGACTTTATAGATCTAAACACATTGATATAAAATATATTTCTTTATAGAAGAAATATATAAAGGTATCCTAATTTTTAAATTTGTGCATATAAGGAATATATTACTAATATAATCACCATACCTTTCACAATAGAGTCTTTTTAGAAGCCGAGGCTTCAAATGGTAGTGCATCCCATTTCCCAAAACTGATGTATTCTATTGCTTCAGTTTCTTATTGAATATATTTATATTTAAAATATTAGTATAAAGAGGATATGTAATCTATATGCGAATATATTTTAACTTTTTGTTTGTGAGTTATTTTAATGTGTTTGTTGAGA
The DNA here is from genome assembly GCA_963277665.1 of Viscum album. NCBI lineage: Eukaryota > Viridiplantae > Streptophyta > Magnoliopsida > Santalales > Viscaceae > Viscum > Viscum album. The sequence goes on from OY728157.1 coordinate 871,396,165, forward strand.
GAATATATAAAAAACACAAGAAAATTAGTTTCAAAATTATTTAATGAATATTTGTGATGGAATCTCTTAACAATATTTCTAAAGGAAGGTTTTGTTGTATGCTCTAAAAACTATTGTTTTCTATAATGATTAGGGATAAATTATACTTAGATTTTATTGGTTTATAGAACATTTCTTTTAATATATTGATTCCATCATATTCACATTATATTTGTCTTTATTTATCAATAAGGATGAGAAAATATATTCACATTTAAGGTGTTTTCATCGATTAAGGGGGTGAATTTTTTAGGTGTAAATATATAAGTAAATTGAATTGCAAGGGAATTAGAAAAAAATCCAAAGGGAGTAAACTAAAATTTATTAGTATTAGTAAAAAAGAAATAGGGGATATTTTGATCCCACTTGAGGATGATGTTGTTATTTTTTTCAATACATATGTTTTAGGTGTTGAGAAATGGTTTGATGAAGTTGAAGCTAGAATTTATAGGGTAGTGAGACACATTTAAATACTCTAACTTTTTTTATGGATTTGAAAATATACTTAAAGAGATTTGGAAATATACTTGTATTTTATAATATCACATGATGTTATTTGAGAGATAATAAAACTGCTAGAATAGTTCTCAAACATTTTTGAGGAATCTCTACACTTATTTGAGTTTATGGAATTATGGAGAAAATAAGCTAATAATTATTTTTTCATGTCATATTAGATTTTTTAAGATTCATTTTATCTTTTCCATGAAGAATCAATAAATGTATGACAATTATGTAAGAGTCATTGAGACTTCATAAGATTCATTCAAACATAATAAGATTCATTCAGACTTTTTAAGAGTCATTTAGAAAACTTTGTAAGACCCATTCGAGCTTCTTAAGAGTCACTTAAAATTTTTATATGATTTATTAGAAATTATGTAAGTGTAATATTTAATTTAATAAGATACATTTTAGTCAAATAAAATATCATTGGATGTTCCAAAATAGTGAAGGTAGGAATTCATAAAAAAATACCATTAGTGTAATTTTTTAGTCATACGATAAAGGATTTATGAAATATAGGGAGTCACAAAAGAAAATACCAGATGATAGTATACTAATCCTCATTACTAAAATATCACGTTTCTTTAAATAAATTCATGATTTTAGCTAAAGAAAAATAGGTTGAAAATAGAATGAGAATAACATTCGATGTATCTAAGATTTAATAGAATATTAATTAGAGCCATTTTTGTGATTTAGGAACTGATTTCACCATGAGGCGAGGTTCCACACCATTAAATTTATAATTTGACTAAAAATTAATGTTTTTTTTTCTGTAAGGTAAAAAGTTATACCATGAGGAATAGTACATGTGAAATGCATTCCAAAATTGATCGAATTAATTTCCTTGGATATTGTGGAAGATAATTGTGATATTTTTTAATACTGTGTACAAAATAATATATCACATTTCAGTAATGTTTTAATAGAAAAATTTTATTTGGACTTTAAAGGTAATTATGAAGGAAATGTTCTACATATTTTTAGGACATATTTTAGTTATTTTAATATTGAAATATTATAATGTGCCAAGGAATACAAAAATTTTAAAAAGTATAAATAAGGATATGGTGATTATTATTCCCACAAATTTTTGAGGAGAATTCTAATCATTTGTTTAAGAATAGTAAAAGAGGAAAACGTTTTGAAAATAACTATTTAAAGAAGATTTACATCTATCTAGATTATGTGGAGGCCCATTGTTATGTAGATTATCATTCTTCAAAATAAGTCATTCATTTTTTGGTGTTTAACTATAAATAAATTAATCCAACCTTTGTAATAGGTTCAAGGTTATTTCGTTTCTTGTAGTGATTCTTTATAGTATGAGAAGGGTTGTATGTGAATGGTATACAAACCAAAACACACTAGGGATGTTGTATCCCTTTAATAAGGAGCACCTTATTATGAAATATTCTTTGTTTATTTATATTTACTTCATCATTGTTAGTCTTGAGAAGAAAATGTTAAATAAGAACAAGAAATATTCGGTTTGAAAAGTTTCATTTAATCCCAAATTCACTATACTCTTAGTGTTTATCACCCAGAGTGCCATTCTAATAATTTGTATTAAATAAAATATCACTTCCTATTAAATATCTAAAGTTGTTCAATGATCCTAAAATGTATTCAAACAAAAAATCTATTATAACATTAAACAATGATTCTATATTTGGAAATAGAGAATCGTACCTTACCTTCACTCTTGGTTCTTGATGTTCTTAATTCAGTCCAAAATGGGTATACAGTGCTTGGTGAGACTTTAACATGGTCCCTTATTAATATAAAAAAATATTGAAAGTGATGTAAAAATAATAAATGAATTATTTTCCTTTCTATCTAAAAGAGAACCTATACAACTTATGGGGTGTAAAATAGTAAACACTATTTGGAAGAATCTTCATAATATCTATGAAGGAAACAAAAAGGAAAAGAATGTAAAATTATATATTAGTAGATAGGTTTTTAGGACATTAAAATACAAGAAGGTGAAATAATTGAGGAGTTATTTTCCAAGGCTAACCTAATAGACTGTACCATTAGAGAATTTCAAGAAATAGTTGAAGTAACTACTGTGATGAAGAAACATATATGAATTTTTCCATAAATTTTGAAGATAAGATATATATAGAAACAGATAGATATATTGATAGTTTTACCATTTATTAAATCCCAAAAAACCTCATAAATTATGAGATTAGAAGAGGAATATCACTCAAAATCAATGAAAAAACAGAAAATTAATTTCATTTATTGAATTAAATTTTTTGAAAATGTAAAATGGAAAATGTTTCTTAGATGGAGAATAATTTATTGAAGAATATTTTTATACTCGATCAAAAATTTCATGGAATTTAACATGAGTAGGAGGTAAATATAAGGGGTAATTTCCATTTAAATTATGTAACTATGGAAAAGTTTTCCATTTCTCTGCTAGCTATCCCTTGAAAATTAGAGGTAAAAGTGAAGACTTAGAGGGGAAATAAATAATATAAAATGATAATGGATTATAAATTTTTTTTTAAAGAATCTTAGAATACTTAAAAAAGAAAATTTACATTTCACATAAATCAGGGAAGAAGAAAATAAAATTACAAAAGAGGGTAAGGTTAATAAAATTAAGAATTTTAATATTGAGAATGTAGATAAACCAAAAATTAATGATGATATGATTCCCAAAATATTTATTATGGTTATTGAAGTTTACATATTAAAAATAATTATTGGTGAAATAGTTAAATGTAAATATAAAACCTTAATTACATTTAATAATGTAACTGTTAGAATTGATGAGTGTTCTGATAAATACGAACCAAGTTAATCTAGTGCATAGAATTTTATACATAAAGAGGGTAATTCTATTGAATATATATCTCCAGAGGAAAAAATTATTAAAGAATAATACATCATAAACCCGTAAATATGGATAATTTAATTTTTATGAATATAAAGTAAAATATACTCAAATTAGCAAGGAGAAAAAATTTGGATAATTTTCCATAAAAAATCCAAAAAAAATAATATTCCCATTAAATAATTTAGTTAAATCAATTCATTATAAAAAAAATAGAGAGTCTTGAAAACAACCCATATATAAACAATATTTTTGGAAACGATTGAGGTTTCATGGTTATTTTTGGTGTTGTGGTGTTTTTAGTAACAAAGATTAATATTTTTGGTATAAAATAGCTGTACCAAGATCTGTAAGGGATTAAGTGTTAATGGGGAGACATCAACTACAACTGAGAGCTTTCTAAAAGGATCAATAAAATTAGAGGAAATTTGTCTTAATGAAACATTTTAGTAGTTTTCAAGAGGCATGTGAGGGTTTTGATCAATATTGACACACCTCAGATTAATGTGTTAAATTTATTCTAGCTCATTTAAATATTTTTTGAGATTTAGAATCTTCAGAGTCAATACAAAAATTAAAAAACATGATTTTTTTTGAAGATTCATTTAAATCATGTAAATCTTAGAATCATAGGATTGTGCATATAGGTTTTTATTATCTTTTGATATTTGATATGAATAATAAGGAAAATATCTAATGATATAAATTATGATCTACCACCTTTGGAAATGATAGATCACTCAAGATTAAAGGTATTTAAATAAACAACATTGTGAAAAAATTATATTTATCCTAAAGAATTATTGTTTGTTTATGGATTAAAGCATAATATATTGAGTGTATCAAAAAATTTTAGTGTTAAAAACTAATTTATCTTAAGAGGAATGCGTTTTTTCAATAAATTGAATGATTGGGTATGTTTTGAGATCTCTAGGTAATCTATTTCATGTTAGAGAATCTAGAACACACTGCTACTTGAGCTTACAAGATGAAAACAATTTATGGCATAAGGCATTTAAATATTAACCAAAAATAATATGAGGACGTTAAACTAAGAATATTTTATAATAAATATCCCAATTCTAAAAGAAAACACTATCACTATTTGTAAAACATCTCAAAAAGGAAAAATGGTACACACAATTCACAATGTTTTTATACCAATGGAAAGGAAGATAATAAGTAGAGAAAATTACTTCATCACCTTCAAAATTGACTTCATAAAAATGAAATGAATCATTTTCATGCCTAATAAATTTAAATCTCTAGATAGAGTCCGGATTTTTATAAGTCTTATATAGAAATAAATATATATGTCTTTGAAGTGACCGAGGTCTGATAATGGTATTGAGTTTGTTATTAATAATATATTTGAATATTTTGATAATAAGTGAATTATGCATGAGTTCAATAATTTATATATTTCAAAAAAAATGAGGTGGATTAAAGGAAGAATAAAAGTCTTTTGGATATGGATATAATGATTCTTTCATAGCATAAAACCTCATGATATTTTGGGTTATATAAAATTACTACTAATATAGTTATTTAAAACAAATGTGTTTTGAGTCCGAAATCATATATGAATCCCTATTAAATGTGGTTCAAGAGGAATCCAGCTATAAAATAGTGTAGGTTTTTTGGAATCCCATGTTTGATAAATAGAAAAGATATGAATGTAGATAATTTTAATGTGGAATATAATGAATGATGATTTCTTAGTTATACAACAAATTAAAGATCATACTAATTCTATAGAAATTGGCATGAGATGATTATTAATAGTTAAGATATTTTACTTATTGAAAATGAATAAAATAAAAATAACTTAGTAATTTTAGATTGTGAGTATGATGATGTTAGTTCTAAATCTATTGAAGAAACCATATAGAACACATAGACTCAGACTGAAGATGAAGATTTCAATTACACCAGCGATAATGATTAAATAAAAAGTCCATAAGATTAAATAATAGACTAAGTAAACATTTTGATATTGAAAAAATTATTAGAGACCAAAATAAAGGAGTGTGAACCAATAGAATAATCATAAAATCTAATAAAACTCATTTTATTTCGAGCATTGAACCTTAAATAGTCAACAAATATTTTGAACACAAGTAATGTATAAAAGCTATGAATGAAGAGATGTATTAAATTAATAAGAATAAAACATTGGAGATTTTTGTTGGAACTAAATAAAAAATTCTCATTATGAAAATGGGTTTAAAAAGAAATTGGATGAGAAATGAGATGTTTTATGAATTAAGGAATGACTTATATGAGAAATATATTCTTAGATTGAAGGAATTGACTTTGATGAATTTGTTTTTCTAGTTTCTATACTAGAATGTTTCAAATTTTTTATTTAAATTATAACAAAGAGATGATATAAGGTGTCTTAAATTGATTTAAAATAGGCCTTCCCTAATGGAGAGGTAGATAAAGAAATATATTTTGAGTAGCATATGGGATTTATTTTGGATTTGGTTGGAAAAAAGTTATGTAAACTAAATAAGGATCCTTATTGATTGAAAAAAGATCCAATAGATTGTTTATTCAAGATGGATGAATATCTTAGGAGAATATATTTTAGAAATGGGCATGTTAATAACAATTTATATGTAATTAGGACCCACACCATATCACTCTTTATGAGGGTGTATGTTGATGACATTATTTTTACTAATAATTAAGAGAATATATGTGGATTAGTTTCTATGGATATGAAAAATAAGTTTGAAATATCATTTATTGGTCAATTGAAATTATTTTTGGATTTATAGATAACCCAAACTGCAGGTCCCATATTCATCTCCGAAGGAAAATATACCCGAGGTTTGTTGAAAAAGTTTGGAATGGAGGAGTTAAGAGTCATGTAAAATCAATTTAGGTTGGAAAAAAATTGAGAAATTATAATGAAGGGAAGACAATAAATGAAATTGAATTCATAAGACTAATTGTAAGTCTCTTATACTTGAAAATATCTAGACTATGCATTATCTATTAAATTACTATTTGCGATATATATTATTCAAATACCATTGAATAAAATATTCAAGATATAAATTGTCTTTTGAGATACATTTCAAATTAATTTAATTATTAATTGATGTAGAAGAAGAAGTGTGAACTCGATCTAAAGGGGTTCACAGATGCTGATTGGGTAGGTGGAGTTGATGATAGAAATTTTACATCAGACATGAAATTTTTTATTTGTAAGTTATGTGATTCATGTCACTCAAAGAAGAAGACATCAATTAATTTGTGATATAATGAAGATGAATATCTGACTGCATTACAAAAATACACACATATGATCTAGAGGAAGGCATATCATAAATATTTGAATATTGAAGCTTGACACCCTTTCGTGATTGGATGTGATTACTAGAGTATTATAAAAATATCTAAGAATAATGTTCAAAATTCTAGATATAAACACATTAATATTAAATATCATTTTTCTTAGGAAAAAAATAAAGGTATCTTAAGGCCGGAATTTTTTCCATCCAAGTAATAAATTACTATTGTCTTCACTAAGACACTCAAAACAGAGTCTTTTATTATGAAAAGGTTATAAATGGGAGTTTATCCCACTTCTCAATATTAAAATATTCTATTCCTTAATGTTCATAGTCTATTTATTTATGTTTAAAATATTTTTACAAAGATAAGATCAAATCTATGGGTAGAGAGATATGACCTACTTATTTTTGATATGTTTTGATGTGTTTTTTGACTGAGTATAAGGAAATTCTTAAGAAAATATTTTTTACATTTCTATATTGAATATTTGAGATGGAATATCTTGACTATATTACTAAAGGAATTATAATATATATGATCAATGACTTTTTTTCTATAGGGATCACAGGTCTATTATACTTCTATTTGATTGATTTATAACTCATTGGTTTAAAGAAATTAATACCATATATTTCACATTATCTTTGTCTTTATTTCAAAAAAGATATATAAAATAGATTCAAATTTAAGGGCATGTACAAAAATGTAGGGGGTCTAATTTTCAGGTGTAAAGGGATGAGTAATTATAAATGTATTGGTATAGGAAAAAAAATAAAACATTAGTAAAACAAAATGTATTTGTGTTGAAAACAAATTCAGAGGGGGATAATTTTTAAACCAATTGAGGATTATGTTGTATTTTTTATAAATAGTTATGTTTGAGATATTCATAAATGGTTTTAAAAAGTTAAATATAAATTTTATAGGTACGTGAGACACATTAAAATACTTAGACTTGAGTATAAGGATTTTAAAATGGAATTAAATAGCCTTTTAATTATACATAAACTTTATGAATTTATTTTATGTCATTTTAGAAATGTTAGAGATGTTGGAATAATTTTTAAATGATTTTGAGGAAGATCTATACTTATTCAATGTTAAAAGATTATGTAGAAAATTATATATGTACTTTAAAAAAATGCATTTTAGAATATATTAGATTCATTTTTATAAGGAATTTAAAAGACATTCTAATTATATAAGAGCCATTGAGACTTCATATGCATTATTTATACTTCACTATATTTATTCAAACAACATCATAATTATCATTAAGAATTATTAATATTCATTAATAATTTATATAAGAATTACTTGGAATTCCATAAGAGTCATTTTATACGTCAAAATTTTATTTTATGTTAAAAAATGGTATGTTTGGTGAAGTATTGTGGAATATTGTAAGAGAAATTTTAACACTTATGATATAGGATTTCTAAAATATAGGGAGTTACAAAAAATAAAAAAGATACTCTATTGATCCCCCTTTACTAAATATCTGGTTTCTTAAAAAATATATTTTACTCTAACGGAGTGAAAATTGGCTGAGAATAGGACTAGGACATACAATGAATTTGATATTGATTAGAATATTTTATGAAGATGATTCTGTGCTTTAGGAACTAGTTATGTTGTGTGATGATGTTTAACACCACAAAAAATATTATTTGAAGAAAAATCAATGTTTCCCTCGTGGCACAATGTAAGTATTTTCACCATGAGGATTATTTCATGCAAACATGCATGCCACTAAATAAAAAATTAATGTCCCTATTTTTTGTGGATGATAGTTGGTATATTTTTTCAATATATCCTAGAGAATTATATCCCACATTTACTAGAAGTTTTAATATAAATATTTGACTATGATTTGGAGAGAATTTGGAAGGAAACATTCTACTAATTTTGAATGAAAAATTTACATATTTGATTATAGAAACATACTCACATGGTTGAGAATATAAAAAAGTGAATAAGAGAGGTGTAAAAGGTAGTTATTATTATTGCAACTACTATACAAAAAGAGGAAAAAAAATATGATCTATATATATCAAACTTGTGTGGATACTTTTTCTTATATAAGTGATCATTATTCAGAAATAATCATTTTTTTCTTAGTTATGGAGTAAAATTAGTTGATGTGAGTATTTGTAATAGGTTCAATGTCATTCCCTTTCTTTTAGTGACTTCTGGATAATAAGAGAAGGGTTGTGTGTTAATGGGATAAAAATCACAATACACTTGGGATATAGACATCATTTAATTTGTAAAACATCATTAATAAACATACTATATTTATTTTTATTTCCTCTAATACTATGAGTCTTTAAGAGGAGTGTACTCAATTAACATAAGGGCAATTGGATTTGAAAAAGATCATTTAAAAATTGATTCGCCTATACTTAGTGTTAATCACCCAATGAGTTATCCTAAATCCAGAATGAAATTATCAGAATTCGGTTTTATAGTTAAATAATAATAAATTTTATGTTTATAGAATTGTTAGATATGATTATAAACCCTATATATAAGATTTCCATGTTCAATGATAGTTTGTTGATTCTTTGATAATTTTTTTATACTTTTAATTATGGAGATTATTGTTATAATTGATTTTTTTTGAAAAATATCTTATATTTTATAAATTTAATAATTTAAATTTTAGTTACCAAATAAGTAAAATATATAGAAAAACATTTAGAGGTGAGATGAGTAAATTTTTTGAACTTTGTAATGATGGTCATAAAACTTTTTTAATGGAGTATTAAAGTGATGTTTTGGGATAGATGGATGAATAAGTTGAGAGATACATAGGACATGGAATATTTAAGTAATGAAAGACTTCAAATAGTAAGTTACATGTGGGTGGTATCAAGTTTTACATGGGGTACTTCACTTTAGAATGAGGGTTATACCAAATATTGTTTAGAGTTATACACCCTTTATATCTTCTTATAGTTTTCCCTAAGACTATGTGTGATATTTATGGAATAGACTAAAGGATGGGCACATGTTGTTAAAATAATAGGCTATAATTATCGGTATCCACTATGACATATTCATTGGTGGTGATTAGTGGTTAAATCCCAAAATTCCGGGGAAGTAAGGATGACACACTATGGGTATCCAATTAGAATATTCCATGTTAAATGAAACACATGCCATATAATTTTTATATTTGAGTATATATCTCATATTCTCACATGGGGGTGATAAAAAATATAAGAATTTAACAGTGATTGTGTTATTATTGAGTAGGATCATATTTCCATCAAAGTGAATTTGAATGAAATATATAATTGTAGAACCTACCAATCATGGCGATTTTCCATAGAAAAAAAGTAAATATTTAACATAAAAATAATGGATATTTCATTAAATTAGGATTCCATTATAGTGGGTTGGAGAATCCAAAATCATGGTTCTTTAAGGATGGAGTTGGCAAAAAATTAATGTTGATGAAGGTATTCTAGATATAGGGAAAGGGTCATCCATTTTGGGAACTTCGAGTATGGGGTCAGTACCAATTTATCTCAAAAAGGAGTGGGCCCCTCATATGATAGATGTAGTAGATGAACCTCTATGGTATGGGATACAAGTCTTCCATTAATGGAGTTGGTACCCCTCAATCGATAAATAATTATTTTGATGGGGTGTGAGTCCATTTTATGGTTTAATACTCCCTCAATCCATACACTTTTTTCCTCAATGAGGGATATATACCCCACTATAATTATATAGGTGGCATGAAAGTTTGGTTGTTTAGGTGTAGTAAGTCTTATATCATATCAATAATTTTGGTCTCTATAGTATATGATCATTGTAGAACTGAGATATGGGGTTAATATTTCATTCGTCCTTGACTATCTCAATCCCATAAGCATATCTGGGTCTATCATGTAAATTCCCCTCCCTATGAGGTTTTCAACTGAATTTTCATATCATTAAACCATTTATTATAGGATACCCCAAAAAATATGTTTATACTCACCTCAATATTGGTGTTTATATTAAATGTGTTTTTTATGAAAATAATGATCATTTTAATAATGATTACAAATAACATGGAGTTGGTTGAGTTGGAGTTTATTGTTTGATAATTCAAATTTTTACAGGTTTTTTCCTTAATAATTTCAATGATAAATGGGTTATTATTATATTATTAATATTGTTTTATATTGTTTGGGAGCAGTATTAATCTTATATAATAGTTTCGATAACATTAATATAAAGTGAAGAAAATAGAAGTTCACTAGGTAATAGTTATGTCTAGGACACATCGTGGTTTATGATGAAAGAAAAAATGGGGAGAAAAGAGGTCATGGGTGCAGAATTTGTGGAGGATAATTAATTTTTAGATTGAAATAGGGAACCATATCCTATAAATGATGTCCATATTTAAATATATAACTATTGTTGGAGTAAAACTGGATGATGAGAAATGGCCACAAAGGAGTTTAAATCATGGGTAGAAGAAAAAATATTATAAAAATGGGAATTTTCATGAAGCCTATTAAGTGGTGGTGTAAATATAAGATATATAATGGATGAGAATATATGATCATGTGTAAAATTTTGGATTTATTACCCTTGGTATATAATTTATATTTATCAGTGAAATCCATGGGAAACAACGCCTCCTAGGTGGGACTCTTACCACCATCCCTAGTGGAAACCCTTTCTTCAAGAAGCCCTTGGGTAGAGAGCCATTGTATTCTTAATGTTCACAGGTGAGAGTTTTCAAGGATCAAATTCAATCCTTTTCTTGGATACCAACTATCAATACCCAAGACTGAAAGTCCCATATATGGATCTATAAATATAAACATTGAATTTTTGGCTTTGATACTGATAAATGTGTCCCAATTTTTTCCATTAGAAAACAAACAACAGCAAAAAAAATATTAGATTACATACATAAACAAATACCTTTAAGTTTATATTTTTTTTGAGAATATGTACAAACTCTTACATAAAAAATTTCCATGAATTAAAGAGTGTATATTTCCCATTATACCACGTTTTTATTTTCCCCAATATGTTTATAAAATAATTAATAAGAATTTAAAAGGAAAAATAAAATTCATAATGGTTTCTTTTCAATAATGATAATCCTATGAAAACTTTTTCACAAAGTTATACTATTCACCCTTAATAAGTAGTAAATAGATTCCTTTAAAATATAAGACCATTTAATTTCCTTCAGAAATAATATGATTTCTATAAAAAACCATAGAAAAAATAGATGAATCATGTTGGTAACCTATTAAATCATTTCCATATCACTCAAACAAATAGAATAACCATAAGTTCAATTTCCATACCCAATGAATTGGAGGGATATGATAGATCCACCTTTCCATGGTTTATAGTCTAACCTCCCCATCTCAGAGTCCACAGAATCTGATGCCTTTAGCCTGGTCATGGAATGACTTTAGGCACACCTCCTCGTATGAAAGAGGCTTCTAACAAGTAGAAAAGTTCTAAATTACAACATGGGGATACTATACTGATTTTTCAGTGAGAAACAACAATAGAAATAATACCAACATATAAAATACCCTATAGAAACAATGACCAGATAAAATACAACCAATGAAAAACAATTCAAAAATTAGTATAAGTTATTACAATATAGTGTGTACAGTATATGCCAAAAAGTCATATAAATAAAATAATAAAACCAAACTACCCAAATATACCAAACATGGACCTGAGTCCTAGACGGATCCTAACATCCCATGCTCCAACCCCTCGACTCATATTATCTACCAATTCCAAGTCCCTATCTAGAACCTGTTATAGAAATAAGAAGTGTCTGCTTGGGTACCCAAGTTCCATGGTATTCTGTACTGTGTGTGAGTACAACCCAATAGGCCACCACCAACAGTGTCTAAATCACTAACTAGTATGTATAGTAGTTCATGCAGGTTAACATAGGTTCAATAAATAATAAATAAAAATGGATACAATTTTTTTTGAAAACATTTATTATTTTTCCATTACACCCATTAAAAAAAGTCACACGTTTAACATGGGAGTTTTACCAATTTTTATTCACAAATCCATTCTTTTATTCATGTAATAAATCCAATGTATTTCAGAGTATCAGTTAGGGGTCACATATCACTTGTCAAGAACTCCCTAATTATCATAACATGGATCATTGATCCATGAGTCCATCCAATACCTAGAACACCACGTATGAACATCCCAACATGAGTATGGACTGCTAGGACCATACCCCCTGGTTTAGAAGCACTATGTCTATTCCCCGAATAAACTTGGATATGGACCGCTAGGGCCATACCCCTTGGGTTCAAGAACTCCATGTCCATTCCTTGTATAAACGTGGATATGGACCACCATGACCATACCCCTTGGTTTTAGGAATGTCATTCCCATTCCCTGAATAAACCTGTATATGGACCCCCATGACCATACCCCTTATGTTCAGGAATTCAATTCCCATCCCCTGAGTAAAAGTATATCATTTATCAAAATTAAATTTCCTAAACCATTATCTTTTACCATGGTCCTAATGGGACTTCAAACCAATGCTTCATAAGAGGGGAAAAAAATCCTTTTTCCATAGTTTCATAACACCATTTTAAGCACATTGAAAACTTCACAAAATCATTTACTTAATCAAAAATTTTCAAATCCACCCTTCAACAAAAGATTTCTTTTTTAACATCAAAACAGAACTTAAGAAAAAAAATCCCTTTCATTTAATAAAAATAACCCATTGTGGAATTTACTATCTTTAACCCACCCACACAAAATTAAACACCATTTGAAATCCAAAATAACCCTATTTTCAAACACCATGAGGTCAACAAATCTTTTCCAAAACATTAAAAAAACCAGAACATATGTTAATTATGTAAATCCCCAACTAGACCAAAGTATAAAACATAACATTAAACCATTTCATTATCCCTTTTTAATCACTTCATAGGGTAAAATTTTAAACACATCAAATATACCATTCTACAATACAAATACATAAATTTAATCGTTGAAACCCGTTCACTTACAAAAATGTCCCATCCTATATTTTACTAATTCATTTCACCATTTTAAAAGGTTTGGAACACCCCATGGATACCCTAAGTCTAGTGTAAATTCACCAATGGACCCAACATTTTCCGTGAAGGGTCTTACATCTCAAATTTATGGAGAATTTACTTTACATAGCCAAATATGAGAAAACACATTAAAGAAGAAACTTAGAAAAACTACATAAACATATATTAAAAATCAATACTACAAGGAAAAGATTAAATACCACTTACCTCATGCTTAAAGATTATTACTAGACTAAACACATCACTTGATATGAATTAAACCAGCCACTACCACTAAAAAGAAGAATACCATAAAAAATAATTTTTTATGGATTATAAATGAGAAAAACCAACATACCAATCTTATTCTAGAAAATGGAATGAAATCGAGTCGAAGACTAACTAGGAGGTTTGATTCACACGAAACGACACTCTACACACCCAAGAAATGAAGGAGAATCACCCATGGAGGAGGGAGGAGGTCCTGGTTCATCACCCTTACTGTATGGTTTTGAATGGTGAAAAAATTTGGTGTACAAAGAAATAATATTGGGATGGAAAATGGGAATTCTAAAATTTTATGGGCCACAATGTTTTCCAAACAATGCTCCAACCATGCCACTCCCTTTGTCTAGGAGGTTTCTAAGCCACACAATCATCAGGAAGCCCCCACACGGTTTGGAAAATGGTATGGAGCTTATGCACCAGCCTCTACCCAAGAGGAGGCCTTACCACAATGTTTCCCCTGACTAGGAGAACAGCTAGTACTAACCACGCTCCAACCATGATCTGAACATTTTTTGGCCTCTTTCCTTCTCCTTTCATGCCTTGAACCCCCAAAATACCCCTGAGGCCCATACCACTTACTAAAACAACCATTACACCAAATATTTAAACCAGGACATCCTTTATCTCAGGGTAGGGATCTTACAACCTCCCCACCATAAAACATATCAACCTAGAGCTACATCTCCATCCTCACCAAGCCTATAAGAAAACTTATTGAACCTCCCAAACCACTTATTAACCTTTCCCCTCATAGATTTATCATAAAAATGAACATTCATTACCCAAAATTAAACACAAGAAACATATCCACCCAAAGGACTTTTACACCATGATCCACAACACATGCCCAATGCTGCTCAATGGACACACCAACCTGAACATTACCAACACCAACCACTCAAACAAACTATCGCATATAGGATCACACAAAGAATCATGCTATCAACCAACCACATCCTTCAACTGTATTGGTCTATAAATCAAGGCTTATTACTCTCATTAAACACATGAACATCCATAAAAACAAAATCACAGACTCATCACAAGAATTAAATTGGTCAAAACCTAAGACAATATTTGTTTACAAATCTAGTCCCCAAGATGACTTCCACAAGCCTATCTGACCTGAAACACTAGTCACATTAATGACTAACTACTACCTTCTATGGTTCTTTCCACCATATCATTTAACCCAAAACCACCATTTCTTGGTGGTTGGTGCTTCAGATAATTGGAAGGACCACATGAACCTCAAAATGCACTCCATAAAACACCTGATGCATTTCTTACCCACCACATCAAAACACACAAGAGGGAACACCCAATATTAGTATCCAACATTTACATCAAAACCACCAGAAAATGACACAACTCCTCTATTCAAACACCATCTAAGGTAACCAGATTTCCCTCAAGTTACACTTAATATCATAGAATTAACCGTACATATCAAACATAAATCAATGGTTGAATACAAATTACTAAAAATTCTTATTTTGGCCAAATGAGTCAGACCATTTCTTGAAAACTCACCCTGTTGACACCTAATATCTAATATTGGCATGCCAATACTTTGTTGTAAAATGAGTATCTCTACTTAAAGGCATTATAAGATCATCCCAACACTTACCCAAGTAAAAAGTCAACTCCCAATGAGGTTCTATCATTTAACCTCCATTTTCTATGATCTACCATTATGTCTCAATGCACCATAAACACCCCTGAAATGAGAACCCATGAATGAAATAAAAAATACATCGAACCCAAAGCCAAATCATTTCTAAAAAACCACCATACCCAAGGCCCAAATGGAATTTTTAAGGTACCCATACATGCTCCTCACAGTTCCTTCACAGCTTCCTAATGCTAAACCATCCTACCCATAGTTTAATTCAAGTACCTAATACTAACATACTACTCCCCTCCTTAATAGAATCATTTTCCAGACTTACTCAAGCCATTCCAACTACCCTGGCTTATGCTATGATTATAAGAGGAACCAAAAAGCTTGGATGTGGAAATCTATATTTTCCCCAAGACTACATAACAACCACCCACTACTACTCCTTTCAAGATCATGATAATGACACCCATGGCATCCACTGACATTTGATTTATACCGATGACCTCACTTGAAATGGTTGATGGTGTTCTACCACCATCCAAATCCTCACATACCACTCCCCAAGCATAACCTCACAAAGGTCCCAACTCCAACAAAAACACATTCTGTAGCTAGGAATAATGCCAAAGCTCTCTCAGCATACATGAGATGATGTGAAGATATTGGTCATTTTATAATTCACTAAAGGAACATTAAGATGTCATCAAAAAACAATATTAATGATTCCCCACTTTATTTTATATAAAATGATTGGCACTTATCCCGTGCGACTTGTTCACCCATATCAAATGGCATCGTGTCTTCCCACACATGCCCAACATTCAGACCTTAACAAACCCTTGAGGTCACACACCTTTTTTGTGATCAAACACTAAATCCAAAACCCTAGACTCCATGAGTCACATATCATAGAAGATAGGTCCAAAAACCATCTTAAACAACAAACTATGAATTCTTGTCTTTCAACGTCATTATTAAGGCATTCTTATCCCCTGTTTCCATAACCAATCATTTTTTCACCAACCAAACCAAACACGTGACAAACCCTTTACCCTGTGTGTCACTACTATCTCAAATGCATCCATACTTGATTAAAACTAATTCCATAATAAACATTCCCCATGATATCTGATTTAAAAACCTAAATGATTTCCCTCCTTGAAAGACAAACCTTATAGCCCACCAAAAACACTCAGGTGCTTCTCATAAAAGGAGATCAAGACCCAAACAAACAATTTACCCAAACTCAAAAGAATACATCTTGTATTGATTATAATATGAAATAAAGCACCAGTAATTTTCATCTAAGGGTACCTTCAACACTGTGATATCCTCCATTGAGGTTAATTCATTCCATGTAACCGATGTACAACCACAACTCAGGACGCAACTCCCAACCAAAACTTTTCCACATCCCCCTTAGGCCAAACCTACACTAACCAACAATCTCCCTTAATAACTACTCAGGTGCAAAACATCCATTATTTCAATACATAGAAGAGAACCAACAACCCAACTAACCTCTCCCATAGGTCATCCTTGGAGGTCAGGTGACATTATATCCCTATAATAGAGACACACCCTGTACATTCCATTAGATCTCACTCTAGTACATATAAATAGAACCTCAAAAACGTTTCTTCCCATGGGAGGAACTCCTACCCCCATTACAAAACATTCTGAGCCTAGCACACCAAGTTACTATTCACTCTAGGTTCCACACCAAGATATACACCCGCACAAACATTGGAAACACAATCCCAACACCCAATATAGGGTTCAAATAATAACTCACCAGGTCCAAACTCAAAAAAAATACAAAGCCTCCACACCAGAAGAAGAAATTTCATGACCTCATGGTTAAACAATCACCAAAGGAGCTATAAGCTCACCCCTTTAACCACATGAAAAAGACAAAAATGCCTCACGACCCATAACTGAGGTCTCAAACTAGGGAACTCTCATTTAACAGACCACCCATACAAATGGTCCATACACAACATTAGGTTTACCCATCTTCAATTTCTCATGATCTCATCATTACCCATTTCTCTTTGATTAAATTCACTATTTCAAAAACCCAAGAATTCTCATTTGAACACGTTGAATATCTAAAACCCAAGAATTTAAACTCTTCAAAACAATTTTATTCCCAAAATATTTAAAATGTAAACCCATATTTACAAAATTTCATTTTTCAAAATGATTCCCTCATCTACATTTTCTTCCAAATTTCCCAATTTTAAATTTTTGTTCATAAAACCAACATAAGAAACATATGAGTGACCTATCAATCCTATGTTCCTAACATGATGCATCAACCCCAAAAACCACTCTTTAAATAGTAGGCCAAGAGATAAAATATCATAAATCAGAAACATCACATCCAAATTCACCACTCAAGGATGAAATATGAATCAACTATAAAATCACAAAACTGAACATCAATTCCCACCCATGGAAACAATGATTTTCCCTCACACATAGGGATGTAGGCACCCAAGCATGATTTTATTATCAAGAACCAACAAGATCATAGTATCCTGTCTATTATTACCCAAATAGTAAGAAAAAATAAACCACTATGATGAAAATTTTCCATGTCCCTATCCCGGAGGCCACTAATTCTGGTTCCACAAGCTGATTTTCCCCATTACCTTAGGGATGGCTCCCAACATGCCAGAGGCTAGAGACTAGCAGTGTGGGTCTAAAGTACAACATGGGGACACTATTTATCAAAGCAAACAAATGAATTAAATAATATTAATAGATAAAATATTCAACAGAAATAATAGTCAGACAACATACAACCAATGAACAAAAGGTCACCAATTAACACAACTATAACTGTATGGTGTGTACAATGCATGCTATATAGTAATACAAATAAAATAATAAAACCAAACAAACAAAAGTTCCTAAATAGAGAAAAGAGTCCCAACTCATTCCTAAAATCCCTTGATCCAACCCATTAACCCCTACAATGAAACAACACTAGGTCCCCATCCCGAACTAGTAATAGAAACAAGAAGTGTTTTCTTAGGTACCCAAGTACCATGGAGGCCTGAGCAGGGTGTGCATACAAATTATCATGCCATCACCAATAGTGTCTAAAGTAATATTCAGTCTATAAATTAGTTTATGTGAATAAATAGAGGTATGATAAATAATAAAAAATAAGGGATATAGGTTTTAATTTTTTTAACTTTTCATTACAACCTTTGAAACTAGTCACACATTTATCATGGGTATTTTCCCATTTTTTAATCACAAAAAATATTTTATTCATTTAATAAATCCAATGCCTTTCAAATAATTAGTCCTGGTTCCCATATCTTTTTTAAAGAAGTCCTTGGTCAAAAAAAACATGTAGCATCGGTCCATAAATATTTTCAGGACACACAACACCATGTAAGTCCACCCCAACCTGAGTTTGGACCACCATGACCATACCCCTTAGGTTTGGGATTTCCATGTCCATTCTATGATGAAACATGGATATGGACCACCATGACCATACCTGTTAGGTTCAAGAATGCATGTCAATTTCCTGAATAAACATGGATATGGACTTACATGATGATACCCCATGTTTTTAGGAATGCCATGTTCATTCCCTAAATAAACCTGGACATGGACCTTCATGACCATGCCCCTTGGGTTCAGGAACACCATTTCCATCACCCAAATAAAAATATATTATTTATCAAAATTTAATAACATAAGACACTATAATTTACCATGGTCCTAATGGGCCTTCAAATAGATTTGTGATAAGAGGTCCAAATCCCTTTTTCACTATTTCATAACACCATTTTATTTAATTTGAAAAATTCACAAAACTATTCACATTATAAAAAATTTTCAAAACCACCCATTAACAAGGGTATTACACTTTAACATAAAAACAATGACTGAGGCCAAAAAATCATTTCATTTTATAAAATATTGTAGGTAAAATTTCCCAATTATACTCCACCCATACAAAATTAAACACCATTTTATATCCAAAATAACAATTTTTTCAAACACCTTTAGTTAAACACCTCTTTTCCAAATAATTAGCAAAAATTAAAACATCATTTCATTCCTTGAATCAACAACCAGACCAAAGTGAAATACATAAATCTTAACCATTTCAGAAGACCCTTTTAACAAATTCACAAGTTAAACATTTAAACACTTTAAATACCCCATTCTACAATGCTCATTCATCAATTTTACCTTTGCATCCCATTCAGTTCCATAATTACCCAATCTCATGTTTTACTAATTCATTTCACTATTTTCAAAGGTTTGGAGAACCCCATGGATAACACTATGTTCAGTGTTAATTCATCAATGGAACCAATGGGTTCTAAAAAGGGACTCACAACTCACATTTATGACCAATTTAATTTCTTTAGCCAAAAAAAAGATAACTCACCAATGGAACAACTTGGAACCACTACTTACATATATATTAATCATTAAGACTATATGTAAAAGTGTAAAGACCACCTACCTCATGCTCAAATATAACTAATAGAACCAAATAATCCCTTTATATGAACTCAACTGGACCCTATTATTAGAATGAATAAAACGATATAAAAGAATGGATTTAGGGATTTATTAGGAGAGAAACCCACATACGAATCCCCTTACAGAAAATGGAAGGAAACTGAGTCAAAGAAATATATAGATATTTTATTTTCACTAAATGACACTGTAAATGCTCAAGAATGAAAGGAGAATCAACCTTAGTGGAGAGAGAGGAGATCTGATATCATCACCCATAATTTATGGGGTCAAATGGGGGAGAAATTTTGGGTAGAAATAAGAATGATTAGGAGGAAAAAATTGGAATTTACCACTTTTTAAGGGATGTACGGTTTGGATAATCGGTTTTCAAAACCATGCGCCAACTGTGATGATCCATTTGGCTAAGAGGGGGCCATGCCTCACAGTCTTATCAAAGTATACACATAGTTTAGAAAAAAGTGCGATCCCATGTTCTGGACACATCCTGAGAGGAGGCTTAGATGTAGGGTTTCCCCTCGCTAGGATCATAGTTATAACTAATCATGTTTCAAAAATGTGTTAAACATTTTTTGGCATCTTTTATTCTCCTTTAATTCTTCAAACCCCCTAATCACCCTCAATACCCACCCCCTCACTAAAATGTCCCTTGGATAAAAAATTAAACCCTGACGTCCTTAATCTTAGGGTTAGGATCTTAAATATAGCGAAACTGCTTGTACTTTGTTAATAACATTTCCACCAATCCTTGGTTTATAATGGAAACACATTTACATTGTTTATAATTGAACCACATGCCTTAATAAGAAATTACTAAGAACCTTAACATATTCCCCAAAAAATTTAATCTTTTATTTTAATTATTACACTCATAAAAATATTATTTTCACCCATAAGAAACTTTTCTGGATATTGAAATATCTATTCATTTAATTTTTTTTAAAATTAAAAGAACATTGGGAATGAGGGTTTTTATTTGATTAAAATATGGAATCTTATAAAATAATTCATATATCAAATAATGGTTATGGTGGATGGAACTTTCATTGTCTTCTTATACATTAAAATATTACATTATTTTTGTCTTTTGTAAAGAAAGTGAAAAAATTCTTTAAAAATATTCCTTTCAAAAACCTTTGAAAGAAAATAAAAAGTGAAATAAATTTTTCGTTGTAATTATTTTATGTCTATATAAAAATATTCATAAAATAATTTTAAAAAATATGAACATTGAAAGAATTGTACTGGATGAGAAACTTTAAATGAATATTTTTATAATGAAATACCTTATCATGAGTTTGACACATCTGGTATGTTCATTATCTTTCTGAATAAGAAACTTATAATAATTATTTAATTACTTAAGAACCCTTTTAATGTTTATTACTCCTTTTATTTTATTCATTACAGTGTCATTTTCTATTACTTAATAAACTATGTTTACATCATACTTTTTGATGATATTTGACTTATTTTTCCAAAATGAATTCTATATGTTAAATATGATAAAAAGTTAATTAATTAATCATATCTAGAATAATAATCTTGAAATAATTATCACTTTATTATATATATTATAATTTTAAAACGAATAATTAAATATGGCTATGAAAAGTGAACTACGTTACAACTATAGAGATGGTAGGCCATACACATGTATGAGTAACATTTCTATTTTTCAATGATCATAATAGAAAAAGTATTATTTTTTATTTTCAAAATTATAATTATATAATAAATAACATAATGTTTATTTAAATATACTTATATATATATATCATTAATTTTATGTGGTGATGAAAAATGAATCACATCACTTCGTGAATGTGGTAGTCCACGCATATGCATGAAAAATGTTATCATTATTCAATGGAAGGAAATGTAGTAAATTATATGATATATTATCTCTTTATAATGATAAATATGTAATTAATATCATATATATACTTTAAATTTATCATTATAACCATTTGTGAGAGACGGTGATGAAAACAAATTACATAGGTTCGTGAGATAATAATCCACCATACACATGAAAAATATTAACATAATAAAATCTCAGCATATTTAATATATTAGTGTTATGATTTTATAATGTTTGAATAATATTTTAAGGTGGTATAAGACAAAGTAAAACAATAATTCATAGTTAATAATTATTCCAATTCTTTGGAAAACCTCTTAAGTTTTACTCCAAAACATTTCCAATGTTGCTTTTCTGACCATATCAAGTCCTCCAGGAAATGAGGAGGGTTCTAAGGAAGGATTTTGGGTAGGTATTGGGTAAACCAAATTATATTTTATTTTGAATAAAATATGATAAGAGGCTCTCTTTTATAAGTGAGGAGAGGGTTATAATTAGAATTTCTTAAAATATTATATCAATTTAAATTAGTTTTCATATCGAAAAAGATCTAAAACAACTTTGATTGAAGCTAAGATTATTATGGGTTGAAATAATGTCATATAAATTTTTACAATTTTTGGTGATTTTTTAATCCTTATGTTTTTTAACACTGTATTAACCCTTTTTATAATTATTGTGATTTTTTACTCTTTAGGAGTAAATATAGTCAATATAAAAGGGAAAATATAAATTAATGGATCAAGGTTGGTACAATCAATTATATATCTTTTAGTTGGCTGAAAATGTTATTTTTTGGAGTATTAAATCTTTTCATAAAATATTATATGTTATAAAATTACATTAATGTCAGTTTTGGAACTATTAAATCAATTTGAATTTTAAAACTACAAGAAAATAGTGGAATTAAAATATAATGAATTATAAATTTTCTAATATGTCATTTATATCTAAAACATTTATTTAAACACAACAACTCACTCAAATAATAACATTTTTATAGTTTTAAAATCATCTTATAGATTTTTCTGATGCTTGCACAATGGCTGTATTAGTGTTTCATATGGATTTGATTTAATCGTTTCAAAAATAAAATTTTTAAATTAATTATAAGGATAATAAAATTTCATTTATCTTTCAAATTATTAATTACCAAGAAATATATACTCTTTTATTCTTAATTTTAAAAATATAGAGATAATAAAACAAAGATAACAACAGTTTTGAATTTTCTTTATATAAAATAACATAAAGGTAAAAATATTTATAAATGGAAGAAATTACATATATTATAATTTTTTATGATTATGTATTATATATAATAATTTATGAAATTAATTTAAGTACTAGGGTTATTTTTTAGTCCTTATATTTTTATTCTTAATCTTAATTACATGATCTTCCCTTTACTGTGGTAACGAAAATTACTAAGATTACTATTAATAATGTATGAAAATAAAAGGTAAATGTTTACAAAACCCATATTCACTGATTCCAAATAAGGTATAAATACTTCTAAATTCAATTCACCTAATGGGAAAATTTTAATTTAAAATTAAACTCGTAAAAGGTGATAAAAAAAGTTTTTTAAAAAAATGTCTTTTTTATATTAAAATGTTTTTATTACAATATCAATAATAAAATTTATTCCAATTAACTTAATTGTATTTTTAGTAATATAATATAAATATTTTTAGTTTTAAACTATTTAGAAAAATTTTACCTTTTAAATTCTTGAAACATAATGTAGTTTTCAATGAAAATAATTCCTTCTCATTATTCACTAGAAAATCAATATTATTATAAATACCCCATAAATTCACTCTAAGATAATTTTCACTTAAATATTTTAAAAACTATATCCTTTTTTTCTGAATAAAATTTGATTTTTTTATAAATTCCTCTTATTATTCACTAGAAAAAGGAAATACAAATCATTTTTGAAGAAAATGTATTTTTGAAGAATAAAACGACTTTTATAAATATTGAGTGATCATTTACTAAGAATTTATTAATAAATTAGTATTGAATAATACCATTATATATATTTTCAAATTCAATTATTCATATTCATACCCTAAAATTTAATAGTTATGTTATAATAATTATATTATAGTAATACTATTTTATGGTCCATTTAGGCCCAATGTTGTTTGTCATATTCACTATCAAACATAGTTTTTTTAAAATATCAGTGTATAAAATTATAAAACATTTAATAAATTGTTTCATTTGAATTTGAACTTGATCTCTATAATAAAAGTATTTCCATTTGAAAATACCTTTTTTCAAATCCTATATCATAAAAAAGGTTAATAAAACATCCTCTTGAAAAGAGGGAATGAGAGATATGAATGTCATCTAAAATAATACCTAACTAGGTTTCAAAATAGGAAAAAATTATTTTTATATAAATATATTGGTATGGAAGAAAAATTTAATGTTCAAATAATTATGAAGTGTGATAGATAACATTGATCATATGAAATAAAATGATCAAGAGAATGTTAAAAATCACAAAACTGTAAACCAAAGAGATGTGAAAAAGGCCACTGATTTGGTGAAAAGAATGTAATTAGAAAAAATTTTGGTTTTAAGAACATTTTCCTTGAGTTGAGAAATTATTTTACTCTATAGATTATGAATATTAGGAAATATACTTACTTGAAAATAATAATTTCCTCTTTTAATCGATTTCTACTGTAACATCATCATTGACATGAAGCAACGAGTATTCAAGATGATTTTATTCACTCCCTAAGCATTAGAATCAACTTGTAATAGATCAAATAATCCACAAAAGGATAACAAGATATTCCTCCAACATTTATAATTTAACCAAAACCAAAATGGTTTGCAAAATTTAAGGTAATTCACATAATAAATAAAACTTCATATGAAGATATAATTCCTCAATCTCCAAAATTCAATGGTAGTACAAGGAATTAAAAATTATTTGGTCACATATTCTTAGAAGATAAATTTAAAATTTTCTATAAATAATATCATTAACTCTTAAAGGATCATACAAAAATGTATATGTCTCTCTCATATAATCTCCAAGATATGCCAATCATTTCTATAAATATCCTAAATCACCATAAAGCCACATTAGGATCATATATGATTTCAAAAGATAGATAAACCTTGAATCATTAAATAAAATTCCCTAATATCACATAATATTCCCCAAAATTAAAGAGATATTCTCCCAAAATAATATTAATCACTTAATAATTAAATCACCCATCAATGCCATGGTTATCTATATGATAAAACATATACTCCCAAATTGTAATAACCCATAATTAACTCAATAACAAAGTTAATATAAACTCTAAAGGTTATAAATAATTTTTAAAATGATAACCAAAAGATTTATTTGAATTATTCCTCATTTAATACTTAATTTTAAATATAAGGGTCACCTATACATGAAACCAGTTAAACGTCTCCTAAAATATGATTAATTACTTCAAAATTCTATCAATTAAAACCTCAAAAGGGGTGTCTAAAACATTAACATATGGTCAAGATCAAAATTATAAACCCATGATGGTGTCCATAACTATTAAGTTAACTCAAAATGATAAAATTATAATCACCGAAGTTATCTAATCCTTTTTATAATACCATCTATAATGGTTTTTAATTATTAGTTGTACTTTATAACTGATACCTACAAGAGAGCTCTATTGGAGGATACACCTCCTGGGTCAGACTATTACCACTATAACTAGTCAAAAACCTATCCTCCTGAAGCCCTTAGTTTTAGAGATAGGATTCACACAATGATCAAACATGAGAGTTCTCGAGGAATGGATTCAATCCTTTCCTCTGATAAAGACTATAAAGACCTAAGGCCCTCACTCCCAGATTCAGTGCTAAAAACATAATCTTTACATTTTGGGATTTGATACCGATAAATGCGACCCAATTTTTCCCATAAAAAACATATAAAATCAAAATGGAATATTTTATTACTTATATACTAAAGGATCATTTAGGTTTACAATTTTAGAGAATTCATACAGACTCTTACGTAAACGATACCCATAAATTCAAGAGCGTATATTTCCTGCTATACTAAGATTTCCTCTTCCCAATGATTTTCATAAAACATTTCATAAAAATTTAAAAGGAAAAAATACTTATAAAAGTTTTTTTATATCCTTAAAATATAATGAAAACCTTTTCACTAAGTTATACTTTTCACCCTTAAGAAGCATCATGTGATTTTCTTTAAAACATACGATCATTAACCTACCTTGAGAAATCAAAATATTTACATAAAAACCCATATAAATCATATATAAACGACCCAGGAAAATTGTGATAACATCTACATATTAATATTATAAACACTATTAAAAATTTAATAACCATATGGTCGACCTTGATACTGAATGAATTGGAGGGATATCATAGACCCACTCATCCTTATTTTATAATGAAACCACTTGTTCATGGTTAATAATGTTACAACCGATCCTTGGTTTATAATGGAACCACACATCCTTAATTTATAACAAAAACACCCATTATTATAAAAAATTCCCAATAAATATAACATATTCATAAAACATGGAAGCTTTAATTTTCATCATTACACTAATAAAAATATTCTTTACACCCATACTAAAACTTTTCTAGATAAGGAAATATCCTTTAAATTTTATTTTTTTGAAGAAAATTAGAACATCTAGAAAGATAGTTTTTATTTAAAACAACATGGAATATTATAATCTAATTCAAATATTAAATAACAGTTGTAGTGTTGGGAACAATCATTATTTTTGTATAAGTCAATATAAAACATTCTTTTTTTCTTATATAAGGAAAGTCAAAAAATTACTCGAGAAGATTAATTTTGAAAAAGTTTGAAATAAAATCAAAAGAGACAAAAAATCTCATTTATAATTATTTTATTTACAAATAAATACACTTATAAAATAATTTAAAAAATATAGATATGGAATAAAAAGTGTTTAAAAGTAAACTTTAACAGATTATATTTAAAAGAAAGTCCCTTACCTTGAGTCTAAATCGTCACATATAATATTTATCTTTGTGAATAATTACCTTATATTAATAATTTAATTTCTTAATAACGTTTTTAAAATGTATTATTCCTTTTATTTTATTTTTTACCACGTTATATTCAGTTATATAATCAATTAAGTTTATGTCGGACATTTTGATGATATTCAAATTATATATCTAATATGATTTTGATAAGTTTAATATTGTTAAAGAGGTCATTAATTAATCATATCAATAATAATAATAATGGAGTAATTGCCTTTTTTATTCATAAATAATAATTTAAAAACCAATCATAAAAAATGGTTAGGAAAAATGGACTATGTTATAATCAGGAAGACTATAGACCATATATATGCATGAGTAATGTTACCTTTTTCAATAGTCATTATTGAAATAAAGAAGGTATTGTTTTATCACTATATAATTATAATTATATAATAAATACCACATTATTTCTTAGAATATACTTATATATACCATCCTAGTGAAGTGGTGTTGAAAAATGAATCACATAGCTCAATGGAGGTGGTAGTCCACACATACACATGAATGGCATTATCTTTTTTCAAAGGTTAGAAAAGTAAGAAACTGTTTGAAATATAATCATTTAAGAATTCTAAATATGTCATGGATAAAATATATATACATAAAATCCATTATTATAACCATTTTTGAGAGATGGTGATAGAAAACGAATTACATAGATTCACGAGGCGGTAGTCCTCTATACCCTCGAACGACGATCTCATTTACCATTTGATGGATGACGTGATGGATATAGGTTAATAAATTAACAAAATAAAATCTCCTTATATGTAAGATACTGATGTTATTATTATAACAGTGTTAAATAAAATTTTAAGGATGTAGAATAACAAAAAAAAAACAAAAATTCTTGGTTAAGAATTATATACCTTCTTGGAATAACCTCTTTAGGTTTACTCCAAAATCATTACTATGTTGGTTTAAAAAAAAGGTCTCCAAGATGTGATTATGGATGTAAATAAGGAATTTGATTAGGGATTTTTGGATTTAAAATACTTTTCATGTATGAATAAAATAGGATATTAGGTTCCCTTATATAAGGCAGAGGAGGTGTACACTTGGAATTTAGTAAAATATTAAATTAATATAAATTAAGCTTCATGTAAAAATATCTCCAAAATGACTTATTAAAAATATATGATGATTATGATTCAAAATAATCTCATAAAATATAATTTGGTTTTGTTTAGATGTTTTTTTCACCCTTACATTTTCAATTTAACCCCCTTAACCCTATTGAAGATTACCATGAAACCATGTTTTTTACTCTTTAAGGGTCGATATAGTTACCATAAAATTTAAAACAGTCCATAAATGGATAATGGTTTATATAATCAACCCTATCAAAATAAGTTGGATATAATTTTATTTTTTAGAATTAAATCATTTAATTAAATATTATTTATTATAAAATTTAATTAATCTCAAAATTATAACTATTCATTTAATTTGACTTTAAAAATATAATACATAAAATATAATTTGAATAAAATGCATTAAAAACATTATGAAATTTTATTTTTTTTCTAAAAAAAACCATGAAATACAATAAATTACTCAAACAGTATTATTTTTAGTTGTTTTAAAATTATTTTATTGATTTTTTTACTAATTGAACAAGCACTTTATTAGTGTTTCATAAGTATTAAAGGTTATTATTTCACTACTAGAAGTAAGATCTATTCTAACGATTTGAATAACTGTTTGTATAGGCTACATATGCCAACAATTCAGATAAAACTTTTGGTATAGATACCTTAGAGAGATCCTATACAAACAGTTTTGTAGAAACTGTTGGTATAAGTACTTTACAGAGACCCTATACCAATGGTTTTGGAAAAAACCATTCATATAGGTCTCTTTTATACACCATATATCAACTATTTATCCAAAACCGTTGGTATAGGTAACTAATTAGGAGCTATAACAATGTTTCTGGCCAAAAACATTGGTATAGGTCACTAATAAGGACCTATATCAATGGTTTTGGCTAAAAATGTTTTATAGGACATTATAGAGACACTATACCAACAGTTTTGGGGAAACCATTGATGTAGCTCAAAATATCAAAGGACATGTACAAATGATTCTCAAAACCATTGGTACAGGTCTATTTGAAAAGTTTTGAGAACCATTGGTATGGGTACCCATATTTTTTATTGATTCTTTTATCAAATAAAATTCAATAAATATAAATTTAAAATACTTATGATTATCCACACACACACACACAAACACACAAATATATATATTTATGAAATTATGTTCACAAAATTCATCTTAGTTTTGTAGTTAGGTCATTGGATTATAAACGAGAGGTACTAGGATGAAAACCAATCCGAGTTTTATTTTTTAAATTACCTATACAAATAGTTTTAAGAAACCATTGGTATAGATTTTTCATATGACCAATAACAATGGTTTTAAAAAACCGTTGGTATAAGCCTCTATAGATACCAAGATAGCCAACAACCCTCCAAACTGTTTGTATAAGCTATACCAATGATTTAAAGTCCTATACCAACAGTTCTAAACTGTTGGTATAAGGTTATTTTCTATTAGCGTTTCATCAATATTATTGAAAAATAAATTACCATGATAATTTTTTTATATTTAAAATTAATGTTTATAACCAAACATATCCTCTATTAATCTCTATGCCAAAAATTTAGAGAGAATAAAATAGAGAAAATGTAATTTTTTACTTTTCTTTATATAAAATAATATAATGGTAGAAATAATGGAAAGATGAAAAAAGGCCATATATTATAATTTTGGAGGATTATACTTGATATATAATCATAAAATGAAATTAATTAATGTTCTAGGGAAATTCTTTAGTCCTTATCATTTTATTTTTAACCTTAATTACCGAATTTTCCCTTTAACGTGGAAACACAAATTACTAAGAGTTCTATTCATAATATTCAATAATAAAATATAAGTATTCACACAATTTGGATAAAATTATTCCAAATATTGATTCCACTTTTCAAAGGTCAATTCACATAATTATAAGAATTTAATTTCAAATTGAATCCTCAAGACGAGATGAAAAATAATTTTTCTCAAAAAATGCATTTTTTATATAATTTTTTTAATACAAAATTAAATCATAAAATTAATTCTAATAAACTTAATTAGATTATTAATAGTATAATATGAATAATTTTAATTTTAATCCATTTCAAAATAAAATGTAACTTTTCGAATTCTTGAAAAAATAATACAATTATCAATAAAAATTAGTATTTTTAATTATTCACTTGAAAATCAATCTTTTCTAAAAAATAAAAAACAATTCACTCTAGAAAATTTTTCAATTGATTATTTAAAAAATAATATTCTTTTTACCAAATAAAATATACAAAATTTTTATACATTTATTATATTATCCAAGCACAAAAATCTATAAATATAATTTTTGAAGAAAATGTATTTTCAACGCATAAAATTAATTTACTAAATATGGAATGATTATTTAATAATAATTTTTCAATAAATTTATGTTTATTTGGATCATTATATATACTTAATATATTATTTAATCCTATTCATAACCTTCAATTTAATATCTAAGCTATAACAGGTATATTGAAATAATAAAATTTCATTTTCTGTTTAGGCTCTGTGTTCCATGTCATGCACGTTATCAAACATAGTTTGAATTTTTAAAAAATATATTAGTGTTAAAAAACTCAATTGTTTACGGAGATATATAAGATCATATTGAGTAATATTTATGATTTATTTATAACACCCATAAATTTCAAAATATGATTATATTTAAATTTTTCAATGTGGTCTATATCTTTCTCTACACACAACATCAAACTTAAACGAAACCATAATATATTTTGATAAAATATAAAAATAAAAGTATTAACATTAAAATATAGCTGTTTAATTATTGTTAATGAGTTTGAGTAACCACTTTATAAAATAATTATAAAAAAATAAAATAATTATTGAAAGAAATAAAAATAATTTTAATTTTAATGAAATTTAATTTGTATATCTAAAATTACTAACATGAGCATTTAATGCATAAACATATTTTTAGAACTATTTTATTTTTATGTGATATGCATTTCTATTTTAAAAAATTTATGTTTAATGATGAGAAAATATATTTTGACATGTAAAATTGGTTAAAACTAATTTAATTAATAAATAATATGAATTATGTTTGTGAATGATTATTATTTTAAAAAATTAATTTTCATAAAAAAAATATTTTTTCATTATATATATATATATTTTCTAAATTTAAAATTCTAAAATTTAAAATTTTAATTTTAAATAATGAACATTATTATTTTATGCACTATAATAATATTTTATTATGATTAGTTTTTTGGGGTTTTTCTAAAAATAATTATTTATCGGGGGAATACTGAAAAATATCATTTTTATAAATAATTGGGATTTTTTTGACATTAGTAATATATAATTATAAATTAACCATTCATGGAAAATTACTCTAAGCCCATATATGTATTTTTTAAACTGCTGGTTTTAATTAAAAAGTCCATATTTATAATTTTATAACTTATGTTATATTTTTATAATTTTTTAATACCTTGTACATTTATTATTTTAATATTAAATATTATCCCAATTAGAAAATGAATAAAATAAAATGGAATTTTAATTTGGAATTTGTAGTTCAAAATTATGTAATAAGGGAAAATTTATTTTTGGGCACAAAGGATACGTACCCTTTGGTAAAATAAATTTACCATTGTAAAAGCTATAATAGAAAAAGTAATAATTAAAGCGGAAAAAGGATTAAAACATGATAAAAATGTATATATTTGAGTGTATGAGGTGTGCGCAGACCTTATATCTCCCCCTTTCGATTATTTCAAAATTGTTGTGTCACTTTACATGTTTAATATGTGATCCTTTTATATTAAGTTAAAATATTTACAAAAATTCCATTTTTACCACTTATAAAATGGTTATCTCACCCCCCTTAAAGAAACTCCTAAAAAGTAGGTTTTCTCCTTAAAAAATTTTATTTTTACTCCCCCTATAATACTATTTCATTCTCTTGATATTCTGTTCTCTCGGTATTATCATATTCTGTGCATTTCTAAGGGATCTTCAAGGAAATCACAAAGTTCTCAAGGTGAGTAATCATTTTTATTTAAATTATTTATTTTATATTATTTATTTTACAATTATAATTTTCAAATACCTATGTAATTATATAAATATTTTTTATATAAATATTTTTTATTCTATGGGAATAATCATTAATCACATTTTCCATCTTTTCCATTAAGAAATATAGAAATGACATTCATGTGTGTGTGCAGACTACCACCTCAACAGAACCTCATGTTTGATTTTCCTTAACTACTTAACAAGGATGCTACAAAAGGTAAATTTAACAATATAATATTATATTTTTATAATTTTTTTATTCAGAAATAAGAAACCATAATTCTCCTAATTTTCATTCATTGAAAATGAAATCATTATCTATGAGTACATAAAGACAACATTCTCTATGGAATGATTGATTTCCATTTTTATTTTTACCACGACCATACATGGATTCTCATGAGGATGGGATTAAAGGATAAATGTTATGTTTTTGATATCATTATGGTTCTGTTATGAAAAATTGGAGATCTTATTAGTGATATGATTAATAAATGATAATCGTTAATTCAATTGTCTTAAAATGAGTAAACTAAGTGGAAAATGATATATTCTTTATAAGTAATGAATTTATATAAATTATATAATCTTAATAATCCTTTAAAAATATTAAATATCACACTAATAAAAACTAAATTAGATAAGTATTCTTCTGGTATAATTATACTATAACTAAACAACCTCATAATCATCTACTAATCATGATAGGTTCTTGCTTGGGACGATTCAACTAGATACATGAAAAATACTGTGAATTTATATAATATATGACAAGGAGAACATATTTAGTAGTATATTATGATATAAAAATTTAAATTTTTTATTGGTTTTGGTATTTTTATATGAATATATAACTCAATAATTAAGAAAATCAGCCTTCTTTCCTTAAGAACCGACAAAATAAGCTTATTCTCAATTTCATCTTCTAGGATAAAAATGAAAAAATAGTTATAGTAAAATGAAAATTAAAACATCATAATAAATCATAACTTAAAAAATATATAGTTATTTCATAAAGATAAACTCTATAAGAAAAATGAATATCCACAACACTAATACGAAGCTTGTATAAAACATCCATTTTATAAAACATCCGATATGAGAAAAAAGATAAAAATAACTAATATATGTATAGAATGATCATAAATGAGGAGTATAAATGGTTATAGTTATGAATAAGGTTCTTGGTTATGTATCTAATGAACTTAATTAAACTATTTCGGAAGTTTGGTGAAGGTGTGGAATTAATCGAGACCGAGATAAGGGGTTTTGTCTTAAATTCCTCTCTCTGAGACATGTTTGGTATTACGCAACAAATTTTATTTTTTGTGTATCTAATTTATATTTGAGATATAATATAATGAATTATATTTTAATAATTATATTTTATGTTTAATTATAAGCCCTATATTTTATGGGTTTTTTTATTAAAATGTTTCTATAGTCATAAGGGTTATTTATCTCAAACTTTAATTCATTGAGACATGTTTATGTTACCTGAAATGTTTTCATTTAATGATATATTTACTTTAAATGTATATATATTTATCATATTTCTTTTTATTCATTTGAAATACCACTCCAAATCCATTACTTTTCATAGAATGTCTTTTTACTCATTTGTTACCCTAGTTGTAAGGCATTTGGTAACTAAATTTTCATTCATTGAGTTATGATCATCCTCTTGGACATAAAATATGGGTATATTATACCAATTTATTTTATTATTGGAATTATATTTTTTTCTATGTATTTATAATTCTACCAAATAATAAACCATTTTGAAATATTTTTCAATTCATGGAGTGTGTTTCCTATAAGGGGTATTGAAAGCTCAAATCTCATTTTAATGAGTTTTATTGTTTCATCATGAAATTATTCTTTCCAAACATATGTTCTAAAACCATGATATATTATTTCTTTGTAATTTCTATACCTATATAGGAAAAAATATATTTTTGGACAATTTTTTTTGACTCCTTTTACTATGTGATTTTTGAACAAAGTTATTTTCAAAATAATAAAAAGGGGGTTTCATTTCAATTTCATATGTTTTGTCTTCCTACCCTATTTTTTCAAAGATATAATTTATTTATTTTAATGGATACATTATTGGATATTATATTTAAATGTAAATATTTTCAAAATCTTTCACATCACCTTTTCAAAATTTACCTTTTAAAGTGACATGTAAATATGTATTTTATATCTATGTTAAAAATGTTTTCGAAAATCTATTTTAATTTATTTCTTAAATTTAACTTATAATTATTAGCTAATTGGGTTTATGTTTCATTATTTATCCTCTAATATATATATATATATATATATATATATATATATATATATCATTTGGGGGATTGAAGTCTTTGTTTCGAACAAATCAATTCTTGATCCCTTCTTTTATTATACCATTCGAAGAATTTTTTTTCCGAGGTAATTTTTTATTTATCCTTATATGTTTCCTTTATTTCACTAGGTATATGTTCCTTTTAAAATATAAAAATTCTTCTGATGGATGAATTATGATTCTTTTATTATATAATTGAATTAATTTTATAGTCATTACGCTATAAAATGCGAACATCTCATTTTACAAAATATAGATTGGGGGACATTAACCTGGAATGAAATATTATTTATTGATTGGAGAAGTATTAAAATTATTAATGATTATTGAATACTAACATAGTATGGTTATGTTTTGACATTATTTATTTTTTATTATAAATATACCCATGTTTTTATTCAGCTATAGGAACTTAGGGAATGATATGAAATGTATTGTTGAATATAAAAACCCTGAACATATTTTCTAAGAGCTAGTGGTTACTTTAAAATGTTGGGAAATGATATACGAGATTTCATTCTAAGGGATTAAATATTTTAGTAGTCTTGGTAGACTAGATGAATCAATGAATATCACATTACATTTGAGAAGATAAAATAAAACATCATATTTTATTTCAAAATATTATTATTTCCTATATAATATCCTTTAATATCAATCATCATAAACATATTGGGATCCTGGGGATGGGAAACAAAAAAAATGTTGATATCAGATGCTTAGTAGGAAAATGTGTATAATAGAATTTATCATAGAATAAATAAATATTGAATAATATGTCTAGAGTAAATGATGATAAAAGCTTTCCTCATAAATAATCTCATGACATTGAAAGTAAAACATTTATAATATATCTATTCAAATATTCAAATGGAAATATATAAAATATTTCATAATGATGTAATATAGAATGAAATAAATTTTAAACTTACTGCTGAGTCCTCATGATAGGGCATCATACACAAATGTTTAAGGAATATGCCATGTACCCAACATATTTTATCCCCTGATAACTATTAATTAATTGAGGGGATATTTAATTCTAAGCCTCACCCATAACATAATAATTCCAATTCATTAATCATTTTAATAAATAATAAAAGTTAATTAACATGGCTTTATAATTAATAACTATCCAAATTGAAAAAACTAGAGTATAGAATGTAAATATTTTCTCCTTGTCAAAATGATCACAAGACAACCAGATACATATGATAGATGATATCATCAGATTAAAACCTCAATAAATTATAACAATAATCACAGAATGTTTACATAAGTGAAAATAATTTTTAAAGATCATTAGAACATTTCTTGAGAAAATACCATTTTCATTTTAAAGTCACTTATTTAGACTCAAAAAACTTCAAAAGTATTATGAAAAACGTTTTTTGTGGAAATAACCATGTAAAATTTTAAATGATTCTTCAAATTAAATATGAGTAATGATTTTGTGAAAATACATTGGTGTATTGTATATTAAAAAAATATTTTAATCACACCTTCCATAAAAATAAACTTATTCATAAAATGATAGGAAGATTCATTATAATCAAATTTATAGATAGTAAAACAGTAGTAAAAAATGAATTTAATAAATCATTGGGTAATATAAAAAAAATTCTATAAACATTTTAAATAATATTTAGACATGGGAGAATAATATTTTTGACTGAATAGAAAAACAATGTTGGTTTTACTTAAAAAAATTATTTTTGAATAATGAGTACATAAAGAGAGGAAATGTAAAGGAAAAAAATTTAATTTTCATAAATAATTAAAGGATAATAAAATATATGGGGATTAAAAGCGTATGACCATATAATTCCCCCCAAAAAATTAAACATGAATAATCATGAAAAAGGATGATATTGTGAAATAAAATCCTATGCCAGGTCCAATTTTTTTTACAAGTGATTCTAACAACCTATAAAATAAATTAAAATATATTAAAATTCTGTAAAATAACTATATACATACTTATAATATAAAATATTATCTAATTATAACATTTTTACACCCTTTTATTATAAATTTTTTATTAAAATCATCATTTTAGAGTGTTAACTGTTTCGTTTTTCAAAAAAGTTACTACTTAGTTGTTTTGTTCCTTGCATATTTATCATGGTTACGTCACAAAAAATAATATTAATAATGATATAAATATTATATATATTCATTATATACATATTTAGAATTATTTCTAAATGCATATATGACAAATGAATCACATCGTTTTGTCGAGGTGATAGTCCACTCAGACACAGGAGTGATGTTATCATTTTTTTAATTGGTGGATGGGTAATTTGG
The DNA here is from genome assembly GCA_963277665.1 of Viscum album. Taxonomy (NCBI): domain Eukaryota; kingdom Viridiplantae; phylum Streptophyta; class Magnoliopsida; order Santalales; family Viscaceae; genus Viscum; species Viscum album. Next base: position 871,433,167 of record OY728157.1, read on the forward strand.
AAAATGATATATTATATTTCTAGAATAATATTTTCTTAATAAATATCATATATAAAAATTATATAAATCATAATAACAATCCATGAATTGTGGTGATGAAAAACGAAATACATCACCTTGCGAGGTGGTATTCCACACATTCATAGGAAGGATGCTTTGGTATCCCTCTTGATAGAGAAGGAGTTCGAAAAAGGCTAAACCATAGATATAATAATCTCTCAATATATAGGAAATAATTATTTTAATTTATTACCATGGTTAGAATATTATTTAAAGAGGTATATGAATAAATAAAAAGAAAACAATCATCTTAGATGTAAACATATTCTTCAGACAAACTCCTTTGGTTTATACCTAAAGCCTTATTAGGATAGTATTATGATCAAATAAATACAAATATTAAATGGTTATAAATTTTAGAAAAGTATTTTTATAGGTATTTTTTGAGATACAATTACCTTAAAGTGTAAATAATATTGGAGAGATGGTGTCCATTTATAAATGGGGGAGAGGACACACTTGGAATCTTATAAAACATTAAAATACCTTAGCACATTAATCCGTAAAAATGGATCCAAATTTTAATCATACTTGAATTGAATATGAGATCAAGAATAAAAAATACTATAAAATTGGATTTATACAAGTTTTTAGATCATTTTATTACTTATCATTTTTGTTTTAAACCTTTTAACCCATTTTTACTCTTACCATGGTAACTAAGTATTTTAACCATGTTACTATTCATAATGAAAAAAATACAAGTCAACTCATTAAAAAATATTGAAATGATAATTTAAAATATGGAATAAATTTTATGAAATTATATTTCATTATAAAACATTCATTTTAAAAAAATCTCATGAAATGTGATGAAAAATGGTTTTCCAGACCAATAGATTTTTAAGTATAAAAAATTATTTATAACAAATTCAAGTATAATGTTGATAATAATGAAATTAATTGGACTATGTATAATTAAATGTAACTAATTCAACATTAAATACCATTCAAAATCAAAGTTTACTATTTAAATATCAGAAAATAAAATATAGTTTTCATAAAAATTGGTATGTTCTATTATTCACCCAAAAATCAATATTTTCAAAAAATTATAAAAAATTTCCTCTAAGTTAATATTGGAAATGATTATTTAAAAATTAAATTAATTTCATCCAATTGAAATTATAAAAATTAGGAATTTATATTTTAAACACATTCTTGAATAATGAAATGTGCGTTATATTATTGAATATCTAGAAGGTAAATCTAATTATAATTGAACCTTAGGTGTTAAAATATTTCCTCCATCATAAATTTAATACGTGAAATTTATAGGATTATAAGTCATGAAAAAATGTTGGTATTTCTTCATCATAACTAGTTTAGGTTCCCACATTTCTTCTTCTATCGTATGATTTTATCAAAGTACCATTACTAGCCAAGCCATTTGATTCCTCAACACTAGTTCTCTAGTGTTCAAAATATGCATAGTCACTTCTTAGTAATATAGATAAGGTTCAAAATATATTTCCTCCAAAGTGAGAACATGAGTTTAAACTAGAATGTACTTCCTCAATAAGGAAATATAGAAGATATAATGATCTTTAGAGAGTATAGGATTCATTTCCAAATGGTAATCCACAAATCCAATTCTATCTATAATTTAAAAATTCCCTATGTACATGAGACTTAGTTTCCCATTCGTAAAAAATATATTAAAACATTTCCACAAATGTACCTTCAATAGAAATGATCAACTACTTGAAATTATAAATCCTTCCATCAGTTATTGGCATAGTTTTTTTTGTTGACACTGAGTTTCCATAATATGATTTTTAATATTCTCAACTTTGACCATCATCTCCTAAACAAGATCAAGTCCTACATGATTCATTTCACTAACATCAACCCAATGAGTTTGAGTATGACACATATGACCATAAAATTCTTAATAAGGTTATATTTTAATGATTGAATGGTTGATATTATTATATATAAATTCCACCAAAGGAATATATTTATCTTATATATCTTGATATTCAATTGAGAAACAAACTCAACATGTCTTATAATGTTTGAATAGTCTTTTTTGACTGACCATCAGTTTTAGTATTATAGGATATTCTCAATTGTATCTTGGAGTAAAGATCCTTTAAAAGACTCTTCAATAATTTTGATGTAATCCACGAACATTGTTTTGATACAATTGAAATATATGAACCATGAAGTCTAAAAAATTAATTAATACAGATCCACATGAGGCACTCAAGAGGGAAATCTTCCCTTATAGATAGAAAATTCATGAAAATAGTACCGTGATCAACAAGAACCCATATAGAATCATTTTTTCAAGGAGTCATTGGAAATACAATGATGAATTATATTTTAATATAATCTATTTCCAAATAAGAATAGTTAAATATTGAATGAATCTTTCGGTATATTGTATCTGATACTTTTCTTCCAGAAAATTCAAGAATCAGGATATATATTCTAAAATTAACCACTTCACAGTATCCGATTTTTTTTTCAAATCATGATACATTTTTTTACTCTAGGGTGTATAGAGAAATTTGAGCTACATGATTCATATAATAATTATATTTCTAAATAGATATTTTATGGAAAACATAACATATTTCAAAATTTAATGAAACTATATTCATAAACAAAATCCTCCAGTTTCCCATTATTAACAAGATTAATTTTTTTTGTAAACTCTTATCATTGAGATGTGAGTTTTTTGTAATTTCTAATAAGCATGGTTTGACAATCATTTATAAAAGTAGGGATGTTTCCCCTTACATAATAACTCCAATGTCCAACTTTACCATGTATATAAATAAATATTCCTTGTCAATCCTAATCTTAGTCACAAATCTAGCATATTTATTTGCTAATTCATTAAATACATTATTTTTCTTTCTCAAGGTAGTAGTATATTGATAAATCATAATCCTTGAGTAATAATATCCATTGGATTTTCCGTATATTGACCTCTTTCTATGAAAATATCTATTTAAATCCCTTGTGATATATACATTTATCACATTTTTATTATTTTCCTAATGCCTTTATATCTTCATGGGAAAAATTAAAGTTGCTAACTCAAGATCATGGGTTGGATAATTTTATTAATGGATCTTTAACTAACTTACTATATTTTCAATAGAATTATTAATATATATATATTGACACATCAAATCCCTTTTCTTGGTGCATAAATATATATCACAAACCCATCTCTTATCAATAATAAAGTCAAAATTGGTGAATTGACTTATCTCCTTTTTAATTATTCAAAACATTCCTTAAATTCCCTAGTACATAAAAACTCACCCCCATTACATTTAGAATTTTTAACAGGTTTACTAATAAGGAAAAATTTTGAACAAATTTTTGATAGAAACCTGCTGATCCAAGGAAACTACATACCTCAATTAGTTTTATCATAATATTACTTTATTTTATGGCATTTCCTTTAAAAGATCAACTGATATTCCATACCTAGAGACAATATATCCTAGAAAATGAACTTCATGAATCCAAATTTCATTATTTATAAATTTCCCATATAATTGTTTTTTCACTAAGAGTCTCTATAATGATTCATAAATGACTCTTATATTTTATATATATTCTGGGGTATACCATTATATCATTAATAAATAACCGAAAAAATTATCAATATATTCTTCAAAAACTATTATCATCAGATCTATTAAAACATAGAGTTTGTTAGTCAGTCCAAATGCCACTACAATAAACTCAGAATATCCATAGCTCATATGAATGGTTATCTTTGAAATATCTTCCTTCCTTACTCACATTTGATGATACCGATTATGAAGATCAATATTTGAAAATATCGAGCTTCTAAAAGTTGATCAAATAAGTCATGAATGTAAGAAATATTATACTTGATCATCATGGTAATGGAATTCAATTCCCTATAATCAATTCATATCCTCACAGTACTATATTTATTTTTAATTAATAGAATAGAATCTCACCAAGGTGAAATAATTGGTCATATGAATCCTTCATAACACAACTCTTGGAGTTTTTTCTTTAAACCCACTAGCTATACTGTGTCTATTCTATAGGGATTATTAGACATAGGTTTCAAATTAGGGATATGATCAATATAAATATAAACTTAATTCTCAAGTGGATGACTAGTTATTTTTTCAAGGAACACATCAATGTATAATTGCAAAATAAAAAGATATTCTATATTAGGGTTACCTTTACCATCCATAGCTTATGTCTTCACTTCTTCTCCTAAAGTTTCATTAAGTAGAGTCACTGGGGGTGGATCTAGGCATCATTCAAATGGTGAAGTATCTTTTTTAAAGGAAATGAATTCTATATCTTCTTTATAGGCCATTATCTACTTATGTTGGTAATTTTTTTGTATTAAAATTTTAATGAAAATCCATACCAAGGATTATATCAAAGTATACCATATGTGTAATGATGTAATTTTCAAATAATGTATATCCTTACATAATAATGGGGATTTATTGTTATGTCACTGTTGAAATAATATTTCCTCTAGGATACTGATTTATAACTCAATTTTTTAGTGTGAGAGAAAAAATATTTAATTGTATTATAAAACATAGAAGATATAAAAGAGTACAAGTATATAACATTGAGTAAAGAATTAGGTAACTATGAATTTAATATAAAAGTATTTTCCACCAAATTTCTAGTAACTTTAAATTTGGCTAATTTAATATACATGGACTTTTCCCCTTTTCATATTCTATGGTAATTTACTTGATATTTAGAGCATTAAATAGTATAGTTACCTATCTCCATATAGTTGAAGCACTATAATTTGATGAATTCTCCCTTACATTGAATTCAGGAGAATGATATCCTTTCTCTACACACTTTTTTTAAATCCTATTCCCTTAAATAATTTACCAAGGTGTTTCTTTCCACAAGTATCACATGTTTGAAATTACCCCTCATCTTCTCCCCATTATCCATTTTTTCCTTCATGAGGTACTCAACCATCCCCTTCTTCTCTTATTTTCATTTAAATTCATAAGATTTGGAGAATTATTTCTCAAACTTAGTAGCACATTATAAAATATCCTCATATGATGTTAAAAAATCATGACTAAATTATCCCTTTAATTAATTTCCAAGGTGAGAAATATATTCTCTAAGGAACTTATCCTTTACTCAGCTACTAATGGAATTGTGGTTCTATTGAATTATGGAGGCTGTTGATGAATGAAGTGGTCAATAATTGTTACAAAGAGTTAGATATTAGTATGTTTCTTTATACACTAGTACAAAATATATTTACCACATCGGTCATAATATAACTGGGGTGATAAAGCCAATTTTTTAGGTCAGTTATATAATAACTGAAGTAAAAAATGGGTTTATCACACCAGTTATTTTACAACTAATATGACAAATGTAACCAAAAATTAATTATCACGTTGATTAATAAACAACTGACATGATAAATCATTTAAAAAATTTATGAAGTTCCATATCAAGTTATTTATTTGTTTTTATTTTGGGCGACAATAACTAATTCTCTCTCGCACAGATTCCATACCAACATTTCTTCAATCATGTGGCCTCCAAACTCATTTTGATAGCTTCTTTAATCTTGTTTTTCATCAGTGCTTCTATATGCTTGACTTTACAATCTCAATTAAGATTTTCATGCTTCAATCTTAATGATTCACTAATTCCCTAAATATCGATTTCCGATTTTGTTCACTGTATATTTCATTGTATGTTGTTTCCATTCTTATAAATCGATATATGATTCCAAGTCATTATTCGTGTGATGTATTTAGTGATACCAAGGATGAATCAAGGATTTTTTCACTTTGTAACCTGTGTGAAACCCATGGATAAGTATTATATATATATCACTATCATTTTAAGTCATTTAATTATGGTCATATTATAGTCTATATGAACTTGTGTTTAATGGTAGTTTCTACAAGATCCATTAACCTATTGTGTTCTACTCACAACCTGTTTAAATAAAATAATATCAAATAAGAATATTTTTATAGGAACTTATATGTTAAATAGAACTACATTGAACTATTTAGATGAGGATATTGACTTAATCTATGTGATGGTACTGAGAAAGTTCTCGATATCGGTTTGGTATATGATCTTGTTTTTTTTGTTAATTAAATAAATATATATATATTACATTCTTCCATGTGGTATTGATATTTTATATATAAGTATATCATATTAATAATAATAATTTTATTGCATTATATGTGTCATTACTTAAATACTGATGGAATTTATTCTTGAATTTATAGATATATATAAAAAGGTTGGTATTTTCTCACAACATTATAAAATTTCAATCACTATGGTTTTTCATCCTATGATATATAAATAGAAATTCATGTAGTCTTTGGAATCTAATTTATACATGGTGGATGTAAACATGGATTTCATAACTATAAATCATTTTATAGCAGGACAAAAATTTAACAATTTTGGAATTTTCATATAAATTTATATAAAATAATTTATTAATATATCTATCTATATTAAATATAGATACATTGTATTATATATCTCACTAGATAAACTGGTAAAAAATCAAATATTATTTTTTGAATTTCATATTCTAGGATTCTATACTACAAATATGATATTTTCTTAATGTAACACGAAAACCAATATGGTAAATATTAATTTAATTTAGTTGTTTTCTATCTTATTTTTCAAATAAAAAAATCCTTATAATTTTCAAATAAGCTTATATCTATTTTATATTTCAAAATTAGGTTACTTTCAAATTATGGAATACTTTTTATAAATATAAAATCTAACTATATTTTCTTTTTAAAATTATTTTCATACATATCTTTTTATGATTTAGTGTTTATATTTAAACTTATCTTCCATTATTTGTTAAAAATTGTAATTATATTTTTCAAATACACGTATGTTTGTTTCATGTTTCAAAATTGTGTAACTTTGATATTGTGACATATTTTTTATAAATATAAAATTGTCTTTTCTTAACAATATGTATAATTTTGATATTTATATACGTAATAATGAGTCGAAGTTTCATTAAGACACATCAAATGAGTGATGGATATGAGGAAGGTATTTATGTTTTTTTGGAATTTTCAAAATGAAATGTTATAAACAATGACACATTTTTCTATCAATGCCTGAAATGTTTAAATATGAAGAAGTTAAATAGTATAGAGATCAAAGATCATTTAACTTTTCATGGTTTTAATCTTTTTTATAGCCCTTGGATTTTGCATGGTGAAATCGGACAATATTTCAGATCTACTGATGATGATGCTTTGCAAGATGGTAGTTTTGATAAAATTCATGAAATGATTCATGATATTGAAGAAGAAAAAATTGATAAAGAACCAAAAATTAAACATTTATATGGTAATGATGAAAAACCATTGTATCTTGGTTTTAAATATTTTACAATTTTATTGTTAGTGTTAAGATTTATTAACCTTAATGAGAAGTATGGATGGAGTGCTAACATTTTTACAGAGCTGCTACAATTGTTGAAAGACATTCTTCCTAAAGACAACAATATTCCAAATTCACATTATAAGTATAAGAAAATATTATGCTCGATGGGGTTGGGATACTAGAAAATACATGCATGTCATAATGGATGTGTTATATTTAGGAAGGAATATTGATTTCAGTTAGAGTGTCCTAAATGTAGGACATCACATTTTAAGTTGAACGAAAAATCCAAAATTGATGTAGAGATTACAGTGATTCCTGCCAAGTTATTTTTTGTATCTTCCTATATGTTCTTGTTTGAAATGTTTATTTTCTAATTCAATATATGAAAAAGGTTAATATGGAATTATGATGAGCAGATATGTGATAGAAAAATACATCATCCAACAGATTGTCGACAATTGAAGAAAATTGATGAGAGGTATTTTACATTTGTAAATGATGTTAAAAATAAGACACTTGGGTTGGGATGGATGGAATAAATCCATATTGAAACCTCATTAGAACACATAGTTCATGGCCTGTTTTATTGGTAATTTACAACCAGTCTTATGAATTTTGTATGACATGTAAATATGTCATGTTGAGTTTAATGATCTCTGAACCAAAGCAACCTGAAAATGATATTGATGTTTTCTTGCAACTATTAATTGATTATTTGAAACCCTTATGGGAGGATGGAATTGGGGTGTATGATTCTTAAAAAATGGAATACTTTAAACTTCATTATGTAATTATTTTCACTATTAATTACTACCCAACATGTGGAAATTTTTCAAGATACAGTGTTAAAGGGCATAAAGCATGTCCCATTTGTGAACAATAAACATCATAGTGTCAATTGTATCATATGATTAAAATAGTATACATGGGTCATTAAAAGTTTTTTCCTATTGATCACTCATATATAAGAGTAAAAAAGGAATTTAAGGGATCATAATAATTTAATATTGACCTGAATCCTTTTTCAACTGATGAGTGTTTTGAAAGGGTTCAAAACCTTAATGTGACATTGGGAAAAGAAAATAAATTTGGTAAAGATATACATATTGGGAATAAATAGTCAATATTATTTGAGTTATCATATTGGAGATATCATAAAGAGAAACATAACATTGATGTCATGCATGTAGAGAAGAAAATATATGATAGTTTTATTGAAACATTGATAGATATTAAAGGAAATTCTAAATATGGGTTGAATGCACTATTAGACTTACTATCTATGAGAATACGTATGGAGTTAGCTCCCACACCTGATAGAAGATGAAAATTTCTTCCCCCGACTTGTTATACATTATACAAGAGGGAGAAAATTAGCTTTTTTAGTTTCTTCATGATATCAAAGTGTTGCAGGGATATTCTTCAAATGTACAAAATGTTTTATCTTTGAAGGATTTGAAGATAATAGGTTTGGAATCTCATGATTCTCACATCATGATGCAATAGCTTCTTCCAGTTGAATTGTGTAGAATATTTCCCATCCATGTTAGAATGACTATCATGAAGGTGTGTTAATTTTTCAATTCAATTTTTAATTAGGTGATTTATCTAGATACATTGATTATTTTGGAAAAAAAATAAATTTATATAATTTGTAAATTGAAAATTTATTTTCATCCATCTGTTTTTGATATAATGGTGCATTTAATGGTTCACCTGGTTCAATAAATAATGCTTTTTGGACCCATATATCTACGCTGGATGTATACTTTTGAAAGGAATAAGAAGATATTAAAGGGATATGTTAAGACCATATCGACCTGAATCCTTTATTGTTGAAAAGTACATTTCTGATGAGGTTGCAGAGTTTTGAATGAGCTACTTGTGTACAGCAGAGTACATTAGTTTGCCTCCATCTTTGCATGAATGAGTTTATAATGATGGAAGGGGGATTAATGCCTTGAAATTCAAATTGTTTTCAGGTGAAAAGATGAATAAGGTACATTTATACATATTGAATAAAATGGATCACGGTCAATCATATATAACATTGCATATTATTGAGTTGAAACAATGTCATCTAAAGAAGAATTGAATTTGTATTTTTAGTGAGAATAAAAAAACTTTTTTTCCATGGTTTAAAAATACCATGATTGGTAGATTAGATGCATTAGAGACATTAAGATGGTTAGTGGGAGGTCCATGTTTAAATGTGATAACATGGTCTGAGTATGACATTAATGGCTATATATTTTATACAAAAGATCAGGTGAAGAGAAGGGCATTTCAAAATTGTTGTGTATTTTTATTCTTAGAAGAAATTCATTTTTTTGAGTTCTAATGACAAAAACCCAATTTATGCATCATGTTCATATTATGGATTCATTGAAGAAATTTGAGATGTTGAATATATTAAAATTAAAGTTTCTATGTTTAACTAAAAATGATTTATCAGTAACAACTGTTTCAAACATGATAAATTTGGAATGAAACTTAATAATATGAATAGATTAGAAGACAAAACTAATTCTTTTATAATGGAAGCATATTGAAATTATTTTCGTTATTCTTGATCAATCTAAAATGCATTGGTCTATTATTTTACAAGGGAAAAACAATATGTTGTTGATGATAAACTTGATAAAGATGCTGATTTATGTAATATCCCTACTTCTATGGAATGATTAACAGATAATAATTATCATAATGTTGTAGACATTGTTTATAGCATTAGTAACTGTCATGAAAACATAATTTAGGAAAAAAAATCCCCTAGTACATTCATATTATTATAGGTAACATATGCTTATTTCTTCTTTAATTTTAATAATTTCATAAAATGTTATATTTTAATTTTTTTTATTATTAAAACATGGATCAAAACGAACCAGTAGAAATTTTTTCTTATTTTAGTTTTGTTTTTATAGTTTACCATGTTTACCATTATATAACTTATATATTTATTAATTTTATTTTGAATTAAATTATTTTAAAATATATGTTTAAAAAATTATTTTTTGTGTAAAAAATTGGTTTATTAGGTTAAGTCATTTTTAATATTCATATTCTAATTTTGGATTTCTTTTCACTGATTTATATGAAATTTCATATATCATTACTGTTGTAATCATTTTAGTTTACTATAAAAAATAAGAATAATAATGTGTTATGTTTTAGTTTACTTTTGTGTTTCATAATTATTATTTTTTGTATACATTAGTATTATAATATGTGAATTTTTATATTTTGTAAACTAAATGTTTGTTTTTTTGATATGAAGGAAAATGATAGATCAATCAGATAATCAACCAAAAAATTCTAGAGATGAGCTTCATGATCATACCATGGGGGATGAACATCCACATACTTCTCATAATGTTCCCCAATCTTCTTCATGTGTTACCACAATAGGAAAGAAGAGTTATAGGGTTTGTAAACTTGACAACACAAGTTTTCCAAAATTAACATTTTCTCATATCCCTGACTAGAGGATAAGAGTATACTTTTATGATGATGATGTTTCAAGAGGTCTTAATGAAAAATAGTTCACAATTTTTTTTCAACTCAATGAAAAATAAAAGTCTTCATTTTGTTTAATAATTGGAGAAGTGTTGACAAAACAACACTAACTCAGTTTTGGGAGACTGTTTTGGTATGCTCATTTGCTATTTTTTTGGCTAATATTGAAATTTTTACCATATATTATATTTTCCCTCTTCTTTATCAAATGACATTTGATATACCTGACACTTTAGGAGTCATGTGTAAATTTTTATCAATAGATGATAAGAGATGGAGGGATTTTAAATCAACACTCACATCTAATTTCATTTTTGGGGATAACCAACATGATAATCCATGTCATCTATATCCTTTTATATATTATGAAACATGGAAACAATTTGTCGAAAGTATAAGAAAATAAGAATTTTTGGAATGTGAAATGTAATCTTTTAGAAGTTTTATTATATTAATAATCTTATTAATGACTTATTAATGACTTCTTATTCTTAATTTATAGTAATTAAGGAGATCTCATCATGAGATCCAATCCAGAAACGTATTCCCTCATATTTTATCTTGAGAAGGTTATACTATATTAGAAGAACAAATGATAGCTGAAAATTTACAAAAACCTAGAGATGAGACTTCCAAATATGGGGAGGTTTCCCCTCTGTACACTCCTAGTCATGTAAAATTGAAGAGGGATCAGATGAGAAAAAAGAAAAAATATCTTACAGAAGAATCGAGGGTTTTAGCCAAGAATATATTATGTTTTTTATTTTAATTATTTAAGTCAATTGAATTCTTTTTATATTTGGAATAATTAAATAATTTTTCAAATAATCCATACAATATTATCTTGAGGAGTAGAGCATACATGGGTTATTTAAAGCTGAGGGATGCAATGATATTTTATCTTCTAAATTAGAAAATCCTGAACACCCGAGTCGTGTACGAGGATACCTGACAGGTGTATCGATAAGAAAAGTGTTACCATGTTCTGTTTCTTCATCCATGGAGGGTATATATATAAAAAATAGAATATTTGGAGGCTTATGTTCAAAATATTAATACTATTATGGAGGAAAAGATTAGAGTGTCGATACTCTCTACAGTTTCAGACATGAAATGATAATTTCGGACTATAGCTCCCACTCCACCACTACCAGCAGCTCCTACTCCCCCACCTATACTTGAAGAACCCATTATTTCTCCTCCTACTTCACCTACAGACCCCATTATTTATCCTCCACCTTCACCTATAGACCCCATTTTATCCTATTCCCACTCCCCCTTCTCAACAGCTTCCTAGTTAGAGTGAGTTTAATGTTGACAATCCTCACTGTCATATAGTTTCATATTGGATGCTATATTATATAGAAGATTAAATTTATCAATAGTTAGAGGTAGTGAAACATAAGGTTTATGTAAATGATATTATAGATATATCATCTAGAGTACCATTACTTACAAATGAGGTTGCGACGGTTGAACAAAGTATCAACCACTTGTTAGTTTGGCTCTCTAGACTTTTGTGACCCATTAAAATAGAGGTATGCATATGTTATATCTTACATTTTATTTTTCTATTAAATTTTTCAACATTTTAAAGTTAATATATTTTTATATTTATTTACAAGAATAATTTAAAGGTAAAAAAATACTTTGTAGACCACAATAAAGAAAAAGGGCTATGACATTAGATTTAGGTTCTAATAGTCTTGACAGATTATCAAGATATTCAATTTTATTGGCGGGTCATTATATGTTTCCAATGGAAGATAATGTTTGTGGATGTTCAATTGATGTATGGATTCCGAAAAATGATATCTTGGAGCTTGTTACTAGAGTTATGTTGGGCATCAATATTGTGAAATTTTTTTCCATATACGTCTTAACACAAATCTTTCAATGTGTTAAATTTATTAAAAATTTCTACCTATGTATTTTTATTAGTTATATTTATAAAATGTGTGAGATTAATGAGAAGATAGATATATATGGGTTGACGGACATGCAGTTAACTTCACCTCAAGGTAATGAATTGGATGAGGAACAAAAAGTAGTTTATATTGTAGAATTATTTCAATAGAATATAATTACATAGTGTTGGATGTTTTCTTTTGTTGAGATGTATGAAAAATTTGTTTCAAAATTTGTTATTTATCTTTTAACATAATAAACACTAACATTAAATTTTATTTCATATCGGTGACCATTTGAAGCTATGTATTTTTTTCCATGGGAGAAAACACTTTATTGGATATGATCTGTCTATGGAGACGTGCGGGGAAATTTTAGGAACATGTTAGAAAAGTAAGTTTTAATTATTTTATATTATTATTTATTTTAAATTTATTTCATTCATATTATTTTATAATAGGGGATGGGTTTTATTTCGAAGATCCAAAATGAAAATGAGTGTTAAGATCAAATATATAAAATTAAAGGAGAATATCCATTTATAAATAGTAAATTTTGGATTACATAAAGATGATATTTTGAATTGAAAAAATCATTGAAATATAATTTTCATAAACCAAAAGGAATCATTGAATGAAGGTAATATATGTTAATATTTATGAATGAAATAATTACAAATTCAATAGTTATGAAGTTCGACCAGGTTAGATTTCTTTATAAATTATTCATTAATATTTCATTTGTTTTTTTCATTATATATGTAAAATACTTTGTTTTGTTAATTTATATCTATTTTATGACCCTCAAAATTATATTGCAGAAGAGGTTAATCACTTAAAATTTGAATGGTCAAATTATTTTAAAAGTTTGATTGGATTTTAGTATATTATTAGTGAATATTGTAATTTTTAATTCTGTAATTTTAAATGTGTAGTTAGTAGTTTTTTTGGTTGAATGTATATTTTTTAGTTAATATTATAAGTTTTGAATGTTATAAATGAGAATGTGTAAATTTTTTGTTGGTTTTTCTAGTTTTTTGTTTTGTTTGTGTTTGTTTATGGTTTGGTTTGTGGTCTCGTTATGGTTGCTTCAGGTCTGGTTCTAAAGTGGAGATAAAGTGTTTCATAAATTATTAATAAAAAGTAGTTTTTATATTGGTTATTTTTTAACTGATGTTAAAACATAAAAAAATTTGTTTTCCACATTGGGTTTTTATAATCGACGAGGTATATAGTTTTTCACGCTAGTTATTTAATAACTAACGTGAATTTTTTTTTGACATCAGTTATTTAGTAACTAACATGAAAAATGCATCTGGATCAGGGCTTCCACATTGGTTTTTATATAAACGATGTGATATGATATATTTTACATCAGTTATCTGAATAAAGATGGTGAAAAACAATCAACAAAGTGTCTTTCACGTCAGTTATTAACTCCCTGACATAAAAAAACATCAAAATAAAATTTTTAACGTCGGTTTTTATATTACTAAAGTAAAAAATATGATTATTTACATCTCCCTAAAAACTATGTGAAAAACAAAAAAAAAAAACGATTTGAATTTTCTTCTCACTAGTGAAAGTGGAAAAGTTATTAGTCATAACCCAAGTTAGCTACCCCAATATTGTTGTTAATTGTTCAGGTATAGATCTAGATTCATTGTATTAATTAGGAGGTCAATCCCTACATAAATAATATCAATTGATACAGTTTTGATTCCTTTTTATATGAACCATTTCTAGGAAATGAAATATACAAAATTAGATCAAAACAATTTGAATTTTATATCATAGTATATTGTTATAAATTTAGTGTAACACTTAATATAAATTATAAATTTATCCATAAATAATTTCGTAATAATAAACATAGTATATTTTGGAATATCCAAAAATCATAATAATATTTTCAAATCATTAAAAATGTTTTTTAAAGAGTGTAGAAATCAATTAAAGTATATCCACTAAGAGTGTCTATCTAGGGGTGAAGTATTAGGCCCACTCATCATGTACTAATGATGATTGAGTTAATACCCAATCCACCCCTTTTAGTGTTGTTATCCCTAATTTCATCTTTGAAACAACATCATCAACATTATAGTATCCAAATAAAAATGTATATTTTTTAGGAAAACAATAAAATATATACTTTTACAATATTTTATAATATAATACTATACTTAAACTTATCCCCAAAACCTATGATAGGGTTATGTCCCTAATCTATGTTTTTCTAATATTTTTCCCAAGATTTATAACCAAAATATATTTGATAAAATAATATAATATAATCTACCCTAATAGCATAAAGCCAATGGTTTCTTTAATATATTATCATTATATACAAGAATTCACATGACAAGAGTAAAAATAGTTTATTAGTATTTAGAGACTGGATACAAATATAGATCTCACATTACATTTTAAGAAATAAATTAAAACATTGAATTTTCTTTGAGAACATTATCATAACCTCTAGAATATCCATACACATCAATCATAGTTCACTTACTAGGATCCTAGGGATGGTAAATGAAATAAAATTTTGATCATAGATATTTATTTTGTGAATGTGTACATTATAAAATATCATAGATTAAATAAGGCATGGATGAAATGGTTGGAATAAATGATGATAAATTAATTCCATATAAATAATTACCTGATCTTGAAATTTATAAATGTATAACATAAAAATTTGAATAATCACATGGATATCAATAACTGATTTAATAATGGTAGAATTATAATTCTAGGAATCTTAAATAGACCATTAATGAATTATTAGAAGACATTATTCGTAAATGGGCAAGGAAAAATCCATATAGCCAACCTATTTTGTAGTATGAGAACTACTGATGAATAAAGGGTTTATTTAATTCTAGGACCCTATTATCATTTAATAAGTATAATTCATTCATTATATGAATAAATATTACAACTTAATCAATATTACTTAATAATAAAAAACCATCTATAATGGAGGAACTAGAATACAAAATACCAATAATTTCCCTAGTAAAAATGATCACAATCCATCCATAGAAATATGGTGGATGGTATCATTAGTGTATATCCTAAATAAAATGTAATATTAATCATATGATATTTACATAGATAAAAATAAATTTAAAATATTGGTAGAACACTTCTTGAGGAAAATAACATTTTCATTTTGAAATCACAAATTTAAAATCTAAAAATTTCCAAAATATTAGGAAAATAGTTTACTTTGGAAAGAAAAATGGAAATTTTAAAAGTAATATTCAATGTAAATAGTAGACACGATTATGGGAAAAGGCCTTCGTGGAGAGTATGTTAAAATAGAGTTTCCATTATCACATTCGGTAAAAAGTTCCTCAGTTGGAAAATGAAAAGAATATTCATTTTAAACCATTTAATTTAACGTAAATTATGAGAAAAAATTTATTTAATAAACAATTTCATACTATTAAAAACATTAATTAAAAAATTTTAAAGAATAATTTTACATGGAAAAAAATATTGTCAATCGAATAAAAAAAGTCGATTTTCATTAAAAAAATTATTTTAGACTTTTCAGTACATAGATAGAGTAAAAAGAAAGGAAAATTTTTAATTTATATAAATAACTATTGGAGAATAAAATTATGTGGTTTAAGAGAGAAATATAATATAATTCCACAAATTTGAAGTTAAATATAAATAATCATGAATAAGGATGCGATTGTGATATAAACCCCTTCCTCACAACTAGATTGTCTAGTAACTGATTATAAACTCATGTATAATATATTTAATTTTATTATAATTAAATAAAAGAACCATATAAATAATTATAATATCTAATATGACCAACTTATAACATTTTAACACCTATTTATTAAAAATTCCTTATTTTAATCTTTATTTACAAGTGTTAAATATTTTTTTTTATCAGGCAAGTTTATATTTGGTAGTTTTAGTATATACATCTTTATCATTGATAAAACATATCCAAAATTTTAATAACGATATAAATATCATATATATTCATTATATAAAAATTTAGAATCACTATTTAAATCCGTACATGAAAAATGGACCACATCACCTAGTGGAGGTGGTAGTCCACACATACAAGTGATTGGTGTTATTATTTTTAACAGTGGGAAGGATAAGAAGGTAAATGATACATTATATTTATAGAACCATATTTATTTCATTAATATAATACATAAAAATTATATAAATCATAATAAAAATACATAAATAGTGGTGATGAGAAGCTGCAAGCATCTCTTCACAAGGAGGTAGTCCACACGTTTGTAAAAAATGATGTTTTTTTCCCATTTAATGGATAAAGATGTTGTTCTATTTGGATCAATGTGGGATATTTGTTGGGGGGGGGGTGAATCAATGATTACTTTTTATTTAAAAATAAATATTTTTTAACTTTTTATGGAATCTTCTCTTAACCACTAAACATTATCTCTGCTATAATCCACTAAAGAATTAATCTAATCCACTTATTTCATAAAAAAATATATAAAGATAGATCAAAAAAATCATATTTATAAAGTTAGATACAAGGAAATAATCCCTTACATTCTTTTTATTCCCATCAAAATATATTATTTTAATAATATATTGTAATATTACAAAGGCATAGGCAGTAAATAGTTATACACCCTAGTATTCATCCTCCTTCCAACCTCAGTTCTACCACAAAAAAATCACCACTTATACTATAATTTATTATACTCCAAAACTGTTATAAATATATCAAAAAAGTTATAGATGGTTATAACCCATAGAAAAAAAGTCTTATAATTAATTTGGTATACCCTTAAGATATTATCTCTTTCTATCTTCTATCTGGATATACTGTAGAATGATCTTCTATTTATGTACAAGTAAGTCGGATCACGTTCACCTGGGTAGAATCTTCAAGATCTTAAACATATGTCTTAAGAGTTTTTTTGTGTTGAAAATTCCTCCTGATCTTTTTTAGACCTGTATATTCTCAATATAAATTATTAATATTTTTGGAACTCCTCATTGGAAAATTTTTATCTGTTTGACTTCATCCAAAAAACCTCTTTCTGTTGGGTTCATCCGATTTTACTCTACCTGATGCTTTTCACTATTCTCTGAATGAATGTGATATCTTTTATAAACATCTATTTTATGAATACATATGATTATTATCTCTTCTATGAATATATTTTGGGTCGGGGATTCTCCTCCTTTAACTAAGTAGAAACCCAATCAATAACTCTAAATTTTATTCTTCTATATCTGAGGGAACTTTTTATAACATATCTTCCTTAACTTGAGATTGATCTTAGATAGAATATTAGTCTAACAATAACTTCAAAATTTCATCATATTTTACTTAAGAATAATATTTATTCAACATATTTTTTACTATAATTAAGTACCCCTTTATAAATTCTTTCCTATAAAAATCCCCAGAATAAATTTTTTTTACCCACTAATTTTAATTTCACAAGTGGATTTTAGAAAATTATGGAATATTGAAAAAAATTCCTAAAGTTTTATGAAAACTCTCCTTTCATCAAATATCCTTGTGATCAATGTTAAGGAATTTCTGAAACCCCCTTAACATCATCAATAATTAAATTCATCCAACTTTTTTAATGTTACACCCCTTTAGCCGATTTTAGGTAATTCCTTTCAGTATTTTTCTCTTTAGTTGGATGCATATTGGGACTCTAAAGGATAGAGAACATTTTCTGGTGAAAATAAAATAAATTTCAATTGTTTATTTTTTTTAAATTAATGGAATCTAGGTATTCATGTTCAAGAGGATTTTTTTTTGTTCTTCCAGAGTTCAGAGAATGCCTGAGATGTTTTTGTGTTTTTGTGTTAGAACCTTGATTTTTTTACTATGTGATGTGAAATTACATGGCAAGTAAGTGTTTTTAAATGATGTATACTCAGTATCTAGACATAATTCATGTGATTTTTACACAACATCAAAGTGATACACCCTAGGTAATGGTTACACAATGCTTAATAATAAAATGTTGAATTTTAATAAAATGCAATAAGTTTTTTCAGCATACTTTATCATCATGTATTACATGACATGTAACAGAGTTACACATCACATAACTATTTGGAGGCTGACTTTTAGAGTTCCAATCTACTGAAATTTTATATCATTATCCCACAACTCTCTTGGATATTGACCTAGAACCCTTCTCTAATGATTTTTGGAGTCTCTATTTGACCCAAATTGATAAATTTGGAGATTCATCACCATTATAGTGGGTTCACATATCTCTAGATAAGAAATATTTTATAGTTATTCATTTATTCGAACATGGCACTTCTATGTTGTTGTGTTATCGTATCCGTTGATCCATGATGATGTTTCTTCTTGTTTCCTTCTAGATCTGTGGGGTGATCTTATTCTTGGGGTCATTTCCTATATTGTTTGTGGTGTGGTGGGTGTGATTTATAAGGTACGTGTTGTTTCCTATTAAATTTCAACACTTTTTAAACTGAATCAACTCTAAGAGGTGTATATTTATTATAGGTCCACCATTGGCATTGTTACATTCTCTTGTTGGTGGATCCTTGATGGATGTGTGAGACCTTGAGTTTTGAGATAGGTGGTTATATCTCTAGCCTATTTTTATTAATTTTATTGATACTATTTCTATAAATTGGTTTATAAATAAATTTGTCATGATAATGTTTTTTGTGTAAATGAATTTGTGATAAATGGTGTTTTTCCTTGGTTTTTGGTAAATGGAAAAGGTGGTATTTTCAGAGAATTGAAATGATTTATGGAATGAATCAAATGTGAAGACATAGGCACATAGGTATATTGTCTAGATTAGGGAAATATTCCATATTACCATCATGAGGTTATCTCACAAAAATTTCCTATACTCTCTAGTCTTTTCATTCTAGGGACATTTTCTTGAAATTGGGGGGGGGGGTGTTCTCTCATGGGGTGTTCCTATGCTCCATAGGCCTTTGATATATAGACTTATTATGCACTAGTAATTTTTTTTGGTATTGGTAGTATTCTATCCTAACCCATTGAGTTCCTTGGGGTGATTTAACTATGCTTGTATTTGTACATTTTTTTTTGTTTTTACATGCATGATTTTGATTTTGGTAAATAATAAATGAAAATTATACTTGGGATTGATATACCTACATTTCTCTTTATTTTTTTTTGAAAAAGGGAAATGTTAACCCCGATTTTATATTAATGATTAAATTTTAATCATGTCATGTTTTATTTTTAAATGATCATACTTGATTTATTGTATATAAACTTTTTATGGAACACCCGTGTGTGATCCTACTGAGCTCATTATCTCAAACCATGTACATTTCTTCAGTGGTGATTAGAATATTGTATATTTGTTGAAGTTGGGAAGGAAAAGGATCCACCATGAGGTAGTGAGGTTTTTAGGTAAGTTGAGTTTGGGTAGTTGGGGGTGAGATGGTGGGAGTGTTCCCACACTATCATATATAGTTTTTGTTTTGTTGTATTTTTTTGTTGGACTTGCACTTACAAATTGTACCAGTTTGGATAAAATCATTCCCTATGGTTATTGTTTGATTTCTAGATGATAGTTTCCAGCCCATGGGGATTAGGGACACCCATTGATTATATGATGTGTCGGGTCATGTACCAGAATGAGAGGGTATTTGGTGGGTTCATTATAGTTTTGTATCAGAGGTGGTATTTCCTCAATAGTCCTTATATTGGGATGTTTGGTAGACTGAATATAGGATTTTCTGGATGTGATATGTAGATTTTGGGAAGTACCTATCTATCTCTTATTGTTATGAGACTCAAGTTTACTTGGGATGTTGGGATGGGTGTCTCTTGTTTTGGGTTATTAATGTCAATATGTTTTTTTTATTATGAGTTTTCTAGATTGAAATAATTTTTGTTTTGTTTTTGATCATTCCTTTTATTTGGGTGTAAAGAATTGAGCCTCTAAGAGTTTTTCTATAAGTTCCTTAAGAGGATAAAACTGATTCTCTTTAAGAGAATCCTATGATGGATCAGAACTTTATCAGGGACTTCATGTGAGTAGTTCGTGCTATAAATTAGAATGTACCATAAATTCAGAATGTAGTTCTTGATGTACCACCGGGATCTGGATGAGACATGGATCGATAATGGAAGTTTTTTCATGAGAATACACCATCTTTTAAAGTTATGAATGAACCTCAAAAGTTGGATGAATTTATTGTAAATACTGATCACATATTCAACTTCATTGAAACACCTAAGAAAGTCAAGGTGAAGTGTGAAGAGTTCAGAATTTTGGGTCATAACAAGTGTTTGTGGTATTATCTGGTACATGATGATAACTATGTGGGCCTTAATTGGAAGGGTTTCAAGACTCTATTACTCCATCAGTTTTTTCCAGAGTGATTAATGATGGAAAAGTATCTGGATTTCCTTTATTTAGGGAAGTGCGCGATGATAGAATGCAATAATCGATTTGTTGAGCTGTTTGTTTTTCACCCGAATATGTAAAGAATGACTATATTAAATCCCAGAAGTACTAATAGGGTTTGATACTAGATATTAGATCATAAATATTTGTACTGAAGCTTTTGACCTATACAAATCTAGTAGATAGGGATATGATGTTAAAGATGAATATGGAAGGAAAATTTGGATATTACTCTTATTCTCTTCATCCTAGTGGCACCTTTAGTGTCATTACAAGGAAAAATAGAAAGTGACAGGAATATTATAGTAGTGGTTTAGGTGGTTATCAATGACAAACATCTTTGACATCTCCAGTAGTATTTAGTGGTGTGCCTCTGAATTGATATCAGTGTGGCAAGGTTAGGAAAACACCTGGAATTATTTTCCTTCACCAGTAAAGAGGTTTAATAGATGTGGACGTTATGATCATATGTTTTTATTTTTAGTCTATGTCTACACATTGATATATTTATGGAATATTGGATCTAAAGGCTAATATGGTGTATTCAGTTGCTTCAAAGACTATAAGTCTCAAACTGAAGACCTTTAGAGTGAAGCACCTTAACATTGTAGATGAGTTTCTAGCAGAGTCATATGTGGGTCCAGTGATAGTGAGAGGTACAAACTTTACTGCATCCTTTTTTTAATTGATTTATTTGATACTAGTGCATCCCATTCATTTATATCTTTATATTTTTTTATTCTTATCCTTCCAAAGGAACTCATGTCCTTTTATTATAGAGTTAGTGATTCCTATTAAGAAGAGGAAAGATTAGGGGTGTTGATGTCCTTCTGCACTATCAATAGATGATATGGAGCCTGTATGGTATTTTATTATTCTCGATCTAGATCTACTTGAAGTCATAATATAGATGGATTGGCTTCTTTCCCATCATGCTGGCATTGATTGTTATCATCAACATGTCTCGTTTCTTGCAACTGATGAGATCTCATGGGTGTTTTAGGGAGAGCGGGATCTGAGGTCTGGCCATCCAGGACCTTCCCGCCCAAATCTCAAGAGTTTTTTTATCAACTTTTGTAGTTGATCATGATGAATTTACTTTTATCATTGATTTTCCCACCAACATTTGGAAATTTTTAGTTGTTTTTTCATGTGATTTATTCAATATTATTCTAGAGAGTGTGGTAGAGTTTACAACTGACTAGATTCTAGGTACATAGATAATATCGATATATTCCTATCATATAGAACTAGTGGAGTTGAAAGAGACCAAGATCCAATTTGATGGTCTAGTGGTGAAGGGTTTTATTTCACCTTAGGTTTTTCTCTAGGGCATCCCATGTGTTGTTTTCCAAGAAAGAAGATGGTTCACTTCAACTATGCACGGACTATCAAAAGTTGAACCTAGTGATGATTTATAGAAAGCATCATTTTCCTTGTGTGGATAATTTGTTCGATCAGTTAAAGAGGGATAAGTGGTTTTTAAATATAGATATTTGATCGGGTTATCATTAGCTTAGGGTTTTATAGTCTGATATATTGAAGATGGATTTTAAGAGGATGTATGAACATTTCAAATATCTTATGATTCCATTTGGTCTGTCTAACACTATTTTAGTTTTCATGGATTTAATGAATATGGTATTTCATCTATATCTTGACACATTTTTCTTAGTGTTTGATGTTGATATCTTGGTTTAAAAAAATCTAAGTGTGAGCAAGAGCACCATCTGAGTTTGGTTTTGGAAATCTCGAGGAGTCACTGTATATATGTAAATCATTAGAAATGAAAATTATGGATTCAAGAAGTGAAATTATTAGGGCATGTGATCTCTAAATAAGGATTATCAGTTGATCCTAAGAAGCTAAAGGCTGTTTTTTATGGGAGGAGCCCTAAAAGTTCATTCAAATTCACTGATTCTTTGGTCTTATTGGATACTGTCGATGATTTTTCAAGGATTTCTCTAAGTTAGAATCACCTTTGACTACTCTTACTAGTAAAGGGGTAAATTTAATATGGGATGAAAAATTTAATTTTCTTCTAATTAGCTAAAATGGATTTTGAAATAAGCTTCTATTTTTAACTTTATAAATCTAGGTCGAGGGTATATGATTTTATGTGATTTTTATGGTGCTAGTTTGGGTTATGTGATCATACATGATGATCATGTGGTGTCTTATGGATCTATTTAGATAAGGTTACTTGAGAAGAATTACCCCAATCATGATTTAGAGCTTAACATAGTTATAAATTCACTTAAGTGTTGACATAATTATCTTTTTAGGGATATGTTTATAATATTTTATGGCTATAAGAGTTTGAGTTATATGTTTTAATATAAATAAATGAATCTGAGAAAAAGGTAGTCAGTGGAATATAGTTAGACATTGAGTTAAATATTTATTATATACCAAGGAAGGGGAATGTCATTGAATATTCTCTTAGTAGGAAAGTACCATCAAATGTTGTTCAGGAATCAAAGGAACTATGGAACCTTATAGGGATTTTTCTCAGTTGAAACTGGATATTCAGAAGGATGTTTTAGATATGGTTCTATACAATTATTAATTATCATCATCTCTCCAAGAGTCTCTTATATGAAATCAGAATTTGGATATAGATTTAACAGGAATTTGAGAAACTCTATTTGATGGGGAGACTTTTTATGGTTGGTCTCTCTCGTCAGATGGTGTTCTATGTTTTGAGAATCAGTTTGCTGTCCCAAAATTACCGAGGAGATTTATTTTTTTGACTATAATATTTCTTCATGGAAAATTCATCTAAGAAATATGAAGATGAATTATGACATGATAAAATGTTTACGGGTTCTGGTTATGAACCATGATGTTTCATATTATGTGTCCCACTATTACAACTGCCAACAGATAAAGGAAGAGCATCTGAAACCCTCTAGTTTTATTCATAATCATTCGATGTTGGTTTTGAAATGGGATGATGTATCCATGAATTTTATTTGGTTTGATATGGAATACACTATAGAGGAATGTTATCTGTGCGGTAGTTGATTGACTGAAAGAGTATGCTCATTTTATAATGATCAAAGGCACTGAAAAAGTTGAAGATCTGTGTAGGATGTATGCGCAAGAAGTTGTGAAGATACATGGGGTAAATTCAGCTATTTTTTTAAAGGGATTTTGGTATACATAGAGGTTTTGGTGAATAATCCATGTAGGGATGAGGACTCAAGTTAGATTCGATATAACTTATCATCCACTGACAAACAGTCAAACAAATTTTGTTCTTCATATTCTAAAGGAAAAACTTCATGCCTCTGGCTTAGAATTTAGTGGATCTTGGGATAGCCATCTAGGGATGGTTGAGTTTCCTATAACAACAATCATAAATCATAAATTATAATACATACCTTTGAGTATTTTATGGTGTCCCATGCCAGTCACTTATTTGTTTGGAAGAGGTGGGAAAAACTTATTTGGTGGGACTAAGTTTGGGTTCTGAGGAATTTTTCACGATTTAAGACATACATCGACATCTAGTTACCATGAAGGGTTAAAAAATCTCATGCAGATCAACGATGATTTTGTTTGGAGTTATGTATAGGTGACTGGGTTTTCTTGACGATTTATCCTTGGTTGGGTCACCACCATCTTGTAAAATAGGGAATGTTGGCTCTAAGATATGTGGGACTATTTGAGGTAATTGAGTGGAATGTGAAGGATTCATATCAGTTGGAATTGATTGTTTAGTTGATAATAATTATGGATATTTTCCACATATCAAAACCTAATAAGTATCATCATGATCCCTCTCAAGTTATGAGTGGAGAAGATATTGAGTTAGATCCATATGTTTCCATTATTGAGAAACCAGTTGAGATCATTAAATTTCAAGTTAAAGTCTTGTGTGGGAAGTATATTTTGATTGTAATAGTTTTATGGTGGTGTGGATCTGATTCTCATGAGACTTGGGAGAAGAAATCCTTGATGATGGAGAAATGGCATTAAACCCATTCAATAATTCATTCTTCCACATAACTTCTCATGGATAAAAAGTCTTATGGTGGGGATTTTGTAAAATCTCGTTACCACTTTTTGGTAATTATCTTCCCTTTACTTGTTTTCCTCTTTAATTGGGTGCATCTTGGAACTCCTGAGGATAAAGATCATTTTTTGGTGAAAATTACTTAAACTTATGGAATGGATACTTGTTTGAACTAATGGAGTTCGTGTATAAATATGTTAATGTATTTTTTGGGGTTTTCTCGAGTTTAGAGAATGCATATGGTGTTTTTGAGTTTTTTTGTAAGAACATGGAGTTTTCTATTGTGTGTAGGGAAATTAAATATCATGATGGGGGGGGGGGGGGTTATATGAATTTTTTTTCGTCTCTCTATAAAATACATGAACTATTTACATAGTGTGAAATTGTTATATGGCATGTAATTGTTACACGATGTGTAATAATAAGAGGTCATTTTTTAATAAAAGGCCATAGGTTTTTATCATACTTTATCATCATGGTTTAAAATAAGTGTAAAAGAGTAACACTTCAATTAAATGTTGGGAGTTTATATTTTAGAGTGACTCTTAGGCAAAACGTTATTTCATTCTCTCACAGATCACTTGGATCTCGACCTAAAACCCTTCTTTAGAAAATATTTTATTCTCCATTCAATCCTGATTGATTAGTTCGGTGATTGATCACTATAGCAATGGTTTTCATCTCTTTGGGAAAGTACTTCTTTATACATTTTCATTGCTCTGATCATGATAGCATAATGTAGTCACATTATGGGATCCATTTATCCATGATGACGTTTCTTCTTGTTTCCTTCTTGATTCATGGTCTATCCTTATTTTAGTGGTCGTTTTCATTATTGGTTATAATCCTACAGGTGTGCGTTCTAAGGTGTGTGTCATTAACTCTTATCTTACAATCAATTTTTATGTGGATAAATTCTATTATATTTATATTTTTTAGGGATTATGTGGTCATTTTTACATTCTATTGTTGGTGGATCCTTTTTGGGCATGTGCAGCCTGAGTTTTGAGATAGGTGGTTTCATAACTAACCTATATTGATGAACTATATTACTTCTATTTTTATAAATTATTTTATAAATAATTTTTTAGTATTGTTTTGTGTGTGTAAATGAATTTTTGATGAATGGTGGGGTTTCCCCGGATTTAGGTCAATGGAAAAGGGATATTTTCAAAGAACTGAATGAATTTATGAAATGAAACACATCAGAATCCTTGGGTACACTAGTGGAAGGTTTATCTTATATAAATCATCCATATTACCTTTGGGATGTTTTCTTATAGGTATTTTCTCTACATCCTATGACTATTGTTCTAGGGACTTGTTTTTGACATCATTGGGTTTCATTCCTGGGGTGTTCCTCTACTCCATAGGCCTATGTTCTGGGGAATTGTTATGCACTAGTAATTATGGGGGTATGAATATTATGATAACCTAACTTGTTTCATTCCTTTAAGTAATTTACATGTCCCTGTCTTTGTACTATTTTGCTTTTGTTATGCATGATTTAGATTTTGATAAATGATAAATTAAAATTATGCCTTAGACTTATATATCTTGCCTTTTTTGAATTATTTTAAAAAGGTAAATATTTACCATGCTTTGATATAACTAATTTACTACTAATCATGCCATGTTTTATTTTGGATGATCATACTTGGGTTATTGCATAGATACAAGTTATGAAACACCTGTGTGAGATACTATTGAGCCTATTATCTCACACCCGCCACACTTCTTTGATGGTGGGTATAACTTTTTATCTATTTCAATTTAGGGAAAGGAAATTTTCTATAGTGAGGTGGTGAGGTTTTTAGTTTAGATGAGTCTGGGTAGCTGATGGAAAGATGGTTGGAGTATTCCTACTCCATCACATAATGTTTTTAGTTTTTAGTCATTTGTAGTTGGATTGTACTTGGAGATTGTTTATTCACATAACATATTTATTTTTTGATGTTTTTTAATTTTATTAAATACATATATGTCTTCTATTGTTTCTTCATGTTATTTGTATAAGTTCGATGTAATTGTCTCTTTAGGTTGGGTGAAATCTCTCCATCTAGTTTTTTATGCTTTGGTGATACTTTTCAACCCATGTGGACTAGGAATGCCCCTTGTGTATGTGATGTGTTAGGTCAGGAACCCGTTTGAGATGATATCCAGATCAGTTCATTACTCTTAACCATATTAATGTAGAAACAAATGATAGATAAGTTCAAAATCATTTTATTTTAATTAATTCACAATTTTTTTGTGTAGAACTTCAAAAACCTCTTCCAAAATGGTTTTTTCAGAAGAAACAACTTCCTTCATCAAAAGACTTGAGTGTTTTTCTATGTTTTTCAAACCTTAAATTTTTTACCATTTGTTATGAAACTTTTATTTGATGTACTGAAGAATATTTTTTTTATGAATATCTAAAAATATTTCATTTAGAATTTTTTGGATTATCAGTTCAGAAATAAAATGTCATCTTAATCTTTTAAAACCATTATCCAATTGAAGTAACTTTTCAATTATCCATCTGATGTTAGGGTCAAATATCTATCCATTAGATCTTTTGAGTGTTTGTCCAATTGAACATCAATCCATGAAACTTGACAGAAATCTCTATCTGGTGCCTTTTACTCAACTCAAACTTTATAAACTTGGATAAACTTGTCATAGATGATCATCAAATGACATCATGAATGTTTTTACAATTTATATCCTTCTGATGGATCTTTATATGATGGTTTTGGTCCTTTGACCTTTCTTCAATAATGCACTTTTATATTTAAATATTATTCAAAATTTCTATATGATAATATTCCAAACATTATATAGCATAAATCTATAAATTATTCTAGAAAAGGACTTATCATTCTTTTTATAATCTTTTAAAAAATTTCTTAGAACATGAAATACTTCATAAATTTTATGAACATGAATGAATAGAATAGTTTCATCCATATTTGTTAAGGAATTTTTTTCCTCTATAAAATGTCTCCTTTAACTTACTTAATTTATTTTCATAAGATAATTCCTTACATAACTAACTTATAAAACTTTCTCTTAAAACTAAAATTGATATATAGAAAACAAATTCAAAAAAACTCAAATTGGATCAAAAAATCATTGACTTTGTTTTTTTTAATATGTACATAAAAATCCAAGCATCTTGGATTTCAATATATGTGATAAATAAATTCTAACCATATGTTTTTTTATTTTTCATTCTCCCCCTATGTCACTTCTCCCCATTTTTGAAAGTCATATTCAAAATGTTAACATAATAATCACATTATCCCATCTTCCTTCATATTAGATTCTGGAAAAATTTTTAAAGAGAAAAATATAATCACATGAGTTTCTAAATAAAGAGTCCTTAGCTAAACAACTCTAAGTCTATGTGGGAAAAACCGATGTAAAAATATAATAGGGAGTAATCAAGGTGGTCAATGTTTTCCATAAAAATTATTTCATGTGATACTTTCGTCATGTTTATTCATGTATTTTATTTCTAGGGAAATATGAGTATGTTTGTTAATATGGATTCTACAAAAATATCAATTAAAACATCAAATCTATTCAATTTTATAAGCACATATTCCATAACATCTCATCTTTCTTAACACCATTACTTATTTTTATGGAAAATATGACATTCATACCTCAACATTAGTTTTTATCATCTTTATGAATAGAACAATATTCATTACCATAGTTTGATGGGATTCTAGGATGAATATATCATCTTTCTATAAAAACTACTATATAACTCACCCAACTTAGTTACTTATTCTCCTTCAATTCCATATATTTTTATAAAAAAAGAAATTACATTTAAAATAAAGAGGAACCTCAGTATTCCAAAGAAGTAACATGTAGAATGATTGTTTTATCCTAATATAGATTTGTTTTTATTCTACTTGTATTTGGAATTGGATGTGTTTTCTTCCTTTTTTAGACTTCTTATATTTTGTAATATCTTTATTAAAATAAATAGAATCTTCATATGATGTTATCAACTCTTATTTAGTTTTCTTAAGATATTTGTTCCCTTGATTTTGTAACATCTTACTCAAGTTTTCCTATTGGGATGGTGATATAGTAATATATATTTTCATAACATACCAATATTTCCCATATCTCTTTCACTTTTTATGAATTTTCAACTTTCTATCCGTTGAAAGTTTTTTATCAAATTTGTTTTTTATATTTAGAAACCAATTTCTTCCCATTTTTTATAATATTTTTTTTTGTGATTTCACCAACATTCTTACCATGATAGTTTAGCTAGACAAAAAAATAAATGGTCTTTATTTCCTTGATCAAATTTTATAATCTACTCAAATTTATTAAATATCTTATCATTTTTCACTATTGAGGCTTTAGAATTATCACCTTTCTGAATTTTATTTTCTTACTCAACTTAATTTATTGGAAAATGATTTAATCTATAATTATTTTAGCTTCCCAATGATTCATACATGCTAAATTACAAATAAATATTTTAATAAAATCAATATTTTCTACACATGAAAACTCTATGACACTCGCAATGATCTCCAAATATTAATCTTCCACACTTCTAGTAGTACTTCTTTAAGTTTTTTATAGTTGTTTCTTCAAAAAGTCTGGGAAATATTACTCATGGAGATACTTTATTTATGAATTCCACTCTTTCTTAATAGATTATTTTCCCCCAAATCATGAATTTTAATCATAGAATGTTAATAGAGGAAGATGTATATTGTAATTTATTGAAAATAGAAACAACCTACTTCTACGAACCCATAATTTTATTATCTTGAGAAGTTTTACCTTTATCCTCAACAACTTTGGTAAAGTCTTCTCTAATATTTATTAATTTTATTTGTACTATAAGAAAAATTGATTATGTTTCATGAAAATATTCTTCTTTATCTTCCAAAATTTATTTAAAAATAGTCATCACCTTATCGGGTTCAGCTAACTTAATCCATTTTTTTAATTTCCAAAAAGTATAGTTTCTACCATGTTGAGACCCTCCTACCTAGTTGATATTTCATTAAAGGTTTTTAGTTTTATCTCAAGGTTAAAAAATTTCATTTAATGAGATATAATCATTGATATTTATCTCCTTATTTTTTATCACTCACCATTATCAAAAGTTATTTTCCTAAATTCTTTCTTCAACTTCTTTCTTTACATATTGTGTTTAGTATTTTTCTCAAGTGATGATTCCAAATTTTCATTGAAAATTACATCAATTTTTTTTATCTCTTCACAATTCTCATAATTATGTGATTAATTACTTACATTTAAATCATAATAAAATAGGTTGTAATGATAATTATATTCATTTCTATTTGAAGAGTCATTATACGCTCTTTCTCTCAACAAAATTTCATTTTTTTGTAAAGAAATTTTTTCTTGCTTTTATTTGCCTTCAATTTCTGAGAATTGTTACCATCATATTTTGACTTACAATCATAATCATTCTTCTTAAAATAATATTCTAGAAAATATACATTGTCTTTAAAATTCCAATAATTAAGGGAAAGTTCACCTTTGCCTTTTCAATTTTTTTGAAATAAGAGAAATAATCATGTTGATATCCTTTAATTATTCCTCTACCATAGAATCACTTGATTCATCTTTATCTTCCTTATCTCTGAGTATCCCTTATAAATAATCTTTGAGATCTATTTATTGGATATCCTTATTCTTGAAAATATCTATTTTACTAATTTCATAGGACATGAAAAGATTCAAAATTTCATCCATATATTACTATTCTTGATCTTTTAAAATTAAAAATGTTACATCAAATCTATCTCAAATGTTTTCATTAATTTCTTAAGGACAATATAATATTCCATATTCTTATTGAAACCTATGATGTTGATGATGATATCATTAACTCTTTTAAAGAATTGATTAATAATTTGTACATCATTCATAGTAACAAAATGAAATCTACTTCTCTTGATTTTTAAATTAGATTATTTAACTTTCTCATTTCCTTCATTATGCTTCTCATCTTATCCTGATTTTTATTAGTTGATGAAACCCTATAATATTTATATAAACTTTCTACATAGGGGCCATAAAAATGGATTTATGATATTCTCCATTATCATCTGAAATTTATCTATTATATAGTGGTCATAGAAACATAATTAATATGAAAACATAAAAATGCTACCACATATCTAACTTTATGTCCAAGAGAAAAAATATAGGGTGACATCCTATTATTACAACTATGATATATTCTTCTCTCAAACACATGAACACACCTACTATTATCTAAAATGAAATTCTCTATTCTTAGAGTTAGATCTTTCAGAGCACGACAACCCTTAGATACCACATATTATTCTCTTTGGATCAATGTAGGATCACTAAGGTGTAGGTAGGTGGTGGGGTTTAATCAGTGATCCATTTATTATTTTAAAAAAATTTTCTTAACATCACAAGGGAACTTTTCTTTACATATGAAACAAGTTAGAGTTATGATCCACTAAAATATTAATCTCAACCTCACCTTTTATATGGAACAAATATAAAGATAGATCAACACACTATATTTTAAAGCATTGAAATAAATACCTACTCCTTTCCTTGTTGGTTATTCCACCAAACATGTATTCTTTTGATAAATTCTCTGAGGACTAAAAAGTCACATGAAGCAACTGGTTATACCCCCAATATTTTCCCCCCGACTAAACATGATTCTACCCCCAATCAATTATCTATTCTTCCATAGTTGGTTATACCCCCAAACTATCATAACTATATCCACTGATGTCACTACTAGTTATACCCTCAAACAAAAATCCTTTTCAACAACAGGTCATACATCCCAGCTAAAAGATCATACTTCTTCTTTTATGATCCAATATATAAATATATTCTCTTTCTATATAAGGAAGTAGGATCACTTTCATCCATGTAGAATATTCGTTGTCTTCAATAACTGTACTAAGAGTCTTTTGGCCTTGAAACTACCTACTGATCTTTAGGTAGACCTAGATATGCTCAATATGATTTTTTCCAAGCAATGTTAGTAAAAATTACGTAGAAAATGTTCCTTTATTAATCTTCATTAGGTTACCCTATGTCTTATAGTTTCATCTAATTTTACTCTATCTGATTCTTCTCACCACAATTTGAATAATTGTAATGTAACACCCCAACCCCAGTTACCCAGAGTTGGTGCATTATTTTAATTCATTGGAATGATTTCAAGGAATCAAGTCCCGAAGGACCGATCAGTTTAGCAGTTTTGGAAAATGTATTACATACATTAACTTTACATTACAATTTCAAACATAAAACACTACATAGATAGTTCTTTGAGAATTACATTATTACCTTTAGCTTACCCCCACATATGAATCATAATACACATCTTGTAATCCTGGGAAAATAAAACATAAGAAAGGGGTGAGCTCAGATGCTCAGTAAGGGTAAATAATTTAGCAGAAGCTATAAACTTTTAAGGCAAGATGTATAATAAAAACAAAAACCTTTTTAAACATAATCTTGAAAATAATATGGCAAAAATAAATCAAACATCACCATATAAACAAGTACATCGATATTCTACTAGTCAAATAATCACATGTAATAATTAATTTCATAATGAGAGAATGTATAGTACCATACTTTAATTCCTATGTCATGGCCTCGTGCCCAGACCTATGGGATAAATGTAACCGTACCCATACCCGGAGAGCCTTTGTAACCGGACTCCATCCCAGAGAGCCTATGTAATAGGACTCTAACCCAGAGAGCCTCTGTAACCGGACTCCAACCGGAGATCCTCTGTAACTAGACTCCATCCCGGAGAGCCTCTTTAACTAGACTCCAACCCGGAGAGCCTCTACAACCGGACTCCATCCCGGAGGGTCTACTATAACCAGACCCCAACCCGAAGGGGTTACTTTTACCAGTCCCCATCTTAGAACATACTATTCCAATACATTCATCATAAGAAAAGGTTGAAATATACCATAAACATTCGTATTAAAACTAGCATACAAAATGTCAATACTTTATCAATAAACCATGAATGGTATAAAAATAAAAAATCCACAGTAAAACATATCACAAAACATTAAATAAAATATGGAAGATTTTATCATAGTAAATTAACATCAAACAAGCTTAAAATCCATTAAAGGAAGTTGACAAAGATAAAAATGATCAGTAAAATGATTTGAGAGAAATACCCCTATTTCATGAAATTGATTAAAATTATCACAACTTATACATGTAGTCATTTAAAAGGGATTTTAGAATCAAAGTGTACCATACCACATCGAAACTTTTTAAAATAATTATCATTTCAAAACATTCGTGTCCATGTAAAAAAATACTTAAAATCATTTTGAACACATGGAAATTAATTAAAAGGGTTTAGAAAGATAAATATTTAAAACATTTAAAATGATGATCTAGTTAAACAGAACCTCCCATAAAACCGTAAAATATTACTTTTGAAATCATTTTTATAAAATATTCATTTCAATGATAAGTATGTCATATAAAATACTTACACATGAACAATCTTGGATAATAATGAGATTGAGGAAATAACCCTTACCTCTTTGTAATCAGTTAAGTCGAATGAAAAATAGTCAATAACCACCAAATGAATCACAAAATGTCAGGAATATAAAGAGAATCATGATAATATTGATCAAATTTCATTACAAAATACACCACATGCAATAAATAAGTGATGAACAGTGGAAATCTCACTGAATTAAGGGTGAGAAAAGAAACCCATTAATTTGCACTTTCGTTTGGTCGAGGGTATGTTTACCTCCTGTATAATGACCATTTTATGTTATTAGATTATAACAAGACCATATTGATATTTATTATATCATACATGATTCATTTATGACATTATACTACCCATTTAATAATGATTTTCATGTTAAATTAACATTTTGGGAAATAATCGCTTTCTTTATCGTCCGTATTTTAACTTGTTATTCTTGACCGTATCATTTAGGTCATGATTTAAATACTTCCAGACTATAAAACTTTATTCATATATAATATATATTTATACTATAAATATTTATAATATATAGATATATGAAATGGAGAGAAGTTAGGTCATATGTACACAAAAATGCAGTTTCTGTTTTCATATTGTATTGAACAAAAGTAAATGAATAATATATATGTAAGTAAATAAATACATACACATATATATATATACAGTTGAATTATTACATCCTATATTACATACTTATTAGTAAAAAATATTTTAATAATCGTCAATGAATGGTGAACGTGGACATGAATCTCATCGTGTTGTGGAGACAGTAATACGTACATATGCACGAGCGACAATATCATTTCTTTAAAGGTGTGGAATTGGATGGTATATTAATTTTAAAGAGACATTAGCATGTTGTTTTTATTATTTATATACATATTTATCATCATTATATCCATCCAAATAATATAGTGTTGAATAACAAATTACACCACAATGTGGAGACGATAAGCCGTACGTCCGCACGCATGGTGACATTATCATTCATAAGATAGATAAAATAATGAATATAGTTGTGAAATATTAATAAAAACATCACAATATATATAATATACCATATTTGTTATTTTAAAATGGAAACAACAAAGAATGTGTAAGTGGAAGAATAAGAGAACTCAAAAGAGGGTGGTGAAATCATTACCTCTTCTTTGGGTTCTTCCTATTGATTTGATCAAAAGTGCTCCTTATGTTGGCTTTATGTCTAAATTAAGGCCTATAGGATGATGTTATGATATTTGGGAGGATATTTGGGCTGGTTTTGGCTGAGCCAAATTGATTTTGAGGTGTCAATTTGAGAGAAGGGGAAGTGCCCTTTTATAAGAGGGGTGAGGGGAACCTTAGAAAAAAATTAAAATATTATTTTATAATAAATTCATTTTCAGATATAATGGAACCAAAATGAATTATTTAAAGGCTATGGTGGGTATTGGTTGAAAAACACTCAACAAATAGGTTGTAGACAGGTTTAGGTTACCATATTAACCTTAACTTTTATATTTAACTCTTAGTTAAATAGTTTGACATTTACCATGTCTCTTTGTATTTTTATATTATATGGTTAATAAAATTACTATAAAATGACAATAGAACGAAAATTGGTTCATTAATTTCATATATTTTATTATATATGTCTTTTGGCCAAAACATAGATTTTTAGGAATATAATAACAACTAATAATATAATATTTGTTTTAAAAACTCTTTTATGTCAATTTTGACACTATTTGGTATTTTGTTTTTTCTAAATTTATAAAAACATTATTACTTCAAAAGAATTTATATTACAAACCCTAACATGTCATATTAACCTAAAAAATTAGTGGAATTTAGAAAAAGTCTCAAATTATATTTATTTGGATATTTATTATATCAATTATTTTAATCTTTCATTAATACGGTAATTACTACATCATCATTGGGTCATAAATAAATTTAATTATTTAATGTATAAAAATTATAAATAAAATACCATTATGTAGGAAGTATTTTTATCTTTATAATAAATACATATAGTGGAATTTATATTTTGTATAACCCTATAATAATTTTTTTTAGTTATTAATCATTGATTTTAACTTTTTTAACTCTTCTTTAAATTAAATAATAATAAATGTCCTAATCTTTTCCAAGTGTACCTAAAGGATAATATTTTATTCATAAGGTTATTTTAGTCTAATTATACTTATAGAATAGAGTTAGGACACGTGTTAGAGTAATAATAATATCATTTTACCCTTAATTACCCTATTTACCTTTAACCATGGTAAATAAAAGTAAAAAGTTACTATTCACCAAAAATTATTTTTATCATATTGAACCATATTTAACTCCTTGATATTAACCATGTCTCTTGGATTTTATAAATTCAACTCACAAATGTGGTAAAATTATGTTTTATGTGAACTTACAAATTTTCCTAGGAGGTGGGTAAAAGACGATAAAAAGTTCAATAAACTTTTTATATATCTAAACTTGATATAAAATGACTCCAATAAATTATTTTGAACTTATAAAGGTATTAGGTATCTATTTTTACCTAAAATAAATTAAAATAAACTAAAAATTTATTTAAATAAAAAGTATGTTTTAACCAATAACTCAGTGTTTTTCACTATTCATAAAAAATTGACGTTTCTTAGAAAAATACCAAAACTTCAGCCTAAGATATATTTGATATTCCGAATTTAAATATTATTTATATTTTACCAAATTCAAAACATATAATTTGCATTAATTAATTTTAATTTAATTCCCGTTGTCAAAATAAATAGCGTGATTTTAAGCAACAATTTCTATCAAAACATTGACACTTGTTTATGTGTAATTTCAAAGTGAAATTAATTATAATGACCTAAATTGTAATAAATGATAAAAATATAATCTAATTATACTTCAAAAAAAAATTCATAATTTAACTCTCTAAATTATTTTGATTAAAAAAGTTTTTTTAATTAAACTTTAGTATTTTCACTATTCACTAAAATATGAAAGTTATCAGAAAAATACCAAAAATTTATCAAAACTAAATTTTTTATGTCCCTATTCAAAAGAAGATGTTTATTTTGTCAAATTGAATATATAAAAGTGTCAAATATTGTATTTTAAAAGGGGTTTCCATGAAAAGGTGTTAAAATTTCATTTTTTGAAAAATACTTCTTTTATATGAAAAAAATGAATTAGTTCTTACATTATGTCTAAGAAAATCATAATATGGATTCTAAAATTATTAGAATTATATATAGTTCAAAATCTAGTTAATACTATTCATAAACACTTTTGAACGGATATTTTCGTAAGTCGTGGTGCACTTGAACTCGGT
The DNA here is from genome assembly GCA_963277665.1 of Viscum album. Taxonomy (NCBI): domain Eukaryota; kingdom Viridiplantae; phylum Streptophyta; class Magnoliopsida; order Santalales; family Viscaceae; genus Viscum; species Viscum album. The sequence goes on from OY728157.1 coordinate 871,470,380, forward strand.
GTTGCGTGTAGTGAAAGTTATTGAATTACTTTAAAAAATAGCATACTATGAAATCTTGGGGTGTTAATGTAATATGTTTGATGCACCTTGATTCGATAACTTGATATGATGCTTCTCTGTCTGATGAAGATAATTCTTGTTGGTGAGCCTCCTTCATTAACTAACTAAAAAATCAATATGAAACTACCTTTTTTTTCTTCTAAATCCAATATAATATATTCTGGTACGTTTCTTCCACATTAAATTAATCTTTGTTGGAAACTCACTCAAATTGAAACTTAAATATGTCATTCTACTCTACTTATGACCATTTTTTGTTAAATAATTCTTCTTCTATACTAAAGTAACCCATTATATTATTTCATTTACAGAGAAAATTGTGAGAATTAAATTTTTTTCACACCCATTATAATTTTATCAAGGGAATATAAAATATATTAAAATATTCCTTAAAATTACTAAAGCATCATTTAATATTTCCCTTTCTTCAAACATCCCTAATCATGGTGTTAAGGAACTTTAGAAAAATTACTTAACCTAAATAGTAAGAAACCTCTTCTCATTTCCTTTACCATAAAAATATAGTGATCATTGATAAATTAGTTTATTATTGTGACATTTTAACGACTTTATAATGTTTTTTTAAAGCTCCTTAACACATCATTTGAAAATGTTTCTCTGATGAAACATCATTTCTCTATCTGATGGACTTAGGATGTTTTCCTCATTGATGTAAATTCATTAATTTTATATTTTATTAAGAAAACTTCATCTAATGTAGCCATAAGATTTTTGTCTGATGACTCTCTAAAATTATTTCAACTAGAACTTTGTTTATCATATGTTCGACAAATCCATTTCATCATCAACGTTAAATTTTTATTCAAAATTGATGGAATAAGGAAGTAGTGTGAAACAAGGGGAAACCAGACTAGGGGGCCTAAAGTAGTGGAGACCAAGGTCATCCCCTCAAATCATATTCACTCCCTCTAGTTGGAGGGAAGAAACATTATACAAGCGTGTGACATTGGAGCCTTGATTAGCCAGAGAGTCTATGTGGTCTGCTACTTTGTTCCCTTCGTGCCAAGTGTGAGTTACCTCAACATTTCCATTTAGAAGAAGTTTCCATTTCTTGATGATGTATGAAATGGACCAAGGCAATGAACCTGTATCATGTAAGGTTTCATAAATGATCTTGGAGTCGGTTTCAATCTGCGATAGATGTATTCTCTCCTGATTGTATAGGATTTGACCGATAAGAATAGATTTTTCCTCTCCCATAATGGAGGTACCATTTCCATAATATGATGTGAATCCCAGCCACACATTTCCCATACAATCCCACACAACTCCTCCACCTATCATGATCCCGGAGCTACAAAAACCATCAATGTTCATCTTGAGGCCAGATTCTGGGGGAGACCACCGCACCCAATTCCCCTAAAGCTTGGGGACATGAGGATGAGATAAGTGGTAAAAGGCCTGTAGCACCCAAATAGAGGTAGATTACTTCTAGTTGGGAAACAACAACACCATGTCCATCAGGAGATTCCTCACCCTTACAATGATCGACCTACAAGGAGCAGGACATGCCTCATACCGGGCTCTATTGCGGGCCTGCCATAAAAACCAGCACCCAACACTGAGTATCACGGTTCTCTATGTATTCTACAGGACCAAACCACATGAACCTTTGTACCAGCATTCCAGGAAGGGATCATTTCTCATCTCACTTGAATACATTTCAATAAGCTCACCGAAGGCCCTCCAGACATCCTGCGCCCAATCCCCCTAGAAAAATATGGTTCTTTGCCTCATCCTTCCTGTTCTAACAATTGTGGCAGCATAAGACAAGGCTGATTCCCATTCTATTAACATTTTCATATGAAGGTAAGGCTTGGTTCCTGGTCCTCCAAGTGAGAAAATTACACTTTGTTGGGATTTTTTCACTAAACCCAAGAGTTCCATTGGTCTTGCTGAAGCTGAGTATTGGAAGACCTTCTGAAATCCATTGAGATGAACCCCTCGGAGTTGGAAGGGTTGAAGACATATCTGTCAAGATTTGAGTTGATGGAAATGAGATCAAACACCTCTTTTTGACTTGAGTCTAGCACAGTCCTAAAAAGGATGGATGAAGGCATTCCTCCTTGAATGAGATGGTGGGAGCAGGGCATCCTGGGTAACCAACAATATTTCCTGCCCTATTATGTTTCCAGAAAAGGATCTTACCCTCCCCTATAATCCAATGAGAGATATACTTGAGAGGCCAAAGGAGGGAACCAAGCTCAGACAAGAGGTGAGATCTGGGGACAGAAGAGTCCGTATTTCCACCCTAGATGAAGTACATGGTTTGCCCCGACAACGTTCGACCCTCGATGATTTCCCATGTGAGTTTCACGTGCATGCAGTGAATGGTCTCAGCAAGGCTATTGACGTTGATCACTCCTTCGACAATGGGCCTTTCCATTTTCCCCCAAGAGACCCAGTGGAACTTCCCCTCCGATAGCGCATCCCATATGAAGCCTACAAGAACTCTTTCAATGGATTTGACAATAGATTTTGGTACCAAGGTGGAGGCCAGGGCATGGATCGGCATGGCTATGAAGACGATATTCAAAAAAGATATTCGACCATCTAAATATAAGAAATGATTCTTTCAATTGAGGACGCGTCCCGTTATCATGCTCACCACATTATCGAAGTTGTAGATGAGGATTCTACTTGGGGATATAAGAGCACCAAGATACTACAAGGGGAAGGAACCTCAGTGAAAGCCTAAAGTGAGACTAATATTCAAAACTCTATTTACAACACATTGTTTCAAAATGAAGAAGTTTATCTTATCTTTTTTGATCGATTTTCCACTCCAGCGACAATATGCATTGATAATCTTGGTGAGTCCATGTAGTGACCTATTGCTAGTATTCATGAAGTTGAATGTGTCGTCTGCAAAAATTAAATGATAGATGGAGGTTCAGTTCCATTTCCGTCAGTATGGGATAATATCACCATTGGACATGCCCCTGTTAATCATGTGGTTACGAGTGTCTTGTATTAAATTGAAGATACTAGGGGATAAAGGATCACCTTTACGGAGCCCCCAAGCTGCTTTAAAAAACCCATGAGATCAGCCCATGAAGGTGACTACTAGCCAAGAAGAGCTAAAATACCTGAAGATGAGGTTGCATGCCCATGGGGAGAGGCCCTTTCTATTAAGCACACTATTGATGAAACCCCATCTGACCCTATCAAAAGCCTTGTTCATATCCAATTTGATGGCCACATTTGACCCATGAGACTTGGTGTTTAAGTATCTCTACACTTTTATAGACAACACAATCGCTCCTTGTATTGAGTGGCCCTTGAAGAAACCATGCTGCTCAAGGGAAATCCAACTCAGGAGGTACTGGGAGATACGGGTATTGAGGATGCTTGTGAGGATCTTGTAGGGGAAGTTTCACATGCTCACCGGTCAGTAGTGGATGAGTGAGGAGGGGTCTTTGATCTTTGGGATAAGGACTAGAGACGTTGCACATATAGCTCATGGCGGGCTTCACCCAGAGAAGAAGTCCTGGATAGTGGTGATAACATCTCCCTTAACCACCTGTCAGGTTCCCCTATAAAATGCACAAGGGAAACCATCCAATCCCAACATACTTTCAGGGTTTAATCTCATCATGGATGCATGAGTCTCACTCTCCTCTAAAATTGCTTTGAAGTATGTATTAACATGGGTAGAAACAAAGCAAGGGATCACATCCCATAGCACATCAACCACCTCCGGGTAGCAATTTTTAGAGTTCTAACTCGTCCAAACAATCAGGTCCTTGAATAAGGTATGAGAAATTATCCCGACCACCTCTCTATGATCTTTAAACAAGCCATCCTACAATACAATGTTTGGATTAATGGGGTGACGTTTCTCCTTAATGCAGGCCTGAAAGAACGCAGTGTTTTCCCCCTTCATGAAGCCATTTGATCTTTGATGTTTCCCTTGCCTTTTTTTCCTGAAAAATAATCATCTCTGACAGTGTGTTCTTTTTGGTGGATAGGTCACCAAAAACCCATTCATCCCACACTGACTCCAAGCTGGTTTCCATCCTCTTAATGTCATGTTGTAGTTCGGTGAGGGCTTAATCATCCAGAGGGAGATCCTTTGCCCAATATTGAAGGCGATGCTTGAGGCAGCGAAGCTTATTGTGGAGGTTCACCCATGAGTGGCCATGGGACGGTTCACCCCAACACTCCTTGATCAACTGCTGATAGCCCTGGTCACTTGTCCACCGACCAACAAAATTAATATTAGCATTCATTGGTTGTTGTGGAGTCAAGGAGAGTATAAGAGGAGAATGATCAGAGATGTCATGAACCAAATGAGTCAACTTGGTATAGGGATACATAGAAAGAGCATGGAAGTTGGAAAGGAACCAATCAATACGGCTCCAGCAACGCCTGTTCCCCATCTGGTTATTGCACCATGTGAAGGGGTCCCCTGTATAACCCATGTCCAGGAGACACTTCCTCACCATGAATTTGAAAATCTCCTAGCTAGCTTTACACAAGAACTCCCTTCTTCCTTTATTCTCTGTGATCTCTGTTATGGCAATGAAGTCACCCCTTTAATCCATGGCATATCTCATGGGTTGAATCCACTGAGGTTGTTCCACAAAACTTCCCTTATTTGCGAGTCACAACTACCGTACATGAAGGTCATGAGAAGAGAACACATACAAGAGGAGATCTTAGTCGTAATGTACTGATCACCCACCTGTAACAAGTCAAACGAGATGATCTTGGTCCAGAATATCCATATATTCCTATTGATTGGGTCTGCATGCATGGATGCATGCATCCTTAGTTTACGCGTGAAATCGCTGATCTTTGCGGGAGCATATTTCTATTCAATAACTACCACAATATGAGCTTTTTTTTCCTGGATTCCAAGACAATGAAATTAGTTTTAACCCGCACACCTAACTAGCTGGTTTTCCAAATGAGGATGGGAATCATCGGGAAATGGAAGGACTGACTATGGCCCCAAGAGTCCTGGTCTCATTTAGATGGGGGAAAGAGAATTCTCAGGAATTAAATAGTTTCAGAAAATACCTTGTACGCATTCTCGGGCTATATTTAGGAGCCTTTTATGCTTGGGAGAGAGGACTAGAAAAAGATATGGGTAACTTACCTTTTACGGGGCAGGGTGGTGACTTGGCCAAAGGCTTGAGCTTCCTAGGGTTTTTCCCACCTTCCAGAGCCTAGGAGGGGAAAGCCTCTTGATTGATCAGAGGGGGATACACCGCATTTCATGAAGTAAGAGGCAAGGTAGTGCATGAGGTAGGATGAGAGGTGAGAAAAGGCGGGTATGAGAGGGTAGGCCCAAGGGGATGATCCGGGACTTTGAGCAAGATCTCCAGAGTGCTTCTCAAAATTCCTCAAGAAAACCAAATCTTATTATTTTAAAAAAAAATTCAAAATAATTTGGATCATGAAAATTTTCATGATGTTTAGGAACTTCAATGAAAAAAATTACTTTGTATAATTTTTATAAGGAAATTTCTTATAATAATCCATAATAATATTTTCCTCTGCAAACACATATTGATATATTGGGATAAATGAAACCAAAATCACATTAACACAACAATGGATATGAAAAAATGTTAAACCAAAAAAATTATAAAATCTCAATACATTATAGAAACTAATTTTATCATACAATCATGATCATCATAGAATATATATGCATGAGGATAAATAAAATGAAAACACTTGGTTAAGAGCTATACCTTTTCTTTAGACAACCCTTTTGTTTTATAAATATATAAATATTTGGATGATATTACGATCAAACTAGGGCCTCTAGTATGTGGGGAGGGATGTTAGTAAATTAATTTATCAGTTATTGGTTGAACTAAAATGCTCTTTAAGTGTTTAGAAGAGAAAAAATGTAGCATCCTTTTATAAGCTATAGAGAGGACACACTTAGAATTTTTAAAAATATTAAAATATTTTAAAATCCTATTAAATAAAAATGGCTCCAAAATGACTCATCCTTAAATATGAGATGATATAGGGTCACAATTTCACCACATAATATTATTTAGAAATTTTTTAGGTCATTTGAAGAATTATCATTTTATTTTTAACTATTTAAACCCATTTTAATTCTTACCATGCTAAATAATTTTTTTAATAAATATTCTATTCATAATGACCAAAAAATGAAGTTGGAATCACAACCAAATTTATAAATTATAATTACAAACCTGGAATCTATCTTATCAAATCTATTTTCTATATGTGATAGAAAATCATTTAAAAATGAACCCGTGAGATGCGATGAAAAATGGTTTTCCAAAAAAGGCCTTTTTAGTATAAAAAATGTTTTTTTATGAAAAATTTAATTATATTTTTTATCATAATAAAACTAATTAAATTATTTATAATTTAAAAAATAATATAATTTTAAAACAAATACAGAATTGTTTTTAATTCTTGAAAATAAAATATAGTTTTCTTTAAAATTGGTTTTTTCTGATATTCACCTGAAAATAAAATGTTTAGAAAATTATTCAACCTTTACTTTAAATTAATATTGGAAATTTGATTTAAAAAATTAAATTAATTTTATCCAATGAAATTTATATTAAATTATAATTTATATTTTAGTCACATTTTTGAATAAATCCTTGCGCATTGAAGTAGTGTTTCTATAGAATGAAAAGATTACTATAATTGAAGCTTGAGTGTTACATTGACTGGTATTTGATTGAATTGAACATAATAAAGTGATATATAGGGCCCAAAATTATATATCCCCTAAATTATTGGACATGTCTCATTGGATAAAACAACATGGGTTTTGGTGTATACTTCTCCCCATATTTTTATAGTATCTTAACAGAAGGCATTGACATCATGTTTTTGAGGTATGGCATTATGCATTACATTAATATGAGTTCAATGATGATTATTATTAATATTTCAATTTATTGTCATGGATATAAAATTTTATCATTTTTTTGTTATTATGTTATTCAAATTATATATTTATTCTATATTATGTCTACTATTCTTATATTTTTGAATGTTTTAGTTATATGTTTTCCCTACCAAGTATTTGAGATCACCCATTTATAATGTTTATATTTCAAATTTTATAAATAAAATTAGTACATGTGACATGTCTATAATTATAGAGTATGTGTAATAATTTTTAGGAGATGTTGAGGAGTTATCAGGAAATAAGAAGTCTCATATAAAGTGAAAAAATGTCAATTAGTTGAGAAAGACATGGGATTTGTTACTTTTTTGTCTTTATTGTCAAAATATATAAAACTAAAAGATATTGTGAATGTATATAATGAAACTTTTTTTTTAATTATTGTAATAAAGGTATTTTTATGTTTGGGAATCTATAATTGGTATTGAAGCCAGTATGTAATATATGTGTTAATAGCTCCAGATTCAGGAGTGCGGGTTCATGTTATCACATTTTCTATTAGAGAAGGGTTTAGATAAATTTGGAGATTATGATATTTGTTTAAGATAATTTATTGATTGATAAGTTAAGGTTGATCATAATTTTAAGGGTATAGATAATGATTTATGTAAGTAGAGGTAATATCGAATATTTTAGTGATTATAATGAGAGAAATTTAGAAAAAATCTATAGAATAACTATAATTATAGGATGAAATCATGATGTTTCAAAAAATACTTTAGTATGTGGTTTTCCTCGAAATTATATCCCTTTATAGATAATTTAATTAGATACAATCTATTACCCAAATGTATTTATGGATAATAACCCCAAAAAGGGTAGATTGGTTTTTAACACAATCATCACTAGATTAATGACAAAGATGCCCAACTACACACCTGAAATGAAACTACTGAGGGATATGATTTTTTTAATCACATTTAATTTATGAACCATTATGAATGTTTTGTTTCCTAATTAATTTACCAGATCAAGTAATGAAGTATTGGAGAACCTAAGTTAAAGAAAATCAAAATTGACTTGAAGTATCAAAGGATGAAATAAAGGTGTCACTAGAGAAGACATATTAGAATTGATTTTTTATATTCATTTAATTATTTAGTTTTATTTTATTGATAACCTATTGGGTTTTAATATTTCATTAAAATGGGATTATGGAAATGACGTTGAGAAAAATATTTACCTAGAAACCACTATGTCTTATAACCAAATAAGGTAGAATACATAATTGGTTGAAAATATTATTATTTGTGTATTATAATGAAAAAGGGGAGTTTCCAAGTATTACCTAAGGCAGTGAGAGTGATATTTTAATTGAAATTAAATCATGAATATTTTACACATTATCATTAGTGAGAGATATTTATCAATGAAATTATATCATTTAATAAAATTTCGGAGGATTTTATGAAATATCTCAGAATTTTTCTTCATTAGTTTTACTTTAAAGGTAAAAAATATATATATTAAATTGTATTAATAACCATTAAAAGAGATTTTATGATCAATTTATATTTTTGGGAATAACTATTGGTGAACACGTTATTGTGGTATGGATAACTCTTATGTTTAATATACACTTAATATTAAGATAACAAAGGGTGGTTTGATTTTGAATAACAAATTTAGATAGTTTTGGAAAACCATGGAATTGAATATTGATTTAAGGAAAAAGTAATACTAGTTTTTATTATTGTTTATCTAAATTTTTGGATTATCAAATATATTTAATAGTTTGATGATTTAAAATTAGGGATTAATACATTCATGGTTTAAATACAGTGATAATGTTTGCAATAATATGTTTTCTTTTTCACGGTTTAATGTCTTGGTGTTTAAAATGGGTTTGGGAAAAGCTTGTTATTGATAATATATGATTAGGGTATATACATACTTGTGTTTATGATTATAGTAATTATTAATGTTGTGGTATGAAGTATAAGTAACTTTATATATCATAATAGAGTAATGTAGATATTAAAAGTCATATACCAAATGATAAATATTTTGAGAATACTGTAATTTTCATTCAAAAGAGAGTAATAATTAAAACTATGATGACCACATTTATGGGGGGTATAATATAACAATCCAAAATATTAATAAATTATTTACTTCAAATAAGACAATGTGTTTGATATTTATTTCTCTATAAGAAACACCAAACATAAATGAATCTATGATATATTTAGGTAAAGTATAAATATTAAAGTGTAACTGTTAAAACCTAGTAAAATAATTAGCAAGAATGAATCGAGGTAACCAATTTATATAATATTTAAAAAATAATAATATACTTTTAATATGAATTAATTTCCATCGTTATTTCTTAAATTACTAATACGATCATTTTATAATTGAAAATGTATTTTTCTTAATATTTCCTCTATTCTGTGATATGTTTTTATATTTCAAAAAACATTTTATTAATTATTATAAAATATATTTGACATAAAAAATTGGAAAATATTAATTTAATTTTAAAATAATATGAAATATTAATGTGAATGGTTAATTCTCCAAAGATGATATTTTCCTACAAAAAATATTTTCTTTATATCTCACAATTTTTTCAAAAGTTAAATTTATAAAATTTATAATTAGAAATTTTAAAAAAGAAAATTAATTTTTGATTTATAATTATAAATTTTACTTTAATTTTTTTTTAAAAATTTTTCTAAAAAGAATAATTATTAGAATAATAAAAATAAAATATCATTTTTTCAAATAAAATGAATTTGATGACAATATTAGTATATAATTATGAATTTCAAATTCATGAAATATTTTTATAAGTACATATATGTTTTTTTAATAATATTGGTTTTAATTTAGAAACCCATATTTGACATTTTAGAACTTAATTTACATATTTCAAAAAAATTATTTTTATTACATTAGAAATTTAGTACTTTAAAATTAGTTTTTTCACTATTAGAAATTGAATAAAATATAATATAATCTAAATTTTAAATCCTCAGGTCCCAATTATACAATAAGGGATTTGTTTTCATAAAGGATAAGTTACCTTTTGAAAAGACTTGTTACCCTCGTAAAAGATAAAATAGAAAATGTAATAAATTTAGTGGTAATGGGATTAAAAAATAAAATAAAAAATATTTTTAGTCAAGTGGATTTGTTTCATATCAAATTTATCTCTTACACTATCCATTATTTTATTTTTTATCAACATGATATTCTCTACATGTGGTCCCTTTAAATTAATTTGAAATATTTACAAGAATTCCATTCTCAACACCTATAAAGGGTCCTCTCACCACCCCCTCCAAGCACTCCTAATGATTCAGTTTCCTCCTAAAACCAGAGAATTTTTCAATCCCCAATAATAACATTTCACTAAAATTATCTTTTATTAAAAATATATTATCACATTCCATCTATTTCTAAGTGAACTTATAAGGAAATCTCAATGTTCTCAACTTGAGTAATCATTTTTTACTTAGCTTATTTATTTTCTATTTTTCAATTATAATTTTCAAATAATAATGGAAAAAAATAATTTTTAGTTATATAATAACATTTATTTCTCTATTTGATTAATATTTAATAACCTACCCCCAATTTCCCTTAACATAATTGTAAATGACATTTGTGTGTGTGTGTGTGAGGAATACCGCCACCACATAAATTCATATATTGTTTTCCCTGACCACATTATAAAGACGATATAAAAAGTAAATTTAATAAATAATTGTGATATTTTTTCACCACCTTACATGGTTGGACCAAATGATGAGATTACATTATAAAAATTATTTTTATGACATAATTATATTATTAGTATTAAAAATTAGAAACCCTATTAAATACATGATCAAGAAATGATTATCGTTAATTCAACCATTTTAAAAAGAAAAAACTCTAAAGAAATTTTTCTATTATTTTTTACTAATGAAAATTTATAAATTATATCATATTTATATTTATTTATAATTAGGATATATCACACTAATAAACACAAAATAAGATAATAATTCTTTGGGCATAATTATATTACAACTAAAATACCTCATAATCATCTTTTAATCATTAAGCGTTTATGTTTGGGATGGTTTAAGTACAAAAATGTACAATATTATGCATTTTTTTCATATATGAATACAATAACAAATTTAATGGTATAATATGATATAAATATGTATATTTTTTCATTTAATGTATGGTTTTATTATTATATAGCTCATTGATTAAGAAATCTCCCATCAATTATTAAGAACCACTAAAATATGCTTATTATAGATTTCACCATTTAGGAAAATGAATAAAATAGAAATGAAAGGAAATTGAAACATTAAAGATCATAATAAAACAAACATTACATTAAATTTACTGATCTTGTTTAGATTAACTTTTTATGAAGATTGAATACTGACTTTACTTCTACAAAACTATTGTAAACCAATAAAGTTATGAAACACCCTATATCATAAAATTTCTAAAAAATAATATATATGTACAGAATAATTATAAGAGAGTATTATAAATGGTTATAGTTATGAATAATTTTCTTGGTTATGTATTTAGAGAACTTAATTTAATTAGTGTTGGTATTATATGCAAATTAAGAATTAATCAGGATCGAGGTAAGGGTTTTCATTTAAAATTCTTCTCTTTGAGACATTTTTTATATTATGAACCTAATTTCATTAATGTGGTGTACAAAATAAATATTTGAGAAATAATATCCTAAGTTTTATTTTAGTACTGATATTTTGTGTTCATTTATGATCCCCCACCTTTAATGGATTTTTAATTAAAATGTTACTCAAGTAGTAAGGGGTTTTCACTCAATCATTAATTTTTTGAGACATGTTTATTTTATGAAACAAAATTTCATTTTAGTGGTGTATTGAATTTACATGGATGTATAATTATCACATATTTTTATTATTGATATGAAATAAAATACCAAATTAGTTTATCTTCATCAAATGACATTTGAGTTAGTAGTTACCCCAGTTGAATGGCTTTTTAGAAACTCAATTTTTATTCCTTGAGTTATGATAATCCACATAGACTTAATAGGTAGGTATATTCTTGCAATTTATTTCATTATGTGGTAATAATTTTTTTAATATGAATTTGTATTACTACCGAATAATACACCTTTTATAAATATTTCTCACTTTGAGGAGTACGTTTCCCATAAGGGTTATTGATTGCTCAAATCTTCTTTCTTTGAGAGGTATTATTTTATCCTGAACTTATATCTTCCATGATTTGGTTATCAGACCCTAACATTTTATTTTTTATATATTTCTCTACAGCTGTCAGTAAAAATATATCTTTATATAAAATAATGTTTTTTACTCGTTTTACAATTCCAATTTTGAACAACAGTATTTTAAAAATAAAAAAAGGGATTCTCCTTTCACATTCATAATTTTTGTCTTCCTCTCATATTTTCTCTAAGATATTGTTTATGTATTTTCAATGATCTATTAATAGATACTATTTTTTATAAATTAAATGTTTTCAAATTATTTTATTCCACCTTTTCAAAATTCACCTTTGAAATAAACTTGTAAATTAGTATTTTATGTTAATATTTAAACTGTTTGATAAAAGGTATTTTGTTTTTTCACATCCATTTACATTATCATTTTAAAATGGATTTATACTAACTGGGTTCATTTTTCATGATTTATACTCTCTCTCTCTCTCACACACACACATATATATATCACTTTGGGAATTAAAATCGCTATAATAGAAAATTTTATTATTGATGCCTTTTCTGTGATACCATTCAAAGAATTATTTTACATGGGTGTATTTCATTTATCCTTATAATTTTACATTGTTACATTAGATATATGTTCTTTCTTAACCATCAAAATCCTTTCTATGTATGGATTATAATCGTGTTATTCCAGTATTGTCTTAACCATATTCTAGTTATGCTATATTGTGTGGACATCTCATTTTAAAAAATTCATATTAGTGGATGTTCAACTGAAAATAATGATTATTTATTGTCCAATAATGTATAGATAGTATTGATGATTATTGAGTCCTAACAAAATCTGATTATGAATTTCCATTCTATATTTTTCATTATACGAATAACCATGTATTTATCCAACCATTGGTTTCTTAGAGAATGGTATGAAATATATTCAGGAATATTATAGATAATTCATTATACATAATAAATTTATGGGTGTGGATCATCATTATATAACCCCTTAATGAATCGACTTGTCTGGTGAGATAAAATTTATTGGGATTTGGTGTATACCACTCCCCACATCAGTATATTGTTTTAAAACATGGCCTTGAAACTTGGGGTTAAAAGAGGGTCTCTACCTTTTAACTATCTTGGTGTTCCCCTTTTCAAGGGTGCATTTAAACAATGTCACTTGGAAAATACCTATCTCAAAATTCTCAATCAAATGGCTACCTGGAAAGGTAAATCTATGTCTCAGGTAGGGCAGGTCTCCTTGGATAACTCTATTATCACTTATATGTGTGTCTATGTTTTCTCATTATACAGATGGCCCAGAACTCTTCTTAAGGATTTAAAAAGGCTCATTCAGAATTTTATTTGGACTAGTTCAATTCATGAGATGAATATTACTATAGTTTCCTGGTTTGATTGAATTCGGCCTATTGATATGAGTGGTATGGGGATTAAAAACCATAATCGTTTTAATGAGTCTCTCATTATAAAGTTTACTTGGTCACTCTTGACTTCCAGCGATCTCTCCTTGGAGTTTCTGTGTAATAGATTTGGATCCAAGCTGCTCAGTGGGTACTCTATTTATGTTCCTTCCTCTATATGGTCATCTATTAAAAATGCTTATATCAACCTTGCACAATCCTCTAAATGGTTTGTTTGTCAGAATTCTTCTTTGAACTGCTGGAAGACTATTTGGTTGCCATCTGCCATTGCTGATCATACACAAATTCCTTCTGATTTGAAGGATATATCCATTTATGAATTTCATAATAATGTCATGGCTCAGGGTTTTCTTTCTGATTCTTTGCAAATTGAGTTGGAATGTTACCAGTACTCTACGGTGGATACTTTAATCTGGTTTCCCAGCCTTACTAGATCCTTCACCACTAAGGAGGATTATAGGTTCATGTGCATTGAATCTTCGATGGTTCCCTCTTGTTTGCTGATGTTCAATGCTGCCTACATCCCGCCAACTCAATATTTGCTTATGTGGAGGATTTAGAAGTGTAGATTACCTCTGCAACGGATGATGCAGCGTGCTGGATTTTCTCTTGCATCTATTTTATTTCAATGTTTTACTGCTTATGTGACTATTGGCCATTTATTTATATCTTGTTGCTCTGCATATAGCTTATAGGATTATTTGCAGGGTCTTTTTGGATTCTATCTGAACTTGGAGGGTTTTGGACAGCTTATGGATTCTATTTATCGAGCTAATTGTAGTTCTTAGGTGAAGCCACTGCTCATCTCTGCTGCCTCAGCGGTTGTTTCTTTTCTCTGGCATGCCCAGAATGCCATTTTCTTTAACAAAAAATCTTTTCCATCTTATGTTGGTATTCCGGAGCTTCATACGTGTGTTCTTTCTTCTACACGTGATCATAATGGAGTCATGCGAAATGATGTTTCTGATCTGGTTATCTTGCTCATGTTGGGTGTTTCTTGTAGATGTAAGAATCCAATTATGATGTTGCATATACGATGGATTCCTCAAATATCTCGGTGTCTGAAAGTTAATGTGGATGGGGCGGCTTTAGGTGCCTTGGGGCCCTCAGGATGTGGTGGTGTTTTCCACACTTATAGGGGATTTGTCAAAGCCTGTTTTTATCAATATTTGGGAAGTTGATTGGCTATCGAGGCGAAGTTATGTGCTATGATAAAGGCTGTCCGTTATTCTTCTTTTCATGGATGGATGACCTTATGGATGGAGTCTGACTCAACTCTGGCAGTTGATATTCTTAGAAAGTGGTCATAAAATGTCCCTTGGAAGCTGCTTTCTGCATGGGATGACTATCTCAAGCTTTTGGAGTAGATTTGTTTGGTTGTCACTCATGTTTACAGAGAGGCGAATCAGGTTGCTGATGCTCTGTCCAAGCGTGCGATTGAGGAGGTATGATCTTTTTGGTCCTTAGTTACTCCAAACTTCTGTTGTGGTTTGGTTGATGCTGATGCATGTGGTGATATTTACATGCATCTTTATTGAACCCATGTCTTTCCTCTATTTTTGTATTTACATTTTTATATATAATGCTTTTCTAGGAGTAGGCTTGCCTGCTCCTATGTCTTCTGGTATGTTTTTATTTATTTTCATGCGTATTCCATGATCTTAGTTTATATGATTATTGAAATATTCATCTTATTTATTTCATCCATATTATGTATACCATTCTTATGTTTTTGAAAGTTTCTGTTATATGTTTCTCTTACTAAGTGTTTGATCCCACCACTTTATAATGTTTCTATTCCTCAGGTTATGATTAAAATTAGTACACATGACATTTGTAGAAGGATAAAAAATGTGAATGAATTTGTGGAAGATTTTTATGACTTATCGTGAATTAATTTGTATTTTATATAGTATAAAAATTTCTTTTAGTCCATAAAAAATTATATTTATGAAATTATGTTTCATATTAATTCTCTAAATCACTAAACCTAAATTTTATTGAGAATGTATTTTATTAATTAATTGATTTATGTATTTAATTATGGGATAGTTGTGTCTGATAATCTATAGTTGGTATCATAGATAGTAGGTAAAATACATGTTTATGGATCGATATTTGGGAGTGTGGGTTTGAGGAATCACATTATTCCTTATAGGATATCCAAATGGGAGTATATTCTATAAAACAATTTGAATTAGGGAGTTCAATGATAGGGTGAGATCAATTAATACATGGAATTTAAAATTTTATTATATTTTTTGATAAATTATCCATATCTTAGTGGAATCATGAAGATATATTTTGGGGATATATTGGCGATATCCTATAAAAAACATTAAGGCCTAATTTTAGGGTGATTAGAAAAAAATTAATGGAACGAATATTTTAGTGTCATAAGGAAATATGAGATACAACTATCTCTATGACATAAGGGTCATGACTTGGAGATAGATGATAATCAACTCATCAAATCAATGGAAAATAACTTTGATTGAGGGTTATAATATATTTAAGGTTTCAATTAGATTTTAGTATTTTATTTTTCTTCAACTATCTCATTACCAACATGGGTAAATCATTTGATTATTTTTAAATCATGATAGAATAGAATTATTTATTTGAGTTTTGTAATGAAAATTGATTGAATGTTTAAATTATTTTATTTTGAACACCGATTCTTATTGAGTATATAGAACCTTATATTCTTATAATTATCCTGATCTCTCTTTATGCATGATCAATGTTTAAGGATTGGTGAATTTTTATTCAATTCATAAACTGGTGAATTTCTTTCTTTCTTAATCATAGAATATGTTTTATTTACTATGTTTAAAAATGGGTTTGTATAACCTAATTATTTAATGGACAAAATTAGTTTAACATAATAAAATATATTTTATTTATTAGAGAGAAAGTTCAATAATTTTTTTTATAATCAATCCAAACTTAAATAAAATTACACATTATTAACTTATGAATTTCAATTATCTGATTATCTCAAATTTATAAACACTAGGTATACCCATCATTCATAGTTATGTAATTTTTTTAGATTTATTTTTAAATAATTTGAATTGTGATTTCTAACTTTTTAATTGAATGTTTCATAATATGAATCACTTGTATCAATGGGTTCAACCTTGGACATGAACTATATACTTCCTTAATTTTTTAATAATGTTTACGCATACACTCTAGACTTTATTATTTCATAGAATTAATAATACCTTATTGGTGGTATTTTTTTTGGTACCAATTATATGGATTATTGAACATAGTATAGATCTATGTTTGATATATTATAGTAATTATTTTCCCATCCCTGTTATTTTTTATTCTTTATTTTCCTTGTAACACTTTTTGTAATCATAATGTGATTTTCATGCTATATATTATTGATGTGAAAGTAAAAAACTCAAGATAATATTATTAAATATAGAGAATATATTTTTTGAGTATGATCTTTGGTTAGAAAGGTTCTTAAGGAAACACAATATGGAAGAAAATATAGTTAGAGTAGATTTAGCACAAGATATGGATAATGTTCTGCAAGGGAAATGTTAGAGGTAATGGAATTCATAAAATATTAAATACCATCAAGTGTGGGGGTGATTCCAAGAATTATTATGCCATTGATATCTGAAAATAACTTGAAAATAAATTCTAAAATCATCTATATAATTTCAAATTCAATTCAAAATTTTTGGCTTCCACATGAATGTCTAAACACACACTTGAAATATTTTCTTTAACATTTTGAAACTATCCTATTAAATGGTGTTTTCAAAATATAAAAATAATATGATTTTAAAAATTTAAATAGGATAAAATTTTAAATAGAGGATATAAATCATGGTACAATATTGTTTTACAACAGAATATGATTTGGAAATATTATTTCTAACAACATTCTTTCCTCCCTCTAAATTAGTAAAAATCCACAACAATAAATTAAATTTCAAATAATATGATGATTAATTACTTTATATTTCATGTTATAGGTTTAAAAATTTATTAATGAAGTGTTCCCATAATGGTTTAAAGACATAGTTTCTAATTCAAACTTTTCATAAAATTTTTTATCAAAAAATAGGTCTATTATAGATGTCACTGCTGGATGTTTGTTGAAAAAACAATATTGGGGGAGATTTATAAATTTATGGATAAAATCCAAAAAAATAATTTCCCATGAAAAATGGAAGGATTTTGAAATAATTACACATGATATATAAAAATGAATGGATTACTATGAAATTTGAATCCTTGGATAATAATCTTCAAATTATTATGACTATAAACCAACCCCATGTTATGTACAACAAAAATGAAAATCATTTTTATTTTAATCATAAAAATAATTTTTAGTTAGAGGAAACATAATAAAATCAAAGACTACATCTAATAGGGGGAGAATAAAGATTCCACAAAAAATAAATATCTTATGTTCAATGACAAATTATTTAATTGGAAGAAACATTGGTTAAATTTATGATGAAATCAAAAGAAATACAAGAAATGTGGAATTACATATTTCATAAATTGAAAATAACTAATGGAGAGGCCAAATTGAATACATTAAAGTGACATAGTGATCATACTAAATGGAGAGGTGAAATATATCACTATGATAAGTGTTAATAAAATATAATAAAGTACTAAAACAAATATAAGGGAACATGAAAAACAATGGTAAGAGAGAGGAAATATAAGGAAAAAATGAAGGAAAATCCAAGAGAAGATTAAAATGAAGTTAGATAAGATGACCCAACACTATAAAAACCACCACTACCATTATCAGAATAGATAAAGTAAGAAATAATTGATGAAAAATGTAGTAGGTTTTTGTCATTTTTTAAGAAACTTCATATTATCATTCCATTTGAAAAATATTTAGCGAACATGCCCATATATTCAATGTTTATGAAGGAGTCGGTTTCAAACCAGAGTAAACTTGAGGACAAGGGAAAAATAACACTCATTGTATAATGTTAATATAAGGTATTGAGGAGTCTAACTAATACTAAATAAGGTAAAGGTAAGTTTTTAATTCCCATTAATATTGGTTCTTATAATTTTAGAAATAATTTTTTATTTTGATTTGAGTGAAAAATAAAGAAACCTAAATTTATAGGTATTAAATAAGATGAATCCAAAATAGGTTTATCTTAAATTAGTTGATATAGATAATAAATATCCACAATATTTTATTGAGTATTTTTTGGTTTAAGTTAATAAAATTTACATTTTAGTGTATTTCCTTGTACTTGAAATGGATGAATAAAACCCCCCAGTATTATTTGATGTCCATTTTTATCCAGAAGAGGGGTCTTAATTTATTTTCAGAGTAGAGAGTTATCCCTGAGAGTAGTTGGTGAGAAATTGATGTTCAATATTAATTTATTTGTAAAGAATGTTGATTAATATGATGGGAATTTGAGTAAGGATGTTTCTTCACTTAATGATATTGAGAAAATAGATAGTATAAGAAATAATTATGAGTGATAAATTTAGTAAAATCATGATAAAAGAGGAATTCTAGAGAGGATAAAATATATTAGAATAGATTCTAAAAATAGAGATAAAATAGGGAAAACAGTTTTACATATTCTATAAATTAACCTTTTATTTTCTAGGATTAACTAATGATTTTTGGATTATAATTATGGAAGTTCATAAGATGTTACATCAATTAAGAGTAAATATTGTGTTATATAAAGAAATAATACTAATTTATTTGGAGGATACTCAATACAGGCCATTCACTGATTTGGATTAGGTAATTTCTCTTTATTCTTTTGTTACATGAAATAACAAGGTCAGGTATAAATCAAATATAATATACAAAGCACATAAGTGATGAATCCTATTTTTTTTATTTCATAGGAATTATTTTGTAGTAATTAATCTTTATAAATTTATGTTAGGATTGTTTTATGAGTATAATTCAATCACCTGTATCTTTTTAACTTTAGTGGAATGAATCTTTTACTTTCACTTGTATATTTTGAATTTTTAGTCCATGATAATGATGAAGGAAGGTATGAAAAATGAGAGAAAAATTTAAGAGATTAAATTTACAGGGAATTATTTTTTTAAATTATTTATATTTTTACATTGCCTAGATTAATTGATATATGTTTTTAGTCTTATTTTTTTCATTCCATGAATATATTTTTTCTATATTTTTGAACTATGATATAAATAGTTTTTTAGTAATACTATAATTTTTTTATAATTGTCATTTTTTATGAATATAAATGAGTAATGTGATGGCTGTATTATTAATTATAATACTTTTAAAATTTATTTGATATGTAATTAATTGGTAATATTGTTTGATTTATCTTACTGAAATTTTGAAACCATATTTATGTTTTTTTTAAATTTACATTGATTGTCTATTTGTTATTATTCATGTAATAAGTGAATATAAAATGTTTTAATTCCAATTACTAGGAGTAATTATAAACCATTTTCATATATTCTTTCTAACATCATCATTTAGGATATATTTTTGGGATATACATCACTACTAGAACATTCATTTAGATGATTTGTTAAAAAATATATATCTTGGAACAAAATAATATGATTGAGTCTATTAATTTATTATAAAATCTCATTTTATATTTTTTTAATCACTTAAATAGAATTAATCTCATTATAGTAATGCAAATTACAATATTATTCTATTTTATACCCTACTCATAGTATTTTTACGTGATTTAAAATGAAATTATAGTTATGGAAGAGTGGTTTTGTGATTTTGGTCGGGATGATATGTGTTGGAATTTTAAAATGTGGGGAGTTATCATTATCTATAAGATACAATTTTATTATTTATCTTTAATTATAATTGATTGGACATCATATATAAAAAATGATAGAAAATATATTGAAAAGGTGGAAAATATTTCATTGAACTTTCTGTCATGATTTGTGATCATTTGAGAAGAGATGAAAGAGATAAAGGGCAATACATTTTCAAAGTTATATTTTAAATTAAGAGTTTATCATGGATCATTAAATTATATTTCATTTATTTTAATTATGATATAAGCCTAGTTTTAGATAATTAATTATGAAATTTCACATCAATTACGCAATAACCATTTTCCCCAATGAAACAAAAACCTTAATGAAATACCTCTTGTTTTTTGTTTTTTTATTTATAAAGTTATGATTTAGATATATGATAAGCGTATGGATATAGTTAATTTAAATTATATTAAGAATAAATTCAAATTTAATGATATTTAATGATGAGAGAAATAATTTTTTAGTATGGTAGATCACTAGTGTTCATGAATATTAATAAATAGTGAAAATATGTGAACAAAAGGGAGGAAAAGTATCATTAATTTAAGAGGAAAAGTAAAATACATGGTTGATTGATTTTATTTAAAATAATGTTTTGAAAATATGTCTTTATAAGATTAAAAATTTTATATTCCTCATTTATAGTTAATTTATTTTATTTTATATGAAGATTAATGTTTATAAATGATGAATTCTTTTTGTGGTGATATAGAGATGTATGCTTAATGAAAAATGTCAGTTTTTGTTCAGGGATTTTGATAACTAAAATTTATGCTCGATTTTTCATTAATTGCTTCATTGGAAAATGAGTTTTTTCCATAAATGATGGTGTTTTTAATTTTTTTTGGCATTTTTATGATTAAATAATAGTTTATAAAATTTATAAAGAAGGTGAATAAAACAAAATCCCTTCACATTGCAGCTCTCTCTTGAACATATCATGTACTATCATAGAAGTTAAATTGAGGATCCAAGTGGTCATGAGGGTGGAATCCATTGAGTATATGGAATTTTTTATGTGATATAGGTATCTATATTCCATAAAAGCAGATGTGATCAGATGATATAACGACTCTAAGAGTCAACCAGAATGACAAAAATGACCATAGAAGAGTTTATGTTGGTATAGTGTGAACAATGTTTTTTTGAAACATGTGAATTCTAAAATTTTGTCACTAGACTGATGTAATAACATCATATACAACTATGAATCATCAAATTTTAATATTAGTATCTCATGTGGAATCAATTTAGCATGAAATAAATAATAGACCATTACCTCCATTGATTTTGAAGATCCATGCATGTATTGCTCATTGCTGATGATCACTACTTAAAAGAAGCAATTTTTGAACCCTATATATCATATACACATTTTTTTTATACCTACTCAAGTGTTGATCATTGATTTATATATGTTAACATGGATAATCAATGAACTATTCAATATCTTGATGATCGCTACGACACCGCTTCTTGGATATGGTAATAAGAACATGTGCCATGGTTCTTAAAAGGACCCATTCTATCTATAGTATTAAATATAAATAAGTTAACATCTAAAAAACATACAAAAATGAATAATTACATGAATTTTGGTTTCTGATGAATTTAACATTCAGTTTAAACTTATAGATATTTCACATTATCTCCTGAATGTGTTTAAACATCAAAATAAAAATAATAACACTACTTATAACCCAGTAATCAGGTCAAAAAAATTCATAACTATTACACCAAATAATTTTGTCTTATAAAATATATCAGGTGAGAAAACATGTCTCAATAACTCAAATCATTTTCCCCATAAATAATAAAATAACCTTCAATATTAATATAATATTCATTTATAAAATATTTTTCCTTGTATTATATTAAATATTGTGAATACACTATGTAAATAATTTAAGAACCTATTATTATACACTCTAATAACAATTTATTTAATTAATTATTGTGATATTTAAATATCAAATATATCTCAAATATTATGGGGGTCCCACCATGCCCTAAAATTCTATACACTATAATAGATCAAAATTTTGAATATCCTAGTGTTTGAACCCCCATTCCTTTATCTAAATAGTAGTGATGGTATATCATAGATCAAAAGTTGTGTATAACAGCTCATCAAGACCCCAAAGATAAAATGTTCAGTCATAACAAAGAAAACCACTCTCATAATTTTTTACCTTGTTATATAATCTCTTTATCGTGTAATATTTCATAAATAAGGATACATAACTTGTGACACCTAATTAATTAATTTATTTATCTTTTAAATAAACATATGGGTTAAAATTAAAGTCTTCAACCATGAACAAATATTTTTTGATGGAGGTACCATCCTGGTCAACTAGGACCAAGATATAGCATCTTCAATATAGAAGTAAAAAATCATATCTTGATAATTTTGGCAATGTCATACAACTAATGTCGTGCCTAGTATAGGTTACCTTGACAAAACAAAAATTCCCTGATTTTATTTCTTTCATCAAAGAATGAGATCAAATGGCAGAAATTTACAATGATATCAAGTCAAGATACTTATACTCATTCTTGTATATGATAAAATTTAGTAAAACCTATAATATTTGGTGTTTCTATTGGTAGGACAGTCCTTTTGATATTTTCTACTTGAGATCACTACGTGTGAAATTCATGAAAAGAAGTCTAAATGATTAAGGTACTCCAACACTTGATAGATGAAAATAATTTGTTTCATATTGATATTATATATCTATACCATAAGATATATATTAAAGCTTACTATTATAACATCTTTAGGTTCTCATTATAGCTGATAACTGCTAAAATTGTTTATACAATATCTTATCTATGGAAATTACCAATCATGTAGTACATCATAAGTAATGCTACTATCATTTTAATAGAAAAAATACACATATATAAAATTGTATACATGTAATGGTAATTGATTTATATACAAGAGTTAGGTCTAGAGATACCACTCCCAACATCCCCACTTGGAATATAGGCAATTAATAATAACTTTCCACCCACTAGATCTCATATGAGTGTAATGATTATACAGATATATGGATTAATTAGGATATTCACCAAATTATCCTCTATGAATAATATAATAAATGTGACATAAATATATCCTTTGTATATCTCAATTATTTTAGGATGGTTTTTATGAATTCACAATTTATATCTCTTGGATTAGCATGATTATTACCACTATACTTAAATCAAACAAAACATCAAACCTAGATCATAATATGGTATACATGAATGATCCTACAACCAAATCATAAAGGATTTTTCTCATTCACTCAATATCCTCTGATGTTTATGGACACATTTTCTTAGATAGATTTATACCATATGAAATTAGGAACAACTATTTATTGGATTAATCTATATTGTATCTTTTTAGTAATTTGTTATTATATGTACAATGTCTTAGCCCATGCAGTATCTTAGATCTAAATTATTAGATCTTTTTTTCTCGATTATATACATATTCAAAAATGTATTTCTTATAGAACTATTCATTTAACCAATCCTCAACTGACTGTAACACTTTCACTTAATTTCCCATTATTAATATGTCATTGACATATAATAATAGGAAAATAATGGTATTCCCACTAACTGTATTATGGACACACATATCACTTTCAATATTGATGAAACAAAATCCTCTTATAGACACATAAAAATGAACTTATCATAATCATGATGCCTGATTTAATCAATAAATTGATATTTGCACCCTGTATAATTTATTAGCACTATTTTACATGATGAACCCTTCAGGTTGCGTCTTATAGATAACATCAACTGACTTCACATTTTGTAAAATTATTTTGACCACAGTTTTTAAAATCATATTATATTGGAATGATTATTTTGAAACTAATATTTTGATGGATCTTAGAATCATGACTATTGGGAAGGTTTCATCATAGTCAATGCTTTGGCATTTCCTAGAACAGTTTGTAACTTTTTATTCATTATACGTACTTTTTTTACCATCCATGTACCGATTTTTCTTGAATATCCATTCACCTGAAATATGTTTTGAATAAGTTATACGGTCCACCAAAATCCAAATTTGGTTTTTATACATGGAATCTATCTCAGAATAACTGGATTGTTTATATTTAGCAGTATCCTTTCCATCTACTTCCTCCTTGTAGGTTGTACATTCATTATCCTCAAGGAGTATTATGTTACATGAATTAGGGAAAAAAACCACATCTCTTTATTTATACAACTTCTTTAGTATAACTATGAAATGCTTGTTTGTTGGGAACATTTTTATCACCTACTATCTCTTATAGATATTATTTCCATAACAACCATCGTGAATTTAGAGAGTAAAATTCATCAAATTAAATATTTCTCCAACTATTTTCATTAGAAATGTGTCCCCTTTCAGTAAATTTGTCATGTACCATCATAATAACATTTCTTCCTATGGTTTTATTTAGGTAATATACATTATTTTACTTAGTATAACCAATAAAGATGAATTTTATTTTTTAGGGTTATATTTTTTCATTCAGCATAATTATGAAAAATTGCATGCATACCCATACATGTATGTGAGATAGTGTGGGTTTCATTCCCCAAGATAACTTATATAGAATCACAATCCCTACTTTAGTTGGTTATCAGTTTAGTATAAATTATTCTCTCTACAATGCATATCCCCAATACGATAATGTATAGTTTCATGACTCATAATTTATGTTACAATGTGGAGTATGGTATTATTCCACCTTTTAATTACAACATACCATTGAGGCGTATAAGGATGAGCCAGTTAGAATACTATCCTGCACTACATTATGTGATTGATGAAACCTTGGTTTAGATATCATACACCTTGGTCTGGATGAATTTTATTTATATTATTACCAATATTGTATTATACTTCATTGTTATATTCCTTAACCATCATAACATAATAATACTTAGACCTCATCAAGTATATATAACCATAACTACTAAATTCTTCTGTAAAAACTATGATGTATGAAAATACACATCATACATCAAATAGAAATAAACCACATACACTATTATGAATCAATTCGAATAGTTATATAGCTCTTTATCCTTTTATAGTGATAAGTTTTTTTTATTTCCTCTTATATACATCTATGTGTTTTAACTTAAGAGAGTCTACATACCCTAATTGACTTAATTTGTGTATATACTTCTCATTTACATAATCAATCATAAAGTGAAACAAGTGGGTGGGATATGAGTAATTATCTTTGGATTTATCGTTGAATTTCCAAATAGGTTTCTCAAGTTCAATTACATAGATTAAATTATTAATATTCTATATACATAACACATTTCATCACTATAAAAGAGGATATTTTTATTTCTAAACATAAAATAAAATCCCATGGTATCCACACTCAAAAACTAGATAATGTTTCCAGTTATAAAGGGTATACAACAAAAACTATTTAGTACATGGACAAAAAAACTATGAAAATCAATATGATAAATACCCTATTACAAATGAGGCCAATTATACAAAATTTTCTTCTCATAGATCCACCTCACCTTTTTTAATCTTCTTGAATCTACTTGGTTCATGTAATTAATTTTTTTGAACCAATTTTTTTCCCCTACCAAGATTTATGATATAGAAAAATTGAACACAATGAAAAATATACATGAAGATACAACATTTCCTTACATCCTCTTCCCAATTATGAAATTATTATTCAAGTGTCCCTTATTACCATAACAAAATCATTCTACGCCAAACTCATTAATACACTTCTTTATATATGGATTCTTGGAAGGGTAGTGTGTTGGTGTTGCTGGCTTAGAATTATCCTTTTACCCCTCGGACTTGCCCTTCCTCCACATATTCACCATAAGGACCGAAGAGTTGGTATTATTCATATCCTTAACTACTTGTAAAAACCATATCCAATTGATATAGGAGTGAATTATTCTTGTTATTCATGTTATAATTAACAATGAAAGTTGATAATATTGGTGGTAAAGAGGAATGTCTGTGATTAATCACTTATTTTGGGTTCAACTTGAACCCAATGGATGCCCGTCCCTCAACATACCCAATTATTTTGAGTACATGAGGTCCTTCCTGAATCCCTTATGATATCTTACTCCTATACAGTGCACTTGATATATCCTATCTTCCATTTCGATCTCTATCCGGATATATCTCAATGAGATGTGATAACATTTTGTAGCTATCATCATCATATTGTATTTTTTTCTTCTCACTTGGAGTATATGAAAATTGAATTCACTATACATATATCACATCAACTATATTTTTTTTATATTTATATTTATAACATTTTATTTCTCTCGTATGGGGATCAATAAAAATATGGGAATCTAGAACATAATTCTTACAATCTTGGTGCAACACTATACCCAATCAATTGTACCACTCCCTATAAGCATGACCAGTTGGGATATTTTATTTATCAAATATTGATCATAGTGATATTTAATTGGTGGTGGAGATTTAAATTTTATCTAAAAAATTAAACATAGTATGTTTTTACTTTATCTTGATTACCAATAAATAAAACAAAATAATTAAATCACTTAATGTCTTACACTATTTTATCAAATCATTGTATCCCTTAATAACTAGATTTAAAATACTCATTCATTTGACTATTCTAGTGGAAAAGAGAATTAAAATTTCTCTACATTGACCAATATATAGTTAGTATACTACTCAACGAATTTCAAAGTATATTTTTTGCTGGCTAACCACATTAACTTGTAATTCCTTGATATGTTTTGAAAATTACCAACTTAGGTGAATTAAAACCTTGTAATACTCAAAATATTAACTTTTAATTTCTCTAATATTTCTATAGATATTTATCTGATTTTAATTTTATTTAATTCATACCAAAACTTTTATAATAACATCTCAATATCTATAAGAACTGTTAATAATTGATGATGGGAACCTCAGACATATGGTTTCATTCAAACATAAGTGATGGAAGGCATTTGGATTAGTATTATCTTGAATTGATTTTATTGTTGAATGAAATCCTTTTTACATTTAACATACTCATTCAAATTGATCACACTCACAACTAAACCATGCTTTAAACAAAAAAAATTCATCATGTATTAATGTGATTCTATCCATGCATGCTTTTTTATTATTCTATGTGATTGTCTAAATGTAGCACATTCACAAAATAATAAACCACGCATAAATAAATAAAATCAACATGATAATAATAATTTTTTTTATGTTTGATACGACGAGGGATAATGGATCAATATACACCCTAAGGGTAACCACCGAATCATGATCAACATGAGTTACAACGCTCACCCTTTCCAATAAATTTAATTTTTATCTTTTATTTTTTTGTATCTCTTCTTAATCTACATAAACTTTTTTCCTTACCATTATTCAAAAATACTTAAATATAGGTGAGGGGTATCAAGAATGTGGGATTTAGATTAGTAAAATCACATGTGGACATGCATGTACTTTTACATATAATGAGACTGAGTGATGATACACACAATATAAATTTAAAATTTAATTATTGGAAACATTCACATTATAATAAATAAATAAATACATAAACAGAGAAATCAGAAATAAATTTGTATGTCCTTATCATAATTAGTTATCATGTATTAAAATTTCGAAATAATATTAAATATTCATTTAGTTTTACTTGAGAAAGTTAATTATAAATTAAAATAAATTAATTTAATAATAATATGTAACTAACTTTTTACATGGCCCCACAAATAATTTTATATAATTAATTTTTTAAAATAATTTAAGGACTTTTTATAAACACTTTTAGGATCCAAAATAATTTTCAACCCCTATAGTGGTCTTTGAGTCCTTATTGGTCCCGTAATGGACTTTTTGGGTTAGGTAGGGGAGACATGGTCCAGCCTTAGTTGCAGTGCTTGGCTGGGCAGCAGGGTTATCAAGAAGGTGCACCTTGTGGGGTGCACAAGGTACTAGAGGTGATGAATTATCAACCACTTTATCAAAAAACATTTTTTTTTCTAAAACACTACACCCACCATGTTGGAGGGAATAAGAGGATCCCCCTAGATTCAATGGGGAAATGCCTTTTTTTGTTATTTCTCAGTTTTCTAAAAGATATGTTGGAGCTATTTAAAAAACAAATATCCACATTGATATCACATTTTCCTCCTAAAAAATGAATAATAACCATGTGTTACTAATCATCCATATATATATATATTTATATATATTTATTTTCATTAGTTTTTAGACCAAAAATGGATTCTTTGATCTTGAGATGTCCATAAATCATCTCTCCAATGCGAGATTCAGGTTCCCTATATGGATTTGGAACAACTTTGAAGCCCAATACTCAAATATTTGAAAATTTAATATTGTTATTTTCTTAATTTAGAACATGATCACATTAATACCACATGTCAATATTGAGCACAAAACAGTAGTGTGAATCTAGGGAATTTCAAATTTGTATCACTAGATTTTTGGTGATTACATCATATATGGTGATTCAAGACCTATTTTAGACCCACAGATCTCTTGTCGAAGGAATTAAAGATGAAAAAAATCAAACCATTATCTTGTTTGAATTTAAAGATGTACGTGTGTTCCACTCATCACCAATGATCACTAATTTATGAAACGAGTTCTAGAAACCTATATATTATGCACACGTTCTCTAAATGTCAGTTGGTGTGTCAATAATTTTTCTCCAAGTGATAGTGAGGATAACTTAGGAAAATTTCCACATCCCTAGGATTATTGTGACACTGTTTTAATGATTCGGGAAGAAGAACATAGATGATGGTTCCTTGAAGGACTTATTCTATCTCAAGGATATAATAGAGGTAATATAGGGGCTCCCGAATTTGTGTGGATGAATATGAATACAAATTTGGAATTCTTATGAATTATATAGTTTGGTTAAACATATGAAAATTTGACATTAGCCTAAAAATATTTTTAACCTTATAAATAAGATGAATAAAAATTCTTATAATATTATAATCATGTCACAAATTTTAGATGTTTTATGTTACATACTTATAATATATAAAATATATCATTTGATAAAACACAAGTCATTAACTTGATTAATTTTCCCATAATTATTAAATGAACCTTTACTATTAAAATATTATTTGTTTATAAAATATATTTCCTTGTATTCAATTAATAACTTGTGAATCCACTGAGTAAATAAATTCCAAACTAATTATTAAAATAAGTAATAATAAGGAATTTATTTACTTAGTGTGATTGTTTAGACTAGGACATATCCCTAACGTTGTTGTGGTTCCCACCATTTCATAAACTCCCATTGAATAAAATATGATGTAATTTTGAATTCACTTTGTATGTGACCCTATATGAGCTTATATTGATAGAAATGAGAATGTATTAAAGATTATGAGTGGTGTTTAATGATGCCTCAAGGCCCTTAAGTATATAAGGTTTAGTCATAATA
The DNA here is from genome assembly GCA_963277665.1 of Viscum album. NCBI lineage: Eukaryota > Viridiplantae > Streptophyta > Magnoliopsida > Santalales > Viscaceae > Viscum > Viscum album. The sequence continues at coordinate 871,500,344 of OY728157.1, forward strand.
ATGAAAACCCACTGCTAAAAATATTCCATATAACATAACTTATAAACCATTAGTATAGGATGGATAACCATTGGTATCACCAATACAAATACTTCTCCAAATTGTTGGCTCTCAAAAGAATTAAAATTGGCTTATTCAATTAGGTTCCATAGACCTGTTGGTATAAGTGAGATGGATTTATCCTATACCAATAGTTTAATGAAACCATTGATATAGGTCTATACTAATGGTATAATAAACTATCAGTATAACCTTCCTTAACTTTTGTAGTTAGTTGGAGCCCCATCATAGCTGGGAACCTACAAAAAACCAAACACTTTCACCCATACCCCAAAAAACTGCCACCTAATATATAAAAATCTTGAAAACATTATTAAATTCAACCAGGGACAACACACAATTAAATCATAACACATATGAATTCATATCAAATTTTAAAACATCATGTGTCATTAATATCCTTCAATAATGTAATAGATTAATCTATCACTCATGAAAATTGGTACCATCAACTCATTATCATCATCATCACCATCATCACCATCATCCTAACTATCTCCATTAATGTCTCCATTTCCATTATTATATCCATTATCCCAAAAGTTGTCTTCCTGAGCACCACATGAACCATCATCACTATCAACTAGTGCATCATATAATGAACGCATCATCAACATGATTGTATCAAAAAATAGGATTGTATGTTGTGGCCGTGATGGAAATAATGTTTCCATGACTTCCAGAAATTATTTGGTGTATTTTTCACTTCATCCACCCTCTTACATGGATAATTAGTTTTAGATTATTATACCTTTGTAGAATCCTATTCTACATCTACATGATATGTTTCCAACTCATTCCTACCAAAAATGGCTCTAGAAGTGGGCCAATATTATGAGGTGATAACAATTTTCCATGTTAAAAATTTACTCTAACCTGGTTCTCATCTCGTAATACCATGTTTAAATGATAGTTTGACCCAAATTTATTGGCTTCTCTCTCATCAAGGGTCTCCAAATAACACAATTTCAAATAAAAGTGAAATAATTATTTAAAAATAAATTTTAAAATTTGGAATTATAAGGGAAAACATACATTTTTTGGTAGAGTTTGTTCATTTACTACAAATTCATCTTTTTTTTCTATTTGATAAAAACAGTTTTAATTTCAGCACACATCCTTAAAGCTTCAATATCAACCTTTGTAATTAATATAGAAAACCATTATTCAATAACATTATCTAATTTGATGGGGTGATAGAATGAACCTTGAAAAATAAGTGGACTACATATTATTCTTAAAATAAAGATTACATGACATGATAATATTTATCATATATATATTATTAATTTTTATTATAACCAACCATGTGAACATATCCTAGTAATTTTATATAAAAATTTAACCATAATTTCATGTTTGATGTGGGTGATGATAAATAATGACGTTCACTTTGAAATTTGAGGATGAAGAAATTCAATGGTTCCATAATGAAGAATATAATGTGTAATAGGTGTTAAAAAAGAAAGATAAAGGAAACAATTTTTGCACATGGGAGAAAAATAAAATAAAAGAATCATCTATGAATTACTATACTATGGTGTCTTGGTGACATGCCAAAGTGATACACTAGGAAATGGAACTACATTGGGAGAAAAATTCACACAATTTGAAATAATCCAATCGTCTATGGATTTTAGGAATTAAACATAAGAATATGATAATGGATGTTATAATAATTAAGGAATACCATATTTTAAAATTTGGTTATATTCCTAATAAATTGGATGAATACAAATTATTATGATGTAAAAAGAAGAAGAATAGTGTAGTAATTATCTAAAAGGTATTGAAAAACACTATATATAAATACTTAATAAGTTATATTGTAAAAAGAATAACATGGTTCCTTATTATCGAATGGAAACATGTTTTCATTCAATAACTATTAAAAACTACAAAAGAAGAATAATATGATATATGGCATAGTGTGTTGAACTGGGGATTTGTAGAGCATAATAGGCCAATACTAGAAAACACATGAAGAGAAATATATTGTGGTTCCATGAAAGGGTTTTGATTGAAAAATAAAAACATAGATGATATAAGATAGGTGGTGTGAATTTAGATTAAATATTTCTCAATATAATTTTGGGTGTGGCTTTCATGATATAGAGAGTTAAATGGTTCCGATTTTTTTATATGGAGTTCACTAAGCCTAGAAAATCAATGTTTAGATTTAAATTTTATGTTATTTTACCTTATATAAAAATGGATATTTTGATATATAGTATAGTGGAAATAGAGGACATGTAAAAAATGTGTTAAAATGTTTTAGATAAGTGTAGGTTTTGATATGTGTGCTTCCAGGTGTACACTGCTAGATAGTGGGTTGGCAAGGAGTGGTTGGGGGTGTGTAATATGATTTTTTCTTCATGGTATACTACTGCAAAACTAGCCATTAATAGTGATAGAAATGTCCTTTTTTGGTGATAGTAAAGTGCTAGAAACCTGAGAGATGTTAAATGACCTAGTCCTTTATCAATGCTTTTAAAAGCGCTGATAAAGGGCCATATTGTAGTGCGCTGTAATAGCACATTTTAGCACCACTGTGATGTGCTATAACAACACACCACAACACCTGAAATACACCAGATATAAACAAAATTAAGTACCAATATAGGATTTAAATGACATTAAATTTACAAAACTAACAGAAGAAAAAACACCATGTTATAGACATATTAATCATTGGATTATTCAATTTCATAAATACAAATTATTAGATAAATTCAAAATCATAAATTTTCCATTATCTTTAAATCCCGACCCAACTCATGAAATTATTAAACAAACCAAGTCTACTCTAGAAAAAGAACACACCTATATAAGAATACCATTCTTATATTAGTAATTATATAAATAAATAAATTAATAGAATCAGTTAATTTTACTAAAATTTATGTCAATTTTAAATGAAAAGACATACTTAGAGTCATACCGGTCCCAAATTACATTGGATTGAGGTGTGGCTAATTCCAAAACATCTCAAATAACTTGTGGATCACTTTCCTAAAGTATTTAAACTATATGAATGTGTTTTCTGGATTTAATTATTTCCATTACCTTTTTACTAAAATGTCATTTTAAACTGGAAACCTGAACTTTTGGCTCATTTTTATCACATTATATTTCAATTTAATTTGAAATGGATTCCTACACATCCGAAATGATATAGGAATCGTTGTCCTAAATTATCATGAAAATATGAGTGTGTTTGATCATTTTTCTATGAGCGACACTTCTTGAACAAAAATCTTGATTTGAAACTGATAAATGACACTTTGAGTCTTACCAGGTAAATCTTGTATCAGATTTAAGAGAAGATAATTACTACATATTAATAATTTATTATATATCGTTTTCATAATGTATCAAAGAAAATGGAATGTGTTTGCTCAGTTATGAGTAGGGTAGTTGTCCATTTTACTAAAATTAATGGAAAATTTAAATAAAAAGACACACTTTGATTCATATATGTCACGACATACATCATAATGAGGTTTTGATGATTCCTACATGTCCCAAATTACATATGGAAAATCTTCCTAAATTTTAAAAACAAATAGAATGTCTTTTATTGGTTTTGAGTACGTCACTTTTTTTTACTAGAATGTCATTTTAAAATTGAAATACGCACTTCAACTCATATCCATCACATTGTATATCATATTCAAGTGAGAATTATTAATAAAAATCAGAATTGACTTATGGGTCATTTTCATAATGTAATTAAGTAATGTTAATGTTCTTACTTGGGTTATAGAAGGTCAGTTGGCCTTATTACTAGAATTTATGCCAATTTTAAATAAATAGATGCACTTTGAGTCATACTGGTCACACTGTGCATTGGATTGAGGCTGTATAGATTATTATACATCCCAAATGACTTTTGAATCATTTTCCAAATGTTTTATAATAATCTGAATGTGTTTTCTCAGTTTTGAGTACATCAATTTCTTTTTTTTACCAAATTGTCATATTAAAATTGAAACTTGTAAATTAACTCATACTGATGACATTGTTTATCTAATTAAGTTGAGACTAATTTATGTACATAAAAAATGTAGTATGGATCATTTTAATAAATTATTTAAATAATATGAATGCGTTTTCTTGGTTTTGAGTAGGCTATAAGGGCTTTTAATTAAAATTGATGTCAATTTTAAATAAAAACACACAATTGGAGTTATACAGATCACACTATCTGTCAGATTGAGTGAAACTGATTTCTACATGCCCCAAATAAATCACTTGTGTTTTATAATGTATTTGAATAATGTGAATTCATTTTCTCGGTTTTGAGTAGGTAAGTTGGCCTTTTACTAAAATTGATGTCAGTTTTAATTAAAAACACGCACTTGGAGTCATATCGGTCACACAATGCATTACATGGGTGTAAAAATGATTCCTACATGTGAAAAATGACTTTTTTATTGTTTTTATAAAGTTTAATAACATTCTGAATGTTTGTTTATCAATTTATAGTACCTCACTTGTCTTTTTTAATAAAATTTCATTTCAAAAATAAAAACCGTACTTTGACTCATACCGATCACATTTCGTATTGAATTGAGGTGTAGATGATTCTCACAAATAAAAAATGAATTATGGATCGTTTTCTTAAATTATTAAAAAAATCTGATCATATTTGATTGGTTTTTAGTGAGTGACACATTTTAAAGTCAAATGTTGATTTTAAACTCATAAGGGAAACATTGAGTCATATCAGGAACATCGTGTATCAGATTGAGGTGAAGATGATTCCAACATGTCACAAATGACTTATAAATCATTTTTAAGGTATCAAAAAAATATTAATATATTATCTTGGTTTTAAGTGTGTGAATTTTTTTTTTACTAAAATTAATGGCAATTTTAAAGAGAAATAAGTAATTAGAGCCATACTAGTCATATCATGTGTCAGATTGAGGTGAGGCTAATTCTTACATGTCCCAAAGTCACATCATGTTCAAAAAGGCATGAAAGATGGATAGAGCACCCTAACTTAAAATAATGAATCCATATATACTAGAAAACAATTATTATGGGAGTAATACTATAATGAAATAAATTAAACATAAATATGATGCAACTTATTAGTTCTGTGGACACTGATTTTATGGTTCAAACATCAATATTACCTCTGTAATTGAGAAGAGGTATCCTCGTAGCTCTTCCTAAAATGTAAAGGAGGCAACATGAAAGAAAGTGATAAATGCACCACTAGAGGGGTGAAAAGGTTTTAAGCGAGAAGAAGTCTGTGGATGTTTTGCTGCAGAAAGGCATGAAATATAGGAAGATCACCCCAACATGGAAAAAATAATTCAATTGTATAATAATGACATTATTATATGGGTAAAACTAAAAATAAATAAACTAAACATAAATATGAAATATATATTCATTATATGGACAATTATTTTACTCTGAAAACAACAAAATTACATCTGTAATGGAGAAGAGGTAGTGTAAAACCCCGAGATTTTATGAAGAATATTCTCTTAATTTTTTTGATGTCTTGTGTCGTACGCCACACCAAAATTATCTTGAGCTATACGCAACACCGTACTAGCTTGCAGTATACGCAACACTATTCTTGGCTCGTGTTACACACAATTTCAATTTTATTTTGTAGAACTTATTCTACGCAACATTAAGTATAGATTTTGCTTAATGTATAAATGAAATATGTTTTGAATTATTTTATACACAACACCAAAGGGAGATTTTACTACACGCAACCCTGACCTGGCTTGCATTACACGCAATCACGACCTTCCTCGATAGCGTGTGTTATAAGCAATACCGGGTTTCACTAAACAACGATATATGGTTATAATATTATCACGAACTAGCCGTTATGAATAGTATTAACTACATTTTGAATTTTATAACATTATCATTCATCTTACTCATTTTTTAGAACATGGTATGAAAATAAAATAATTTTTTCAGGTAAAATAAGTATTTTTCAAAAAATGCAATTCTGCCGCCTTTTAATGGCGCACCCAAATTAAATCTAATTTTTGACATGTTTATAAGTTCAATTTTACAAAATGAAATTATTATTTGGAATCAGGATATAAAATTTTACCTTGGATAATTTTTTCATATTATTCTAATAAATTTCATTTTTTAATGAATAGTAAAAACACGCTAAAGTTTAATTAAAAACAACTTTTTTTATCATAATAATTTATGTGGTAAAATTATAATATCGAATGGTTTTAAAGTATAAATAGAATATTTTCTTACCATTTAATATAATTTATGTCATTAGTATTGATTTTACATTGAATTTTTAGGTTAAATCAATTCAATCTTTTGCAATGTTTTAAACAAAAAGCCGATTTCTTTCGACAATGGGATTAATTTTAATTTAATTTCTGTAACTTCTGTGTATTGAATTTGAAAAAATGGATTCCATATTTGAAATCAGTGGGCTCAAATTATATTAATAGACTACTTTTTATTTTTGGGCATTATGAATAGTAACTACGGTAAAATTTATTTACCATAGTAAAAGGTAAATTGGGTAATTAAGGGTAAATATAATATTATAAAATAACCCTAACACCTGTCTTAATACAATTGGATGAATATATTTCGTCCTAAGTCATATTTAGGTCGACATGGAATCCATTAGAACCCACTTGGCAGCGATTAAGACCTTTAGTTTATTTTATTTAAAGGAAAGTGAAATATGTCTCACTCAAACTTTAATAATTAAATTATTTTTAATATAAGGTTATACAGAATATAAATTCTGTTATAAATACTCATTTTAAATATAAAATGTTTTTATTTATCATGGTAATTTATTTGTAATTTTTAAGAGTTATTTAATTACCTTATTAGCTTATACATTAATGGTGCATAAATTATTTGTTTAGTAAAAAAATCAATAATATTGTTTTTATTGAAATAGTAATACATATTAAAGGGCACCAAAACCTAACCAAAAATTATTGTTAGTGTATATATACACTATAATCATCCAATTACCGAATATATGACCCTTTGGAGTCTTATAAAAGTGATTATGATACTTATATTATTTTATTTTATATGATGTCAAAGTTGTTACCTTCGTAATTTAATAAGTATAACATTTTAAAATTTGGGTGTTTTAGAAGATAAATCCGACTAAATTTATTCTTATTAAAGATATAAGATTTATTTTTATCCTAGTATTTTATTTTGAATTTTTATGCAACATATATGTATATTTAATAATTATACAAAATGTTGTAGTAATTATTTTATTAAGAGAAATATCAAATAAATGGTTTTACAAATAGTAAAATAAATATTATATGAACTATTTAATGTGATCCACTAATTTTATAGACTACTATGACATTTTATTAACCTATTAAATATTTTATTTTGAATATATCCTCTATGTGGATTTTATTTAAATTCAATTAAAATAATAGTGTCAAAATTGACAATATTGTTATTTTATAAAAATAACATATTATTAAATTGTTTAAAAATCACAAAAATATATAAAAATTATAAATTAAAATTTATATATTCTAAAATATCATAAATTATCTAATTATGGTTAATTCACATCACATAAGTAATTATTTATAACAATTTAAAATTTAGAATCTTATTACCACAAATAAAATTTAATAGATTAAATAAGGATAAATCAAGTTGATAATGTTTAAAATAAATTCACTACATGTGTAAATTTTATTTATTGATGATATTACAACCCTATATCATATACTCTTTGAATATGAGTCATTTTTTGAGGTTTTTAAGCGGGGTTAGATATATTATAAACTAATTTTTTTAAGATTTCCAACGGTGCCCCTCTCTTCCTTTATAAAAAGGGAACCCCTTCCCACTTCACATCACACCCTTTTGAACCTTAAAGCTCAGAAAAACGCTGACCATTTCCCTTATAAACTTCTGTATAAAAATTCTGGAGGTTTTGGTCTTCTCAACAGACCAACTCTACTGCCTTAAGAGGAAGCTTAAAGGAGATGTGTCGAAGAAGAGGTAGTCTCTTCTTCCGATTCTCTCAAGTTTCTTTCTTCTTCTACTTCTTATTCATTAGTTTTATCATTATGAAGTAAAAACATCAGTATTAATTTTAAATTAATATGTTATTATAAATATTAAACAACCTTATTTCACTTTCTATCCATCCTATGGAAAACAAAATCATCGCGCGTGCGTACGTACAGAATACCGTCTCCACGCCGTGGTGTAATCTGTTTTCGACCACCACCTTACTTGGATGGGTATAATGGTGTAAATAAATAACTATATATGATTATTTTATAGTGAAATTGATTCTGAAATATTAGACATATAGCTCAATACAATTCCACGATCATGGGAATGATATCATCGCTCGTGCGTACATACGGACTACCGTCTCCACGACGCGATGAGATTCATTCTCCATGTTAACCATTAATGAATGATTATAAAGTATATATATAATTAATAATAATTAAATATATGACATAATAACTATACTATATTTATTTATATATATATATATATATGTATTTCATCTACTTAATTCCATTCAATTCAATAAGGAAACGAAAACAGCGTTCATGCGTACGTACGACCTACCTTCTCCATGAACGGTGTATTTCATTCCATTTATCAATCTATCATATATATGTATATGATGAATATTTATTATACATAAATCATGTTCTAAATTCTGAAATTAAGTAAATCATGATATAAGTAATAATATCAAGAACAACAAGTCGAAACACGTACAAAAAATGAAACGATTTTACCCAAAATGTTGATTTAGCATGGAATTTACAAAAGAACGGGTAATATAAAGTCATAAGTGAACCATATGTGATATCATAACAAATGAATATGATTATGTAATAAGTCAATGAAATTATTTAAATCATTATACAGGAGGTTCAGATACATACGAACCATATCGGATGTATGGTAAGAGATAACTATTCCAATCTCGTTCTTATCCGAGATTGTTTATTCGTATGTATTTACTGGGGTTATTATTATCATCCATGTCCATGTTTCCTAAAAATGGTTTCATGTATGTTTAATGTTATTTTTAAACATTTTTTACTTTTAGTACATGGTATGTAAGGAATATTTCTTTTTTTAGCATACGAGGTACTTTTTTACTTTTCCGACAAAAGTACGAGGAGAATGTTATTTTTAACTTATACGACATGAATGGATTTTTACGGTTTTATATAGCCTTATTTTCATGAATCTTCCTACAAAATATTTCATTAATATTTTAAACAAAATATCTTTTTTTTAAAATTGCATGAAGTTTTGTGAAAAGAAATTGATTTTGAAGAAGAAAGGATATTTTCCTCAAGAATTCATTTCAAGTGTTTTATCAAAACCATTTTTTTCCATCTAAGATGACATTTTTTCATATGTTCATGTTTCAAGTATAATGTATCTATGATTTAAATGGTTTTAATTTTCTTATGATGAAATCATATCCATTTGATTTATATGGATTATGTTATGTTGTGATGATGTTTGTGAAACCCACTTTATTCTTTGGGTTATGATGAATGATTTATGTTTATGCTGTGGAACATGTAAGAAGTATTTCATTATGATATGGGTGGGACCTATATCTCCCTACAATGAATTGGTTAAAGATTTATATATCATGATATAGACATGGCTGGAATGGTAAGTCAATCCGGTTCAGTAATACAGGACAGGAATGAGGAGTGAGCTCGATTCAGAAAGGGACTTTGTCCACTAAGATAGTATTGGTTGCAATTCCTTGGCTACTATGGAAATCATATCATGTGCTTAATGGTTTCCACAATCACATGTTTTATTCCCATGCTATTTTATCATGATTAATGTTTCTTTATGATCTATGCCTTATGTACTGCCATGTTTTTTTTCATTGCTCAAGGTTTTGATGTTTAAACATTATGTTCATGTTTTTAAGTTCAATTGTATATGATTTGTTTTATTTCATCCATGCTTACCATTACTGAGCATTTGAGCTCAACCTTTATATTTTTTCTTTTCCCCAGGATTTAAAGAAAGGTTTTGGGTAAGAAAATAAAAGGGTAAGATCTTTATCGGTGATATTGAAGATCTTTCACTACGATTAGAAGATTATTTTCTGAGTTTCCAAGGAACTAAACTATTACGGTCCTTGTGTGTCTGTTTTCATTATGTATTAAATATTCCACAAACGTAATGTAATGTCCATTTATGTTAAGCTTCAGATCTCTATAGTTGGTATCAGAGGAAAGGTTTAGTTAACCTTTGGAAACTAGGATGCAAAAACTTTAGTGAGATCCCTAGAGATATTTCTAAGTATGTCTAGGGATGTCCCTACGGTTTATTATAAGTATAGGTTATAGTCCTAGAATTAAAGTAATGATATTATAATTGAGCCTAAGATGTTCTATATTGAAGGTACTCCCCATTTATTATGTTGTTTCCTAGCATGATTTCTTCCTCTCACACTATTCATTTTGGATTTTAGAAAGTGGATGGAAATCGGAATATTCACGATAATGGAGGATATGATGGGCAATGGAATGATATTATTTATTAGCAACCAAATTAAATGGGATTTGGATGTCCAAACATAGTTATTATTCCAAATCAGCAATCTCATAATATGATCAATAATCTCAACTTTCGTAAGTTTCCTGACTCATCTAATAAGAGAAAGATGGAGTTTCATGATGATTATAGAGGAAAGAAAGTTCAATTTACCTCATGTAAATCATGTGGGAAGAGGCATCAAGGAGATTGTTTAAAAGTAACTGGGAGATGATTTGGGTGTGGAAAGGAAGGACACAAATCCAGTAAGTGCAAAGGAAAATGTTCAGTTAACACCACAGACAAGCATAATGGTATTTTTATGACATCAACAATGATTAAATGTTTTAAATGTGGAATGTATGGGAATTATGCAAACTAATGCCCTAAGGGAAAGTCTCATGAAGAGAATCAGCATGGTCGTATGGGTAGTATTTATGTTTGTTGATGATGAAGAGACTACAAATGATATGTGAGATGAAAGAATTGTTCAAGATCGGTCAATGGTTTAAGAAGGTAGTGGAATGATTACATGTTTATCAATAGTAATGTTGTATAAGTAATATCATGGTACTATAGAATAAAGAGACATATAAGGATTGTAACACTATTGTTTTTCCTAGAGTATTTGAAAGTATATGTTGAATGGTACCAGTAACCGTGAAACATTATTCAGATATTTTTGGAAAGCACCTAATATACGCATAATGAATGGATAAGGAGAAAATAATATGTTCAATAGTATTCATGTGCTCATGACTGATATAAGGACAAAGTGATACCATGGTTTGAGTATATTTAATTTTTGAGATTTTGGTATGTGGAAAGAGTAAAATTTTGACAGTATTCATGTCTTCAGTTAGGTTCAATGGGTATTCATTTTTCCCAAGAATAAAAGATTAAGGTATTCACATGTTTGGAATGCGATAAAAAATATATATCTTGTGATATATGAGGGATAAATGATGGTATTCACATGCTTGTTATATGAACTTTTTAGTAATCATTCTCTTTATACTATAAAATTAGACAAAAGTATTATCGAAAAGCCTAAAGGTTGGAATGGATTAAGTTGGAAATCAGATAGTATTGTTTAAGGATATAGATTTTTGAAATTATGATAGTATAGTTTTAGAAAAAATGGACAACCTACAGGACGGGCGACAACCCGTCGCGTCGGACAAGGTTGCAGAAATCGAACTCACAACCGAAGTGCGACCGGCCTTCATCGCCTACCACTGGCCAACAAGAAGTCCCTGGTTTGTAGAAATTAGTTTTATTTTATTATGTCTTATGATAGATGAAGTCTAAGTCCATTTTTGGAACCATGTAATATTAACCTCACCATAGATGGAATTATATATATTTAATATATTATACTCACCTTTAATTGTGATAGAGACAGATTGAATGACCTATCATTCTGTCGTGTGATCTTATAATACACCAAGAATCTCAAATTCAACTTCATATCTTTAAATAAGAGATGAAGCAGAAATTGTTCATGGAATGACCAATGATTATTTCACACTGAAATCAAGTAAGTATTTATCCTTATACAAAAAATCATCAACATTATGGAAATGATCTCGAAAACCATAAATGATGTCCTAGTACTCTCATATCCGATGAATCTGATGGTACCTTAGATAATCACAAATTTATGGCTTTGTGATTGTTGGATTTTTCATAGCAATGTTCTCTACCAAACTCCATCAGAACATGATGGTTAGATTTCTCTTCCATATCTATATTTTTCACCTATGATCTCCTATGTGGAAACCTAGTGATTAGTTAATTTGGGTAACCATTACATTTCATAATTTAGTTTTTAATGTTATGTTTTGGTATCCCATTTTAAGATGTGGGTTTCTATTAAAGAAAATTTCAAGTAGTAAACCATTTATAACCCCGATGAATTTCGAGGGTGAAATTCATTTAAGGGGGGTAAAATGTAACACCCCGAGATTTTATCTAGAATATTTTTTTAATTTCGTTGATGTCTTGTGTTGTAAGATACACAAAAATTAGCTTTTAGTATACACAAAACTATTCTTGGCTCGTGTTACACTTTTTTAATTATGTTATACGAAACACCAAAGGGAGATTTCACTACATGCAACCCTGACCTGGCTTGCATTACACGCAACCACGACCTTCCTCGATAGCGTGTGTTGTACGCAATACCGAGTTTCACTAAACAACGATATATGGTTATAATATTATCACGAACAAGAAGTTATGAATATTATTAACTAAATTTTGAATTTTATAACATTATTATTCATCTTACTCATTTTCTAGAAAATGGTATTAGAATAAAATAAATTTTTTAGGTAAAATAAGTATTTTTTAAAAAATGCAGTTTTGCCACCTTTCGATGGTACACCCACATTAAATCTAGTTTTTGACATGTTTATAAGTTCAATTTTACAAAATAAAATTATTCTTTGGATTCATGATATAAAATTTTACCTTGGATAAATTTTTCATATTATTCTGATAACTTTCATATTTTAATGAATAGTAAAAACATGCTATATTTTAATTAAAAACAACTTTTTTTCATTGTAATAATTTATGTGTTTAAATTATATTATTTAATGGTTTCAAAGTATAAATAGAATATATTTTTACCATTTAATATAATTTATGTCATTAGAATTGATTTTACATTGAATTCGTAGGTTAAATCAATTTAATCTTTTGCAATCTTTTAAACAAAAACCCAATTTCTTTCGACAATGGTATTAATTTTAATTTAATTTCTGCAACTTCTGTTTATTGAATTTGAAAAACTGGATTCCATATTTGAAATTAGTGGTCCAATTTATATTAATATACTACTTTTTATTTTTGGGCATTCTGAATAGTTACTACCGTAAATTTTATTTACCATTGTAAAATGTAAATCACTAAATTATGGGTAAATATAATATTATAAAATTACCCAACACTTGTATTAATACAATTGGATGATTATATTTCGTCATAAATCATATTTAGGTCGAAATGGAATCCATTAAAACCCACTTGTAGGTGATTAAGACCTTTAGTTTATTTTATTTAAAGGAAATTGAAATATGTCTCACTCAAAAATTTATAATTAAAGTATTTTTAATATAAGGTTATTCAGAATATAAATTTGGTTATAAATACTCATTTGAAATATAAAATGTTTTAATTTATCATGGTAATTTATTTTTAATTTTTAAGAGTTATTTAATTACCTTATTAGCTTATACATTAATGATGCATAAATTATTTATTTAGTAAAATAATCAATAATATTGTTTTTATTGAAATAGTAATATATATTAAAGGTCTCAAAAACCTGACCAAAACTTATTATAAGTGTATATATACACCATAAGTATCCAATGACATAATATATGACCCTTTGGAGTCTTATAAAAGTGATTATTACAGTTATATTATTTTATTTTATATGATGTCAAAGTTGTCACCTTCATAATTTAATAAGTATAACATTTTAAAATTTGGGTGTTTTGGAAGATAAATACGACTAAATGTTTTATTATGAAAGATATATTATTTATCTTTATCCTATTATTTTATTCTGAATTTTTATGCAACAAATAAGTATATTTAATAATTATACAAAATGTTGTAGTAATTATTTTATTAAGAAAATTATCAAATAAATGGTTTTACAAAGAGTAAAATAAATATTATATGAACTATTTAAAGTTCTCCAATAATTTTATAGATTAATATGACATGTTACAAACTTATTAAATATTTTATTTCGAATATATACTCTCTGTGTATTTTATGTAAATTCAAATAAATGAATAGTGTCAAAATTGACACTATTGTTATTTTATAAAAATAACATATTATTAGTTTGTTTAAAAATAAAAAAAATATTTAAAAATTATAAATTGAAATTTATATAGTCTAAAATGTCATAAAGTATCTAATTATGGATAATTCACAGTACATAAGTAATTATTTAAAACAATTTAAAATTTATAATCTTATTACCACAAATAAAAATTAATAGATTAAATAAGGATAAATCAAGTTGATAGTGTTTAAAATAAATTTCCTACGTGAATAAATTTTATTGGTTGATGATATTACACCCCTATATTATCTAATATTCGAATATGAGTCATTTTTGGAGTTTTCTAATTGGGGTTAGATTTATTATAAATTAATATTTTTAATATTTCCAAAGGTGCCCCTCTCTGCCTTTATAAAAGGGGAACCCCTTCTCACTTCTCTTCACACCCTTTTGAGCCTTGAAGCTCAGACAAACCCTGAAAATTTATCTTCTCCATTTCCCTAGAAACATTATTGAGGTTTTTTTCTTCTTAAAATACCAACTCTACTTCCTTGAGAGGAATCTTAAATGAGGTGCGTCGAAGAAGAGGTAATCTCTTCTTCCGATTCTCTCAAGTTTCTTTCTTCTTCTACTTATTCTTCTTTAGTTGTATCATTATGAATTAATAACATCAGTGTTACTTATATACTGATATGTTATTATAAATATGAAACAAACTTATTTCACCTTCTATCCATCCTATGGAAAATGAAATCACCGCGCGTGCGTACGTACGGAATACCTTCTCCATGCTGTAGTGTAATATTTTTTCGACCACCACCTTACTTGGATTGGTATAATGGTGTAAATAAATAACTATATATGATTAATTTAAAGTGATATTGATTCTGAAAAATTATACATATAGTTCAATAAAATTCCACGATCATGGGAATGATATCATCGCTCGTGTGTACGTACGGACTCCCGTCTCCACGACGCAATGAGATTCATTCTCCATGTTAACAATTCATGAATGATTATAAAGTATATATATAATTAATAATAAATAAATATATGAAATAATAATGATACTGGATTTATATATAGATATATATGAATTTCATTAACTTAATTCCATTCAATTCAATAAGGAAATGGAAACAACGTTCATGCGTACGTACGACCTACCATCTCCATGAACGGTGTATTTCATTCCATTTATCAATCTATCATATATATGTATATGCTGAATATTTATTATATATAAATCATGTTTTATATTATTAAATTAGGGAAATCAGGATATAAGTAATAATATCAAGAACAACAAGTCGAAACACATACGACAAATGAAACGATTTTACCCAAAATGCTGCTTTAACATGGAATTTACAAAAGAACGGGTAATATAAAGTCATAAGTGAACCATATATGATATCATAACAATGAATAAGATTCTGTAATAAGTCAATTACATTATTTAAATCATTATACCGGAGGTTCGGATACATACGATGCATATCGGATGTAAGGTAAGGGATAACTATTCCAATCTCATTCTTATCTGAGATTGTTTATTCGTAAGTATTTATTGGGGTTATTGTTATCATCCATGTCCATGTTTCCTAAAAATGTTTTCATGTATGTTTAAAGTAATTTTTAACCATTTTTGACATTTACTACATGGTATTTAAGGATTCTTTCTTTTTTACCATATGAGGTACTTTTTGACTTTTCCGAAAAAGTATAAGGAGAATGTTATTTTTAACTTATACGGTGTGGACGGATTTTTACGGTTTTATAAAGTCTTATATTCATGAAGATTACTCCAAAATATTTAATTACTATTTTCAAAAAAATCTATTTCTTTTAAAATTGCATGACGTTTTGTGAAAATAAATTGACTTTGAAGAAGAAAAGATATTTTCCTTAAGAATTCATTTCATGTGTTTTATCAAAACCATTTTTTCTATCTAAGATGACATTATTTCATATGTGTATGTTTCAAGTATAATGTATATATGACTTACATGGTTTCACTTTTCTTATGATGAAATGATATCCATTTGTTTTATATGGATTATGTTATGTTGGGATGATGTTTGTGAAACCCACTTTATTCTTTGTGTTATGATGAATGATTTATGTTTATGTTGTGGCACATGTAAGAATGATTTCATTATGATATGGGTGGGACCAATATCTCCCTCCAATTAATTGGGTAAAGATTTATATCTCATGAGATAGAAATGGCTTGAATGGTAAGTTAATTAGGTTCAGTAATACAGGACTGGAATGAGGAGTGAAATCGATTCAGAAAGGAACTTTGTCCACTAAGATGGTCTTGGCAACAATTCAATGGCTAATATGGAAATCATATCATGTGCTTAATGGTTTCCATAATCACATGTTTTATTCCCATGCTATATTATCATGATTAATGTTACTTTATGATCTATGCCTTATGTACTGCCATATTTTATGTCATTTCTCAAGGTTTTGATGTTTAAACATTATGTTCATGTTTTTAAGTTCAATTGTTTATGATTTGTTTTATTTTATCCATGCTTACCCTTACTGATCATTTGAGCTCACCCTTTATATGTTTTCTTTTCCCCAAGATTTAAATAAATGTTTTGGGTAAGAAAACAAAATGGGAATATCTTTATGGGTGATATTGAAGATCTTTCACTACAATTAGAAGATTATTTTCTAAGTTTCCATAGACACTAAAATATTAGGGTCCTTGTGTGTCTGTTTTTGTTATGTATTATGTATTCCAAAAAAGTAATGTAATGTCCATGTACATCAAGCTTCGGGTCTCTACAGGTAGTGTTGTATCTCTTCCTGAAATGGAAGTAGAGGTAACTAGAAAGAAGGTGATAAATCCATCACTATAGGGGTGAACATTTTATAAGGGAGAAGAAGTCTAGGGATGTTTTAGTATAGAATGTTATGAAAGAGAGAAAAATACCTCCAAATATAACTAATGAATCAACTTTTATATGAAAAAATTATTATATGAGTAATACTAAAATGAAATAAATTGAACAAAAATACAAAATAATACATAAATTTTATGGACAATTATTTTACTATTTAAACATCAATATTAACTCTCTGATTAAACAAAGATAGCTTCATTTCTATTCATTAAAAGAAATGATACATGGAAAAAAATTTCTAAAATAAAATAACTCTACATAGTGTAATGAATATTAAATTTACATTCCATTGTATAATTTTTCGGCAAAATGGAGAAATTATATGGTAACACAACCTTTACCTATTTCTAATGTGTCTCCCTTATTATAGTTTGTTCTTACAAGGGATTCATAATGTCATTCTTTATAGTATATATTATCTACATGAGTAGTGAAACATTAAATTTAGATTATGTTAATATAGTTGATAATATATAATATTATGATGAAAAAACATAATATTTTATTATTTTTAGCTTTCATTGAACCGTATTTCTGTTTTAATGGTTTTAAGGATTTGGTTCCTTTATTTGGAATCTTAATCACATCTTTGTGGTCCACTCTAACCTATAAAACATCTTCTACATTGGGGCCAACATGAACTGATTTTGATGTCCCAATGAAGGGGTCATACTTGATTGAATTTTCATTTGGCTCAAAATTTTTTTAGTCTCGAGTAGGAAAATAAACTAATTATTGTTTGTTGGATCAGAGAAATAAAATAATTGCACTATTTGTGATTCCATTATGAACAACTTGTATTTTTCCTTTAAGAACTGAAATTAACCTTCACAATGTCCATTTAATAAACTTTCACTCAATTGATATTGTAACCCATTTGAAATGGTAAAGTAGAACAAGAAAATTTTTATAATCCAACTCATATATCTGTTAAATAATTCCAAAATATGACATATTTTCAAAAATTGGATTTCTATCCTTAGAACTAGATATGTGAATCACTTTATCCACAATATTAACACCACTATTTTTCATTGAACTGAAGCCACCATGTTCTTTTGTATAGAACATATATTAATTTATTAAAAATTATTGTAAGATATAACATTTTCATTCAGTTCTTTGGTTTGAAATTTGAATTCATTCAACAATTGAATTCATATTTTCTAATAACTCCTAATAAATTTGATCTCTTAACCATCCTATAAATTGTTGATTATATGTATTTGATATCCATCCTTCAAACCGTGATGGATTCAAATTTATAATAATTTATTTTTGGGTTTCAATGTATGGGTAAACAACTTCACTGTTTTTTATTATGTAAAGATATTATTTCTCCTGCTCTATTAAGGTAATTATAACAAAATATCTTATCAAAATCCCTTCTCCCATAAGGAATTATATATGATGAGACTTTGGGAGACCGATGTATTCGACATATGATAGGTAATCGGTACATAATTCAATATCTTCTTAAAAAATATATCATTTTGTAATACAACCTTCTTGCCAACTTCTATTCCTGACATACCCTTTCAAAATCATCATATATAGTTCAATGGGGTATATCCATACATAACGAACAAGACCACATAGTTGAACCTCTCTGAACAAGTGAACCATTAGGTGGACCATTATATAAAATCATTTTGGTGGGAATAACATCTATAATTCCAATAATATAACTACTATCTCTTTATTCATGATGGGAAACTTCACTGGATCTACAACTTAACCGAATATATCTTTGAAACAAATCATAGTTTGGTTAATGTATGTCATATATTTTAAGGTAGAATGTTACAAAAAATAAACATTCATTAAATCTTGTATCAAAATATGACATTAGTGTGATTTTAGTCCTTGTAACTTCAAATTAGTAATTAAAATGACATTCTTCATACTTGATGAAAAACCATGTGGAACTTTTACACTAGTAAGGAAAAGGAAAAATTCCAATTATTCCAATTTCTATATATTTTAAGATCATAGAGAAAGAAAATTACACCTTTTACCATTCACCTGTGCCAACTCTTACCTTATCCTCATTTTAATTAAGTCTGACCAAGCCTTGATTCAATATTTCTTTTTCCTAGTAACATTTCTTAATGTGCCAGTAACACTATCAAATACATTTTTTCTACATGATTGACATCAAGAAAATGTTGTACATGAAGAAAATTACAATATGGTAATTCAATGAAATTTTTTATCTTCTTCTAACCTAGTTGTGTAAGTATTTTTTGATAATGGTAAACTGAAAAAAGTTTCAATATTTTTTACTTTTTTGTGCAGTTGATCGACCATTACTAGAGATGGTTTTGTTCTTTGTTCAATATTCCCATTAAATGATACCATCTAGGATTTTTTTTTCATCGATGATAAAATATTCAATGTCCTAAAAAAAATTCTTTGAGTAATGTTTCTACTAAAATGAATATATGGGGTTTTCAAAAATGGGACTCCCCAACCTTCCTTTATTGCTATAGCCTGATAAATTTCCATAAGTGGGGAAGTCATTTTTCCTTCTGTAAAACATGACCCTTAATATGAATTATTTACTTCTATGATCATCATACTTTTTAGGACCTATATACCACATCAATTTTAGATCTTCGATCAATGGATCCAAATAGACATCAATATCATTATCAAGTTACTTTGGTCCAGATATAAGAAGAGACAATATAATGTATTTACGGTTCATGAATAATGATGGTGGAAAGTTATAATTTACCAAAATGTTAAGACATGTACAGTGAGTAATAATTTGAACACAAAAAGGATTTATTCCATCTTTAGATAATTCAAGACATAAGTTTCTTTACAAATCTATAAATTTAGGAAACTCATAATCAATTTTCATACACTGAGGAGAATTTTCCGAATGATGTTGGTTCCCATATTTAATTCTTATTTTTGAATGCCATGTTAATTTTCTTACGGTTTCCTAACATCCATATAGTCTTCTAAACCACATAATGATAGAAACATAACATATAGATTTTGAAGAACTTGATTTATATTTCTTTTATCGATTTGCACCACACTTAGGGAATTTTATGAGTGATTCATAGTCCTTGAGAAACAATACAAAAATAATTTAGGCAAGAAAGTATTTTTCAGAGATCATTCCCATTAAACGTAACATTTTTTTAGAATTATATATTCAAAATGGTAGTTCATTTTCTTCTGGTAGCATATCTTTTAGAAGACCAAGTTGTTCTGTAAAGCTTGTATCGCTCCATCAGCTACTAGATTTCAAATTATATAACTTCAATATGTCTAACAATGTTGTGTATTTAGTAAATCCTAAATACAATGGTTTTTTGGAAAAACTATTTAACTCATTAAACAAATTTGGAAAATCACAAAGGGAATCTACAATTTCCATTGTCACTTCTTCCATGCGATCTCTGTTATATTTTACCACGGTATTCATATAAAATGATTCAGAAACCGTAATATCATCCCAATCGATGTGCATATTCATTTTTCCTCATGTTTAGTCCCAAATTTATAGATTTGATCTATTCATTTACAAATAAAATGTTTTTCAAACTCTTACAGAATAATTTGTATCAAATAAAAACAATGTAAACATTGATAGAGGATTTTGGAAGGGTTGTCTCCATGCTTTCTTGTAAACATGATGAACACTTTAACTCCATATTCATATTACATTGTTGAATGATTAGCGTGCAACCATTTTTGGTTCATATCAATCATATTGCGTTTATAAAAATTAATTTTATATAATATATAAATAAATTCACATAAGAAATTTATTATCGAAAGGGAAAGTTATAGGAAATTCTAATAAGGGATACTCAAAATTTGATTATTTCCTAGAATTTATATATGTCGAAGAAAATGGGTAATTAAATTTAAGAAAATAATTACTCCACATCAAATATTTCTTAAATACCCTAAAGAAATTAATATATAATACAGTCAATTATAGAGAAATAAGAAACTCAAATATGATAAACACTGACAATAAACTCTCATTCAAGCCACTAGATTTGTGGTTTTATGGATCATGGAATATCATTAATGATATAAGGAAGAGAACTATTATTCTTTTTGTAGAATTTTTAAAGAAAGGAATAAATCTTGGATCGAGGGGATTAATACTTCTATTAATATATATCATTTCTACTAGAATATCTGAGCACCTAGATATATCAAATCCAACAATAATGGTTGTTGGGATTTGAAAAAATAGTGGGAGATATAATATAATCAATAATAAAATCACAATTAGTAATAATTAAAATGTAATAAATATTATTTTATTTCTATAGATAATGGAATGTTACTTGACTACATAACTTTCCTTATTATCTAAATTATATAAAGAGAATATTATATCTAGTGAAAAATTCTAGACGCAGTACAGACACTAATGCAATATATTTTTCCAAGAATAGAAGTTATTTTTTTGGAATATTCTATACCTAATTATCAACCATGTTGAGAGAGTGAGGGTGAGAAGGATTCCTTTTAAATGTCACATAGGGGATGCATCATATTTATGATGAATCATGTTACTAGTTATGTCTCTAATATGAGGATACAATATAAGGACATGTATGGATACACTATGTTGAATCATCCAAAAGAATATGATAATGAGAGGGATATAAAGGAAGATAATAAATTATATTATCACAAAAAATTATAGGCATAGACCGAAAGTTAGATGCTGTAATGAACCTAGTCTGAATTACCCAAACAACACCAGGTCAGATCATCATATGACCTATAACACACCACAAATGCACTAAAGGATGGTTTAAACATTTGGTGTAAAAAAAGATAATTGGTAGGTGGACCCCCATAATAGAACAATTAGTAATAGTGGTGGGACAAAATTCTAGCATGACCCTTCGGGGTCAATGGACATGTATACCCAAAATCATCAATACCCGATATAGGTATACCTGTTAGAAAAATATCTATGGAAATAAATGATCCAATAGATATATTGAAACACATAAATCTCACATATAAAAACTAAATTATAGTATCTAAGAAATATAAAAATTGATAAAACCAGATATTCCAACCTAATGTGAACTAAAGTTACCAAAATGATTCAACAAGTGATGGCTTGATATGATAAAACATATTATGCTTAATTGGGGATAAACCCTTTGAATTTACTCAATAATAAAACTAAGGTCCATAGTGAATTATAAGTGGAAATATATCCTCTAATACATATAACCAATATAGGAACATACATCACTCCACTAACATGGTTCCGGAAAAATATCAACTGAAGCTGCATGTCCACTAAAGTGTCCATTAAAGGTGTCAACATATATATAATCATTTGGGAACCATCGGTATGCCTCAAATCAGTAGTAAATAAGCAATAATATACATGAAAATTTATACACATTTTTATACTTATATGAAATAATTATTCAGAAAGAAAATATAAAACATAGTAGTAAAACAACAATGAATGAATCCAATGGTCAGTGTCAAATATAACTAATAACTCCATATATCGAGTGGGTTTATACATCAGTAGTCAATAAATTAATTGATCATAAACACAAAATACTATTTATAATCTAAAATCAATTTATTATACAATCCCCGAACCATAAATACCAACATTGATGAAGAATAAATCAAAAACAAAACAAAAAACATAAAAAGAAAACTAGAAGGCCTACCTTCCCAGGTTGAAGAAAATCTAAGACCCTATTTGGAAACCCTAAATGTAATCGAACACCAGATATCAGATTAGATGTTCATGCAACTGAAGGCATTTGATTGGTATGATTTGGTCTTCAATTAACCAGGGAGGAGCATTGATAGCCGGTGGCTTCTATAAAAATATTCTAATATCGCGATTGGTTCACAAAGGGTTAGGGTTTCTTAAATAGATCAAGAAACTTTTATTATCTCTTAAAAATAAGAACTAATAAAGATAGGTCCCTGTTAGTGCTAAAATGACACTGATAAATTCCATCTTTTTCATCCATAATGTTATAGAACTGATAAATATTCATTTTATCTGTGCTTTATTTTGCGCTGAGAAAGCCTTATCATTATTAGCATGAAAACAGTACTGATAAAGATGATTTTATCCGACCTTATTACTTAAGAGATGATAAAAGATTTATAATTAGAATTAAGAACATGTAAATATTTATATATACTTAATAAATATATATAAATATAAATATAATAAATAAATTCCTTTTTAAATATTTTTATTATAATTTTATAATTAATTATTTATATTTATAGTTTTTTAAATAATATTAATATAATTATATATATTTATATAATTACACATATATGTCTTTGACATATAATTATAAATATAGTAAATATATTCATTATTTGAGTCAATTTGTTATAAATATAATAATTATTTAAATATATACGATTATTTATTTATAATTATATAAATATTTATTTTTAAAAATATTTATTGATTTATAATTATAAATATATAAATGTATAAATATAATAAATGTACATTTATAAATATATTTATTTATAAATATTTTTCGCAAAAATATTTTTGAAATTATTAATGAATATCTAATGTAAAGCGCATAAATATTTTGTAATGCATAAATTATATTTATATAAATTAATATATATCTACATATTTATTATGTAAAATTTATTAATATTAATTATCATAATTATCTATTTAATAATTTTTTTAATATTTAATCTTGTATAATCAATTTTTTCATTTTTATCAATAATAATTTAATTCATAAAATTTATGATAATTTCTTAATTAACTCAATTTTTTTGTTTATTTTATTATATAATTTATTTTTTTGGACCTTTTTCAATGATAAAAAAGCATTGATGAAATAAATATTTTTCAATACTAAAAATAAAGTTCTGATAATGGGTACCCTTTATCATTGCTAAAAATAAAGCACCAATAAAGGATACACTTTATCAGTGATAAAAATAATGTACTGATAAAGGTTTCCTTTTTTAGTGATAAAAAACAAAGTGCTTATAAAGGATCCCTTTACCTGCGATAAGAAATTGCTGATAAAAGGTTAAATTTATTAGCCCTTTCTTTAGCATTGATATAGATGCCATTTATAAGCGATTTTTTAGCACTGACAAATACTTGTTCTGTTAAACACAAGTTTTGTATTAGTGGTTATGGGATGGATAGGAGTGGTTGAGGGTGTTCTTCCAAGTGTGTTCTGCTTGGTAGTGGGTTCACTGGGTGGGGTTGGGGATCCCATGTGTCATTAGGAGTGGGTTTTCCATATAAGGACTATTTGGGTGAATTGATATTTTTATTATTTTTTATTTTTATACATTATGATTACAATAGGAAGAGTTTTAATAAAAACCTAATTAATATTGACAGAGTCCCAATAAGAAATAGAAGGGTGATGCAATGTCAAGTTTTTATGTTAAAATTATAAGGGATAAACCTCATACATTATTGTGGTATACATGAAATTTAAATATTTCTAGAATTAATGGAAATCTAGTTAAGGATGATCAATCTTTAACTAAAATAAATCAAACTTTTGTGGATCATTTCAACATCACTTTAGGGGAGATAAGGGAATTCATTGTATCTAAAAATTATTTTCATAAGAGGTTTTTACAACTATAATTTTAAAGGAACAAAGAGTAAGAACACCAAAACAAAGTTGAAGAAGGCCATAGTTAATAGAGTAAGGAATCCGTGCCCATTAAGTCTGATTACATGAACATAAAGTGTTCCATATCCAGAACCACAAGGGAGGGAATGTCTTGGGAGATGATTATCCCAAATGAAAAACTATGAGTTTCTAATATAAGAAACATGAAATATAAATTCAAATTTGAAACAAACTACCATTTAATAAGACCTCGAGGAACGAAACCCACTTGAATGTGTTTTGGAAAAATTAAATAAATAAACTACTGAATTTTTAGAATGTAAACACATTTTCATGGTAGAAAACCAAGTGTATTTCTCCACTGAAATTTTGGATTTAATTTAATATATTTATGAATAAAAAAATTTGGATGTTGATTCTATGAATTCTTATTTAAAACCCCATGTTTAATGTAAATTTATAAAGTATAAACCACTCCAAAAGTGGAAAAGTGGCTAGGATTATGTCCAATTAATATAAAACCTAAAATATACTTATAAGGGACTCAATAATCATTATTCATCTTGGGAATATTGATTCCACTTTCAAGGGAAGGTCAAATAGCTATAAAAAATTGGGTTTTTATTCCCTAAGAAGTGAGAGATTAAGTGGAAAACTCTCTCTTAATGAAGTAAGAAATACTAGGTTGAATAATAATTATTTCTTAGGTGAAAATATGAAATGGATTATTAGAATGATGTAGAATAATTCAGTAATGTGATAACATTTAATTATATTGGAAATTAATAGGGGTATAATGAATATCAATGATTTAAACATGAAGTGGACATGATTAGAGATTAATTGAAGAAATACATGGATGATCTAAAAGCAATGAGAATTCAATAAAAATAATTCATAGAGTAATATAAGGAAAATTATTACACCTTAAAGAATCATTGTATCATAAGATGAAAATCTGTATATATTTTTATAATTTATACCCAATTTAATGCATGTTTCAAAGAAAAATAACTTCTTCCTCCCATAGTTGGAAATTATTTTCCACCCCAAAGTGTGGAGACACATTGTAGCATATATTTCCTATTTCTTTCAGATGTTTCCAGAAAAATAATTTCCAATAATAAAAAAATATTATTCATTAGAATCATCAAATTTTTTTAAAAAACCTTATATATTATTAATTAAATTAACTTAGTACTCTTATAATGAGCAATTATTTTTCAATAATGTGTTGTTGGACACTCATTCATGATTGGTATGGTTATAAATCTTTTCCAAATCTAGAAACCCATTGATTACACATCTAATTCTTATATTCCCTCTATATATCAACTAAAACCATTAGTCATCTAGTCCTTATAGTCTCACCACCGATAAAATTATAACAAAGACAAAACAAGAATATTAATTCATATAAATATATAAATAATATAACATGAAAACAAATTAATTCACTTACCCATATTTAAGACTAATAATTATCCTTTACATGATTTTCAAGGTGTCTCTAGGAGAGTGGATTGATGGGACTGATGTTAGATTATTTGGAATCTGTCTTCGAAAAACACATGTCTTCTCACCCTATTTTAGAAATAATTTGATTATCCCCATTATACAAACCACTAGATTTTTGTGAAGGTTCCACACATAACACATGCATTTATTCCCACACCACATTATAGTGGAAGATCTAGCTATAAAATAATAAAATATAAATAATATACTAATACATATCATAATGAAAATAAATTATGGTCACAAAAATTTACTCTACCTGTACCTAAGCTAAGATGATCAATGGGTACTATTGGATCCCATGGTTGTGAAGGATTATTGAACTACAAAGTATCAATGGGGTCCAATGTCTAACCATGAGGATATAATTGTATTGGATTAGAGGTTAAAGAAGTAACAACATAAAATCCCAAGGAGCACGAATAAGAAGTAAAACAAGTAGGTATAAACATTATTTGAAAATGATAATATGGATGGGGAGTGGATGACATCATCATATAAGTAAAATAAATATGATTAGGATTACATGTAAATAGTGGTGATAGTATAGGTGGCTCAAATATCCCTAGTGCCTCTTATGGAATTGTGGGAGAAGAAAGTGTGTTAGATGGAATATCCGATGAGGGTATATGGGTGCCGGTTCATGATTAAAATTAAAAAAATGACATGTCATTATATAAATTATATATATATATATATTTAAAATAGAATAATCACGATAGAAACCATTGGAGGAATTCCCTTATCTCTCATCAAGAAATTATTATCTAACGTACTCTTCCTTCATACCACTAATTTTTTTTTTCATTTTGGGTATTTGAAAAGAAATTTTCATTTAATTAAAAATTAGTAAATAATGTATAATACAAAAAATAATTAATATGATATGTGACATAATTAAGGGATACCAATTTTCTAGTCAAATAAAGGATAGGTAGTGACATAAACATGACATAAACAATGTCATAACATCTTCTTGTATAAACCTCATTTAAAAAGTTTTTAGAACCCATTGTAACCATTTTTTTGATAATGTTTTAAATTAGTTTTAAAATATAGTTTTAAGTATGTTTACATACGAAAACATTGTAGAAACTATAAATTAAAAAAAATTATACACGTGTTTAAATATTGTAATAAACTCAATTTTCTAAAATGAACAAATCTAATTAGAAACTATAAATTAAAATACTTATATATGTTTCTAAAAATTGTTATAAAATATTTTTTCGATATAAAAAATATAATTAAATGCAATAAAAAAACTAAAAAAATAAAATTCCAAAATAAAACCAAATTAAATTAATTACAATAGTACCATCCTGAGGATCCCACATTAAGATAAAATGAATGAACTATGAAAATATATTATTAATTATATATATTTTCCCCCATTAATTCAAGTTTAAAATCAATTATGACAATTAGAAAATTTGTGTAATCAAATATAATATTTTGGTCCACACTAATAAGAGAATCTGTCGTGCCAATTTCATCCCCACCATCATCAAATATCTGATTTGGGATTACTTCATTTATGATATCATAATCAGGTCTCATATGATATTTCACATAATTTTTTTCCCATTGATGATAAAATATATGGTTTATCAGTATCTAGTAAGAGATTTGTGTTAATGACTCTAAATCTATAGTCATTAATAAATGTACCATGACACATTATTATATCAAATCATCTTCATTTCATCCCAGTGACTCGACCATGTGAGTAGTAGTCGAATAACTATATTTTTTAACTACTCCATAATAATTATAATTTTTATATTTATGAAAACTATATAAAGCAATAGTATAAAAATCCATTGTTGTAGTTAACGTAATCCCATCATTTTGTGTTCTTATATTCATTGCCCAATTAATTGTATCATATTTCTACCCATCAGTTATTTCTGATTTTCATTCATTAAACAATGAATTGAGACCAAAATCCAAATAGCTTAATTATTGAGAGACTAATACAACAATAAATTATGTACCTAAAATATATAATAATAATAAAATTAAATTAATAACAATATTTGAAGTTGATTAAATTAATGTTTATACCATTGATTTAATCTAAACATGAAACTATTTTCTATTAAAAGTCTCTCTCCTTCTCAATGGTAATTAATGACAAAGCCTAATTATAATTTTTTATGTTCTCCAAATAAAATGATAATAAACTTTCATGGTATTTGTGAAATTAAATTTTATGAGATAACATATACATATTAAAATTACTTACTCGAAAAATTCTTTGAAAAATCATAGTTATACAAGACTGTGTTATTTATGTATCTTACTCTTCAGGGAATAATGTAGCCAATGTATAAAACCCAAGAATTTATAATTTTCTAATAATATATGTTAATGAGGACTCAATTTTCCCATTCTAATCATATTTATTTTTCACTGGTAGGTTATATCTTGTGCTCACATCAGAAAAATATATTGAACAAAAATATTACATTCTTGAGCTAGATAAATTCTCACAATGGAAAATTGAGGATGATTATTATGTTCATCATGTTTTTTAATTATGAAAATATTTATTTTCGTATTATACATACTATAAAAACAAATAATTTATCTATGAAGTGTTTCAGTTGGAATATGGACCATTAAATGAAACATGAAAGTGAAAAATGATGGAGGTAAAACTTTCTCCAACTCCTACAAAATTAATTATTCCTATTAATGAATTATTATCAATAAATACTTGGATGACCTTTTATCAAAATGTACTTAATAAAAATGGTACAATAAAATCTTTATCACCCTTACATTATTGGATAATTAATATAAAATTTCTATTAAAATAAATTCATGAAGAATGATGTTATAATCACATGTCTTTAGGAACTTCTATTTGAATTATCCTTGTTGAATCATTTAGATATATTTCCTGAAAAACCATCAAGAACCTTGATATTATATAATACTTATAGAAATTTATTTTTCTCTAAAGGTGTCACCACATAAGAAAAATAAGGAACATTCCATTTATTTTCACCGATACACACAAGATGCAGTTCTATTCGAATACCCCAATCCAAAAGTCACACTAAGATTGTAAGTCATCTCCCCCTGATATATAGAATAATTGAATGTATCATCTCATATATAGTTTTCTCAATGTGAATTATTATTAAACAATGACATAAGAAATTGGTTTACTAATATTTAAACTCATAAAAGATAATTTTTTTCTAATAGTATGTGGACTAAATTCCAACAAACTCTTTTTATATTTCATCTAACGTTTCCCTAATGAAACACTAACATATTTCAATTCATTAAGAACATCAGTTATTGATATAGGTTGAGGTAGATATTTAGTGTAAATGGTATTATAAAACCTCCGAAAATCCTTCTTGTATGGATAATCCATTAGAAATAATTATTGTTTCCCCATGACACTATAATTAAGAATATATTTAAGTATTTTGGATCATGTAATATTTATAGAAATAAGACATGATAGTTTTCTAGTCGTTCTCTAACCAAAAATCACTTCATATGCAGAGAAATAATTTATAGTATATAGAATGGGATCATGCATATGAAATTTATTTTTTGAAGAAGCATCGAATGTGCATACATTCACATCCCAAATATTCTTCAACTCTTTTATTAAAGCTTTTAAGTAGACATCTATATCATTTCTAGGATTAGAATTTCCATATAATATTTTAATCAAGAAAGAAAATGGTTTTTTCAAACATATCCTTGGAGGATGATTATGAATGTGAATAAAACATTTCCCACATGCTATGATAAGTAAATATATGACCAAACATAATAAAACCATCCCAATATAGACCCAAGCTATCATTATATACCTCAACTACAAAATCAAGATGTCATTCATCAAATTTCCTCCATGATAATCCATCCGCAGGATAAACCAACTCATAATTATCTTTATTTATCTAAAAATTATTACATATTATATTTTTTTATAGTTCAGTAGACATGAATATATTTTGAATCATAAGAATAAATGGAAAGTTCCACATGAATTTCTGTGTAACATGATATAGTGTTCCATATTTATTGAAATTCCTTCGAGAAATACTACATTTTTTATAGTCATCAAGGTAAACCATTTCATCCCAGAATAAGTTGAAATATTTCTATAAAATATTAATTTTATTATTAGAAAATCTAATTTAGTAAATTAACTTCCATATAATATAATTATTATGAAAAATTAAATCATTATTAGTATTTAAATCCTTCAAAAAGTTAAGAATAAAATCAATGTAGGTATTAGAAATTATATACATGGGTTTTATATGATATATCCATATTAAAACTTGTATTTTTTTTATTTTATTACATTCGTGAAATACAAGAGTCCTGATATCATCAATCAAATTTTTACTCTCTCAACAACATCATTTTTTATTATTTTCCTCATGTGTATTGATATAATTATCATCTTGAACTAACAAAATATCTTTATTAGGTTGATTTGTAAATGGAAACCAATAAAATATTAAATTCTCTGTTCCCCTCCTTTCATTTCATTCATTAACAATAAATTGTTTTACCTTCTCTACATTATGATACCAAATTTAATAGTTTGTTTGAAAGATTAATTTTTCTATATGGTATCTAACTTATTCATGACATAATCAAGGCCTTTTAACATAATTATAACATAGACAACATATAATATCTCTATCTGAATAATTTATAAATGAAAAATGTAAAAAAATCAAATTCCTTTGAAACTTGGATGAGATCCAATCAATATGATTCATACAAATTCTATCCATTATACTAAAGGAAAATGTTATATTAAAATAAACATAGTATACCATAAATAAAAAATTAATTAAAAATAAATTTCAATCTGATATTAATCAAATCACGCTAGTTGTTATCCTAATTTGAAATAAGAGAATTTACATATACTATAATAGATCCATAAAAATAAAAATAAAAACAATTTATAATACATTGTATGGGAAAAAACTATTACACAATCTAATTAAATATAAATTTCTTCATGAATATTGTTTATTAAAAAAACTTCCTTGTTTTTGAAATTGAAAATAAAATAAAATATGGTATAATAATATAATGGAAACTAGATAATTATTGATAAAAATATAAATAATCATCCAATATTAATATCATAGAAAATAACATTTATACAATAACAAAAATATACACAAAATGTGATAAAGGAAATAACATTAATTTATGGGGGGAAGTTTATTTTAAAGAAAATATTAATGTGGAATAAGTAATATCAAGATACAAGGATTATATTTTTATTAATATAGAAATAAGCTGAGGATAAAGAAAAATAAGCATTTAAAATAAAACATCACCTTATAGAAAATGATTATGATTTTGAAAAATGAAAAAAACATTTTAAATACCATTTAATATTTATACCTAGAAAATATATAAGTTAGAGGAACTAATAATTAACAATAAAATTTTGATTAACATAAGTAACCAAAAATAATAATGAAAAATCAGATTATATATGAAGAATTAGATTAAATGAGGATATACTAAGAAAACATATGATACTAAATTATCAAAATACGGACCATGGGTAACTTCCAGAAGAGATAAGGTTGGGAAACATTTGATATCTTATAGAGTTTCATGTCCTTGTGCTATATTTACATGGGAGAATCATGTGCACATAGTTTATTATATAAATATATATAATAAATTAAAAAAAGGCCATATGAGAATTATAATATATATATATTAAACACAACCTGTGTTATATATTGTGATATAATGATCCCATGTTACAGACCAAAAATGGATGTAGTTGGGGTTGTTCAATAATAAAATTATATTAGTAGTAAACTAAGTAATGTTTTTGTATGGAATAGGTCATAAAAAATTATTACTCATAAAATATGACATAATATATAATGAATAAAAAAACATCTCTTTAGACATATAAAATGAAAGTAAATTCTATTTTATATAAATATGATTTCCACATAATTGACATAATTTATGAAATATATTCATTTAATAAGAAAATAACCATCCATATTAAACCTCTTATGAAAACAAGTCCAATAAATATATTCAAACCATTTAATACATTTTAAATCTAAACATGTTTAAGAACTAAAATGAATAATTTTTATTAAAAAAATAAAATAGTAAAATTAATAATTTCATAACCCCTTAATATATTAATAGAAAAAATTACAATAAATAATAATTATTGATTTAACTAAATTATATCACCCAAAAATAATAGTTTCATATTAGATTTATATATTAGTAGAGTGTAATTGAATTAAAAAAAATTCATTACCTACAATCATATCTATTATTGAATAACACAAAAAATATAATCAAAACCAAGCCTCATTCAAAGAATTTGGAATAATCCAAAAAAAGAAAATATGTTAGTGTTTTATAGATAAAAAAAATTAAAATGATGATTTATATAGGAGATGAAGGATTTGGTACTCACCAATTTTATTTTCAAGAATAATGGAATTAAAATAGGAAATGAGGAGAAATTTCCAAATATGGTGAATAAAATCAAAGGAAAACTTCTCATAGACTTTTGTGTGCTTTGGAGTGAAAGAGATGAGGGGAGTCCATATGGCTGGGTAAAGTGGGGAAGGATACACCAGTGGTTTTTTAAATCCATTAGAATATCCTCACTCTATTCCAATGATTTTAAAATTCTGTTGGTATATAATTATCTATACCAATGATTTGATAAATCCTTTGGTATAGGGTGAGCTACTCCAAATTTTTTTTTTAAAAAAAAGAATTATTTTTTTGTTATTGGCCC
This sequence comes from Viscum album, assembly GCA_963277665.1. Taxonomy (NCBI): domain Eukaryota; kingdom Viridiplantae; phylum Streptophyta; class Magnoliopsida; order Santalales; family Viscaceae; genus Viscum; species Viscum album. The sequence continues at coordinate 871,533,662 of OY728157.1, forward strand.
CTTTTCCAATAGTGACCTCTCCTACAAAAACATTACATGTAATATAACCTCTTTGTCACATAAAATCTCATAAAATAAAATTTATAACTTGTGTCATGATAATGTCATTGTTTATTCTTTCAATTAAAATACTAGATGGAATTACATTCTTCTAACATGTAAATGGATTTAGTTATGGTTATACCATATTGGTAAACTAGTTCTGAGATATCAATTCCTGAATTGAAAAGAAAAAAATATTATCTTGATCATTCAATCAATGTCATGCCACCACTTATATACCTAAAAAATGTTACATTTCAAAAAACATAAATTTGATTGTTTTCATCTGGTATCAAATCACAAGATAAAATGGTACACATCGACAATGATCTCAATTTAGGAGACCAATACACATTCTTAGAGATAGGAATAACCATTTACACATTCAACATATGGTGTTGAAAAATAATTTTGAAGATATTTACATTATGTTGGTGTTGATATGATATATAGAACCACATAAAATATAGTAATACATCATGGTATGAGGAGATATAGAACATCAGGATGAGGAGGATACATGATTTATTCTATGGTAGTTGTCAAAATAAGGATACACTATACAAAATATACTAAAATGGGGAGTTCCATTCAATGGATATTTCAATTAAGACATGGTGTTTAAAATTATAGAATATTTAAATATCACATATTATTTCCTTAGTGTAAAGTTAAATATATATTTTATGGAGTTATTGATGATATATCACATAACTTTTGAGGTCTATATTAAGTATTATTAGCACATAATTAAACAAAATAAGATTTTGGAGACATGATGATATATATGATATATCATTATTTATAAAAGGATAGCTTTGGCATTGATATTGACACGAATCAATATATCAAATCATGGGGATGAGAATTTTTTTATAGAATAAAAGTGCTTTAAATATATGGTAGATTTTAAGTTAGGATTTTTATTCCACTCATGTGTAACATGGATCATTAAATTGGTTCTTTGAAAATAAGAGTGGGTAAACATCTTGTTACGAGTTAGGTAATTAAGGGTGATTTAACAGTTGGATTATTATTTTTAATAGTGATTCTTATTTGGTTTATTCATTCATCTATTATTCTACATATATTCAACTCTCTTCATGCATTACTAGTGTTTAATTCTTGATGAATTTATATTAAATTCAAAAACTAGTCTCATTAATTCTTTCTTGACCATAGATTGAGTTTGAGTTCCTATGTTTTAACAAGGTTTTGGATCACCTATCTCTTAAATGAAAAATATTAATTGATCATAAAAAAATTTATTTTATTAATTATAGTTTAAATTCCAGGAATAATAATTTTAGAAGATTAATTTATGAAAATAACAACATAATTTATTAATAACATTTGAATTTCAATAATCCAATGATCCTGAATTTAGGAAAACTAAATACACTCATCATTACCAGTTCAATAATTTTTTTTAGATTTACTTTTGAATAATTTTAATTCTGAAACCTAAATTTTGAGTTGATTTTTTCCTAATATGGATCACTTTTCTCAATGGGTTTGACCTTATACTTGAGATATATTGTGGCTTAGTAGTTTTAGTTTCATAGAAGAGTACAAATAATTTATTAACATTATTTCCACTTAGAATTAATGGTACCTTATGAGTGTTCAGTGTTTCTTGATAGAAACTATTGCTGATAGTGTTTGTGTTGGGAGAAAGTGTTATTTGTTTTTCACTTTTCATTTATTCTAGGTATCTCCGTAATATTGGATATTATTATTGAGTGTATGACTTCACTTCTAGAGTTTTTATTTTTTATAGTATTATGGGTATTGTATTTTGTTTTATAAATTTTCCTATATGGTTGGATATTATATATAGATTTTCATTATTTATGTCCTAGTCTGGGGACATGTGGATTTTTTTAGTGTAACAAACCATTACCATATTTCAGTAATCTCTCCTCTCTGATTTTGTTTTCCTATTTATTTGTGTGTGTATTGGGACTCCTAAGTATGAGGACAATTTTCTGAAAAAAATGACACAAACTTCATGGATGTATGTATTTTTTGAATTAATTGAATCTTGGTATAAATGTGTAATGTATTAGTGAGGTTTTCCCCAAGTTCATAGAAAACCAAATGTGGGTTGGGTTGTCATGTAATAATTTTTTAGTATTCTTGGTGATTACACCCCATGTAACTAGTATACAGATGATTTATTTGATCTCCAGGATCATTTCATGAGATGAGTACATATCATGAAGTGTTACACATAATGTATTGTTAAAAAATCATATTTTTATTAAAAATGATACGGTTTTTTCATTTTATGTGGTCTTTATGGATTACCCAAAGTGTAAATGGGTTACATGACATGTAAGTCTCAAAGAAATTGGTTTTAATTAAATTTACAATTTATTTTTTTATTCATTAAATGTTAAACCTCTTTTATCTCAACCTAAAGATCTCCCCCTATGATTTTGGGGACCTCTACTCCATCTGGATTACTTCTTTCAATGATATATCTCCATTTTGGTTGGGTTGAATATAACTAGGTGAGTTATCCTCCAATTTCTTCACTTCATTTAATTATGGTAGTACCATTTAATTGAGTTATCAAAACTATTAATTTTTGGAGGTCACTATCTTGTTTTATTATAGATCCATTGTGTGATATTGTTTCATGGCCTAATCATTGGTTAGTTGCGGTGTGACAGGTGTGTGTCCTTAAGGTATGTTGTGATCTTTTCGATTTGTGGTATCTTTTTTAAATTGAATCAATTTTGAGTTCTATAGATTTATTATAGGGACTATGTTTTTTTGTGTTTTTCCATGTCAGAGAATCCCATTGTGGGAATGTGAAACTTGGGTTTTTAGGTAGGTGGTTTCATCTCTAGTTCATGTTGGTGGATTTCATTGCATTGGTATTTGATAAATTTTTTAATAAATGAAATGGTATGGTTGACTAATTTTATTTTTCTTTGTTGAAATGGGTTTTTGATAAAATATGGTTTTCCCATGGTTTTTGGTAAATGAAAATTTGTTTTCAGATCATTGTGAAATGGTTTTAAAATCATGGTTTAGATGAAATGGTTTAATTAAATGATATAGAAAATAGAGATAATGTGAATTGACGAGTACATAGGTGGAAGTTGTAGTAATTAGCCTCATCCACTATCGGGGGATTCCTTCATGGGGTGTTCCACTACTCCGTAGGTATATTTTTCTAGGGACTAGTTAGACCTGTTGCGAGGGGGGGGGGGGGGTTCACTTTTTAGGGAATTCCTCTACTCAATAGATTCGACACATATATCTAGAGACTTGATTCACATGATTTTATATTTTAGGTATGAGTGTCCTACCTGTTCTGGTCTAGTTTGGTCCTTGATGTGATGTTACCTGGGATTTTTCTTGTACTATTTTAGTTTTACTACCATGTATTTGATGTTATATATTATATGTTCTTTGGTTTGATTTGATATATATACACTGATATTTGTATATGAAATGATTTTAAACTGATTTAACTTTTTTATTGGGAAATGTGGAAAAGAGGAAACTATTTTTTCCTAATTTTTATATAAAACATTTAAATTTCATATCATGACTTATTTTATTTAAATTTGAGCATGAATGAATTATTGTAATGAGAAATTTTATGGAACACTTGGGTGAGACCCTAATGATCCTATTTGATCACACCCTGCGCACCCCTCCAACCGTGCATAGATTTTTTTTTGTATTTTTATACAGGGAAATACAAGGTACCGAAGTGAGGTGATGATGATTTCTATCAAATGGATTTGGGTAACTGGTGGTGAGATGGTGGGATTTTTCCAACAATATCACATGGAGTAGCTCTTTTGGTTGGATCATCCTTTGTATTCGGACTTGTATTTTGGATATTTTTTTTGTACAACTTTAGTTGTATCTATTTATTTGTTATCTATCAGTTATAAATTATATATTCACGTTTTCTACCATTTATTCATTCTATATGTGCATAATTTTTTTTTTCTAATTCAGGTTTAGAAATATTATTCCCTGTATTTTTTTGATGATAGGGTGCTAGATGCGAACCCATGGGGATATAAAATTCACTATAAGAATATGATGGATCAGGTTGAGTACTAGTTAGATAGGTTATCTGGGTTGGGTTCATTATAGTTTGGTATGAGAGTGGGGTTTCTACTCAAGATTATTTGTCTTGGGATGTTTGGTAGCCTAGAGATTGGATTATCAGAACATGAGTGGTAGGTTTTCATTAGTGTCTCACCAGTACTTTCCATAATGAGACTCAAGTTACCATTGGATGTGGGAATGTGTGTCTCCTATTTTGATTTCCTAGTCTAAATCTTAGTTTTTATGGATTTTTGGTTTGAACTATGACAATTCAACTGTCTGATCATTTTTTTTATTTTGGTGTACAACAGTATACCTCTAAGACGTCTTTTACAGGTTCCACAAGATGGCGTAGCCAATGCTCCACAAGGAAATCCTCATATGGATCTGAATTTTATGACGTCCATCATGGGGAATTTTATTCTATTTACCATATGTTTTTAAATTAAAAAACACAACAGTTGAGGTACAACTGGGGGATATAGGATAAAAGGATTGATCAAACGTGTTCTTTTTTGAGAAACCACCATCCGTTAAGGGTATTGATGAACATTAAGAGGTGGAGGAGTAACATTAAAATATAGATCATATTTTTGACTTCTTGGATAAACTAGAGAGTATCAAGGTGAAGTTTTTTGGAATTCAGAATTGAAAATCCTAGAAAGAAATACTGGGATTCCTGGGTACAAGTGGATACGTATATGGGTAAGTAATGGATGAGTTTGAAGACTATTTTTATCCAACATTCTTGTCCAGATTCTCTAATAATGGAATAGTACATAGAGTTCCTCAATTTATAGTAGGGAGAGCATTTGGTGCGAGTTTACAACAATCAATTTATGGAGTTGGATTATTTCTCACCAGATGTTGTAAAGAATGACTAGTTTGAAAGATTATAAGTACCTATAGGGTTTGAGACCATATATACTTTCATAGGTATTTATGATGAAGTTTTTAACATGCATGGATATATTGGAATGGTATATTATATCATAGATTAACATGAAATAAATTTTTGGATATTCTTACCCTTTTCTTCCAACTAGTGGGAGATTCAGTGGGGTAAAAAGGGAAAAATAGTGGAAAGATCGTCACATGAGTGGTGGAGGTGGTTCTCAATGGAATGCCTCCTCTACAACATCAGTTATAGATATTAGTGTTCCCTAGACATGCTATTAGTGTGGAAATATTAGACAAACATGGTGTTCTTGTCTTTCACCTATAGAGTTGTGAAACAGTTCTGGATGTTTTGGTCATCTGCATCATTTATGTCGGGATATGTTTACTCCTGAATATGGTTAGGTATCATTAGATCTAAAGGATACTACAACAAAGGTAGATTATTTAAATACTATAGGGCTCTAAAGATAGGAGTCAAGGGTGAATAAACATTATGAAATATATGAGTTTCTAGTATAGGTAGATGCGAGTTCAGTGATAGTGAGAAGTCCATATTTATTGCATATTCAGTGTAAGTTTATTTACATGATATGGGTGCATCCCATTCTTTTATATCTAGGAATTTTTCTGATATGATTAGAATTGTAATGGAGATCATTTAATTTTAATGGAGTTAGTAACATATATTGGGAAGAGGAAAGATCATGTTTTTTGGGGTCCTAATATTGTGCCATCAATAGCTGATGCGATGTTAGTTTGGGATTTTCTCATTCTCAATCAATGGTTTGTTTGAAATCATCATCGAGAGGTATTATATTGTTGCTCATCATGTTTAGGTTTAATGTTATCATCAGTCTGCCTAATTTCATACAGTTGATGGGAGATCACGAGTGTTTTAGGGAGGGTGGGATATATGGTCTGGCTATACATGACCTTCCCTCCCAGAGTTGTAGAGTTTTTTTTGTTACATAGATTGAGTTTGATGACATTTCTTTTGTTATTAAACTTCCCACTATTGTTCATGATTTTCATGACTTTTTCTCAGATTATTTATCTGGGATTCCTATAGAGAGGGAGTTAGATTTTATGATTTACATGGTTCAAAGTATGCATTTTATTTCTATACCCTTCTATCATATAGAACCGGTGGATCTAAAAGAGCCCAAGATTCAGTTGGATGATCTGATGGAGAAAGTATTTGTTTCACCCTAGTGTTTCACCTTGGGTAGCCCCTATTCTATTCCTTAAGAAGGAATATGTTTGATTCCAATTGTGTGTGAACTATTGGAAGCTAAACTGGGTAATAATTAATAATAATCATCCTTCGTTTCATGTGGATAATTTTTTTGATAAGCTAAATGAGGAAAATTAGTTTTGAAATATATTTCTTTTTATGGGTTTTCATCAGTTTAGAGTTTGTTAGTTTGATATACCAAATATAAATTTTTGGAGTAGTTATGAACATTATGAATATATTTTGACATTGTTTGGATTGACTAATTCCCCTATTGTTATTATGGATTCAATGAACTAAATATTCCATCATTATATCGACAGTTTTATGGTAATGTTCATGGATGATATTTTTTTATTTCAGATTAGGGAGAAAGAAAAAGAAACATATAATTTTAGTTATGAAATCCCAAGGAGTAACTATTTGTATGGATATTTTTCAAAATTTAATTTATGGATTCAAGAAGTGAAGTTCTTGGGGCATGCGATTTTTGATCATGAATTATTAGGTGATCCTCAGAAGGTCATGGATAACTTTTCACGGGAAGAGCCATGGAATGTATTTGGGATTTAGAGATTCCTTGGTCTTAGCGGATACTATTTATAGTTTATCAAGTGTTTATCAAATTTGGTGTTAAATTTTACTACACTTACCAAGGAGGTGGTGAAATTAACATGGGATGAAAAGTTCCAGTCCTCTTTCATCAAGATAAAAATACTATTGACATCACATACTATTATGACATCACCTGATCTTGGTAAAGGGTATGTGGAATTTTCTCATTATTCTAGTGCTATTTTGTGTTTTTTTATTATACAGGATGATTATGTGGTTTCTTACAACTCTCGTTAGTTTCAACCACATGATAGGAATTACCCCACTCTTGATTTAGAGACTTCCATAGTTATAAACATGCTTAAGTGTTGGTGGAACTATCTTTTTGGGTAGAGGTTGATAACATTTTATGTAAATAAGAGTTTGAGTTATATATTTTATTATAAATACTTGAATATTTGATAGATGTGGTGGGTGTAATACTATTATACATTTTACTTTGACATCTATTACACCCTGGAGAAGGTGAATTCCATTATAGATTAACTCAGTACGAATGTTCCATCACAGACTGTTTTGGAATCAATGGAAGAGTGGAACCTAATACGAACCTTTTCTTAGTTTCATTTGGATGATTAGAAGGATGTTATATGTGTTGTTCTTACCAGTGTTCAGTTATCATTATCTCTCCTTCATTTTGTTATCTATGTTCAGTTGTAGGATGATTAGTTCAGAGGAATTTGAGAAACCCTCTATGGCGGGGAGACTGTTTCGGGTCAGTATCTCTCTTTAGATAGAATACTCTATTTTTGGGGATTTGTTTTTCATTGGATCATATTTTAGGAAATATATTTTGTTTTTTTATATTTATTAATGGTACATTTATCCAAGAACTACAAATATGTGTTATGACATGCGATAATTGGCCTGGTGGCCAAGTATAAAATGTGACATTTCTATGTATGGGTCCCCCCTATTACACCTTAAAATAGATAAAGGTGGATAATATGGGAACTTATAGTTTGATTCATCCTTTTACGATGATGGTTTGGAAATGGGATGAGATGTCCATGAATTTTTTATAGGAATACCATGGACTCCCTAAGGGAGGAATGATATCTAATTAGTGATTGATCGGTAGGAAAGGTCAGATCACTTCATTAAAATCAACGAAAAAAAAATTGATTATATGGGTAAGATATATATATATATATATATGTGATTGTGAGGTTACATGGGTTCCTTATTCCATTGTTTTCGATAGGGATCATAGGTTTACTTCGAGGTTTTAGAGATGTATCCAAGAGATTATGGGGACTTAGGTTAGCTTGAGTATAAATTATCATCAATAGATGTACAATCATATTGAGCATGATATTATAGTTTTTGAGGATATTCTCCATGAAAATTTATTGTATAATAGTATATATTTGGATAACCATCTGGGGATGGTTGCATTTTCTTATAAAAACTGATATCAATCATCAATCATAATGGATCCATTTGAGGATTTTTATGCCCACCCATGAAGATCACATATTTGTTGGGAATAGGTTGGAAAAGCCTCTAATGTGGGATCAAGTTTTTTTTAAGAGTCATCTATTAGGATTCATGATATACATAGACATACGTTTAAAACTCAAAGTCAAATGAAATCTTATGTAGATTGGCATCATCATTCATTGCTGGGTTTGATAGTGGAACAAGTTTTATTGAAAGTATATACTTATTTGGTTCACTGACATTGTGAAAAACTGGTAAAGATGTCTCAAAGATATTTTGTACCACTTGAAGTCATTTTGAATATTGGGAAGGTTTTTTATCCGTTGTCATTTTTGGTTCAGTTGATAGGAATTCATGATGTTTTATACATATCACAACTCAAATAATACCTCCATGATCTATATCACTTTTTGTGTTGGGAAGATATTATGTTAGTGTCAGATGTTTCTATTATGGAGAAGCTCGTAGAGATTATCTAATCTCAAGTGAATGTATTATGAGGGAAGTCAATTCTACTAGTCAAGCTGTTATGGAAGAAATGATCATACTCTCGTGAGACTTGGGAGCAAGATTCGTTGATGAGGGAGCACTGGCCTCAGCTATTTAATGAAATTCATTATTCCACATTAATTCTCAAGAATTAAAAGTCTTTTGATGGGGCGTTTGTATCATCTCATAATCATCTTTCAGGTATCTTCTTTATCTTATTTAATATATCCCTTTATTTAGCCATGTCTTGGGATTCTTGAGGATAGAGATAATTTTCAAGGGGAAATGGACCATTGTTCAGGGATGTATGTTTGTTTCAATTAATGGAGTCTGGGTATAAATATGTAATGGATTAGTTGGTTTCTCCCCGATTTTAGAGAATAGCTAATGTGGTTTGGATTTTCATGTTAGAATATGTAGTTTTATAATTTATAAGTTATTAAAAATGGTGTAACTTTTTTATTAGTCATGTATTGGATCTCCAAGAACCTTTTTGGAGCTAAGTACACAATGTGAAGGGTTACACACTGTGTAATGTTAAAGAATCGGTATTTTAATAAAAAAAATAAGTTTTTCAGTGTATGTATGATTCAAGGATTATAAAACTTGTAAAGGGTTTTGACACCAGATAAATCTTGTGGAAATGACTTTTAGGGTCATGTATAATTGATTTTTTTTCAATAAACAAGAAATCTATTTTCACTCAAATTGTATCTAGTCTCCTATGATTTTGGGGAACTTCGCTCTATCTAAATAGCTTAGTTCAATGATTAATCTCCATTGTAGTTAGGTTTCTTCTCCTTGAGTGAATAATACTCCCATTTCTTCTTTTTATTTTAGTGTGATATAATCATTTCATTGCATTATGAGATGCATTTATTTATGGGGTTAATTCTATTTTCTTCTTCTAGATCTGTGTGTGATCATGTTCTGGGGGTTGATCTTTTGTTGGATACAGGGTAGAGGGTTTCCATTATTGATATATGTTGTGATATTTGCACTTATCCAACCATTTTGTTAAATTTAATCAACTATAAGATGTTTATATTGATTCTAGGTCCTCCTTTGTCTTAATTGTGTTCTTCCTTGTTGGTGGATCCTTTTGTAGGTGTGTGTGAACTGATTTTTGAGTTAGGTGGTTCTGTATTTATCTTGGGTTGGTGAATTGAATTGCACTGGTTTTTGATAAATTTATTGATAAACAAGAATGATTTATTTATAGTATTTGTGTGTGTTGAAATTAATTTTTGAAAAAAGTTGGGTTTCTATTGGTTTTTGTGAAATGAAAAGGTTTTTCAAATTATATTAAAGTTGTTTTATGGAATGGTTTTCAAAGGATAGATTTGATGTAATGGTTTAACGATGTTTGTTGGTAAATATATCACATATTAATCCTTGGGTATTAAGGTGTAATGTTTAGTAATATACCTCTTCCACTTTTAGGGGGTTCATTAATGGGGTGTTTATATTCTCCCTAGGCCTTTTTTAATAGGGACACGTTATACCTATTCGGGTGTTCACTTTCTGGGGTGTTCCTTGCTATCTATATTCGATGAATATATCTAAATACCTGATGTGAAAGTTTTCATTTGTTAGGTATGAGTTTTATAGCTATACTGACCTAGTGTGATCCTTGGAATGATGTTATCTATGCTTTGGATTGTACCATTTTGGTTATATTTCCATATATTTGAAATGATATATGATATATGATATGGTTTGATTTGATATATATTCTTTGATATTTGTATATAAAATTATATGAAACTAATTTAACTATTTTATTGAGAAATGTGGAAAAAGGGGAAATTAAATTGTTTTCCATGCTTTAGATATAAAAATATTAAATTATATATCATTCCATGTTTTCTTTAATGTTGGTCATCATTCTATTATTTTAAAGTGACATTTTTTTGGAACACCTACGTGAGAGAATACTGATCTCATTAACTCACATCTTAAACACCTATTTAGCCATTCAGTGACTTTTTTATGTATTTTGATACAAGGAAATAAAAGGTGTCAATGTGAGGAAATGATGTTTTCTGTCAGATAGGTTTGGGTTTCTTATGCATGAATGGTGACAGTTTTCCCACACAATCACATGGAGTAGTAGTTTTTTTTATCCTTTTGAATTTTTACTTGTCTATTGGGGATTTTTTTGATACAATTTCCTTTGTATAGATTTCATTGTTCTCTATCTATTATGGAAAATATATTTATATTTTATTCAAATGTATATTTTTTAATTTATATATATGTGATACTGTTTTCTATATGTTGGTAAAAAGAATTCTATCTGTTTGTTTTTGACTCTCGAGTTCTAGATGCCTACTCATGGGGATCAGGAACACCCTTCAGGTATGTGATGACTCAAGTCGGGTACTAGTCTGGGAGGGTATCTGGGTCGGGTTCATCACATTTAGTTCTATCCGAAAAAGGCCTCAAATGTGTGCGATAATACTTATTAGTGAAATTCATTATCCCATAACATATTGGAGGCATGATTATGGTGGCATAATTATCCTAACTTCATGCCTAAGTGGGGCCCTGGTAAGTTGGATCATATCACAGATATATATAAATCATGGAATATAAAATTAACACTATAAAATAATAATAACATTTAATTTACTTTATTTGTCATGAAATATAGTTCTAAATAGTTACATTTAAAAGAAAAATCATTTTATAAATTATGTCTCAATACCTCTTATACTTTTACCCAAATATGAATTGGTGTGGCATACTATGAAGGGAAGGATCAACCCTCCCCTGATAGTCATATTTATGAACAATATATTCACTCTATAATTTTGGTAACTATAAATTATTACCTTATAAGTATATCCATCAATGATTAAAAGGCCTTTATGAAATTTCTTACCCATGACCATTAATGAACTCACTTGGAAATCACTCAATAATACCTAACAACCCAAACCACTCTTAGGCATATTTACCCTTATAATACACAACTACCCATTTTCAAAAACAATACTTTTTGGTGAAAAAATTACAAAAAACTTTATCTAGGGTCATAATAAAAAAGGGTACAAGGCCACTTAAACTTCTTTTTTCTAAAAACAACACAGAAGAAAAAAAAATAATAATATATGTGATCATATTAATAAAAAATTATCACAATAACTTATCCCATCATGAAAATTTAACTCACCCCACTTGATGGAATGGAAGATGATCTTATATTGACTCTCATAGGGTTATTTAAGGCTTAAACCATGGCATGATAGCCATCATGGGATCCAAATTCATCAATAAACCATAATCCCATGCCAAAATAAATTATTCATGCCACTAAAATTATAGAACACTACATATAATATTCTCATTATAATTTTACGGGGTTTTATTTAGCCTCAGAAAAACAATTCAAGCCCTATAAACTCAATTCTTTATCACACACAACTAGTTGAAATTTTATTCCATTATAACATGCAAAACAGCACAAATAAGTTAGGTTAAAATAAAGGTAACCCCTAATACAGACTATAAAGAGAATATTCATACGTAATCAATGGAAAATTTTTCCACAAACACCTAAAATTAACAATGTAGACAAAAAAACCTAAATTATGCATTTTTGACAGAGAAGTGAGAAACTGCAAGAGGGATAATAAAAAGGGAAAAAGATATTATTCTCATTATGAAGAGATATTATATTCATATGTATCGATGATTTGATATAATATGAAGGAGATAGAGGAAAAAAGAGGTGTGAGGGAGAGGAGGAAAGGGGATTAATCTCCCATGAGGGACCGACTAAAAATTATGTAGTGTGGTTCTTATCTAAATATAAAACTTTTCATCAAATTATCTATTTTTTAGAGAAAAACAATAGGAAACAAGGTACATGGTATCCCTCCACTGGGTACTTGGTGGTCCACTTGGTACCACCTCTTTATATTAACCTCATTGTGTACCTAATGAGAATCTACTTAGTACCCAATGACCTTTATAAAATTTTTCTCCATACCAATAATATAAAAAACATCACTAGAGTCTCCTTTCAACCTATTATACATAAAAAACTCTAAAAAAATATTTAATTCCAACTTCAATCTTCAAAAATCATGTTTGAATTAAAAAATGAAAAAAAAGCTATGCTCTAAATTAGCTCATGGAAAATTTTATCTGATTATACAGATATATCCATACATGAGTCATTAAAAACTACCCAGTATAGGACCTATCTTCCTCAAAATGTATAAATATTGGTCAATTTTTACCTATAGACCATTAAAAGTGAATTTATTTATATAATTTATATAAGGTAAATATGAAGAGTTCTCAATGATGGTACTTTTTAATTTACAACCATTTATTTAAATTAGAGAGAAAAATGTTTAGACTGGCATAAAATCCTCAACAAGAAACCTGATCTTAAGAAATTCTTATTTATGGAAGGTCAAACAATCCATAAACCCTTATATGATATAGGTTCCAATCATCCATGGAATCCACATGTTTAATAAGAAAATTCATTAACCCAATACATTTTCATTTTATCAAACACAATATTAATTCAATGAAAATAAAATTTTCATAGCTCTAATAACTCAAAATCCACAAATTCTAACACACCCAAATGGGAAAACTAATCATATATTGTGATGGTTAATAATTTATTTGTGTCTTTTATAATTAAAATATAAAATAAATAAAAAAATAACCAGATAAGAAAAAGTGTTTTGAAAACTTCTCACATACACAAACAATATAAAAATTAAAGACACATAAAATTAAATTAAAAGGGGGAACAAGTGATATGATTATAAATTAATTGAAAATACTTTTATAACATTAAAAATATAACTAATCATGATATATTATTATAAGATTAGATAAATAGATATGCATTAATATTTAAATGGAATTAAAACAATACCTGAAATGTTATAAGACATTAAGAAGAGAAAATGTGGAAAATAAGAATGAGGGATTGGATTATATAGTTGAGAACGATATTTTTTAGGTCCTTATAGAATCTTAATCAATGGATGGTCAACTCTTATCTACTCAATGACTTCTTAAATTCCCACCTTTTGTAATGGGAGGAAGGATATATCCCAAGGGGTAGGGATGGTTTCCCTCTAAATTTGTCACCAAATATATAATGAACACTTGAACCAAAATAAATACTTATCTTGGAATAATTTAATATAAATAGTTTTTGAGTTATATAATGACTATAAACCCATAAAATTTCTTGGTAGTTAGACTTTTATATCCATAGATATGACAATTTTTGTAAACATTTTGAAACTATCTAAATTTTTTACATTTTTTCCCATAACCATGATGTGAATGAGTTTTAGGTTCAGAAAATAACACTATTTTGAAGGGATTCCAATTTGATACGAATGAGAGGGTATGAAATTTTCCATTGAGGCCAAGCACCATGCACTCTAAATGGGGGATTCTTAGCTGTTTAGCCTTCTAAAGTATTGAAGTTTGAAAAAAAATGATGGGTGGGTCTTCTCCTGTGGTGTGTGATATTTGGAGACATTAGGGTCATGTAAGGGAAAACAATATCCTCCTAGGCATACGATTCATGTAAAGGTTCCCCAAAAACCATTAAAAATGGAATATAAAAAAATAATAAAAATATGTATGGACGTCTCGCTTTCAAGTAGTAAAAAATGGAGTTATATCATCTAATGTTTTTCTTAATTTCAATATTGAAATAATTACTTATATTGGAATAATTATCCATTGATTTGGGATATTAATTTTTAAACTATATTTGAATCTATTTTCATTGAAATTATGTTAAAGTTTCATTAAATTTTTATTTATGGAATTATCCTAGTAAATATCTAAATCTTGATGGTAAAGTTCACATGATCAATATACGAGGTGTTTTTTATTCAAATAGACCCCAAAATGGAAAAAAATTTCAAGGATCAAATTTTATATTTTTATATAAAAAAAATAAAATATCCAAAAAATGGAAATTAAATTATTTGAATCATATTAGTGTGATATATGATCAAAATATAAAATATTTGGGTAATTGGATACATTTTAAAAATTATCTTAATATACTTCTATGATAAAAACATAAAATTTATTGAAACATATGATATTTTAACTGAAAAATATGTAATTTAAGTTATTAAAAAATTAATAACAAATAAATAACATAAAATCACAAAAACACAGACTAGTTCATTTTGTTAGGGTAAAAAAACACACAAAAATGTCTTTTTTTTACTTACTAATAAATACATAATATTTTTATTTTATCAAAGGTTATAGAATACTTAACACATTATTAATTAATTACAATACATTATTTTACAATAAACACTTGTAAAAAAACATATATTTTTCATGAATAAAAATTGGATTAGAAAATGTTGTCACATAAAACTCACTCCTCTCACAATGATGTACATTTATCAATGAAGTTCACTTAATCATAGAAAAAAGTGAAAATTTATGATTTTATTAAATATATCTGCTTCCATTACATTATTTAAGTGCACAAATATAAAAAGGTGTCTTTAATTGATTTCCCAAGTTAATATAATAGTGGGGAAATAGCTAAAAGTGGGGAAAAGAGGGGGTAAAAACATAAACATGGACAAAATACTGCATAACTAAAGAATACAAACAAGAAAGGAAATGGATAAACATATTTAAAAAGATTTTTTTTGAATAAATAAATTATATATATAAATGTAAGGGGAAGAAAATAGAAAGTAGGTATAAACTGAAAACATATCGAAATGCCTTCAATGAAAAAGATGTATGTGTTATTTTTTCTATTTTATTATATACAAATAATTTATTTTCATTTAACCTATATTTTCATAGTTTTTAAATTTTTTAAAAAAAATTCAATTAAATTTTTACAAAATTATAATAAATGGAATTATTTCCCAAACCATATTGAATACCAACCTCTCCCCCAAACATAAAAGGATGATTTTCTTCAAGAATATGCATAATAGTTGAAAATAAAAGAATGTAATACCTAAATTAAATATTATCCCCCCATAATTAATTTTTAAGAGATAATAGAATGAAAATTAATGAAAATTTTAGCCATAATATGGTTTTGTTATTTTAACATGGATATAAAAAATCTAGGTATCATAGGATCAAAGGGTATTTCAGAAGGGGGATCAATATATGGGTAATGTATGTCTATATAAATATGTTTATACTCATTATTTCACACCCTTATGTTACTGTAGTATTTAATATAATTTAATTTAAGGTTATATTGAGATTTTTAGGTGTTCTTATTGTTTTTTGAGTGGTTTAGGTTATCCCTGGTGGTTTTTTTGGCCACTGTGGATGTATACGACAACATAGACTAGGGTGGACACACCATGGATAATATATTTGAATTTATATATTTTATTTGTATGGGGTGACCATGTCATTTAGTTTGGGATGTGATGTGAGGTGTCCATATTTTCTAATAAGGGGGTTTTCCCTCACTTTATCAATTTTTGAAAAGGGGGACATGACACATCGTAGGGAAAGGCTACACCATGGTTGATTTTATATGGAAGAGAGAATTCAACAACACTTTTCCTACACTGTGGAGGTTTCTCAAATTGAAGTATGTTGGTTCTACTCATAATAGGTACCTTATGTTACAACATATAAAGACACACCATGTTGGTGATATGCTCAGGTGTTTGTCTCTTCTTGATTGAGGTGATCTGTGCTACAAATAAAGGGCTACACCATTGAGGTTGTCTAGTGGGGATCACAACACCACAATCTAAGGAGGCTTAACCATTGAAGTGGTGTGGTAAGTGGAAACAAACCATGGTATTTCCCTACCAAGCTATTTAATTTTTGTGATTTCACCATTCCCCATCACTATTTAAGGGATTATCCCCCTTTATTCATATCTCAAGTGCATCCTGACATTAGGAGAGATATTATATCTCTTAACTCTTCTTACACTTTCTCTATGGGATTGTGGATCCTTTCAAGTAATTTTGGATGAATCTTTAATTTATTTTCCATATTTCTTCCTCTTTATTTCTATCATCCCCATTTCACTTTGGATTTTCCCTTGTCCCGTGAACTCTAATCACTATGTGTTTAACTTTTAGTGTTCAATATTGGTCTAAATGTGGTTATTTAGTTATTTAGGGATCTATGAGGTTGTATTATCTCTTGGTTTGTATTCTATCACTAATATATATATATATATATTGTAGTTTTTTTATTTGGAATGTGGTAGATTTTTCAATTTCATTCATTTATAATTCATTACATGAGATTATTGATTAATTTAAATGTTTTTTTAAATATATATAAAAAAATGTGATACACTTGTATGGTTTCAATTTTTTTTACTTTTTACACACTAAGGAAAAAATGAATTCGATAGGTTTTTTTGTTTTATTATTTAAATTGAATGTTTATAGATTCTATGTTTTTTTATAAAATGTCTAAGTGTGTCTTCCATGTGGATTTTTTTAAAGTGATTCTTGACTGTAGTTTTTATATTAAATAAGTTTTTGATATTTAAAAAGGGTATGTCTGATAAATTGGGTGTGTTTTTACAATATTAATGTGATTTAATTTTTTTTCCTTTTAATAATTTAAAAAGTGGTTTTAATATGATGTTGATTTTTAAATGGATATCAAAGTTTGTTTTTGTGATTCAGTTTTAATATAATTTTTTAAATAAATACATTATCTGATGAAAAATATATTGAAATACCATGATTACATCTCAAAATTCTATTTTCAAATTTATAAAAATAGATAAGTTGATGATGTGAACACCATCAATATTTATCCCATTTTTTATATTATGATCATCATGGATGTGACCCTATGGGGGATGTTTATTATTAATTTGTGTACATTAATGTGAAAGTGTATGTTTCCTAAGAGGTTATTCGAGGTGAGATGAGATTTATTAATTTCTCTTTAAATATCGATTTGTGTGATGATAATGTTCTTTTTTATTACTCACATCCATTAATTAATATCATGAAAAAGCTGGGTAACTATATAGAGTATCATGATGAGTGTTACCATAGTATAGATTATGTGCTATGTAGAGATAGAGTCCTAGTTAAACTAATTAAAAAACATGATGGTTTGTGATGTAGTTAGACAATTTGATCTCATAGAATCACTAGTTTAACATATACTACCTGGTGTTACAAAAAATAAAGTCCAATATCAATCATGTTATATATAAGGGAGTTTTTTATGATCCTGTGTTCCCATTTAAGATTATTTATGAGATCCTAATATATATATAAATATATAACTTATTTTTATCCATTCTCTTTATATTTTATACATGGAACCATGTTTTGATTATTGGTAGATTGTTTCTCTATTGATGTCTTGGTTACTATATAGAGACCCTATTTTTAACATATAAGGCTTTAAAATATATCAAGGAATATTTTTTGATCCAGGCGTAGAGACGACTTGTGATTCAGAGGCCTCGTGTGCCCATAATTAATTTTATTAGATTGTTAAATATATTTTATATCACACAGACATAGGTTTCATAAATAATGTAATATATCATGAATAGAGTGTTGAACCAAAACATTGATACCATAGTTAAGTTCATACTGTATTATCCACCCTATACCTGACCTAATGTTTTTCAGCACCAAACATTCGATAGAAGAAGCAGTTGGAAGGTGTGCTTAGATTAAAATAAATTATTAATTTAATTATTTTATTTTAATTATCTAAAATTAAAACTCTATAAATATGTAATTTTTAAATTTTTTAGGTCTATCACATAACCTTATTAGAAGGAGAACCAGATGCAAGCTTAGTATCCCCACCTATTTGATTAGTTTTTTATTTACAAGGATAAAAATTTTGAAGGAGGAAATAAAACAGAGAACCAATTTTTTCCTTTCAAGAAATTAAAATATATTGAGGAATTTTTTCAGTAATAGGTGTTGAGGTAGAGTGCGATTCTGAGTCCCAGTGAGCCCAAAATTAATTTTATTAAAATATTAAATATATTTTATATCTCACAGACAATATTTATTAAATAATGGAATATATTTTGAAAATGGTACTGAAATAGAATTATGAGATCATGGATGAGTCCAAAGCATAGAATAACCTATGCACAATCTAAATTTGGTCAGCACTAGACATCTAGAAGAGGCATCCATTGGAGGATTCATTTAAAATAAAATAAATGATTTATTTATTTATTCTAATATAAATGGCCTAATCTTGAAACACTATAAAAATATTTTTAGGAAATTTTTTCAGGGTTATTCATACATCCTTGAGAGTATATTGACAATATTTCACCATTCTTCATTGGAAAATTAAGATTAGAGGAAAACTGATAACTAGATCAAGTTGAATTGAGGTGTAGAGAAAACAATGGGTCCTATACATTTTTGGAAACTATGTTCTTCAGCAATGATCGATCTGAATTAAGGAAAGAATCAAAAGATGTTTTTATTCCCCTTTGATCATATATTTTAATCATGTATTGTAATATTATTTTTATTATATGTTTTTACACCCATATCATGAACCCCGTTGAAAGAATATTTTTTTATTCAATTGAGATTATTTCCATTCCATTCATTCAACCCATTTATCCTTGATTATGGAATTTTTGGCCAAGAAATCTTGGATAATTATTTATGAAGATTCATTCTTGTTATTTTATGCAACAATAATTTGTGATCTTCAGCATTGGCCTATGGTTCAACAGTTAGACATTACAGGGTCGGTTTGAGCACAATTAAACCCATGGAATCATGGTGGTTGAATGGATGAAAAATTAATCAATGATTTTTTGATGGATCATGATAGGGAATAGGTGGTACTTCATGGATCCAAGATTTATGATAAAAAATAAATGATAATGAATATACTATATGTGTGTTGGCTCAAAAGTGGAGTGATGAATGAAGCCGTACGATGTTCGAGTGGCAGGATTCTGGATATTAGTGATGGATCAGGCATGAATGACCCTATATTCAGAACTAATGGAATGATTTGAGGTGAAAATAGTGAAAAAATAAATGATGATGACTTATGAAGGAAGCTTGACCATATGTGAAAATATAAACTACAAATTTTGTACTTTTATGAATACACGTCGAGTAGTGACCAAGCTGTGATAATGAGGGTTTTTAATTGAATTAAATATCAAATGTCTTGTGGGATCCCCACACTTTATGTGACTTGGTGATTTTGGAAATTCATGTAATCTATGTGTAAATAGAAACATGTATGTCTAGGAACATTCTCTATAATGTCACATGGATAGAGAACATGAGAATGATCAGGATCACATGAGTAGGTCCTATGTGTCTATGACATCATGTGTATTACCCTTATGTTCTATGTAGTACTAAATGGACAGAGAGCTGTGTTCTAAAGAGGATACGACTAGAAAGAGGAGTGGGACCACACACCATGTAGACCGTACACACATACTGTGTACTTGGTGATGGATCTTCTAGGTCAATTATTTCTTTTCTTTTGACTATGATTTTTTCCTACTAGTAGGCTATCCTGAATGTTTTTCGATGTAGGGTGAGATGTTGGATAGCACAGTGGATGTTTTTTTTTTGATAAAATTCGATATATACAGAGTGTTATGCTTCTTTAGGTGACAATTGATCATTATAGTGATAATAAAAAACCATAAGACAATTCAAATAATCACGATACTTACCAGTTGTACTAGGGCATGGGTTCTCTATCTTAGAAGCAAGAACTCCACTGTCACACTAGGGAATGTGTCCCCTATACTCATTGGTATGATAGAGATGAAACTACCCTATAATATCAGGGCATCGGTCCTCTATCTAAATATATATCACTCCCCTTTCGCACTAGGGAATTGGTCCCCTATACTCATTATGTATCTAGATACATTACTCCCCTATGGCACTTGGGCACAGATCCTCTATCCATGGATATGGTACTCAACTATTGCAATAGGTAATGAGTCCTCCATACTAATTGTGCATATAGAGATGGTACTATCTTATGGGACTATTGTGTGAGTCCTCTATCCAGGGTGATGATATTTCCCCATCAAACTAAGGTGAAGGTCCTCTATATGACTTATCCAGACAAACACACAAGATGTTGGACATTGGTGATGGACCCTTGGAGCCATGGTAAAAATCATCATCTTAGGCTTGGGTGTGATATGAAGATCCCCTTTATCCATTATTTTGGATTATTTTATAAGAATATATGTATTTCGGTGCATTAGATTTCAGTCTATTTCTATGGGTTGATATCTCTATTTCTATTTGGTCATTTATTTCCCCCTCCATTTTTGGGGTGTTCCACTAGGTATGTATATATCACCCTTGCATAGAATTTCCCCACATATTTTGTGTCTTATATAGGTGAAATATAGGTCGATAGTAGTTTCACATGATCATAGGGATACCTTGGTGTATTTTACCATGTACGGTGGTCAAGGCTTGGAGATCTGAAGACGGGATTTCCTAACATTTATTTTTATAGTTATTGTCTACTTGGGACATCCTGTATGGTAGGACATTTATTTTTCCACTTTAATTTTTAGATTATGATGTCATATAATTTTTTATTCCCTAGAGGTTGTTACATGCATGATTATTACTCTAGTTGATGCAGTTCATTATTCTTTTTCATCCACACGTATGTATAGAGATGGTTGGGGTTATGCATACATGTTCATTAGGATTAGTCTAGTTGTGGTTATAATTTAAACCAGCTTGGCCTGCCCCTACTGGTCGGGTCATGACATCTTATTTTTATGCATTATATTTGGTTTTGGTTTCATATAAGTTAAATTTTTTTATAAATGGTTTATGAAGTGTGATTTCTTTATAATGACACTGATTTTCATTGAAAAGGAATTTTGGTAATTTTTTGGAAAAAAATGGACGAAATGGATGGTTTACTTATGAATTTAAAAGTCCATTTTTTTTGAAAAATATTTTATATAAATCATTGATTTGTTGACTACTATTAATTTTTTTTGTTTTGGATCGTATGATGCTCACTTTCCATTAGAAGAGGGCTCCAATTTATGGCTTTGTAAAGGAAATGGGTTAGTTTTGACACTTTTTTTATTTATAAATGATCACGTGAAATACTTATTTTTATATATTATGTTCAAACATGTATTTATGGAATGCATTATAGAATAAAATTTATTTAATCCTTTGTGGAATCCTACTGGGCATATTTGGATCACACCCTACATATAAAATGATGCATGTGTACATAAAACCCCTATGTTTTATATCAGGTGCAAGATATTTGATCCCATTTTTTATATTTTTATTAGGTTTGTGGTCAGATGTGGTGGGATATGTTTAGTGACCATGGGTTTTGTGTAGGTTTCATTGGATTGGTTTATAATCTGTTTTATTTTTATGGATATTTCATCGACCAATTCAACATAGTGTTTTTTATGTTTTCTTATTGTATCTTCATCCAATGTATTTTGTTTTGTAATAATATTGTATGTTCTAGAATTATTTTAATTTTATTATACATTATTTATATGGATTATTTTTTTAGAACAAATTATTTTATATGAATGGATGTCCAACATATGGTTAGGTCATGAAAAATTATTGGTTTAGTTTCCACATTTTGTTTATATACATATACAGGTATGAAATAATTCCCTCTTGTGCATATTGATACCCTTGTAACATTTATATATCTTTTGGTTATTGATAACATGCTTCGAGCCACGTATGGGGTTAGTTTGGGATCCAGTTCAGTTTTATAACCATCCATTTCATTAAAAAGTGGCATGAGATCCTATGATTCCAAAATCCTAGGTTCTTCAAACAATCTCTTGTTATTTTAGAAGTCAATTAGTATAGATATAATATTATCAATTACAATTATGACATTTTTAATAATTAGGTAACTGATCAAATTTGATGGGTAGTTGGAATTTGAATCACGTTTTGATCTTTTTAATGGATTGTTATTTTTTATGATGGTTTTTTAATCCTCATTCAAATTTGATGAGTTCCCTTGATGGGTTTTTTCAATATTTATGAGGATAATAGAAAAATATTTAGTGATTCTCAGTTATCTCA
Organism: Viscum album; assembly: GCA_963277665.1. Taxonomy (NCBI): domain Eukaryota; kingdom Viridiplantae; phylum Streptophyta; class Magnoliopsida; order Santalales; family Viscaceae; genus Viscum; species Viscum album. The sequence goes on from OY728157.1 coordinate 871,556,555, forward strand.
CATGACCTGTAAAACCAAACAAAGGTTGGGTGTCTAATTTGGGAATGATTTTAGAGGTTGTCTCACAATTGGTCTATAGTCTTATTTTTTATGATCATTTTTTAATCATCATTTGAATTTTATGAGTTCCCTTGATGATTTTTCATGTCTTTGGGAAGATAATAGAAAAGTAATTAGTGTTTCTAAGTTATCTCACATGACTTGTAAAACCATATTGAGGCTGGGTGTCTAATTTGGGAATGATTTTAGAGGCTGTCTCATAATGGGTGTATAGTATTCCAAAATAGTTTTTAAATTCTATCATTATTCTACATATTATTTTTTATTATATATTTAGATATCTATTTATTAATACCTTATTATCGGGGTGAATCCCATATATTTTTGTGATATCTTGATATTTTAGGATTCAATTTTATTGAATTGGGGTATGTTCTTGTTTGTGTGTTGTCATGAAAATAGGGTTTGTGTGTTAATATGTAAAATTGATGAAAATATTTTTTCATTGAAATAAATACTTAGGGATTTTTGAAAAATGGACTTGGTTTTCAAGAAATGTTTTATGTAATAATTGGTTTCATAATGTAATCTATAAAGTGTTTTCAATTTAAAATTAGTTTCTTGGGTTATTTGGATAAGTTTTGACTCTATTAGAATGTGTATTCAAGAGTGTTCAGATTTAGAATGAAAATTAAGATGTGTTTTGAAATGGTTTACAAGGTTTAAATGTTTATTAAATGAAATTGGTATTTTTATTAATTTTGTTTTGCAATAATCAATAGATTTTTGAGGCTTGAGAATGTTTCTTTCCTTAAAGAGATGTTATTGATTTTTAAAATCAGGGTAAATATTTATAAATTCTATATTATGGGGTTGTGTTTAGAAATTAACTGAAACATTTTCAAAGGATTTACTGTTTTTTATAGAAACATTATTTTTAGAAAATGAGTTTGATTCCTTATAGAAGGTACTGGTTTTTAAAGAATGTATTTTTTGTAATGTGCTTTGAGAGTGAGTGATTTTAAATTTTGTCCCTTAATGTATCTTAGGAGTGGTTGATTTGGATCAAAAAATTAATGTTTTTGATTCATGTTTCATGTTGTTTAAATTATTCCTCCTAGAGAGGTTCTGATGAAAGATAGAAATATTGTTTCTCGGGATGAACCATAGGGTGAATCCTATTATTTCTTGGGTGGGGTTCTCATCGTTGTTTCTACTATAAAGATTCTAAATGGAGTGATAGATACCTTTATTATATAGCATCATATAGCGGTGCATAATGTTGAATTATTTAAGGAAATTTTTGTTCCGGGTCATTATCCTAACATCATGATGGTAGAGAAGTTACAAAGTACTTTAGAATTTTTTTGGGGTTACTAATTCATGAAGGTCTATTATGCCTATCTTTTGATTCTTCAGAGGAGGTCCCCACTAGGACCACATATATACCATGTGTTCTAGTGAGGAACCCAAATAATTTTATGCCTTGGGGGTTGTGAGTTTTTGGAACTTTCTTGAGGGGTCAATTTGGGTGAATATCAATAGTTTCGTAATAAGATGATGTAGATGAAGTTAAGTCATGATTTTAATTTGGTAGAGGATTTTTTTGGTAATCTTGCTCAAGGAACTTAGAGAGGTTGAGGATTTGAGATGAACCTCAGTTAGTGTATCCTTTGGATTCCTTTATGTATTACTCTTGTGTGAGAATTTTTTATTTTGGTACATTATTTCATTGTTAATTTATTATTATTCTTGTTGTTGTTCATGTATGATATGAACCATGGGATGAGGTTTGTTTTATGGATATCATTGGGATTATTTGGGTGCATGATGGGGTAATGTGGATGAGTGTTTAATTTCAAACTATACTATGTGTCCTAACCATATGTAATTTCTTATCTGGATAATTGTGAGTCAGTATTCTATGTTTTTGGCCCCAAGTTACACATAGTAAGAGTTTTATGTATTGAGGCTAGAGCCATGATATTCAAGGTTAAGGAATATTTGTGACTTTTGTGTTATAAATATTATTATGGGATGTGTTTAATTGGTGATATGGTCTAGTGAAATTTTGAGTGTTCTTCAAGGATGTGATTCCTTTATGGTTTTGAGTTAAAAAATTTCAGTTATTTTTGGTTTAACACCCCAAGCTTCCACAGTACACTTCTCTTTGAATAATACAATAGCGTATGTTGTATGCAACTTTGAGTTCTAACACACACCACAACCAATCAAACTAACTGTTATGAATAGTAATACCTACTTTTTAAAATTTTATAAATTTTATCTTTTAAAATGGACTTCATTTTTGGATTCGGAATATCGAAATTAGCCTAGGGTGAAATTTTGGTATTTTTCTGAAAACATTCAAATTTTGATGAATAGTGAAAAACACTGAGTTATAGTTTAAAACCAAATTTTAATTTAAACAATTATTTATTTTATTTAAATTTATTTTAGGTCAAAATAGAAAAAAATACCTATATAAGTTCAATGTAATTCATTGGAGTTTGTTTATAATTACAGTAGATATATAATTTTTTGAACATTCACCGTCTTTTACCCATCTCCTAGGAGAATTTGATAATTCAAATAAAACATAATTTTACCACTTCCGTGACTAGAATTTTGAAAATCCGAGAGACACGGTTAATATCAAGTAGTAAAATGTTGTTCAATAAGATAAAAATAATTTTTTGTGAATAATAACTTTTTACTTTTATTTTCCACAGTTAAATGTGAATAGGGTAATTAAGGGTAAAAATGATATTATTATTACCCTAAAAAATGTCACAATTCTATTTCCTAAGTATAATTCGACCGAAAACAACCTTAAAAATAAAATATTAACCTCTTTGGTCTCCATGGATTAGATTAGGACATTTATAATTATTTAATTCAAAGAAGAGTTAAAAGAGTTAAAATCAGTGTTTAATAACTAAAACATTTCTAATATAGGGTTATACAAAAGATAAATTCGATTATAAATATTCATTAGGAAGATAAAAATATTTCCTACATAATGGCATTTTATCTATAATTTTTAGACATTAAATAATTTAATTTATTTATGACACAATGGTGATGCAGTAATTACCTAATTAATAAAATATTAAAATAATTGATATTATACAATAAATATAAATTGAGACTTTTTATTAATTCCACTAATTTTCTAGGATAATATGAAATATTATTGTCGGTTATATGAATTTTCTTTGAAGTAATAATGCTGTTATGAATTTAGCAAAAACAAAATACCAAATAGTGTCAAAATTGACATAAAATAGTTTTTAAAAAAAATATTATATTATTAATTGATATTCTATTACTAAAAATATAAGGATCAGAAAAAGTACTTATATAATGATAGTTTTATCATTAATGGACAACTTGGGGGTCGCATGGAAGTATATAGTATGTTTATTAACTATATAATATAAAAATACAAAGAGACATGGTAAATGTAAAACAATTAAATAAGAGTTAAATCAAAAGGATAAAGTTTATATAGTGGCCCAAACCTGTATAAAACCTATTGGTTGAGTGTTTTTTGACCTATTCCATCCTTAAACTTCAAATAATCCACTTTACAGCCATTATAAACTGAATATGAATTTATTATAAAATAACATTTCAAGCTTTTCCAAAGGTGCCCCTCACCCCTCTTATAAAACGGCATTCCACCTTCTCTCAAATTCATACCTTCGATGACTTTTGGATTGAAAAAACCCTGACCAAATAATCTCTCTACTTCACTTACTTCAACCTGTAGGCCTTATTTTGATCAAAAAGCAAACCTAAGGATCCCTCTTGATCAAATCAAAAGGAAGAACCTGAAGAAGAGGTAATGATTTCACCACCCTCTTCCTAGTTCTTTTCTTATTCCACTTTTTTTTCATTGTTATTTCCATTATAAAATAATAAATCCAGTATATTCTATATACGATGATGTTATTATAAATATGGTACAACCATATTCAGTATTCTATCCATCCTTTGAATTACATGTCACCATACGTGTGTACGTACGACTTACCGTCTCCACAACGTGGTGTAATTGTTATTCAAAACATTATAATTTGGATGGGAATGATAATGATTTCTAATTGATGTAAATCATAAATATAACATGATAATGATTCTGTATATATGATATACCATCCAATTATATATTATTTTAATATCAAAAGAATGATATTGTCACTCGTATGTACGTACAGACTACCGTCTCCACGAACCCGAGGAGATTCATTCCCCATCATATACATTCAAGTCTAATTATCATTTGATGATCAGAAATAATGTTTAAAGACTTGATATAATTCTAGATACGAATAATATACAACCTATCGATAACAAACATGGCTTATGTAATAAAACATATAAAAGAAAACGAGTAAGTTAACACCCAAAACAACGATCATACTAAGATATTATTAACAAAGAAATGTTAAAAGATCATATATGATATCATATTAATGTATATGATTCTTGTATAATTTAATAACAATTATTTTCCATTATATAGGAGGATAACCTACCCCCGACCAAGGAAAAGTATAAGGTAATGGTTTATTTTACAATCTCTTCATTATCCGAGGTTGTTTATACGTAATTATCTACTCGGACCTCTTTATAATCCACATCCATGATTCTTAAAAATGTATTTAAAATCATTCTTACTATTTTATAGACTATAGGTTAAAGTTATTTATACCCTTTTTTACTTTTTATAAGATGTATGTAAAGTAATCTTTCTATTGTTTTCCAAACATGGTCCTTTTTAACCTTTTCGACCGAATTAAGGTAAGAATGTATTTTTTAACTTATATGGCATGTCCAGCTATTTTATGCTGTTTTAAAATTGTCGAAGCTTCCCTTACAAGATTATAAGAATATTTTCAAAGTAAATGTTTTATTTTTAATTATGTGACTTTTAAATGATTTTAAAAAAGATATATTTCTCTCAAATAGTTTTGATTTCATTTATGCCAACATCCTTTGATGGATTTTAAGCTTATTTGAAGTTGATTTATTATGATAAAAAACTTCCATATTGTATTGAAGGCTTTGTGATATGTTTGACTATGGATGTGTTATTTTTATACCATTCATGGTTTATGGAGAAAGTATTGACATTTAGTATTCTAGTTTTAATACAAATGTTTATGTTATGTTTAAACCTATTCATATGAGGAATGCATTGGACTTAATAAGTGACAGGTTGAGCCCGCTATAGCTCTTCTATGCATCGGTAGGTCTCATGAGATAGACTAGTGTCTTGGGACAAGGCCTTGACAAAATCTTATTTCTAGTCTTGGCATAAGGACTTGACTATGTGGTTATGATATTATGGAATTATGAATTCCATCATTATTAAAGTGGTTATTGATATTGAATGTGATTATTTTATTAGCAGAATATCAATGTGAATAATTAAATGGAATTATTTCATTTTATTTCTGCCGTATTATGCTGAAGTTCAAGTTTTAAAGGATTTTGTTTTAGTTATACATTGCCTTAAATGTTTATGCTTATTTATGAAAGTTTCCGCTATATTGTAATCCTTACTGGGAATCTAAGCTCACCCCTTTCTATGTTTTATTTTTCCCAGGATGTGAAGAATTATTTTATGACTGACCTACAGGGATAGTCTGAGGAGATATGAGTGTGGACTATGAATACTATGTTGTTGTAGTTTTCATTTTATGATGTAATGTAAACTTTATGAATGTATCTAGTGATTCCAAGGATACTAAAATAATCGGTCTTTCGAGACTTGATCTTTTGTGATCATGCCAATGTTATGTAATAATGCACTGACTCTGGGTAATTGGGTTTGGGGTGTCACAGTTGGTATCAGAGGAAGTTTAGTACAAACCTTGGAAGCTAAATTTAGATAAAATCGGACTAGAGCACATAGACCTAAGATGGACTTTGAGGATTAGTATAGAATAACATCCTAGAATTTTGGTATTGTAGAGATTTTGTGAGTTTTCTAAGAAATACATCCCTGTCTGGATATGAGCAGATAGAGGCAGGTCTGGCACATATGTACCTAGGGGTAAAACCTGAAAACACTGCTTTGATCTAGACTCGAACGGGAACTGGTGCACGACAACAGGCCTTGCTGGACTCTTGATTACGAAACTTCTGGGGGATATAATTAGGATAATTATCATTTTCTATAAAAACCATTATGAATGGTTTATGAGTATATAATTTCTCAAAGACTTTTTTTATGATTATAGATTATATCCATAAACTTTTCAATTTATGTTAAGTTTTTTATAAGTTTAGAATTATTTATTTTGATTTATAAACTAATCTAGTTTATACCATTGTTTAGAAATTACACCTAGTGGAAGGAATGGAAATCATATCAATGAACGCACTCCATGTAGGGATTTCCCTCCTACTCAAGATAATTATAGTGGAGTCGGTGATACAATTGTTTCTGATCAGCTTATCACTATACTGGGACAACTCACTCAGGTTATGAATAATAACCTTACCTGTATGGAGCAACCTGATATGTAGTGTGGAGGATCAATGTTAGATCACTTCCTGAGGAAAGAACCACCGATATTCAATGGGAGTACAAATCCATTATTAGCTGAGCAATTGATAAATTCCTTAGAGAAAATATTCCATGCCTTGGGGAGTAGTGAAAGGGAAAAATTTATCATGGCAGTTTACCACCTCACTGAAGATGTTGATCAATTGTGGTCATTGATTCAAAACATGAAGGAAGATGATGAAGTATCAAATATGGAATGTAGGGAGTTCAAATAGATTTTCTTAGAAAAATACTTTCCTCATGACCATCAAAAAGATATGGAAAGTCAATTTCTAAGTCTAAGACAAAAGGAGGACAAGAATGTCGCAATGTATGAGGCTAACGTTACAAGGTTAGAAAGGAATGAAACAAATTATATACATAACCCAATAAGTAAGATTGATAATTTATTTGATGGGTTAAAAACATTTCTCTGTTGATTATTAGTCTCACAATCTTTCTCATCATATGAAGATATTATTTAATGTGTTGTCAAGACAGAAAAGGAATTATCTTTGTCTTACAACTTTAAAGCAAAGTAAGAGAAGAAGAGATCTGCATATCACTATGGAAATGGAAATAAGGGAAGAAGGGAAAAGTTGAATATCCATCCTGTATTAAATGTGGGAAGAATCACCCTGATACTTTCTATAATGGTATCGGATTTTGTTACATGTGTGGTGAAAAGATCACCAAGCTCGTGACTATAAGGGTAAGAAAGAAGCTGTCGATGTTCAATGCTACAATTGCAGGTATATGGGACATTATTCAACTGAATTTCCTAAGCATCAGGGAAACTTACCTTAGAAAAGGCCAAGGGATCAAGGCCAAGCTTTTTATATCACTACTACTAAGGTAAAATATCCTAAAGACGTCGTGGTAGGTAATTTAATGGTTTCCTCAAGTTTAGAAAATGCTTTATTTGGTTCTGGATCATCGCATTGTTTCATATATTCCTAGTTTGCTAAGAAAATTAGATATTTCCAATTTGATTTAACACAGGATTTTCAAGTCAATACTCTTAAGGGAAGTATAATTGCAACAAAGTTTTGTGAATCAGTCCCCATTAGAGCACATAAATGTTCTTTGTCTAATGATCTCATCATCATACCCATGATTGAATTTGATATAATCCTTGGTATGGATTGGATTTCAGACCATGATGCAAAGTTTTATTGTAAGATGAATGAAGTTATGATTTTTGATGATGATGATAAAGAACACCTTATCTTTAGAGCAGAATCATCACCACCTGATTCTTATATAGATCCACCCCCAGTAGCTCATCTAAACTCAATTATCAGGGAGGAAGAGAATGAAAAAATTGTGGGTGAGGGAAAAAATGTTCAAAGAGAGGATGTACCTATTGTGAAAGAATATGTATATGTGTTTTCGAAATATTTACCCGGACATCCTATAGAACAAGAAATTGAGCTTTCCATTGATGTAATTATTGGTTCATGGCCCATATTAAAGACCCCTTATAGAATGAAAACTATGGAATTAGTGGAACTAAATAAAAAACTATAGGAATTAATTAATAAGGGATTTATTCTCCCCTGTGTTTCTCCATGGGGATCCCCTGTCCTTTTTGTTAAGATGAAAGATGGATCTATGAGGTTATTTGTCGACTACAGGGGGATCAATTCTATAACAATAAAGAACAAGTATCCCCTACTCTCATTGATGATTTATTTGACCAACTTCATGGAGCACAATATTTTTCAAATATTGACATTAGATCTGGATATCATCAGTTGTGTGTGAATAAGGAAGAAATTTCGAAGACAGCATTTCGAACCTGGTACGGGCATTACGAGTTTACAGTAATGTATTTTGGGCTGACTAATTCACCCTATGTATTCATGGATTTAATTAAAAAAGTTTTCATGGAATATCTTGATTAATTTGTAGTGGTATTTATTGATGATATCTTGGTATACTCCAAAATCTATGAAGATCATGAAAATCACTTGCGCATTATTCTAAAGACTCTTGGAAGACATGAATTATATGGGAATTTTAGCAAGTGTGAATTCTAGATTTAAGATATTTCTTTTCTTTGCTATATTGTATCCATGGATGGAATATCTGTTGATACTTTTAAGACAATATCAATCCAAGAATGGCCAGAACTGATGAGTATAACTGAGGTATGTTGTTTTGTTGGTCTGACAGGTTATTATCGGTGTTTCGTCTAGAACGTTTCCCTATTTTCTAACCCATTAACAAAGACCACACATAAAGGGGTTAAATTTGTTTGGACAAAAGAGTGTGAATAATGTTTTGAAGAACTAAAGAGAAGATTAGTCAATGCTCCTATACTGACTCTACCATTAGGGAATGATGGCTTCGTTATTTATAGTGATGCTTCAAAGAAAGGACCTGGTTGTGTCCTTATGCAGAATAATAGGGTTATTTCCTATGCATCACGACAACTGAAAATTCATGTGAAAAACTATCCTACTCATGATCTTGAGTTAGCTATTGTAATATTTGCTTTGAAGATATGGAGTCATTATCTCTATGGTGAAAAATGTGAGATATATACCAATCACAAGAGTTTGAAGTATATTTTCTCATAGAAAGAACTCAACATGAGGCAAATGCGATGGCTTGAACTACTCAAGGATTATGATTGCACGATACACTAACACCCGGGGAAGGTAAATAAGGTGGCAAATACTTTGAGCAGAAATGATCATGGAGTTTTGAACAAAATGAGAATTGGAAGGGATCCTATTATCTTGGATATAGAGAAGATGGACATAGGAATAACCATGAGAGGTGAAACATCAATGCTTTTTCAAATGGTTTCCAAACTGTCTTTTCAAGAAAGGATTAAGTGTTCTAAGACCAGTGATGAAGAGTTTCCAAAGAAGATTAAAGCTGTAAATGATGAGAGATTGAGTGAATTTGTCTATGAATATGTAATTTTGAAATTTGTGAAGAAACATTGTGTTCAAAATATACATGATCTAAAAAGAGAATTGTTGGATGATTCTTATAGTTCCAATTTCTCTATACACCCTAGGAGCACTAAAATGTATAGGTATTTGAAGGAACATTTTTGGTGGGGCAACACGAAGAGGGAGATTGCTGATTTTGTGTTAAGATGTATGGTTTGTCAACAAGTGAAAGCTGGAAGGCAACAACCTGGAGGATTCATGCAACCTCTTCCCATAATTTAGTGGAAATGAGATAATATCATGATGTACTTTGTCATGGGACTACCAAATACTCCTAGAAGGAATGATGCAATATGGGTCATTGTCGATCGTCTTACCAAGTCAACACATTTTTTTTCTATAATGGAGGATTTACCACTTTAACATATAAAAAGACTACATATTAATGAAGTTTTGAGACTTCAAGGAGTACCCCTATCAATTGTTTCTGATCATGATCCCTGTTTTACTTCACGATTCTTAAAAATTCTTCAGAAATCCCTGGATACTGAACATCATTTGAGCACTACCTACCACCCCCAAACTGATGGACAATCATAACGGACTATTCAAACCTTAGAAGACATGTTGTGATCTTGCTCACATTACTTTCAGGGTATCTGGGATCAATATTTACCTCTGGTGGATTTTCCTGTAATAATAGCTTCCATTCAAGTGTTCAGATGGCAGCATATGAAGCATTATGTGGAAAGAGATGTCGCACCCCAACCTGCTGGGATGATGTTGGTTAATGAAAACTTGTAGGCCCAGAAAAGGTAGAGGAAACGATTAAAAAGGTGAAGGTAATCTAAACCCACATCAAAGCAGCTCAAAGTAGGCAAAAGAACTATTCTGATAATCAAAAGAAGGATTTGGAATTTCAGGTAGGAGATCATGTTTTCTTGAAGGTATCTCCATGGAATGGTGTTATACGTTTTGGTAAGAAGGGTAAATTAAGTCCCAGGTATATAGGACCTTTCAAAATTCTAGAACTAAATGGGGCTGTAGCTTATCGTTTGGCAATGCCGCCAAGTCTCACCAAAGTTCACGATGTGTTCCACATATCACTGTTGAGAAAATACATGTCTGAACCAACGCATGTACTCACCTATGAGGAATTATAACTGGAACCCGATCTGTCTTATTGTGAAGATCCCATCAGGATTCTTGGTATCAGAGAACAAGTGCTGAGAAACCAGACGACTCTTCTGGTAAAAGTTCTATGGTGAAACCATAAGATGGAAGAGGCAACGTGGGAACCCGAGGAACTTATGATGAAGAACCCCCCGAGTCTTTTTATTCACTAATATTCTTGAAATATCAAGGAAAAAATTTTTTGAAGGAGGGGAGAATGTAACACCCCAAGCTTCCACGCTACGCTTCTCTTTGAATAATACAGTAGCGTGTGTTGTACTCAAATTCGAGTTCTAACACACACCACAACCAATCTAACTAGCCGTTATGAATAGTAATACCCACTTTTTAAAATTTTATAAATTTTACCATTAAAATGGACTTTATTTTTGTATTCAGAATATCAAAATTAGCTGAGGGTAAAATCTTGGTTTTTTTCTGAAAACTTTAAATTTGTTATGAATAGTGAAAAACACTGAGTTATAGTTTAAAACTTAATTTTTATTTAAATAATTATTTATTTTATTTAAATTTATTTTTGGTCAAAATAGATACATAATACCTATAGAAGTTCAATTCAATTCATTGGAGTTAGTTTAAAATAATTTTAGACATATGAAAATTTTATTGAACTTTCACAGTCTTTTACCCATCTCCTAGGAGAATTTCCAAATTCACACAAAACATAATTTTACCGCTTATATTCGTTTAATTTAAAAAATCCAAGAGACACGGTTAATATCATGGAGTAAAATGTGGTTCAATAAGATAAAAAATTTGGAGAATAATAACTTTTTACTTTTTTTACCACTGTTAAATGTGAATAGGGTAATTAAGGGTAAAAATGATATTATTATTACCCTAACACATGTCCTAATTCTATTGGATAAGTATAATTCGACCAAAAACACCCTTATTAATAAAAAATGAACATATTTGGTCTAGTTTAATTAGATTAGGACATTTATTAGTATTTAATTCAAAGAAGAGTTAAAATCAGTGTTTAATAACTAAAACATTTTTAATATAGGGTTATACAAAAGATAAATATGATTATAAATATTAATTAGGAAGATAAAAATATTTCCTACATAATTGTATTTTATTTATAATTTTTAGACATTAAATAATTTAATTTATTTATGACACAATGGTGATGCAGTAATTACCTAATTAATGAAATATTAAAATAATTGATATTATAAATATCCAAATAAATGTAATATGAGACTTTTTATGAATTAAAATAATTTTCTAGGCTAATATGACATATTAGGACTGGTTAGATGAATTCTTTTAGAAGTAATAATGCTGTTATGAATTTATCAAAAACAAAATACCAAATAGTGTCAAAATTGACATAAAAGAGTTTTTAAAACATATATTATATTATTAATTGATGTTATATAATTAAAAACATAAGGTTTGAAAAAAGGACTTATATAATGATAGGTGTATCATTAATGTACCACTTTTGGTTCGCTTGGAAGTATATAGTATGTTTATTAACTATATAATATAAAAATACATAGAGACAATGTAAATGTAAACTATTTAACTAAGAGTTAAATAAAAAATATAAAGTTTATATAGTGAAAAAAACCTGTATAATACCTATTGGTTGAGTGGTTTTAGACCTATCCCCACCTTAAACTTTAAATAATTCACTTTGGAGCCATTATAAACCAAATATGAATTTATTATAAATTAATATTTATAGCTTTTCCAAAGGTGACCCTCACCCCTCTTATAAAAGGGCACTCCCCCTTCTCTCAAATTCATACCTTCAATGCCTTTTGTATTGGACAAACCCTGAAAAAATGTTCTCTAAACTTCCCTCAATTCAAACTAGAGGCCTTATTTTGATCATAAATCTAACCTAAGGATCCCTTTTGATCAAATCAAAAGGAAGAACCCGAAGAAGAGGTAATGATTTCATCACCCTCTTTCAAGTTCCTTTATTCTTCCACTTTTTATTTCTTTGTTATTTCCATTCTAAAATAATAATTCCAGCAACTTCTATATACTGTGATGTTATTATAAATATGGTACAACCATATTTGGTATTCTATCCATCCTTTCAATTACATGTCACAATACGTGCGTACGTACGACTTACCATCTCTACGTCGTGGTGTAATTGTTATTCAAAACATTATTATTTGGATGGGTATGATAATGACTTGTAATTGATGCAAATAATAAATATAACATGATAATGATTCTATATATATATATGATATAACATCCAATTATATATTATTTTATTATCAAAAGAATGATATTGTCGCTCGTGCGTACGTACGGACTACCATCTCCACGAACGTGATGAGATTCATTCCCCATCATATCCATTCAAGTATAATTCTCATTTAATGATCAAAAATAATGTTTATGGACTTGATATCATTCTGGATATGAATAAGATATAACCTATCCATAACAAACATGACTTATGTAACAAAACATATAAAAGAAAATGAGTAAGTTAACACCCGAAACGATGATAATACTAAGATATTATTAACAAAGAAATTTTAAAAGATCATATATGATATCATATTAATGTATATGATTCTTGTATAATATAAAAATATTATTTCACCATTATATAGGAGGACAACCTACCCTCGACCAAGGAAAAATACATGGTATGGGTTTATTTCACAATCTCTTCATTATCTGAAGTTGTTTATACGTAATTATCTACTAGGACCTCTTTATCATCCACATCCATGTTTCTTAAAAATGTATTTCAAATAATTCGTACTATTTTATAGACTATGGGATAATGTCATTTAAACCCTTTTTGAATTTTTATAAAATGTTTATAAAGGATCTTTCTGTCGTTTTCCAAACAAGGTCCTTTTTAACCTTTTCGAAAGAATTAAGATAAGAATGTCTTTTTTTAACTTATACGACTTGTGCAGATATTTTCCACCATTATAAAATTTTCTAAGCATCACTTACAAGATTATTAGAATATTTTAAAAGTAAATGTTTTATTTTTAATTATGTTACTTTTAAATGATTTAAAAAAAAGAGATATTTCTCTCAAATAGTTTTTATTCCATTCATGTCAACATCCTTTGATAGATTTTAAGCTTATTTGAAGTTGATTTATTATAATACAAAACTTCCATATTATATTGAAGGTATTGTGATATGTTTGACTGTTGATGTTTTATTTTTATACCATTCACGGTTTATAGATAAAGTATTGGAATTTTGTATGCTAGTTTGAATACATATGTTTATGTTATGTTTAAACCTATTCATATGAGGAATGAAATGGAATTAATAAGTGACGGGTGTAGCCCGCTATATCTCCTAGATGAATCGGTAGGTGTCATGAGAAAAAAATAGTGTCTTGGCACAAGGCCTTGACAAAATATTATTTTTAGTCTTGGGACAAGGCCTTTACTATGTGGTTATGATATTCTGACATTATGCATTCCATCATTATGAAAGTGGTTATTGATATTTCATGAGATTATTCAATTAGTAGAATATCCTTGTGAATAAGTAAATGAAATTATTTCATTTTATTTCTTCTATATTATTCTGAAGTTCATGTTTAAAAGGCTTTTGTTTTAGTTATACATTGCCTTAATTGTTTATGCTTATTTATGAAAGTTTATGCTATATTGTTATCCTTACTGGGAATCTTATCTCACCCCTTTCTATGTTTTATTTTTCCCAATATGTGAAGAAGTATTTTTTGACTGACTTGCAGGGATATTCTAAGGGGATATGATTGTGGACTATGGAGACTATGTTGTTGTCGTTTTCATTTTATGATGTAGTGTAATCTTTATGAATGTATCTAGTGGTTACAAGGCTACTAAACTAATCGGTATTTTGAGACTTGATCTTTTTTGATCATGACAATGTTATATAAAAAGGCACCGACTCTGGGTAACTTGGGTCGGGGCGTTACATTTGGTATGTGAAATTTTATTATTTCATTTTATGGTCAGTGGAAACTTGGCTATTTGGGTGATATTTATTCTCTTGGGTGTGTCTATCCATTTTTAAGTAATTTTAGAAGGATTCTATAATGTGGGGAGACCTATAATAGGTATCCATATTCATTAGAGCTTCATGATAGGTAGTTATTATATGGATTATGCTTGAGGTGTCATAATGATACTTAATAATTATTCCTATGGATATCTGGGAATAGATGTATAACTGGTGTTCCTTTTTATGTGATCTTATCTAGTTTTCCACCCTCTCCCACCTCTTTTATATGAGTTTTTTGGTATCAGTTTTTTATTATTTAAATATTTCAAAATGAAAATTTTCAGGGATTAATGTGGAAATGTGGTGATAATTATAGAATCCCCAAGAAACTATGGTTTTTAATAATATTTATTTTTTGGTTATTTTGAGGTTTCTGGGTGTTCATTCTATTTTATTGGTATTTGAAGAAGCCCGTGGGGTTTTTTTCCATGGTGAAATTAAAACATTTCATGTTGTAAGGAGGCCAGGATGTGGATAGATTCCTTACCTTTGAAAATTTTATGAGTTTTGGGTGACCATGGGGTGGATAAGGGGTGCACTATGAAGTGTGCAGATTTTCTAGGGAGGTAATTTTCCCTCACTTTTTTGATTTATGGGAAGGAGTATCGGAAAAACCACTATGATGATGTTGTACCGTGGTGATGTTTGTGAATGAGGGACCAAAGCACAACACCAAGGATAAATCATAAAAGGTTCTATGATAAATGAACATTTTTTTGGAGAATTTGGTTTACACTTCATCATAGAAGTCCAGACATGGTGATAAAGTGCAAGGGAGGTCGGATTTGTGTGATCAAGGTTTTCATAGACAAGGGATACTCCATAGAGGTTTTCTGATGAGAAGCACCATTCCATAATCCAATGTGACTATATCTCAGTGAGGATACAGGAAGGGGAACCTTTCCTAGGTTCATAGGGCCACACCATGGAGGTTACCTGCTTAACTACTTAATTTTTACGATTTTACCTTTTCTAAAATTTTTTAAGGGTTTTGGTCCACTTATCACCTATCTCTTAAGCATATGAACCTAGTGAGAGTTCATAGAGCTCCTCCATATTATTTATACATCTACAATGGTTCTTGGTTAATTTTATTTGATTTCAAGCGGATTTAAAATGAATTTACTTTATTTAATCCTCCCATATTCTCTCATAATCCTTTCCCTTTGGGTTTTCCCTTACCCTATGAACCTTAATCATTTTTTGGGGAAATTTTAGGGTTTTTATGGGTATAAATGTCAGTATTAAGTTTTCTAGGGATTTAGGATAATGTATTCATTAATTAGTTGGCATCCATCAATGAATTTTATGTGCTATAGCTTTTTTACATTAGGATCAATATAGGTGTTTCTATGTAATTCTTTTATAATTAATTCCATGATATTCATGAGTAATTTAAATTACTTATTTCAATGTTAATAAATATATGTGATACACTAGTTTAGTTTGGAAAATATTTTTGATAGTTTTCACACTTTTAATAAAGGGATGTTTGAATATTTTCTTGTTTATTATTTAAACTGAAAGTTTATGCATTCCAAGTATTTGGTAAAAAGTGTTCATGTTTTTTCAAAGATAAATTTGTGATTTTAATGGGATTCTTAACATGATTTTGTATTTTTGAATGTGATTGATTTTTTGAAGGAGGCTATTTAATAAATTGGGTTTTTTTTTGTAAAATGATAAGGATTTTTTAAACTTTTTTAGTCCTTTTAGCATTTAAAAAGTGGTTTTAAGGAGTGGTTGGTTTTAATATGGATTTAAAAGCTTATTTCCATGATTCAGTTTTAAAATAATGATTTAAAGTGAGGATTATAATGATTTTATATTTATTTTCATCTCAATATTATCTTTTATTGGATCATTTCGAAATTTATAAAAAGAGATAACTTGATGTTTTGAAAACTATCATATTTGAGCCCATTCATTAATATTTTGATCATTATGGATTGTGTACCCATTATGGATGTCTATTATTGATTCTTATTCATAAATGTGAAAGGGTATGTTTCTTGAGATGGAGTTGGAGGTGAGATAATTTTTTTATTTCTATTTAAATGTCAATTTGTGTGATGATCATGTTTCTTATTGTTTATCAGATCCATTTGTTGATATCATTATAACCCTACGTAGAAAATAGAAGGATTGGTATGAGTGATAAACTAGTTTATATTATTTTCAAACCAGTGATAGTGTCCCAGTTAGACTGAGAAATCTAAAAAATTAGTTTGTGACTCGATGATACTATGAGAGATCCCTTAATTGTTAGGTTCATGTATGACATCTAGTGTTCTAACAAGATGAGTCTTGTATTTGTCATGATTTATCCTATATATTTTCCATGATTCTTTGTGCCTTTTAAGGTTGATTTAGGTGATCCTGAAATATATATATATATATATACACCCATAATTTTTAACCCCTAGCTATCAAGTTAGTTACATAGAACCATGTCTTAGTTGTGGGTTATTTTATTTTTATCCATTTATATGTTGGAGACAAATATATTTTTTCTGTATATTGATTTTAGTTTTAAATTATATTGAAAATAGTTAAAAAATTATTTGGAAATGTTCGTTTCTTTAAAATAAAAAATACATTGGTTTTTAAAAAGAATTTTTCTAATGTTTCAAAAAAATAAGAAAAAATTGATAGTTTTCGTACAAATTTAAAAGTCCTATTTGTTTGGTTTGAAATATATTTTAAGATAAATATTTTATTTACTTACTTCGATTGAAATTGTGGTCTTGGGTTTGATGGAACACACTTATTTTAAAAAAATGGTTTTAAATTATGTGTTTTGAAAGAGAAATTTTTAAATGTGAGAGTTTTTTCCTTTCTTCTCTGTCATGCATTTTTTTATAAATTACCACCATTAAGAAATTAATTTTGGAGGAGCTTTTTTTGTTGATTAGCTTAAAATGTTTCTTAGCAGTTTTGGAGCATTCGTAGAGATCTATATGAATATCCTCTAGTTTAATAAATTGATACAATCACTCCAAAAAAACTTATACATAATCAAAATTTTAATTTTGGAAACCAAAAATGATTTATATTGAATTTTAAAAAGAAAATTACAAGACTTCGAAAAAATCCAAAATTGATACATCCCAAATAGTTTCTTATAGGTAGCTTTATATTCAAAATTTGATTCACTATTTTTTAGACCAATATTTTTGTATGGGCATAAAAATTATCTCATTCACTCTTTTAACTTATCAATTTTAAATTTCATCTTGTCCATTTTTTGGGGGTGATATGTAGTTTAGGATTTGAATATAATCACATGATTTTTCATATTTGATTACATGGTTTTATTATAGAAATGGGTTCTACAATGACTCACTAAAGAACATGGGTTTTCAAATCAATGGAAGATATGTGTTTTAAGGAACTCACGCATTGTATGAGAATCATTATTTCTAGAGGGTTTTCTTATAACCACATAGAAAAAATATAAATAGTAATAATTATATATGTGAATTCTTTAGAATAAGTGAATGAACTTGTGAAATTGATATCCCATGTTTATAAGATTTCATCAATGATTATTGGGTTTTCTATCATTTATTTTTGATATTTTTCTAAAATTTTGGCATATAGGACATGACTGAGAGAAATCATATGATTCCTTGAAGATTTATTCCCTAAATAAGCCATAGTATGAGACTTTTTGGGAGGTTATTTATGGTCCAAAGTTCCCCATTTGAGTAATTAATAAAATAATCCTAAAATGGAGGAATTATCATATTTATCAACACATCTCATAATTATCATGATTCAATTTTCATTAATTTATTCATTCAAAAAAATTTCGAAAAAATTTCTAGTAGACAATTAATTCCCAACTTTAGAAGACGTTGGGTTTTTTGAGTGAGATATGAAAATTTTACAATGAGAAATTTAAAAAAATTATAATGAGAAAATTTATAAATTTAAAAAAAGTGTTCAAAAACATGATTTTTATCTAGGTTTATCCCATATATCTAAGTTTAATTCTAAAAGAAATAGGATCTATCTTATTATCCTAGTTTAGAATCACTTTTTATTAAATTTTTTAAAATGGGAATATTCTGTAAATATGATGAATTTGGATCCAAGAGGATAGGGACCATGTATATCTATGAGAATGATCATTTCTAAAAGTTCATTTTCAAGGAAATATAATTTGATTAAGTTTAATACAATTTTTTTGAGGAATAAATAGATGGAATATATTATATTTCCATTAACAATGGATAACCCATATACCCCTATAAACATTATCACACATAATCTCAAAGGGAAAGAATGATTCATGAGATTCGCTGATTGGAGAAAATATGAGTTATTTGATAAATTTAATGAAGTATCTCTTCGACGTCTCATTAAAACACAATGAAACATTATTTTTTTGTAACATAGTGAGTGATTTTTATTACTAATATAATTATTGATAAATCACCAATAGAAATTTATATGATCATAAAAGGATTAGATCTCTCAAAATGAAAATGGTTTATAAAGGGATTGAATGTCCTCAATATTGGAAGAAAAAACTTGAATACGTTTATAACGAGGTATGTGTCTTAGATCTCACAATTAACTATATAGTGATATTTTTCAAAATTGATAACAAGGTTATATTTGAAACATTTATTTAATACCATATACCTAGAGAGATAATACTAGCAATATTCAAATAAATCCCTATAAATGATATAATAATCCATGAAAATATCAATTAAATTCTATAGAAACTGAGAAATGATCATAATGTTCATATATAATATAGTAGAAGCATTGAAAATTAAAAAATTAATCTCTTTTATACAAAAGTTTTAAATTGGAATGTGAATTTGGTTTTTCCTAGGTCCTTCGGTGAGATTAAGAGTTGGAAATCTCTAGTGTAACCATAAATAAAATTTTAATGATACTTTTTGGCTAATCATTCCAACATATGGTCCATGATGTTCAGTGGGGAATTGTCTTTTCTTATTTCAATATTTAATTTTTGATAATAAATTAACACACACTAATTTTTTTATCTCTATGTTTGGTTAAATTTATCTATGTTCTTTATTAGAAATAATTATTTCACTTTTATTTTGGAACCACCTGAATTAGACTAACCACTAAAAATAAAAAATGTGGTAGGTACTAAAATCTTTTAATATTTCTAATTGGTTTTTCCTTTACAACTTTATCTATGAGTAGATTATTCTTATTTCATGTTTCTCAATAGGTTTAGATAATTCCACTAGATGTATATGAAGCATTTAGAGAAAAGGGTTAATACCTATTATAAATTTTAGGGTATAAACTAATGCCATATTATTTTGCTCTAAAAAATGAATTAGTTTAGATTCATTTATTTCATTAAGTGTTTAAAATATTATAACAATGTACAAATTATCATAGAAAAGTAACATATACTTTTAGTGTGTAATAAGAAGTTTTAGATAAATTTATTCATTTTTATGGGACATAAGCCTTTAGATTATAAGATATATTTATTGTTTATTTGATTTTATTTTTTCATCACCATCCATTATTGATTACTAAATATATGAGGTGACTTTTGTATTTATAGAAATTTAAAGATTAAATACCACAATTGATTTTTGTTTGGATGGTTAAATTCATCCTCACCATTGATTAATTTGTTTACAATGTTAGAAATCTCAAAAACAATACTCTCATTGTTATATAACCAATAAATTTTGTCAATGTATAATGTAATATCAAGAGTGTTTTTAGAATCATGGATGGATAAAGATAATTTATTCAAAAAAGGGAATCTCATGGATTGAAATTTTTTAAACTTGACCATTTGGTATAAAAATTTAATGGAAATGATGAAAGTATGGACATTGATTTTGGATTTTGATATCATAAAGAAAGGTATTTCTTTAATAAAATCTAATTGTAAACATAGGGTATGAAATTCCATGTCAGGGAAATATAAATATGTGTGGGAATATTACCTCATTAAATTGAATAATAACATACTTAATTATTCCATTAAGATATATAGTGATCCAATTATCAAATTGGATGACTACAACTATATTTTTTTAGGACATAGATCAAGGATATATATAATGAAATTGGGAATGACATTTATTGAGGCTCCTAGGTTAATGAGTGCATAATAAATATTTTATCTTCCTACTTTGGATGGAATTGTAAGGTTACCAAGTAATTTTTACAACATGATAATGGCATTACGAGAGGAAAAAATCTCTACAGTTTTGAGTTTTATTTCATATGTGCACAATTATTTAAGGAAAATATATATTTATGACCTTTTTTTATGGATTCCAAGAGTGGGATGTTCAATTAAACATGTTTGAACATACATGTATATCATTTTAAGATCAGGTTTGATAGCCTTTATAAACATGGATTTATCTTGGGGGAAAAGGATTGTGTTTATTGGGAAAATTGAAGAAGGTGATGAATTTGTTTCATATTACTTCATGGATATTTTATTTTTTTTCATTTTCATGTTCAATATATAGATTTTGGTTAGAGGTTTGACCATGAGGTATGAATAAATTATTATTTAATGTAAGTGAAATTTCACATACATTACCCTTGGGATTGGTTATGAATAATGTTTCCCTTAATTTTTTTCAATCATTCATAAATAATCATTTCAATTATTGAAATTGTATTATAAAACAAGTAATACAATAATTTAATCAAATGAATAGAAATTTATTCACTCATAGTGGAACATTACAAAAAATGTTCTTGAAACCATGTATTCTATATCATGGAGAGTTACACCCCTAAAAATTTGCTAAATTATGTAGGGAAAATTAAATAAAAATAGTAACATATTTACAACTAAGAAATCCATTGTGTTGTCATTAAATTTAGGAACCAGAGTTTGTGTAACTAAACCTATAATGAAAAAAGACATCATGAAATGAGAAATAATTTTTTAAATTATAAAATGAAAACTATTGGAAGGAGAAGTTTTCTTTGTGAAGTATGAATGAAATTAATTTATAGGATATAGTAGTGAAAACAAACATTATATAACTATTAATTAGGGTATATAACTGTTGGGTTAGGTACCTATAAACATATGAAATGTTCAGAACTATTGTTATATATTTGATATACATAAAGTTTATTTAGATTTAAAAAAATATAAATTAGCCTTTTAAACATTCTACATGAAAAAAATTAATGATTTTGGAATAGAATAAAAATAATTAATCCATTTTGTTGAAATAAATTATATTATAAAGATAGTATTTTTCTAAAATATGCATTTTATTAAACTTATTACTTTCAAAGATTTATATAAGTAAAATTTATTGATAAAAATAAATTATTTTTAAGGTAAAGAAATATCATCGATGAAAAAGTAAAGGAACTATAACGAATAATAATTGAATTATTCATAGCTAATGGAAAATGATTTATTTCAAAATATTGTTTAATTGTATATTATATGTTTTTAATTAAAATAAAAATTAATAATATTTGGTGTAATTAATTTAACGAAATGAATTATCTATATATATAAAGTAATTATCATTCATTTAATTATTATCAATTAGTTATAATTAATAATGCTGAATCTTTTAATGTTAATAAGAGATATTTTTCAAAGAATTGCTTTATGCATTTTTTTATCTAAATTAATTAATGTGATTAATTATTAATGTTGAATTTAATGTAAATAAATATATTAAAGTTTCATTTATAAAAAAATAAATTAACACTTATCAATTTATAATCAAATATATTAACACTTATTTAATTAAAAATTGATATGAAATAATATTGAAAACACATTATGGTTAAAAAGTTACTTTTTAATAAAACCATTTTCCCTATATATTATTATTTCATTTAAAAGATAATTTTTACATATTTAGAAATTGAATTAGATGAAATGGAGTCTAATTTTTTCATCATCACGTTTAAATTACGTAATAAGGTCAATTTAATTAATAGGCATAAAAATAAGTTACTAATGAAAAAATTGGGATATCATAGTAAAAGTAAAATGTGGTAAATGGGTTTTGATATCGTCAAATACCTAAAATAACCTAAAAAGATACATTTTATTGGGTTTATAAAGGAATTATAAAAAAATAATAATAAATAATCTAATTTTTTTTCCATTTTATCCACATTCTTTTTATAATGACAACCACACACATTAAGAAATGAGTATTTATGAAACTGATACTAAAAAATAACCAACAAAACCACCCCTCATATACCCCTCCAAAAACTATATTTTTCTTCAATTATCTCTATAATACCTGGCCATTTATCATATACTAAAACCCTCTTAGATTTTGGGTTGCATCCGATCTATAGACTGAGGCTGAAAGATTTTATTCTGAAGGAACCTATTATGAGAAGTACTGAGTTCATAAAATTAAGTTTATTGTTCTTCACATATTTTTTCAATTACTTTATAAAATCATCAATTTATGAATATAGATTTACACTATAATTATTTTATATTAACATAATTATGATTATATTTTAATGAAAATAATAATATATACCTCTAATCTCTTTATCATAAAATATTATAACTTGTTCTTGTTTTGGTTGGTTGAACAACTTACATGAATTATCCTATACCAAAAACATAATTTTAATCTTAAATAAGTATAAAGTCATTTATAATAGTGATATATGATATTAAAAAATAATTTATGTTCGTTATACGATTTTATAAATATAGTAAAAAAATGAATGGTATTTAAAGAGTAGTTGTTATTATGGTAGAATTATAAGAAAAGTGATCATCATCAATTTCATTCTCCATAACCATTCCCATACCTTCTAAAAAATTAAAATGGAATTAAATAAATAATTTAATAAAAAACATTACACTACATTGAGAAACCTTTGTATTATGAACTTTTTATCAAATAATAACGATCAACATCACCATTATGAAACTTGTATGGAATAACCAAAATACTTAACAACCAACATTGAATATAGAAAAAAATAAACTAATATATGTGTTATTAATGATTATAATTGAGGATTATAATCTCTAATAAAGATGAATAATGTTTTGAAATAAGTTATTAATATGATTATTTTTATTATAATGTGATTTAAGTGTTTCTATGAATGTTAGGTGTAAACAAAATGGTTTTCTCATCCCAATTTCTATTCATTGTGATATGCTTCATATTCACAGCCTATCTTATTTCGTGTAATGTATATTTTAACCATGGATGTATCTTTTTATAATTATCATAAAATTAAATGGATTTAATGTAATTACCTAACCCTAGTTACCCCGAGCTGGTGCATTACTTTAATACATTGGAATGATTACAAGGAATCAAGTCACTAAGGACTGATCAGTTTAACTGTCTTGGAAAATTGATTACATACATAAAAATTACATTGCACTTTATAACATAAAACAAATCATAAATATTCCTTTTATAATTCCATTTATCCACTATTTTAACCCTGTATATCAATCATAATACATTTCCTAGTATCTTTGGAAAACAAAACATAAGAATGGGGTGAGCTTAGATGCTCAGTAAGGGAAAATAATTTAGCAGAAGCTATAACTTTTAAGGCATGATGTGTAATAAAAACACCAACATTTTAAACATAAAAATGAACATAATATGGAAACAATAAATCAAACAATACCATATAAACATGCACATGGACATTATACTAGTCAAATAATCACATGTAATAACTAATTTCATAACGATGGAATGCATAATGCTGGACATCATAACTACATTGTCGAGGCCTCGTTCCAAGACTACAAATAATTTTTTTTTCAAGGCCCTATTTCAAGACACTAATTTGTCTCATGAGACCTACCGATGCATCAAGGGGCTATATCGGGCCCACCCAACACTTTCTAAGTCCAATGCATTCCTCAAATGAAAATGTTGAAATATAACATAAACATTTGTATTAAAAATAGCATATGAAATGTAAATACATTAACTATAAACTAGAAATGGTATAAAAATAGAAAATCCATAGTCAAACATATCATAAATAATTCAATAAAACATAGAATATTGTATTATATTAAATCAACCTCAATCAAGAATAATATCAGGTAATGTATGTTGACATAGTTGAAAATGATTAGATAAAATCTTTGAGAGAAATATCTCTTTTTTTGAAATAATTTAAAAGAACACATATATAAATGAATAAATTTAGAATATATATTTTTAATAAATGTTTCCCATACCACTTTCAAACATTTGAAATGAATCAACATTATAAAAAAATCATGTCTATATAAATAAATCCTTAAAATCATTTTGAAAATAAGGAAATTAATTAAAAAGATTTACAAAAATAAATCATTAACATATTTAAAATGATGTCCTTGATAAAGATTCTGTTCAACAAAAACCTAAAATATTCCTTTTGAAAGAATTTTATGAAACATGATCTTGGAAGACAAATATGTCCTAGTAAATACTTATACATAAGGAATCTCAAGTAATAATGAGATTAAGGAATTAACCCTTACCATGTACTTTTCTTTGGTCGAGGGTATGTTTGACCTCTTATATAATGACCATAGTATGTTAGTAAGTTATACCAAAACCATATTCAAATTTAAGATATCATACTTGACTCATTTATGACTTTATAATAGCCATTTAATGATAATTTCCATGTTAAGGTAACATTTTGGGTAATAATCTCTTTCTTTATCGTACGTGTCTTAAATTGTTATTCTTGATCGTATCACATAGATCATGATTTACATAAATCCAAAATATAAAACATGATTTATATATCATATATATTCAGAATATAAATATTTATAATACATAGATATATGAAATGGAAACATTATTCATGGAGATGGTAGTCCGTACGTATGCATGAATGTTGTTTCTATTTTCTTATCGTATAGTATTGAAGTAATTAAATGGAATAAATTTATCTACAAAAATATATATTATTACAGTAGAAATATTATCTCATATATCTCATACTTAATAAATATATATTTTTTTATTAAAAAATTTGAATGGTGATCGTTGAAGATGAATCTCGTCACATCGTGGAGACGGTAATCCGTACGTACGCACAAAAGACAATATCATTATATCATTGTTAAAAAGGTGTTTAATGTGATGGTATATTATATATAGAGAATAATTACCATGTTATATTCATTATTTAAATTAATTTTACTCATTATTATACCTATCCAAATAATGTAGTGTTGAATAACATATTACACCACGACGTGGAAAAGGTAAGCCGTACGTACGCATGTATAGAGACTTTTTCATTCATAGGATGGATAGAATAATGAATACAACTGACTGAAAATTGAATTTTCATTATAAAGGAGGATAAAGACCCATCGACAATAAAGGAGTCTCAAGGCGTCCTGAAGTGATGAAGGCCAAGGGAATACCCTAAGAAAACAATTTTACATTCAAAAGGAAGGGAAACCACACTATCAATGAGAATAAGAGGGTCCTTCGAATTACCAATATGAGCTAGAGAATCCACTGAGAAGTGGGATTGACGCTAAATTTTCCTCACCATATGTCTGACATTGGTACACAAGGAGCAACTTCTGGTGATGTAAACTGATTCCCATGGACTGATACATTTCCCCTACAGGATTCGAACCAAAACCTCCGAGTCAGACTCGACCTCCAGCACCTGAATATCCAATCATTTACACAACTTGAGACCTTTATGGTGGGATCTGGATTCCACACCCAATGAGCCACCAGGGCCACATAATGCACTAAAACCGAACCAGACATAGCCCCTTGAATCCCTAAGAATCCCACCACCTCTCATCTGCTCATTTATAAAGGATCCAACCACGTTATGTTTCAGAAAATTCAAAGGAGGTGACCATCCAACCCACAGTACACTACTTTATTCGAATGTAGGGTTTCTAATCATTACAATGGAAGGGGAATATGAGTTTTATCCCCCCTTAAGGAGGGCCCCCAACTCAGCCAGAATAGATATGACTCTCAAAATGAGGTAGCTCCCAGATTGGATGTGGACCATTGGAACCTTATTGTTCACATATTAGAGTGTCCAACAAATGGATGTGAAGAGGACATAATGCACCATGGACTCCCTGAAGTTTTCTATGCCATGGAAACAATCTGCGATGAAGGTCTGCGTGGAGAAATTCCACTCGGAGGGGTGAAGTTGGTGTCTGAAAGAGGACCGAAGGAATAGATCCCACTCAGTATGGAAGAACATGTGGGCTGTAGACTTGGCCATAGGGGTGTTACAGTAGTAGTAGTGAGAGGCCAGAGTAATCCCCCTTATCTGGACATTCTCATCAGTTGGTTGTGACATGATTCTCAGGCACCAAAGTAGAAAATTCATTTTCATTGGATGCTCCTTGCACCAAAGCCAGGTCCTCCACCGGTCGTGTTCGACCACTACATGCTAGACGCTCCATAAATCACTAGAGGAGAAAGGAACTGAGATCGACCTAGTTTAGAATCATCTATTAGGATCATTATTGAGGGAGACCAAATCAAATAACTCCCACTGATCTGGGGAGATAAGAAGCCTGGTTTTACCCTGGTGGTCACTTGCCTCCCTGAAGGAGCTGCTCGGCACTAGACACCCTGGGAAGAAAAGGGCCTCACCCATCCAGTTAACATTCAAGAAGTTGATATCACCCATACTAACAATCCACCTTGAGGAATCCTTCAAATCATCTAACATAGGGAAAAGATAATGAGCCAGACAAGATGACAGGCCTCTAAGGTGCACTCCACCCTCCCAAGAGTTCCTGTATCTCGCACTGAAGAAATTCACCCACAGGGAGTGCCCTTCAAGGATATCCCATGCAAGACAAACATGAAATCCATCAATGGTTTATGAAATTTTCCTTAGGAGAACCCCACCTTCCTTGATCGGACTAGAAATAGCAATGAAATAGGAAGAGGAAGAGGTAACGAACTTTAAAAGAGTTGATGAAAAAATTACCTCTCCTTCCGGTGCGTCCTTTTTATTTGATCAAAAGTGCTCCTAAAGTAGGTTTTATGATCAAAGTAATGCCTCTAGGTTGAATTGAGGGTAGATGGTAGGATATTTGTGTAGGTTTTGGTAAATCCAAATGGCTTTTGAGGTGTAGAGTTAAGAGAATAAAAGTACCCTTTTATAAGAGAGGTTGGGGCACTTTAGGAAAAGCTTGAAATATTATCTTATTATAAAATAATTTTTTGTTTATAATAGCTCCAAATGGATTTATTTAGAAGATAAGGTGAGTATAGTTATAAATCATTTCAACCAGAAGGTTTTAGAAAAGTTTATATCACCATATAAACCATATCTTTTATATTTAACCCTTAGTTAAATAGTTTAACTTTTATCTTGTCTTCTTGTATTATTAAAATTCATGGTTAATAAACATACTATAAAATACCAAGAGAACCTCAAGTGGTTCATTAATGACATATATATCATTATATAAGTCCTTTGGACAAACCTTATATTTTAATAATATTATATCATTTAATAAAACAACGTTTTCTTAAAAACTCATTTATGTAAATTTTGACAGTATTTAGTATTTGGTTTTTGTGAAAGTCATAACAATATGATTTCATAAAAAAGACTTTTAATTATCTCTAACATTTCATATCCAACTATAAAATTTATGAATGTCATCAAAAGTTTCATTTTGCATTTGTTTTAATATTTATAATATCAATTATTTCAATATTTCATTAATAAAGTAATTACTGCATCAACATTGTGTTGTAAATAAATTTAATTATATAATGTCTAAAAATTATAAATAAAAAACCCTTATGTGTGAAATATTTTTATATTTCTATTGAATATTTATATTAGAATTTATCTTATGTATAAACCTATATTAAAAATGTTTTAGTTAATAAAATTTGAATTTAACACATTTAAGACTTCTTTAAATAAAATGTAATAAATGTTATAATATAATACAAGGGGATCAAAAAGGATAATATTTTTGTCCTAAGGTTGATTTTGGTTGAGAAAACACTTATCCAATAGAATTATGACATGTGTTAGGGTAATTATAATATAATGTGTACCTCTAATTACCCTATTTACTTTTAACTGTGGTAAATAAATTTCAAATGTTACTATTAAAAAAATATTTCATTTTATTAAGCCAAATTTTACTTAATGATGTCAACATTTTCTCAAGGATTTTTGAAATTAAATTCATAGGAGTTGTAAAATTACATTTTATGCAAACTTTCAAATGTTCCTAGAAGGTGGGTAAAAGGCGTTAAAAAACTTCAATAAAATTTTATATGTCTAATATTAATTTAAAATGACTCCAATGAATTACATAAGACTAATATATATATTATTTATCTATTTTTACATTCATGTAAATTTATAATTAAAATAATTATTTAAATGAAAAAGTCTGTTTTTATCTATAACGCAATGCTTTTCACTATTCATCCAAAATTGATTTTTTTAGAAAAATAAAAAAAATCACTCAAATATAATTTTGATATTACTAATTAAAAAATGATTTAAATTTTACCAAATTAATAACATAGAAGTTCTATTCATTAATTTAAAATTTATTCCCATTGTTAAAACTAAAAAGCAGGTTTTTAAGAAGTAAAAAATATCAAAAGATTGACATGTGTTTACATCTAATTAAAAAGTGAAATTACTTCCAATGACCAAAATTTGATCAAATGTTAAAAATATAATCTAATTATACTTTAAAACCACTCATATTTATAAATTAACACTATAAATTATTTTGAGTAAAAAAGTTATTTTCAATTAAAATTTAGTATTTTTTCACTATTCATTAAAATATGAATGTAATCAGAAAAGTACCAAATATTTATCCAATATAAATTTTTATTTTCTGATTAAAGATTAATTTAATTTCATAAAATTGAATATATAATAGTGTCAAATATTAGATTTAAAAAGTTTTCACCATTAAAAGGTGGAAAATTGCATTTTTTAAAAATTTCTTCTTTTATCTGAAATGTTGAATTTGTTCTTATATTATGTCTAAAAACACATAATATGAATGTTAAAATTATATGTAGTATATAAAATTCAAAATTTAGTTAATACTATTTATAACTGCTTTTTGAGTGACTAGTTTGGTAAGTCGTGGTGCACTAGAACCCGGTGTTGCATGTGGTGCACGCTATTGAATTAATTTAAAGAGATAACGTACTATGAATTATTGGGGTGTAACCTTTAAAAATACCTATAAGTTTCTCTCCTTCAAGATGTTATGATTCAAAAGCTACCAAAATCCTCAAGTGTTTCATTCTAATATCACTTTTAAATTGAGACTTTTTATGATTAAATTTTGATTAGGAGAAATTATCTATTCTATATCTTTAAAAACCTATATATTTTTTCAGTCTATTAATATTTATAGTTTTTACTTTTAATCATATAATTTTACTTCTCTATTCTTTATAATTCGATCGAAAAGTTGTTTGTATATTGTGCTGACCATATCTCTTCTTTTTTGGTTGAGAATCATTCTCATCCAAGTCTATATTTTTTATATTATTTAATTGAAGTGTTCATATATAATAAAATTGTTTCTTATGGTCATTATCTATTATAATTTACATTCTTTATGGAATAATTAAATTAATATTTTTTAATGTTTTTGAAATGGATCATTTTCAATTGAATTTATTTTCAAAATGTGAATGAAATGTTTTCTTAATTCCTTCCACACAAACACATTTTTACACAATATTCTTTAGTTTTTTTATGAATCTTAATTTCAGTGTTTCAATGGTTATCAAAATTAATTTATATTCTCATTATTTTATAAATTATATAATATAAAATAAAAGTTATTAAAACCACAAATGTTATTTAATATTATTTTTAGAAGTAGTATTATAATTTTTTAAGTGTTTTTTATCTATGAAAAAATAAATTAATCTTTGTTATTATTCATTGGGTATATGATATAATTATAATATCCACCTTATATCCCTGGATATAATATAATAATTTCTTTTGGATTCTTTCCTAGAACTTATTTCTTAATCATGGGTTAATTAAGCTATGATGAGATAATGAATATTTTTATGTTCATGTGGCACACATATGATTTAAATTTCTATTATGGGTAGGATTTATATATCCCTTCATTTAATTGGGTAATGTTTTATAGCTCATAAAATTAGGATATGGAACAAATGGTTATTCTGACTCTTAAATGTCATGGTTTTATGATGGTTATCCATATTTCTAAAGGATATGAGGCATGGGTGGTATGATGATGTCCAAAAGGTTGTGGGGTGTGAGTGGTTATCCCCAGAACAATATGTTGTAGGAATGTGGTTTTCCAAGTCTATTATTATATGAAATTCTTAGTTTATAACCATAAAAATGTTATGATTTCTATGATTATTTTTATACCATATTCATAGGTTATACAATGTACATATGTCATAATTATTGAATAATATTTCCATATTCATATGACTAATATATTATGTTATTCCCAAAGACCCATGTCATGAATTTTTTTGATATATGTTTTATTGGGTACAACTTCCTTATGTTTTGATCATGTTCCATGATTATGCTCTCCTACCGACATAATAATTTTATTCTCATTTATGATCTCTGATTATTATTGCTTATATTTACCCTTAATGAGAATATTATCTAACCCATTTCAAATGTTTCCGTTAATTAGATTATGAAAAATAGTATAAAATATGATTTGTCTAGAAGGTGGTCTTTTATAGTTTTGTAAAATAAGGTATTTATGTATCTAATATCCAAATACACTAAACCTATAGTATTTGGGGTTTGATTTATTCTAATATATATCTAATATTAATTTTAAATGATTTACTATTTATTTATATTAATTTTGGGCCTTATAAGTTGGTATTAGAGAAGAGTTTAGTTATTTTTTGGGGTTAGGTTATGAAGAATAAGTGGATATAACTTAACAAAACCTATGATGAACCAAAAATAATGTAGGATGAATCTAAAATTTCATATGTTTAATTAATTGTTTAATAATTTATGTTATATTTTGAATTTTATTTCATATCATATAATCTTTTACTCTGATTATTATAGCTACATACAAAAAACGTTTTTCATTTTAGTCAATGTCTTGAAGTATGATGATTCAAGTTAATAATCAGTGTAATGAATAATGTGATGATTGTACTATTGGGAACGAAATGAGATGGGTGATGGAGTGAAAAATATTATGGAAATTCTCATCAAAATTTCTCAGGCTATGAATAATAATATAAATCATGGAAAACATTCAAATTCACTGTGGAGGGAGAAACTATCCATTGATTACTTTATATAGAAATTACCACTTAGATGAACTAACATTAACCTACATACATATTACATTATTTTATAAAAATATTCATTTACTTTTAAAAAATATCACACCCCTAAACTATAGGTTTAGTGTATTTCTAGTTTATACACATAAATAACTTATTCTAAAAAACTGTGAAAATTTCTCCATAGTCTCACAACACTAGAACTCTTTCTAAACATTTCATATGTTATACTCTAACTTATAAAAAGGAGAGCGGAAATATAAAAAGGGGTGGGCTTAGATGACCAATAAAGGTAAAAATAATACATAAAAATTGATGGTCATAACTGCGAATAATATGATTATTTGGGTATGAGAATATGAACAAGTTACTAGAACATAATATAAGTAAATCAAACCCAATAAAACGCAGATCATAAAAAATTAATCATCACTTGAGGATTTTGGAATAACATAAGTAATGATTTATAGGAGTGTGTAAACATGAGTAAACAATCATGAAATAGGAATATTATAATACATAATAACGTGGTATAAAAAAGCATAGAAATCATAACATATGTTATGGTTATCCACTAAGACATTAATATCATAATGCAATAAGCTTACCACCTACCCATAACATAGTGGACATATATTAATCACTCATTCCCCAAAACCTTTAGGACAAGGTATAACCGACAATGCCATATAAATTTTTAAACATGTCATAAACACTACTGAACAATAACAATTTTTACTTTGGATAACCACTCACACTGCATAACATTTTGGATTTAGGCTTACCACACACAGTCCATGGCCTTTAGGAATTGGTATAGCCACCCATCTCCCATCCTGACATCATGAGTTATAAAACATTAGACATTAATTATAGTCTTCTTATAGATCCACCCATAAAATTGTGATATACCAAACATATAAAAAATTCATAATCCCATCTTTTCTTAATTAACATAGGAGAAATAAATAGTTTCCTTAAAGATATCTAAAAACATGATCATAGTACATCTATAGAAATAAGGTTGTTTATTTTATTAGATAATATCCCTCGTGAAGTACAAGAAACATTAAAATATGTTTATATAACATGAAAAAAAACTCTTACAAGAGCATCAAAACATTTGTTTGAAAAATAATAAGAAATATCTTCTACTTTTGATAACATTTATATTTTTAAAAAATAATTTATCAAATAATGATATTAGAAATTAATTTTTAAAACCATGATGACATTAAATAGAATATTATTTTAGAAATTTTATGACTATGGTTGGAACATTCATTCACATAGAAGATATTAAAAAATATTACTCTTGTACTATTGTAAATAAAGTTAATGATAATAAAAAATTACCCAGGCAAAAAAAAAAGAGATCCCATTCACCATTTTATAAATAAATTATAGAAAAATATATAATGAAATTAAGAAATATTTTAATTATAAAAAAAAAATATTAATAAAATAATATATATAATATGTAAATAGAGAAGAAATATTCCTGACCAAAAAAAGAGATAAGGTTTGATTCACTTATAAGAAACCTTTTAGTAAAATTGGGAACTGAAGGACGGTGAAATTTTAATAAGATATTTAATCCCTATAAATAAAAATATGATAAGAAAATATACGTTATTTTATATAGAAATATCATTAAATTTTTCATACTGGATGGTTGAACATAGAAAACTTCGATTTAAAGTGAAATTAGAAAATAAACACTTAAATATTTGGTGTCTTTTGAATGAAAACACTTTGAAAGATATAAAAATATATTGATTTGTAAAAAACTTTATTTTTATGACAATAAGTATAAAAATACATCCATTTTTAGAAAATATACACAATAATGAAAGATGTAGGGAAAATGAATCATATCTATAAATAGGGAAATTCATATGAGTAACTCTTTCAGATTGGGTAACTTTTTAATCATAACCCCTTGTAAGAGATAACATTATATGAATTTTTAAATAAATTAAATTTGATGAAAATTATTACAAAATAAATTCATGGGAATCATGTACAACTAAAAAAGAAAATTATTTATGAATATGAAGCATATATCAATAAAGGGAAATTGAGATGAGAAACCCATACCATTAATCCCTAATTCAATGAAAGAGATTTTGTTTAATGTAAAAAAACATTACAAGAAATTATTTTATAAAATTATTAATATCTTTTACCATTTATAATTCTAAATTATAAAAAATAATTATAAATATATTATTTCGTTATTTTCTATTTTCATCATCAGATGCTAGTAATTCATATTATTTCATAAAAGTTTCATAATGGTGATGGCCATCCTCATTATTTGATAAAAAGATCATTATTAAATTATTATTTAAGGTAGTGTAATTATTTTTATTAAATTAATAATTTTACCTCTCTCTAATTTGATGAAATGTATGGGTATGCTCCGTGTGAATGGAATCCATGATGAGCATGTTTTGGGTAATTTTAAGATAACGACAAGTTTGTTTTTAAAAACAATTAATTTTTCATCACAATTATATAAAATTAATAAAAAAATTAATTAATTATTGATATCTTATATTTCCAATATTAGTGTCCTGAATCATGTTTAAGATGAAAATTATGTCTGTGGTAAAATCATCTTTCATACAGGTGGTTGAATTGACACAAGTAAGAATCTGGTATACTAATGAATGAGTAAGAGTTTAGGGAGATATAATAGAAGGATAATGTTAAATGAAGAATAATGATATATTAAATTCATAATTAGTGTATATAATTAGGTTTATAAATAGTTTATATGATATTGAAAATGAATAATTTAGAGGATAACTTGAATTCTGACTTTGATGAATTAGCTCTTTCTTGAAATGGGTTCCTTAAGAAAAAAGAATTTGTGCCTATTTATTAGAAAAGAATAAAAACCATATAATAAGGCATTAATTGATAAATAATATTCCGGTATGAAATATATAAACAAATTGAACATTGGTTTGGGAGGGTTAGAGTATGAGGCCTTTTATAAGTGAGTTTTCAGTAGAATTTTTGAAAATTCACATTCCTTGAAGTATAAAGATATCATTTTAAAAAGGTATGTAGACACAAGGGAACAAATAATAGATAAGGTATTAATTTTTTTCAATCAGGAAATAATCTATATTTTTTCAGATAATTTTTTATATTTTTTTTCTTTATACTGAGTCAAAACCATTTACCAGAATTTACTTTTATCATGGTGACCAAATTCATTACCTTGGTAATTTTTTTGTTACTAAAAATGAAATTAAACTTCTCAATTAATTTTTATTTTAAAAATACATTTTTAATCTATTTTATTTAATTCATTTTCTAAATATTATATATCTAAATTTTAAGTGAAAACATAATATATATAAAAAACCATTTTATAGAAAAAATGACTTTTTAAACATTATATGTTCTGAAAATTATTTCATATTAATTAATAATTAAATATGTGTTATAATTTTTTATAAATTGAAACATTACATTAGGTTCATCATTTAGAGGTGATTAGTTTAATTTATTAATATAAAAACAATTCATTACACAAATAAAAAAACCTTAAAAATACCTTTTTAAATATTAAATGATTTTATTATTATTTCTTTCAAAATGTTAATCATTCTATGAATGTTATTTAATTTATTAACATATATTTATAGTGAATTTATTAAATTTTGTACTACGAATAAGATAAATTAAACTTTCAAATAAAATTATACAATCCATAATAAAACAATATTTTTAAATACATACTATTTCATTCTTTATGAATTATTAAATTAGTATTATTTATAGTTCCTTAATTGAAATTCCATGGCCTAATTTCCACTCAAGGGATGAATGATCTTGGTTTTCCACATGACATGATACATGCCTCATCATATATTAGAGACTATAGACTAAAAATAGGGGTATATAGAGGTGCCATGGGGATATTATACCCCCCCAATATTAGAGTTCTTAATAACATAAGAAATCACTTGATATCATACACCAGACATAACCATTAGATTACATATATAATATAATATTAAAACTATAATAATATGGGTGGGGAACATGAATGAAATACTTTAAACTTGATTTCACAATGGGATGATCAAACATAAAAAATAAAAAAAGAAATAAAATACCAACGAGCTTCTACTTCCAATGTTAAGCCTCCCCTCATCCCAAGATCCATGTAAACACTATGATATCTTTCTTAGTCAATAATGGGTATCTTTCCAAACTATGAAGAAAACCAAGAGAGATACTACTTGGGTACCCTAGTGAAACAGAATCCTATGTAGAGTGTGCGTGTATAAGTCTATATGGAACCCCCAATGTGTCCCCTTACTATACCATTAATGTAGTGATATGTGAAAGTGACACGATGAACGTAAATAAACAATTAAATACAAGAAATAAATAAAAACACTACTTATAATAATGATAAAATCCTGATCCTAAATTAAATGTAAGCATGTCATTTAGATCATTCCATCCCATGTACTAAATAATGTATAGTTTTTGATCCTTAGGTCAATGACCCCAATCGACCATACATTCTTTGGCCAGTTCTGAGGTGTCTATGAGAACATCATGATGACCATGCCTCCATATAAATTCTAGATCATAGGATGTAACCCACCCATCCCTATTATTTAGGCTCAAAGTACCAACAACACGTCATGAACCGATCTATGGATAGATCCCATGTTTCCCATAAATCTCTCCAAAATCTAGGTTTAATGAAAATATTAATTCAAATTCTTGGGCTTCCTAGACAATCACCTAGTAAAAAAATCTTGTTATCACCTTTCTAAATA
This sequence comes from Viscum album, assembly GCA_963277665.1. NCBI lineage: Eukaryota > Viridiplantae > Streptophyta > Magnoliopsida > Santalales > Viscaceae > Viscum > Viscum album. Next base: position 871,593,357 of record OY728157.1, read on the forward strand.
GCTAGCTCCTAGGCCACCCAATCACCATATAATGTCATTATTATCGATTGGATGTATTCTAGGGTTTACATAGACACACCATAATCACAATAATAGTGATAAAAAAATTGAATATATATATCCTAGGAAAGCTAAGAATCCTAGGGACCCTTGGAATCTATGGTGTTCCATATAGACATGAGGTTAAATCTGGGCATCCCTAATATTCTTTGTCTATGTTAATAGCTGGACCCCAGGACACACACTGAGAATCCATGATGAATTCCTCACATCCAAGTTGTGAAACATGAATATCACATGAATACCAAATATAGAACATAGAAAGAAATATTTGTTCATCCCAAATGCCACCATATTATTATATAAGGATCATAATATATATCATAATAAGAACATCTTTGCATCTTCATATACATTAAAATAGATTAGGAAAGTATAAACAAAAGTCTTGGTCTATAAGAATGCCTAAACCCATCATCACTATCTTCCACCCCATGACTAACTTGTTCGGTGATTGTTCTAAGTTGACACCATCTACCCTCTCTATCCATATCGATAAATGTTACTCACGGATGGTTTATCACTAGGGAACCTTGTAACATCCCAGGTAAATAAATAATATTACTTTTTCATATTTATTATTATTTGTGAATAAAATATTAATATTACTTTAAAGGGGACGCTATGTTCGATGGTGTACCCAATACGTAACAACGAGCTTCTTTGAAATCTTACGATGCATACTAATAATATAATAATATTATTGTAAATTGTAGTAAACTCCTAGCCTATGTAATGTAAAGAATGAACAGAACTAACTAAAAAGTGATTATCTATGGTTTTCAAATATTTTTACAATTACTAAATAAATTTTAGATGCTTCAAATGCGAATGAATCCAATTTTAAGCTTAAATATTCTAATATTCTTTAAAAGGTCGATTAATCGCCTTTTAATGATGAATCCTTTTTAAATACACTTTTTGAAAATTTTATATGTCATATTTGACCAAATAAAATTAATTTTTAGAATCTGGACATCAAAATTTACTTTGTATAAATTTTTGGTATTTTTTCAATAAAGATCATTTTTAATGAATAGTAAAAAATGCTGTATTTTAATTCAAAACCTCCTTTTAGTATAATTTATTTATATGTTTTGATTATATTTTTAATTGGTTTTAAAGTGTAATAAAAATATATTTTTACCATTTAATCCAATTTTGGTCATTTGAATTAATTTCACATTGAAATTGGACACAAACAAGTGTCAATCTTTTAATAGATATTGTTTCTTAAAAACACGGTATTTGTTTTAACAGCGGGAATTGATTATAAAATTAATTAAGGAAAATTATATGTTTTGAATTTGGTAAAATTGATATCATTTTTTAATTTGTAATATCAAATATAGCTTAGGGTGAATTTTTTCTATATTTCTGACAAATGTTCTTTTTCAATGAATAGTGAAAAATACTACATTTTTATTCAAAACTGATTTTTCATCCAAATTATTTATATAGTTAGATTTTCATTTTAATTGGTTTTATGGTGTAATTTAATTATTTTTTTTATCATTTAATACAATTTTTTTCATTTTATGTAATTTCACTTTTAAATTAGATGTAAAAACAAATGAATCTTTTGATAGATTTTACTTCTTAAAAACCTGTCTTTGGTTTGGACAACGAGAATTATTTTAAATTAATTACTACAATTTCTTTGTTTGGAATTTTATAAAATTGATTCCCTATTTGGAATAATAAGGTCAAAATTATGTAATTAAGACTCTTTTGTTTTTGGAAATTATGAATAGTAACAACGGTAATTATCTTTAATTATTGTGTTTAATTAGTAACCGGGTAGTTAAGGGTAATAAAATAATATCATAAAAATTTAAAATGACCCCAAAATGTATCCTAATTCTACTGGTGGTGTCATTATCGACCATGGGATGCCTTGTTCCAACCTTGGGACCCCATGGAATCACTTTAGTGTGATAGTGCCCCTTTATCATATTTTTTAAAAGAATGGAAAATGTCACAAAAGTATGAAACACCTAAGTAAAACGATTTTAATTTTGTCTACATAAATGATATCTTAGACTATAAATAGTCACTGGAAATATAGAAATATTTCCTACATAATAGTATTTTTTTTTATAATTTTAAGACATTATAGAAATAAATTTATTTATGACACCATGATGATGCAACGATTACCTCATTAATGAACGATTTAAATAAAATGAAAAGATAATGTAAAATATAAGACTTAATCTTGTCAAAAACCTATTGGATGAGTCTATTTCGAACCCTACCACCTTATCCTATAAATATATAATTGTGGGACCTTTGATATCTGAAAATCATTTTATAATAATGTAACTTTTCAAGACCTTCCAAGAGTGCCCTCCTCCCTCTTATAAAAGGCCCCCACCTCTACCTCCTTACCCACACCTCTCAAGCCATTGGATCAGCCCAAATCTGCTCATTTTATCTCACCACATCGCTCTATTCATTATATAAGCCTTACCTTAGGCAGAAAGATCTTCAAAAAACCCATTTGGTTCAAACCAAGGGGAGTTACCTGATTTAAAGGTAAAGTCTTCTCTAATGTTCTTTTGTTTTATTTTGCTTCTCCAACCCCCTAAACTCTTTTTATTCATTTATTTTGTAATACAACCAGTATCATAAATATACTATTATGTTGGTATTATATGTATTCGAGCTACACTTACACACAGCTCCTTCTAATGGTTAAGGAACATAATGTTTCTGTGGATGCCAAATTTCTGCCTCACGAAACGATGATTATTCAATATTCTTCTAACACCTTTCATAGTGTCCATTAATATGTAACTATATTTATATGTGATATATATTATGTTTTTTCTTATATTATTCTATATTTTTCATTTATGGCATACCTTTATTGTTTCTATTAGGGGTAAACATGATATCTTTATTTTAGGAAGTGCGGACTACCGCCCACTCAAAGTGATTTGATTCGTTAATGCCATATGTGGGACATATAATGGATGGGGTTAATGATATTATATATATGATATTATACTGGAATTATAATATACCTTTATATCATTATGATTTTGTTCCATTAAATATGAAATAGAAATGAAAGTAGCGTTCATGCGTACATACGGCTTACCGTCTCCATGAATGGTGGATTTCATTTCTTACCTCTAAATGTTATGTAATATTATAAATGAATTTATATACTAGATATATATGATATACATGATATCTAAATCATGAATATAATTTTTTATTTAATGGATATTTTACCACATGAACAACTTGTAATTATAAGATGTTTATTTTTGACACAAGTACCAATGATCGAAAAAACGACTGTTATTAACTTAAATAATTACATAATGTTCATAAAATGTAAATAAATGATATAAAAGGAATAATTAACTTAAATAAGGTTATTAAGAAATTATAAATTAACTCTAGTTTATTATTTAGGATATTAAAGAACGATCGAGTCAAGTCGGACACGAGGTAAGGGATCCAACCTCTCTCTTTCTTTTTAAGTACTCTCTTTTATGTCACTTCTTTTAACCTCCTCTTTCTTATGTTGGGGGATGTTCTTCTATATTCCTATTACTGTAATTTTTATTTTCATATGATTAGAGACCCTAATTGATATCTTTAATCAATTTTTGTATGTTTTATGTGGTTCCGTTAGGCTGTCGAATTTTCGTAAGGGGATATGTTATATCACTTGTTATTTCCGTGAGATTCATGCTATATTTTACACTATCTCAATTGATTGGTGTATTTACTGACCATTATTCTACTATTTGTGTAATATAATCTAATTTATGGGTATTTACATCAGAATTGGTTGGTCCTTCTTTCATGGGGTGTACGTTTCGAATGTTACCCAAATCGGTAAGGGATTCTTTCACCCTCCTTTTTTTAAAAAGACTTCTTCTTGTTATGTCTTTTAATTTACATCTTGTAATGTTGGTATATGTTCTTATATATCATTATTGCTATAAATATTATGTCCAAGTTATGAGATACCCTTTGCTATATCATCAACTCATTTTTCTGAATTTTAAATTGACGTCGTTAGGCTGTCGAATTTTTGTAAGGGAACTTCTGAACCCAATTTCAATTATTTTGGTTACAACTATACTTATTGATTTTATTATGACAAGATTATGTGTGGAATCACTATTTTTTAATTTCCACAAACCATTGTGTGGATATTATATTTCTACACATAATCATCTCATTGATAAATTCTTACGTCATTTATACGAACTTGTATGGGAAATCATAAGTCAATCTCATTTCATTGAGTTAAATATCTATGTCATTGGTTTTGTTTTTTCCATGAATATGTGTGAATGACCTCTGATTGTTTCACACTTGATATATAATTATATTGGGTGTATTTATACTTATTACACATAATTATTTCATTGATTTATCCTTACACTAATGACATGATCTTTGAATGGGATTACGTCTCAATTTCTCTTCCTTGAGACACTTCTTGATGATATGAACTTTTATTCTTTTTAAAGTGTATATACTGCCCCTTTGAAATTCCATATCCATATTATGTCTATATTAAATTCATTTAAATGTTTTGAAAATGGTCTACTTTTATATGGCTTATCCTTTAAATGTTCAAAATGTAAAAGGACTCTTTTATTAAAACATTGTTTTAAATGGTCTTAAAGATTTATTCTTTTAAACATTTATCATCCATGTCCATGTTTTAAAATAATTTTTAAGGATTTAATTATACGTACATGAATGTTTTAAAACATTTTCAAAAGTTTCGATGTGGTATGGGACACTTTGATTCTAAAATCCCTTTTAAATGTCTTCTTTTAATATTTTCAAAGTATCAAGGGATATTTCTCTCATACAGTTAGTAGATGTTTATATTTATGTTAATATCATGATGCTATCTCTTGTGATTTATATTTGGTAATTTTATGTTTCTTTTATGCATGTTTTAAGTGTTATGATTATGTTATGGTTCTTGGGAAATGTTTATAAAATCGGGTGGTTCTGAGATAAAATAAGGGTGGGTGAGGCTGATATAGCTCTCCAAAGCATTAGGTAACGCGACAGAGTTAAATTCTAAGGTTTCTCTGAAGAGATTTAGGGAATATACTGTGGTGGGTATTCCCAATGTAACCATGAGGGTTACTCCCTACTTAAGAATGTTATGAATGCTTCATGTTACCTTTATATCTTATGATTTCTATGAGTTATTCATAAATCTTATGATTTAATGAGGTATGTTAAAGTGATTATGTTTTATTAGTGAAGTATGATTTCATTGATTCTTATGTATACATGGACTACTGTTTTCTTTCCATATTGTTATAACCCTTACATATATTTTTATGCTTATCCTATGTTTTTGAAATGTTTTTCATAGGACATAAAGTTGAATAGGGTCAAGGATGGGATCAAGGAAATGTTAGGCTATCTAAAACAAGGAACTAGACATGACTATTTTGTTCAAGAGTTTTTATTTTGTGAAAAAATGGAAACTGAGTAGATGTGTCTACTATGTAATCTTTGAGATGTAGTAGTTATGTCCTAATTCTCTAAAACTCTAAACCTAAAAAGATCCTCAATGTGAATTAGTCAATTTAATTCAATATTAAGTACAGTTTTAAGGCCGAGTCCTTATAGTTGGTATCAGATGTCGGTTTAGATAACTTTAGAAGTTAGAGTGTTGTTTAAGCTTAAGTGAAAAGTTGTGTATAAAAACAATGGGTAGTATATTATATGGAGTCATTTTTTTTTGAAAGTTAGACTGAGTTTGAGATAACTTGGATAACTATATCTTAGTGTTTATCTTCCTAATTATTATATGATGATTTTACTGATATACTCACACTGACCTTTTTGGTTTTATTAAATGGATGGATCTAGCATGCACCAAAGTAACAGTGGATGTGATGGAAACTGTTACTATTTTCTGAATGAGGAACTGAATGATATGGGAGCTACAATGAAAACTCTTGTGTTTATCCTCAACCAACTATCTGGAGTCATGATTGACCACCTAAACCTTGGTGATTTTTATAAGGCATCATATATGTGAGTAAAAAATCCCTATGGAAGTTCAGGTAATAATCATAAAGTTACGTGTGTTCAAAAACCTATGTGTCAAAGATTTGGAAAGAAACACCTAGGAAAATGTTTCAAAGGGACATAAAGATGCTATAGATGTGGAAATTAAGGTCATAAAGCAAGAATCTTCCATGGAAAAAGGAAGAATCCAGTTGACTCTAGAAAAGGGAAATAAGTTTTTTCTGAAGGATCAATTGAATTTTTTAAATGTGGTGTGCATGGTCATTATGCAAACACATGTCCTATGAAGATGTTTTGGGAATGGGATAACCAAGATCGTACAGATATTCGTTTACCAATACCTAATGCCATTCTGATTGAGGATGAAGAAACTGACAATGACCAATGAAAGGTAGGGATTATTTCTTAATATATGTTTTCTTATTATTGGAATCTTAGCATATGAATCATGATTTTATTTTTAGTAAATAAGTATTTCAGAATAAGTTGGAAAGGAATGGTTAATGGATCATGAATAATGTTTAATGAGTAAGAAGTCAACATATAAGGGATTCAAGAGTTATGGTAGATTTTAGGATGCTGAAATTATTAAATGTATTAAGTTTCTTTTGATTATGGGGTTAAATTAGAGGACATTTTATAGTATGTGTAACCCTGGTGTTTGATATATGAAAATTTTATTCAAGGAATTATTATCTGTTATTTTGTGGACATAGTTATAAAGAACCATTTGGGTTTATATGATCCTTGAATTTGAGGCAATTACTGGTTAATACATTTTGGGTTGCAAAATGAAAGTTATTAGATAACCATTGTTGTAAAATATGTTATGGTTATTTTTGAAGATTTTATCTCTTTTTGGGGGGGGGATGTTTTAAGAGTTATATAGTTTTGGAAAAAGGACAACACGCAGACAGTGTGGCAACCCATCACGTTAGATGAAGCTATGGGAATCGAACCCACAACCAAAGTGCAACTGGTATTTATTGCCTACCACTGGACTATATGAAGTCCTTGGATAGTTTGACTAATTATTTTTAGTTTGATGATTTTATGAATCAAGAGTAAGTTTATTTTGGGTTATCTATAGAAATTATTAACCTATCATGGAGGATATGTGATTAGTCTAATTACTTTTCAATACAATACTTTTATAGGAGATGATGTTATTTGGAGATAATTGTTAAGATTTATCTTGGAAGACTACGTGATTAAATCCTTCAGAGATTTGGGTTTCAATCTTAGTTTTGGTTACTCTGAAGAAATTTATGGATAGATGTTTATTGAATGGTCTTTGTTGAAATTTGGGTATTGTTTGACAAATTTTGAGATTAAGAATAGTTTTTTTATAAAGGATTATCTGTTTTGGGGATTATTTGATCTTGTACTAACCTTTTTGGTTTTGGTTTTGGTTAAGGTCTAAAAACATGGGAAATATATAGTTCCCTTTTATGGATTAGGTGATTCTCAAGAAGTTGGTTATAAAACACTTCATATGAACAAGTCTTCATAAATACTCGTCTTTTGGAGAGAATATGAGTTTGTATAAGAAATATAGTAAAAGTTGAAAGTCAACATGACAAGTAAGTATGTTTCCTAATGTTTTAGTTAATCTCATAAATAAATTCCTCAATGAAAAGTAACTTAAAAAAAATGTTGTCTGTTAATTTTTCCTACTGGGGAATCAAATACCGTTTAACCCATCACTAGTTTGGGATTTACTGGTGGTTAACTTTTTGCTAAACATGTTTCAATCACTCTCCCTCAAAACTTAACCCTTTGTTTTTTTCTTCCATATCCATGTTTTCATGGAATCCTAGTAACTATTGTCTCGGGTGACCTTGGTAATTTTCTTCCTTTCTTTTAAATTGATAGTTTAATTTACTCCTTTTCTGATGTGGGGCTTTCAATTAAGTTTCCAAGAGCAATTTTAAAATTGCGAGGACGATATTCACAAAAGGTGGGAAGGATGTAACATCCAAGGTAAATAAAGAATATTAAATTTTCATATTTATTAATATTTATGAATAAAATATTAATATTACTTTAAAGGGGATGCTATGTTTGATGGCGTACCCAATACACAACAACGAGCTTCTTTGAAATCTTATGATGCACACTAATAATATAATAATATTATTTTAAATTGTAGTAAACTCCTACCCGATGTAATGGATGGAATGAACATAACTTACTAAAAAGTGATTATATATTCTTGTCAAATATTTTTACATTTATTCAATAAATGTTAGATGCTTAAAATACAAATGAATCCAATTTTAAGCGTAAATATTCTAATATTCTTCAAAAGGTCGATTAACCGCCTTTTTATGGAGAAACCTTTTTAAATCCACCTTTTTCAAAATTTATATGTTATATTTGACCAAATAAAATTCTTTTTTATAATCAGGACATCAAAATTTACATTGTATAAAATTTTGGTATTTTTCTGATAAAGATCATTTTTAATGAATAGTGTAAAATGATGTAATTTAATTCAAAAATTCCTTTTAGTCTAATTTATATATATGTTATGATTATATTTTTAATTGTTTTTAAAGTGTAATAAAAATATAATTTACCCTTTAATCCAATTTTGGTCATTTGAATTAATTTTACATTGAAATTGGACTCACACAAGTGTCAATCTTTTAATAGATATTGTTTCTTAAAAATACACTATTTGTTTTGACATCGGGAATTGATTATAAAATTTATTAACAGGACTTCAATTTTTTGAATTTTGTAAAATTGATATCATTTTTGAATTTTTAATATCAAATATAGCTTAAGGTGAATTATCTGTATATTTCTGACAAATGTTCATTTTCAATGAATAGTGAAAAATACTGCATTTTAATTCAACACTGCCTTTTCATCCAAATTATTTATATATTTAGATTGTCATTTTAGTTGGTTTTAAGGTGTAATTTAATTATGTTTTAATTATTTAATACAATTTTCATCATTGGATGTAATTTTACTTTTAAATTGGATGTAAAAACAAATTAATATTTTGATATAGTTTACTTCTTAAAAACCCGTCTTTGGTTTTGACAACGGGAATCATTTTAAATTAATTACTACAATTTCTATGTTCGGAATTTGATAAAATGGATTCATTATTTTGAATTATTAGGTACAAATTATTTAATTAAGACTCTTTTGTTTTTGGACATTATGAATAGTAATGACGGTAATTATCTTTAATTATTGTGTTTAATTAATAACCGGGTAGTTAAGGGTAATAAAATAATATCATAAAAATATAAAATGACCCCAAAATGTGTCATAATGCTACTAGAGGTGTACTTTCCGACAATGGGATGCCTTGTTCCAACCTTGGGACCCCATGGAATCACTTTAGTGTGATAGTGACCTTTTATCATATTTTTTTAAAGAAAGGAAAATGTAACCAAAGTATGTAACACCTAAATAAAATAATTTTAATTTTGTCTAAATAAAATATCTAATAGACTATAAATATTAATTGGAAATCTAAAAAGATTTCCTACATCATAGAATTTTTTTTATAATTTTTAGACATTAAATAAATTAATTTATTTAGGACACCACGATGATGCAACGATTAACTCATTAATGAACGATTTAAATAAAAAGAAAAGATAATGTAAAATCTAATAATTAATCTTGTCAAAAACCTATTGTATGGGTTTATTTCGAACAATTACCACCTTATTCTTGAAATATATAATTTTGGGACCTTTGATATATGAAAATCATTTTATAATAAATTATCTTTTCAAGACTTTCCATGAGTGCCCCTCCTCCCTCTTATAAAAGGCCCCCACCTCTACCTCCTTACCAACACCTCACAAGCCATTGGCTCAGCCAAACTCTGCTCATTTTATCTCTCCACATCCCTATCTTCATCATATAAGCCTTACCTTAGGCAGAAATCTCTTCAAGAAACCCTTTTGGTTCAAACCAAGGGGAGTTAAATGATTTAAAGGTAAAGACTTCTCTAATGTTATTTTTTTTATTTTGCTTCTCCAACCCCCTAAACTATTTTTATTACTTTTTTTAATAAAACTAGTATATTAAATATACTAGTATGTTGTTATTAGAAGGATTAGAGCTACACTTACACACACCTCCGTCTAATGGTTAAAGAACATACTGTTTCTGTGGATGGTGAATTTCTACCTCACGAAACGATGATTGTTCAATATTCTTCTAACACCTTTCATGGTGGCCATTAAGATGTCACTTTATTTATATATGATATATATTATGTTTATGTTTTCCATATTATTATGTATTTTTCATTTATGGCTTACCTTTATGGTTTCCATTATGGGTAAATGTGATATCTTCATTTTAGGAAGTGCGGACTACCGCCCCCTCAAAGTGATTTGATTCGTTAATGCCATATGTGGGATGTATAAAGGATGGGGTTAATGATATTATATATATATGATATTATACTAGAATTATAATATAACTTTATATCATTATTATTTCATTCCATTAAATACGAAATAAAAATGAACGTAGCGTTCATGCATACGTACGACTTACCATCTCCATGAACAGTGCATTAAATTTCTTACCTCTAAATGTTATGTAATATTATTAATGCATTTATATACTGGTATATATGATATACATGATATTTACATCATGAATATAATTATATATTTAATGTATATTTTACCACATGAACAACTTGTAATTATAAGAAGTTTATTTTTGACTCAAGTACCAATGATCAACAAGACGACCGTTATTAACTTAAATAATTACATAATGTTCATAAAATGGTAATAAATTATATAAAAGAAATAATGAACTTAAAAAAGTTTCTTAAGAAAGAATAAATTAACTCTAGTATATTATTCAGGCGATTAAAGAACGATCGAGTCAAGTCGGAAACGAGGTAAGGGATCCAGCCTCTCTCTTTCTTTTTAAGTACTCTCTTTTATGTCACTTATTTTAAGCTCATATTTCTTATGTTGGGGGATGTTCTTATATTTTCATATTACTGTAATTTTTATGTTCGTATGATGAGATACCCTAATTGATATCTTCAATCCATTTTTTGAAAGTTTTAAGTGGCGCCATTAGGTTGCAGTATTTTCGTAAGGGGATATGTTATCTCACATATTATTTCTGTGAGATTCATGCTATATTTGTCACTATCTCCATTGAGTGGTGCATGTACTGACCATGATTCTACTCTTTGTGCAATATACTCTAATTTATGGGTATTCACATCAGTATTGTTTTGTCCTTATTTCATGGGGTTTACATTTCGAAAGTTACCCAAATCAGTAAGGGATTCTTTCACCCTATTTTTTTTAAAAATAATTCTTCATGTTATGTAATTTAATTTACATCTTGTCATGTTGGGATATGTTATTATATATTCTTATTGATATAAATATTATTTCCAAGTGATGAGATACCCTTTTCTATCTCATGAACTCATTTTTCTGAAGTCTAAAGTGACAATGTTAGGCTGTCGAATTACTGTACGGGAAATTCTTAACCAAATTTCAATTCTTTGGGTTAAACCTCTAATTATTGATTTTATTATGCCAAAATTATGTGTGGAATCACTATGTTTTAATTTCCAAAAAGATTTATGTGGATATACTATTTATACACATAATCATCTCATTGATAATTTATTACGTAATCTATACGAACTTGTATGGGAAATCATAATTCAATCTCATTTCATTGAGTTAAATATCTATGTTATTGGTTTTTGTTTTTTCCAAGAGTATGTGTGAATGACCTCTGATTGTTTCACACTTGATATCCAATTATATTGGGTGTATTTATACTTTTCACACATAATTATGTAATTGATTTATCCTTACACTAATGACATTATCTTTAAATGGGTTTACATCTCAATTTCTCTTCCTTGAGACACTTCTTGATGATGTGAACTTTTATTCTATTTAAAGTGTATATACAACCCATTTGACATTACATATCCATATTATATGTATACTCAGGTCATTTAAATGTTTTTAAAATGGTTTACTTTCATGTGTCTTATAATTTAAATGTTCAAAATGGAAAAGGACTCTTTTATTAAAACATTGTTTTAAATCGGTTTAAAGATTTATTCTTTTAAACATTTATTTCCATTTCCATGTTTTAAAATGGTTTTTACGGATTAATTTATATGGACATGAATGTTTTAAAATATTTTCAAAAGTTTCAAAGTGGTATGGGACACTTTTATTCTAAAATCTCTTTTAAATGTATTCTTTTAATATTTTAAAAGTATAAAGGGATATTTCTCTCATTGAGTTTTAATGATTTTAGTAGATGTTATTATTTATGTGAATATCATGATGTTATCTCTTGTGATTGAAATGTGGAAATTTTATGTTTCTTTTACGCATGTTTTAAGTGTTATGATTATGTCATGGTTCTTGGGAAATTTTTATTAAATTGGGTGGTTCCATGATAAACTAAGGGCGGGTGAGCCCGATATACCTCTCCAATGCATTGGGTAACGCGATGGAGTTAACTGCTAAGGTTTCTCTAAAGAGATTTAGGGAATATACTTTGGTGGGTATTCAAAATGTAACCATGAGGTTTACTAACTATGTAAGAATGTTATGAATTCTTCAAGTTATCTTTATGTCTTATGATTTCTATGAGTTACTCATAAATCATATGATTTAATAAGGTATGTTAATGTGATTATATTGTATGAGTGAAGTATGATTTCATTGATTCTTATACATACATGGACTAATGTTTTCTTTCTGTATTGTTATAACCCTTACCTAGCTTTTTATGCTCATCCCAAGTTTTTGATTTTTTTTTCAGAGGACATAAAGTGGAATAGGGTCAAGGATGGGATCAAGGAAATGTCAGGATATCTAAAACAAGGAACTAGAAATGTCTCTTTTATTCAAGAGTTTTTATTTTGTGAAAAAAATGGAAACTGAGTAGATGTGTCTACCTTGTATTCATTGAGATGTAATAGTTATGTCCTAATTCTCTAAAACTCAAAACATGAAAAGATCCTCAATGTGAATTTTTCAATTTAATTCAATATTAAGTAATGTTTTAAGGTCGGGTCCTTATAAACCTACTCAAGTCCTCTAGGTTAAATCAAGAGGGAGACACCCTACATGGGTTCATGTGGGTAACCCTAAGGAAAGGGAACCCAACTTGGGGTTCCCTTTTTTATTCATCCCTCATATTAGATCAAAACCGAAAAAATAGTAGTAGCACATTCCTCATCTCATTCTTAAATTTCACATGGAATATTGACTTAATAGGATGATTTTTTGGAAAAAAAGAGAGATTGAAAGTGTATTATCACCATTTCTATAGTCTATCTAGGGAGGTCCACTCAACTAACCTAGTTCAAGGATCTAAATATTTCTTAAGTGTATCAAGGTCCACACATATCCAACATAGGTCCACTCCACTCAAGTTAGGATACACCACTATATAAAGAGGTATAATGAATCTTATATAAGGCCACTGAATAACAAAAACCTTAGTCACACACCTCAATGGTGTGAATGTCATGGGACATACTAAAAAAACTCATGACCTTGACTGTAAATGTTCAAGGTGACATGGTAGTGTGCAAGGCCATCATGGCCACGACACTTATTTCCTTTTTTATAAGGAATTTATTTTTTAATTAAACATTTTAATATAATTTTATCAATCATTTAATTAATTGAGAAGTTCCACACATTCTGTGGTGTGATCTTGCATCCCATGAATAATAAGAAACATGCTTCAAGACATATGGAAAGTATCAAGGAGTGCATTCCTCATCCCAAATCCCATTCCATTTTCCAAAGCTTGTCAACTTGTTTGTCGACCTCATCCAAGTTTGGATTAGCTATAATGGTCATAAACCATAGGTCAAGGAACCTATCTAAAAAAATAGAAAAAAATTAAATTAATTATCGAATAATATATTTAATTATACCAATTAATGAAAGGTAGCATAATCCCTAAAGAATCATTAGGAATCCAATGATTGTATGTTCTTCAAGCAATGAGTTTGTGACCACCACTGACACACCCTCAAACCCAAATCAATCCAAAGGACCATCCCATTCCATAAAATCCATAACCAATTCTTTTAAATTATAAATATTAACCTTAATAAATGATGAATTATCTATATGAATTCAATTAATAAACTAATGATCGCACTCGATCATCATCTCGATGTAACCCCTACGATCGATTAAGGGAACCCCTAACTCATTTAGATGATTCCACCAAGATCTTGTAAGATAAGAATTAAAATCCTAACCATAATAAGATAAAATTTGAATTGAAGGATTAAGGAATTTATGAATATCATTATATCTCAATACATTAATAAATTCTCTTAGAAACACTCCTTATAACACTCTAACTTCATGTAGAAGGGGGGGGGGGGGGGCTTGACCCCTTGGTCATGTGATCAAAATGATAAGGAGATGAAGGTCAAGAACCCATATAAATTTTATGTGGAAAACTTAATTTTACCCATTTTAACCTTATCATTTAGCCAATACCATCCCACTGACTTGTTGGTGGAACATACAGTTTCACCCTTCCTACCACACTACCTTGACGATGGGGTGGTACTGGCTTGAGGGTGGCAACAAATTGTAGTATGGCCACCCAAAATCCATCTGTTGCTTTTCTGAACCTCTAAACCTCTATTTGAAGACATTTTAATGTAAAAAATACAATTTTTAGGAGGCATATCCTTCATAAAAAAATTCCAAATCCCTATTCAAAAACTATATTGTTTACTAAATTGAAACTAAATTTCTATTTAAATTCAAATGATCATATGTATGCAGTGTATTCTAATCTCCACACCATATAACTTCTCTTTCTCAATAAGAATTGATGAGTAGTATACACGTGGTATAGACCTACTTGGGGTTCCAATTCCTATTCAAATGACCACATTCCATATTTGAACTCACAATACACTTCCAAAGAACAACTTTAAACGTAAGGTGCTCAACTAACAATACATGATCCATCACTCAAGATCATTTTTCAAAAAACCAATAAAAATAAACCTACCACCCTTCCATCCCAAGTATCCCAATTTTCATACAATTAAAAACTTTCCATACCCCCATATAAATGAAAAACCCATTTAAACACTAGTACATTTTTCTTTTTCCTAGCCACATGCATATTGAATGTGAACCTTCCATTCATAAAATAATCATAGATACAAAATATTTTCCTAAAAAACCCAAGGTAATTATTAAAAGGAACCCTTCATATCCAAAAGACTCAAATTATTTAGTTTTTAGCACACCACACCTAGTTACATGTCAATCCACTAGTCAGACATCAATGGATAACCTGCCTTAAAATCACTCTACTACACCTGACAACACATTACCAATTTAGATAATCGTAATGTTTTTGTAGCCAAATGTATCCCATGTTCATCAAAAAAGGCTCACTAACGTTTGAATGGAATCCTGGTGAAATTCCTTGATTTGGTTATCACCCAACTGAAATAGTGGGTTCACCCTACCACACCATCAAAAATGACATACCTCAAATCCAATCAAGATAAAATCATCTCAATTAATCTTGAGACAATGACCTATTCTTAAAATCCATATGTTATCTCACCTAAATTTATCTTCATAACTCTATAGAAAATCTAGATAACTCATATTGTTGTATTTAGTGGCATCAAAATTCCCAAAATGACCATCTAACCACAAATCTCATTCAACCATGACCCTTAAAAATAATATTATGATCACCTATGACTGAAATCATTCTCTTGACTATAGTAGAATCCTTATCATCACACTACTAAACAAAATTCCATTTCAACATTGTCTGTGTCTTGTATATCATTGATCCTAATATCTGGATGTTAAAGAAACTAGTCATAAATAAGAAACAATATGTGTAATTTCCCGGACATGGTGTTACATACCAGTGACCTGAGATGACCAGTCACATGACCTCCAGCTCACCACCCCGTATTCCATAGGCTATAAAATAGTAGCGAGGGTCTGATAAGTCAATCATGGGGAGACTATACCCCCTTTGATCAGAGTAATACACTAGTGTATGTAATAACCAATAGAAGAAGTAATATATTTCAATAATCAATCTCAAGATCTCGTGATAAACAAAATAGGTAATACAATATCCAAATAAAAGAGAAGCATGAAATGATACATTATGTGTAAGGTTTCAAATATTAAAATAGAAAATAAAGGCACCAGTGACTCCCATCCTTGAAGATGGCACCAAAATCTCCCGACGTTCTCCCTGCTAGGGTTTCCTTCCCCTACTCGACAGCATGAACTGATTCCTCCTCCCCTCACGGTGGTGGATTGCTAATCCCCCTCTCACTGCTTCGGTTTGAGATCTGGACTTCCACCTCGTTGTCCTCTCCACCTCTAATTTCTCGTGGTCTTCTTCTTCTTCGAATTCCTCTACGGCATGCCTTTTCTTTAGATCTGCTTTGATGTGGTTATCCCTACTTCATTGCAGCTCTTTGAGTGGGGATGGGTGAGGATGGCAGGTTCCGGCTTATTCGGGGGAGGTGCATGTCGAGCTTGCAGGGTTTGCGGCAGATTGAGATGTTATTCTTCTGGTTCATGTGGAGGTCTGCGTCTAATTAAGAGGTATCGACGTAAGATTTGGTTGATGATTGAGAGGTTTTTAGCTTCATACATTCATGTTTCGGTGTGTTGGCTTGATATGCGATCCCTTGTGTTGGTTATGGTTCTGTTCTTGTCCAGGCAGTGTTGGATAATGGTTTTTGGGATTGCTAGTTTCATTTTTTCATCCTTACTGCCTTCCATTACTCTTCGCCTCGACTAGTTGCTTCTTCTTATTCAGCCTCAGACCTTCACAGCACTCCCTTCTGGGAGTTGGGATCTCAGACAGTGGCATCCTCAGAGGTTTCCTATTCAAGATCGTGTGGTGATCCTCTGTTTGGATCTTGTGGAGGTCAATTTTGGGCTGATGGTGGTGGTGATTACTAAGGTGGATGCAGGAGTGTTCTTCACAGCTTTGGGATGTTTCTGATCTGTTCCTTTTTTCTTCTTCTTCCATTGTTGTGTTTTCTGGATTGAGCTGTCACTGGGAAGCAATTATTGTGTTAGACACTTCTTGTTGGTCTCATTGCATTTTGATGGTGTTTTTTGTCCTGTAGGTTGTGTCGGGTGGGCGACCTTGAAGGAGGGATGGGTGTCTTGGCACCCATCATTCAGCTGCCTATGCTTTTGGTTGGATGGGCACCCAGACTGAAATTGCCTGGTTTTCTCTCTTGGATGTTGCAGCGCATCAGGTTAATGGTTCAGTGAGTCTTTCATTGGCACCATTGGGGGGTGGATTGAAAGAGAGATAGGTGTGCTGGCACTTATCGTCCAGTCCTCCTCTCGTAATTTTGTATGAGTTAGGGGAGTTCTCTATTTTGGATGTGTTTTCAGCATGACAAATTTCATCATAGCGGGGCTGACACATAATCTAGGTGGATTCCGCTGTGGAATTTTCGGTTGGGGGGGGGGGGTTGTTGATGAGGCTTTCTGGCCTGTTCATGCTTTTATTTTTGTTTCCTTTTGGCTTTTGGATCCTTGTTGGCCATTTGGCCTATTTTGATAAGATGTCATTCATCTGTCTCTGTAATGGGTTTCTCCTTCTTCCCTTCAAAAGGAGATTATTTCTTTTTCAATAAACGGGGACTTTCCCCCTTTACCTTTAAAAAAAGGCACCAGTGACTCCCATGTGGGTCCTAAACCATGCCTGGTTCCTTCATCTAAGATCAATCCCCAAACCATCCCCCTAACATAGGTACATTTCCCTTAACTAGTCCTATAAAAATAAAGTCCATTTTTGGTACCAATTAACATCCCTAATAGGAAGTGAGTACAACATAATAGGCCACCAGTAACAGTGTCTAAAATAATATCCAAGCAGATAACAATTCATGAAATTATATAATGATATAATTACAATTAAAAATTAAAAAGTTATCACAATATTAATTATTATTCATTTAACTACATAAGCCTCGGGTTCCCATGGACACTCTTATCTCAATACCTACTTCGGCCTATGCCAGAATCTCTACTATCCCTAAGGGATATCACATGTTTTAATTTATATGTTACCATTCTTATTTTCACATATGAATGGCCATAATACCACCAATTGAATTTTACACCAGAATGACCATATTAACATTCATTATTTCCCAAATTAATTACCATGTTACTATTCATTGATTCTATCAAATGAATGACCATGTTTCCATTCATTAATTATTATAATAGAATGACCACGTTACCATTCGTTATTCCTTGGTCGAATGTCAATATAACCATTCACCATTTTACAATACATAATTTAATGATCTTGTTTACATTCACAATACTTGGAGGAATGTTCATGTTACCATTCACCATTTACATATATCATAATAACACAATATTAAACAATATCTCAACCACCCATTAATTAATTCAATAATTAATTAATCTATTCACAATATCAATATTCAATAAATGAATTCCCCAATTAATTCCGCAAATTCACAATTCCGAAATTTCATAATTAATTCCCAATTAATTATCAGATTCAATCATATATATGAAACAATGAATTTACATAGTTAATTATTCCCAAATACAACAATTTCAAATTCCTATAATTAATTAATTCTCCAAATAAATTAATTTTATTTAATAATTTCAATTTCTAAACAATCTAGAAAATGTATAATTTTTTTATGTACAAAATCAAAATCAATACTATGGGATTTGAACCTTAGACCACCTACCTCATTTTATAGACAAATGATCACCAATGAATGAATCGCCAATTGGAAGTGGATTTTTCAAGATTTAAATGAAGAATAGATATTAGATCGAAATTATATATTCAAGATATTATGAATAAAGATATAAACATCTAAGATATGGATCTAAATCCAATAGAAATCAAACATTATTATTTTAGATGGAAGGAGAGGTGTAAGAGGTATATTGATCTTAATGAGAAGAAATCACATACCTGATGGTAAAAATATTCAATTTTACTCTGGATTCGCCATTAAAAGAGGTTAGAAAATCATGATATCTATTCGAAATCTTACAAAATTTTCAAAAATAGCCCAGGGTCAGAGGAGGAGGGATTCACCTGATTTTATTTTTCAATTCTACGACACCGCAAGTTTAAAATTGCAGGTCTTTCATTTACTCAGTGTGTAATCCAGTTACACATCATGAAATGATTTTTAATGGTCCCTACTGAGAAATTCATCACCTAAAATTTATTTATTTATTTAAAACCCATAAACAATAACATGACGTTTAATACCCTTAAAATGCATTTAAATGATATGTAGTTGAGTTTCAACCCATTTTCCCTTCAATGTGTCTCAAATCACCCCAAACCCATTTTTAACACTTAACTAATTTATAACTAGAATACATTAATTCAAACGAGAAAACATTCCTACATACTAGTTCATTTTATCTAAAAAAGGATCTCTATATCTGAACAGTACTAGGCCATTAAGATTTAAATGAAAATAACATAGAGAGAAAAGTACCTTAAAAAGACGAGATCTTATAATCTCCCCCCTTATAACAACTTTTCCTCGAGCTGTATTTCCAAGCATCTCTATTATTCTTAGTCAAAAAATTCGGCCAAATCAGCCTGTATATTTGATTATATTTCCCATTTTTCCTCCTATAGACATCCATGTTGCTGTAATACATGAACTATCTACACCGTCTTTCCCCAATACAATTTCTCATTGCAATACAACACACACATTAGATGATCCTAAAAGAAAATTTATATCTTAATATCAATATACTCTAACTCAATCACATGAAAAGGGTTGAGATAGTACTTACAAGTTAGGATACATGGAAAAAATAATGAAAATCACTATATTTCTATGGAATAAACAATATGTATGCCACCAACCTGATTCTCTCCACTACCTCAAACAGTCCAATGAACCTGGGTGCCAACTTTCCCTACCTTCATATCCGATAGTGGAATAACCTAGGTGACACCATAAAGAATACATGATTACCCTCTTTAAATACGATAGGTTATCTCTATCTATTAGAATATGAATTATACCTACTATAAGACATATACATATGTTTTAAAATTACTTTAACCTAATCTGATGTCTCATGAACAGGACTCAATCCCAAAAAATCTGACTCACCAGACTCTATCCAGCATAGTAGTGATCTGTATGTCCTATATTAAATATCCTCATATGATTCAATCTGTATATTTTCATGTTAACAATTATTATAGAAAAAACACACTAAACATAAGTTTTTCTTCCAAAATCATCCGATGTCGAACACACACACTCGTTGCATATCAACATGTACCTATATAGTACACTATGATTTCCCATCTATTTGGTGGTGGTAATCCGTAATTAAAAATAACTATATACCATGTTCATTCTGCAAGCCTGACCAGAACTTTGAGTTTAAACATGAGTCCCAATTTGAAACTATAGTCCATGACACCTCATTCAGACGAACTATCTCGCACACATAACGAAATCAAAAATAATCTACTATGAAATTATCATGTATAGGAAATAAATGCACTACTTTTTCTGTCAATCCACAAAAACCCGGATATCATCATTCTTCCTTGGTGTATTTTGGAGACCCACCACAAGATCCATTTCTACAACATCCTACTTGTTGTACATCTCGTTCCCCTCGTTGTTTGATTTTCATGATCACAATCACCTTCTTATTTATCTAATATTGTGTTTTAAGTGTTGTGGATGATAGGCAAGAGATTGCCAAAGGAATAGCCCAAGAAAGCATCTCAAGTGGACTGAAATTCAGTCCACCGGCCAACCGGTGTGATAGCACCGGCCAGCCGGTGGACCTGGCAGAGGCATTGCCCACTGCCAGGCTTCACCGGTCAGCCGGTGGCCTCAGCACCGGCCAGCCGGTGGCACCCAGCAGAACAGTGGGAGCTACTGTCTGCCCACCGGCCAGCCGGTGGCTCTGGCACCGGTCAGCCGGTGGTGCCTGGAAAAGAAGATCAGCTACTGCCAAGCCACCGGCCAACCAGTGGCTCCTCCACCGGCCAGCCGGTGCAGCCTGCACTCAAAGCATCTCCAAATTCTCAAACACCGGCCGGCCGGTGGACCTGTACCGGCCAGCCGGTAGCCCAGTCAAACTAGCCGTTGGCTTTGACCAGTCAACCTTCTTTTGGCCTCCAACGGCTCCGAAGACCTATCCAACGGCTCCGAAGACTCCCCAAGGGTTCCATGCCTATAAATAAAGGCCAAGGAAGCCCCGGACACGACCCCAGATCATATACAAAGCCACCGTACACATTTTGTATCATTTGGCCAACCTCCGGCGACTTCCTTCAAAGGAACCTCAAGTGCTCCAACAACTTCCACATCCAAGGAGCTCCACCCAAGAAGCTTGGAAGCGGCCTTCAACATCTCCAATCAATCAAAGGCACCCAAGGCTTCTCCAAATACGGTTTTTATTGTTTATTCATTTTGAGCTTTAATTTTGGGTTTGTGCCTACAAACCCCAAACCCTTTTCTCATCCCCCTTTCTTTTGGGTTTCACACCACCATTAAGGTGTGAAGAGGTTTCTTCAAGCCTTTCCTTTTAAAAGGATTGAGTTTTCGGTGAGCTAGCCTTCACCCGTTAAAAAGGCTAGTGGGTTCTTGCTAAACCATTAAAAGCAAGTGGGTTCTTGCTTAACCACTAAAAGCAAGCTGTAATAGGTTCTAGTGCTACCTCAAAGCCTAGTGGGTTTCTTGCTAAAACCATTGAAAAGCAAGCGGTAGGAATCTCTCAACGGTTGAGTTGGGAGCGGAGACGTAGGCCGGGTTTTTGGCCGAACTCCGTTATCAATTTCTTGTGTGATTGCCTCTTTATTTCCGCTGCACTTTACTTTGATTTTTAATTTGTTAATCAATTTTTTTTAAAGGCAATTCACCCCCCCTCTTGCCATCTTTTCCTCGTTTGTTCCGACCCAACAATTGGTATCAGAGGAAGTATTTGAATAATTCCCTAACCGGTTTCAAATTAAAGATCCTTTTTGATGGCTTCTACCGCTTCTTCTTCTCAAACCCTCGAAGGTCATTCCTTGGGTCGTGCTCCATTGTTTGATGGAACCGACTATTCTTTTTGGAAAACCCGCATGACCACTTTTTTAAAAAGTATTGGTTATCCAATTTATAAAATTGTTATGCAAGGTTTTTCCCTCTCCTCTCCCGATGAGTCTAAATGGACCCCCAATGACATTGCAAATTTTGAGCTTGATGGCAAAGCCATGAACGCTCTTCATTGTGGTCTTGACCGTAATGTTTTTTATTGCATTTCTACTTGCTCTACATCACATGATATTTGGAAATATTTAGAGCTAACCCATGAAGGTACTAGCATGGCTCAAAAGCAAGAACCCGCTCAAAAGCAAGAACCCGATGCAAAATCCGTACCCGCTTGCCCACTTCACAAGAATAGGGCCAAGAAAAAGAAGGGAAAGAAGAAGGCTTCAAAGGCAACATGGAGTGATAGCTCCACCTCTTCATTCTCCTCCTTCTCCTCGAGCGACCAAGGTAAAAAATGCCTAATGGAAAATCATGAGGTATCATCTTCCGACTCTTCTTCCTCGTCTTCTTGTTCTTCAAATTACAATTCTTTAAATCATTTATCTTATGAAGAACTCTCACACGCTAGAGACCAACTAGAAAAAGGCTTTCACAAGCTCTCTTCCAAATTTGTTTCTTTAAAAAAGTCTTTCAAAAAAATCTCCTCCGAAAAAGAACAACTTCTCAAAGAGAAGGAGGAGATGTCCCTCAAAATCCAAAATTTCCCAAATGTTGATTCCATGGAATCAACCATAAAAGACCTAAGGGAGACCCTAGCTAAGTTCACCCAAGGGGAACAAAATTTGAACAATCTCCTAGGTTCCCAACGAATTTCTAGGACCACTCAAGGACTTGGCTATACCAACCAAGCTTCCTCCTCCCATGCACCCACTTTTTTTGTAAGGGGGAGCTCCCAATACAAATTTTGTAATTATTGCAAGAAACCCGGGCACCTCATTTATGAGTGTGATTGCAAAAACGCCCGGTACGGCCAACCCAAGTCTATTTTCTATTCGGACAAGTTTTATAGGAGAAGACCCGCCATGAGACAAGTTTGGATTGAAAAATCCCTTCTTGCGAGTCTCTCCGGGCCTAAAATTGTCTCTTTTCAAAATACCTCTCCCCGGTGATTTATTGTTTTTATTTAGGGGGAGTTGAGTTTGTTTAAGAATTTTTTCAAACTTTCAATTTCAACTTTTGGTTTCAAATTTCAAATTTCAATTGGTTTTTGATTCAAAACTTTCAATTCAAACTGTTATTCAATTTTTCATTTCAAAATTTTTTGATTCAAATTTTCATTTCAATTTCAAAAATCTCAATTGATTTTCAAATCTCAAATCTTGTTTTTCTATTTTCCCTCAATCAAGTTTTATGCCCCACGCTATTTTGATAATCACAAAGGGGGAGAAATTTCTTGATTGATTGGGGGAGAATCCTTTTCATCATGCTTTGCATTTCCTTTCAATTTCAGTTTTTTGCTTTAATTGTTTTGGTGACTCTGATCATCAAAATAGGGGGAGATTGTTGTACATCTCGTTCCCCTCGTTGTTTGATTTTCATGATCACAATCACCTTCTTATTTATCTAATATTGTGTTTTAAGTGTTGTGGATGATAGGCAAGAGATTGCCAAAGGAATGGCCCAAGAAAGCATCTCAAGTGGACTGAAATTCAGTCCACCGGCCAACCGGTGTGATAGCACCGGCCAGCTGGTGGACCTGGCAGAGGCATTGCCCACTGCCAGGCTTCACCGGTCAGCCGGTGGCCTCAGCACCGGCCAGCCGGTGGCACCCAGCAGAACAGTGGGAGCTACTGTCTTCCCACCGGCCATCCGGTGGCTCTGGCACCGGTCAGCCGGTGGTGCCTGGAAAAGAAGATCAGCTACTGCCAAGCCACCGGCCAACCGGTGGCTCCTCCACCGGCCAGCCGGTGCAGCCTGCACTCAAAGCATCTCCAAATTCTCAAACACCGGCCAGCCGGTGGACCTGTACCGGCCAGCCGGTAGCCCAGTCAAACTAGCCGCTGGCTTTGACCAGTCAACCTTCTTTTGGCCTCCAACGACTCCGAAGACCTCTCCAACGGCTCCGAAGACTCCCCAAGGGTTCCATGCCTATAAATAAAGGCCAAGGAAGCCCCGGACACGACCCCGGATCATATACAAAGCCACCGTACACATTTTGTATCATTTGGCCAACCTCCGGCGACTTCCTTCAAAGGAACCTCAAGTGCTCCAACAACTTCCACATCCAAGGAGCTCCACCCAAGAAGCTTGGAAGCGGCCTTCAACATCTCCAATCAATCAAAGGCGCCCAAGGCTTCTCCAAATACGGTTTTTATTGTTTATTCATTTTGAGCTTTAATTTTGGGTTTGTGCCTACAAACCCCAAACCCTTTTCTCATCCCCCTTTCTTTTGGGTTTCACACCACCATTAAGGTGTGAAGAGGTTTCTTCAAGCCTTTCCTTTTAAAAGGCTTGAGTTTTCGGTGAGCTAGCCTTCACCCGTTAAAAAGGCTAGTGGGTTCTTGCTAAACCATTAAAAGCAAGTGGGTTCTTGCTTAACCACTAAAAGCAAGCTGTAATAGGTTCTAGTGCTACCTCAAAGCCTAGTGGGTTTCTTGCTAAAACCATTGAAAAGCAAGCGGTAGGAATCTCTCAACGGTTGAGTTGGGAGCGGAGACGTAGGACGGGTTTTTGGCCGAACTCCGTTATCAATTTCTTGTGTGATTGCCTCTTTATTTCCGCTGCACTTTACTTTGATTTTTAATTTGTTAATCAATTTGTTTTAAAGGCAATTCACCCCCCCTCTTGCCATCTTTTCCTCGTTTGTTCCGACCCAACACTACTTACACTCTAGAAAGGGTAGCAACTAAAGAAAACTTATTTTTCATTGATGCTCTTACTTCACCTTCTGGAAAGTGTAGCATCGTGTTAGAAA
This sequence comes from Viscum album, assembly GCA_963277665.1. Classification (NCBI taxonomy): domain Eukaryota; kingdom Viridiplantae; phylum Streptophyta; class Magnoliopsida; order Santalales; family Viscaceae; genus Viscum; species Viscum album. Next base: position 871,618,529 of record OY728157.1, read on the forward strand.
CCATGATATCTCCTTTTTCATGCCCAGCTCTCAAAACATTCATCATATGTTATCATAATTTTTTCTCACACCTATATGTACTTCCTACATTGTGGCATGAAATTCCATCCTCATCTTCTCTCATATGATTATAGGCACAACAAACCAATTCTGGATATAGATGATATCATCTTAACATATGCTTCAATTTTTAGGTGAATCCCATTCTTCACGGTTTTCCATCAAAGATAAACACTATGGATCCCCATACTAACTGTCTCAAATCTGTCTAAAATGCATAGACTCCACTACAACTAATACAAGAGTCAGCAGTTCCTAGTTCTCATGAACTACCACATGCATCTCAGTCTATAAAACCATCATCTTCCACTCATCACTAGACTCCTAAAGTATCTGAGTCTATGTATTCATGGTTATAGAATCTACAACTATATTTCATTTTCCATGCTTATATGTTAGCTCAAAATAAAAGTTAATCATATATTCAACCCATATACAATGTCTAAGATTTAAATATTTTTATGAAAATATGTACCATAGGATCTCGTGATCGATAAACACCATAAACTTTTCACCCAATAGATAGTGTCTCCAACACTTCAAAGAATAAACCACTGCTTCCAGCTTGAGATTGTGCATAGGGTAGTTATGTTCACGAGGCCTTAGCTGCTAAGACCCATATGCTAGAACTTGATATCCCTACATCAACACATCCCCATGTACAATTTCAGAAGTGAAACAACATACCATATACTCTTCACCTGGCTCAGGTAGGATCAATATTAGTGCAGATGTATTATTATTATTCATCTCTAGAATGTATTTATCACAAGCTTCTTATCCATTTGAACTTTACCCCCTTCTTGGTCAGGTCTGAAAGTGGTTTTTGCAAACATGAAAATTCATAGATGAATCTCTGATAATATATTTCTATCCTCAGAAAGCTATGGATATCAAACACATTCCTTGGATGCTCCCAAGACACCACTACCTGAACCTTCTCTCGGTCCACTGACACACATTCATCTGAGAAGATGTGTCCCATGATGTTTTCCCTATCAATCCAAAACTAAAAGTTTGATAGATATCGGTATTTTTGAAGTTATCTTAGAGTCCTTTGAATGACTTAAAGATGTTGGGATGATATTCATGATTCTTACAGTAAACCAAGATGTTTTCAATGAACACAAAAAAAACTGATCCAACTAAGAATGGAAGATTATGTTCATAAAGTTAATAAATACTATCAGTGTTTTTTTCAACTCAAACAACATTACAAAAAACTCACAAAGGCTAGGCCTGCTCCAAAAAGTAGTCATTGGTATATAGTAAGTCTGAACTCTCTAATGATGATAGCATAATCTCAAGTCTATATTCGAGAACACACAAGATCATTTCATCTATTCAAACAGATAATCAATATAAAGAGAATGATATCAATTCATTATAGTTATTTTGTTCAACTTTTGGTAATCGACGCACAATCACAAACTTCTATCCACCTTCATTTCAAACAAAATGGGTGATCCAGAAGGCAACATACCCAAAAGAATAAAACCATTATCCTCCAACTCCTCGAGCTTATTACTGAGATATTAAAGCTCTATCGGTGCCATTATGTATGGTTTAATAGATACTGCATCAGCCCTCAACATGATCTAAATAGTGAATTACATCTCTCTATCAAATGGATCTCTTGATAAGTATTCAGGAAACACATCCTAAAACTACTTCACCATAGGTTGAAAGGTGTAATTCTATACTCCCCTATCTCGAACAATAAAATAGAAATTTGGTTTGTGAGATCTTCCAGTTGTGGAATAATTGTCCTTGTTCGGTCTTCCTAGATATCCTACTCTACATGTTTAATATTATGGTCACCTTTAGGAGATGTAAAGTTCACTATCCTTCAGTAATAATCTATGTGGGCTCAGTATGTGACTAGCCCCACTATACAAATAATTATGTTGAAGCCTGACATATCAAGAATATATAGATCCCATAGAAAATGATATTCCATGATTTTAAGAGAATAACCCTATCACAAATAGATATTTCTAGTTTTTACTCCCAATTGTGTATTTATAGTCATAACCCTAATTAGGAACTCCACCACCAAACTCAAACCATTAACAAATTTTGAATATATAAATTAATGTGAGTCACTAGTTCCGAATAAGGCACTATATAATAAAGAAGCTATAAGAATAGCACCTCTACATATATGTGTGCTACCCCTCTCCCTTATGATAATGTTCCACTACACTAAGTCACACCACTTTATTGATGTGGGTGCTCTTTCTGAGAATCACCTCATCGTCTGCATCTACTACCTAGGATAGTAGAACTCCAACTGCTAACCAGATACAGTGTAGATGATCCCCTTCCCACGTTTTCAACATGTCTAGTTGCACCCTCTCTAACTGTCTATCTAATCATCCTACAAAACTTCTGTATATGTCAAATATTTTCACAATACCAAAACTATACAGGTGGAAGTGGGAAATCTCTACGATAATGGCCCAACCTACCACACTGATAACATGTCACTCCAGTATCGTCCTATGAAACTAAACATCTTATCTAGGAACTATAATTACCACTAATAAAACTAATGTTTTCATATCTTCGCTTCATTATTTCAAAAGTTGAACCTCCTTATCATTATTTAGTAAATATCTTCCCATTTTTGGAAGCCTCATTCAGGTTACCCATAGGTATGGGAGCCTGATCCACAACCTCAGTAAACTTTTTTTACAAAAAAGGTTAACTTGGGACTTAATTTAATACTTAATTCCATCATAAAAGAGTCTCACTATAGCTGTATCTTGTCCAGTAAATGTTGGAGAAAAGTGATCCAAGTCTGTAAATTTTCAAACTTAATACATCAGAAACAAGATTCTATGTGCCATTCATATAAACTCTTTCACATTATCCATAGAATATCTAGATAAAATTCTCTAAGAACCTCTCCATGAAGTCTATCTATAGAAAGACATCATCCTATCCAATCTATGCATGAATATACCACCAAAACTTTGATGATCCTCAATGATTTAAAATAGCCAACATGACCCTAGTTTTAGAAGGATTCTTTATATGTTCATGTAATGTATTGATGGAATCAAAGTATAAGTCATCTTTTTCTGTTCCACCATAACCTGCGAAATTTGGAAGGTGCTGTAACTGGAACACAATCGTTAGCTTAAACATGCTTTTCACAATCCATTGTGGGTCTCTTTCCATGAATTTCATTAAGGGAGAAAAATCATCGTGGATGAATAACTCTACAATTCCAAACATGAAACTTAGGACATAGTTGAAATCATTTACTCATTTATGTAATAGAAAAATCACAAAAAGTCACAAAACGTTTATTCCCCACATCTCATTACACTATCAAAACTAAGGCACTATCACTACCCTTAACCATCCTACACCTAGGTCATGGTTAGAAGGTTAAAAAATTATAATATATCAGGTTTCTCATTTAAACACCCATTTATTCACATTATTACATCATTTTACCATTTTCAATTTCATATTAGGCACTATTTTCAATTAAATTTCACAAGCCAAGATAATAGTTCAAGTACAAAAACTAACAAAAGCCTATTTTCTCATGTGTGCCAAAATATATGCATGTCACAAAATAATCTTGAGTGCCTAAAATTATGCACGTAAACCGGATTTTCAGGCCATTTCAGCAACGATTAAATTCTCATAAAATTATAAAAAACAGGTTTCACATCACACAACAATTGAATCACTCAAGGTGAAATAATATTCAACTATAACAAATAAAACCAATAACAAAAATCCCAAATTGAGTACTTAGGTTAACCCCCATACAAGGGTTTACTACTCCCATGCATGAGCTCATTACTAAATCCCAAATCTTCTTAGTCACCTCTCTACCTTTCCCCAATAGTATGATAAATGAAAAAGAAAGGAAAAATCCTCTGATACCATCTTTTAAAATCCTATCCTGGGTTCCAGGTGCTGGTTCCCCAAGTTGGCCAATCAGATGACCTAAAGTATGCCTCCCCATATAACAGAGACATCCAACGAGTAGTGATGGTCTGATATGTAATTCATGGGGATGTTATACCCTATTTGATCAGAGTAATACACTAGAAGATATAATATCCAACATTGGAAGAAATATTTTTCAATAAAACATATCAAGATCTCAGGATGAACAAATCAGGAAATACAATATCCCACTAAAATAAAATAAATCCATGCCAAATTATGTGTCATGTTTACAAAATAAATATTGAAAATAAAGTCACCAACGACTCTCAAGTCAGTCCCAAAACATGTTTGGGGCCCTCATCAAATATCAATTCCCAAACTAGCCAACTAATATAGGGGCGTTTCCATTAACCTATCTTGCAACAATAAATCTTATTCTGGAACCGATTCAGTATCCTGATTTGGGTGTGAGTACAACTCATTAGGCCACCATTAAGGGTGTCTCAAACAATATCCATATAGATAATATTTCATGTAGTTCTATATGTAAAAAATTAAAATTCATAGTTAAATAGTGTTCACATTATAAATTAATATCTCCTTAAAAATATTATCCTTAGGTTCTTGTGGACACTTCAATCTCAATACCTACATCAGTATGTTCTAGAGTCTAAACTATCCCAGAGGAATATCTCATGTTTAAATTTCCATTTTACCATTATTATTTTCATAAATGAATGACTATGTTACCATTCATTTATTCACACACCATAATGACCTTGTTACCATTATTTTTTTCACAAATGAATGACTATGTAACAATTCAGTAATTCTCACAAATTAATGACCATGTTACCATTCATTAATTATCAAAATTTATTGAACATATTAGTATCCTTTATTCCATGGCTAAATTTCAATGTTACCATTCACCATTTTACAATATATAATTTTATGATCATGTTACCATTTATGATACTTGACCAAATTTCCATGTTACCATTCACCATTTTATAATACATAATTTAATGAGTATGTTACCATTCATAATTCTTGGCCAAATGTCCATGTTACCATTCTCTATTTACATATATCATAATAACACAATATTACACATATATCTCAACCATCCATTAATTAATTAAATAATTAATAAATCCATTTAGAATATCAATTTTCAATAAATTTATAGACCAATTAATTATTCAAACTCAAAATTTAGACATATCATTATTAATTCCCAAATTATTATCTAATTTAGTAAAAAATATCACACAATCAATTTCTACATTTTATTATTTCCAAATCCCAAGTTTTAATGATTAATTAACTCAAAAAATTAATTAATTCAATTGAGGAAATTTAATTTCTAAAAAATCAAAAAATTCCATAATGTAGCATGTACTAAATAAAATTCCTGACTACGGGATATGAAAATTAGGGAACCTATGATAGTTTCTTGAAAATTACTCACTAATATTAGATTCCACAATTTTAAGTGGATATCTCAAGAACCCAATAAAGAATGGAATTTAGAACCAAATCATAAATTCAAGATCAAATGAATCAAGGTATAAACATCTTGGATCTATATGTTAACCCAAAATCAAGTAAAAATCATTATTTTATTCAGAAAGTGGAGGGGAAGAGATATATCAATCTATAAGAGAAGAAATCACATACCTGGTAGTGGAGATATTCAATGTACCTCTTGATTAACCATGAACATAGGCTTGGAAAGATTGAGATCTGTTTGGGAGCCTATTTTTTGATAATGGAGCCTAGGGTTGAAGGTGGAGGGCTGTAGATGAAGAAAATGGAGAATTCATACACACATCATGTTTAAAATTATTGGTTAGTCATTTACATTGAATATAATCCAGTTAGACATTGTGAAAATATTTTTAATGGTTTCCCCAAAAAAAAATCCTTCACCTAAGATTTATTTATTTAATAACCATGAAAAATTAGATGATGTGTAATACCCTTATATGATGTGTAACTGTTATACAGTTGAGTTTCATCCTATTTTCCCTTCAAATCCTTGCAACACCCCTCAAACCCATTTTAAAACTTATCTCATGTATACTCAGACTCCATTAATTCAATCAAGAAAAACTACCCAAAATTTACTTCATTTTCTCCAATAAAATCTCTCAATCTCCAATCAAGGCTTTGCCATTAAGTTTCGAATGAAAATAACATAGTGAGAAATCTACCAAAAAAATATGTGATCTCACATTATGAAACATCATATTCACCACTCATTCCTAGACCATAGGAATTTTATTCATTGAAACCACTGAAATAAGATACATTAGAATGACCTATACCCTCAATTATCCACTGGTTCACTTCCAACTATGTACATTTATTTATACAACTCATTGAGAGCCACCTAAATAGGTTCCCCCACTACAATTTTGTCTCTCCACTCTAGCCTCACTCATCTATCCTATAAAACACCTATCTAGTTTTAAACTAGATCATAAATTCCATGAAAATATATCCATTATTGATTTGTTTTTAACCATAGAGTTAAATTTATCATTTCGTCACAACTTCATGGAAACCACACTTATATCATGTCATCATTTCCCATCATCCCTTGACTCTTACCTGATCATCATCGATCTCAACATCAATAGTTTTCAGATCTAAACTATCAGTGTTATATCAATTTGATATTTAAAATTTATGGGAGTATGCTTTTGTAATGAAAAAATATTGAAACCTAAATCATTATCTCAAAACTTTCATGTCATCAAAATTAAACATGTGATCCTAAACACAAACATTTCTATTAGGCATGTTCACTTCACCTAACTAGAGGACCCTTAACACTCCTCTTTAATATTGGGGACATCACTAGTTCCATGATTTATGTCATGATCACTCACTACATGAGCATCATTACTAAACCAAAGGCATCCTTCTATGATTATTAGTATGTCAATTTCATCCACACTCTAACCTTCCTCCTAATGCCATACTAAAATCAAAGAATCTACTGATGCTTGAACAATGCTTCAATAAATATTCAAATTTAATGGGTCTAGGAACCCAAATAGTCCCATAATATAAAATAATCCTTGATACCAAGGTATTCCACATGCCTAAAATTATAATGTATTAAAAGACAAGATGAATCTCATGAATTGAAGGAATCATCATGCTTATTCTATAAACCCGTAGAGAACCTCCTGTACATCAGTCTTGAACAAAACCATGAACCATTATTCCTATTCCAATGGATTCATAATCACTGTTGAACCCCTATCATTGATTTTCCTTGATCATATAAGTCACTGAATCACTAAGGTAAGAGTCAAGACCATGAGTCTATAGGTTTCCCCACATATCCCAAAAGTCAAGTCTCTCACAAATCAAACCCCATGGAAAACACCCCTAGTTTCTCATCTCAGATAAATAAAGGAATCTAGACTTCCAATAACCACTCAAGGGTTCCATATAAACTTAGATTAAACTCCTCTTTCAAAGACATTAACCTAACTAGAAACCGATCTTCAATGATAATCCATATACGAGACCACTCCCTTGAAAATCCCAACTCAACTAAGGTTATATATACATAAATAAATAATCCAAAATGTTTCTTACCAAATACAAACTCCACCACTATCTAGGAAAAATAAAAAACCATTCTAATATATATGTACAAATTCCATATAAGTTGTTACTAACACTATAAATAATCAAACTCGTATGATAACCACCCATAATGAGATTCCCACTAAGGAACCAGGTGCTATAAGAACCAACTGTAGTCACCCCACCTCTAGTTAAAATTGAATATTACAGATTAATCATTATCATGTTTCTTATCATATATTCACATGACCTTCCATTAGAAAGAAACACACAAACAATTCAACCTAGATGAGTAAAATTCAACCAAGTACTAATAAAATTAAACATTGTATTAGAATTTTTTGACACTTTTAACAACTTTGCCTCAATAATCAGTGATAAAAATCAGAATAATAGGCCCTTACATGTCATGTGAATCACAATGTGCCTATCATAATGCAAGGAATGTCTCTTGCCTCTACAAGACTCTAAACCCAAAATAACGAACCTATTTTCATTGGTCTAAGAACCATAAATCTAGAACATATTATGAAACTAAAAATATAAGTATGTCACTAATGATGGACATCATATCAACTGTAATATCACATAGTAGAAATATTATTCTAGTCATTGAAATCCTTGAATTCTTACCAGAAACAGTGTTCATGACACCCTAGATCTATTTCCATCACCATATCTAACAGATTCCTACATCTCAAACCCACTATATCTCAAATATTATGATATAAAGAAAATGATTTGATACCACTTTGTAACTCCCCAAGCCTAAGGTAACTCAATTGGTATTGGGTATTAGATTTCTTCATTACCTTAGGTGAGAATCCCTCTATGTTAGAGGCTACCGACTAGTATCCAGGGTATAATAGGGTACTGTGGGGATATTATACTCTCTATATCTGAGTGAAAAATCACATAAAAAATCATTGAATATCATAAACCACACATAACCTTCAGATTAAAAAGATAACATAACATCCAAACAATATTAATATGTGGGAGTAACATGCATAAAATCATACGTAATCAACCACCTATTAGGCCTATCACAGATAAAAAAGAAAATAATAAATAAAATACCAACGAGGCCCTAATCCCAATGCAAAGCCTCAACTCATATCAACATCCATGTATGTGTTAAATACACACACTTAGTTTAACATGGGACTCTATCTAGCCTATTATTTCAAACAAGTGAGAGTCTGGTTGGGTACCCCAGTACAATGGTGGACCAACCAGGGTGTGAGTACACAACTCATAAGAGAACAACCAAAACCATGAGAATACTAGTCAAGGGCATCCATAAGATAGATATGATTCTAGATATAATTTATAGTGAGGTATCAACCTCACTATATTAGGTTATACTAGGAAACTAATTTTTTTCTTCATAATAGGAATATAACAAAAATTTAGTTTTCCCCAATCAATTAAGATAAATACAGAACATTATTAGCTATTAAGACCCATATAATAGAAGTAATACCTATAAGAATTTCATAGTAATATTTCCATCGATAAGTGGTCAAAGGTTTATTTATGATATGAAATTTGATTTCCTAATTCCAAAAATTTATATGGTATCTATTTTGAGAGAACAAAAATACGCCCAAAAGCAAAACAAATTCGACTAAAGGGGGAAAAATAATATTTTCCAAAATCCCATTCCATCAAAAGTAAATCATAGAATAGTTATATATTTAATGTGAAATAATCGTACCAAAAAGAAATTTCACTGATAATTCATTATATATTCAATGGGTTGGTTATTTGATAACCATAACCAACATTCTAGATATTAAAAGAGTAGATAAAAATAGAATCAAATAAATAATTTACAGTTCTTGAGTGGATGATGTGTGTACCATACACCACGTTTATTAACAACCCACATAAAATGATGTTATTGAATAGGATTTACCTTTTACCTTGTCATAGGAGGTTTCTAATATTTATTTTCATTATTAAACCTTGGTTTGGTGCACTTATTGGAGTAATTTGGACACTCCTTAAAATTAATTCTTTTGAGTGTGGGTGGTGTGTTATATTGACCTTTATCTCCATCCATTTCATTGGTCAACCTCTTAATATTTCATTATCATTCATGTGACTGATAAAATTCCCTTCCACACTTGATTCAATTTACTATATATTTAAGGAAAATCTATTCACACTTATTTTCACATTTTTGGTATGTAAGAATATGAATCTTCTTCCCACTATTATTTTTATCATTTGAGTATATATAAAACATTATTTTTATATTCGTTTGCCTAAAACCATGATAATAAAAAATTGTCAAAATTTTCATTTCCACCTGATTAGAATGTCAAAAAATTTCATTATATCTAAAAAACCCCCTATTGATAAAACTTTTTGAAGACATAGATTCAATCCAGTAAATAAAAAAATCAGTTCTCTATCATGATCCATGAAAAAAAGTATACCATGAAATTATTGTAATATTTACATCAGAAGTAATAATGGATTCATACTCCTTTTTCTCCAGCTCAAGGAATTATCTATCTATATTAGTGTGAATATTTTAGGGAAACTATTTATTGAAAAATACATTCTGGAAATCCTCTCCCTCCGAGAAGTCAATTTCTTCCTCTTTTCTTGTTTTCCCGATCAATGTACACTATTGATCTGCCTAACCTTCAAAATTCTGAATTGTTAAGAAAACCCATTTAGGATCACATCATTAGAGAATAAAAATATCATTTCTCTTCTATTAATACACAACTCAATAATTTGTAGGAGAGAATTGTACTTATTGGGACACATTTCCATAAACATGAGTCAAGTGTATACTTTACTTATTGCATTCCATTTGATGATTATAGTAGATGATGTGACTATAGATTATAAAATTACATGTTAAGGATAAAATAATTAATATCGAATGGTGGACCGTATAATTCAATATGTATACATGTTTTACATATATGTGAATATGATTTCAGAGAGCTAAATTGATGAACTTGAAAACTTTGTTTGTGAAATAATGATTTCTATTAATAAATAGTTTGAGTTCATATAATTCAGGATCTAAAAATGATTATTGAAGAGCCATGAATTTTTTATTCGTTATTCAATCTCCCCTCCAAGTGAATAATTTATAGAAACTCACTACATTTTTTGGTTAGGTCCTTTATAATTAGTAGTAGTGTGGTGTTTGGGTTTCCTTTGAAGACATCAAGGATGATGGAAGTTTATGTTGGGATGTTATATCTCTTTGTTACTAAAATTTATTCTAAATATTTTATATCCATTATAAAACATATTAATTTGGTTAATATAAAATTTATTCCCACACTTTATGGTAAACATGAAAATTTAATGAAAGAAGAAATGCAATCATAGTTTATATCATTGGGTATTAAAGTAACCAACATTGTAATTGATGGTTTTAATCCAACAATAGATGTTTTTGTGGGGAATAAAACTTATAAAATAATATTGAGATCAATGGTCATGTAAATAATTATATCTTATCTTCAATTTAAGATAAAAATTTCATTAGTTCATGTATATTGAGATATAAAATGGAATCGGGGAAATTCTATGAAATAATAATGAAGGAAATGTTAGTGTGAAGGAGGAAATGCCTCAAAATTAGTGTGCTTGGTTTAAGAAGTTAATATGATTGAAAGAGAATTTTTGGGTTATTTCATCATTAGAGTTATTGATATCTTAATCACCATTATATTCTTTTGGATAAACTCTAGAGCATTCAATTATATACAATAAATTTACTCATATATTACAAGATAAGTTTCATGATAATGTTTCATTTCTTTAAAATTATGATATAAAATAAGTTTCCCTAAATTATATTATTAGTATGTTTATAGAATATAAAATAATTAAATATAATAATTTTATAAACAGGATTTAATGTGAGAAGGAAATATCTTTCAAATCCAAAAAGAATGAAAATACCTGTAAGGAGGCCATGAATGAATGTAAAGATTAAAATTCATGTGGAGTTTTTTTGGTGATGTTTGTAAAACTCATGTATTTAATCTCAAGAAGAATAAAAAATGGAAAATGAATATATTATATTATATTATGCTTAAATTGTTTCAATTTTGGAGTAATTGGGAATTTTGTTGTAAATTATTGAATGTTGTGGGAAGAGGAAACTAAGAGTGAAGATGTGTCATAAAAAACGATTTATCATCCAGTGATCATGGTGATAAATTATCGATCACCAAGGTGAATGATGAAGAGCTCTCTATTAAAGGATATGATGAATAATTTGGCATATAATTCATGTTTAATAGATATTTAAAGGTGTGTGTAATGAAATTATCTAAACTAGAGAAGGATTTTATGATGTTAAGAAAATAATCTCATGTTTTAAATGTGGTTTATAAAGCATAAGGTGAAAGAAAAGTCTAGTTAGTGAAATAAGTGGAATTATTAAGTGTCTCATTTACTAAAGATTATAATTTAAATGATTCAATCAATTAGAAAAATAAATATAAATAAAATTTTCTTATTTATTGTTCGAAATTTTTTTAGGCCGAAAATCAATTGAAAAAAGTATGTTAAATTCCAAAAAATATATCCATATATTTAGTGAAATTTTAAAGTGCTTTGAGTATACAAAATAAAATTCCAAGATTTTTGCTGATAAATAAAATGATAAATTATATAATCATATTGAATAAAAAATATAAATATTAATGAGATGGATAATGATGGTAAATAAAGTGATATTAGAAGAGGAAATGTTTCACAAAATGAAAATTTCAAAATTAATTTTTGAAATTTAGAAATTAATCAAGAATTTACCACAAATAGAAATGTAAAAAATTAAATATATTTGTTTCCCATATTGAGAAATATGTTTGGAACACTATATATTTTTGGTTTAGAAAAAAGAGTTTAAATTTTTTGTTATAAAGAAAATGGAAATAGAGTCTCATAGTATGTATAATAAGTAATTTTTTTAAGGTTTTTTATTTTTTTGATACTATATATATATTTTGGTGGATATATGAATGTTCCATGGAATTTTTGTTTTAATAAACTATATTTATAAATTTATTGAAGTGTTTAAGTTATCATGTAATGTGTAAATGATCCTCTCAATTAATAAAATTTTGGAAAGGGTGTTAAAATTTAAGATTTCATGTGAAATATTAGTCTCAAGTTCTAAATGATGTCTATAGAAGAAGTGATCAGTGAGGTCACATAGTTTAAACCATATCAACTATTTTTCAAATAAAATTACTGTTATTAATTATAAAATATTTTAAAATACAAAATAATGGTGATAAGGCAAAGATTTTTTATTTAAGTTTCTTTGAAATAATCTTAAAATAATTGTGCATGGATACTCAATAACTGATTTCTATCACATATATTGAGTGATATAAAATTATTTTAATGATATGAGAAGAATGGATAGGGATTAGTCACATTTTTTAATGGTATATCACATTAAATAAAAGGGACCATCTTAATAAAAATAGAGAACAAAGTTATAGTCTATGTGTAATATATATGTTGATGGTTTAAAACAAAAACAATATAAGTATTACTCAACTTTGTTGAAGTTCCTAGGTGTGTAGATATACTACTGGGGGTTTCCTTGTATAAGTTATATTACATTAATGATTTATTATATTGAATTAACCTTTTTGATTGATTAAATTATAAATACACTCATTGATTAATGTCTCTACCCATACTTTATGAAATTGAAAAAAGAATATAAAAGTGAATGATGGTTTTTCAAGTTTCAGTATCAATATAGGTACCTACTCCATACTATGTTTGGGTGGATTCCTGAGAAATATATTTTCACTAGTAAACTTGAGTGAGTAAAATTACAATATATCACCTTAAATTATTCAACATAGGTGAATACATTAGAGTGATATTTATTTAAAATCCCCAAATAATTGTCAATAAGCTCTTTAAACATAATCCATGCAGTGTGATATATCTCCCAAAACTGTCATTGCATATGAAAAAATGATTTTTATATTGGATCCCAAAATTTATTCAAATGCTCCTTCCATAAAACAAACAAACATTTGTAATATCCAATGTCCGAAGGGGTCTAAAAATTCATAATGATTTTGGAATTTTCATTTACAAGACATGTAAAATTTTAGATCAAGAATAAGAATTTGATTTTGATAGTTGAAATAATTAACATTATTATTTAGATACGAATAATTATTCTTGAGAGGTAGACCATATGGTTTGATGTTCTTTATAGGTTTCATGTTTTGTGGTAGGATGTTTTAGCATGTTTTTCCAGGTGAACTATTTTGTGTGCATGGATTAGGAGAAATCGTGGAACACCATGATGATCTAGAGGTTTTTAGTTCATTTTGATATGAGCACGGTTATGTTCCATGGTTTGGGGAAACCATGTGAGAAAAATGGGAAACAGTGCAAGGTAATAGAGGTTCTAAAACTTGAATCATAGCTTGTTCATTGTTTAACAAAATAGTGTTCCTAGTTAATGAAGCTGTCAAGTGGGGTGTGCAAAGTACATACATGGTTAGGCAAACTGTACTGCCAAACTATAACGGGGTGTTGTCTTGGATAGTCCCAACCACATGGTTGGTGCATGTTTTGGAAAACCATGTGGCCCAGTAGTGTGTTTTTATAGATTTAACTAAATAATGGACTGACAAAAATAACCCCTTATAAATTTTAGCCATTCCAAACCCATTTAGTGAACATAAAAAAGGGGGTTCCCAACCTCTCCTCTATTCTACCCACTTCAATTTTGGGCTGTGTTCATGGTGGTTCTTTGGAAATTAAGGTGGAATTTCTTCAAAACCTCCACTCCCTTCTCACATTCCATGGTTCCTTATAAGTTTTGAGGCCTGGATTTAGGTATTGGAATATTATTTCTTCTAAGCATAGATAAATCATCCAAGGATGATGGGAATTTTTATTGTCTTGGGTAGAGGATATCTTGAGATTACTTCCACGCATCATCACATGGTTTATTATGTTATATATTTGTGGTGAATTTTATATGGGTTTTCCTAATTAATTAATTTAATTAATTATTGTATTTGTATCTACTCTTAGTATTTTACTAAAATTGTTTTTGGGAGTCCATTGTGTGTTACCTATGGAGGTTTCTTGGAGTTCTGATAAGTGTTGTGTGAACAATGTGTTTTTAGATGTAATGATGAGTTTTTTGATCAATTAATTGATTATTTATTCTTGGTGTGAGGTGAGAGATTGGGTTGTTTAGATATGTTTGTATGTGACTTGGAATTTCCTTGGTAAGGCCTCCATGCTTTGGAATTGTTATGGAAATCTTTGCTAATGAGGTAGGTGGTATAAGAAATTTAACCATAGTGGTGATATTTTTTTATATGTGTATGTGGCTATACCAAATCAATGATTTTTGTGTTTTGTGTATTTGAATTTGAAAAGTAAATTGGGTATTAATTTTATATGAGTGTCCCTTTATGGACCCCTTGGGGTCCTTTGGGATTAGATTCTTGGCCTATAGACACCCATGGGGTATAAAAAACTCTTAAATGTTGTTTAATGAAACTAAAAATCATTATATATAGTTTTTATTGGACTAATATCTTAGTAATTGAAAAAAAAATATTTTTTGGTTAAATTGATAATTGTTAGAGTATATGAAAAAGGGTTTATGAAATGTTATGAGGTTGAACTGAAATGTTTTATTTTCTGTGATTTTTTAAAATGTGGAAGAGCATTTTTAAATATTTAAATATTGTTATTGGACATTGATCTGGTTATGGGTTTTAATTAGCAGGACAATTATTGAAATAGATTATGTTTTAAAATGAGGTATTGACTTCAAGGATATTTTAATGGGGGGTTTCAATTGATATTCAAATGTTTTTTTGAAATGGGTATGTGGTAACCCATTTGGTGAATCTTATAAATGGGTCTTTTAATGGTTTTTATGAAAAATAACGGTCTTGGACCATGGTTTGTTTCTCAGAGGAAAAACCATATTTTTGAGTTTGGATTTCAAATTATTTAAAATTTTGTTTGGTTTCAGAATTTTTATGACATGTGAAAATGGATGAGACTTTTTTTATGCATGTTTTAGTTATAAAGGCCACTGGGATAATGTTAAATAGTGAAATTATAAATGTTATTGAATATTTATTAATTAATGGTGGTGCACCATTGATGTAAATAAATTAAAAAGGATAAATATTTTTGACCTTGGATAATTGAATTTATTGATAATGTAATGGTTTAGGATGTTGGACATGGAATTCCTCATGTATGGTTTAGGTAATGGACTAAAACTTTTAGGAACCATGGATGTTGTATATGGTTGGTGGGATGTTATACTAATGCTCATATACCTTCGGTGGGTAATAATGATGCTATGATAACCCTAATGAACTGTTGTTTTTTGAGGATTTACTAATTCCCTTGAATAATGGGTATGGACATGGTGATCCATGTCATAGATGGGATAATTCTACTTGATGTTTCAAATCTCAATTGAATAATTGAATTGATACCAATTTTTTTCTAACCTATGAACCCTATTTTTTTATGGTTTTAATGGTTAAAATTGATGTTTAAAATCTTGATTAGATACTTGTATTGATTCTCCCTACCTTTCGACTTGCTAACCATGTAATATATGGTTGGGATGGTCAGACTAGACATTCAAAATCACAGTTCGATACTTTGACTGATGTTCATTATTTATTGACATGTGACACCTATAATATATGGTTGGGATGGTCGAACATAACATTTCAAATCCTTGTTGGATACTTGTACTAACGCTCCCTATTTATCAACCTATGATCCTTATGATAAATGGTTTAGAATGATGGCATGGGTCGAATTAGGATACATGGGTAGGAGTAGAACTTGGAACCAATGATAAATGTGGTTAATTTTAATATTGTTACAAAATAAGAAACAATTTTATTTTCTTATTTTTTTGTGGTTTATTCATACTTCTACATACACTACTGTTTAGACTATTAATTACTTTAAACACCATTGGGGGTGGACTACTAATTTTTACTCACACCCTTTTTGGGTAGCCACTTCACATGGGTGTCTGATAAGCACTCATATGTTTACTGTAGGCACAGGTTATGGATGACCCCACGTTGAGTGTTCCACGATTAGGTAGGTTATCTAAAATGATATTATAGTGCTCGAGACTAATTATATTTCATGGAACAGAGTTGGCTGTAGATATCGATGTATTTATTTTTCACTCTATTTTGTATATGTGTGACTGAACTAGTGGGAGATCTATATGGTATGTGTGCCATCACTGTTCATGACTTTACTATATTTAGTTTTTTTTAAACAGGATTTTGATTATGTTATTTTATTTCCACATACTCTAATGTGTATGATTTTTGGTAATTTAATTGTGGTTAGGGAATCTAAAATGGAGGTTCAGTCTCCTTATAATTTTACCTTAGGCCCCCACTGCTAGTTGGTAGCCTCTGGCATTTGAGGAAGTGCACATGATTTTTTTGTGAAGAACTAAATTGGAAACCAATTTAGTGGAATCTAGGACAGGACATTAAAAAATTTCTTTAACTACTTCTACCTTATGGTTTAGTGTGAACATCGACCATATTCTTTCTCTCAATCTACTCCTTCAGTCTTCTCACTCCTGTATTATGATATTGACACATCATGGGGAATATTTTTCTTAAGTATTTCACCTCTTCTAGGGATTTTACACTCATGTAGTGGTATCACCCTCCTCCTCTATTCAATCACCATCAATGATATAAATGTATCATATGAATACTCTTCCTTCATCCTCAATGTAAAATTACTTTTCCTTGAGTGTCTTTAGTTTCTCTCTTCTATACATGGATGATATCTAGGTAATAGTATTATTGAGCTCTTTCTCATCAATAAAATAAGTCTATGTTATTTAATTTATACTACATCAATGAAATCATGATGATATTGTTTCTATATTCAAAAATGTAAATATCATTGATTTTCAGTGGTAATTAGCATTCTAATTTTCAAAACTTTCTACAAAATCCTTCCATTTTAATTCTCTTTGAAACCTCAATAAAAAACAAGGTTAATATAACAAATTAATTCACCAATAGACTCAGGTTGTTTCTTTCTTAAAAAATACCATGATGTTTTTATATATTTAACTCAATGGTGTAATGCATGTTCACATGCATGTATCTTTTTTGCAAAGAAATTTATAATTATGTCAAAAATATCACCTAAAAACACATTCTCAATCCTGAACATCCACATAATATCTTTTTTATGGAGCATCTACACCTCAAATAATTGAACTGTGTTTGATATATATATCATCATAGCATAAATAAAAATCCCTTTCATTGTTTATTTTTATTTATATAAATAAATGTTCTTTCATTTTTCTAATTTAAATTCTATTTATAATATTTCATCATGTAATCCCTTTATAGTTTTTCTAAATTTACCCATTCGTATAGTAATTAATTTTTATGGCTTAGCAAGTCTGACAAAATCTCTTCAGAAGTCTTACAATATACGACTTATCTAATTTATTATATTATAAAATGTATTATTATATCAAGACAAATTATTATGATATCTCATAAAATAATTTATGTTATATTAATGACTTACACAATTTCAAAAGAAAGACTCATATGATCGAGATAGTATTATGATATCCTATAAAAAATGTAAAATGATATGTAACAATGTATTAAAAAAATTAAATTCCTTACATGATCTTCAAAAATTCTTATAGAAACTCAAGAGTCTAAATAAAATATTGAAACTTTTTACAAAATCCTCATAATTATTATCGAATATTCATTGAAAGAACCTACTATTTCCTAATTCTCACTCTGATTTGCAAAATCCTTACAAAATATCAAAGTTATAAGGAAACATTAGTAATTATCCGTTTTTAGCTGAAGCATATAATTTTTATAAGTCTTCACATCAGTTCATAAATTTTCCAGTTCAACTTAGGGCCTTCTCAAACACTTCAAATCTTCTCAAAACATAATCTAAAGGATATATATCCCTTGATAGTGTATTCTACATGTTTAATTCTCCTTGTATGGTTTCTATAACTTCAATCCACTTTATCTCTATTAATCACAGTTATTCAAACTTTTTTATATAGCTATCCTACTCTATCATCATACATTGTACTAGATAGTGCTCACCAATATAATCATCCATTTTTCAAAGACAGGATGATCAAATATCTAATCATCATATGTATAGGATTCTCCTTTGAATATGGTGATCCATGTATTCTAGGACACAACAATAACTCCAAAATAATTTTATAACATGTAAATGCACTCTAAAGAGACCTTTAATGGTAAGAGACTTCCTTATCCTTTAACATATTGGCCAAAAAAATATTTAAACCTCTACATAATAGAAACCTTTTTAATTGAAAAAAATGTAATCACAAAACTTTTTGGGATATTTAATATACCTATTTGGATTTGGTTTCAATACCATTAATTATTGTTATGTTAATATATGTTTCTATTAGATCTTTACTTCCCCTTTATTGATATAAATGAAAATTTTAAAATTTAAGGGAAGGTATTCTCATCTTATCTTCACATGTATTCTCTGATTTGAAATAACATCTTCTTCTATTTTCTGAATATTACAACTTAATTATTTTAGATAAGGATGAAACCATAAATTTCTCTTCGATGATCCAAATTTTTTACCAGTTCTAATTATTCAGGATCTATGCTTATTGTAGAAAATAATAATTATTAACTATAACATCAATTTTTTCTATAACTTTACAACATATGATACAAACTCTATATTCCCCATTCAAGGGGTTTTTAAATACATTTCTTAATAAATTTCATTCACCTTCACTAAGATAAATATATACATTAAATTTATTCAAGTGAAAGAAAGATATCCCACCATTTTTTTATTAAAAAACACCCCATTGAAATTCATATTTAAATAAAATAAGAATGTTAAATAATGGTGATTTTAATTAAAAATTAAACTAACATTCATAATTTATAGATTATTTTTGGTAATTATATAATGTAATATTAAACACTCAATTACCCATCAAGTGATAAAAAAAATATATTAATAATATTTATCAACGCAATTTATGATAAGTACCACTGATAACTATAAAACATCTACAAAACTCATCAATATCCCCCTTAACAAATATTGATAAATTTCAAGAATATTATAAATATTAATCAATAAGGTATTATAGAGGAACATACTAGAAAAATAGTTAGATTTGTATGGTTCAGTGCTGAATCTCTACCAAAATCGTTTACACATTCCATCATCAATGTTTGGAGAAAAATTCGTGCTTCCTTTCATAAATTTCTTATCATATATATTTTTTGAAAGTATGGTTTTTTTACTATGTTGAATCATCTCTCTTTGTATGAAATACTCTTTAAAATGATATATAAAGGCTCATAAATATTTTTGTTTTTTGTTATTTTTCTTTATCCCTTATTCTTTTGAATGTTAGAAACCAATACAATTCATTATAATATGAAAATATATCTGGTATATTAAAAAACACCTTTTGGGATTTTAGATATATCCATTTTAGATATCTTATAATGGTTTTTGTTTCTTTATCATGTGAAATAATCTGTTTCCTTTCAGAAAGTTTATCCTCTTGTGCTATATCCTTCTTTTAATCCATTTCTAGTAGATTTTTACAAATAGTTAATAATTACTTTTTTTACATCCTTATCCTTCATGTATTTTTAACAAGGTTTCTTCAAAATACTTTTGTTAACATTTTTAGTTAACTCCTTTATCACTTTTTTGGGGCGTCTTCAATCAAATCAATCTATTTGTGTCTATATTTGATTGATTCACATCTTTGTTCAAGATTTCTTCCACTGATTCTGATTTCCCTGGACTATTTTCTGTAGTAAATTGTGTGACCTTTTCTTCCATAGTAAAATAATACCAGCTTAGGTTTCAAATTCCATTCATATTTCATCTTATATATATTTTTCTCAAAAAATTTCACATGTTTATATCCCATGGAATACTTACCTATGATTTTAATTTTCTAATGACTTTATGGTCTTCTCTTCTTATTATGACATAGATTTTTCCAAATATATTTGTACAAACACTCATCACTACAATTATCACTAGTTTTGATGTTATCACAAAGATTATAAATATTATCTATTATATTTATGTCAGTTGAAGTATAAATTTTATTTTGAAAATGTGGAAGAAGCATGCTAATGCTTCAGTGAATAATGAATAGAACCAATAAGAAATTATGAAGGAAATTATCACTAAACCTCACTAGGGCCCACTCACAAAGTAATAAATCAAGTTATAATAAAATAATATTAATAATATGATAATATTGTCCCCTATAAACACTTATCAAATGGGTTTTCACTCTTTTTCTCCAATAAAAAACTTTATACACTTAGATACGTTCAAAATCATCAAAATCATATCCACATGACATGTACACCAAGTCTCATTTGATACAGTTTGGATGAAAACCCTACCTATCACAACCACTTATAGGGTCTATCATTTTATTCTGGAATTATTCCAAATAATAATGTTAAAACCAATTTGTTTTGGAATAAAACCAAACATATCTCAACCTCCCATAGGGTCCAATATCTTGTGTTATCATCATTTGAAAACCATAAATCCTTATCTATATCCATATAAATAGTTAAAAAATTATGTTATCATAGACACAAAGGACCTCAACATAATTTCCTTGTCCTACCATTCTCATGCCACACCTCATAACATCATCAAAAAATTCCCATGCTTGGAAGAGAGAATGTGAAAGAGGGAGCAGTTATCCATTTGTTCCTTCAACAACATGGATGTTTAATGAAAACAAATGGAACCAAAAACATTTGGGCATCATAAGGATATCTGAATCAGGTGAGGTTTCTATTAATTCATATGAAAATACAACTAAAATAAATCCAAACACAGTCCCATCCTTGAAGGTATACATGAAAACAATCCCATCACAACTAATAAGCACCACCACACTTCTAAAACCTTTCATGAAAAACTGTGGAGACCTATAATTCATATACCAGTCCACTTTCCCACAAAAAATTAACCATTATAGAATATATATTCTCCCAATGTAATTAAACAAGCAATACATGATTAGATTTACTATTTTTATTCCATATTACATTTATTAGGACTTATAATGCTATATTTAATTCCAAACCATTTCAAGCCCTTAGCCATATTTAATCTATCCATTACCCTTACATTTCATGAATTTAATTTCATAAACAAATATTCCCTTGTCAATTACATTCCATATTCATTTACAACATTCATTATTACTAAATGTATATTCCACACCAATTTTTATCTAAAAAACAACCCCACATCAGAACACAAGTCAATAACTTCCACACCCATCACAATGTCATATCTTTCCTATAAAACCATCCCCACTACCATTAATATGAAAAAACCATATAATTATTTAACATTAGCCACCACCCCTTATCTTTTTAACCATTGTAATGAAGTCATAACCCCATTACTCAACACATCCAATCTCAAACCATCCATAATAAATTCCATAAAAAACCTATAAAACTACAACATGACCATAAGAATATAGAATCATATATTAACCAATTTCATTAGAAACCAAATTTGATAGTTCTCATTTTAAGTTTGATTTCATAATAATTTAATCCTTTTTTGACAAATGACATTTAATTAAATTCCCATGTTTCAAAAAAATGGTTTATTACCTTTTATAAGATGTTAACCATTAACGAGATATGATTCTAGTAGAACATTAATAAAAAGGGCACACAATCTTAGTAGAATAAAATATTTTAGAAACAATAATAATCTGGCACCAATCACATGATAAATTATGTAGAAACATCTAAACACATGTAAGACATCCCTTCCCATGAATTTCCCACCTTTATTTAAATTCATTGTCTTCATTATATCAAATCATAAAATCTACAAAAAGAAGGAAAAATCATGTAACTTCAAATATCTACACATATAAAGCGAGTTCTAAAATTTTCTACCTTAATAAATTCTGTACAATTGACATCATAATGACTTGGAAAGGATTGAATGATCTCAAGACAAAGATCACAAAAAGGAATCTTTAAATACCTAAATCATTGTAATCCCTCATTTAAATTGAAACCACAACATCCCAAAAATAATAAAACTACCATTTCCATATATTCTCTAGGAAAAATAAGAATAAAACAAAAATGGATAGAGAATAACTCACCTAAAATCACCAAAAACCAATCTATAGAAGTTCAGTTATAAAGATAATAAAAGGGATCTCAAAGGTATATAAAGGGGAACCTCATATTTAACTACATTCTAATGAAATAAAAATATTATGAGTGATTAAAATTGGCTTCCAAATTTTTATAGGTTCTGAAAAATCATAAAAAAATGATCCATGGGTGATGAAAATTCATTAATGGTAGGGATTTTTCGAAAAAGAAAGATGCCACAGGGGTTGCGACATTATAATTGTTCAAAGTTGAATGAATATCTATAAATCATATATAATACCCCATATCCCTCTAATATTAAACATAGTATACTTTAATAATATTTTATGATTTAGGTGGACCTTGACACATGGACTATTACCATGAAACTTTCTCTTAACATTCACAATCACAATGTAAGCCCTCAATCCCGACCATGAAACAATAAAAGAAACATGATACAACATCCTAAAAAATTAAAGGGGAAATTACCAACTATTCTATTATCTATGATGAAAAAATGAATACCAAACCAAAAATATTGAGGCCTTTTATTTATTTTGATCAACTACATACAAGAGCACTAATTCAATCAAAATGACATGGTTCAAGGTTATTAAAAATATTATTACTAAGGAATTTTTACTACAAGATCTTTGAAGTAGCTCCCATCGAAATTCCATTGCATTACTTTTTTGATAACCATAATCTTTAATAAAAAACACATGATGCAACATCCAGGTCCATGCCACAATACACTCATTCCGTAACAAAATATTAGTAGTACCTGTAAACTTCCTACGATCTCCTTTTGATACCTCCAATACTAGATTCATGAAATGTTATAGGCATAAAAGGTATGAGAAATTACATTAGGTACCTCTTAAGTAATTATCATTATTTATAATCAAATCCAAATTCAAGGAGAAACCAACAATTGAATCCATGAAAAATTCCATTGGGGGATACCTCCCAAACTGTGACAACATCACCGCTAAGGCACAAAAATTCACCATAAAATCGATTCCAAAAAAAATTGTTGTAATAAAAAATCAATATAAGTATTGTAAAAAATCAAAAATCCAAATAAATATAAAAAATAGGGTTTGAAGTTTATCAATATACTAATTATGCATCTATATTTGAATTTCCTTTATACTCTCCTCTATTCCACTATGCCTCCATAAAATGAAAATTAATGGGATAAATTGACCACATAACACCTTATCTTGATGATCCTAGATCACAATCAGATGCTTCAAAAATGTCAAATCATCCTTTACATCTCAACAACATATTTATCAAATGGGAATAAATGTGAAGATATTGAAGAATCTTTGATACATGAATGAATTCATAGACCCAATCCATCCATGGTGGAAGAGCTAACTGATAGTCCACCTCATCAGCAAGACCCAAGACCTCAAACTGACCAATAAACTAGCTGAAATACTACTCCATTGGACAAACCCCTATTTCAATTAATGAATGGAAAACCTAAAAAATATATAACCATTGAACTCAAATTCCATATCCGTCCTCCTATAATCCACATAAGGATTGTGATGGACCTGCACAATCTTCATCCAATCCCGAATCATCTGACTTATCTTGGTAGTTATTTTCACAACATAAAGTCTAAGGACCACCAAATATCTAACCTCAATCGATCACACTAGATATTATAAAAGACACTAATAAAATGAATCAAATAGATCCATTATAATAGAAGAGTTATAAAAAAATTTATAAGAAAACTTTTCCATGTGAAGGTTCTTTACCCATGATGCACTGAAATCTAGAACACGATTCTACAATATATCTTGCAGTGTATACCTACATGTCTGAGGATATAAGGAATTTATATGGTTATGTTGAGGAAAAAAATAATGATTAAAACTTGCACCAAATCATTCGGTAAAGAAACTATCCTAATAAAAGTATTATTCTTCAGTGCATTATGAATCCCCACTATCTCATTCACATACAACCTTTAATGAATAACCACAACACCCAACCCCAAGATCTCTATGATTTGAGATTACATTATCAACTAATATATGATCACAAAAATAAAATCAAACACTCCTAAGGATAAGGATAATTCAGTAACCAAATCTATTAAGATGTCCTCTCACTTCCACCTGGGAACATTCAATGATTATAAAAAACAACCTATAACATGATTCTATACGCTCAACTAATAAAAAGATAAATATCATGACATGAATGCTTATACTAGATACTTCATCCTCAGGAAGAAAAATTGATCCATAAAGAAAATATACATCTTGGATAGAGAAGGATACCCTAACCCTACTAATCTATGGAACTCATAGAGAACCTCTACATGTTCTGCTAACAGAACAAAGAATCTCTACTAAAACATCACCTGATGTCAATTTTCCTCTATCCATCCAAAGAAAATATCACCATGAAAGACATAGTACCAATCAAATCTATTTGGTGTGTCCACACTTAGTATCCTCTTCTTGCTACTACAAGGAAAATTGAACTATAGTCTGAATTATAAAACCCCTGGCATTGAACTTCTCTATGTCAGGATGAATCAATTAATGATCCTCCATTTCCCTACATGTATCTCCAGACACTAAAAAAACATACCATGATACTTCCTACTTAGTTCATCAATAACTAAAATAACTTTATTAGGCTGTATGTGATATAAAATAGTATTAACATATAAATTATATCCACTTCCACTAATAAAAATTATAGGAAACTAAGAGAAAACATACCATTGGATA
The DNA here is from genome assembly GCA_963277665.1 of Viscum album. Taxonomy (NCBI): domain Eukaryota; kingdom Viridiplantae; phylum Streptophyta; class Magnoliopsida; order Santalales; family Viscaceae; genus Viscum; species Viscum album. The sequence goes on from OY728157.1 coordinate 871,644,156, forward strand.
TTTTGATTCTAGAATACCACAAAATAATCACCAATGATGTAATTTTTTACAAACATTAGAGAAAAAACATCATGTTCCAAATTAAGATTAGAGGTGATGTTGTTACGCTCATGAAGGAATAACCACCCAGAACCACAAGAGATCACTTACCTATATTGAATCAAGAAACAACCAAAATATTGATGGGAAGAATCACAAAAAACCTTAAACATCACTCCCCCTCTATAAATTAAAGGATACATGAACTAATCAAATTCACCATCTGGTATTCGAAAGCATCTTAAAACTAATTATCCCAAAAGAATGCATGATCCTTCATAGTCAAAGATTCTAATGGGGTTGTAAAATTCTTTGATAATATACTATGAGACTTGGAAACTATAGACTTATAAAACATTATTAGGTTATTTTCAAAAACCATATACATAGATCATTAAAGGATTGACCACCACTACCTAATGTGATACCACATTCCCCAGAAAATGGATCTATCACATTGAAAACATACACTAGGACAAATTTATATAGACCTCATCATACTATAAGACAGGTAAAATAGCTTTGAGATGATCAAAATTCTCCACCTATGACTTTGAATATTTATGTAGGTTGTTTATGAACATGACCATGAGCCGATATAGGAACTATTGGAAAGAAGAGATCATGAGTTCTATGAAAATAAATGGGTTTTTATTGACATAGAAAATTATAATTACAAACTAAAAGTTCCCATAAGAAGATTTGAATGTAGTGCTTGAGATATCCTCCACGCTTTCCCCCATCTGGTGATACATAAACTAAAAATTAATCTTTGAAAAAAATTATCTTTATTAATATGGTAAAATGAATTATCAATACTTGGAGGGGGTAACTGTTCTGGACCATTAGCTGATCCAACCTTCAGTAGAATATACAGAATCTCATACCACTATTGAAAATGTTGATGAATAATACTAGATAACCCCTTGATGGATAAATGGACAAGATGAAACTCTTATGTATCAAATAATTGAGATGAATCTTCAACTCCCATATCCTAGAAGGTGGCATCCAATAGGGATGAATCAAAATTAGAGAGACTATAGTTTGAAAATATATCTGAAACATGATGTCTCATTGAGGTAGTAGAGTCACAACCTCCATGGGCAAGAAATTTGGATACTGCTAAATGACTCTGGGAAACTCTACCACTATCACCTCATCTAAATCCAATGATATCATTTAAAAAGTATAAAAAATAATCTCTAAAGGCTAATAACCCATATGATAATCCTTTATACCAGCAAACACTACACACTAGACGTTATAATTATATAAAACCACTCCCATATGGAAGCAATGAAGTAAATATTTCATGGAATGCCACAAGATGATTCTAAGAATAAAATTGTATGGAGATACCTAAACTAGAACCCACCAAAAAATAACTATTGCTACCCCATCATCAACTCATCACCCCCACACACATTAAGAAAGATTTTATAACCATTAATTGGTGTAGTTGACACTATATACATTTGATTCTTATAATCCTTGATTCCAAAGAAAATGACTATGGTGGGAGAAATAAATGAGTTTGATGATCTGGAATAAAATAAATACTAATACATGTTATATGATAAAAAGACAAAACCTCAAATGATATTTAGTTTATCTAGAATAGGAATCTACATAACATGAAAATAACCACATCCATATCCACTACCTCATTGCTAATAAACACCTTCACAACTGTAATGGCCCAACCCCAGAATCTTAGAGAATGTGCCTTATTTTAGTACATTGGCATGATTACAAGTAATCAAGTCCCGAAGGATCGATCAGTTTAGTAGTCTTGGAAAATAGATTACATATATTAACATTACATTAAACATTCACACATAACCTAAAAAAGAAATAATTTTATAATTCCATTATTATTCTAACTTAATCCTACATATAAATCATAATACACTTCTCAGCATCCTGGGAAAATAAAACATAAGAAAGGGGTGAGCTCAGATGCACAACAAGGGTAAATAATTTAGCAGAAGCTATAAACTTTTATGGAATGATGTGTAATAAAAACATAAGCCTTTGTAAACATAATATTGAACATAATATGGAAAAAATAAATCAAACATTACAATATTAACATGGAAGTGGATATTATACTAGTTAAATAATCACATGTAACAACTAATTTCATAATGAGTGAATGCATGATGACAAACATCATAACCACATAGAGAAGGCCTCGTGACAGGAGTACAAGTAAATATTTTTTGATGGCGTTCTTCCAAGACACTAATTTGTCTCATGAGACCTACCGCTGCATCAAGGAGTTGTAGCCGGAACCACCCATCACATACTATGTCCAATTCATTCTTCATATGAAAATGTTGAAACATAACATAAACAATCATATTAAAACTAACATACGAAAGGTAAATAATTTAACCATAAACCATGAATGGTATAAAAATAACACATTCATAGTAAAATATTGTATAACTCATTCAATTATATATGGATGATTGTGTTATAATATATGAAATTCAATTAATAATAATATCTAGTAAAGGATTTTGACATTGTTGAAAATGATTAGTAAAACTCTGTGAGAGAAATATCTTTTTTTTGTAAAATAATTTAAAAGTCACAAATATTTAAAGATGTAATTTAAATGATAAGATTGAATATAAGTTTCCTGGACCACATTGAAACTTTTTAATGGAATTAAAATTTTAAAACAATCATGTATATATAAAAAAATCCTTAAAATCATTTTTAAAACATGGACATTAATTAAAAAGATTTAGAAAAATAAATCCATAAAACATTTTAAATGTTGATATTGATAAAGATTCAGTTCAAAAAGACCTTAAAATATTCCATTGGGAAACATTTTTATGAAAAATTGACATGGATGGTAAAAAGTTCCTAGTAAAATCCTACACATAAACAGTCTCGGTTAATAATGAGATTGAGGAATTAACCCTTACCTTGTTATTTCCATTAGTCGAGGGTACGTTTAACCTGATTTATAATGACCATAGAATGTTATTAAATTATAAATAAACCATTTTAATTTTAATGATATCATATATGATTCATTTGTGACTTTATACTATGCATTTAATAATATTTTCCATGTTAAAGTAACATTTTGGGTAATAATCGCTTTCTATATCTTTTGTGTTTTAACTTGTTATTCTTGATAGTATCACAAAGATCATGATTTAAAAAATTTCAGTATATAAAACAAGAATTATATATCATATTTATTCAGAATATATATATTTATAATATATAGATATGTGAAATGGAAACATTGTTCATTGAGAAGGTAGTCCGTACGTATGCATGAACATTATTTTCGTTCTCTTATCGTATAGTATGGAAGTAAGTAAATGAAATATATTTATCTAAATAAATATATTTATTACATTATGAATATTAATTCATATATCTCATACTTAATCAATATATATATTTTTTTATAAAATTTCTTGAATGGTGATCGTTGAAGATGAATCTCATCATGTTGTGGAGACAGTAAGCCGTATGTACGCATGAGTGGAAATATCATTCTATTTATAGTGAAATATTATTTAATTGGATGTTATATTATATTAAAATAATTTTTAACATGTTATATTTATTATTTAAATAATTATACTAATTATTATACCCATACACATAATTAAGTGTTTAATAACAATCATCACCATGACGTGGAGACGGTAAGCCGTACGTACGCAGGTTTGATGAATTTATCATTCATAGGATAGATAGAATATTGAATATGGTTGTACCATATTTATAATAACATAAAAGTATGTTTAAGGTACTGGATTTATTATTTAGGTATGAAATCAATAATGAAAGAGGAAGTGGAAGGAGAAAAGAACTTTGAAATAGGTGATGAAATTATTACCTCTTCTTCGGGTGCTTCCTTTTTATTTGATCAAAAGGGATTATTAGGATGGATTTATGATCAAAGTAAGGACTATAGGTTGCATTTATGGTATTTGAGAAGATATTTTATTAGGGTTTTTCCAAGACAAATTGATTTGGAGGTGTGAAAATCAGAGAAGGGGAAGTGCCCTTTTATAAGAGTGGTGAGTGGCACTTTAGGAAAATCTTGAAATATTATTTTATTGTAAAATAATTTTCGGTTTATAATAGATCAAAATGAATTTATTTCTAAGATAAGGAGGTTATGGGTCGAAATACTGCCAACAAATAGGTTTTAGACAAGTTTAGGTCACCATATTAACCTTTTCTTAAATGTTTAACTCTTAGATAAACAGTTTAACTTTTACCATGTCTTCTTATATTATTATAATAAATGGTTACTAAACATACTATAAAAAGACAAAAGAACCCAAAGTGGTTTATTATTGACTTATATAACCTTATATAGGTCCTTTTTCATAGCCTTATATATTCAAGAATATTAAATCTTTTAAAAATATAGTATTTGTTTTAAAAACTCATTTATGTCAATTTTGACACTGTTTAGTATTTGGTTTTTTTGAAAGTCATAATAACATTATCACTCCAAAAAATTTATTTAATAAACCCTTATATGTCACAGTTAACCAGAAAATTCATGGAAATCATAAAAACTCTCAATTTACATTTATTTTAATATTTTTAATATCAATTAATTTAACCACTCATTAATAAGTTAATAACTGCATCACCATTTTTTAATAAATAAATTAAATTACCTAATGTCTAAAAATTATAAATAAAATACCATGATGTAGGAATTAATTTTCTATTTTTAATGAATATTTATAGTCAAATTTATCTTATGTATAACACTTTATTAAAAATGAATTAGTTATTAATCTTTGAATTTAACACTTTTAACTCTTCTTTAAATAAAATAATAATAAATGTCCTAATCTAATCCAAACAGACCAAAAGTAAAATATTTTATTCCTAAGGTGTATTTTGGTCTAAATTCACTTATCCCATTGAATTAGGATATCTAATAGTGTAATTATAATGTCATTTTTACCTTTAATTAGCCTATTTACTTTTAACCAAAGTAAATAAAATTTAAAATTAACTATTCACCAAAAAATATTTTCATACTATTTAACCACATTTTACTTACTGATTTCAACCATGTCACTCGGATTTTTTAAATTAAATTAACCGAAGCGGTAACATTACGTTTTATGCAAATTTGCAAATGCTCCAAGAAGGTGGGTAAAATACCTTAAAAAGTTCAAAAACAAATTATATATATAATATTGTTATAATATTAATCCAATGAATTAAATTGGACTAATATATGTATTATGTTTCTATTTTTAATTTAAAATAAATTTTAATAATAACTAATTGTTATTTAAATAAAATTCAGTTTAAAACAATGACGCATTGTTCTTCACTATTCGTCAAAAATTGAACGTTTTCAAAAAATACCAAAAATTCACCCTAAGCTAATTTTGACATTACAAATTCAAAAATAAATTCTATTTTACCAAACTAAAAACATATAATTTTCATTAATTAATTTAAAATTAATTCGTGTTGTCAAAACCAAAAAGTGGGGTTTTTAAAAAGTAAAAACTATCAAAAGATTGACATGTGTTTACATCCAATTTAAATGTGAAATTAATTATAAATACCTAAATTATATTAAATGATAAAAATATAATCTAATTAAAATTTAAAACCACCCAAATTGATAATTTTTCACTATAAATTGTTTTGATAAAAAATTCTTTTCATTTATAATTTAGTATTTTTTTACTATTCATCGAAATATTGAAGTAATCAGAATAGTACCAAAAATTTATCCAAACTAAATTTTTATGTCCTAATTATAAATAAGAATATTATTTCATTAAATTGAATATATTAAAGAGTTAAATATTTAACTCAAAAAAGCTTCTCCATTAAAAGGCAAAAAAACTGCATTTGTTGAATATAATTTATTTATCTAAAAAATTTAATTTGTCCTTATATTATTTCTAAGAAACACAAAATATGATTTTTGAAATTATATATGATTTATATGAAATTAAAAATGTGTTTAAGACTCATGTACCCACTTTTAAAACGGCTAGATTGATAGGTCGAGATTCGCTGGAACTCGACGTTGCGTGTAGCACAAGCTATTGAATTACTTTAAAGAGATAACATAATATGAAGTTGTGGGGTGTTACATTATAAACTAATTTAATAAAATTTGTCCTCTCAATTTTTAATTTTCATTCGAAGATAGAGGTTGATAATAGGAAATTCCTTTGTGGAAAACCAAAATTTGAAAAAGGATTAATAAAATTTGTATCAATAAGATGGAAATGGAAATAAAATAGTCACCACACAATTTGAATTTTGAATAGAAGAACATTGGTGGAAATTTTAAACACTTAATTGGAGGAAAAAAGTAAATTTTTATAGGGAGTTATTGAGGTCATCAATCACAAACAAGTGAATAATAAATAAACAATTGAGGGCCTCAAAGCCATAAATTTGTGATGACTAAAAATATCATTAGTTCATCAAAACGTACAGTATTAGGATAACAAATTTTTGGTTTTAAGATCATTTCCCTAATTTTTTATAATTAATTTCTTTATAGAATAGGAAAAAAAATACTTGACATGTACATTTCCTTCCATTAACAAATTCTACCACAAACACATCTTTCTCTCTAAAAGATAATAGAACTCAAAAATATTCTATTAAGACTAATAATATAGGGTTAAAAATTGAATTTATAATTCATATATCTTACCATTAAAAAAAACTGTATTATACAAACCAGGACATCATGTAGGCCTATGGTAGGTGTTGTACCCTTGTCACCATTTGGTTGCGGGTTCAAGTCCCACGACCTTACTCGATGCGATTGGTTGTCGCTCGACCTCCAGGTTGTCATTTTTATAACAATCCAAAAATAATCCTAATAAATAATTTAACCTTATACAATAGTCTCCAATATCAAACATAATCCATTCCAACCTTTATACTTATAAAAAAACTTGTTTCCAAACTCATAGTCAAAAATATATAAGAAAGGTCACATAATATACATGTGAATACCTTTATCGTGTATTCTCGTAAAACATGTTAATAAACTAAATTACTAAAAAATCATATTGAATATGTTTAGTCTTCCTCATTACTTTGGTAACACATAGAATACTAGATATACTCCTAAAATTCAAAAATGTTGAAATCTCCCAATAATGATGGAATATACCAATCATTAATCTGTTTCATGGAAGTCAAGAATATCTAATATAATTTATCCAATTCAATCATATCTTATTCCAAAATCAATAACTCATTATCAGAAAAATATTAAGGTTTATGTTTCCTTTAACCATGTATTTTCATAAAATCTTAACTTCCAATTGGGTAACTATTCTTAGAACCATATACTCTAATCCTTAATGAAATAGTCTTGCAGTACAATCCATATTTGTTTATATAATTCATATAACCAGTACATAGTTGATACAACACTCAAATGACATAATTCATTAATAAGAATATAATAACACTAGTCATTCCTATTCATTTGTGTTAGTATCATAACTTTATTATTATCCAATAGCCACATTTGGGGAATACTTTTATGATTTGGAAATTGATTCATGTAGTGTCCCAACTCCTTAAAGATGAAACATTGTTCATTTGAAACCTTTTTCTTACCCTAAAAATCATGAATGTGGTGTCATTTTTTTCCACACTTATAAGATACTTCCATTCCCTTCAAGAATTTACCATGTTAATTCTTTCCATAGTTATCACATGTGGGAAAATCATTATTTCCCTTCTCCCCTATATCCATCTTTCTCTCTTCCATCCTCTTATTTTCTTGCTTCCCTTCAAATCCATTGGACTGAGAGAATTATTTACTTATATTATTAACACATGATACTGTTTAATCATATTATCCTAGTATGTAGTGGAATATTTCACTTCAAAATGTTTACTTAATACCACGAATGATATAATTCTTCTTTCTTTATAGATCAGTCATGTTGCTTGAGTTCTCATTCCTTATACCAGGCATCATTTATAAACAATGACATACACTAGGTTAGTTTAGGAATCAAAATTCATAATTCCAAACTTTTAAAATAACTAACCATAATTGAAAAGTTTATGCATATAATGCATAATCAAAAAAATGTTTATTTTGAGGAATTATTTACTCATAAATCTTTCACAATGGTTTGTAAATAATCTGGGAATTATCCAAAAAATTTCCCTTGAGATTGTCATAACCAAGATTGAAGAAAAGCCCGTTGTCGTGTACTAAGATACACCAGGTCAAGCCTGAAACTTCTTGTCAGAGTTTTCACTCCTAGGTAGGTCTATGCCAGAGCTACTTCTACTTGCTTGTATCCAGATAGGGATTTATTGCATGTAAAATTCACAAAATCACTACATTACCATAATTCTAGGATGTTATTCTATACTAATTCTCAAAGTCTCTCCTAGGGCAATGTTCTCTAATCAGAGTTTATCTAAATCTCGATTCCATGGTTTTTACTAAACATCCTCTGATACCAAATGTAATTCTCTAACCCTTGAAGCATAGAGCTAGTGCATTATTTTAATAAATTATCAAGATTACAAGGAATCACATCCCAAAGGACCGATCAGTTTAGCAGTCTTGGAAAATATATTTTATATATGAACGTTACATTAAACATTCACACATACCATAAAAAAATACTTTGATAATTTCATTGTTTTTCTATCTTAAACATGCATATAAATCATAATACACTTCTTAGCATCTGGGAAAATAAAACATAAGAAAAGGGTGAGCTTAGATTCTATGTAAGAGTAAATAATTTAGTGGAAGCTATAAACTGTTAATTCAAGGCGTGTAATAAAAACAAACGCCTTTTTAAACATAATCCTGAACATAATATGGCAAAAATAAATCTAACATTACCATATAAACTTGCACTTGGATATTATAGTAGTAAAATAATCACATGTAATAACTAATTTCATAATGAGGAAACACATAATGCCAGATATCATAACCACACAATCAAGGAGTCGTGCTAAGACTACAAATAATTATTTTTTCATGGTCTTGTGATAAGTCACTAATTTGTCTCATGATACCTGCAGATGCATTGATGAGAAATAGTGGGCTCCACCTATCACTTACTAAGTCAAACACATTCCTCATATGAAAATGTTGAAACATAACATAATCATTCGTATTAAATATAGCATAAAAATGTCAAAAATTTAACCATAAACCACGAATGATATAAAAATACCACATCAACAGTAAAACATAGCATATCTGATTCACTAAAAAAGGGAATATATTATTATAATAAATCAACCTCAATCAAGAATAATATTGAGTAAAGGATGTTGACAAAGTTGAAAATGATCAGTAAAACTCTTTGAGTGAAATATCATTATCTTTTTGAAATCATTTTAAAGTCAACAATATTTAAAGAAGTAATTTAAAAGAGATTTTTGAATTAATGTTTCTCGTACCACATTGAAACTTTTCAAAGGCATTAACATTTTAAAACAATCATGTCTATAAATATTAATCCTTAAAATCATTTTTGAAATATGGACACTAATTAAAAATATTTAAAAAAATAAATCATTAAAAAATTTAAAATGTTGATATTGTTAAAGAGTAACTTCCAAAAATCCATAAAATATTACTTTAGAAGAAATTTTTATGATACAAGGATATGTATGATAAAAATTTCCTAGTAAATACTTACACGTAAACAATCTCGGATAATAGCGAGATTGAGGGATTAACCCTTAGTTTGTTATTTCCATTAGTAGATGGTACATTTAACCTCATGTATAATGACAATATTATGTTATTAAATTATACTAGAACCATATTAATATTTGTGACATAATATATGAATCATTTATGAATTTATACTACCCATTTAATAATAATTTCCATGTTAAAGTAACATTTTGGGTAATAATCGCTTTCTTTATCGTATGTGTTTTAACTTGTTATTCTTCATCGTATCAATTAGATCATGATTTAAATAATTAAAGAATATAAATAATTACTTATATATCATATATTTTCAGAATATTAATATGTATAATAGATAGATATATGAAATGAAAACATTGTTCATGGAGACAGTAGTCCGTACGTACCCATGAACGCTGTTTCTGTTGTCTTATTGAATAGTTTGGATGTCAGTAAATGAAATATATTTATATACATAAATATATATTATTAAATAATAAATATTATTTCATATATCTCATACTTAATCAATATATATATATATATATATATATATTTATAAAAATTCCTGATTGGTGATCGATGAAGATGAATCTCATCGCGTCATGGAGACGATATGCCATATGTACACACGAGTGACTATATCATTCTACTGATGGTGAAATAATAAGTAATTGGATAGTATATTATATATAATGAGTAATTAAAATCTTATATTTATTATTTATATCAATCATTCTCATTATTATACCCATCAAAATAAAGAAGTGTTGGATAATAAATTTCATCACGATGTGGAGACGGTAAGTCGTACGTACACACGTATGGTGACCTTTTCATTCATAGGATGGCTAGAATAATGAATATGGTTTTACCATAGTTATAATAAATTCAAATTATGTATGTTTCTACTAGATTTATTATTTTGGTATGGAATCAACAAAAAAGTGGAAGTGGAAGAAGAAAAGAACTTCGAAAAAGGTAATGAAACTATTACCTCTTCTTTGGGTGCTTCCTTTGGATTTGATCAAAAGGGTTACCTAGGTTGGATTTATGTTCAATATAAGGCCTATATGATTAAATTAGTGTATTTAGGATAATATTTGAGTAGTGTTTTTCCCAGAAAAATGGATTTAGAGGTGTGAAATTTAGAGAAGGGGAAGTACCCTTATACAAGAGAGGTGAGGGGCACTTTAGCAAAAGCTCAAAATATTATTTTATTATAAAATAATTTTAGATTTATAATGGATAAAAATGGATTTATTTTAAGGATAAGGTAGTTATGGGAAGAAATAATATCAACCAATTGGGTTTAGACAAGTTTAGGTCACCCTATTAACCTTATCTTTTATATTTAACTCTGAGTTAAATAGTTTAACTTTTACCATGTCTTCTTGTATTATTATAATAAAGGGATAATAAACTAACTATAAAAAGCCAAGAGAACCCATAGTGGTTCATTATTGACATATATAAACTTATATAGGTCCTTTATCTGATCCTTATATTTTACGGAATATTTTATCATTTAATAATATAGTATTTTTTATAAAACTCATTTATATCAATTTTAAAACTATTTAGTATTTGGTTTTTGTGAAAGTCATAATAGCTTTATAACTTCGAAATAAATTTATTTAATCAACCCTAAAAAGTCATATTATCCTATAAAATTTGTGCAATGAATAAAAAGACTCAATTTACATTTTTTAATATTTATAATATCAATAATTTTAACCTCTCATTAATAAGGTAATTACTGCATCATCATTGTGTCATAAATAAATATAATTATTTAACGTATAAAAATTATAAATAAAATACAATAATGTATTAAATCTATTTATTTTTCTAATTAAAATTTATAGTATAATTTATCTTTTGTCTAACCCTATATTAATAATGGTTTAGTTATTAAGTATTTAATTTAACACTTATAACTCTACTTTAAATAAAATAATAATATATGTCCTAATATAATACAATTGGTCCAAAAGGATCGTATTTTATTCATAAGTTTATTTTTCAGCCAAAATAAACATAACCAATAGAATTATGACATGTGATAGGGTAATTATAATATAATTTTTACCTTTAATTAGCCTATTTAATTTTAACCGTGGTAAATAAAATTTAAAAGTTAAAATTCATGAAAAAATATTTTCATCCTATTGAACCAAATTTTACTTATTGATTTCAACCGTGTCCATCATATTTTTTAAATTCAATTCACAGAAGCAGTAAAATTGTGTTTTATGAAAATATGCAAATGTGCCTAGAAGGTGGGAAAAAGTTTTGAAAAAGTTAAATAAAATTTCATATATCTAATCTTCTTATAAAATGACTCCAATGATTTACATTGGAATAAAATATATATTATGTATCTATTTTGAATTTAAAATAAATTTAAATAAAAAATAAGAATTATTTAAATAAAAGTTGGTTTTAAACAATAACGTAGTGTTCTTCACTTTTCATAAAAAATTGAATGTTTTCAAAAAACTACCAAAAATTCATCCCAAGCTAATTTTGATATTCCAAATTCAATAATGAATTATATTTTACGAAATTAAAAAAATATAAGTTGCATTAATTAATTAAAAATTAATTCTTGTTGTCAAAACCAAAAGAGGGTTTTTTAAAAAGTAAAAACTATCAAAAGATTTACATGTGTTTACGTCTAATTGAAATGTGAATTTACTTATAATGAACTAAATTATTTTAAATGATAAAAATATAATATAATTATACTTTATAGCCACTAAAATTAATAATTTGAAACTATAAATTATTTTGATTAAAAAGTTGTTTTCAATTAAAATTAAGTATTTTTCATTATTCCTCAAAATAAGGAAGGTATAAAATAAGTACCACAAATTTATCCAAACTATATTTTTATTTCCCACTTCAAACTAAGAATTTTATTTCATTAAATTGATCATATTAAAGGGTCAAATATTGGATTTAATAAGGGTCTTCCATTAAAAGGTGGGAAAACTAATTTTTATGAAAAATACTTATTTCTCTGAAATATTGAATTTATCATTATAGTATGTCTAAGAAACACAAAATTTTAATGTTAAAAATATGTTTTATATATATAAAATTCAAAATTTGGTTAATACGCTTCATACCCACTTTTAAAATGGTTAGTTTGATAGTTTGTGATGTGCTTGAATTCAGTGTTGCGTGTAGCACAAGATATTGAATTATATTAAAAAGATAACGTACTATTTAATCATGGGGTGTTACAAAAACCATGCTTAAACCAATAACTATAAGTGTGGGGAACATCATGATGTTGGCTGATTCCATCTCTACCTCATCTTAGTGGAATAAATTTCAACTTCCCTTGATTTTGTTACATTTATTGAGGTAACAACAACCGAGGCTGATAAAAATGTTTCCACTATCAACATGAAGGTTCCAAATGATGGTCAAATACTGGAATCAATGAAGAAAATTCCCTCCATAAAAAAATAACATCTGTATAGAGATCCATATATATTCACAAGAACATCTTTTTATTAAAATGGGAAGAAAACTACTAAGGCTGACTCCCCATAGATGAAGACCTCAACTAACCTGATATGTTCAATCCTCCCACAATAACCCTTGTCCTAAAATATCTTGAGTGACTCCTCTGATGAGAGGATATCAACTAAGCATACATCCTTTAAATCACTATATCCTTCTTTTTCACATCAAATTACATATTCGACATAAATGGTATGACGAAATACAAAATAACAAGGAAAAACACCTCCTATAGATGATATTTTATAGACTCCTCATTTTGAAAGATGTCAAGGTAGAAGGGAAATATGACCATAAGTCTAATCTCTAGATCCCGTACACTCAGACTCTCCTTCTAAAGAGAGATAATCTACTCCCTCTTCACCACCATCATCACTGATGAAAAAAATAATGTACGAAAATGCCACTAAAAACCATCCCATGAAAGGGATACACATTTAGCTCTATGATATAAAATATATTATACCAATTCACTATCTTATACATATAACTAATTTCTAATATAACTCGATACTATACCATGCTATAGATTAGGCTAAAGGAAATATCGATATCCTCATACCAGCACTCTATATCTAGATCAGAGTCACTCCCCCATACTTACCTAACCTCAATCACTAAATATTTCAAATGTATTACTCTTAACCTCATTATCATCATCCAAATAAATATTTTATTGGTCAACTGGATCATATTTCTAAACCTCAGTAACCTAATATACTTGAAAATACTAACAGATAAATATCATTGTAATAAATATGAAATCCTCTAAACCCAATGGCATTTAATTCATTTATCTCCCCTGATGTTACCCCAATTTAAACAAAATCACAAATAAAATAAGATACATGAACCATCCGTAGGTATATATCATGAAATCCATATTACGTTTGTTATGTTTTTTTAGTAAAATTAGCTTCTTTTCCTCAGATAATAGGGGGTAGTAGCATCCCATTCCCTAACCTATATCCTTTATTACATTACAAACTCAGTTTGATGAAAATTATTTCCCTATTGTTCTCATAAAATCCTCCCTAGTAACTAACCCCTCTATTTATTATAAATCTAAAACAAATATCTAATATTAATTTTTTAGGACCCGCCCCCACTAGGAACAAATCTTGGTTCTGATGTAAATATGGGAGTGACCCCCGAATATCACCACCAATAGGCCATGAGGTGATGATTAGTTCTGAGTTCATAATTTTAAAAAATGGGAGGTATAACCCTCAAAATACCAGGAATATATAAAATAAACCACCAATAAATTATTTTATATATTATAAATAAATCATTAATAAATAATAAAAAATGCAAGATATGTTATACTATATAAGTATATGGAATGAAAATACACAAATAATTCTTTAGAAATAGATCCGACCACAACTCCTAGCCCGGAGCTAGTATTGTTCATCCCAATAACTGAAGTCTTCCTATAAAAATAAGAATTATATTTATATACATAAGGGTGAGAATAACATGTATACATATTAGGATCCCTCTTATGTTCACTCATGGAAATGTGGAAAAGAATTCTAATTTTTTCTGAATAAATATAAGAACCAACAAGACCTATCAAGGTAACTATCACCAAACCACAACAAGGATTAATCACTAAGTAAAACATCCAGGTATAATAAAATGATATCAATAATATATCAAAAGGGAACGTGACAAACACTTCACCATTGGGTTTTCTCTCTCACACCCTCGTGAAAAATGTATTTTTCTGGTATACTTTACATATAATCAAAACCGTATGCACTAAATATATGCATACACTCTCATATATCTGTGTCAGAACACAAACCTACCTATCCCAATCTTCTATAGGGTGCAACATCCCATACTGAAAACAATCTAAATAACCATGTCACAAATGATATGGGTCAGGATACAACCCTATCTATCTCTACCCCCCCATAGAGTCCATGTATCATGAACATAATGGTAATCAACCTCATTTCCAACTAATACCATGCATGACCCACATCATATACTATCATTACAACCATAACATATTTATAATATAAATAAATGAAGAGGGAGAAGTCCATAATATAATCCCTTTATAAATTAGTTTTTTGGGGAAAACACTTATAAACCAGTAATTTGGGGTATCATTAAGGATGTACAACTTGAGAGGGGTTCATATAAAATCAAAACAAATTTCATGTTCAATAAATCCACACTCAATCCCAAATTAGAAGATTCAAAATATAAAAACACCATCACATCCCTAAATAAAAACCACACATCCGAAGCATTCATAAATAATAGATAGAACCTCTACTACATCCAAAACCAACTACCCAACACCAAAAATACACAAAAGAATACATATTATCCCCATGTAATTAAAATATCAAACAAATTTCATATTTACCAGTTCCAATCCATGCTATATTCATTATTCCATATCATTCCATATTTAATGAAAAACAATTTCTAGCTATTATGTATGTTTAAACCAGTCATTACATAATCATATCTAGAATTTAAATATTATTAACTTCTATTCACTTATATAATTCTACCCAATATTCATTTACAATATTTATCATTTCTTATCAAATATTCTATTCCAAAGAGAATCCAGAAAAAAACCCCATATCATAACACAATACATGCACCATGAAATATATCATAATGTATTTTAATTTGCATAAAACAAGCTCTTCTACCATTCCTACACTAACCACGATATCATTGTTCGACACCAAAAACCACCCATACTCTTGAAAACCCGGGTAAGAAATCCATAAACCTACTATTCTGTATATCACATCTAAACCTAGAGACAAAAAATTCCCAACCAAGGCCAAAAACCCATAGAATGACAAGAAGAGTATGGCATCAGATATCAACCAATTTCAGAAATAATATAATTATACAGTTCTCATTTGAATCTTGATTTCATAATAATTCAATCCCTCTTTCTCACACAATGTTTACATCAATTCCAAATTTTGAAATTATGGTTTTGTTACCATTTTTATGTTATTAACATTTTCTGAGAGGATATTTCATTAGAACATTCCCTATAATATCATACAATCCATGCAACGACAATAATTTTCTGAAGCAGTAGTAATAATGAAAAAATCACATGTGCAATGATGTAGAAACATGTAAAAACTTGTAAAAAAACCCTTCAAATAAACTTCCCCATTTTTACTTCAACTAATTATCTCAATTAAATCAATTATTAACATAATCCAAAATTAAGAAAAAAATATGTATCTTCAATATTTTACACATAAAAATAGAGTTTTACAATCCCTTACATAATTCAATGCTTCAAAATTCACTATAAAAGGAGAAGACTTAGAGGGAATGATCAGAAGACCAAATTCACACAAGGGGATCTTTTACCGAGTAATTCAGAGAAACCTTCCATCAAAATTGCAACCCTAATATCCGTAAATGAAACTATCATTAATATTATAGATTCCCATGGAGAAATGATAAGAAAACTAATAATGATATGGAAGTAATCACCTCAAATCACCAACAAGAAATATCTAGATTATGAGGTACAAAGAGAATTGTAGGGATATGAAAGGTTTTTAAAATGGTGCCTTATATCACCTAGGGTTTGATTAAATTTAGGGAAATTTGAGGAATGAAAATTGGATATCAATTTTATTCTGCTTTTAGAGACACAAAATACCATGGTAAAAGGTTTATATACACACTAAAATGGTTTTCATTTTCATAAAAACCATGATGTAACAAATTTAGACAATCTATAGTGGTTCTAAGTTAAATACATCTCTGGATATTATAATGTGCATCTCATATATCTCTCCCCATTAAACCCAATCATCGTTCTAAATGTGATATGACTGAGGGAGGACCGTAGCGTATAACCTATCACAACGCTGAAACCTATTGTCTCCTAAAATCCCACTGGAACCCCTAAATATTTATAATGGTGTAGCACATGCACAATAATACAATATCTGAAAAATGGTGGAAATACTAAACCAAAATCTCTAGTCATAATGACACAACGATGAAGACCACACCAAAAATCCCTTATAATCTCCATAATTTGCATCTTATATAGAAAAACAATCATTTTGAAATTAAATAAAGAGGTTATAGGGGTTTCCCAAATAGAAACACCAAGGAATCCTGACCCCTGAAGTTTTAGGGTGAAGCTCCCATGGACATGTTGTAGTACACAATGAAATATAACTACCCTCTTCTAACTATGTATAACACATCCACAAAATTATTTTACATACCATATGTATCCACTACCCCATCATAATATGTATTATATAAAATTATTCACTTTTATGAATTTATATCTAAGGTAGAAAAACTTATTATATATGAACCAACCATATTTTGTGTCTACAACCATTTTGAAAATCTCATCACTTCTCTGGTGTAATATATTATGCATCAATTAAATATTTTTATATATATACCAATTTTTTAATATATTCAAAAAATTTAATGATACATTGTGATAGAAAAATCATAATCTTAACTAAAAAAGTTATCTTTCATATTGATCGAGACTTATAAAAATTAATTATTGATATTTTAAAATTCATTATCTATGATAAAAATAACTTCGTAACTATTAATGGAATTCTCAATAACATTAAAACAACACAAAAATTTATAAAACATCATTCCAATCATATTACTCATTATTAAAAAAATACAACATTATTTAACAAATCCATTTGGTTCATCAATCTCCCCATTTTGATTTGGTTTTAACCTTACTAAATCACAAATGAAACCCCAAATCATATCCTTATAAATTATAATAATATTAACATCACAAAACTATATAATTTATTGTTTTTGAGACAATTTCATCCACTATGATAATAAACTTATGTCCATGTGATCTAGTTATTCTCCTTTTCAATCTGAACACACATTTAAATAAAAAAATTCTTAATGAGATTCTAATTAACACCACACCATTGGATAGATAAGTGTTTTTAAATAATATCAACCCTTGGTGAGATGAAACATATGGTAATGCGATATATATTCTCTCCCCCTTCCATCTAATAATTATTAAAAAAATATACACCGTTTTCTATAACAAATAATCTTGATTCATAATATATAAGGTATATAGTTATTCTTGTTCTCACCCTTAAATAATATATCCAAATAATATTGGGGGTCCACCAAATGTTCCTCCATTGATATTTTAGAGATTAATGATCATTTTCAACCTCAAGAACAAAAATATGTCCTTAGTTATTACCTTAGTAAAAATATCAGAAATTATATCTCTAGTAGGATAAAATTACATCATTATATCTTCATTAGAAAAACATTCTCTTATGAATTCAAAATAGATATTAATGTGATTATATTGAGGGTTTTGTACTATATTTTACATAGTTCAATAGTAATTTGATTTTTACATGTAATTTTTGGTGGAATTTAATTCATCCCCATCATTTCTTCAAGATGTTATTTTATCCAAATTATCTAGGTACAAGTACTTATACTATCCAAACATTTAGATTTAGTTGTTCTTAAAGTAATTGAGTAATTTTTGTTTCATTTGAATCTAACAAAACATCCTCCTATAATAAATATCACATTTGTAGTAGACCTCCCATCATCAAAATTAACTACCCAAGAAGTATCAATATAACCTGTAAAATATATGTTCTCCCCCCTTTTATAAATTATACCAATTTTCAAATTATCATTGATATACTAGAGAATTTTTGTATCCATAACTGAAATTCATTAGTATAAATTTAATACATCACACACAATATAAATAAATAAAAATTAATTGGTTTAGATATAGGGTATAAATGAAGATACCAATCTATATTTTACAATATCTTTAATTCACACTTCTCCTTCTACCTCATTCCGGAGATTTAATTATACATGGATGGATGTAGATATTGGTTTTAAAATTTTTATTCCAAACTCTATCAAAAATTTCATTTCATAATTTTTTTGGGAAATATATATAATGTCTTCTTTTTGTAGTACTTGAAATCTCAAAAAATGTATAAATTCTCCCATAATAGAAACCTCTAAATAAGTCTTCATTTTCATAGAAAACTATTTTCAAGAATTATATTGGTCACCTACTAATATAATTTCATTAATATATACTCTTAAAATGAGAGTAATGACCTCTAATTCTTTTATATAAATGTTCTTATCCACTCTTCCCATTATGAACATCATATCAATCAAGTATACTTCATGCATAGAGTACCAAGATCTATGGGACACTATTTACCCATAAAGATCCTAATTTATCTTGAAAACCATTGTTTAATAATTATTAATGAAAAATCTATTAGGTTTATAAATATAATATTCATCTTCAATATCTACATTATAGATGGAATATTTATCATACATTTGATATATTTTTGAAGCCTATGGGATGAACCTATTTGGACTATCCTTATGCATTCAAATATTATAATGGGTGAAAAGGTTTATTAAAAATAAATTCATTCAACCATGAATATACCTTGCATTAAATTATAACATTATTCTATGATATTTCACATTTTTTATTCATCTTGTTTCTAAATACCCAATTGGATAAAATATATTTTTACATCTGGGGATAGTATCCCAAGTTAAATTTCTATTAATATAATCTAGTTCATCATTCATAGAATTGATTAATTTTATATTCTTAACAACTTTAAAAAATGAGTGTGACTAAATATATGGTATAAGCAAAGTTTTGTTTCCAAGCCTCAATCTACCTCCTATTTGAATTGGAACATTCTAGTATCCCATTACTTTCTGTACATCTACATGATTATTTAGTTTTTAATAATAATTACTTTTAAATTTAATATAATCTTCTACATCAATGGTATGATATCATATAATTTCAACCACATTTGGTTCAATTCCAACCTTTTCCTCATTGTTTTCCTCATTAAACATCTCAATATAATCATCCAAATTGTCAAAAAAACATCATTTGAAACAATATTTTTTTTATTTTTATCAATGAATCTAAAATCATAATAGTAAAAAAAATTGTTAAGCCTCTTGGCCAAAAAATGTAGTATATTCCATTGGATATGTATAAAATAATGACACGATCATAAACCTTCTAATAAAAATTTCCTAGAATATTTTTCTTTTTTTATTAATAAAAGACTAAATACACTCATAAATATTCAAAAATTTGTTTTTTATTATACTACATGTCATAGGAGGTTATATATGAACTTGGTCTTAGTAGACGCCTATTTTGAAAATGTATAGATATATATTAAACCTATCAGTAGTAAAAAAATTTGATTATATATTTTTCTTACATGATTCTTCCCATATCAACTAAGGTTATGTTCTTTCATTCTTCTACTCTATTTTATATGAGTGTATAAAGAGTAATATATCAATGTTTGATTCTATATTTTTCACTGTAAAACAAAAATTATTTTAATGAAAACTGTAACAACCCAATGTTTTTCAATGGAAATTTCCTTTTTATAATTATGTCATAAAATAACATGAAAACACAGCATAATGAACTACTAAGTGTTACCCTTAAACATAAGTTTGTCACTTCTGTGTTTGGAATTTTAAAAATCTGACATACATTGTTGTGTTCAAGATGATTTTTGGATTATAATAAAACAAAAATAATTTTTGGTGAATAGTAACATATCCTTATGAATAGTAACATACCCTTATGAGTAGTGATATAACCTAATTAATAGTAACCATACCTATGATAGTATAAAAATAATATTCAAGTGAAAGTATGATGTACATATATTTTAGAATATGTAAATGAATGTTTTAAAACTGTTTTTAGTTATAAAACATGATTTTAATTAAATATTAAATTTATAATATTTAGAAAATTATTTTTGAAAAATGGACTTCATTTTCAGAATCTACATGTAGAAGAATGGTTGGGGAATTTTATTTGATTTTTTTGAAATACTTGATTTTTTTATGAATAGTGAAATACAATAATTTACAAAAATAAGCTAAATATGCTAATTATAGAGTCATGTGTGATATCCTACTGATGTAATCCCACTCGGTTCGGGAAAACATGAAAAAAATACTATTCTTGGTCATTCAAGACTCACTATTCCATGTCTTAGGGGAAATTAATAAACTAATGAATTTTATATTAAGGAACCCCCTCTCCCCGCCACTATAAAAACCACTCTTCATACCCTCATTCCCTCACACCTCCCAAGCTCCATGCCTTATCTAAAGTCTGCCCAATTATCTTCCCTAGACCCTCTTTGAGGTTCATGATCTACTGGTCTCATCAAAAGACCAATCTTATCTTCCTTAAAGAGGATCTCAAGATGAGGATTTAAGAGGTAATTTCTCTTCCTCTTCTCCTTTAATTTCATTAAAAGTTCAAGTTAATTTATTGATCTCTCCGCACATATATTCATTAAAATGGTATTGTAACTCTACTAGTATACATTTACTAGAATGTCATGATTCTAATGGGATATTATATCATCCAACCCCTGTTCCCTCTACCTTTTTATTTTATTAAAGATAACGTTGTTTGTGAGGTGTTAATTTATCACCTTCAAGAACGACATGATTTTTTCTTCCATTAAATCCTTCAGATCAGGTCATGAAACCATTTTTATGGTTGAACCAGAATATTTTATATGTATTATGTTCTATTTAAAGTTCTAGAACTAACTTATTACCATATTAATTATGATAAAATAAAACAAGTTCATTATGATCGAAAAACTGTTAAATTAACCAAAACAATCATCATTTAATTATTATCTAATGATTCATCCACATGAATCTAATATGATTCATTATAAGATCATTAAAACTCTTTTAATATCATTAATAACATGTAATATCAATTCTGGATGTCTACCCATGTTATACCTGAACTTCAATTTAAGAATATAAGTGAACAACTCAAGAAAACCATAAAAAAAACAAACATTCCAGAACAATGTTTTTAAACTATATAACTCATTCAAAGGCACAGAAAATAACTTAATAAAACCATAATGAACCATATTAATGGAAACAAGGTTTTTTATTTCTAATTAATGGATATAATGTCATTATACAGGAAATTAAAGAGAAGGTGTCACGAACCAGCCCGGGTCGACCCTGAACCATTCACCCGAGCCGGTCCGCGACAAGTCCCGAGGGGCGTTCCCGATCCCCCCAGGATGGAAACTAGTGTCAGGAATCAATCTTTAATCATTGGGAACGATTTATCCTAACAAACTAGTATCTATAAAAGAAAACCACTAAACAAAACATACAACACTAACAACAATAAAAAAAAACTACACGACAGACATAACTCCACGTGACCTCGCAATCACCACCAAAATAAAAACCAGCATCGCTCCATCACTGAGCGACTCAAACCAGGAAAACCTGAACACAAGGAACCTGCAACTGAAATTGTAAAAGATAGGCATGAGTACAAAAAATACTCAGTAGGTGAGCCTAACAAAAAATCCCAAAGCACTTCCACTAAATAAAGAATCTATAAATTCCACGTTTGAACTACAATGTATAAAATTAAGCTTTCATAATGTTTCACATGAAGATCAAAACACGGGACATTACCATTATTCTTCTTCAAAAGTGGAATTCCTTTCATTGGTGCCAAATTCATTCTAAAAGAGAAAGAAGTGTTACATTTTCAAATTTTTACACAAAGAGAATAACACATCTTCATTTGAAAACCATTTTCACAAAGTATAACTGTATAAGCTGTAAAGAACAACTGAAAGTAAACAAGTAAGGAACATAAAGATACCATGGGTGATCCTAAACATCCCTAGAAAACCCCTGGACGTACTCAGGTTCAAACTACCTGCCGGCATGGTACTCCACAGTCAATAACCAATTGGCCGCCCTAACAGCCAACCAGTGGCAAGCCCCACAAGGCTACCTACCGAGGGGGGACTAACCCATCTAATCGGGGTTAGCCAGAAACCATCCCTTGATTCTCTAAAAGATTCCAAGGAACCCACGGTGGGTTTTAAAAAAAATTGTGTAAGTGGGAGGCCCTTGCACGCGTGACTGACCTCACCACACTTGCCATCCCCTTACACGGACACTGCTACACGACAATCCTCGAAGGGAAGTCCCCCTATAGAGGTTCCCCTTAAGTACGTATATATATATATGTAATCAGTTCACAATCAATAATGTGCCAACCGGGTCTCCACATCAATTAAATTTAGACCATTTAGTACCAAAGCGTTTCCAAAAGATATGACACACACCACCTCGTTGAAAACCAGATAAACATACTTTGAAACTCATTTAAGGAAAACCAAACCACCACTGAAAAGTTCCAAAATCCAATTTAATGGCCAAATGGGAATTTCTTCTATCCATGTTTTCAAGAAATCACCACTTTCCATAAACGATACACCCACCGTTTCACACAAACCAACCATTTCAAAAAACCATTCAAAAAGACTTGCACATTACATAAAGTACTCATTTAGCAACATCACAAGAAAGTCACACAATTAAATCCATGAAAATATTTTCAGTGCGATGCAAGGTGTAAAGAGTTTTCATTTTCATAAGGTCACCACACTAAGAATAACTATTTAATACTACTTTAAATTTACTAAAATTCAATAAAAATACAAGGAATAAATAAATTCTAAAGTGAAAGGCAAGTGCAGTGGGGGACCTTCAATGACTTGCAGCTAGTTTGTGATGACACGACATGCCTCACACTTGCGCACAAGAAAACTAAAGCGGGCAATTTCGATAACGCGAAAATACCTCGCGAACACGTTGCAACAAAAGTATGATAACTAAAACACGTAAACACCGATTTAAAATAGTCCAAAAGGATGATAACACAAAAAGACAACGTATATATATATATATAAACGTTGATATAAAATAATATTAAGTGGTACAACAAGAGTTCACATGAGAAACACATAAAGAAATATATTAAACCTGAAGCATCAAGGACAAGCAATGGAAAGTAAAATCATGGATTTTCCTACCTCAAGGAAGTCCAGTCGAAACCTTCTAACTCAAGAAACACCTCGCTTTCACACGCTCACACACTTCTATATATATATATATATATACATCATTAAACTGATGAACGTGTTCCCCGTGCCATGAGGGAACACGCACTCAGAAGGTGTATATATATATATTCATACCTGGGGAAAAAAGTGCATGTGCGCACCTGGAATTGAACCCAATTCCCTGCAACAATTCCCAACACCCAAATTTCAGTGCAACTAGAACCAACACATGACCAAGAAGTATTCCGGACTCGCATAAACAAAATAGCTTGAATAAGATGACGCGAAACAAAATAGTAGGTGCGAATCAGGCCAAAACAATAATTAGATCCACTAAACATTATATGGATTGAAATGTAACTGGAAGAGATGAATAAATCTACCTTGGAGGCATGCTAACACAACCACACATCAACAGAAGGGAGAAAAGAATCTCGTGGACCCGTCGCACACCCTAAATACCGAGCAAAACACACAAAACAAATGACACGCGGTACTAGAGTTATTAATTTCATAATAACACCAAAAATAAAAATAAAAAAAATACCAGAGGAGGAGAAAAATAGAAATGGGGCTGAGGCCAGAATCGGCTGGGGCTGTTCGGCCAGGAGGCAGTCTTCGGAGGTGGTCGAAACGAGCATGGCTAGTTCGGGTTGCCGAAAAGGGAAAAGTAGGGGGTTTCGGGTCACCGTAAAGGGATGACGAGGAGAGGGCCATCCAGGGTGTGCCGCTGAGTAGGGGGGACAGAGGCGCCAGATGGCGGGTGCACGGCGGGGGTCGACTAGCGCGGTGGAGGAGGGTGGTGTGGAAGGTGGCCAGGAGCAGCGAATCTCGGTGGGCCGACGAGGGGGAGCCGGCGGTTGGGTGGCTGGATAGGGGGGTGCGCAGGGCGCCACCGATGGGAAGAAGAGGGGTCGTGTGAGGTGGTTGCACTAGAAAAGAGGGGGTCGCACGGGGGCGGTTGCTGGGCGAGGCAGAGGGAGTGGTGGGGTGCGGGGAGTGCCGCAGCGCAGGAGGGTGAAATTGGGGAGGGGGTGGGGGAGGAGGGGTGCCGCTTTGGTCTAGGGTTTGGCTAGATTTTATTTTATTTTATTTTTTTCATTTTATTATACTAAAATAATGATAATATAAATAATAAAATCTGAAATAAAATAATAAAATTAGCAATAAAATAATAATACCAATAATAATACGAGAATAATAATAGTAATAAAATTAACAATAATAAAGATAATAAAAATAACTTTTTTAACAATAAAGATAATAATAGGATTAATAATAATAATAATGAAAATAATAATAATAATATAAATAATAAGAATAAGAATTTAACAACACTAATATGAAAATATTATACTTATTTTAAACAATGCTCACTGCACGACTCTCGTGCCACTGTGCGCGCGGTCGGGCGAACCGCGCTCAAACCATGCCACCGGGAATTGTTCACAAATAGGGTAAAGATACGTGGTTGCTGCACAGTTTTATAAGTCGCACGCAAATCGCGCATCAGCATGATCGGGGTGTGACAATTCTCCCCACAATAGACACTTTCTGTCCCCAGAAAGTTACCCAGTCGAACGATGGACCAAACAAGAATCCAAGCCCAAATAAAACTAGAAGAAACCACAACATAAGAGAATGGGAGAACACAAGAGGGATCTCCTCACCACAAGAACTCAACTAGTGTAAAAATTTTAACACTCAAACATACCACCCTGATGTGGGGGGGTCGATGCAGGAACTCCCAACCGATTTAAACCAACTCTTATAGCACGAGTGAAAAACAATACTTTTGTCAAAACATTGAATCCTCGACCAAAGACAACGACCTTCAACACTAGGGGAAACCCAAAGAAAAAAAAATACTTCACCAGACATCGAGTTAGAAACATGATCCATTGAAATCCTCAAATCATAACCACATCCGACAAGCATAGTTAAACCGAGGTGAACCTATACAATGGTCTAACACCCTTTAAGAAAGTCACGATTTGCAAGATCATATCCAAACAAACAAGATTTATTGGATTATAATTCAACAAGTCCATCATTACATTATAGAAAAACAACTCACTTAAAATGATATTAAAACTTTAATAACCAAGAAACAAATATGAAAAGTTATTAATTGTTCCACCGTCAACAAGGAACACAAAACTCGGACCAAGTCTTTACACCCCTGGTAACTCCTGACTGTGAGAGAGCTTCACCCCGAGACCTGTGGTTGGGGATCTGATGGATAAAGCATCTTCTACCTCACAGTCAGGTACTGACATTCTCCAATCACAGCGTCCTCTTCAAGCGACGCTTCCTGCAAAATTTCTTCAGATGACCCAGACAGCTGCAGTGATGACAAGTCTTCGGAGGGTTGCGGCAAGAGGGCTTTAAATGCCCGAAACGACCGCACTGATAACATTCCCTAGAATGATCTGACAAACTGGATGTTAGAGCCACTGTATAGAACTCTTTAGAATGAAATTTACATGACACACTCTGCTCATCAGATGGGGGACCATCACGAGCAACTGGATACAGTGGATTACCAACCGTTTGTGCTCCAGAGACCAACTCAAGTGATAACACTTCACGCACCAACTTCTCAAAAAGTGATGCTCTCAAAAAGGGAGGACTCTCTCCTTGATCTCTGGATGAAGACCCCTGATGAACGAAGAAGTCTTCATCTAGTCCTAGGACACTACCCCCGAAAAAGGAGACACAAGATCCTTGAAATGGTCAACATACACTTTCACCGTGTGCTGGCCATGTTGAACATGCATGAGCTCTTCCATTTCCTTCATCCTCAACCCCACAAGTATAAAACATTGAACGAAGACGGCTTTGAAGACATACCACATCATCCCAACTTGAAGTAATGGTGGGGTGAACAACTCTTACTCGTTCAGAGCTGGACCTTCGAATAGACCTAGGACAGCATGCACTCTAACATCTTTGGGAGTTCCCAATACCCCGAAGACGCGCTCGACCTCTTTAAGCCACTCCACTGTCTCTAACAGACTCCAATCACCATGAAGTACAAACAACGTATGAGAATGATAAAAAACTGGGCATGACTCATCAAAATTTGGGGACCTTTCTGGGCAGCATTTCTGAACAACATATATAACACCAAGCCAAAACTGATATCAATCAAAATGACATCAATAAAGAACCCTCATCCAAAAAAAACCATCTAAAAAGAAACCAATCAACCACAAACACAACCCAAAATTCTCTGTCCAATGTTCTTGTTCTATTTTAGATTCCAAAACCATCCCCCTTTTTTTCAAACTGCTTTCTTTCAAGACCACTTTCTAAATACCAACTCCACTTTTCAAACCAAAGTCACTTTCCAAAACCATTTTCCTCTTTAAAAGGCAATTTATAAAACAAGGTCAAGCCTTTAATTTCAAACACACCCAGGTAATCCCATGAACCATTGCACATGTATTCATCCACTTTCATCTATGCACGCCAACACGCACATTTCCATGCACATACTCCCACATGTGCAAAAGTTCATAAAGGACACCTAAGGTTGCACCCAAACCATTTCCCTACCAATTCCAAGCAAACAACCGGTTTTGAAGCCAGAACACTTTAAATATCAAAATATATTTACCCATTTTAACCTATTTTAAAGATAACATTTCCACAAAAAAAATTTAACTTTAATTTTTCAAAAGCACGATTACACCAACCAGAATCAAACATAGTACAGCTTACAAGAATCACCGGCATGAGGAACTAGACGTTATGCATAACCCGATGACATGGTAGTGATCCATGCCCCAAGTTAGCATCAACAACTAGGAGGAACTTAAACCATGTAATCAGATTTCACATGGGTCACTACTCCATGTGAAATCGCGACGTAACACTGGGTCACATCCTTTTTCATTCCTCAATTCAAAACGAGGTCAAAAGACACAATTTCCAGGACTACCCCTGGTAACTTGAGGATCAGTGCGAGCAAGAGTTCGCGCCACTCTTCCCGTACCTACCTATTGAATCTCGATAGTCCTAATCTCCACCTACCAGACAACCCACAGAACAAGAACCCCCTGTGATACCATTTTGTCACGAACCAGCCCAGGTCGACCCTGAACCGGTCACTCGATCCGGTCCGCGACAAGTCCCGAGGGGTGTTCCTGATCCCCCCAAGATGGAAACTAGTGCCAGGAATCAATATTTTATCGTTGGGAACGATTTATCCAAACAAATCAGGATCTGTAAAATAAAACAACTAAACAAAACAGACAACACTAACAATAAAAAAACAAAAAACAAAAAAACTACATGACGGACATACCTCCACATGACCTCGTGGTCACAACCCAACTGAAAACCAAAATCACCCCATCACTAAGTGACTCAAACCAGGAAAACCTGAACACAAGGAACATACAACTAAAAAAGTAAAAGATAGGTGTGAGTACAAAATATACTCAGTAGGTGAGCCCAACAACAAATCCCAAAGCACTAATAGTAAATAAAGAATCTCTAAATTCCATGTTTGAACTACAATGTATAAAAGTAAGGTTTCATAATTTTTCACTTGAAGATCAAAACACGAGACATTACCCTTATTGTTTTTCAAAAGTTGAATTCCTTTCATTGGTGCCAAATTCATTCTAAAAGAGATATAAGTGTTACATTTTCAAATTTTTACACAAAGTGAATAACGCATCTTCATTTGAAATCCATTTTCACAAAGTATAATTGTATATGCTGTGAAGAACAACTGAAAGTAAACAAGAAAGGAACATCAAGTAACCATGGGTGATCCTAAACATCCCTAGAAAACCCCTGGACGTACTCGGGATCAGACTACCTGCCGGTATGGTACTCCACAGTCAATAACCAACTGGTCGCCCTAACAGCCAACCAGTGGCATGCCCCACAAGGCCGACCTACCAAGGGGGGACTAACCCGTCTAATCAGGGTTAGCTAGCAACTGTCACTCGATTCTCTAAAAGACGCCCATGAACCCACAATCGTTTTAAAAAAAACTGTGTCAGTGGGAGGCCCTCGCACGCGTGACTCACCTCACCGCAGTTTCCATCCCCTTACACAGACACCACTACACGACAATCCTCGAAGGGAATTCTCCCTGTAGAGGTGCCCCTTAAGTACGCATATATATATATATATATATATATGTAATAAGTTCACAATCAATAAAGTGCCAACCGGGCCGCCACATCAATTACGTTTAGACTATTTAGTACCAAAGCGTTTCCAAAAGATATGACACACAACATCACATTTAAAACCCGAAAAACATACTTTGAAACTCAATTATGGAAAACCAAACCACCACTGAAAAGTTCCAAAATCCAATTTAAATCCCAAATGGGCATTTCTTCTATCCATATATTCAAGAAATCACCACTTTCCATAAACGATACACCCACCATTTCACACAAATCAACCATTTCAAAACACTATTCCACAAGACTTTCACATTACATAGAGTACCCAATTAGCAGCATCACAAGAAAGTCACACAATTAAACCCATGAAAATATTTTCAGTGCGATGCAAGGATTAAACGGTTTTCATTTTCATCCGGTCACCGCACTAAGCATAACTATTTAATACTACATTAAATTTACTGAAATTCATTAAAAAGACAAGGAATACATAAATTCTAAGGTTATTGGAAAGTGAAGTGGGAGACCTACCTTGACTTGTAGCTATTTTTCTTTGACACGACACACCTCACCCTTGCACACAAGAAAACACAAGCGGGAAATTTTGATGACGCGAAAATACCTCGTGAACACGCTGCAACTAAAGTAGAATAACTAAAACACGTAAACACTGATTTAAAATTGTCCAAAAGAATGAGAATGAAAAAAGACAACATATATATATATATAAGATTATATAAAAT
Organism: Viscum album; assembly: GCA_963277665.1. Taxonomy (NCBI): domain Eukaryota; kingdom Viridiplantae; phylum Streptophyta; class Magnoliopsida; order Santalales; family Viscaceae; genus Viscum; species Viscum album. The sequence goes on from OY728157.1 coordinate 871,674,367, forward strand.
AATATTAAGTGGCACAACAAGAGTTCACATGAGAAACACGTCCAGAAATATATTAAACCTCAAGCATCAATGACTAGAAATGGAAAGTAAAACCATGGATTTTCCTACCTTAAGGAAGTACAGTCGAAACCTTCTATCTCAAGAAACACCTTTATTGCGCACGCACAAGCACTTCTATATATATATACATCTTTAAACTGATGCTCGTGTTCCCCATGCCATGAGGGAACATGCACTCAGAAGTCGTATATATATTGTGGAAAAAAGTGTGTGCGCGCACCTAGAACTGATCCCAACTCCCTATAATAATTCCCAACACCCAAATTTTAGTGCAACTAGAACCAACACATTACCAAAGAGGTATTCAGGACTCGCCTAAACAAAAGACCTTGAATAGGATGATGCGAAACAAAATAGTAGGGGCGAATCCGGTTAAAAAAATTATTAGATCCACTAACATTATATGGATTGAAATGGAACTCGAATTGATGAATGAATCTACCTCGAAGGCATGCAAACACAACCGTGCATCAATGGAAGGGATAAAAGAATCTCGCAGACCCGTGGCACACCCTAAATACAGAGAAAAACGCAAAAAACAAATGACACGCGGTAGAAGAGTTATTAATTTCATAATAAAAAAAATAAAAATAAAAAAAATACCAAAGGTAGAGAAAAATGGGAAGGGAGGTGAAGCCAGAATCGGCTGGGGCTGTTCAGCCGGGAGGCGGTCTTCAGAGGTTGTCGGAGCGACCAGGGCTGGATCGGGTTGCTGGAAAGGGGAAAGGAGGGGGTTTTGGGTCACCAGAAAGGGACGACGAGGAGAGGGCCAGCCAGGGTGTGCCACTTAGAAGGTGGCCAGAGGCGGCCGGACGGCGGGTGTACGTCGGGGGTCAACCGGCGCAGCGTAGGACGGTGGTGCGGCAGGCGGCCGGGAGCGGTGGATCTCGGTGGGCCGATGAGGGGGAGCCGGCGGCTGGGTGGCTGGACAGGGGGGTGCGCAGGTCGCCGCCGATGGGAAGAAGAGGGGCCGCATGGGGTGGCTACACCGGAGGAGTGGGGGTCGTGCGGGTGTAGTGGCTGGGCGAGGCGGAGGGAGCGGCGGGGTGCGGGGAGCGCCGCAGTGCAGGAGGTTGAAAATGGGGGGGAGGGGTGCCGCACTGGTCTAGGGTTAGGATAGATTTTATTTTATTCTTTTCATTTTATTATAATAAAATAATGATAATAGAAATAATAAAATCTGAAATAAAATAATAAAATTAGCAATAAAATAATAATACCAATAATAACACCAGAATAACAATAGTAATAAAATTAACAATAATAATGAAAATATAAATAAAAAAAATTAACAATAAAGATAATAATACGAATAAAAATAATAATAATAATAATGAAAATAATAATAATAATATAAATAATAATAATAACAATTTAAAAACCTTAATAAAAAATATTATACTTATTTTAAACATCACTCACTGCACGACTCACGTGCCGCCGTGCGCGCGGTTGGGAGAACCGCACTCGAACCATGCCACCAGGCACTGTTCGCAAATAGGGTTAAGATGCATGGTTTCCGTGCAGTTTTATTACTCATGTGCAAGTCGCGCATCTGCGAGATCGGGGTGTGACAGAAGGAAGCATTCAGATACAAGGTAAGGGGAAAATCTCGAACCCAATTTTACTTCTTCGAGTTATCCCTCTTTCACTCCAATTTGATATGGTCACTTATTAAAAATAATTTGTTCATCATTATATTACCTTTTATGGGATATACATGTTTTCTAATGATGTTTATGTCAATCCAAATGTTTTCCAAAAGAAATCTTCTTTTAATAACTCAACTTTTACCTCTCATTCATGGTTGATGGTTCTTGTATCAAGTATATTGTTCCCTCTTTCTTTTGGGAACCCAAAGAATATGAATGTATTCTTATGAGATGAAACCCATTCCTTACCATGGGTTAGTTATGTTCATTATTGATATATGTTCTACGTGGCATGTATGATAATGATAATATTATGAGATGACGGGTGCACTCAGAATTATATAGCACAATATGATTGTTTGAATGTGATGGGTACGCTAGGAATTATACAACAATCCAATGAATTGGGTAAAGTGATGAATCTCATTAGTAAATGTGAAATGATGTGTGAACAAGATTCCATCTTGGTTCAAAATAATGTGTGGTAGTTAACCACTAAGACATGATATTTCATTTTTATGCATTGCCACATTTCAAGTCTTTTATTTATGCTCCTCTCTTGTTCATGATCTTTTTCCTATGTCATGATTATGCTCACCACATGCTATATTCTTTTTATCTATCCTCTTACTGGGCTTTTATCTCACCCCTTTTTATGTATATCCTTATGTGGATACATGTACTATGGAGAGGAAAAGTGCCAATAAGAAGCTATAGGGGAAGAAATTAAATAAATGTTTATGATTGATGTTTTAATTGTTATGTATGGTCCTAGTTTTCCTAAGACACTAAACCTTTGGATCCTATATGTGTAATATTATTATGTTGTTTATCTTTAAAATGATGTAATATTAATGTATGAAAAGGCAGGGTCACTAAAATTGGTATCAGAGGAAAGGTTTAGTTAGTTTGGGAATTAGGATGAGTGAACCCAAGAGAAAACCTCTACCATGAGACTAAGTTCAAATATGGACACATGAATTTTTACTTAGGGATCCCATATGTTATGTTTTTTTATAGAAATTGTTTAAATTAATAAGTTATTCATTACATGTTTACTTATTTTTCGTTTTAACCTTTTCAACTAAAGAAAATGGTGGGAACCATGAGAAATTAGGCCAACAACTCATGAGAGGGCCAATGCAATGATTGCCCGAACGACATCCTCAATGATTTGGTGGTGCAGTTCAAAACTTCATGGTGATTCTTACCCAATTATCTCAGGTTATGAACAATAACCATAATAATGGGGAACATCCTCCTTCACCGAAGAGGGAGAAACTTGCTATCAAATGTTTTATGCGGCAATGACCACTTATGTTTAATTGATCTGTTGATCCACTACTTAAGGAATAGTGGGTCAAATACATGGAGAAGATATTTTCTGTTCTTCACTGTTCTGAGATGAAGAAGGTGGACTTAGTCATTTATTGTCTAGATGGAGAAGCTGATCAATTGTGGAAATTGATTAAGAACACCAAGCCAAGGAAGGAAATTTAAGATATGGAATGGGAAGCCTTTAGGATAATGTTTCTTAACAAGTATTTCCCAAGAACCCTTCACACAAAGATGGAGAGAGAATATATAGAGCTCAAGCAAAAAGAAGGATAACCTATCACAACCTACGAAGTGAATTTCACAAGGCATTCAAGGTACGCTTCCTGTTTTGTTATCAACAATGATAACAAAATTGATAGATTATTTAGTGGATTAAAACCACACCTTCAAAAGGCTCTTGAAATTTGAGACTTTAGGAGTCATTAAGAAGTTGTTCGGTGTGATCTCAAAGTGGAGGTGTAGTTTGGAGAATGTTCCCATGAATGTGGTGATAAGAAACAAAAAATGGAGTTTCAAGCTGGTGGATCTAATGATAAATGTGGATAGAAAACTTGAGGAACCACATGCCAAAAATGTAAAAATTTGCACCATGGGAACTACCTCAAAGGGATGAGGAAATTCTTCATGTGTGGGAAAGAAGGGCATCATTCTCAAGAATGTTGAAAAGACATGAAAAGGATGGAGAATGTAGCTGATGAAAGGAGAGAACCACTCATGGTTCAATGCAACAACTATAGAGAGCTAGGTCACTATGCAAACCAGTGCACTAAACCTCATGTTATCATGGGTAACTAGTGTCAGTAGCCACTAAACCCAAGGGAACAAGGGATGGCTTATGCCATCACTAATGCAGAAGTGGAGCAAGATAATGAAGTCATACAAGGTACACTTCCTATTCACTCAATAATTGAAAAAGTCTTATTTGATTCTGGTTCTACACTTTCCTTTATATCTTGAAAGTTTTCTAGAACTATAGAATCAATGCCCCAAAACCGTGAAGTAGAGATATCTATAAAAAAACCAAGTGGTGCAATCATTACAACCCATGTGTTTGACTCCTCTTCTATTGGCGTATGTGGGAATATTTTTCCGGAAAACATCGTAATTCATCCCATGGTGGAATTTGATGGTATAATGGGAATGGATTTGCTCTCATTATATAGATCACATATCAACTGTCGGGAAAAGGAAATATCTTTTCATATTCCGAACCATCCCATGCTCCTCTAAAAATGCAAGGACGATCCTAAATCGCCTCTGAAAAATCCTTCAATGGTGTGGGTGTTGATTCCCAATGAAGAAGCATACCTTTCCCAAATGGTTGAGTTGAAGGAAAGTTCTAACCTTGATGAAATGCACATCATGAGAGAATACGACAATGTATTTCCTGAATAGTTACCCGAAATTTCCCCATATTGCGAGGTAGAGTTCTCAATTGAACTCATACCTGGAGCTACTCCTATCTCAAAGTGTCCCTATAGGATGGCTCCTATCTAACTAGAGGAGTTAAAGAAGCAGCTTCAAGAGCATCTGGACAAAGGGTTCATACGCCCTAGTGCACCATCATGGGGTATGCCAGTGCTCTTTGTGAAGAAGAAGGATGGAATAATGTGGTTGGTATCGATTATCGGGAACTCAACAAGATCACCATAAGGAACAAGTATACTCTCCCATGGATTGATGACTTGTTTGATCACTTAAGTGGTGCTAAATACTTTTTAAAGGTGGATGTTCATTCTGGATATCATCATGTAAAGGTGCAGAAGGAAGATATTCAGCAGAATGCCTTCTGAACAAGGTATGGGCACTATGAGTATTTGGTGATGCCCTTCGGACTTACTAATGCCCCTGCAATCCTCATGGATTTGATGATTATAGACTTTAGATATTACCTTGAGTAATTTTTGGTAGTTTTTATTGATGATATTCTCATATAATCCAAGAGAAAGGAAGAACATGAAGAACATCTAAGACTTGTGATTGTGACATTAAGAAAGGAGAAGTTGTATGACATGTTTAGAAAGTGTGACTTTTGGATGAAACAAGTCACTTTTTTTGGGACATGTGATCACAAGTGAGGGAATTTCTATGGATCCTTCAATGACAAAGGCGATTGAGGAATGGCCCAGGCCCTTTAGTGTCATAGAAATCTGTAGTTTTCTTAGATTGGCTGGGTACTACATATGTTTTGTGAGAAAATTCTCACAATTTTCTATCCCACTAACTAATTTAACATGGAAAGGGGTAATGTATGTATGGACGGAAGAATGTGAGAGAAGCTTCAAGGAGATAAAGATAAAGATGATCACTACACATGTACTCACACTACCAAAAAGTGGAGAATGTTTTATGACATACAGTGATGCTTAAAAGAAAGTTTTGGGTTGTGTACCAATGAAAAATGACAATGTGATAGCTTACGCCTCATGGCAGTCGAAGATCCAAGAGCAGAACTACCCAACACATGATCTAGAGCTGGAAGCTGTGATTTTTTCCTTGAAAATTTGGCAGCACTACCTTTATGGTGAGAAGTGTGGCATATACACCAACCTAAAAATCCAAAAGTATATATTCACACAAATTTATCTCAACACGCATCAAAGAATATGGTTAGAGCTAATCAAGGATTACGATTTCTCTATTCACTACCATCCTAGAAAAGCGAACAAGGTAGCTGATGCTCTAAGCAGAAAAGAACCCGCTACTCTATCTATGTTATGGATTGAGAAAGACCTTATCTTCTTAGATATGCAAAGAATGGATTTGGAAATCATAAGGGAAAAGGATACATCCAACCATTCCCAAATTATTATGCAACCATCCATCCAGGAAAAGATTAAGGAATCACAAAGGGATTATGTGGAGATACAACGAGGGTGAATGCAGTAAAGGAAGGGAAGATGCAAGAGTTCCATATCAAAGATTATGGTGGGATTCGGTTTGGAATAATGCTTTGTGTTCCTTCACCACCTGGGACAAAGAAGGAGCTATTGGATCACGCACATAGATCAACATTCCCTATCCATCCTGGGAGTACCAAAATGTACCGTGATCTCTGAGAACACATCGGGTGGGATAACATGAAGAAGGAGATTTCAGAATATATATATCAACGTTCATGGTATGTCAGCAAGTTAAAACTGAGAGGAAAAAGTCCAAAGGTATGATGCAGCCATTGCTTATACCCATGTGGAAGTGGGAAAATGTTATTATGGACTTTGTCATAGGTCTACCAAATACTTCAAAGGGAAACAATGCGATATGGGTTGTGGTTGACCGAATCACAAAGACTTCCCATTTTATCACTTTTCGGGAAGGTCTCTCACTTGATCAACTTGCAAAGATATATGTGAAGGAAGTGGTGAGACTCTACAGTGTTCCACTCTCAATTGTCTCTGACCATGTTCCAAGGTTCACATCTAAATTCTCGAGGACCCTTCAACATGCATTGAGTACTGAATTAAATTTCCACACAGCCTATCAACCCCAAACTAATGGCCAATATTAAAGGACTATTTAGACACTTGAAGATATGCTAAGAGACTTATCTATTGAATTAAAAGGTGGTTGGAACCAACATCTCCCATTGGCTGAGTTCTCATACAACAATCGCTTCCACTAGAGTATTCAGATGGCTCTGCATGATGCTCTTTATGGGAAGGGATATATAACTCCAACATGTTGGGATGACGTTGGAGAAAGAAAGCTACTTGGACCCGATCTTGTTCAAGAGATGACAGAGAAGGTTCAATTCATCCAGAAACGCATCAAAGCTACTCAATGTTGGAAAAAGAGCTATGTTGACAACTGTCGAAGGGACTTGGAGTTCGACGTTGGAGATAAAGTCTTCCTTCGAATATCTCCATGGAAGAGAGTCACGCGATTCGGGAATAAAGGAAAGATAATCCCAAGGTATATTGGCCCATTTGAGATCCTTGACCACATATGAGTCATGGAATATCGACTTGCACTTCCAATGAATATAATTCGAGTTCATGATGTTTTTCAGGTATCACTCTTGAGGAAGTACATACTTGATCCCTTACATATACTAAACTCAGTGGTGGTGTAGCAGGAAGATGATCTCTCCTATGAGGAGCAGCCATTAGCGATTCTGGATCGGAGAGATAAGGTACTACGCAACAAGAGAAACCATCTTGTCAATGTGTTGTGGAGGAACAATAAGTTTAAGGAAGCAACTTGGGAACCAGAAGAGGCAATGAAGGGTAAACACCCTCACCTGTTTGTGTAAAGTGAAATTTTGGGGGAAAAATTTCTTAAGGGGGGATGAATGTTATGACCCAATGTTTTTCAATGGAAATTACCTTCTTATAATTATGTCATAAAATAAAAATAAAACACAATATAATGAACTAGTAAGAGATAATTGACCCTTAAACATATTTTTGTCACTTCTGTGGTTGTAATTTTTAAAATCTGATATACACGGTTGTGTTCAACATGTTTTTTGGAGTCTAATAAAACAAAAATAATTTTTGGTGAATAAAATCTACCCTAATGAATAGTAACATACCCTTATGAATATTTATATACCCTAATTAATATTAACCTTACCTATGACAGTATAAAAATAATATTCAAGTGAATGTATGATGTACCTATATTTTAGAATAAGTAAATGAATGTTTTAAAACTGTGGTTAGTAGTAAACCATGATTTTAATTAAATAATAAATTAATAATATTTCGAAAATTATTTTTGATAAATGGACTTCATTTTTGGATTCTATACGTTGAAAAATGGTTGGGGAAATTTTTGGGATTTTAATGAAATACTTGAATTTTTTATGAATAGTGAAATACTGTAATTTAAAAAAATAAGCTAAATATAGAGTCATGTGTGATGTTCTGTATATGTAATCCCACTTGGTTCAGGATAACCTTATAAAATTACTATTATTGGTCATTAAAGTCTCACTATTCCTTGTTTTAGGGGAAATTAACATGGTAATAAATTTTATATTAAGGAACCCCCTCTCCCCTCCACTATAAAAACCACCCTTCACACCATCATTCCCTCACACCTCTCAAGCACCAAGCCTTCTATAAACTCTACCAAAAAATCTTCCCTATCCCCCCTACCACGTTCAAGATCTACTGGTCACATCAAAATACCAATCCTAGCTTCCTTAAGGAGGATCTCAAGAGGAGGATTTATGAGGTAATTTCTCTCCCTCTTCTCTTTTAATTTCATTTCATGTTCAAGTTCAGTTCTTGATCTCTCCTTACATATCTTCATCCAAAAGGTATTGTAACTCCAGTATTATATATTTAATGTAATTTTTTGATGCTAATGAGATATTATATCATCCAACCCCCTTTCTCTCTTTTATTTTATTTCAGAGAATGTTGTTCGTGAGTTGTTAATTTATCACCTTCAAGAACGTCCTACTTTCTTCATCCATTTCTACCTTTATATCTGGTCATGAAACAATTTTTATGGTTGAAATAGAATTTGATATATGTATTATGTCCTATTTAAAGTTCTGGAACTAATTTATGACCATATTACTAGTGATAAAATAAAACAAATTCATTATGATAAAAAATCGTTCAAATTAACCCAAACAATCATCATTTAATTCGTATCTAATGATTCATCCACATGGATATAATATGATTCATTATAAGATCATTAAAACTATTGTAATATCATTAATAACATGTAATATCAGTTCCAAATGTTTACCCATGTCCAACCCAAACGTCAATTTAAGAATACAAGTGAACCACTCAAGAAAACCATAAAAAACAAACATTCCCGAACAAGGTTTTTAAACTCTATAACTCATCCAAAGACACATAAAATCACATAATAAAACCATAAAGAACAATATTAATGTACAAAAGGTTATTAATTTCTAATTAATTAATATAATTTCATTATATAGGAGATTAATGAGAAGGAAGCATTCAGATAGAATGTAAGGGGAAAATCTCGAACCCAAATTTCTTTCTTCGGGTTCTCCCTCTTTCACTTCAATTTGGTATGGTAACTTCATAACAATCATTTTTTAATCATTATATTATCTTTTCTGGGATATAAATGTTTTCTATTGATGTTTATGTCAATCCAAATGTTTTCCAAAGAACTCTTCTTTTAAGAACTCATGTTTTACCTCTCATTCAAGGTTGATGGTTCTTGTGTCAAGTATGTTGTTCCCTCTTTCTTTTGGGAACCCAAAGATTATGAATGTATTCTTATGAGATGAAACCCATTACATACCAAGGGTTAATTATGTTCATTATTGATATATGTTCTATGTGGAATTCATGATTATGATTGTAGTATGAGGTGAAGGGTGCACACAAATTATATAGCGCAATATGGATGTTTGAAAGTGATGAGTGTGCCTGAAATTGTACAACCATCCAATGCATTGTGTAAAGTGATGAATCTCATTAGTAAATGTGAAATTATGTGTGAAAAGTATTATATCTTTATTCACATGTATGTGTGTAGTTAACCACTAAGACATGATGTTTCATTTTTATGCATTGACACATTTCATGTCTTTTATTTATGCTCCTCTCATGTTCATGATCTTTTTCCTATGTCATGATTATGCTCACCCCATGCTATATTCTTATTATCTATCCTCTTACTGGGATTTTAGATCACACATTTTTATGTATATCATCAGGTGGCTACATGTACTAATGAGAGGACAAGTTCTAATAAGAAGCTAGAGAAGAAGAAATTAAATAAATGTTTATGCTTGATGTTGTAATTGTTATGTATCATCATAGTTTTCCCAAGACACTAAACCCTTGGATCCTTTATGTGTAATACTATTGTGTTGTTTATCTTACAAATTAGGTAATAATAATGTAGGAAGTGGTAGGGTCTCTACAAAAACCACCTACCATTATCATATCGAGGTGTCTTGAAACACATACAAATTTTCTTCTCAACTCTTCTCCAAGAAAATTTGAACGTATTCACTACTTAGGATTCATTCATTATGAACATAAAATTAGTCATTATGTTATAATAATAAATTAATTATATGAGGTAAATATTACCTTATGTGTATTTATACATTATTGGACCACAAAAATAAGTTTTCATCAATTCTAAAATATTTATAACCTTATGCAACATCTTTAAGTCATCTACCCATTTTTAAGAGTTTAAAAGATACAATTTCTTTCTCTCTTAAGATGAGTTTAGTTTCATTCCACATATTCCTTTAAAAAATTGAATAATATTCTTTGATATAGGTGTCATAAAATTAAATTCCATAATTTTTTTCATATTTAGATCTAAAAATAATAATTACTTAATTATCAAATTTTAAAAATCAAACAATTGACTCATTCATCTCTATTGAAAACATTTTAATCTTTATCTTATTAATGAAAAATGTATTTTTTTCTTAAGAAAATATCATTTCATTTATCAAATATCTAGATCAGACCTAGTAAGTTATATTTAATCCCATCCAGAACCAAAATATATTTTTTCTTTAGTTTCTAGGATTGAATTTTAATTGTTCCAGTTCCTTTAATATTTAAATATAATTCACTCTAAAAGGTAATAAAAACAATATTATTTTTTCAATATTCCTTAGGATCATGTTATCTCTTTTCATGTGTGATGAGAATCCAATTTCATGAATCCAATGTTTTCTCCTCTTACTATCATTAGGTGGTACAACAATAATTAGTAAATTTTCAATTTTATTATCTCTTTAAGTATTATTTACTTCTATATACATTTGATATTATCTTGAATTTATGATCATGAAATCCTTATAATAGTGACCTTGATGGTCACACCTCTTATACATCTCCACTAAATAAAAAATCATTTTGGATATTTAACTAAGAAAAATTTATACCCACTAATTTCTTCTTCCCAAATCTATTTTCTATATTATTTAGAAAGATCAGCCTCAATTTCCCCCATAACTAATTCTATAAGAGATTTATATTATACAAACAAACATAATTTATTTCTCAAATAATATATACCACCAATGAAATCCCTTGAATATAATTATTACTTATAATAATTGATTTTATTTGTAACCACCATGTTGCTATTTAGTTTCTTTTCTAGATTATATAATATTTTTTATTTGGGAATCATTTCTTATAGATCTGAATTAAATGTTTTTGGATATATATGTGATATTTCTGATTTCTCGTCAACCCAGGATTGACAATATTAGATTTTAGAACATATAATATTATTTTAAATCATTTTAACATTTTTTTTGTCAGAGGTTATCTTTTTTTACTTGAGTTTATACACAAAAAATATCAATAGACTTAGATTATTCATACATTATTTCCATAGATTTATTATTATCCCTTCACATTTTTTCTATTGTATTTTCATCCTTAAGACACTTATATTGAGACATTTTTAGTTCTTCCTCTTTAGGAAAAACATTCTTCTTAGATTCTATAATTGTTTTTTCTTAGTTTGAAACTTTTTCTTTTTGAAGATTAATTTCATAAAAATAGTCACTTTCATTGTTGAGTATTTTAGATTTATTCCTTCTTAAAATTCATATGAACTTTCTTAAGTTGTTTTATTTGTTTATTGTGTTGTGATTTCCTCATGTGAAACACCACTAGCACCACTTTTAACACATGTTAAATATTGGTTTATTTCCATTATTATTAATTACATTATATTTCTTCATATTTCTAAAAAATATATATAAAATTACTAAACATTTAACGAATTTCTTATTCATATTTACCACTTTTTTGGATTAGTATTCATCTTATATACTTAGTTTTATCATAAATTTTCTACTTTTAAATTCTCTTTTACTGTTACCTAACTTATTAACTTACTTATACTTTTTACCCACATATTTTATTGGGGTATTTATATAGGATCACAATTTTCAGACTAGACACTTCTTTTTCAAAAAAAAATCTACTAAATTTTTTACAATTTCCCCACATTGAAATAAATTTAAATTTGATTTTTCATTTTACTTTTCCTTTCTCTTTGATATTTTTTAGATATAGTATTCATTTTTCTCTTATACTCTTCATCATACTCCTCATCGCCTTTTTATTCCCTTGAGGAACCATTTTCCTCCTCTTTGATCTTGAGTTTATTAAAATACTCAAATTCAATTTCATCCTTTTCTTTATTATTGAATAAAATATCCATCATCATATCATAGTAATGTAATATGTTATTTAACTCATATAGAGATTAACCATACATTTATTTTAGGGTTGATATTTTAGATCAAATCTATTTGGAAAGATTTGGATTATATTCATTACCAAAGTTGAATATTTTAAAGTATATAAAACTCCTGATTATGACTGAGTATCTCACTCACCATGTTAAATAGTAATCAACTATCTTATCCACAACCATTTTGATGTCTCTAAAATTATATCTAAAAATCTACATCTTGGATTCTAACTTTTTATATTTCCTTCATACATATTCTTGTACTTAAACGACACAACCTTGGATATTTTTAGTCCCATTACTTAGCTGTATTACTTATCTAAAATCGTTGATTGAATTTTTTTCTTTCTATCTTACTAATGATTTATATAGTCACAAAACTTAACTGTAACATATGTTGTAGGGGTGTAGAACCCACCATCACATTATCACGTACTTAAAGGTCCTGGGATAAAATATTTTAAATAATATTTTCTTCCATCCATGAGATTTTTCTCATATAATATTAGTAATACTATACTACTGAAAATTTAAATTGTTATTATTACTCACATTTAGTTAAAATTATGATTTCAATGGGAACTAGGTTATCTATGATACCACTTGAAGTGCCTAGGCTAATGAAAATACAAATTAGGTGGGGGTGAAGGGATGAATTTGTTGTACCATTTTCATAATTCCTTCTTATGAGAAGAACCTATATGATTTTTAATGGTATATACCTTCTTCAATTTAATATATCCCTCACCCATAGGCAACCAAGAAATGTAAATGCAATGAAAAATGTAAATTTTAAATTGTTTTCTCCCAATGTGGGCACTTGATCCATGTTAGGTCTGTGTCATGTTCAATGACATATATTATCACTATAATTATTCATGTGAACACAATGGAGGTACAATTTTGTTCCTTAACACTTTAAAGGACTCATATGCTTGTATAAGATAAGTAAAGAAAACATTCATGAATATATATATAGAATAATAGATGATAGGATTGTATTTCATACTAAAACCACCTGTCTCCAACAAGTTCTTATGATCCTATCAATGAAAAGATCTTTAGTGTATGACTATATATCAGAGAATTTAATAAATAACTCAAATTACTCTAGGGTTTTCTTCAAATTAAAGATCAATTGAAATGAAATTTAATTCATTTCATCCTTCATTCTAATGGTTTTAGATTGGTCGACATTTTCGTGTGAGTGTTCACAAAGAGTTCATTCTTATTCTTTCTCAATAACAATCCTTAAGATGATCGACATGAGAATAAACATTACTTGACTAAATATACAAAAAAATAGAGAAATAAAAAAGAAATGGTCTATATTTTCTTAAATATATTTGATATAAAAATTCTTTAACTCAATAAATTATCACAACAATAATCCATAATTAATGAATTTTTTCCCATTCTTTATTTTAAACTTTTATATTTATTGATTTATCATGAATAATATTTTATTTTAATTTAATATAAAAGTTTTTGATTTTAGGCATCAGTAGATTCTAATATCTCAAAGTAGTCAACATATTCTAAAAATACGTCAAGTTTGAAGTCATTCAAGTCTCAGGAAAATCCCTATTATTATTTAAATTTAAATCAATAGGAAAAATATGATTCTTCTTTCTTTAAAAGCTCCATGAAATATGTTGATATTTATAATTCTTTCCACATTGATATTTATTGAGCTTCATGAAATGAGATAACTCATCACAACATTACTACCTCTCACTTCACAAAATTAATATTGGCAGGTTGGGTTTTTGGAAAAATAGAATTTGAGACCATGATATGAGATGATCTATGAGAAATATTTTGGGACTATTATTTTGAGGATGTTCCCCTTGTGAGGTGTGCCCTTATGGAAAAGTAGTTTATGAGACCCGTTGCTTATTAGGATCCCCTAAGGGGTTACTTTGTTTAAGAGATGATATATGGAGTCCCTTATAGGATCTATGTACCTATGTATCATTATGAGAATCTCCTAGAGGATTCCATAGCCTTTCTGAAACTTTAGAGGTTCCCTTGTATTATTTCTTTATTTGATGCTATTTTATTATCCTTAGTATGATCAATCCTTTCTTTTTTAGCTTAGTATTCTATGTAGGATTCATTCAGTTTTCTTTACCTGTGGTATCCCATGTAGGATTTCTATTAGTGTTGGAATTGAGGGACCCGGCGGGTGCCCCATTATTTGACAAACCCTAAGTTGTTACGTTGGGTTTTGGTAGAGATGATAGCATGTGTCACCTTAGGACCCATTCTAAACTGGTAAGCCCTTGGGGATATTATTGAGTTCCTAGTTGGGTGTTTTGTCCACCCTCACTCATTTTTTTATACTTTGACATGGTTATTTTTGTTGCTAAAATGGTTACCAGAGGTGCTTCCTAGTTGGTGGTTGTTGAGCGGGACATGAGGAATATTTCTTTATTTTGGGATTCCTATACGTTCTTCCATGGATCTGTATTGTTTTTTGGGATGCCCATATGTGCTTACCTAGGATCCAGATTCTATGCCATGTTATTTCTGATATTTACTGGTATACCAGAGGTACTACCTGGGACTTGGATGTCGAGCTTGGATGTATATATATTTTTTAGTATATATATTTTTGGGATATCCATAGGTGTTTTATGGTATTATGTTATGATTTATGTGATGGCTTGTATTTATTGAGTGACACTTGTATTCCCTATTTAAAAGAATGCATCATATGGACTCAAAGGGTAGTTATATGTGGTAGTGATGATTACACTCTACTGGGCCTATGATATGTGGTCGGTATTATCCTTCACACCTCAACCTATGATTATGATAAATGTTCATGGCGTCCTTGATGATAAGTTATGAGGATGATTATGTTCTACTCTACTTGTGGTTTGTAGAGGATGATTAAACTCTCCTTAAATGTTGACTTGTATTCATTGTGTGATACATAGATTCCAATTGTAGGAATGCCTTGGATAGACTCATTGGCTAGTTGATCATGGTATTGGATTCCTTGTGTTTAGTATTCTCCATGGGTCTAGATTCTGTGGGACATCTTGGGACATTCTAACCCTTATTTCGGGATTTCTTAGACTTGCATAGGACTTGTTATATTGGAGTGACATTAAGACTCCAACCATTTCCTTTTCAATGTTTCCATCGAGACGCTCTTGGGACTCTACAAGGATTCCTTGGATGAGTTCCTTATATCTAACCCTTTTTGGTCTCAAACATGATTATACGGTGTAGCTATGATGGATGTTATACTTAGGATTACATATTGTATTCTAATGTGGGTGCCTTGGATGAATTCCTGGCATCCGACCCTTTGGGTCTGACACATGATTAATTAATGTTGTCCATAGTTGGTTGCAGTGGCCTTTTACTATATATAACGTTGAGATACTGTATCCTTGTTGTAGTGATTAGTGTTGAATATGGGTTAACCTAGTTATTGGATGAGTATCCCCCTATGTTTATGTAGCTTGACTAAACATGTTTCCATCATTGGCCAATATATGTATATATCGATTGGGATTATAGACCCAAAGATCGACATAATGATATACAGATTGAGTTTCATGATGCTCAGCTTAATCCCCTTGCAAGTGATGTTCAGGTGATCAAGATAACATACCTCTGGATCTAATGCGGTTGGTTTCTTGTTATTCTCCTTCACATACAAGTGAATATTCATATTTATGTAAATAGTTTTAGGTATGGTACAATAACTATATACATATATAGATATGGAGATCCATGGAGGTAATTTTTCAATTGAAATGGATTATAAAACCTTGGTTTTGACTGTGGTTTTACATTATTAGTTTTACCTTCTTTGGTAGTTTTGTTTTATCTTGGCTGGGCATGTTTCTTTGGAATACACATACATGAGCAAATTTATAGGTTGGTTATTAGGGTGTCCTTCTGAGTTTTATTTCTCAACCCTGTACATGCACCTTGGTGTACATGTGGAACTTATTTCTAATTTCATGTTTATCTTGAGTTTCATGTTTAATAGGTTCATGGACCCTAGTTTTATAACAGAGTAGAGAAGATCATGTGGTTCTGATTGGGCTATTGTAGTTCAACAATGTCAGGAGACCTGATACGTGGTTTGGTTCTCAATTAGTAGTAGAGCCATGTACTTTTATAGTATGTTTGTTTTGTAATCCTATATCTATATTGTGGATACTCCTATATTTGTATGGTCATCATAATAGGTGACCAATTTTGTATTGCATGGATAACTATTTTGGATTTTATAGTATTTACATTAATATTACAATGAGTTATATTTCAGTTAGTTACTACTTTCTCACTCTTTTTTACTTATATGTATGATACCTAACTATTTCCAATATTTTGTAACTTTGATATGAGGTCCTAGTCTCCACACCATCACACCCTAGGCCCTTGATTATAGTAGGCGACCTCTAGAAACCTGGGAGGTGTGCTTGAGGCTTAGTATCATATCACCTCAGGGCATCATTTTTGTGAAATCTTTGTCATGATGTTACGAAGTTGTATCATAAGTGTTCCTCTCATGGAATTTATTATTTGGAATATGATATAAACAATTATTAATAATGTTTCAGAACATATGATAGATATTGGACTGGTGCTATGGGGATACTTGTTACAGTATGATGTCCTAGTTTCCATGGTACGTGATTATTGTTCGGATATCTGATGTTACAATTGTGTATGATTTTCCCTTGATTGAAACACATGTTGTGTGAATTATATGATTTATTTTGGATCTCTAGATCTTGGCCACCGGAAAGAGACCAGAGATGGATTTTTAATCTTGGCCAATAAATTCTAGAGGTGACTCTTGCATCATATTTGGAACAAAGGATTCACATTATATAAGCATGCTTGTTTGAAATTATTACTAGAAACTAAGACCTATTTAGTTGGCACTACTAAAGTATATTTATTTCATTGAGAGGGAATCTTATGTGGATCTACATTGATGTGGTTGGTTTGAGTGTGATGAATTAGTCCTAGTGCATTGGAGGTACAATGAACTAGTAGGTCAATATGGCTTGTGAGACCTTCTATTGAACCCCTTGTGGGTTGTTGTTTCTCAGGTCTGTGGTTTTTCTAGTTTGATTGCTGAGTACAATGATGATGGATACCGAGAAATTTCTTGTGGACAAGACCTCATGGGGGGTATTTCCGTATATGGATGCCTACTATGTGTTAGTTTAGTTCCACTTATGAGTTGGTATCATAACCTCCTTGGAGTAGTTTCTTATAAACATTATCGTTGAGGATTAGACCCTTGTATACTTCATTGAGATTTTAGTCTAGGTGGAAAGACATTATGACCTAGTTGTTAGGCTTGTTCTATTGGTCTATGTGGGACGCCCATAGGACCTTGGTTGTGAATCAGAACCTTGTAGGTTGACATATTTTTTTCTTAAGGGAATCCTTTGATGTGAGAGGTTGGACCATGTTTCAAATGCTCTTTTAGGCACTGAGCTTGGTATTATGCTCGTCTTGAGATTGAGCCATGATAGGTTCTTGAATTTTGAGTTATAGGAATGTTGATGTATTAATATTTTGGTAAGAACGTTGGGTGCTTGTTTTTTGAGACTCGATACGTCATGCATGATATTTTGGGTGTCTGACCTAGTCAACCATTCATTATACTGTTGCTAATGATTTCAGAGTTTGGAAAAATTCTCATGACTAGAATGACACCAGTTAATGGGCGGTTGTGGAATGAATCATGTCACATGTGAGGTTACCATGTTTGAAGATGAGTTCCAAAAGAAATTATGACTTTTGAAACTAACATTTTCTGTATCATGATCAGTTTAGTCTTAAAATGGATGAATAACTAGAGTATGAGTCGGGTGATAAAGATACATTCTTTTTGCATGTGGAATCAATTGAATCTAAATTGGTGAGTGTCCAGGTGCAATCTCAGGACTGATGTTTCAAAAAATTTATAGGATTGGCTCCCAGAAGTTTTGAGGAGTGTCCCTATATGGTATATGTGACATTGGGAATAAATGGGGAACTATAAGAAAATTCACCCTTGGCTGAATATAGGTCAGGTTTTTATACGATGGTGAACATATCTCAGAGTGTATAGTACACAACCATTTCTAGAATCCTAGTGTACTCGTACTGGAGAAGATCATGTTATATCTTGACTCATCATGAGTATGCTAAGAGAGTTTCAGACCTACATTGAGTTTATTTTCCTTTTTGAAATGTTTTTCCCTAGTGGATGAATACTCTTTTTGTAGTTATGATCAATGAGTGGTGTATGGTGAGCTTTATGACGGGAGTGAACCATTGTATGTTCGAGGTTGGTGACCCTCATTATTTATTGAACATCATCATTTCCATGGGATTATGAGATTGAATTTAGGGTTTGAGATGACAATAAGAGTATTACTATGGTGGAGAGTACTAGATCAGTTTATGTTTAATATCTTCCATGTAGGAGATAGTTGTTGACGTAATGAGGTTGGCCATTAGATAGTCTAGATAGATTTATGGTGATCATGATCAGGATTAGAGCATGGATGATGGACTTTTCACCAGTATTATTAGGGATGATAATGTGTATGGGGGTGAATTTGTATGGGAATGTGATTTTCTAGACTAGAGTTTTGAGAATAAATTTAAATTTTTTCTTTTAAATTCATGTAAGGTGGTAAAATAGTATTCTCCCCCTAGAAGGTGGTCTCATATAATTTTTTTGACCTCTTGATTAGTCCTGGAACATGATGGTTAACCTAGTACATGTGTTTGTGGAAAAACAATTTGTTTGTAATTTGGAAGAATAGATAAAATTTAATATTTATGAAATTAAATATTAAATTGTTTGTGGAGGTTCATTTGACCATACATTTTGAATAGAGTGTCAGATTGAATTTTTTTCATCACTGTTGAGTTTGGAATGGGGAATTTTTCCTAGGTGGGACATAAACTCAATTTGGGAAATAGGGTAGGCCTAGGCCCCATCTTCTTTTCTTTTTTTTCATTATTTTTCTATTTCTTTATTTATTTTCATTCCCTACTTCTCATGTATTCTTGTTCATCATCCTCTTATTCCACTCAAATGAGGTAGAAAGGAGAGTGAGATAAATACAGAGAGAGTGAAGGGAATATGGGCATTGTTGTGAAGCTCTCTATGTACAAGATCTCCTTGTGATGACCATGGATCATAGATTTGAATGAAGCTTCATCTCTTTCTGCATCAAGGTTGGCCTATTTATGTTTTACCCTTAAATACTCATTATTTTTTTGTTTTATAAATTTGA
This sequence comes from Viscum album, assembly GCA_963277665.1. Classification (NCBI taxonomy): domain Eukaryota; kingdom Viridiplantae; phylum Streptophyta; class Magnoliopsida; order Santalales; family Viscaceae; genus Viscum; species Viscum album. Next base: position 871,693,895 of record OY728157.1, read on the forward strand.
AACCCTATTTCTTTACATGTTGGACCTGGAGGCTGGATCTATGGTTTTCATAGAAAAAACAAGGGATTCGGGAGATCTAAGAATTTTCCATTTAGAAAAAATAGGTTGTAGGGCCTACAGTCTAGGGTGAGAGGTCATGTGTTTTTACCCCTTAAGGAATATAAATATTAAGGAGTAGATGCTATTTACGGGGTATACACATTGTGTACTGATTTTAGATCATATAGATAAGTAGATCGTCATGGTATCCCGTGTAGGGGTACACGACCGTGTAGAATACACGGCTAGACCACTTGTGGAAAACATGTTGTGCATGAGTACAAGGCCCGACAAAGTATCCAAAAAGTCCGTATAAGGGACCTGGGAAGGTAATAAATGTGGGGTAAACTCAATTTTCCCTCCATACACACCATTTAATTGGTGTGTTTACATTCCATGGCTGGCGAAAGTACACACCCTTATGGGATAATGGGAGTACATGCTATGTACTGAGGGTGACATGCCTAGTACTACCCCTTTTCAACCCTTGAGGGGTTTTTGTGTTTTCATTTAAATAAATCAGATTTAGACCCAAGATTTTCCTTTCTTAATTAGTTTTCCATGTAGATCATGATGGTGAAACCCATTAAGTGATCTAAGGATTCTTAATGGGTGTTTTATAGATTCTATCTAAATATATAGGTTTTCCTCAAGCAATCGATTTATAATGTCTCTTAAGAGAGATACCTGAACATGAATGGAATGTTTTCTATTAAAACCAACCAAATTTGAGACCTCAATCTAAAATTATATATTGTCCATCTAATATGACCTAATACTTTGAGGACATTACCTATGCGAGATGTTACCTTCTAGCATAGGAGGATGTGATACCAGTTGAAACCAATGATCACTTAAGAGATGACTTCGTTTATGAGTAGATCTAGGGAGCCCCATGTAGGATCCATGTACGTGTGTGTTGTTTTGAGGATCCACTTGAGGATGCCTCTGACTTACTAACCCTTTTGAGGATCCCTTAAAGGATGACTCCACATACTGTTATTTGAGGATCTTGTATAGGATTCATCCTTTTTCCTTTTAACTAAATATCCTATGTATGACTCCTAAAATTATTTTTACCTCGAGGATCCCATATAGAATAGATATTAGTGTTTAAATTAAGGAACCTAGTGGGTGCCATGTTGTTTGAACAACCCTCAGTTATTACGTTGTGTTTGGGTTGAGATGGTAGCAGGCATCACCTTAAAACCCAGGCCAAACTGGTAATCCCATTGGGCCATGACTTGAGTGTTGTATTGGACATTCATGCCACCCTCACTCATTTGTTTATGATTTCACAATGTTATTGCTGATGATATTATGGTTACTAGAGGTGATTCTTGGTCAGTGGATATTGAGTGGGACATGAGGCATATTTATTTCTTTTTGGATTCAAAATCATTCTTCTTGGTATCCATATTTCTTGTTGGGATGCCCAGATGTGCTTACCCGGGATCTGGCTTTGGAGCCATGTTATGTATAATATTTACTAGTATGCATAGAGGTACTACATGGGTCTTTTTTATTGATCCGGGATGTATATATAATTTGTGGTATATATTATTATTATTATTATTATTATTTCTATATGTGTTTCCCTATATCCAGTTGTTGATACTTACGTGTTGATTTGAATTTGTTGTGTAATGCTTGGATTCCCTATTATAGGAATGCCTTGGAAGGACTCATATGCTTGTTATATGTGGTGGGTATGATTATACTATACTTTGTAGAGACCCGTAAAATTCAAGGAAAATTTTTTCTTAATTTTCTTTAGAATTTACAAGAGCGCGGTTTCAGACGGCACCTGATTCCGAGGCCCAGAGTGCCCGGAATTAATTTCCGAAGTTTGGCTCGGGTACGTTCAGTGAACGAACGAGCGGGAATTCCTAACTTTTGATCCGGTGCTCGGAATTGAAATCCGAGGGCACCGATGAACTCGCAGCGCCGATATTCGCTTAAAGAGACCTTTTCGGGAGTTGCGTTTGTTGCGGGTTGAAAGTTAATTTTGGGGTTTTTAGTTTGAGTTAAATAAAATTTGTGTAGAACAAATTTTATTATAACTTGATAAAACCTACCAAAAGGGGTTGGAAGTGGGACCCACACCCACTTAACCTCCCTTGGGAGGATTAAGTGTGGTGGGGCCCACACAAACCCCTAATCCTTTCAAATTCTCCCAACTCCCTTAACGCCTCATTTATTGACTTGAGTTACATATTTAATTATGGGAGTTAATCCTTTTGAATTTCAAACTTTTGAAATTCTATTGTGTTATGTAATAATAAAATAAGTTGTTGTCTTATTTTATTTTGGGTTATTTGTTTGGCTTCTTGAGAGGTGGAGAGCTCTTCTTCTTCTTCAACTCTGACGAAGAACTCGAAGAACGTTCATCTTGACGAAGAACGCTCAAGCTCCGACGAAGAACGCCACACCTCCATTCTCCGTTTACCGTGTCAACGAAGGGGACGCCACTTCTTCCTCGGACAACCTTCGTCGGCGTACAAGTTTCGCCAACGACGTGTCTCTTCGAACGCATCCCTTCGTCATCGGATTTGACGAACGGCTACCGCGACGCCCGACCTCCGCGACGTCGTCTTCCGCGGAACGTTCACAATCTTCGAACCTTATACCCGAGGTAGGGGTTGTTATTTTATTCTTAAATTATTCCATTTCTTGATCGTGGATTTCGCATGTCAAACATGAGACTTTTGAATGTTTAAGTTGAGTTTTTATTTTAACGTGAGGGGGGCCGGACCGCACGAACACGGCCGAACCCCCCTCCATCGTTCTTGTTTATTCTTGCGGGAGGAAGCAAGTGGCGTGGTGCCGTCGCACCACGCGGATGATCGTGCAAATATTTTACGCGGCGCCGTCGCGCCACGCCGAGGAAGAAACTTCAAGAACGCGACGCCGTCGCGCCGCGTTTAATGGAATCAAGGCACGACGAAGGGGCGCGGTACCGTCGCACCGCGCCGGATGACGAACGCCGCGGCCGGTTCCGGGCCGCGGCGGGACGAGCAGACCGCGGCCGGTTCCAGGCCGCGGCGGAAGAGAAGACCGGCGGCCGGGCCGCCGGCGTCGAAAGCCGAAGGGGGGACCGGAATTTCCGGTCCCGTTAGAGAAAACCGGCCGGCCAGCTGGCCGGCCGGATACCATTAAAACCGGGGGAATTAATCCCCCGACCACCTCATAAAAACCCCCCTCTTTATGAGGGGGCGGTTCTTTGAAGGAGGGGGGCAGCCGGCCCGCCGGTTCCGCACCAGCAGGCCCCCCACGTGGGGGGGGGGGGCGTTTTTAAAAATAAAACGGCGCGGCTATGCCGCGCCGCCAGATGAGGAGCGGGGGCTTGTTCCCCCGCGTGCAGCCACCTCGCGGCGCCAGGCCGCCGTGGCCCGCCGCGCCGCCGCGCCGCCGGCCGCCGTCGGCCGCCTCCGCCTGCCACCGCGCCGCCCCAGGGGGGGGGGGGGGTCGGGCCGGGTCGGCCCGGACCCGAACCCCCCCGTTTCGAACCAGAATCGGTTTTTGGACCATAACTTGAGCCTCGGACCTCTGATCGCCGAACCGTCAGCGGCAACGCGATCCTTGGATCGAGACGGTCGTTTCGGTATATCGCACTCAAGGTTTCGGTTTACTTTGCGTTCGGCGGGGTTGGTTCGTTCACGAAACCAACCGGGCCTTCGGAGCGGAAACGCTCATATCTTGAGCTACGGACGTCCGATTGACGTGCCGTCAGCTGTGTTGTGTCCCTCTTAGTGAGGCGAATCTTTTGGCATACTCCGCCCGAGGTTTGGACGCAGGTGGAGTACGGTCGGGTTGGTTTTGCCTTAAAAACCAACCGGGCCCCGGAGACGAAAATGCCAATAACTCTCAGACCGGGCGTCCGATCGACGCGCCGTCTGTTGCGTTGAGTTCCTGTTGACGATACGGAACTTTTGGATACATCAACTCTGGTCTTCGTGACAGTTGATGTATCGGCCTCTCGGCTCGTGGAGCGGATCCTCCGAACGAGCTTGCTGTGTGCGGGAACCCTAGTGCTGGCTGCGACTGCTACTACTGCTGCGACTGTTACTGTGACTACTACTGCTACGACAGCTACTGTGACTTCGATGACGACAGTACAGAGATCCTGTGTGGATTCGACGACGACGACTACAGCACTCAGCGATCCTACGTGGATCAGTGCTACATGTCCTGTGTGGGCCCGATCCTGTGTGGGTCCTTGCGCTCAACGGTTCTGTGTGAGCCAGCGCCTACAGGTCCTGTGTGGGCCCGATCCTGTGTGGGTCTTTGCGGGGGTTAGTTACCTATCGATCCTTCGTGGGTCCGACGACTTAGATGGATCAGTGATCATCTTTATCGTCCTCTGAAGAAGTATACCTGTGTGAGCTGAATCCTATTGCTTTCCTGTGTGGATTGTGTTGTGCAATCCTGTGTGGATTACGTTTTGCTTTCCTGTGTGGAATACGTTTACTATCCTGTGTGGACTGAGTTGTACTTCGGCTCGGAGGTTGGAGCGTATTTGAATTAATGACTTAGGTATATGAATGGGCATATACCTAAGCAGTGTCGGTTGTTACTTCGTGATTGTACATTTCTTCGTGGTTTATCCTTTGTGGATTTGGAGAGACCTTCAGGGGTCTCGGGGTCCCTACTGAGTAGCTTATACTCACCCATGCACGGGCTTTGCCCGCACTACGTTGTGTTGGTTGCAGACGACGGACAGTGTTGACCTTAGCTGAGGCTTGCAGAGCGGGACGGTACCCGGAGGTGGACCACTGGGCGGGACGTGCACGGAGCGGACGGCGGGACTCGTAGAGCAGAGGAGCTATATGTACCCACCCTTCAGGTGGGATTTCCAGTGGACAGCTCGGAGTAGCGGCTTTTACTTTTCAGTTGTTGTTTTTCCCTTTTTGAGTTGTACTTTACTTTTAGTTTGGGTTTGTATTCTGGCCCATTTACCTTTCCGCACTTTCAGTTGTACTCTGCTTTGTTTAGTGTTTACTTTCCGCTTGCTTACTCTGTGGTGTTTGTTACTTTACAAAGGCAATGCCTTCCCTTTTTACGGGGATTTACGCCTTGGTGCTAGTCGCCAGCCCCTGGCCTATGGAAGGCGGGCTTGGGGTAGTCACGGCACGGACCCCGAGGGCGGGTCGTGACAAATTGGTATCAAAGGAGTTCGGTTCTACCGCGAACTCTGATCTTTTCTATGTGAAGCAATAATGTTTAGCGTATTGAGTGTGGTTATCAGTCCAGGGAGTCCAGTGTTGGTGCGGCGGCCGACGTATCCGTACACCAGGACCCTGACTTCTGATTTCCAACTTAATTCATGAAAACATTGATTGCGTGTGTGTTTCAAAGTTTTCTTTGTGATTACTTATATCAGCTCACCAGGTATACTGTTCTAACCGTGGCGCACCTGTTTCCTTTTCAGGATGGCCCCACGACGGCAGCCAGCTAGGGTTCCGAGAGTCGAGTGTGACGACAGCCCACCGAGCGACGAGGCCTCGGTGCAGGGCCCTTTTCCAGTAGTGGCACCGGCGGTAGCTTTACCCGCCGATCCCCCGATGCTTCCAGCAGCAGCCGCTGACGATGCACGTCGCCTCAGCGCACTGCATGAGTTTCAGCGCCAGCGACCGCCCAGGTTTCGCGGGGAGACGGATCCCCAGGCAGCAGAGGACTGGCTGGAGGCAGTAGTTCGAGTGTTTAGGCTAGTGAGGACACCATCAGACCTCATGGTGATCCTCGCTGCGAGCCTACTACACGCAGCAGCAGGACGATGGTGGAGCTTGATGCTCCAGGTGCACGATGAGGCATCTCTACTTTGGACGGACTTTGAGAGCCTTTTTCGCTCGGAGTTCGTCCCAGCCACCCTTCGTGGCGTGCGTATCCAGGAGCTTCTACAGCTGCGGCAGGGCAGCATGACGGTCGCTCAGTACTCGGCGAGATTTACCGATCTCTCGCGCTACTCGAACGACATGGTACGGGACCCATTCTTCCGGGCCTGAACCTTCGAGCAGGGTTTGAGACACGAGATCAGGGCATCGCTGATCTCCCTCAGCATACTGACTCAGACAGGAGTACTGGAGCGGGCCCTTCTGATCGAGAGCTTCCTTGCTGAGTCTACACCAGCACAGCGACCCACCGCAGGGCGGCACGTGGCAGAGTCATCTGCAGCAGGCAGTCGACGGATGACTCAGGGGTCCAGACAGACCAGACCTTCAGGCAGACGATCTCAGGGCACTGGCTCAGCAGTGCGGGGCACACAACGTGGAGCCAGTCTTACGAGAGGTAGACAATGCTACTCGTGCGGCGGGCAGGGCCACATGGCTCGTGACTGCCCGACCCGCCGTGCCGAGGAGCAGCAGTCAGTTGATGGACCACCGAGGCAGAGGAAGAGGATCGACCGTGGCAGTCCGCAGGGAGGAGGCGGACGAGGCAGAGGAGCTGGACGAGTAGCTGGTGGTGGCCGACGCTTTGAGGCTCTACCACCACCACCACCAGGAGGTCCACCCCGACCACAGAGAGCTGGCGGGCAGCGACAGGCACAGCTCCAGGCAGCAGAGGCCTACGACCACGGTGCACCCGAGATGATTCGAGGTACTATCTGTGTCTACTCCACCCTTGCTGCAGTTCTTATAGACACAGGAGCGAGTCACTCTTTCATAGCCGCTGCCCTTGTTCGGAGCTCGGAGATTCCGACAGAGCCGTTGGCTCGATCCTTACGGCTAGAGACTCCTACGGGAGCAGACTCGACGATTACGCACTGGTGCCGGCAGTGTGAGCTCACTCTAGGAGGCGAGAGCTTCGGCTGGGATCTTCTTGTAGCAGCGTCGAGGCCTTACGACGTCATCTTGGGCATGGATTGGCTGTCTACGGTCCATGCACAGATTGACGGTTTTAGGCGCAAGGTGCGTTGTGTACGCACCGACGGGAGCAGGTTCACCTTCACCGGTAAGAAGGGAGCCTTAGCAGCACAGGATGGAGTTCCGCGGAGGAGAGGACAGCCCATCACTCATTAGTTGGCTAGCCTTATCCTTGGAGCAGTTGACGTGCGGAGTCCTGGTTTTCCTGCAGTGGTGGATCAGTTTGCGGACGTTTTTCCCGACGACGTTACAGGGCTACCTCCTCGCAGAGAGGTAGACTTTTATATTGACTTGTACCCCGGGACAACCCCGATATCCACTCCAGCATATCGTATGGCCCCCGCCGAGCTTCGAGAGCTACGGGTACAGTTGGAGGACTTGCAGGGCAAGGGGTTCATCCGACCCAGTGTTTCACCCTGGGCTTCCCCGATATTGTTCGCCAAGAAGGCGGACGGGAGCTTGCGACTTTGTGTTGACTATCGTCGCCTGAACCAGGTGACAGTGAGGAACAAGTATCCGCTATCGAGGATTGATGACCTCTTTGATCAGCTCAAGGGAGCACGGTGGTTCTCGAAGATAGACCTCAGGTCAGGCTATCATCAGCTCAGAGTCAGAGACGAGGATGTGCAGAAGACGGCTTTCAGATGTCGGTATGGCCACTATGAGTTCTTGGTTATGCCCTTCGGTGTAACCAATGCTCCAGCAGTGTTCATGGATCTCATGAACAGGATCTTTCAGCCATACCTCGATCGGTTTGTCGTGGTCTTCATCGACGACATTCTGATTTACTCTACGACAGAGGAGGAGCACGCCTATCACTTGCGAGTTGTTCTTGACACACTCCGAGAGCACCAGCTTTATGGTAAGCTCTCGAAGTGCCAATTCTGGATACGTGAGGTCCACTTTTTGGGACACGTTATCTCTGAGGCGGGAGTTGCAGTGGATCCCGCGAAGATTGAGGCTGTGTTAGCATGGGAGCCACCCAGGAGCGTGACTGATGTTCGGAGTTTCTTGGGACTAGCTGGATACTATCGGAGATTCGTACCGGACTTCTCTAGAGTTTCAGCATCACTCACAGCTTTGACAAAGAAGGGGAAACCCTTCGTGTGGTCAGACAGATGTCAGCAGAGCTTCCAGGAGCTGAGACAGAGATTGACTAGCGCACCTATCTTGAGGTTTCCTGAGGAGGGAGTAGGGTACGTAGTCTACTGCGATGCATCAGGGACCGGACTCGGATGTGTTCTGATGAAGGAGCGGGCCGTGATCGCCTATGGATCACGTCAGTTGAGGCCGCATGAGCAGAACTACGCTACCCATGACCTGGAGTTAGCAGCAGTGGTCTTCGCTCTGAAGACATGGCGACACTATCTGATGGGCGAGCGCTTTACAGTCTTTTTCGATCATCAGAGTCTCAGGTATATCTTCTCGCAGAAGGACCTGAACCTGAGAAAGTGGCGATGGCTCGAGTTCCTCCAGGACTATGACTTTGAGATAGTCTATACTCCTGGTAAGGGGAACGTAGTAGCCGATGCCCTCAGCAGGAGGACGGGCATTCAGCTACTTGAGAAGGCGACAGAGCAGCTAGCCTCTTTGCAGATATCCTTCGTGGATAGAGATGGAGCAGCCTTTCTTCAGTCTCTCACAGTCACTCCACCACTACTGCAGCGGGTCAGAGAGGCACAGCGTGAGGACGCTGACTGTGAGACACGGCGTGCACAGATATCCTCGGGACAGGCACCCGATGGTTTCTCCCTTGGAGTAGAGCACGACATCCTTTTCAGAGGACGTACCATGGTACCAGTCGCTTTGCGAGAGGAAGTGCTGAGGGAGTTTCACACTTCTCCTTTAGCGGTACATCCTGGAGTGGCGAAGATGTACCAGGACCTCAGATGACAGCACTGGTGGCCGGGCATGAAGAAGGCTGTAGCAGAGTTCGTTTCTCGATGCCTCACCTGTCAGCAGGTTAAGGCAGAGCATCAGGTACCAGCAGGCTTAGTACAGCCCTTGGAGGTTCTGGAGTGGAAGTGGGACGGCATATCTATGGACTTAGTGACTGGACTTCCACGCACTTCCAGAGGTCACGACTCCATCTGGGTGATTGTTGACCGACTCACCAAGTCGGCACACTTCTTACCCATCAGAGAGCAGGGCTCAGTAGAGAGCTTGGGACGTCTCTACGTTCAGGAGATTGTGCGGCTCCACGGCGTGCCATCATCTATCGTCTCTGATCAAGATGCCCACTTTACTTCCCGGCTTTCGAAGGGGTTGCAGGAGGCGTTCAGGACGCAGTTACGTCTTAGCACAGCCTTTCACCCTCAGACGGATGGTCAGACGGAGAGGACCATTCAGACACTCGAGGACATGCTCCGTGCCTGTGTCCTCGACTTTGGTCGTAGCTGGGAGGACCACCTACCCTTGGTGGAGTTCGCGTACAACAACAACTACCACTCCACCATCGGGATGGCACCGTACGAGGCGTTGTACGGCGGACCATATAGATCTCCTTTGTGCTGGACAGACCCTGGGGAGTCAGCACTGGTGGGACCGGAGATGGTCCATGCCACGACAGAGAAGGTCCAGGTCATCCAGGAGCGGATGAGGACAGCTCAGAGCCGGCATAAGTCATATGCTGACAGGAGGCGGAGGCCACTGGAGTTCGAGGATGGCGACCACGTCTTCTTGCGGGTCTCACCTCGACGTGGTATTCGGAGATTTGGCCGAGGCGGAAAGTTATCTCCGCGCTTCATCGGACCTTTCCAGATTCTCAGCAGGATTGGTGAGGTGGCTTATCGCCTGGCTCTACCACCTCAGTTGCACCGGGTGCACGACGTCTTCCACGTATCTCAGCTGAGGAGATACGTGCACGACCCGACGCACATCATTGACCATGGGGAGCTTGACGTTGATGATGGGGCGACTTTTACGGAGGTCCCGGTGGAGATAGAGGATCGACAGGATCGGGTCCTGCGTGGGCGATCGATTCCTCTTGTGCACATCAGATGGCAGCACGGGAATCTCCAGGAGAGCACATGGGAGCGGGAGGCTCAGATGCGTGCTCAGTACCCTCATTTGTTTTCCTAGTTTTTGATGTATCTTTACGGGGACGTAAAGCCCTGAGGTGGGAGTAATGTAAAGACCCGTAAAATTCAAGGAAATTTTTTTCTTAATTTTCTTTAGAATTTTACAAGAGCGCGGTTTCAGACGGCACCTGATTCCGAGGCCCAGAGTGCCCGGAATTAATTTCCGAAGTTTGGCTTGGATACGTTCAGTGAACGAACGAGCGGGAATTCCTAACTTTTGATCCGGTGCTCGGAATTGAAATCTGAGGGCACCGATGAACTCGCAGCGCCGATATTCGCTTAAAGAGACCTTTTCGGGAGTTGCGTTTGTTGCGGGTTGAAAGTTAATTTTGGGGTTTTTAGTTTGAGTTAAATAAAATTTGTGTTGAACAAATTTTATTATAACTTGATAAAACCTACCAAAGGGGGTTGGTAGTGGGACCCACACCCACTTAACCTCCCTTGGGAGGATTAAGTGTGGTGGGGCCCACACGAACCCCTAATCCTTTCAAATTCTCCCAACTCCCTTAACGCCTCATTTATTGACTAGAGTTACTTATTTAATTATGTGAGTTAATCCTTTTGAATTTCAAACTTTTGAAATTCTATTGTGTTATGTAATAATAAAATAAGTTGTTGTCTTATTTTATTTTGGGTTATTTGTTTGTCTTCTTGAGAGGTGGAGAGCTCTTCTTCTTCTTCAACTCTGACGAAGAACTCGAAGAACGTTCATCTTGACGAAGAACGCTCAAGCTCCGACGAAGAACGCCGCAGCTCCATTATTCGTTTACCGTGTCAACGAAGGGGACGCCACTTCTTCCTCGGACAACCTTCGTCGGCGTAAAGGTTTCGCCAACGACGTGTCTCTTCGAACGCATCCCTTCGTCATCGGATTTGACGAACGGCTACCGCGACGCCCGACCTCCGCGACGTCGTCTTCCGCGGAACGTTCACAATCTTCGAACCTTATACCCGAGGTAGGGGTTGTTATTTTATTCTTAAATTATTCCATTTCTTGATCGTGGATTTCTCATGTCAAACATGAGACTTTTGAATGTTTAAGTTGAGTTTTTATTTTAACGTGAGGGGGGCCGGACCGCACGAACACGGCCGAACCCCCCTTCATCGTTCTTGTTTATTCTTGCGGGTGGAAGCAAGTGGTGTGGTGCCGTCGCACCACGCGGATGATCGTGCAAATATTTTACGCGGCGCCGTCGCGCCACGCCGAGGAAGAAACTTCAAGAACGCGACGCCGTCGCGCCGCGTTTAATGGAATCAAGGCACGGCGAAGGGGCGCGGTGCCGTCGCACCGCGCCGGATGACGAACGCCGCGGCCGGTTCCGGGCCGCGGCGGGACGAGCAGACCGCGGCCGGTTCTGGGCCGCGGCGGAAGAGAAGACCGGCGGCCGGGCCGCCGGTGTCGGAAGCCGAAGGGGGGACCGGAATTTCCAGTCCCGTTAGAGAAAACCGGCCGGCCAGCTGGCCGGCCGGATACCATTAAAACCGGGGGAATTAATCCCCCGGCCACCTCATAAAAACCCCCCTCTTTATGAGGGGGGCGGTTCTTTGAAGGAGGGGGGCAGCCGGCCCCCCGGTTCCGCACCAGCAGGCCCCCCACGTGGGGGGGGGGGGGGGGGGGCGTTTTTAAAAATAAAACGGCGCGGCTATGCCGCGCCGCCAGATGAAGAGCGGGGGCTTGTTCCCCCGCGTGCAGCCACCTCGCGGCGCCAAACCGCCGCGGCCCGCCGCACCGCCGTGCCGCCGGCCGCCGCCGGCCGCCCCCGCCGGCCACCGCGCCTCCCCAGGGGGGGGGGGTCGGGCCGGGTTGGCCCGGACCCGAACCCCCCCGTTTCGAACTGGAATCGGTTTTTGGGCCATAACTTGAGCCTCGGACCTCCGATCGCCGAACCGTCAGCGGCAACACGATCCTTGGATCGAGACGGTCGTTTCAGTATATCGCACTCAAGGTTTCGGTTTACTTTGAGTTCGGCTGGGTTGGTTCGTTCACGAAACCAACCGGGCCTTCGGAGCGGAAACGCTCATATCTTGTGCTACGGACGTCCAATTGACGTGCCGTCAGCTGTGTTGTGTCCCTCTAAGTGAGGCGAATCTTTTGGCATACTCCGCTCGAGGTTTGGACGCAGGTGGAGTACGGTCGGGTTGGTTTTGCCTTAAAAACCAACCGGGCCCCGGAGACGAAAATGCCAATAACTCTCAGACCGGGCGTCCGATCGACGCGCCGTCTGTTGCGTTGAGTTCCTGTTGACGATACGGAACTTTTGGATACATCAACTCTGGTCTTCGTGACAGTTGATGTATCAGCCTCTCGGCTCGTGGAGCGGATCCTCCGAACGAGCTTGCTGTGTGCGGGAACCCTAGTGCTGGCTGCGACTGCTACTACTGCTGCGACTGTTACTGTGACTACTACTGCTACGACAGCTACTGTGACTTCGACGACGACAGTACAGAGATCCTGTGTGGATTCGACGACGACGACTACAGCACTCAGCGATCCTACGTGGATCAGGGCTACAGGTCCTGTGTGGGCCCGATCCTGTGTGGGTCCTTGCGCTCAGCGGTTCTGTGTGAGCCAGCGCCTACAGGTCCTGTGTGGGCCCGATCCTGTGTGGGTCTTTGCGGGGGTTAGTTACCTATCGATCCTTCGTGGGTCCGACGACTTAGATGGATCAGTGATCATCTTTATCGTCCTCTGAAGAAGTATACCTGTGTGAGCTGAATCCTATTTCTTTCCTGTGTGGATTGTGTTGTGCAATCCTGTGTGGATTACGTTTTGCTTTCCTGTGTGGAATACGTTTACTATCATGTGTGGACTGAGTTGTACTTGGGCTCGGATGTTGGAGCGTATTTGAATTAATGACTTAGGTATATGAATGGGCATATACCTAAGCAGTGTCGGTTGTTACTTCGTGATTGTACATTTCTTCGTGGTTTATCCTTTGTGGATTTTGAGAGACCTTCAGGGGTCTCGGGGTCCCTACTGAGTAGCTTATACTCACCCATGCACGAGCTTTGCCCGCACTACGTTGTGTTGGTTGCAGACGACGGACAGTGTTGACCTTAGCTGAGGCTTGCAGAGCGGGACGGTACCCGGAGGTGGACCACTGGGCGGGACGTGCACGGAGCGGACGGCGGGACTCGTAGAGCAGAGGAGCTATATGTACCCACCCTTCAGGTGGGATTTCCAGTGGACAGCTCGGAGTAGCGGCTTTTACTTTTCAGTTGCTGTTTTTCCCTTTTCGAGTTGTACTTTACTTTTAGTTTGGGTTTGTATTCTGGACCATTTACTTTTCCGCACTTTCAGTTGTACTCTGCTTTGTTTAGTGTTTACTTTCCGCTTGCTTACTCTGTGGTGTTTGTTACTTTACAAAGGCAATGCCTTCCCTTTTTATGGGGATTTACGCCTTGGTGCTAGTCGCCAGCCCCTGGCCTATGGAAGGCGGGCTTGGGGTAGTCACGGCACGGACCCCGAGGGCGGGTCGTGATATACTTATCCTATGATATTTTGTGGGTATGATTACACTCTCCTTATCTTATGATTATGATATATGGGAATGATGTCCTGAATGATAATTGGTGAGGATGATTACACTCTCCTCAAATTGTGTAGTTTTTAGAGGATGATTACGCTCTCATCAACTGTTGACTAGTACGACTTGATTGATACTTGGATTCCCATTGTAGGAATTGTTTAGATGGACTCATAGGTTAGTTTATCATAGTAGTGGACACCTTTGATAGATTATCCTCCTTAGTTCATGAATCTATGGGATTCCTTGGGATTTTCTACCCCTTGGATCCAAATTTCTTGGAATCATGTAAGATATGTTCTGTTGGCATGCTCCAAGGACTCCAAATAGTGCATTTATTGAGTTTTTATCAAGATGATCATGGGAGTCAATGATGATGTTTGGGATGATTTCAAGGGATTTGGCTTTTTGTGGTCTAATTCATTATTATATGGTGTGGTCATTATGGATGTTATACTTGGGATTACTCGGTGTAGACTGGTGTGGGTTCCATGGATGAGTTCTTTAGATCTAGACCTTGGGGTATGAAACATGATTTCTTCATGTTGGACATAGTTTCTTGTACTAATATTTTATATAATTGACATTTGGGAAATGGTATCCTTGTTCCAGTCATTAAAGGATAGTATGGGTGAACCTAAGAATAGGACGAATATCCTCCTCTGGTGATGTAGATTTCTTAGAGATGTTTCTGGTGTTGGATGAATAATGTATATTCTAATTGTATTTATAGATCTAGAGATATAATTAATGATATACGGCTTTAGTGGCATGATGTCTAGTTCAATTCCCTTTCATTTGGTGTCCATGAAATTAAGAACTTGGAACCAAGGATCTATTACTATTGGTTTCATGTTATTTCATTCACATAATAGTGAATATTCATATTTATGTAATCATGTATTCGTATGGTACTATACATGTCTCCATATATAATTTTGGATATCAAGGGTGGAACTTTTCTAGTTGAAAGGTATTATAGACCCCATGTCCGAGTGTGGTTTCACATTATCAGTTTTACCTTCTTTTTTTATGTGTTTTAGAAAGGCTAAGAACATTTCTTTTTCATAAACATATTGTATCACATTTGTAGTTTTCTTGTTGGGGTGTCCAACTGAGATTTTATTCTCACCCCTGCATGTGAAACCCAGTGCACATGTAGACCTTATTTCTACTTTTCAGGTTGGGAATGAGTTTCATAGTGGATATGGCTGAGGTCGAGTGTTTCATGATTTAGTGAATCTTCTCATGTGGATCTAATTAGGCTAGTGTAGTTCGATAGTGATAGGTGACCGAGTACTTGGTTTGGGGAAGAGTTAGTAGTAGAGCCCTGCAATTTTACTTTTATTTTCTTTTTTACCCTTCAATTTGTACGGTTGGCCTAGTGGGGGACAAATGTTGTATTTTATGGACAGATTTTTAGGCTTTTATAGAATTTCCATTATTTATTATATCATGTTATATTTTAGTTATTTGCTACTTCTTTACAATGTTTGTTTACTGATGTGTATGATACATAGCTATTTCCACTATTTTATTACTCTGATATGAGGGAATAGGCTCCCCACCATCACTCCATAGGCCATCACACATAGTTAGTATCCTCTAGAATATAGAGAGACTCAGTTAAGTCCTAGTAACCAATCAGATCAGGGATCCGTTTTCTATGGAATCTGGGTTGGTACCTTAAAAGATCGATGAAAAAATACACCACTCTCTTAGGAGGTAGTCCTAAAAAGTTATTTGAGAAAATTTCCATGAAATGATCTACTGTTGGAGGTAAATCTTCCTGAAACATTCCTTGATCATCCTGATATGTGATAGTTTTCTTTAATGTCATCTTTCCTAGAACATGTTGTTTGGGTCCATCTCAGCTCACTTAGACATCCCATTCACCATTTTGAATAAAAAATATCCCTCTAGTGATGTGTAATTTACCCTTAGGTGATATAGGATAACTAAATTATGATAGGTAACTTGGAATTCCATCCCAAGAATGATATAAAACTCTTTCATATTGAGGGAAAAGATGTCAAATATGAAGCAACACCCCATTTATCAAGGGGAAACTTGCTGCACTGATACACACTCTCCAATTGAATTCCAAAAATATTATTGAGTTTCATAATGTCACAGGAAAACTGAAATATAGGTTTCGCTGATGTAAAAATCATAGGGAAATAAAGAGACACTACCAACTTACCAAGATTATTATTGTGCCAGTGTCATGTTCTCAATTATACGTAAAAGGTCCTAGTATACAGAGTCTCATTTGAAATTTATATGGGAATAAAACCTTTAAATTTTAATTTGATTCCCTATTTAATGGTGACCATTTCATTTTAGGATTCAATTCCATTTAAATTGATTCACATTTATATAACAATTCAATCAAATGGTTAAGTTTTTTAGATCACCATTTCATATTTATAAGGGACCATGCAGCTTATAATTTGAAATTTGTTATCCATTTAATCATAACAAATTACTTGTTCAACCATTCTTGAGATGTTAGCATAATTTCATTGAAATTGATATAAGGGAACCCAAACATACTACAAGAAATACATGTTGTAATATAAAAATTAACTAGAGTATACATGAAATATAAATCATGAAGTGACTATAATATTGAATAATGAAATACTTCATTTTCATATTATCTAAGGGTAAAATACATAGTGATAAGGAACATCAAACATCAAGTGAATCACCCAATTGTGAAAGCAAAGAAACCGTAATAAGCATAATCCATATCAACATGCCCCATCCTAGGTATTTTTTATTTTCACAGTATGTGGGTTAGCTACTCCTAGGTATAGGATCATGGTCGAATATGAACACATCCTATTTATCCTCTATACCATGAGAATATGTAAGATAATAAATGAAGAAATAAAATACCTTCGATACCACTTTGTAGAATCTAAGAGCTTGTTCACTAAATTTTAACTAATCCCAGTTGGCCAAATGACCTCAATCATGCCTCCCAATACACTGGAGGATGCCAACTAATAGTGAGGGTCCATGGTGGAGTAGTGGGGAGACTATAACATCATGATAAGTGCATAAAATAATGGTATAATCATAATAACAATAGTGGACACATAAATATAACTAAACAAATGAGAATAAAAGACATCATATAAATAACCAGGTGGTCACATCCATATTATATATTAAATTATGATCATGTCATGCTACAAATAAAGAAGATATAGGTAGAAATAGTAGTAGTTAAACATACCTAAAATTATAGAAAAAGAACCAAATGACCAAAAGTATATCTCTAGATAGAATCATGAGTTGTAGCTCAATATTTTCTCCCCCACTCACATGATACAATTAGTCAAGTGTCGATAATCGATAACTTCACCCTCTCCTTATTTTCAACCATGAAGTCCATCCATGTAATGAATGACGACCTAACATGAGTGTGAGATAAACATAGTAGGATACCACTAACAGTGTCTAATTCCATCGAGTCCCTAAATATATAATAAATAGTGTAATGTTAATAGATAATTTTTAAATGAAATGTTGTGAATAAATAACCCACATAGCTGTGAGCTCCCTTGGAATTCCCATCCCAGGATACATAATTCAGCCAAAGAAAAAATATATCTGAGTAATCAGTCAGTCATGATTTTATTCTTAATAATGTTTTTTGAAATATCTCATAGACCAAGCATCCCCCATGTAATATATCTAATAACAACCATATAATAAGGCCATCAGTAAAATGAAGGGCTATGAATGAATCCAAGATTGTGCATTGTCTTAGAAGAAATATTTTATAATCATCACATTATTTAATATTTTAAATAAACATGATCTTGTCCATAGATTTCAAAATCATTGAAACCAGGTATCACTCTAGGTATATATGAACCCATCACCTTTAGAGCTCATCCTAGGAATTTCTAATTGGAACCATGGTATATCTCAAAGTTTGGTATAAATTTACCAGCCTTTGAGCATATCCTTGGTGGTAAAAAATAGGTTCCGAAGTGTCGCTCATTGAATACATAATGATTATCCCTCTGAGTTCGTCCTTGGAAGTGCATAAAAGAGTCCAATTATCACTCGATCATATACAATCCATCTAAGAAATTTGTCAGTCCATGTCATTTATATGAGGAACAATGTGTCACCACAAGTGAAAAATAAACATTTCACTATAATTATTTGTTTTTCAATCCCAAAGAGGCTGCTTAATGAGTTCTTAAATTAGAGAACACCTATATCTCTTAGTATAGTAATAATAATTTCCATAAGCCCAAATAATAACCATACCATATAAGTTCACATAATTCACATGAATATAATATTTATTTATAAAACTAAACTCAACCTAGATGGTTTCTCAAAACAAATCATGGGATTATAATGCCTATAATAACATGAATCCACCATTCATTTTAATTATCTATTTAAATTATGAAATACAACTCAAGCATAATAAAAAAATAATAATGACAAAGGGTATATGGATATAAAATTCCATCCCCGCATTCCCTTTTATTTAATTTACAATTTAAAAAATTAATTTAACATCTATATGGTAATGGGTTTAAGGAAAAAACCCCAAAGGTTAATCAAACACATAGAACATCCATGGTGGGATAATCTTATCTATTAAATCAGCCAAGGGGTGGTTCCATTTGAGGCCCATAACCATTAAATAAACCTCAATGGGTCTTAGAGGTCATCTAGTCTAATCCCATTGATTTAATTTAAATACAAATTCGATTTATTATTGTCTACTAGAAGAATTGGAACATAGAATAAGGAAATAATAGATAAAAAAATCAAATTTAATGGAAAATACCAAGACCACCTATCTCATCCTGGTTGTCTAATCTGTATTGATTGTTGGCCTCTAATATGGGTTATAAAGGAATAAATTGAGAAAAAAGATAAACACACTAAAAATAGGGAATAAGAGATCTCACCAAAATAACCCCATTGAGAGGAAGAAAAATAAAGAAAGGTGTGAGGGGAATGATGAACTTACCAGTACACATCCAATGAAACTGGAATTGAATTATCTAGACACCATATGAGAGAGATATCTAAAAATTCAAGCCAATGGGGAAAAGGGAGCTCCATGCGATAGGACCCCTATGCATGGGAAATGAGGGAATGAAAAAGGGAGAATTCTATTTAAGCTATTTTGGGAAAAAGGTCATTTACCCAACTATTAAAGGGATCATGGTTTGGATGTACAGTCAGGAAAACTACAGACCAACTATGAAAGGCTCAGCACCAAGTTCACCTTATTTCATGATCAAGGAACATGGTTAGAAATTATATGCATTAACCATGCGTTTTACCTCTTTTAAAAAGTATGCTAAAATTTATGAGCATGCATCCTGGGTTTTATGGTTTCATCAAACCATGAGGCCTTAGAAAATTCATTGGATCACTCTACATGGGTTGATCTAACTATGGGGATGGGGTTGTATGGTTTTTACTAATCATGTGGCCTTGTTGCCTCCTCCAAAATCTGGGGATTTAGGCTCTGTAAAAGACCTAAACACAACATTTTCCTTCATGACCCCACTAGAATCCAATTTATAATAAAATTTAATAATTAAAAAAAAATTAAAAGGTTCTAAACCACATATAAATTTTAGGTTCTAAAACTCAAGATATATAAGGCTATATGAAATTTATATAGCTTTAATTATTTAGAACACATGTTTTTTGAGGAAAAAAATCAGATATAAATTTCTATTATGCGTGGGTCATTAGGTAACCCAATTTAAAATTATTTAAGGTGTTTGGGATCCCATTATTCATCAATATAAAATATACAAAATTGAGGAAGGATTGATGATAAATCTAAATAATTAATTTTTTTAGGCGTACACCACATAAAATCTCATACAGATGCTAAAAAAATATGCATGATATTATTATTAATAGTGATGATGCTTTAGTTCTTGAAAATTAATAAAAGATCCAATAATAAATATTTTTAGATAGTGTGTATGATGTTGTTAGTTGTGAATCTATTGAAGAAACTATAGCGAACATATAAACTCATACTAACAATGTAGATTCTGCTTACTCTAGTGATAATGATGGGAATTATAAGTCCATATGAGTAAATACTAGAATAATTAAACATGTTTTGTTGATAAAATTATCAAAAACCAAAATCATGGAGTAAATACTATGATAATAATCTAGGAATCTAGTGACTATAGCTTTCATTCGAGTATTGAACCATAAATAGTCAAAAAAGATTTTTAGCATAATGAGTTGATACAAGATGTGAATAATGTATTAAATTAAATTTAGAAGAATAAAATATGGAATCATTTATCTAGAACTAAATAGAAAAATCTCATTATGGAAAATGGGTTTTAATAAGAGAATGTAGAAGTTTTTAGAAACAAAGAATTGATTTTATGCAAAATATATTCCCAAATTGAAGGCATTAACTATGATGAAACCATTATTACAATTTCTAGATTAGAAGCGACCAATTTTTTATTTCCCTAAAAAAATATATATGATTTGAAGGGTTATAAATGGATGTAAAATAAAATTTTATTTATGGTGTGGTAGATGAAGATGTATATATGGAGTTTCTAGAGTGTTTTGTTTTGGAATTAGATGAAAGAGAGGTGTCTAAAGTGAAGATGGATATTTATGGATTTAACATGATTCAAGGGACTTGTGATTAAATTAGGATGAATATTTATGGAAAATGGTACTCATCCATGGATTGGTGGATCAAAATTTATACGGAAAGAATACCAACACCATATCACTCTATGTGATAGTGTATATTGATGGCATTATTTGTACTAGCAAAGAAGACAATATATGTGGAATTTTTTTTAAGAAAATTAAAATTAATTTTTTTTATTTCTTGATCAGTTAAATTTATTTATGGGTTTACAGATAACTAACTTTATGATCACATATTCGATCATAAGATAAATATTCTAGGGATCTATAGAATATTCTTTTCTATGGAAGAGTCTAGAGGGGTGTCTAAAATAATTCAAGCAAGAAAAAATATGAGAAAAGATGATGAAGGGAAAACTGTAAATCAAATGTAATTCATATGATTAATTTGAAGTCCCTTATATTTTTTTACATCTAGACCATACATTACCTTTGAAATTACTATTTATGTTATGTATGAATCAAATCCCACTAAATCACATCTTTTAGTAGTAAAGAGAGTTGTGAGATTCATTTCAATTTCAATTAATGTTATATAATGGACTCCCTAAATCTATATTTGGTGTTTATATTACATTATTGGTATAGAATAAAATATTTACCATATGATCCCAAAACATAATATTATTGTAAGATTGAAAACATAGAGAAATTACAATAGATAACAAAATATAAAATAAGAAAACATTGCAAGAACAAAATTATTCCCGCATTTATATCGTTAAAAATTACATATAGTTCTCCACTAGGTGTTCTAAGGAATATAAAACAAGTATGTGTGATATAAAATAATCATTAAAGAGTAGCATAAAAAAGATTCTACCATGACAAAAACATTTAACAAGTGACGTGGAAGAAATAAATAAAAACCACGAAGTCATAATCAATTGAAAATGAGGGATTTCTATATCAATGATAATAAATTAAAATATTGATAAAAATATACATTTATATCATAGAGATGGGTTACATATTTATGTATCTAAAATCATGATGTTAAGGCCACATGTCAAGATACAATACTGATATGAAGATAGGTATACATGAAAACTCTAGTTGTTTTTTCTCAGGAGACCTATTAATGAATCAAGTGTGGGCCCTAACCAGAACCTGATTATGTCAAACGTAATCAGCATAAGATCCATCATGATCATTCATAAAAATACCTATGGAACCACTAGATAAAGAAAAACATGGTTATCTATAAAATTAGAAATATAGAAAAAAAATTCGCTAGTTAATAGATTATGGTGGATGTCTAATTTCATGAACCAGGTCAGGCTTCTACCTTACCTGAAACTTGACCTGGACCAAGACAAGGATCAAGAGGCATTTCCAATACTCTTGGGAAGGTTCCTAGTGGTGAGGATGAATTATTAATCAAGTGGGAATGATTTCACCTAATAAAACTGAGAATAAATTCCGAAAATTGAGATTGAAAAATAAAAAATAATAGATGAAACTCAATAATTACATAAAAAAGATATAGATGAAACTAAAACATAACAAAAAGGAACTAAAAAACAAAACTAAAACCATTCCAAAACCCAATGTGATCTCCATTTTACCTCTTGGTCACCAAAACCCATAAAGACTGTCCAACTCCAAAGGCATAATTGAACCAGATACCCAAAGATGGAATAAATAATAGGTCTACCGACACCTAGTGGGATACGTTACGTGTGAGCACAACAACCCAGTAGTAAACCACCACAAGATCCATACATTTCCTTTCCAGACCTAGTCTATAAACACAATTTTTAAATATATTTATGAAAAATATGTTTTTATCATTTCAAAACCCAAGCAAATAATTCCTGAAAATCTAGATTTTATAAACGGAACACACAAATTTTTTTAAAGCATGTTTCCATTTGAAAACATACCAGTTTCACCACCAAATGCGAGAGAATAATAAAAAATAGGAAATAAAAAGGGATACAATGGAAAAGATTGAAAAAACTACAAGTTAAAGAGACCCTAGAAACACAGTACAAATACAAATAGAAAGATACTAATAAAATTGGTAACCAACCACGATAGAAATAATCAGAAATATATAGATAGATAATATTGTGATTTTTTTTAAACATATCTAGAATAAATTCCTAGATGTATAAGGTTCATAATCCCCTTCTATCTTATGGAACAACTCCATAGTCAATAACAAACTAAATTATCTGAACTAGAAAATCTTGTGGACTGCTCCACCTCACCTCTCAGCAAATCTAGGGGGTACCAACTCATCTAACTAGAGTCTATAAGAAACCATCACTAGACCCTATAGATGATTCCTAGGAATCCCCTAATGATAGTGTGTGGTGAATAGGGTGTACGTCACACATGATTCTCAAACATAATCCCACAACCACCATGCTTCACAAGCCAAAACACTAGCACCACCTATGTGATGAAGCTCTCCCCAAAGGTTCCACTATAGTTGTTCCCATCACACAAAAATCCACAAAAAAGTTTCAATCAATCCTTCAGCATATGAGATTTTGAACTATTTTCCAAAACATACTAAGATTCCACCTTAGATTTTAGGATTTCCAAAGTCGTCTCCATTTAAAAAACCTTTTCCAAAACAAATATGATATCATAAAATGCACGTAAAGGTTCAGAATAGACTATTATGTCATTGAGAAACTAATTCACATTTCGAGGTTCCAAATAGTCCATTAATCCATTATGAAAAAAATTCACATTTTCAGGTACCAAATGGATCAGTTTTGTGAAAAAAATTAATAAACCATACCTATGATTATTTGTAATCTAAGAATATAATATAAGAATCATTTGAGTTTTATAAGATCAATTGGGAGAATAGGAGGGTTAAGGAAGAGAAGGAAAGGATGTGAAACATTTTTAAATTCAGTTTAAAGAGGGATTTTTCTAAAGGAGGTCATCAACATTTGTATACTCATCCATACTTTCACCCTATATACATATAGATAAGTCCCCATCCAATGGAACAGTTGAAGGAAGCCACGTAATATCAAGAGTCTCAATTCCATAATCAGAAAGTGCTTTACAACCTATTACGAGAATCCACCCATAGATACCAATCCATAATGGTGACCAAAAACCACACCCAACACCAAATTCAAAACCATAACAAGTAAAAAATATTAAATAGGGATACCCACAATTCAAATAATCTAATCTTCTCTATAGAGAAAAAATGAAATTTTATCCAACATAATACATGCCTATATATATAGGCATAGTTAGGTAAATCCTTTGAAAAACTAATTTACATCAAGTTTTCAAACATAAATTTCCCAAAAAAGTTATACTAAAACATAACAAAAATTAATATAACCATTATAGATCATTTATTTGAGCTCAAGAATTCAAAAAAAATGCTTTAGAAATTAAATGGATGAAAATACATACCTTAACGACGTGTAGATGTGACGAAACACTCAGAGAAGGAAGAAAAAGGATCAAGGAACAGTCCACACATCATAGAATAAAGTAAAAAAATACACACATCAACCCTAGCCTATTGTATTCTTCCAAGAGATAAACCACCGAAAGGAAATAATGTAACTAAGAGGGAAAGAAGAAGTTAAGAAGAAATCACCCAAAAATCACAACAAACTCACTATAAGAGCATGAGGAGGATCCAAAGGATGAGGAAGAACCAATGGATAACAAAATGAGGTCTCAACTCATGTTCCTATGTTAAAAGGGATAGGGAATACTTATTAGGGTTAAATATTAAAAGGGTTAGAATAGGTACACCAACTTTTTAATGATCTGGACAAGTCGCATGGTTTGGCCACAGGGTTCACCAAACCATGCACCAATAGTGCAGACCCTACTAGAGGAGGTGGAAACCCACATAGACTGGACAAATTATTTGGAAAACTATGCACCAAACACATTTAACACTCTATAAAAAATTACAAAACCCCTAAAAAGCTTTCTATAATATTTCATCCAACAATTTTAATGTCGTGCTCCTTGACCCTGAAACCACCCCAAAGTGACACAGTTTCTACTAGGCCTTGTAATGATTGGACCAAACTATGTGCATGATGTAAAAAAAACACTCAATAATAAATTGATCAAATAAAATTATCTTCCTTAATAGGATATATATATTACCCTCAAACCATGTATATAAACCATTCATAGGCCAAAACGCAACCTGGAAACTCCAAAACTCAATAATTTTCACCAGTAACTCAACCCAAAACTCAACTAAAATAATCCATCTCCAATAAAAGAATAAAATAAAAGTATAACCATGGTTTGGGTATGAAAATTACACCACCAGAATAACTTTCTTCCCTCATAAATTCAACTGATCACATAAGAAAAAAATATAAAACTCAAAACGTGATGAGATAAAATTAAACAATGATCCGTCATGTGGAATTTCACTCCAAAAGTTACACATGGCAAATTCTAAGGAAAAAACCAACATAGAGAACCATAGGAGTAAAATAGTAGGTTCTCTCCAGTACAAGAAACTAGCTTTAACCAATGAACCCTAAAAGTAGGAACTCTTAACATTGGTTGAACAGAAACTACCTACAAAAACTAAAACACTGACACTTGGGGGTCCTAACAAGAGGGACCCAAAACTAATCGTTGATGCAGAACATAGTTCATCAATTACACAATATAATAATATATTCAAAATTGAAATAACCTAAAACTACATCTAATCTACAAAAAAGATAACCACATAAGAGATAAACAAATCTATAGATTCACATACCTAAAAAACCAACATTGAACCCATAAAAGAATTGAACCATAAAACCTTTTTCAATAAAAAAAGTCATACCACTAAAAGGTGTTGAAATTAAGAATTTTATAAAAAATATAAACATTCAACATTAGAGAAAACTATAACAAGGAATCTTTAACTTTCCCCACTATGTCATTAGAGATGAAAGCTGGGCTATAACTCCCCCATAACAAACGAATTCTAACAGCATTAATAGAATTAATTTGGAACCTATTGATAGAGCCGTGATTTATTAAAGAGCATGCTAACCCACAATAAAGAGTTTAAATCCTCTAATTGGAACTTTCTTTCATTGAATCCCCATATAAATAACTTCTTTAGATGACCCAAAGGACCACAGTGATGACAATTCGTTAGAGGATTATAATAGAGTGACTTTAAATTCCTAAATCGGGCACACTAGAAAAACACAAATGAATGGTCAAACAAATGTGAAGCCAAAACCAATAAAAGAGACTCCTTAGGGATATGTTCCTCTTGTAATAACCTTTCACTAGATGGATAATCCTTAAAATCACTAAATTTCATTGAAATCACCCTTGGAACCAACTCATCCAGAAACACCTCTTTGATCAACTTCTCAAAAACAACTTCACTATAAGAGAGAAATTTCTCAAAAATATATAGATGAAGACCCCAAATTAAAAGAGGAATATTAAGCTGATTCTATGAATCTACCTCTAGAGAAAAATGAACAAGATCTTTAAATTGTTCAACATAGGGTTTCACCATCTAATGACCTTGCTGAATACCCAAAAGCTCTACCACCTTATATACCTTCACCTAATTTAAGATGAACCATCAAAATAAAGTGGCCTTAAACACCTCTCACATCATCCATGATTTCTCAGATGATGGGAAAACAACCTTACAACAATCTGATGTCAGTCTTTGAAAAGAAATCATAATGGAACACACTCTCAGAGCTTTATGAGTTCCAAAT
The DNA here is from genome assembly GCA_963277665.1 of Viscum album. NCBI lineage: Eukaryota > Viridiplantae > Streptophyta > Magnoliopsida > Santalales > Viscaceae > Viscum > Viscum album. Next base: position 871,719,820 of record OY728157.1, read on the forward strand.
GAGCTGAAGAAATCATCGACTTTATCCATACACTATTATACCTACAATATAACATGATCACCATGAACAAAAAACAAGGACCAAGAATCTAAACTCTTCCACCCCACTCAACGTCTTGGCAGGACCAAAAACGAAGATGGTCTAACTAGAAACCATTTGGACTTTTCTAGGTGGCATACTATATAGAGAATAAAGACAATGAGCCAAAATATTCATCGAAAAACAATGATCAATCCTCACCTAATAAATACTCAACCAAAAATAGTATCTGAACACTAAAAAACAATCTCATATTCCAAAAATCACAAAAAATAACATTTTCCTTTTTCAAAAAAACCATATCCAATAATATCATAAAATATTCTTTTTATAATGTAAGTTTCCCAACATAAAAATGTATCTTCCAATTTATCTCAGACAGTAAATTTTACTTTTAAAATAAACCCAAACCTTGAAACCATTATATATTTTTAAAACCCTCTTTTTAAAAACATTTTCTTTTTTCAATACCAATCCACACCTTCAAAAATATAAAAAAAAAGACAAAACTCACTCCAAATACCTAGAATGGGGACCTAGTGGTGATACAAAACCCACAAACATGGCGAGTCTACCACACCCCAAAAAATCACTAATCATTTTGAGGATGTTGATACATATACTCAGGATCCACATGGTTGACTACTCCATGTGAGATCATAGTGCAACACCAGATCACCTCTATTTTCATCTCCCATCCACGCACACAAAATCCCAAACAGAGACTCAAATTCCAGACTACCCTTGACAACATGAGGAGCAATATGAGTAAGAGTTCATGATGCTCTTCCCAGAACAAAATTATGATTCCCAACTGTCCTAATATCTAAACTACATGACAACCCATGCAATGATGCCCCATCCCCATGATACCATTTGGTCAAAAACTAGGCCAGTCAACCATCTAACTGGGCACTTGACCCGATTTCAGACAATCTCTAAGAGAAGTTTTCGATCCTCCAAGGAATGAGACTATAACAAAGCATCAAAGATAAATCATGTAGGAAAAATTTATACAAACGTGATCTTCATGTTTCCTCTTCATCTCTATTTTCCATTAGGAACATCCCTCAATAAAGGCCTAATCAAACCAAAAACCTGAACCTGCAAAACATCTCTGTCCCACCAATGCGAAGTGAGACATGTATGTTGTGAGAATAAAAATACATTTATTAAGAACCAAAGTATCCATACATTTCCTTTCTCAAAACAGTCTATAAACACTGGTTTGAATGATATTTTTGAAAAATATGTTTTTATCATTTCAAAATGAAAACACATATTTCAAAAAAACCACTTTTCTAAAAAGAACACCCCACTTCTCTTTTTAAAATATGTTTCTATTTTATAATAACCTAATTTCTCAACAAAATATGAAAGAAGAATATAATCCATGAAATAAAAAGGCATATGATAGAAATGAATGGAAGAAGAACAAGCAGGAAAGAGCCTAGAAAAATAAAATAAATAAAATTAAAAAAATAGTAGTAAAAATGGTAAAAAACACAAACTAACTAAGCAGGAACATACAAATAGATAATAATGGGAATTTCTTAAACATATCTACAAGAAATCACTAGTGGTACTCAGTTCGTACTCCCATACCATTGTATGGTCAAAACTCCATAGTAAATAACCAACGGGCCTCTCTAAACATGATAATCTTGGGACATGTCCCATCGATCCTATCAGCAAATCTATGGGGTATCAAAACATATAATCTGGGTCGATAAGAAACCATCACATGACCCTATAACTAACTCCCATGAATACCATGATGATAGTAAATGGTGAATTTGGAGGTCCCCACATGTGTGTCTAAAATATAAACCCACAACCACCATGACATCCTTGCAAAAACATCGACACAACCTTTGTAGTGACACTTTTCTATGAGGTTCCACCATAGAGGTTCCCATCTCATAACAATCTACATAAAAGAACCAATCAGACCTTCATCATACGATATTTCAAACCATTTTATAAATCCTGAGAATATTCCAACCCATATTGTATGACTTAAAAAAGAAAACTCTATATCCAAAACCATTTATAAAACTAATATGAAACCATAAAACACACTCAAAGGATTTAAACATACCATCAGGTCATTTATAAGAGAATTCACAATTCAACATGACAAATGAGCCTTTAAAAAATTTAGAAACTAATTCAGATCAACAGGTTCCAAATGGGTTAGGATTTGAAAAACAAATTCATAACCTACAATTAATATCATTTAGAAACTAAGAAAACCATTTATGAACTGTTGGAGTTTTAGAAAAACTATTGGGATTTGAAGAGGGATGTGGAAGAGAAGGAATTAAAGTAAACCATTTTGAAAACTGGGTTCAGGAGGGGCATTTTCTAATGGAGTCCATCATAATTTATGTGCTTATCCATAGGTCAACCATGTTCATATATGTATGTGACAACATTAAATTGAACACTTGATGTATTCCGTATAATATCATGAGTATCAATTTCAAAATAAAAAAGAACATAACAACCTATTACAACAGTATACTGATAGACAAAAATCCATAAAGGTCACCGAAATCCATATGCAATTCCAAATTCACAAAATAACCACGTACCAAATCATAATTAGTGAAATAACAATTAAAACCACCCAATTTCATCTTTAGAGAAAAAATTTAATTTTATCAAACATATTACAAGTTTATAAATATACACCTAATTAGGGATATCCTTTGAAAAAACAATTTACAAAAAATTATGACCTTGAATTGATAATACCATTTATAATAAAACATCATAAACAATAATGTCACCTTTAGAAATAATTTATGAAAGCTCAATTATTAAAAGGCATGATTTAGAAAGGAAATGGATGCAAACACCTTCCTTAATGACATGAATATGTGATGAAACCCTTTGATAAAGAATAAAAATGTTCATGAAACAATCCACACACCATAGAACTAAATGAAACAAAATCCACACATCAACCCTAGCCTCTAGGTTTTGGCCAAGAGAGAACCCATGAAAAGGAAATCGAGTAACCAATAGAGAATGAAGAGGGAAAGATGAAATAGACCAAAAACTACAAGAAACTCTCTTTAGAAGCTTGTGGAGGCACCAAATAATGAGGAAGAACCATGGGAGAGGATATTGGGTACCCTATTTGAGTGGAAATGTCAAACAAGGGGATGGGATGCCAATATGGGTTAGAAATTAAGAGGGGTAGAATTGGAAAATGAACTATTTAATGATACGGAAATCTCACATTATTTGGACATAATGTTTTCCAAATCACGTGCCAACTGTGCCCAACCAAAAGGAGGAGGAAACCCAAATGGTTTGGACAAACGTTTTGGGAAACCATGTTCCAACCATACATCACAACTCTATAAAAAAATTCAGAATTGTTGTTATACTTTCCACACAATTTCCTCTAAATGTGTGCAAGTCATGTTCCTTAACTCGTGCACTGCCCCCAAGCCACAATGTTTCTCCAAGGCCTCACATAGTTTGAACTAAACCATGTGTATTATATGAAATTTAAACTATCAAGAATAAATTTAATTGAAAGCATGATCTACCATAGAAGGAAGCACATTTTTTGATCAAATAGTGAATACAAACAATACACAAGACAAAAAGCCACCTAGAAGCTCCAAAACTAAAAAAAATCATCCTGAACTCAACCCAAAACGAATCCAAAATAATAAAAGGCCAATAAAATTATAAAATAAAACGAAAACCTTGGTTTGGGTGTGACATATATGATTACATCTCTTAATCAACTTATAAGGGTTGACGTATTGTCAAAGTAATAGGTAGTACCCTTATCAAATAAATATAAGGGTGATGGTACATTCAATGTGATGGGTTATCCAATGAAGGTAGTAATTGGATTCATTAGTTTTCATTTGTACAATACCCAGGAAATGCTTGGAACATTTTTTCATCCTGGTTCATTAAGAGTGTGTAAGTATTCAAAAAATATTTCCGAAGAGTGTTTAGCTAGGTGTGTATCTTCAGGACCAATTTTTATGCATTGAGGTGATAATAAAGTGAATTATTAATGAATCATTTTCTGATTGATTAACCATTGGTTCATCTTATCCGTAACCACATTCACTTTTCAGAGTCCTCATGGGGATGTATTATCATGGAAATTACAATCACTTCTACTTTACTAAAACATAGGATGGATTTTCCACTAAAGTAAATATTGTGTTTTCGAAATATGTCAAAAATATTCAATAAATAGAATATGATTGATGGAGATATTTTCAAATCCCTTAAAATTGATTATTAACATGGAAAAATGTCATCCATGGGAATATATTCCCCAAAAAAATAAAATTGGCGGTGAGTATAAGATGAGTAACAATGAATAAAATTGTGATGAAAAAACTCCATATATGGATGAAAAAATCTATAAAAACCCCATTGAATGAGAAGGAATGAAATTTAAATTTAAACACAATTAATGATGTTATATCGAGATATTACATCTTACATAATAAGTATATACTCCCCATAAAATAAATTCAGTTTATAATACCAAACATGTCACAAAGAGAGTAATTTGAGATGTAAAACCCTTACCTCTACTCCAAACTACCATGAAATTTTTTAAACTCTTGTATCAAAGAAATATATCTTAATAGCTTAATTTAAAATCTTATTCAGGTTAATTTTCATTTATAATCTTTATAAATAGTCATTCTCTAAATGAATTCGACCTATTTTGCACACCTGTTTTTATAATTTTAGTCAATTACACAAGTTTCATAATAGTAGTTTCCTATTTCGTTATTATTTCAATATTCATCATCACTAGGTCATTAAATTTAACACTAGGTATGTTTTAAAATTATTTATAATGTTGAAAATTCTTTATTCTTTTTCATTGAATATGAAGTCTATAACAAAAATGTTTTGTTGATTATTGTTAATAAAAGGGTGTTTTTCTAATTGACAAACTATATATTGATATAAAATCACTAGTATTAAAGAAAATATTCTTTATTAATTTATATAATACTATATCATTAATTATTTTCCCATATTCATTCATGATATAAATTCATAGTATTATAAATTAGGTTGTTAAATCAACCTAAACATGAACAAAACATAATTTAATAAATGATTATGCGGTAATTTTATTGTAATATAATTACAACAAAAAAACTGATTTTATTTTCTATTTATTAGTTTGATATATCATAATTATAATTCATTTAAAAGAATAATTAATGGTTAGGAAGAGAATACAAAATTTGTATAAAATATTTCATATTAGCATGATTATTTTAAAGGATTCAATTAACGCTGATCATTTATTGTTCATATTAATAGGTTCTCTAATTTCTAAAACCATATTTTTAATGATGTAAAAAAATAATATTTACTAAATAAATATATTCTAGGAAAAATCAATAATTGGTGGTGAAGAAAAATGAATTTCATTTCTTATGGTGGTGGTAGTCCGCATGTATGCACAAATGATATTTTTTAGTAGATATAATACATGAATAAACAAAAAAATAACCTTTATATTGTAACATTTTTATATATAAAGGATACTTATATCATTATTTTAGAGTATAAAATAAATTTGAAAAAATATAATTTAAAATTCAAGCTATGTAGTTGACAATACTCACATCAGGGACCTGTATTTTCAATAGAAGTCCTTGAAATAGAGGTCATATGCTAACTAATGGAATCTTGATGCTTTTGAACATGGGATAAGGTACTGGTAGGAGGAAAATAATTTATTTAAAATTTGAAATTAACATTCCACAAGCATCATTTAATTCATTTGGTCTTTTTTCAGATTATATTTAATTATTTCCCAATAAACACTTTCTAATAAGATGTATTATAGTGATATTGTGGGGTTGATCCCACTATGAATTGAGTTGGTGGTCGTAACTTATGTCTTATAACCCATTCTGTAGGAGTCCTCATAGGTTTGGTAAATCTTGGGAAAACTAGTAATACAGACTTGTAAATTCGGAATAGTGATAATAAAGGAATCAAGGTCAATTTTGTGTCATTCTATTAAAAGATTAACTCTATCCTAACTTGGTATGGTCCTAAGATCTATGCTGTGAAGTAAAAAAGAGGTATCTATTTTACTATGGTCCAAAAAACTTGTTATACCAAGGAGGTGGCTATTCCATGGTCTAGAAGTAATCACAACCTAATCGTATTAAGATTATCTACTATGGTAAGAAGTGTCATAAGTTATTGTTCATAGCCTAATCTTCTACAATCAGGTCATGGTTCTTTATCTGAACATCCCAGGGTTCGGTTCGCTTGAATGAATTAGATAAAAATTTGATATTTAACCTGATTACTATTTATAGGATTTCCAATTTTAAAATTATATTTTCATTAAATCCATATTCCCTTACTCACAACACCTACCCTAGGAGGTTTAGCCACTCACTGTAGAATAGATCAAGAGTGGGTAAAAAGATTAAAAACATGTCAAGTTTACAAATAACAATTTGTTATGATCCATTAATGAAAATTAATGGATCAAGTTTTATTAATAAATTAATATACAATCTTGGATTAGAAATAATAAAATGGATTTAATTACAATTACAACTGATTATTTACTTCAAAAAATAACAAGAAAAACCACAAAAAGTTTATATGATGATCAATGATTGAAATTATGAACAAATGAATAATGTTGTTAGTGATGTAATAATGGATGAAGAATCTTGTCTAATTGATCCACAATGATTGTATTAAAGAAAAATAATGAATTTAATTGAAGAATCTCTAGTTTAGGTAGATGGAGTTGAAGGAAAACATGAGTAAAATGAATGAAAATTAATTCTATACACCATTTTCCAATTATGTGCCTATTTCATATATATATATATATATGGGAAATTACATGATGTGAAATTGGTATTTAAGTCATGCAATGATGATACATGATTTTCTCCATGGCTGTTGAATCTATGCATATCTCATACAAATTACCTCTAAGATTGGGAATTTTGACCCTTCTCACATTGTGTAATTGGGTATAATGTTGTGAATCTTCATTTATAATGATCATTTTGAGAGGGAAATGTGATTGACGTACTATATGTTGTGGCTTGTTGATTCAGGTCATTTATAGATGGTTCATATCATGTAATGATGATTTATGTCCTGAAACATGTAATGACATTCATTATGGGATAAATCATGGGGTGAAATAATATTACACATCGTTTAATGATGTTTCATGATGTGTAATATCCAATTTTTATTCCTTTCAATATTTTAATTTTGAAACATTAAAATACTATTTCTTGTAATAATCAACACATACTAGGCACATTATCGATTAAATAATTGAAAATCCTTAATAAACTAAAAACAAAATGTACATATGATTTCATCTTACCAATATCACCAGACATGAACAATTGACTGTCCTCAAGAAAAAAATCTCAAAATGGATTTCAAAAGGTATGATATTTTTAAATCAAGAAATATTCATTACATCCAGGAAAAATAAAACTATGTTTATGTAGAAAAATACAGTCTCTAGAATAATCCCTACATGGAAATTTTCTCATCCCTCATAGAACAACTCTTTAATAAATTTCTTAACCCTTTAATACCAATTTCATAGATTTTCCTTGAACTATGTACCCATTTTCAATTTACTTAATAATGAATTTTCTCTCATCACTCAGGGTGGAATAAAATAAGAGTTATGCTCAAACCCTGAGTACATGTTCCTATCATTATTATTGTATTGTTTCTATCATGTCAAATTCCTAAAGAAAATATCATAATCAATCATGAGGTATTCAAAAAATTGGTTCTAATTAATTTAAGGATGTGGTTAGGTAGGTAAAAAATGAAAAACAATTTCTTAAAGAAGGGTAGGCTTGATAGTATAATGCATGACTTTCCTGAAATGTATAATAAAATGACTCCCTTATTGATAATAATGTTCTCAATCCCAAAATATCAAGTTGGATCCATTTATATATATAAAGTGAGTGAAAAAAGTATAATGTTCATTTTTTTATTTTTTTATTTTTTGAAATTCATGTCTAGGACATATGTCACATCCATACCTTAACCACATATGATATTTTAGTGAATTCATCAATCTTGAAATGGTGTTTTTTACCTTATTAATATACAATCCAAATTTATTTTTATTTTTATTTTGTATTTTTTTAAATGAACATGATAGATGTGAAATACTACAATATACACATGGATAACAATCAAACAGTCTGATGAGAAACACAACACATCTCCAAAGTAGAGTCATACCATGTTGGATGAAAACTTCCTCTACACATGTTCAAAGTAAAGTCATATATTATACAAAGATCATGGTAAGAAGGTATAATCATATTGGAATAGCTACGTCTTATAAGTTCATTCATGTAAACTATGATTTTAATGAAGTAAGGATGTAAGGTGGATCTCAGGAAAAAGTATGACTACAATAATTACCTCAATCATTTTAAAATAGGTTTTTTCATCCATAGTCTCAATATGATCTCAATGCAAGTTATGATAGGTTTATATGTCCCAAGTGTCACTCAATAAATATTCTCCAAAAATAATATGCAATTTTAGGCTAAAAATATTATTAAAAATAGGATTAAATAAATAACTGACAATCACTAAGTGTATAAAACAAAATAATAAATCTATTAAAATTAATTTAAAAAATTTTGAATTTTGTGTTGAATTAATAAGCTCAACAATCATTCTATAAATCTAAATAGGGACAAAACATGAATTTCCAATAATTACCAACATAAATTTTTATTTTATTTAAATGGGTATAATGAGTTTTAGGTTTAAATCAGGATTCCAATTGAAACATGTATCCTAGAAAAATGATATCAGGAAAAAATTCATTTTTATCCAAACTGAATATCATGAAAAATTTCCCCACACTTAGAATGGGATAATGTCTTTATTTTTTGTTGATGTACTATAAGATAGGTACCTTCTTCCTGGGCAAGGCATGATCATGGGTCTGGTTGTATGGTGATAGAACAATGTGGTATCGATTGGCCAATGATATCATGGTCTGGAAAGGCCTACGGAGCTTTATTGATGAACCTCTATCATTCAAATTCCCCTGACGAAATCACTTGGTTGGTCTTCACTCCTGCTCCCGTGACATGTGCTTTTGTCTGGATCTGACGACGCCTTACCTGGTTCTAGTGATTATTTTTCACGGGTTCTCTCTCAATCTCATCCATGTGGTTCCATGTTTTCGAGATCTGTTAACAAAGACTTCGCCGTTGTTCATTCTCTACCAATGGTTCTATACAGGAATCACGTTTTGTTCTTGGCCCCTTGGCGTTTTGGATTGTACTGGAGGTTTTGGTGTGGTAGATCTGTCATGGATGTGGCATGACCGGTTCTCCTCACATTATCTCCCCTTCAATTGGGTTTTGGGTTTGTTTTTCTATGGTTGGGTGGTTACCTGGAGTTTATGGTGTGGTCAGGGAACCCGTGGTGTGGCTGGTTTGCTAGGGTGCATCCACGGTGGTGCTCCGGCATATGCTGGTGTGTGGAAGTGCAGTCTCGATGTGTGGTGGCGGTGCTACGTCCTGAGGACGGCAATGTGATTTTATGGTGGTGGGAGTTGTGTTGGGTTGCTTCCCTAGGTTTATAGTGTCTGTAATGGTTTATCTCCATGGGCGCCTTCAGTTCGGTTCTTGTTGTTTTTATTCAACGGTGCCTCTAATGGTTGATCCCCTTGGGTCCTTCAAGGTTCTCACTTTTTTGGAAAGTGATTTTATTTGAAAATTAAAAAATAGTTTGAATGTAGGATACTATTGGAGGGGTATGAAAAATAAATTTGTATAAATGGAAATGGAAATTTGAAAATGAAATTCTATGGAACCAAGAGCTCCCTATAATAAGTGGCATGCCATGGGAGAACATATAAAATTTTGATTTCAAATTGGGATACATACAAAATAGGTTGTAAATACAAATCCTACACTATATAAAGCATTAGTACCCAGTTTTTAATCATTTTTATGTAGTAAAATAAGTAGGTTCACATTATTATGATCAATAAAAGAGATTTCATTTAAATGTAGGCATGTTTATACAATAAAACATGAAGGGAACTATTATAAAAAAATAAGAATAATAAAATGACTTCTAGGAGAAAATAATAACTATAAATATGAGAAAATAGATGAAATATGGGTTACATCCAATAAAGAGATAAAAAATTCCATCATCAACTAGATGAATGGAATAATGTATAAGGTAGTTTCATCCATCATCACAGTGTATCCTATTTCATATGTAGTTACTCAGGGTAGTGTCCTCTAGATCCCAGAGTCGTTGGGAAGGATTGATTAATTCAGGAGAATATTAATAACATATATAGTGTACAAGGAAGGGTATATGTTCTCTTGGTGGTGGATAATGAGTAATAATATCAAGTGAGAGCCCCTGAATTTGACACACGATCTTGGCTAGGTGTAAAAACATTCGTCGAACAAGGAAATATTGTGGCATAGGTGCATCGACACCCATATTTCTTACAAAAAATCTAAACATCTCTACTATAAAATTTTAAAGAATTTATAAATAATTCACGTAAAATGGATAAAAATAAGTTCCTCATATATAGATAAAGTGTAACAATAAAAAATTATGGGAAACATAGAATAAACAGAAAATAAAGAAGCATTTACACAAATGTGGAAGACAGATATGGGTATGGTGGTCAACTAGGATACTCCAGTAGACTCAAAAATCTCCTCAACTATCCACTCTGGATCATAGGGTGGATATAGTTGTCCTTCCTTGTCAATGTAAGTTATATCAGAAAAGGAAGCTGGGTTAGTTACTGAGGGTGGTGTTGTGGTGCTGCAAGATGCTTCGGGGTAGGTGGTGGAGAGTTGGAAATCCTCATTAGGGCCATGTGTCTGGAAGCTTGATCCAAAAATTTAACCATGGTGGATGTGGTGGTGGGTGGTCCTTTTCCCAACCATGCCTAATTTAAAAGGTACTATTACTAGGGAACAGGGTCTGAGAGCTCTGATGGTAGGTTAGTCTGGGTAGTTGGAGGGGTTGGAGTGGAATAAGAGGAGGGTTTGGTAGGGGATGGTGGTGGATGAGATGTAGTGGGGGTATGAGGTGTTGGAGGGGTTGTTAAAAATGATAACTCTAGAAAAAGGATTTGAAGATGCTCGAATATCCATCTTAGATTCTCAAGGATGAAAAGTTGCATGGACAAGAGATATATCAGTAAGGAATGGGTGGGTCGAGTAGTAGTGTATGTGGTGGTGATAAAGGTGATGATATTTGTGGTAGGGGATGGATATGATGTGGTGGGTGGAGCGGGTGTGGGTTCTGCTACATAATCACCAGGCGAATCATTTTCTTCCTCATGGAATCCAATATTCCATTGGTAGGTATCATCACCATTTACAATGAGCTTCATCTTGTGCAGAAAAACGAGATATATGGATTCCTGTGGAGTTAGAATGGTGAGCGGACTGGAGGATTCAAAAATGATGAGATGATGGTCCATGTGAGTGATTAAGGAACCTCATATAATCTTATCTAGAAGAGGATCCTCACTGTCGGACATAGATTCTACTGGTGCAGGGCACATGGTCTTTATGCATGCCATCATAGAGGTAGGTTAGAGGTATTGGTAGTTTGGGGGAGAGGTTTGGCCTCGAGGGGGGATGGGTTTTGTAGGAGAAAATGGTAAGAGGTTGGGGTGGTGGTTTTCCATGGTAGAAGAAGGGAAGTTGTGGGGTCGTAGTAGTTGTGCAACTGACAGGGAGGGAAGGGGTGTGGTCATGGGGGGTGAGGAGATGGGTTTAGGCTGTGAACATTAGGTTCAAGGGTTTTAAAAAAATAGATTTACGTAAATAAATTTTGTGTATTTAAGTTTCACATGATCTAATTATTATTTATATAAAATGTTTGGTAGTAAAAAAGTACAAGTTGTGAAACAGGGTAACACGACATGTAATTTATCTTTTTTCTCAATTGTGGTTCAAACCGTAGTTATTTGATACCAATATGTCTTCAGATTTCTATTGAATATATTCAAATCAAATCTAGCATAAGGTAACCTATCTAAGGTTTCCTCTTAGTCGGTGCTTCCTTTAACATTGATAGCTTGACACATAGAGGATTAAATGAATTTTAGGCTGATGACACAACCTTCACAATAGTTTTCTAGGTAAAAATATAATATTTTTACATTGAATTTAAATGTTTCATCACCTTTCTTATAAATTTCAATGGCCCTGTAGGGGGAAAATGAATGACTATGAATGGTCCAAGGAATTTAGATTTCATCTTCCTAGTGAAAAATTTTAATATAAATTTGAATAATAGGACCTTATTCCCTAGGAAAAAGATGCATCTTTTAATGCTTTGATCATGAAATTTCATTGTATTTTCTTAGTGGATAAGGTAATTTTCATAAGCATATTTTCTTGATTTCATCCTATTCCTTCAATTGAATCATCCAATATTCTCCATATTTTTATGAATCTAAAATGATCTTCATAATTTATCAATACAAACAATGGTATAATTAAAATGAAAGATGATAAGGTTTTCCTTAAAACAATTTTAAATGTGTGGTACCAATGGGTGTTTAGTATGTAGTGAGGTACACCCATAGTACATCATCTAATTTCAAACACTAGTCACTTCGTCCTATGTTTACAGTCTTCTCCAAGATTTTTTTTGATTTTCCTTTTTGAAAATTAAACATTCCCAGATCTTTTCATTTGGTAGAAAGTTGTTTTGTTATATCAGATTCCATATTCTTCCAATAGTACATTCATAGATTTATTGGTAAAATGTGATCCCTAATCACTAATTATTTTTCTATGATATCCAAATCTTGATAACACATTATTTTTCAAGAAATGCATGAATAAATTTTCTATTTCATGTGATATCAATTTATCTTTTATCCATTTAGAGATGCAGTCAATGCCAACACGAATATTGGACTTTCCATGTCAATTGGAAAATGGTCCAATTAAATCTATTTCCCATACGTTGAAGATTTCAATATACATGATTTTTTGGGGAATTTTTTTTCTTTATTCCAATGGTTCCCATCCATTGGCACCTATTAACACTTTGACAATAATCCCTTGCATCTTTGTGTAGAATGGGCCAAAAAATTTCACATTGTACTATATTTTCTACCATGTGTTCTAGTCCACGATATCCTCTATTTTTTGATGTATGACACATCCCCAACACATATGGGGTTTCAACATGTAAAATGTAGCGTCTCAAAAATCCATAAGCACAATTCTTAATCAATAGTACTTCATCCCAGTAATAGTGTGGTCTTTCACCTAAAAATATTCTTATTTTTGGGGAGGAGTGGTCTTGGTGTAAAAATACCTTGGAGAGATAATTTTCCATATCTAAAAACCATGGTTGTAATTCTAAATTGAAAAGGAATTCAACAGGAAAGTCAACTTAAATTTTTAATTCATCATCATCCTTTATGTGTTGTAGTGTAAGTCAAGAAAGATGATCAGTGATTACATTTTTTGTGCCTTTGGTATCCTTGATGATGATTTCAGACTCCTGGAGAAAAAGGATCAAGCTTTTTAATCATGGTTTTTCTTCTTTTTTATTTGTAAAATATCTTAGGGTGTCATGATCATTGTGCATAATCACATTGGAAAAAACCCAATAGGAACAAAATATCTTCAAAACATACTCCACTACTAAGAGATCTTTCTATATAGTTGTGTAGTTAACTTGAGCTTAATTTAGTGTGTGACAAACATAGTAGATGGTACTGAATATGTGACCAACTTGTTTTTCTAACAATGAACCAACATCATAGATGATGGCATCATACATCAATTAAATTTTTTTATCCCAATCAAGTGAAAGGATTATAGGAGAATCTACTAGGATTTTGTTTAAAGTGTAGAATTCTCACTTCCATTATTCAGTGAATTAAAATGGAGTTTCCTTTGATAACATGTGGAATATATGGAAGGAAACTTTTTAAAAGTATTTTATGAATCACCAATAGAATCCTGAATATCCTAGAAATATCCATATTCCTTTTACTATTGATGGATAAATTAAATATTTGATCACTTTTATCTTGGCATTATCAATTTCCATGTCCTTATTAGAAATTTTTTATCCATGTACTATGCTTCTTTGAACCATAATGTCAAATTTGTCCCAATTTAAAACTAGACACACCTCTTTATAGTGTTGGAAGACTAGCTCAAGATTTCTTAGACAGACCTCAAATGATCTTCCATAAACTGAAAATTCATCAATTAAAATTACTAATATTTCCTCCATCATGTTGTGAAATATGTGTCTCATGAACCATTGAAAGGTTTTTAGTGAATTTCATATATTGAATGAGATTTTCCTATAGGTGAATGTTCGAAATGGTCTTGTGAATGTTTTCTTAGAGTAATAATCTTTTTTTTCCTGTAATATAATTTTATACAGAATACCCATCTAGGAAATAATAAAATTAATGTACTACTATTCATTCAAAAATATTTCCATTAAGGGTAAGTTAAAATGATATTTTTTGGTTTCCTCATTTAGATTTCTATCATCCACACATACTCACCTTATAGTGATGGTGTTAGTTGAGATCAATTAATCTTCATCATCATTTGTAACTGTGAGACAACCTTTCTTTGGAACTACTTGCAGTGCGATCACCAAATCACTATAATTGATTGAAAATATTAATCCCACATCTATGCATTTCAGAACATATTTTTTAACAACCTTTTTAATTGATGGTGTGGGTCTCCTTTGAGGTTGGCATCTGGTTTTTTTCACCTTCCTAATTTATAATTTTGTGAGTGCATAATATAGGACTGATTCCATTAATATTAGGTACTCCCCAAGCAACATACTAATTATTCATTTTAAATACTTCATCCAATTTTTCCTCTTGTGAATGTGATAGTTCTGAGTTAATAATAACTAGTAGTGTAGTAGAAGTTTCTATGAAGGAGTATTTGAGTAACTAGGGAAGTGTTTCAGTTCTAGTTTTGGTGGTAGAACAACTAATGGTATAAAAGGTGGGATGGTTCCTCTTGTAAGAGGTTATAGGTAGTTCACATCCTCACTATCATATTACTCATTCTCATTAGAGAGTATTTCATCATTTTTTCCTCAATGTTTAAAACTCCTTCTCTTTGAACGGTGAGATAGATTTCTTTGAAATAAAAATAATAATATATTTGTTCTACAACATTTTCTAGATCAAATAAAGCTTTCTCTTCTCATACTCAGAATATATGTCTTCCTTGAATGACATCAATCAATTCCTTCCCAGTGGCTAGGAATGGTTGGCCAAAGATTATTGGAACATATCCTTCCACATCCAAGTATAGAATGAGAATGTATGATAGATAATTAAACATACGAACTTGGACTAGGACATCCTCAAGAATTTCGTGGGGATATATGATTGGTCATTCATCCAATTTGAGTGATACCCTAGTCTTTTTGAGTTCATTGAGACCCATCATGCAGAATACACTCATTGTGCTGAGGTTGATGTTGAGTCCAAAATTACACATGGATATTCAAAAGTTAAATTCCCCTATTGTTAATGGAATTGAAAAGATCCCATGGTCTCTCATCATTGGTGGGATTTTTTGATGAATAATATCATAACACTCTTCATTCAGTTTGGCGACTCCTAGGTCTTCCACTTTAATTTTGTTTGAATGCATCTCTTTTGAGAACTTTTTCATTGGTTGGAATTTGTGAGTTTGCCTTAGAAAATTAAATTTTATGTAAAATTTCTTCAAAATTTCGTAAAAAATAGTTTTATTTCCCTTCAATTCTTCCTTACCATGATATTTTTGGAAAATGAAGCGGTTGTTTATACGGTGGTGGAGTAGCATAAAACTCTACCTTGTTTTGATTAGGTGTTTGTGATTTTTGGGGTTCCTATGTTGGAATTTATTGAGATGTTCCATAAACATTTTCTTTTATGAATTTTGAATACTTCTTGAGTTCCTTATCCTATCTTTCATATCCTTTATATGGTTTCTGAAAATACATCACTTTTCTACTCCTCAGAACCACTACCTTTTCCACTTCCCTTGGGCATGTCTTTGTATTACTAGGTAGTGTACTTAGTAATCTCTCTAAAAAGGACATGGAGATATAGCCCATTTGATTCTCAAGGATACAAAGTGTCTCCCTTTGATTCTTTATTTCAGTTTGTTGTGTTCTCATCCTTTGATATTTGTTTTGAACAAATAATGAGCGTAGATTTTTCAGATTAGTTTTAAGAAGTATAGCTGGTTGTTGGGGTCCTAGTGGTGATGGATGGAATTGTCTTTGGGATTATAAAGGAAAGGTTTGTTGTGTTTTATGTTTTGGATGTCATTGTACAAGGTTCATTTGTGGATATCATGGTGGTACTTTATTCCTTAAAGGTACCAGACCACCAATTTGTTCATAATACCCTTGATTATTCTCAGGTTGTTGTTGTGTAGTCCTCAGTTGAAAATATTTCTATGGATGTTGTAACTACCTATTGTGCTTATTTTTATTAATATAATTATAATATTGTTTTTTTCATAAACTATAATTGTGAAATATTTATAGAGATGTGGTACACCACACAATTTTCAAGATTAAACTACCATTACAGAAGCATGAGGGGGGGGGGGGGGGTGATGCAATAGGTAGCTGAAACTATTTAGGATTTCTGGTCGAGGATTCTACTTGTGAAAATATTCAAGTATTTTATTAGACTTGGTGGACACCTCACCGAGGTGGTCCATGATTACTCTTCAATAAGACAACATTGTGGGAAACTTCATCCAAAAATATCTTCTGGATTCAGGTGTCTTTAACAGAAGTCATCCATTAAGGTAAGCATTTACTACTGTGTGTGTGGTACCCCTCTATTTTCATATGAAACCATTAATATATGAATTTCATGCTTATAATGTTTAATGGTAAATTATGGGAGAGTTTTGTGAACTCTAAATATGTTTTGGTGGAAAATAGAGAGGTGTACAGTCTGCACATGGTTGGTCCAAACCATGCAAAGATCCTAGGAGAAATCATGCACAAATGTTGCTTTGAGGCAGTATATTTGTCATAGTTTGTGTATATTTAGGGAGACCATGTGAGGACTCTGTGCATTGGTTTCTTTAATGTAGTATCTAATTCACAGTTAGTGCACAATTTGTCTAACCGTGTGGTCTGTCTATGTGTAGAGTCAAAGTTAGATCCTTAAAATTATGATCTCACTCATTATTGTGATATCAGGCTTGATTTTTCTCCTAAATGGGTCTAACATGAGATTCATCTACAATGAAGGCAGTAGAACCCCTCCCAATCGTTTTGGAGTCAATCTGGAGCCCTCGCTTGGCATTTTCAGGCCTAATTCTTATAGTAATTGACGTTCTTCACCATTCTTGTCTCACTTCTCAGATATACTTAGATATACTTCTCCTCTCCTATTTCTTTTTTAGATCTAAGATATTTATGGGTATATCTATTTTTGGGGATTCAAAATATGATGATCTTTGTGTTCTTTGTTTGTAGGAAAAGAGATCTAAGTCAGTTTTAGGTATTTTTAACCCGGTTACCAGAGCGTTCTTCATCCATTGCCGATTTTCATGATAGCCTTCGAGGGAGGTGGCTTATATCTTGACTCATCTTGATGTAATTGATTTTATTAATTTTAAATTGGTTTATTTGAATGTATTTTATTGTTAAAATCATTGAATAAATTTTCTCTAGTGACGATTTATGGTTTTGGTTGAAATTGTGTGATCCTAGTAGATTTTTGTGCAAAGTGATTTAGTTTCATGAATTTAAAATGGTGGTTTTAAATATGGATCTGATGTAATTTATAAATTGTTTGATGAAAAAGAGGTTTTCAATAAATTTTTTGTTTTATTGAAATGGTTTTTCATTTTAGTGGTTTTGATGTAAATGGTTTAATTGAAAAGGTGTTTTGGCATGATCCTGGGGAATATTGGTGTGTGAATTCATATTGAATTCTTGGGGATTAAATAAAATATGATCGTGTGCTTGCTGAAAAAGGTAAAATGGAACACCGGATATAATTGCCTTGTGAGGACTTGGTAGATTGACGAGAAACCACTCATGGGTGTGGATCTATCATCACATAAAATACATGGTTGGTTAGGTGGATGTGTAGAATGGATTGTGTACGCCAATGTAATATTGAGAAATGGTTTTTATGCATTGTTTAGTTATTTTTAGGAAAAATAAATTTCTATAAAATTGGTTTCAAATGCACTTGTATGGTTTCAATTATAAATGGTTTTGAAAACTTGTTTATATTTTGTTATAAACTATTTTGAGATATTTTTTTATATAAATTGTTTTTTATAATTGTTGTTAACTCTTCTATCTTAGTGGAGTGAGTAAGGAAGTCAATGGGGAACCCTACTGAGTGTTATACTACCCCCATACATTGGCCCTTTTCTGGTTTGTAGATGAAATCTTTCGGTACATGGGAAAAGGTAAAATATCGAATATTTTAAACACCACCTCCTGATAGTTGTGTTATTTAGTGATTATAGATCTTGGAGCTTGTGGACCATAGATTCTTATGGTCTTTTAAGATTCTTTTGATTTTATCCTCTCTTTACTTTGATTTTCATTTGTTATTCCCATGCTTCGCACTTTGATGTTGTTTTGAGATATATTATGTTTTTTTCTTTCATTTGTTCATGCTTCATATGGTGAGTTTATTTATTATTAGTTTTATTCATAAAAGGTAAATCATCCCCAATTATATTTTAAACCCTTTAGAATTTATTTCTTTCCATTGTTTTCATGGGGATGTCACCTAATTCCAAGTAATGCATCTTTGTTCTATCAAGCCAACGAGAATTTTCAAGTCATTACAAATGGTATCATCTTTTTTAGTCCTTATCTAACAATTATCTTTCTCTTTCTTATTCTTGTAGTTGATTCATCATTGTCTATTCCTAGGTTTCTGATCATATAAAGGAGTAGGATTGTTTGGACATGAACTTTATAGCATAAAAGGATGTAGCTAACCCATCTATGCTGAGCTTCAAGTTACAAGGTTGTTGTGTACAAAAGTGTTTTGGAGAAACATATTGGATACTATAATATCATTTTAATCAGTTTAGCCAATGAGGCGATCATGTCATACATTATAGTAATTAATTCCCTCTAGATTTTCATATTTCATTTAGTGTAATGATTTATGATCTTATAAAAAGGTATAATTTTTTTTAAAAAGAATAATTCATTTTCCAATTATATATTTTCATAATAGGATACATGGTGTATTTTGAAAATGGTTTGATTTTAAAAAGTAAGAATGGAATTTTCAAACAAAAAGGTTGAAAGTGAAAAAGGTTGTTTTTGGAAAACAATCTTGTGATGGTTGATGTGATAGAATTTGAAATTATAATCCATTTTTTGCTAGAGAGTGAGACTTACTGAGTTTTTTTGTATATTTACAAAGTGGAACCTTGTATGCATTATAGAAAATAACTAGAAGAAGCTATAGGAAAGGTGGTTGCACCTGAACCATAGGTGAACTAAGAGCTGTTTCAAAGTATCGTTCAAGTGTTTCATTATTTGGGTATGAGAAATTAGAGGGATGGACCAAGGCATATGGATCATTCCATCAAGTTCATGAAGGGTGATTCCGAACCTAAAAAAGCATAGATGTGGCTAAATAGAATGAATAATATATTTGATTTCATTAACACACCATCAGAGATGAATGTCAAAATGATGACTTATATGCTCAAGGATCTCGCATGTGAGTTGTGGTATTTGGAGTTCCATTCCAAATTAGATCATAGTCTTAGTTTAGAGTATTTTGAGGAATTTTTAAAAAAAAATTGTATCTTCTCACATTCTAGTTACAGAAGACGATATAATTATTTATCCAGAAGCAAGAGAATCTATCTATGAAGGAATATATAGCTATGTTCATGAATTTTGTATGATTTTCACCTGAAGTTGTGGCAAGTACATCTCTGAAGGCATGCATCTCCAAATTAGGGATAAGGTTGGAAATTCAATCAAAGATTGTGGTGATATATATTAATAACTATACAAAGATGGTGAATAGAGTAATAGTGGTTGAACGTGATATCTTAGGATCTATGGGGGGAGTATGATGATACCTATGGGAAATGGTGGGAACATGAATATTGGGAGAATGTGAAATTGGGAAACCTATTTCTAAGGTTGGAGTAGGACATAGAATGAGATAGTTGGATTAATAAAGCTTACTATATGAACAAAGAGCCAAGAAGGATGCTAAAAATATGGCTCCTTGGACCACATGAAGATAGAATGTACAACACCACCAAGACCATGTCATAACTATTTAAATATGTGCCATCTTATGTGCTTTTGTCATAGTTCTCTGAGGTCAGGTGATCGAGACACTTCTGAACTGGCACAAGCCCCATATACTTTGACAGGACAAGGTCAGAAAACTCAGCCTCATCTGTAGAGTAGAGCAAGCCATGGTGATTCTCAGAATACCATGAATCCACAATAAGGGAAATCTCAGCATGGTAATAAAGTGAAGAGTTATTGATGAAGAAATTATATGGAGTGGAGAAAATTATTGTGGATAACCAGGCTAGACCATCTACGGTGAGAGGTAAGATTATTTTCAATAATACCCTTACGATTTTTTTTTCATATTGGTTCATCACATTCGTTCATTTCTTCTTGTGTTGTTGATTTTATAAATCTAAAAGTACAGACGATTCATTATTTTTTAAAACATTATACTTCTATCAGTGAATGTGAATGATGAACCTTTGTGTGTAGAGCATGTTCTACAACTATTGGTGGATTTGAGATGAAATGGGACTTCTTGGTGTTGGAGGTGGATGTCTATGATGTAATCTTGGGTATGTATTGGATGAAATCATTTATGGCTCAAATCGAATTAATAGAAGGATGACGTCGAGAATCTTTTCATAGGAGAGATGGTTGTAAAGAAAGGTTTGATGGGCTTGTTGGAACCAGGTGTGTGGATAATCTCTTATCAATTGGTAGTGATAACTTGGGAATCGATGGAAGAGATCGAGGATAATAGTTTTCCTATAGTTTTGGATCAATTTCAAGACTTAATTCCCAAGAACATATCATTGTTACCATGTCTATAGGAAGTGGAGACTATTATTGATCTCATCTTAGGGACAAGTCCTATTTCCATTCCGTCTTATAGGATGGCGCTAACAGAATTGAGGGAACTGAAAGTGAAGATGGAGGAGCATGAAGGAAAAGGTTTCATTCATCCAAAGTTCCTCCAAAGGTCTAATTGGTCTTATTAATAGAGAAGGGTGATGGAACTCTAAGGATGTGTGTGGATTATCTTAAGCTTAACCGGGTTATGATAAAGAAATGATATCCACTTCCACGCATTGATGATCTGTTTGATCAATTTATGGGAGATTAGTGGTTCTAAAATATTTAATTTCAATTAGGATATCAATAATTTTGATTTTAGATGGATTATATTCTGAATATAGCTTTCAGAAGAAGATATGTCCACTAAAAATATGTAGTCATGCCTTTCAGTCTTACGAATGCACCAGTGGTATTTATGGATTTAATGAATCAAATTTTTCAGAGATATCTAGATTCTTTGTTTGTGGTGTTTGTGTATGAAATACTAGTGTATTTTAGGACAAGGACCAAGCATGAACAATGTAACGCCCCGACCCCAGTTACCCAGAGTCGGTGCATTATTACTTAACATTGGTATGATCACAAGAAAGATCAAATCTCGAAAGACCGATTGGTTTAGTAGTCTTGGAAACACTAGATATATTCATAAGTCTTACATTACATCATAAAATGAAAAACTACTACAACAACATATTGTATCCATAATCCACACTCATATCCCCACATAATATCCCTGCAGGTCATTCATAATTTACTTCTTCACTTCTTGGGAAAAATAAAACATAGAAAAGGGGTGGTGAAAACATTATCTCTTCTTCGGGTTTTTCCTTTTGATTTGATCAAAAGGGATCCTTAGGTTGGCTTTCTGATCAAAATAAGGCCTCTAGGTTGTAGTGAGGGATGTTGGGAGAGTATTTGGGAATAGTTTGGCCGAACCAAAAGGCTTTGAAGGTGTGAAGAAATGAGAAGGAGGAGTGCCCTTTTATAAGTGGGGTGAGGGGCACCTTTGGAAAAGCTAGAAATATTAATTTATAATAAATTCATATTCAGTTTCTAATGGCTCAAAAGTCGATTATTCAAAGGTTAAGGTGGGGATAGGTCGAAAACCACTCAACCAATAGAATTTAGACAGGTTTGGGTACTTATATTAACCTTATCTTTAAGTATTAACTCTAAGTTAATTAGTTTCACTTTTACAATGTCTCTTTGTATTTTTATATAATATGGTTAATAAACTTACTATATACATCCAAGAGACCCCCAAGTGGTCCATTAATGATGAAAATATCATGATATAAGTCTCTTGGCCGAACCTTAGATTTTTAAGAATTTAATATCAATTAATAATATAATATTTGTTTTAAGAAATCTTTTATGTCAATTTTGACACAATTCAATATTTGTTTTTTTGAAACTCATAACAGATTGATTACTTCGAACAAAGTCAATTACATCAATACTAATATATCATATTATCCTAGAAAATTAGTTTAATTCATTAAAAGTTTCATATTATATTTATTTGGGTATTTATAAAATCAATTATTTTAATTTTTCACTATTATTGTAATTACTGCATCATCATTGTGTCATAAATAAAATAAATTATTTAATGTCTAAAAATTATAAATAAAATATAATTATGTAGGAAATCGTTTTATATTTCTAATGAATATTTATAATCTAAAATCCAACATATATAACCCTATGTAACAATTGTTTTTCTAAAAGATATATGTTTGTGTCATTTTTGTATTCATTTTAACTTAATTAAAATAAAGTGTCATTATCACTTACAAGTGGATCCATGGGGTCTGAAAATCAACCCAAAGATGCCCATGGTCGACCATGTATCAACCAATAGGGTTAAGACACGTTTTAGGGTAATTTAGTATTATTATAATATTATTTTTTAACTCTTATTTACCGGATTTACCCTTAACCATGGTAAATAAAATATTTACCGCAGTAATTATTCAAAATGTCTAAAAATAAAAGTTAACTATTTACACAATTTGAACATCCTAATTCCAAATATGGAATCCATTTTCCTAAATTCAAAACACAGAAGTGGCAGAAATTAATTTAAAATTAATTCCCGCTGTCAAAACAAAAAACGTGTTTTTAAGAGATAATAACTATCAAAAGATTGACACTTGTTTATGTTCGGTTTAATTGTAAAATTATGTCCAATGACCAACATTATATTAAATGGTAAAAATATATTATAAATATACTTTAAAACTAATAAAATTCATAATTTATCACTATTAATTATTTTGATTAAAAAAGTTGTTTTTAATTAAAATTTAGTAATTTTCACTATTCATCAAAATATGAAAGTTATCCAAAAAGTACCAAAATTTCACCTTAGGCTAAATTAGATATTCCGAATCCAAAAATGAAGGCCATTTTGAAATATAAAATATATATAATTTTAAAAAGTAGGTATTACTATTCATAACGGCTAGTTTGATTGGTTGTTAGAACTCGGTGTTGCGTACAACACACGCTATCGCATTATTCAAAGAGAAGCGTACCGTAGAAGCTTGGGGTGTTACATTCTCCCATCCTTCAAATAATTTCGTCCTTGAAATTTCTAGAATACTATCGCATGAAAAGACTCAGGTGGTTCTTCATCATAAGTTCCTCGGGTTCCCACATTGCCTCTTCCATCTTATGGTTTCACCACAAAACTTTTACCAGACGTGTCGTCCGGTTTCTCAGTACTTGTTCTCTCGTATCAAGAATCCTGACGGGCTCTTCACAATAGGAAAGATCGGGTTCCAGTTCTAATTCTTCATAGGTGAGTACATGCGTTGGATCAGGCATGTATTTCCTCAACAGAGATACGTGGAACACATCGTGAACTTTGGAGAGACTTGGCGGCATTGCCAATCGGTAAGCTACAACCCCAATTCGTTCTAGAATTTCGAAAGGTCCGATGTACCTGGGAATCAATTTACCTTTCTTACCAAAACGTATGAATCCCTTACACGGAGATACCTTCAGGAAAACATAATCACCGACTTGAAATTCCAAATCCTTCCTTCGATTATCGGCATAGCTCTTCTGCCTACTTTGAGCTGCTTTGATGTGATCTTGGATTACTTTCACCTTTTCCACCGTTTCCTCCACCAGTTCTGGGCCTACAAGTTTTCTTTCACCAACTTCATCCCAACAGGTTGGTGTACGACATCTCTTTCTGTATAACGCTTCATATGGTGCCATCTGAATACTCGAATGGAAGCTATTGTTATAGGAAAATTCTACCAGAGGTAAATATTGATCCCACATACCCTGAAAGTCAAGTGAGCAAGATCTCAACATGTCTTCTAAGGTTTGAATAGTCCATTCTGATTGTCCGTCTGTCTGAGGGTGGTATGCAGTGCACAAATGAAGTTAAGTATCCAGGGATTTCTGAAGACTTTTCCAGAATCTTGAAGTAAAATGGGGATCACGATCAGAAACAATCGATAGGGGTAATCCATGAAGTCTCACAACTTCATTAATATATAGTCTTGCTAGACGTTCCAGGGGTAGATCTTCTCTTATAGCAAGAAAATGTGCTGACTTGGTAAGATGATCAACAATAACCCATATTGCATCGTTCCTTCTAGGAGTCTTTGGTAGCCCCATGACAAAGTCCATCGTAATATTGTCCCATTTCCACTCCGGTATGGGAAGAGGTTTCATGACTCCTCCAGGCTGTTGCCTTCCAGCTTTCACTTGTTGACAAACCATACATCTTGACACAAAATCAGCAATCTCCCTCTTCATGTTGTCCCACCAAAAATGTTCCTTCAAATCTCTATACATTTTGGTGCTCCCAGGGTGTATAGAGAAATTGGAACTATGAGCCTCATCCAGCAATTCTCTTTTTAGATCAGGTATATCGGGAACACAAAGTCTCTTCGCAAATTTCAAAATTCCATCTTCATACAAAAAGTCTCTCAATCTCCCATCATTCACAACTTTAATCTTCTTTTGAAATTCTTCATCATCGGTCTGAGTACTCTTAATCCTTTCTATTAAAGATGGTTTGGAAACCATTTGAAAAAGAAATGATGTTTCGCCTTCCCTGGTTATTCCCATGTCCATCTTCACTAGATCCATGAAAATTGGATCCCTTTCAATTATCATATTGTTCAAAACTCCATGGTCTTTTCTACTCAAAGCATCTGCCACCTTGTTTGCTTTCCCCGGGTGGTAGTGTATCGTGAAATCATAATCCTTGAGTAATTCAAGCCATCTCCTTTGCCTCATGTTGAGTTCTTTTTGTGAGAAAATATACTTCAAACTCTTGTGATCAGTATAAATCTCACATTTTCACCATAGAGGTAGTGCCTCCATATCTTCAAAGCAAAGATCACAGCTGCTAACTCGAGATCATGAGTAGGATAGTTTTGTTCATGAATTTTCAACTGTCGTGATGCATATGCAATAACTCTATCATTCTGCATAAGGACACAACCAAGTCCTTTCTTCGATTCATCACTATAAATAACGAACCCATCATTCCCCGATGGTAGATTCAATATAGGAGCATTGACTGATCTTTTCTTCAGTTCTTCATAACATTCTTCACACTCTTTTTTCCAAACAAATTTAACCCCTTTACGTGTGAGCTTCGTTAATGGGTTAGCCAATCGGGCAAAATTCTGGACGAAACGTCGATAATAACCTGCCAAACCAATAAAACTGCGTACCTCATTTATACTCGTAGGTGTTGGCCATTCTTGGATTCCCTTGGTCTTAGAAGGATCAATAGAGATTCCATCTTTAGAGACAATATGGCCAAGAAAAGAAATCTCCTAAAGCCAGAATTCACACTTGCTAAACTTCATATATAATTCATTCCTCCTGAGAGTCTTCAAGATAATGCGCAAGTGATTTTCATGATCTTCATAGGTTTTGGAGTATACCAAGATATCATCAATAAATACCACAAAATATTCATCGAGATACTCCTTGAAAACTCTATTCATCAGATCCATGAATACAAAGGGTGCATTAGTCAATCCAAAAGGCATTACAGTAAACTCGTAATGCCCGTACCTGGTTCGAAATGCTGTCTTCAGAATGTCTTCCTTCTTTACACACAACTGATGGTATCCAGATCGAAGGTCAATATTTGAAAAGTATTGAGCTCCATGTAGTTGGTCAAATAAATCATCAATACGAGGTAGTAGATACTTGTTCTTTATCGTTATAGCATTGATCTCCCTGTAGTCGATACATAACCTCATAGATCCATCTTTCTTTTTAACAAAAAGAACAGGGGCTCCCCATGGAGAAACACTAGGGCGAATAAATCCCTTATTACTCAATTCCTCTAGTTGTTTCTTTAGTTCAAATAATTCTACAGTGGCCATTCTATAAGGGGTCTTCGATATAGGCCTTGATCCAGGAATTAAATCAATGGAAAACTCAACTTCTCGTTCTGGAGGATGTCCAGGTAAATCTTCCGGAAATACATCTACAAATTCTTTCACAACAGGTACATCCTCTATTTGACCATTCCTTTCCTCACCGACAGTCATTTCATTCTCTTCCTCCCCAATAATTGAATTAATTTGAGCTACTGGGGGTGGATCTAAATAAAAATTAGGTGGTGAAGATTCTGCTCTAAAGATAAGGTGTTCCTTATCATTATCATCAAGATCTTCTTACAATAAATCTTCGCATCATAGTCCGAAAGCCAGTCCATACCGAGGATTATATCAAACTCAATCATAGGTATGCCGATGAGATCAGCAGATAAAGAAAATTTATGTGCTCTAATGGGGACTGATTCACAAAACTTTGTTGCAATGATACTTCCCTTAGGAGTTTTAACTGACAACTCCCTTGTTAAATCAAATTGTAAATATCTAATTTTCTTAGAAAACTGGGAAGATATGAAACAATGTGATGATCCAGAATCAAATAATGCATTTTCTAAACTTGAGGAAACCATTAAATTACCTGCCACCACGTCTTTCGGAGCTTCTACCTCAGCAGTAGTGATAGCATAAGCTTGGACTTGATCCCTTGGACTTTTCTGAGGTAAGTTCTCCTAATGCTTAGGACATTCATTCGCATAATGTCCCATCTCCCTGCAATTGTAGCACTGAATGTTGGTGGCTTCCTTCTTCCCATTGCAATCACGAGCTTGGTGGCCTTTTTCACCACACTTGTAACAGACTCCCATTCCCTTCAAGCAAGCACCGGGGTGTTTCTTCCCACATTTACCACAGGATGGATATTCAACCTTTCCTTTCTTCCCCTTATTTCCATTCCCAGATTGATCAGCAGTCCTCTTCTTCTCTTGCTTTTCTTTAAAGTCATAAGACTTAGAGAATTCCTTTTCGGTCTTGATAGCACATGAGACAATGTCTTCGTACGATGAAAAGGATTGTGAGACTAATGCTCGACGGAGAAATGGTTTTAACCCATCAAAGAAATGATCAATCTTACTTCTTTGGTTACGTATATAATCACCATCGTACCTTGCTAACCTTTTAGGTTAGCCTCATACTTTGTGACATTCTCATCCTCCTTCTGTCTCAGACTTAGAAATTTCCTTTCCGTATCTGCTCGATGGTCGTGAGGAAAGTATTTTTCTAAAAACATATTTTTGAACTCCCTCCATTCCATATTTTATACTTCATCATCTTCCTTCGTATTTTGAATCAATGACCACCATTGATCAGTATCTACAGTGAGGCGGTAAACTGCCATGATAACTTTTTCCCTTTCACTGCTCCCCAAAGCCTGAAATATTTTCTCTAGGGAAAATATCCATTGCTCAACTACTAAGGGATTTGTACTCCCATTGAACGTTGGTGGTTGTTGCCTAATGAATCGATCTAACATTGATCCTCCACGCTGTGGATCAGGGTGCTCCATACAGGTAAGGTTATTATTCATAACCTGAGTAAGTAGTCCCAGTATGGTGATTAGCTGATCAGCTCCAGTTGCATCACCAGCTCCACTATAATTATCTTGAGCAGGAGGGAAATACCTACATGGAGTGCGTGCATTGATACGGTTTCCATTTCTTCCACTAGGCTCCATTTCTAAACAATGTCATAAACTAGATCAGTTTATGAATCAAAATACATAATCCCATACTTATAAAACACTTAACATAAATTGAACTATTTATGGATATAATCCATAATCATAAGAATGTTTTCTTTGAGGAAGTATATACTCATAATCCCTTCAAAATGATTTTTAAAGAAAAATGAGAGTTATCCTAAGCATATCCCCCGGGAGTGTCGTAACCAAGAGTGCAGCAAGGCCCGTTATCGTGCACCAGTTCCCGTTCGAGTCTAGCACAAAGCGGTGTTTTCGGGTTTTACCCCTAGGTACATCTATGCCAGAGCCGCCTCTACCTGCTCATATCCAGACAGTGATGTATTGCTCGGAAAACTCACAAAATCTCTACAATACCAAAATTCTAGGAAGTTCTTCTATACTAATCCTCAAAGTTCATCTTAGTTCTACGTGCTCTAATCAGAGTTTATCTAAATCTAGCATCCAAGGTTTGTACTAAACTTCCTCTGATACCAACTGTAATTCCCCGACCCCAGTTACCCAGATTCGGTGCATTATTACTTAACATTGGTATGATCACAAGAAAGATCAAATCTCGAAAGACCGATTGGTTTAGTAGTCTTGGACACACTAGATATATTCATAAGTCTTACATTACATCATAAAATGAAAAACTACGACAAAAACATATTGTATCCATAATCCACACTCATATCCCCACATAATATCCCTGCAGGTCATTCATAATTTACTTCTTCACTTCCTAGGAAAAATAAAACATAGAAAAGGGGTGGTGAAAACATTACCTCTTCTTCGGGTTCTTCCTTTTGATTTGATCAAAAGGGCTCCTTAGGTTGGCTTTCTGATAAAACTAAGGCCTCTAGGTTGTAGTGAGGGATGTTGGGAGAGTATTTGGGCAGAGTTTGGCCAAACCAAAAGGCTTTTAAGGTGTGAATAAATGAGAAGGAGGAGTGACCTTTTATAAGAGGGGTGAGGGGCACCTTTGGAAAATCTAGAAATATTAATTTATAATAAATTCATATTCGGTTTCTAATGGCTCCAAAGTTTATTATTCAAAGGTTAAGGTGGGGATAGGTCGAAAACCACTCAACCAATAGAATTTAGACAGGTTTGGGTACTTATATTAACCTTATCTTTAAGTATTAACTCTAAGTTAATTAGTTTCACTTTTACAATGTCTCTTTGTATTTTTATATAATATGGTTAATAAACTTACTATATACATCCAATAGACCCCCAAGTGGTCCATTAATGATGAACCTATCATGATATAAGTCTCTTGGACGAACCTTAGATTTTTAGGAATTTGATATCAATTAATAATATAATATTTGTTTTAAGAACTCTTTTATGTCAATTTTGACACTATTCAATAGTTGATTTTTGTGAAACTCATAAAAGATTTATTACTTAGAAAAAAGTCAATTAAATCAATCCTAATATATCATATTATCCTAGAAATCTATTTTAATTCATTAAAAGTTTCATATTATATTTATTTGGGTATTTATAATATCAATTATTTTAATTTTTCACTATTATAGTAATTACTGCATCATCATTGTGTCATAACTAAAATAAAATATTTAATGTCTAAAAATTATAAATAAAATATCATTATGTAGGAAATCTTTTTATCTTTCTAATGAATATTTATAATCTAAAATCCAACATATATAACCCTATGTAACAATTGTTTTTCTAAAAGATATATGCTTGTGTCATTTTTGTATTCATTTTAACTTAATTAAAATAAAGTGT
Source organism: Viscum album (assembly GCA_963277665.1). Taxonomy (NCBI): domain Eukaryota; kingdom Viridiplantae; phylum Streptophyta; class Magnoliopsida; order Santalales; family Viscaceae; genus Viscum; species Viscum album. Next base: position 871,749,892 of record OY728157.1, read on the forward strand.
CATTATCACTTACAAGTTGATCCATGGGGTCCCAAAATCGACCCAAAGATTCCCATGGTCGACCATGTATCAACCAATAGTGTTAAGACACGTTTTAAGGTAATTTAGTATTATTATAATATTATTTTTTAACCCTTATTTAACGGATTTACCCTTAACCATGGTAAATAAAATATTTACCGCAGTAATTATTCAAAATGTCTAAAAATAAAAGTTACCTATTTACACAATTTGAACATCCTGATTCCAAATATGGAATCCATTTTCCTAAATTCAAAACACAGAAGTGGCAGAAATTAATTTAAAATTATTTCCCGCTGTCAAAACAAAAAGCGTGTTTTTAAGAGATAATAACTATCAAAAGATTGACACTTGTTTATGTTCGGTTTAATTGTAAAATTATGTCCAATGACCAACATTATATTAAATGGTAAAAATATATTCTAAATATACTTTAAAACTACTAAAATTCATAATTTATCACTATTAATTATTTTGATTAAAAGTTGTTTTTAATTAAAATTTAGTAATTTTCACTATTCATCAAAATATGAAAGTTATCCGAAAAGTACCAAAATTTCACCTTAGGATAAATTAGATATTCTGAATCCAAAAATGAAGTCCATTTTGAAATATAAAATATATATAATTTTAAAAAGTAGGTATTACTATTCATAACGGCTAGTTTGATTGGTTGTTAGAACTCGGTGTTGCGTACAACACACGCTATCACATTATTCAAAGAGAAGCATACCGTAGAAGCTTGGGGTGTTACAAACAACACCTGGAGATAGTGACACAAATCTTGAGAGATCACCGTTTGTATGAAAAATTGTATAAGTGTGAATTTTGTGTAAAAGAGGTATTCTTTCTCAGCCATGTGATTTTTGTAAAAGTTTTTTTTGTAGAACCTGAAAAGATAGATGTTGTGATCTCATGAAAACCTACTAAGAATGTATTTGATGTACAATGTTTTCATGGTTTATGTTTTTATTAACGATTATTTGTGCGTGACATATCACAAATAGCATCACCAATGACAGCTTTTCAAAAGAAGAATACTCTATTCTAATGGACAGATGAATTCCAGAAGTCATCCAAGGAGGTAATATATCTTCTAAAATTAGTAGATATATTTACATTTCTAGAATGAGGATAGGGATATGTGGTGTACTATGATTCTTTGGGATCTGGTTTGGGATGTTTTCTCATGTGGGGATACCATGTGGTCGCTTATGGTTCATGATTGTTGTGGGTGGGTAAGGAGAATTACCCAACACAAGATTTTGTGTTAGATGTGGTCATTCATGCATTAAAAACATGGAGATACTATCTATTTTATAATAAATTCACTATGTTTAATGATAATAAGATCTTGACACACATTTTCCTATTATGGGATTTGGATCTTAGGTAAAGCCAATGGATAAAGTATCTTTAAATATTTGACTTCAACTTCATGTATTCATCAAGAAAAGGAAATTTGGTGCATGGTGCATTAAGCAGAAATTCATATGTTCAATTTGAATATGAAGCTTTAGAGGAGTGGCAGTTGATGTCGGTCCTAGCCGATATGCAGGCGGGATGACAAAACCGAGGTGATAATGTGGTTTTCTTCTTAGTTTCAGTAGTTCCCGGTTTGGTAAAATCGGTTAATGAATAACAAACATCCAATATATAATTATTTCTCATGAGTTCAAATATGACTGGTGAGGAGACAATTTAGGGATGGAAACATGACTGGACTTCGGTTTTTTGGCTTAGAGAATGGATGGTAATACCTATCACTTATTGAGAACAACTTTTCAATGCTTATAACCATTCGAGATGGGTTATACATCTAAGAACATAGAACATTTACAAGGGTTTTAAGGTGAAATTTTGTTGGAGTAAGATGAAAAGGAATGTGTCTGAGTTCATTTTAGAGTGCTTAACTTTTCAGCAAGTTATGTTAGAGAATTGAAAACCAGTGAGTATGGTGCGATTTTTACCTATCCTCGTTTGGAAATGGTAGCATTTAGTGATGGACTTTTTTTTGGTATTCCAAGAATATTTTGGAAATATGATTCCATATGGGTGATAGAGGATCAGTAGACCATGTCATCTCATTTCATACCCATTCATGAAAATCATACTTTGGGTGATATGTCCAAAATCTATGTCTAAGAGGTTGTAAAGAGGCACAAAATACTAGTGTCAATCTTCTCTGACAAAGATCCATGGTTCACATCTCATTTCAAGAAATCCAAACTGAAATCCCTGGGAAATCAGTTGACTATGAGTATAGCGTATCATTCTCAAACAGATGAGAAATCTGGAAGGACAACACAGACACTAGAAGACATATTGCAGACCTTTTTAATGGATTTTGGTTGCTCATGGGAAGAACATGTACCCTTAGTGTAGTTCTCTATAATAACAGCTATCATTCCTCAATACATATGGATTAGTTTGAATCATTTTATGGTCATCCTTATCATTCCCCAATGTGTTGGGTGGAAATAGGTGAGACTTCACTAAATGGGCCTAGTCATGTCCAAGAAATTATGATGAATATTTAGCTGATTAGAAAGAGGATGGAGAGAGCTCAGAGTCATCAAAAAATCTTATGAGGAACATTTTTGGTAGTTTTCATTGGTTTTAGTGAGTGATCATGTATTATTGAGGATCTATCCATGACATTGACATCATCATTTTGGAAAAAATGAAATTTATATCCTTGATACATTGTCCCTTTAGAGATATTGGAATTGGTAGGATAACTGGAATATTTCTTGGCATTTCCACCATAGTTCAGTACAGTGAATAATGTATTCGATGTATCTCAGTTGAAAAAGTATCAGCCTGATCCAGATCTTGTGATCAGATGAGATCAAATTGACCTAGAGTTGGATTCTTCATTGGTATATATCCCGATGCGGACTGTGGATTGGCAAGAGAAATTATTTTTTGGAAAATTCATTGGTCTAGGGTGTGTTTTATGGAAAGATTGTAAAATTTAGGAAGCGACTTGGGAGAATGAAAAGGAAATGTAAGGGAAATTTCCGGAACACTTTCAGGGTATTGAGGGTTTTATACATTACTAGGATGGAATGATTAATGGTGGGGATAATGTAGTACCCCCATTTTCTAGTATGTAACCCTTAATTAATGATTTTCATTGTTATAAATTTTAAGGGTGAAGGATGGGAGATTTGGGTGAACTCTAAATAAGTCTTGTTGGCTAATGAAGAGGCACACGGTCTGCGCATGGTTAGTCCAAACCATGGAAATATCCTAAGATAAACCGAGTACAGTTACAGTTTTGAGGATGTTGTTTTAGTATTTTTTGAGCATGGTTATGGAGACCATGTGAGGAGGTTGTGAACGATTTTCCTTAAAGAAGTAACTAACACACGGTTAGCGCACGTGTTATCTAACCATTTGGTCTAACCGTGTGCATAGTCAAAGTTGGATCCTTAAAAACAGGATCTCACTTTTTTTGTGATATTATTCTCTATTTTGTTTCTAAATGGACGTAAATAGATATTATTCTAAATTAAAGGTAGGATAACCTCTCTCAAATTGTTTTGGAGTCAATCTAGAGCCATCCCATGGAGTTTTCAAGCCCAATTCTTATAGTAATGGGTGTTCTTCATCGTTCTTATCTTGTTTCTTAGATATACATAAGTCTAATTATTCTATCATTTATAAATTTTATAAATACACCTATAATTGGTAAATCTATGTTTTGGGTAGATAAATATGATGCGATTTGGGTTATTTTTTGTAGGATAAGAAATCAAATTTTATTTTTGGGGAGTTTCAACCCGGTTTCTAGAGCATTATTCATCGGTTGTCATTTTTCACCAAATATGTTATGGTAGGTGGATTATCTCTCAAATAATATTATTATAATTTATTTTCATAGTTTTAAATTGGTTTATTTTAATATAATTGATTTTGAAAATATTGGAATTAATCTTCTCTAGTGATGAATAATGGTTTTGGGTGAAATTGTGTGATCTTGTTGAATTATTGTGCAATGTGATTTCATTTACTTAAATTGAAATGGTGATTATAAATTATGGATTTGATAGAATTTCAAAATTGTTTTATGAAAAATGTGTTTCCAATAAAAAGGTTGTTTTATTTAAATGGTTAGTCACTGATGTGGTTTGGATGAAAATTGTTTTCAATGAAAAGGTGGTTATATTGAGAAGGTGTTTTGGCATGATCCTTGAGCATATTGCTGTGTGAATTCCTATTTCATTTCTAGGGATTGGTTGAAATATGACCTTGTGCTCAGTTTCAAAGGTCAACTTTCACACATTATATAATTACCTTTTGATGACTTTGTAGATTAATGAGAAACTACTCATGTGTATGGAACTGCCATCACATAGCATGCATGGTCGATTATGTGGATGAGTGGAATGGATTGGGTATTTTAATATTATATTAAAAAATTGATTTTAAGATTATTTTGGTTATTTTTATCGAAAAATAACTTACTGGAAAATTGGATTGAGATTCACTTATATGCTTTCGGTTATAAATGGTTTTGGAAACTTTTTTATAATTAGTTATAATCTAATTTGTAAAAAAAATTATATAAAATGTTTTATATTATTATTTATAACTTTTCTATCCTAGTGGAGTGAGTAGGGATGTAATTGGGGAAAAATGAGTGTTATAACCACCATTGATTTGGAATTTTTTTTTATAAATTCTATCTTCATGGACATGGGAAAATGTCATGTATCACAAGTCTTTAGCACCACCTCGTGATACTTGGGTTGTTCAGTGATTATAGAGCTTAGAGCTTGTGAAGAATATAGTATTTTGGTCTTTTGAGAGGTTTAAGTTGTTTTTAAAAAAAATACTTTTATATTCATTTGGTCTTCCACTATTGCACACTTTGATTTTGTTTTGAGATATATTGAGTCGTGGAGTTGTCTTTCATTTATTCATGAATCATATAGTGAGATGTTTGGTTAATGGTTTTATTCATAAAGGGCAAATCATCCCCCACTTTTATTTGAAACCATTTTAAATTTATTTCCATACTTTGGTGTCTTGGTAATGTCACCTAATTCCATGTAATTAATCAGTATACTCACATGTTAATAAGAATTGGTGGGTCATTACAGTGTGATTGGGTGGAGGCCTTGGTAGAATGTCTGGAGCTAGATCACATGTCTAGTCCATGGGGTAGTAACCTTCTCATTAGTTCCTTGAATATGTTCCAAGATTACCAAGTAGATTATCCATCAATCGGAGCAATGTTTTTTATATCTTTCAGGTGGTTCTATGTCCATATTTGTGGGAAGTATTTTTCTTCAAAATTATTGTCCAGATCATCCAATGATATGATTGACTAGGGAGATTTACTTTTGATCCAATCCTTAGCTTTATCATGTAGGGATAAGGGAAATAAACAATTCCTTATAGCATCATAAGACACTCCCTAGTTGAAAAGGGCATCTCTAACTTCGAGAACGTTCTAAATATTTTCATGGTGGTCTTCACATTGAATCCCACTGAACTGGCCCATGTTCTGGATCATGTGAATGAGTCTAGGTTTTATCTAAAATGTGTGTTCCTTAATAGGAGGGTTCACGATACTTGTAATAATACTATGGATCGATGGAAATGCATAATCTAGGATGTGGTGTTCTTGATGTCTAGGAAGACCTCCATGAACTGTTGTTTTCATATTCGGATGGTTTGGAGGGTTGAGATGATTTTGACCTGAAGGATTACTATGGTTTTCCATATGTGAATGGGTATGTTCATATATATTCCTATCAATTTTAGTCTCGAAGGAAATATGTTCTTATGATTCAAGGCACCTCGAACAAGTTGAAGGCCCCTGATGCATATACTAAGCGACAAGAATAAGGAGGATGCAATGATGTTTGAAATAAAAATTAAATTAAAATAAAAGAGATAACAGGAAATGGAGAGGTACTCCTATATTCTCACAATAAAATACTGTGCAAAGAAAAAAAAAATCAAATTCCTCATAAATGACGCCAAAATTTGACATGACCACACAAGTCGTTTAATTTTCCAAGGCTTCAATAAGATTAGGTTTAATTTTTCTTTAAACAAAACATCCTACTAATATTTAGTATATTGATAGTGCGGGGTATATCCCATAAGGAATTAATATAGTGATAGGAACTTATGGCTTAGAACCCTATAGATAGCCATCCTCACAAATTTGGTAATGTTTTGGAAAGCTTATAATATTGACTTGTGAATTAGGAATAGTGAAAAAAATTTATCAGGGTGACTTTTAGGGTTTTGATAAAAAGATAAACTCTATCCTATCATCGTATGATCCTAAGATCAAGGTTATGAAGCAAACAAAGGTCGCTAGTTGACTATGGTCATACCAACTAGTTCTACCTTAGAGGGTGTTATTCCTTGGTCTAGAATTAATCACAACCATGGTGAATTGAGATTAGATTATAAGGCAGGAAGTCTCATAAGCTATTGTTCATTGCCTAATATACTTCAATTAGGTCAGGGTTGTTCATATGACCTTCTCATGGTTAGGGTCGCTTGAATGAATTGGATATTTTTCTTGTTTAGCCGGATTTCTATTCTTCATATTGATATTTTTATAATTTATATTTCTATTAAATTCATATACCATTACTCTTGACCACTACCCTAGTTTGTTTAGCCACTCATGGTATAATTGATCAAGAATGGGTAAAATATTGAAATCATCTCAAGTTCACAAATTACAATCGGGTGCAAAAATTTAAAGAACATGCACATATTGTGAGTTATAAATTAATGAACCAGAAATAATAAATTAGAAATAAATAATTGGATTCAATAAAAATTATAAACAATTACTTAATTTATATATGGAAATCAAAATGTTCAAAAATGCTCGTTGATGATTGATGCTCAAAACAACAAATGTAAAAAGGATGATGTCAGTGATGAAAAAAGGGAAGACGATTGTTGTTGAAATCAATTGATGTTGATTTTATTGAAATTAAAAAATGAAATTAATTCAAGAAACATGAGTTTAGATAGAGGTGGTATAAGGTAATTGAAATAAAAAGGAATGAAAATGAATGTTATCTACCCTCTGTCCACAGCACGCCTACTGCATATATATAGATGATAAATTACAGGACCTGAAATGAGTATTAATGTTTTTTATTTCCTAACCATGAATTTCTCTATGTATTATTAATCTGTGAAAATCTCCAATGAATTTATTTTGTGATTTGGTATTTTGACCCTTTTCACATCGTGTAACTAGATTTCATGTTGTGAAGCTTCCTTCAGCATGATCCTTTTGAGAGGGAAATGTGATTTGAATGCTACACATCAAGGTTTTGCGATTCACACCATGTAAGGATGCTTCACATCATTTAATAAATATTTACATCTTGAAATTTATCACATATTTCTTCATGAAATACAACATGTGGTGAAATGATATTACACATCTTGCAATGATGTTTCACGACAGGTAAAATCCAATTTTTCATATTTTGTTAATTTTTTTATTTGAAACCTTGAAAGCCTATTTCCTACAACAATACCAACATAATAGGTTCATTATTGAGTAATTTGTTAAAAACCCTTAATAAAATGAAAAACAAATGTTCATATGATTTCATCTTATCAGAAATTCTCTAGGTAACTGTGTTATGATGTAGTGTTAGTGTTACAATTTTATAAGTTATGGGAAGGGTTGTTTCAGGAGTAACCTGTACATTTTAAATAATTTAAAGTCACTACTAATGGTTAAATGAACAAAAAATGGAATAATTTTAGTTTATAGTGAGTTTAGGTTTAAAATATCCATAAACTACCCCCATTTTTATACAATTTTGAGTATTTTAGGACTTCTCTCTTCTTCTTTTCTATATTTTTTCTTATTTTAATTTTACCTTTGCAAATTATTTTTAATATTAGTATTCAAACTTATTAAAAAAATTAATTTGTACCAATTTTCCGAATTTTGTCATTATAATTTTAAATTTTAGCATCATTTTATGAAATGAAATTTCAAAATTTGTGAAATCTTAATTTTAAAATTAAAGAACATAATCACATAAAAATATATTTTGAAAAAAATAAGTTTTTTAAGAATTAAATTTATTTTGAAGATAAAATTATAATGGATACAAATTTTATTAACATAAATTAATTTATTATAATGAAAATATAGGTTATGAGACTTCTAAGGAAATCTAAAACTGAATCACCCTTAAAAATACTTGATTCAAAAAAAGACTAAAAAAATTTTCTATTAATTATCATTCAAATTAATTACAAACAATATTGGTCTTGCATTTAAATGTTAAAAGAATAGTTTTAAATTAATATTATTTTGCATAAAATTTATATATTATTACATAAATGTTTTTTTAATTTATTGTTCTTTTTTTTTGTATTTTTAGAAAGTAATAAAAATTACATGTTTCTTTAGAAGTTTATTTTAATGACTAAAAACATACCTTTTCATAAACATATCAAAAATTATTACTAATATAATTTTGATATTATGAATCTAAAAATAATGTAAATTTGGTCAATTTAACTTTAAAAATTTCATATTTAAAATACATTTTTCAATAATATTTCTTCTGAGTTCACTTTGTGTGATGGTTCATGATATAATGTTTATGTTCTACAGTGGGGATTAGGTATTTAATTCCCCAATTAAATAATTTCATCCTCAAAATTATGGTATTTATTTTCTATTGAACAAATGTTCATATGGTTTCTTCATTACTTCTTTTGGATCCTAGGCTCTTTCTTATTGTTTTTTATTTCTTCATAGGTATTTCACCAATCAAGTTATCTGATTTCTCTATACATTCTCTTTTGGGTCATGAATCTGGATAGGCTCCCCATTAGAAGAAAAGTTAGGCTATAACTATATTCCATTAGATGTGAGATCATGAATTAGATCTATAATATATTTACTTAGTAATGAAATATCTAAGACATCATGTAATATATAAAGGTTGGTGACATATCCAATCAATAATCTAAAACTCCAATTCTTTATAATATTTCAAAAGGCCCAATGTACCTTGGGTTTAACATCCCCATTTAAATAAATATTATAACTCTCTTTATTATAAAATTATTTAATAATACCAGATCCATAACATCAATTTTTTAGTCTTTCGTTCAATTATCTACATAAAACTTATTTTTAATCTATGATAATTTGATATGATCATGAATAGTTCATATTTTAACTCTTATATTTTCTAAAAGATCTCATGTTACTAAATTTCATTCTCCATCTTCTTCCCAATAGTCCAGAGTATGAAACATATTCGCATACAAGGCTTTATATGATACCATCTGGATTTTCAAATTGAAGCTATTAATTTAGGAAAATTCATCCATAGGTAGATAATGATTACACATACCCTATAAGTCAAGAAAACATGATCTCAACATGTATTACAATGTATGGATAGTATTTTTAGACATCCCTTTTTTCTAGGTATGATAGGTGGTGCTCAAATATATCTCAGTGTCAATATCCCTTTTAAGGATCCTCCATAATTTTAATGAAAAATTAGTTTCACAATCAGATATGATCAACATATTTTCCCCATAATGGCTTATGATTTTATTTATATACATTCAGGAAAGGTGCTCAAAGGGTAGATATTATATTATCACAAAAAATGTCTATACTTAGAAAGATGATCAAGGATAAACCATATAACATCATTATTCCTTGGTGTCTTTTGGATTCTAGTGACCAAGGTCACTGTAGTATTGTCCCACTTCAATATAGTTATTGGTATATGTTTCATGACTTAGTTAAGATTTTGTCTTTCAAACTTTACCTACTAGCATGCTAAACATCTGGACACGTATTACATAATTTCCCACTTCGCACCATCCAACTCCAAAAGTTCACTTAAATCCCTATACATATTTATTATTCCATGGTGTTTTGAGATATTTTATCTATGTTATTCATATATAAGATCCCTCTTTAATTTCTATATTAGTAGAACACATAAACTCTTCTCAAACATCAACACACATTCAATTTAGATGAATTATGTCAATTTACCATCATTCATTACATTAATATTACTTCATATATTCTAATTAAATTATTAAAAATTTACTACCTATCTTAGTAATGTGGGTTTAAAAATTTGTTATAAAAGGAATGATGGACCCATTTGCATAAAAAATACAATATCAATACTTACTAGCTATTTATATATAAGAGTATTGTTAATCCTATTCATAGGTAGATCTCCATGGTCACTCCCACACAATGCATCAATAGCCCTGTTTTCCTTCCTATGATGGTATTGTATTGGGAAATTTTATTCCTTGAGTATTTCAAACCAACCAATTTTCCTATGGTTTACCTCGTTTATATAGAACACATAATTAAAAATCTTATGGTCTATATATATTTATATGAAATATTTCACCATAGAAGTAGTATCTATATATTTTTAAACCAATGATTTTGAATTCTATTTCAATGTCTTGGGTAATATAGTTGTGTTCATGGATCTTAATTTTTTTATGAATCATAAATTACACTATCATATTGTATATGGACACAACCAAGTCCTTTATTCAATGCATCACCAAAAATTTCAATTCCTTGTTTACCTAATGGTAATGATAATACTAGTTCATTAATTAGTCTTCCCTTACGATATTCAAAATTTTCCATTGACTCTCTTGAGCATGTGAATTTAAACCATTTATGTGTCAACATGGTCAATGGGTTGTTCAATCGGGTTAAAAATTGAACAAACAAACAATAGTAACCTCCTAAACCTAGGAAACATTATATCCAAATCATGTTATTTTGGGTAATCCATTATTTAAATACCTATTTCTTTGAAGGATCAACATATATTCGATCTTCAGAGATAATATATCGAAGAAACTAGACTCAATTGAACTAAAATTAAATCATACTATATCTCGTAAATAATTCCTTTTTTTGTAGTGTCTCTAAAATTAGTTGAAGATGATTCTTATAATCATAATATCACATTAATTATATTAATATATCAATAATGAATTCCACCAAAAATATGTCATGACAATCCTTGAATTATATATTCATAATATCTATAAAAATATATGGTGCAATATTCAATCCAAAATACATTATCATAATCTTATAATTTCAATACCTTTTTTGAAATGCTGTCTTTATTTTATCATTCTTCTCTACCCTTAATTAACGGTAGCCAAAGGGAAGATGAATCATTGAAAATATTTTATCTCATTTAATTTGATAAAGAAATTCATAAGTTTGTGTTAAAGGATACTTATTCTTTATATTATTTCAATTTAACTCCCTATAATTTATGCATATGCTCATACACACATCATTATTTTTCATGAATAAAACATGGGCTCCCCATGGTGAAAAACTAGGGTGTATAAACCTCATATCACCAAACTTATGCAACCATCTCCACAAATTCACCAAATGAAATAGTTCCACTATATAAGAAGTTTTAAATATGGGCTTTAAATGTTGAATGAGTTAAATGGTGAAGTATAATTCATTCTATGGTGGATTATAATGTAATTATTGTAGAAAAATATCAACGATTTTGTGTATCATAGGTACATCCTCTATTATTAGTACATCACCCTTATCCATACACCATGACTGACATTACACTAATCCCATAAATTCATTTAGTATATATAACAGGTTATGATCTATACATGAGTAGATTAAGATATTTTCCCTCTAAATATAAGAGGTTCCACCTTTCCATCATGAATCATATTCTCATTCTCTTGAGAAAAAACTTTATAGTCTATATTGAAAGGCAATAATGTCCTAGGATAATATTAAATTCAACCATTAGTATAATAACCAATTTTACAAATAGGGTACTCCCATATATCATAATTAGAACAACCTAACACATCATTTTTCTATAATATTTTCACTTGGTGTCTTAATTGATATATTTCTTACTAGGGTACTAGGGAAATATTTTATGTTTCTTTGAAAGTATGAATGATATAATAGAGTGGATGTTATGGAATAAAATAAAACAATATATTAAATTAAACCTTCAATTAATGTACATATCACCAAATCATTAGAAACTTCGAGTTTAGCTATGGGAACTATATAAGTAGAAACTTTCCCCTATGAAATATTCTAAAGTAAATTCTCTTGACATTTATTGAATTGGATTAAACAATGTCCTTTACCCTTACGGTTAAATCATTGGAAGAAATTATTATTCCTTTTTATTTTACTCACATGATTTTTGGTCTTTTCTATAGACTTTTTGAAAACTATGTTTCCCTTCCAACAATGCCTAGGGTGTTTCATACCATATTTATCACACATGGGAAATCCCAAACATTATTTCTACCCATTTTCCATATTATTATTCCCATTATTCCCATCCAAAATATTATTCTTATAATTTTACTTGAATATGTAGATCCTCAAGAAATCCTTCCCTATATTAATTCAACATGAGATTATACACTCATATGATGAAATTTTTTGACAGATTTACTCCCTTTAGATGTCTGAATTTAAACAATCAGTGAAATGATAAGTCTTGTTTTTTGGTCTATATGCATATACCACATCATGAATTTTTAACCTTGTAATGTTTTCCTTATATTCAACATATTATTACTCGTAATATTTTCTACGATTGAGGAAATTACTTTTCATTTCAACTATTTTCTCATGAGGAAAGTAATTTTCATTGAATACCTCTTTAATATTTCCCTATTAGAGGTTCTTTATCTCATCTTCATCTTTAGTTTTTTGAAACAACAACAACCATTGGTTAACATATCCCTTTATAGGATAGACCACCATCACCGAGTTTCCATTTCCGTCACTCCCCAATGTGAGAAATATCTTCTCTAGGGACTTGATCCACTATCCAACTATCAATATATTAGTAGATTAATTGATTTCTTGAGGCATTTGGAATAATAAGAAATACAAAAATGTTACAAAATATTTTAGATCATTAGGACACTCTGTACGAGTGATATTATTTATATTACTTTCTTCAACTAACCTAATATGGTAATGAACTGAATATCCTCAACTCCATCTTCATTAACTTGTTCATATGGAATATACCTACATTAAATATGTATATTGATATAGTTTACATTCCCTCATTATTCAAAATCATTCTATAGTGGCATACACATAATTCCCTCATGATATTGAATTGTAAAATTCAGTTCCTATTATTTTTTATAGAGTCTTCCATTGAAATCAATATGGGTTTTCATATAACTTGTTCAATCTAATTAGGATCCTATAGATATATTCCCCAAGATTCATACTAAACATTATTTGATTACAACCGCATCATCCAGGATCCTAGAAACACATATCCAATAGCTGTATTACATTATTGGAATAAAATACATTAGTTCTCATAAGACCCAAAAAATGCATAGCATTAGACGACTAGATACATACATACATTACATTGGAAGTCACAAGATACAATATGAACACATTTTCATGACATAATTAACCCTTAAATCATATAATTGAAAATTTCACATAGTTATCCTCTAGGTTTCCTAGGGGAAAAAATAAGTGTGTGATCTGATACTTAGTTAGAAGTAGCAAACAATATAATATATCGTAACCTATAAATGTAATAAGTGATATATATGGAATAAATAAACAACATAAATCCACAATAAATTAAAATTAAAGGAATTATATATTTATGAAAATAATTATGACCATGGATAACAATAAACAATGATCTCATACTAATAGAGTGTATAAACCATAATATTAAAAAATGATATCAATGCCTCATATATAGACACTACCCTGATATGAGGAGTGATATATATCAAAATCCATGTTGCTTTGTCTCATGAGATTTGTCTATGCATCAATGGAAGATATAATTATAGGCCCAAACTATCACCTAATTGAGTCCAATGCATTCACTATAAAAGTCATTAAGACCTCTCAAACCATTACCGATGGATACTTTGGCTGAATAAAAGAATGGACGTATGTATGATGAGAAATACAGAAAGAAGTACTTCCCCATTCAATAGAATAATATGAATATCTAGGAGAATATCCCATATTCAACTTAGAAGATATGAGGCATCATCAATGTAAGATATAAAACCCTTATCAATTTAATATAGAAGATATTGTAAATTCAATGTGTTGGGTTATCCATAGTAGATAGTAAATGGGTTTTATAGTTTTCATTAGTAGTATATCAAATAATTGATACGAAAATTCATCCATTATGGATTATTAAGAGCAGGTGAATATTTCAAGAATATCCCTTGGGGGAGTCAAGAAAGCTGTGTCATGTTAGGAAAAATCATCATGAATTTGGGGGATGATTGAGTAAATGATCAACCGACCCTTTTCAAGATGATTAAACCAAGGATTTTCTAATATAGCACCACATCTGTTTTCCAATATTCATATATTGATGTACTTACTAGGAAATTACATCCACTTTCTATTTATCAAAACATAGGATGGATTTTTCAGTATGGAAAACATTTAGTTTTATAATGATTTTTTAACTCGTGATTCCAAATAATACGATATACGGAGATAATTATAAATAAATTAAATAAAATGAGTAATATGGAAAAAATTATTACATGTTAATTTATGAACTGAAAAGAATAGTTGGTTAATATAACAGGAGTCCCAATGAATGAAAACTAAGATGGAAAACCCTCATATATATCTTGCATAGAGATAAAATCAAATACACTTGATAGTGAGGGATTAAAATTGATCTTTAATTAAAATTAATAATGAAAAATCGGGACATAACATCTCAAATAGATAGTATATAGACCAAAAAATAAAATTGGGTGCATAATACCAAACATTTACCACATAGATTAATTTAAGATGAAAAACCATAACATATTATCCAGAATTCCTAAAATTTACATTAAAATAATCTCTTTTAATAATAATTTCATAACCTTAATCATATATTTTTTCATTTATATTCTTCATATATAGTCATTATTTATGTCAATTCTATATATTTTCCTCATCGGATGTTTATAGCTTTGATCATTTGTACAAGTTTTATAATAGCAGTGTCTGTTTTTTTATACTTCCAAATTTCATCATTAATAAGTCAATAATATTACTATTATATAAGTGTTATAATTATTTATGATGTTTCAAAATACATTCATTTGTGTTTTAGTCTTTATCCTTGAATATAAAATTTAATACAATCATATTTCAGTGATTCTTATCAATGAGAGGGTGTTTTATTTATTGATGAGTTTAATGTTGGAATATCATCCCCATGAATAAAACAATTATTTTAAATTTATATTAAATTATACTATTAGTTATCTTACTATACTCCTAAATATTATAAATTCATATTATTGTATAAGTAGGTGGTTAAACCGACCCATACATGAACCCACCATGGTTTAATGAATGATTATGACTTGGTTTTGATTTAATATAATTATAAAAAACAATAATGATATAATTTATTGTTTATTAGTGGAATATATAATTATTATAATGTATTTATAAGAACATGTAATGTATATGAATATATTATATAATTTGAATAAAATATTTTCCCCTTAGCATTCTTGTTCTAAAGAACTGAAAATATAATGATAATTCATTAATCATATCATTAATAAGTTCAAAATTTTTTTATAAAAAATATCATATTTACTCATTAAATTCATACTAGTAACCATAAATGGTGGATGGTGATGAAAAAAAAATTTGTTTCTAATGGTTGTTGTAGTCCGCACGTACACATGAATGATGATTTAGTTTTTACTTAATGGATAGAATAAATGAATAAAAAAGATAATAACAGAAATATGGTAAAATCAAAATATATAAATTAATATAATATAAATATATTAGGGTGTCTAGAAGAAATTTTATTGAAGATAATTAAGAAGAAAATCTAATTTGTTTGTAATACTCACGCCATAGAATTAAATTTTCTTTGGAAGTATCCTTTTAAATGAAGGAATCATGATAACTAATGGTGAAAAACATATTTTTAACCCGGATAGAGTTCTATTAGAAGAACATTGGATGTGTTTAAATGAGAAATTATAATGATATGTGATTATTGAAGTAGAGAGTTATCATTTTATAAGTGAATGAAATTAATGTTTTGGGATAAAACCCTTACATTTTTAATAATGAGAAGTTACAATTTAAGGGTTAATGACCAATAAATTATAAAAATAAGAGGGAATAGTGAGTGTGATAAAAAACATGGATCAAACACATCTTTATGAGAAAAATTTTAGTGTTTTATTACTTTTTATTTTAACATTTTTATGTTTTCCCTTATTTACTTTTACCTTGGTAATTAATTTTATCTTTAGTAATCAATTTTAGATTCAAAAATTAAGATTGAAAAATTTTCGTAATTTTTCCATTAAAATTATTAAAATTCAATATCATTTTATTAAAAAAAAATTCTAAATATTTGTAATGTTTATTTTAAAATAATCACACTTAATCACATAAAAATATCTTTTATGAAAATAATGTTTTTAACCATTAAATTTATATATAAGATAAAATTTTCTTGGTATATATTTTAATGATATTAATTGATTAATTTTAAAAAATGGATTGAGTGAGGATTTACTGTAAAGGATAAACTAGATCTCCCTTGGAAATATTTGATTCAATGAAATGAATAAAAACAACTTTTCTAATATTATAACATTGTAATTAGTTCTAAAAAAGAAGGAAATAGTATATATATGTTTAAATTTTTTTAATTGCATATTATTATTAATTAAAAAAATATTTGATCACTAAAAATGTTTTTATTATTTTTTGTCATTCTTATATAATGATAAAGTCCTAAAATTTATAATTTTTTGAAAACCATATTTTTCACAAAAAACTAACCCTTTTAGATTAAGAAAAAAAATTACTGAGATTATTTCGATATGAATAATTCGAAACCAATGTTAATTTTGTTAATTTCAAACTCTAAAATTTAATTATAAATAATTTCGTGAAACAATGTCTCTTTATAGTGTTCATTGTGTGATAGTATTATATATGTCGTTTTCCTTCCACCATAGGGACTTAAGTATTACATTTAATTATGACTTGAAGTACATGAAGAAGTGTAAACTAGATATGAAAGGGTTTATAGATGCAGATAGGGTAGTTGGAGTTGATTATAGAAATTCTACATCTGGTGGATCATTTTGTATTAGTAAGATACGTGTTACATGTCACTCAAAGAAGAAAACATATCTTACATTGAAATCTATGGAAAGTGAATATCTATGTATATTAACATAATAAACTTAGATGATTCAAAAGAATAGAAAACATGAAGACTTTATTTTTGAAAATGGATACCTTTATTTTATTTGATGGAAAAACTAGACTTCTATTGATATATCATGTAATCATGAACACTATTCGAAATCAAACCATATTGATATTGAATATCATTTTCAAATAGAATAATTTGTTGATCGTATCTTAAACATGGAATATGTTCCATAAAAGAAATATATTACTAATTCCCACACTAAGACACTCACAAAAGAGTATATTTAGATAACTAGGAATAAAAATGGGGATGGGATCCACTTCCAATCAATATAGAATATTATTTATTGAGTTTCTTCTTTTGTTTCTTTATATTAAAAATATTTTTAAAAATGGTAGTAGTAATCTTTTTGGAGAGATCTGAGATATGCTAGTTTATGAGTTTTTTAATATGTTTGTTGAGTGAGTGTAGGAAAACTCTTAATAAAACAAGTTTCACATTTCTATAATGAATATATTAGATAGTATTACTTTAATATATTCCCATTTAGTTGATTTTATGTCTGATAACTTACTCTTATTTTCTACACAAAGCATTGTTCAAGTATACATAGTGTTCATTGGTTCCTGACACATTACTTTGAAAAATTTTATTCCATATTCTTTACATTAGCTTTTTCATTATTTTTAATGAGTGTGATAAATATCATTTCATTTAAGGTGTTGTGAAAAGCATGAGGGGATCAAATTTTTGGTGTAAGTGGAAAAGTAAATTGAAAAGTATTATGTTTATAAGAAAAATTCATAGAAAATAAACTGAAATGTATTTGTATTGAAAAAAATACAAAAGGGTATATTTTTTAACCCACTTGAGGATAACATTGTACATAAGTTTGAGATGCTAATAAATGATTTGAAAAAGTTTAAACTAGAATGTATTGGGTAGTGAGACACATTGATATACTTATAATTAAATATAAGGATTTGGAAATGGATTGACAGAGTTTGGAGAATATAATTATAATGTAAACATCATTTGAATTCATTTGAGAAAATTAGGTACTACTATAATAGTTTTCTAAAGCTGCTGGGGAAGATTTGTAATTATTTTTTATTTTATGATTATAGAGAATATTAGTTAAGAGCTCTTTTTAAATAATTTGTTTTCTACATTATAAGATTAATTTAATTTTTTATTGTAGAATTGAAAATGCAGTCCAATTTTACAAGATTCATTTAGACATTATCATAGTTATTCTGTCTTCAAATGTGTCATTCAAATAACTTTATAATAGTTAATTAGATTTCCTAACTTTCATTTTTTATTAATACAAGAGTCTTCAAGAATTTCATAAATACCATTTTATTCATATGAAATTATATTCAACATTAATAAATGGTAATGTTATAGATGTTTAGAGGAATACTATAAGATTTTTTTTACAATTATGTTTAAGGATTTATAAATTGAAGGAACTATTGGATGATGAAACCAAACAATACAGTGTTGATATCAATTAATTAAATATCATGTTGTATAAAATAAATATATGACTCTGCATTAAAACAAATAAGATTGTAATATAAAGATAAGAACATATATTGAAGCTTGTTCTATTCTATGGGAACTGGTTGTGTCATGAGGTGAGGTCTAAAAAAATTGTGTTTTAAATAAAAATTAATGTTTACAACATTCCATAAAGTATGGAGTTTTACATGCAGGATCACTGAATTGAAAAATTCATGCCAATGTGGACTGAATTATTGACTATATATTTTTTCAAAGATAGTTACTGTATAATTTGAATATCACATGGATAATAATATCACACATTTTGTAGATGTTTGAATAAAAATATATTATAATGATTTGTATGAGAACCATGAAAAAAAATTCATTATTTCTATAAAGACCTGTAAATTTCAAGGAAATTTTTTTTCTTAAATTCTTTGGGATTTTACGAGTATGGAGTTTCTTGACGACACTTGATTCTGAGGCCCGATGTGCTCGGAATCAATTTCCAAAGTTTAGCTTGGGTACGTTCAGTAAACGAATGAGCGGGTTTTTCTATCTTTTGAACCGGTTCTAGGAATTGAAATCCGAGGGCACCGATGAAACCACTGTGGCGGTAATTGCTTAAGATGACCTTTCCCAAAGGTGCGTTTTCTCGGGAGGAGTTGTTAAAAAATTGAGGACTAAATGTAAAGTAAATAAATATGTTGTACAATTTTATTTTCTTCATCTAATGGTTATATTCTACATGGGGTAGTTGGGGTGGGACCCATAAGCCCCTAACTACCCATGTTAGGATATTTGTGAGGTGGGGCCCACACGAGCCCTACCCCTTCACATTCCTTTAACTCATATGACCCACCTCTTTAAGTTGGTTTCCTTAAATTGTGTAACTTTCCCCTCTTTCCTCTTTAATCATGCCAACACACACTTAATCAATTAAGTGAGTTATGTGTTTGAATTTTGTAATTTGAACCCTTGGCATGTTTTAATAAAATAAGAGGGGCATATTTTATTTTGGAGTCAGATCTGTTGTGTTGGGAATTAGGAAAGGGAGAGATTTGGTTTCTTTTGAAGATCTTCATCCTCCCGTGAAGAACGACACCCTCTGATGAAGAATATTGACACGGCAACCCCAAATTCTTCCTTCTTTTCCTCCTCCGCGACAAGGAAAGAAGCAACAACGCGGGAATTCGCCAACCACGTCACACTTCGTTCACACCGTGATAGGAAGAGGAGACATCGCTTCCTCCCCACGCTCTTTGTCAACATCTAAGAAACCTCACCATGTGACGCCATCAACCGCATCACTGACTTTTCTCATCGTTTGGTTGAGGTAGGGGTTAACTTCATCCATGTTTGATTCATCGTTTTTTGTGGGTTAAATTTGGTCGATTGTTACCAATGTAACGGGAGGATATAGGACCTCACAAACACGGACGATTTCTCCTCCCCGTTTTCTTGATGAAAATTGATGGCGAGTTTTGGCGAAGACGGAGTGGTACCATTACACCGCGTGGTAATGAGGAGAACCGCAACCGGAGGAGGCCGTGGTGGTGGTGCGTGAAGCCGTCGCGTCGCGTCGGGAAAACCGAGAGAGACCGTGGCTAGAGTGGGCCGCGGTGAAAGGGTGCCATGCCATCGCACCACACCGGCCGAAGAAGAGACGTGGGCTTAGGCTGTGGCGGTCCAGCAAGGGTGGCCGGACAACCGGCCACTAGAGCACCGGGAGGCGGGACCCCGAAGGGTCCCGCGACATCCCAACCGGCCGGACTTAATGGCCGACCATTTTTTCGGATAAACCGGGTGTTGAAACCCCCGAACAGTGAAAAGGAGAGGACCCTGTAGGGTCTGCCGTTATAGACACAGGGGGGATGTGCCCCCCCCCCCCACACCCCGCTTGACCGTGAGCCGAGCCATGGTCGGCCTCCGAGCCGGGCCGCAGGTCGCGCCCAGTCGCGGGTCAGGCTGCGGCCAGGAGGGGCGGGCTGCGCCCAGCCAGGCTAAACCACGCCAGCTAGACTGGGCTGCTCCCAAATGGGCCGGACCCAGACTTGGGTCGGGTCACCCGGTTCGGGCCGACCCAGGGGGTATCGGGCCAGGTTGGACCGGGCTTAAACCCCCTATTTTCAGGCAGATTCGTTCAAATGCCAATAACTTGGTCTACAGACCTCCGATCGATGCACCATCAGTTGCGTTGGGATACTTAAATTGAGAAGGTAGTTTTGGTATATTACACTGAAGCTTTCAGTAGAGTTTGTGTACGACAGGGTTGGTTTGTACACGAAACTAACCAGGTCCTCAGAGCGAAAATGCTTATAACTTAACGACCAGATGTCTGAATAATGTGCCGTTAATCACGTTGTTTTCCTCTTAGTGAGATGGTTATTTTGGATTACTCCACTTGAGGTTTGGACATAGCTGGAGTATAGTCAGGTTGGTTTTAACTTAAAAAAACAATCAGGCCCTTAGGACAAAAAAGCCAACAACTCTCAGACAAGGCGTCCGATTGACGTGCCATCTGTCGCATTGAGTTCCTATTGAAGAGTTAGAACTTTGGGATACATCAAATATATACTTCGTCACAATTGATGTATCGACCCCCTTGGCTTGTGGAGAGGACCCTCCTGGAATCGAGCATGCTATGTGCGGGAACCCTCGAGATGGCTGTGACTGCGATGACGATGGCGACTGTACTTGGATCCTTCGTGGGTTCAGCAGCGAGGAAGACTGTAATTGGATCCTACGTGGGTTCGGCAGTGAGGACGACTGTACATGGATCCTTCGTGGGTTCGGTAGCCATGAAGACTATACTTGGTTCCTATGTGGGTTCAGCAACGACGACTTCTGTACTTGGATCCTATGTTGGTTTGACAGGGGAGATGATTCAGAGGCTACATCTAATCGTCTCCACCCCTCTTCGTGAGTAGTATACCTATGTGAGCTGAGTCTTGATATTCAATCACTATCTTTGATATGATTGACTTTCTTTATTATGTGGATTGGGTAGTGCTTTCCTTTGTGGATTAGGATGTACTTTCATGTGTAGAATGGGTTGAACCTGGGCTTGTGAGTTGGAGCAGAACTGGAATTGATGACTTAAGTATATGTTTGGGAATATACCTAAGTAGAGTTGGCTGATACTTCGTGATTTTATCTTTCCTTTGTGGTTTATCCTTCGTGGATTCTGGGAGACCTTCGAGAGTCTCGAGGTCCCTACTGAGTATCGTATACTCACCCCTGCACAGGCTATGCCTGCACTACGTTGTGTTGGTTATAGATGATGGACAACACTGATCATGGTTGAG
Organism: Viscum album; assembly: GCA_963277665.1. Taxonomy (NCBI): domain Eukaryota; kingdom Viridiplantae; phylum Streptophyta; class Magnoliopsida; order Santalales; family Viscaceae; genus Viscum; species Viscum album. Next base: position 871,772,027 of record OY728157.1, read on the forward strand.
GCTTGTGAAGCAGAATGGTACTCGGAGGTGGACTATCAGGCGGGATGTACACGGAGCGGACGGACGGACCCGAGGAGCCGATGAGACTATCTGTACCCACCCTTTAATTGGGAATTACGGAGGACGACTTGGTGGTTGCTGATTTACATTACTGCTATTATTCTTTCTTTTCTGTTGTACTGTACATTCAGTTGGGTTTGTATTCTAGCCCATTTACTTTTCATCACTTACTTTTGTACTCTGTTTACTTAGTGTTTACTTCAGCTTGCGTACTCTATGGTGTTTGTTTTCTTATAAAAATTCAATGACATCCCTTTTATCGGGATATATTCCTTTGGTGCTAGTCACCAGCCCCTGGCCTATGGTAGTCAGGCTTGGGGTAGTCACAGCATGGGCCCCAAGGATGGGTCGTGACAAATTGGTATCAGAGGAGTCGGTTCTACCGCAGAACATAGGACTCTGATAATTTCTTCCATGTGAAGAAATAGTGTTTAGGGTATTGAGTGCGGTTATCAGTCCAGGGAGTCCAGTGTTGGTGTGGCGGCTGACATATCCATAAACCAAGACCCTGAATTCTGATTTCTGACTCAATGCATGAGAACATTGATTGCATGTGTGTTTCAAAGTTTTCATTGTGATTACTCTATGTCAGCTCACCAAGTATATAGTATTAACCATGGCACACCTTTTTCTTTTCAGGATGGCCCCACGATGGCAGCCAGCTAGGGTTCCGAGCTTTGTGCGAGACGACAGCCCACTGAGTGATGAGGCCTCGGTGCAGGGCCCCATTACAGTGGAGGCACCAGCGATACCTCTACCCACCGATCCACCGTTGCCACCAGCCCCAACATCTGAGAGTGCACGTCACCTAAGTGCACTACATGAGTTTCAGCATCAGAGACTGCCCAGGTTCCATGGGGAGACAGACCCTCAGGCAGCTGAGTACTGGCTGGAGGCTGTCGTTCAAGTGTTCAGGTTGGTAGGGACATCACCATACCTCATGGTGATCCTTGCGGCGAGTCTCCTGAACACAGCAGTGGGTAGATGGTGGAGCCTGATGCTCTAGGTGCATGATGAGGAATCTCTCCTTTGGTCGGACATCGAGAGCCTTTTCCGTTCGGAGTTCGTTCCAGCCACCCTCCGTGCAGTGTGCATTCAGAAGTTACAACAGCTGAGTCAAAGCAGCATGACAGTAGCCTAGTACTCGGTGAGGTTTACCATCTTCTCGCTCTATTCCACTAACATGGTACGAGACTCATTCATCCTGGCCCAGACCATCGAGCGGGGACTGGGGCTGGAAATCAGGGCATTGATGATCTCCCTCCATATTCCAACATAGGCAAGAGTAAGGGAGCCATCCTTTCTTGTGGAGAGCTTTCTAGATGAGCCTTCACCAGCAGTGAGACCTACCACAGGGCGACACGTAGCGGATTCTTCTGCAGCCGGCAGTAGACAGATGTCGCAGAGGTCCAAGCGGACCAGGCCATCAGGTGGGCGACCTCAAGATATTGTTTCGGAGGTGCGGGGAACACGTAGCAGAGCCAGTCATTTGGGAGTTAGACAGTGCTATGCATGCGGCGGGCAGGGCCACATGGCTCGTGACTGCCCGACGCACTGTGCATAGGAGAAGAATATGGTTGAGGGACCACCCAGGAAGAAGTAGAGGTTCGACCATGGTGGTTTGCAGGGAGCCGGTGGATGAGGTAGAGGAGCTGGCTGAGCAGCATGTGGTGGACAACGCTTCGGGGCTCTACCACCACCACCACCAGGAGGTCCACCCCAACCACAGGGAGCTGGCAGACAGAGGCAAGCTCAGCTTCAGGTAGTGGAGGCTTATGACCAAGGCGCACCTAAGATTATTCTAGGTACTATCTGTGTCTACTCCACCATTGTTTCAGTTATTATAGACACAAGAGTGAGTCATTCTTTCATTGCCACTGCCCTTGTTCGGAGCTCAGAGATTTCGATGGAGCCGTTGGCTCGATCCTTATGGCTAGAGACTCCTATGGAAGCATACTGAATGATTACGCACTGGTTCCGGTAGTGTGAGCTTACTCTAAGAGGTGAGAGCTTCGGCCAGGATCTTCTTGTAGCAGCGTCGAGGCCTTACGATGTCATCTTGGGCATGGATTGGTTATCTACGGTCCATGCTCAGATTGACTATATTAGGCACAAGGTGCGATGTGTTCATGAAAATGGGAGCAGGTTCACCATCACTAGTGAGAAGGGAGCCATGCAGTGCAGGTTGGACTCACACAGTGGAGAGGACAACCGATTACTCATCATATGGCCAGTCTCATCCTAGGATCAGTTGATGTGCGGAGTTCGAGTTTTCCTATTGTGGTGGATCAATATACTGACGTTTTTCCTAACGACGTTCCAGGACTACCTCCTCATAGATAGGTAGACTTTTATATTGACTTGTACCCCGAGATAGCCCCGATATCTACTCCAGCATATTGGATGGCTCCCTATGAGCTTCGAGTGTTACAGGTACAGGTGGAGGACTTGCAGGGAAAGGGATTTATCCGACCCAGTGTTTCACCCTGGGCATTCCCGATTTTGTTCACCAAGAAGGCGGACGGGAGCTTGCGACTGTGTCTAGACTACCATCACCTGAACCAGGTGACCATGACGAACAAGTTTCCACTTCTGAGGATTGATGACCTCTTCGATCAACTCAAGGGAGCATAATGGTCCTCGAAGAGAGACCTCAGGTCAGGCTATCATAAGCTCAGATTTCGAGATGAGGATGTGTAGAAGATGACCTTCAGGTGTCGGTATGGCCACTATGAGTTCTTGGTTATGCCTTTCGACATAACCAACGCTCCAGCAGTGTTCATGAGTCTCATGAATAAGATATTCCAGCCTTACCTTCATCGATTTGTCATAGTCTTCATTGACGACATATTGATTTACTCAACTACTGGGAAGAAGCACGTCTACCCCTTATAGGTTGTACTGGATACACTCCGAGATCACCAGCTTTATGGTAAGCTCTCAAAGTGTCAGTTCTAGATTCAAGAGGTCCACTTCTTGGGACATGTCATCTCTGAGGTAGGAGTTATATTTGATAATATGAAGATCGAGGCGGTGCTATCTTGGGAGCCACCCAGGAGCGTGAAGGAGGTGCGGAGTTTCCTAGGTGTGGCTGGGTACTATCAAAGATTTGTGATAGAGTTCTCCAGAGTTTCATCCCCACTTTTAGCTTTGACGAAGAAGGGGAAACACTTCGTGTGTTCAGATAGATGTCAGCAGAGATTCTAGGAGCTGGGATAGAGATTGATTAGTGTACCCATCTTGAGGCTTCTGGAGGAGGGAGTAGGGTACATAATTTACTACGATGCATCAAAGACCAGACTCGGGTGTGTCCTGATGCAGGAGCAGGCAGTGATCACATATGGATCATGACAGTTAAGGTAACATGAGAAGAACTACAGTACCCAAGACCTAGAGTTAGCAGCAGTGGTCTTCGCCATGAAGATGTGGCGATATTATCTGATGGGTGAGCGCTTTACAGTCTACTCTGACCACCAGAGTCTTAGGTACATCTTCTCACAGAAGGACCTGAACCTGAGACAGTGGCGATGGATCAAGTTCCACCAGGACTATGAATTTGAGATTGTCTATACTCTTGGGAAGGGGAACGTAGTAGCTGATGCTCTTAGTAGGAGGTTGGGCATCTGGCTACTTTGAGAGGCGACAGAGAAGATAGCCGCGTTGCAGATAACCTTTGTGGATAGAGATGGGGCAGCCTTTCTACAGTCGCTCACAGTCACTCCTACACTACTCCAGTGGGTCATAGAGGCACAATGTGGGGACGTTGACTGTGAGATGTGACATGTGCAGATATCCTCGGGACAAGCACCAGATGGATTCTCTATAGGAGGAGAGCACATTGTCCTTTTCAGAGGACGTACCATTGTACCAGTTTCATTACAGGAGGAGGTGATGAGGGAGTTTCACACTTCCCCATTATCGGTACATCCAGGAGTAGCGTGGTTGTACCATGATCTTAGACTATAGCACTGGTAGCCAGGTATGAAGAAGGCTATTGCAGAGTTCGTTTCATGATGTCTCACCAGCCAGTAGGTGAAGGTGGAGCACCAGGTACCAGTAGGCTTGGTACAACCCATAGAGGTCTCGAAGTGGAAGTGGTATGGGATATCTATGTATTTAGTGATAGGTATTCCACGTACTTCAAGAGGACATGACTCCATTTGGGTGATTTTCGACCGACTCACCATGTCGGCCCACTTCTTACCCATCAGAGAGCAGGGCTCAGTGGAGAGATTAGGACACCTCTACATTCAGGAGATTGTACGGCTTCATGGTGTGCCATCGTCTATCATCTCAGATCGAGATGCTCACTTTACTTCCCAGCTTTGGAAGGGGTTGCAGGAGGCATTTGAGATGCAGCTACGTTAGAGCATCGCCTTTCATCCTCATATGGATGGCCAGACAGAAAGGACCATTCACACTCTTGAGGACATGCTCTGTCCATGTGTCCTTGACTTTGGTCGCAGCTGGGAGGACCAGTTACCCTTGGTGGAGTTTGCGTAAAACAACAGCTACCACTCCACCATCGGAATGACACAATATAAGGCATTGTATTTCCGACCTTGCAGATCACCTATGTGCTAGACAGACCTTGGGGAGTCAGCACTTGTAGGACCAGAGATGGTCGAGGCTTGAATGGAGAAGGTGCAGATCATCCAAGAGCGGATGAGGACTGCTCAGAGCCGAGAGAAGTCTTATGTTGATAGGAGGTGGAGACCACTAGTGTATGAGGATGGAGACCACGTTTTCTTATGGGTCTCACCTCGATGTGGATTATAGAGATTTGGCCGGGGCGACTTTTGCAGAGGTCCCGGGGGAGATTTAGGATCAACAGGAGTGGGTCCTATGTGGATGGTCGATTCCTCTAGTGCACATCAGGTGTCAGCACAGGAACCTCTGGGAGAGAACATGGGAGCGGGAGGATCAGATGCGTGCACAATACCCTCATTTGTTTCCCTAGTTTACGATGTAGCATTATAGGGATTTAAAGCCCTGAGGTGGGAGTAATGTAATGAACTGAAAATTTCAAGGAAATTTTTTTTTCATAAATTATTTGGGATTTTAGGAGTACGCAGTTTCTGACAGCACTTGATTCCGAGGCTCGGTGTTCCCGGAATCAATTTACGAAGTTTAGCTCGGTTATGTTCAGTAAACAAACGAGAAAGTTTTTCTATCTTTTAAACCGGTGCTCGGAATTGAAATTCGAGGTCACCAATGAAACCGCAACGGCGGTAATTGTGTAAGATGACCTTTCCCAAAGGTGCGTATGCTCGGGAGGAGTTGTCAAAAAATTGAGGACTAAATGTAATGTAAATACAATTGTGGTACAATTTTATTTTCGTTATCTAATGGTTATGTCCTACATGGGGTAGTTGGGGTGGGACCCACAAGCCCCTAACTACCCATGTTTGGATATTTGTGAGGTTGGGCCCACACGATCCCCACCCCTTCACATTCCTTTAGCTCCTCTAACCCCCTCTATAAGTTGGTTTCCTTAAATTGTGTAGCTCTCCCCTCTCTCCACTTTAATCATGCCAACACACACTTAATCAATTAAGTGAGTTATGTGTTTGAATTTTGTAATTTGAACCCATGGCATGTTTTAATAAAATAATAGGAGGATATTTTATTTTGGATTTAGTTCTGTTGTGTTGGGAATTGGGGAAGGGAGAGCTTTGGTTTCTTTTGAAGATCTTCATCCTCCCGTGAAGAATGACACCCTCCGATGAAGAAAATCGACACGGAAACCCCAGATTCTTCCTCCTTTTCCTCCTTCATGGAAAGGAAGGAAGCAACAACACGAGAATTTTCCAACGACATCACGCTTTGTTCACACCACGGTAAAAAGTGGAGACGCCGCTTCCTCCTCACGCTCTTCATCGACGTCCACGAAACCTCACCACGTGACATTGTCAACCGCATCACCGACTTTTGTCATCGTTTGATTGAGGTAGCGGTTAACTTCATCCATGTTTAATTCATCGTTCTTCGTTGGTTATGTTTGGCTGATTGTTACCAACATAACGGGAGGATATCGGACCGCACAAACACGGCCTATTTCTCCTCCCCGTTTTCTTGATGAACATTGTTGGCGAGTTGTGGCGAAGATGGGGCGGTCCTGTAGCACCACGCAGGAATGAGGAGAACCGTGGACAGAGTGGGCCGTGGTGGTGGTGTGCGACACCATCACGTCATGTCAGAAAAACCGAGGGAGACCATGGCCGAAGCGGGCCGCCGCGGTCCGGCATGGACGGTCGGACAAACGGCCGCCAGAGTACCGGGAGGCGGGACCCCGAAGGGTCCTGCGACAGCCCAACCGACTGGCATTAATGGCCGACCATTTTCTAGATAAACCAGGGGTTAAAAACTCCGACCAGTGCAAAGGGGAAGACCCCATAGGGTCCGCCGTTATAGAAACAGGGGGCGGTGCCGCTCCCTTCGCATCCTGCTCGACCTCGAGCCAAGCCGCGGCTGGACTCCGAGGTGGGCTGGGCCGGGCCACACGAGCCGGGCCGGGACGCACCCAAATGAGCCGGAACCGGACGCGGGTCGGTTCGACTCAGTTTGGGCTGACCTAGGGGGTATCGGACCGGGTCGGACCGGGCCCGAACCCCCTATTTTCGGGCATATTCATTAAAACGACCATAACTTGGGTTATGATCCTCCTCTTGACACACCGTCAGTTGATTTGGGATCCTTATATCGAGAAGGTCGTTTTGATATATTACACTCAAGCTTTCGGTAAAGTTTGTGTATGGGCAGGTTGGTTCGTACACAAAACCAACCGGGCCCTTGGAGCAGAAACACTTATAACTTAACGACAGAAAGTCTGAATGATGTTCCATTGATCATGTTGTTTTCCTATTTTTTAGAAGGTTCTTATGGATTACTCCGCTCAAGGATTGGACAAAGTTGGAGATGGTTGGGTTTGTTTTAACTTAAAAAAACTAATCGGGCCCCTGGGAAGAAAAAGCCAATAACTCTCAGACCGGATGTCCGATTGATGCACCGTCTGTCGCATTGAGTTCTTGTTGATGGGATGGAACATTGGAAAATATCAACTCTGGACTTCGTGATAGTTGATGTATCGACTCCCTTGGATCGTGGAGCGGACCCTCCTAGAATCCAGCATGTTGTGTGCGGGAACCCTAGAGCTTGCTGCGACTGCGATGACGATGGAGACTGTACATGGATCCTATGTGGGTTCGGCAGCGAGGAAGACTGTACTTGGATCCTACGTGGGTTCGGAAGTGAGGATGACTGTACATGGATCCTTCTTGGGTTTGGCAGTGAGGACGACTATACTTGGATCCTCCGTGGGTTTGACAGTGATGACGACTGTACTTGGATCCTACGTGGGTTCGGCAGCAACAACTTCTGTACTTGGATCCTATGTGTGTTCGGTAGGGGAGATGATTCAGAGGCTAAATCTAATCATCTCCACCCCTCTTTGTGAGTAGTATACCTGTGCGAGCTAAGTATCGACTTTCAATCTTTATCTTCGATATGATTGACTTTCTGTCCTATGTGGATTGAGTTGTGCTTTCCTTTGTGGATTGGAATGTACTTTCCTGTTTGGACTGGGTTGAACTTGGGCTCGTGAGTTGGAGCAGAACATGAATTGATGACTTAGGTATATGTATGGGAATATACCTAAGTATATTTGGTTGATATAATTTGATTGTATCTTTCCTTTGTGGTTTATCCTTCATGGATTCTGGGAGACCTTCGGGAGTCTCAAGGTCTCTACTGAGTATCGTATACTCACCCCTGCACGGGCTATGCCCGCACTACGTTGTGTTGGTTGCAGACAACGGACAGCGCTGATCGTGGTTGAGGCTTGTGGAGTGGAACGGTACCCGGAGGTGGACTATCAGGCGGGACGTACACAGAGCGGACGGACGGACCCGAGGAGCCGACGAGACTATCTGTACCCACCCTTCAAGTGGGAATTCCGGAGGACGACTTGGTGGTTGCTGATTTACTTTACTATTGTTGTTATTTCTTTTCAGTTGTATTGTACTTTCTGTTGGGTTTGTATTCTAGCCCATTTACTTTTCAGCACTTACATTTTTACTCAGTTTACTTAGTGTTTACTTCATCTTGCGGACTTTGTGGTGTTTGTTTTCTTATATAAAGGAAATGCCTTCCCTTTTATCAGGATTTACACCCTTGGTGCTAGTCTCCAGCCCCTGGCCTATGGAAGGCGGGTTTGGGGTAGTCACGGCACGGGCCCTGAGGACGGGTCATGACAATCTCATGGAATAATTTCAATATTAGAATATGGAAACATCCTCACATGGATGAGAATATAAAAAAGTTAAGAATAGTGTATTTTGAAGTGGTTATTATTATTACTACATCTATATGAAGAGAATTCTGAGCATCTATGTGCGAATAATCAAAGAGGAGTTTTATGAAAAATATATAAAGAGAGAGAACATATATATCTATCCAACTCATATGGAAGGTTTTTTAGAGATAATTTATCCTTATTCAGAAAAGAATATATTTTTTGGTTATTTATGAATTATTATTGGTTGAACCTAGCCATCGTAATAGGTTCATGGCCATTCCCTTTATTGTACTGAGTTATTGATAATAAGAAAAGGGTTATTTGTGCTTGGTATAAAAACCAAAACACACTGGGATGCAGTCATAATTCATAAAGATTATAAATAAAAAAAATTATTTTTAATTATTTCCTTCACTTTTTTGAGTTTTTGAGTGGACTATGTTGAATAATAATGGGATATATTGGGTTTCAAAAAGTTAATTTAAAAACTCATTCACCCCCTATCAGCATTTATCAGCCTATGAGTGATCCAAACATAAGAAAAAAATTTGTTGAATTTGATTATACAATACCATAATAATAAATTTTATGTTTATATAATTGTTAGATATGATTATAATCCTTAGATATATGCGTTATTTTTTCAATTATTGTTTATAACTCATTTTATAACTATTTATATATTTTTAATGATGGATATTATTACTAAAATTATATTTTTTGATGAATATATGATATTTTATAAAGTCCATAGTTTAATATGTAGATCATGAATTAATAAAATCCATATAAGATCCTTTTGAGTAAGAGGTATTAAATTTATGATATTTGGTAGGAGGGTCATTCCACTTTATGGAATATAGTATTGATGTAATGATGAGGGACAGAGGGATGAGGTAGTTGGGAGATACATAATCCATTCCATATTCTAAAAATGGAATAATTTTGGGAGTATGTTACATTGTGTGGTTTAGTTTTTTACATAGATCGTTCTAATTTAGAATGAGGGTCACTCCAAGTCTATTATGACATTTTAAACCCTTTTAATAATATTATAATTTTTCCTTATATTTTTTTTGATACAAATGTAATATCCTAGAAAATGTGCATTTGTTTTTATAGTGATATGCTCTAATCTCAGGTATCTATCAAGAAATATTCATTGGTGGTTCTTGGAGGTTAAATTACAAATGGACAAGAAACCAATGGTGAAAAATGATGTGTATCCCACTAGAAAATTACTTCTTAAATGAAGTAAATTCTATATACTTTTCAAAAATTAGAATATTTAGAATATTCTTACATGAGTTGAAAAATAAAATTTGAAAATAATATATTTTTTTTACTTTTCCACATTGAAAGTAATGGTTCAATTCCCATTTTCATTAAAGGATATTTATGCAGAGTTTTTTGAAAGCCTATTATCATAGATCTATGAATGAGAAATAAAGTTTAATGTGAGAAGTTTGGTTTAGTCTCATAGTTGGTAACCCCTTAGTGACATAATAATAATAGGGAACATGTAATTTATATCATTTATAGATTCAGTGCCCCCTCAATTATCTAGGGAATGATTCCTCCATTTTGGGAATTTTTTTCATGGGGTCGGTACCCCTTGATCGTAGCAAGGAGCGGGTCCCTCATATTATATATGAAGTAGGTAAACCTTACTATATAGTTTTCGAGTCATCCATTATTGGAATAGGTACACCCTTGATCGAAATAAATGTTTTGTGATGAGGATACAACCATTCATATGGGTCAGTAATGCCTCAATTAATTCACCTTTTCCCTTAATGAGGAATGTATTACCCACTATAATTATATATGTGGCATGGATATTATGGATTTTTGGAAGTTTATGTGTTTTGGGTGTTATCAAATCTCAATCATTATGATTATTATAACATTTGATCTTTGTATATCCAGAATATGGTGTGAAGAATTCATTCTTTTTTGACTATCTCAATAATTTAAGCATATGTGGATCCTTATTTTAGTTTTTTATCTATATATGGTTTTGATATTACTTATCAATTCATGTCACCCTTAAGCATATGTGGTTCCTTATTTTAGTTTTTTATCTATATATGGTTTTGAGATTACTTATCAATTCATGTCACCCTAATTTCAAGTATTACCATTTGTATATGTTTATACTAACATCTACATTGGTGATTCACTCAAATGTGTTTTGTTTCATAAAAAAACAATTAGTTTGATGATGATTATAAAGGACATGGAGTTTCTAGAGTTGGAGATTAATGGTTGATAAATCAAATTGATTCATATTTTTTATTTATAATTTCATTGATAAATGTGTTATTCTTAAATAATTTTAAATGACCCAAACTTTTATCGTGGAAAACTTCACTTGATCTAATTAAAATTCTTATTATGAAAAATGGTTATAGAAAATATGCACTTCCATGGTTTTATGTTTTTGGATTTTAAAATACCATTAAGAATTATTACCATTGCTAATATAACTATTGAATAGTGATCACTTGATAAGTATAAATATAGGGCTTTAAACAATCCAATTTACTTAAAAAAAAGAAAGAGATGGCCTCATCCAATAGAGTTGCCCTATACGAAGCCAATTTGTCAGAGCTCAGAAAGGTGGTGGCGTCATTGGACAATAATCTTGACCAATCCCAAGACAAGATTCAATACGTTATGCTTGAGCAAAACTGCCTACAAGAGTAGTGGAAGTTTATAGAGATTACCACCCGAGGGATATTATCTGTGCCACCCCAAGAGTCTGTCACCATTCCACACCTTACTCTTTGGTCTTAGGAGGGTGTTATAAGGGGTTATGTAACAAGTCCTTAATAATATGATTATGTATATTATTTTTGTACAGATAATATACTTTCATTTTATTATTGTTACATTGTGAATAGTTTTTAAAGAAAAAATAGCATTTTTAGTTAATTAAGAAATATATTTTGATAAATTAATGTATTTTTGAATAAAATAATATTTTAAATAAATATTTTTACTAAATTACTTTTCATATAATATAAATGACCATATAATTATTAGGAATATGATTGTGATTTTTATTAAGGTTTGAAAGCTATTTTTGTCAAAACCCATGAATTTTTTATAAATGTCGTATTTTATTTTAAATGTAAAAAATTCACATGTTTATAAAACCATTTAGATAAAATGAATATTATTTTTGTAATCAGGATGTATGAATTATCAAATGGTGATTTTTTCATAATTTCCTGAGACAGTTGAACTTTTGGGTAAAAATTAAATACTGTTTAAATATATAATGTGTTTTATGACATCATAATGAGCCAGTAGTAATTTAATAAAACACTAAAAACATAATGTTCATCCAATATATGTTTTACAATAAAAATAATTCGAATTTTGTTTTGTTTGATTTATTTTATAATTCTTTAGTAGACCCTTAAAGAATTATAAAACATTTTACCTTTTTAAATTGTTTTCCTTGATAGTGCGAATCACCTCCACATAAAAAGCCTCAATATTTTAATATTTTCGTCCATTGGCCTTATAAAATATTTTATTCCACTTCCCTTTGGAAAAAACCATGGGATAAAACCACATTCTAGTTTGTGGTTTGGATTAGATTAATGTGTGGTGACCCAAACATAAATAATAATGAATTCCCTATCATTTCCAATATAAACAAAAAAAATATCCCACTTCCTCTTCACTAAAATCCTTTGTAGCTTGACCAAACCCTGACCTCTTCTCTATAGAATTCTCCCAAGGTGCCCTATGCTCTCAAGAATTCTCTCTCAAGCCCCCCAAAGCCATTGGGATCACATTTCCCTGTTAGGGATTTCTTCCTCTCTCATTTTTTTCCAAGTTCCTTTATATTGGAATACCATTTTTTTCAATTAAAAATGTCAGGGTATGATTTATCACCTCCCATATACATCCATAATAATGTTATAATGATAACATACCCATTTATATCTCATTAATTGCTCCCCTATACACACATTACCATGCCAAAAATGTCGTATGAGATTCCTTCCTTACTCATTTTATCCAAGATTCTTAATATTGTTATGCACTTTTATTCCCAATTATAAACATTGGGATATGAATTGGATCCTCCCCCATACTTCCATATTTATGTTCTAATGGAGATATAACCCTTTTCTCTGTCACTATTTCCTCCCATATAAACCTGTTACTATGCCAAAATTTTGTAAGGGATTTATCTATTTTAATTTATATTCAAAAAATTCTTTTGTATTACCAATATAAATTTAATTACAAATTTTGGGACATGTATCTATATTATCCCCTTACTGTACATTTAATTTAAATATGATGATACACCCTTTCCACTCTCATCAACTGTTTTTATGAATTCTTATGTAATGTCGTTACGCTACCAAAATTGCATCATGATTCTCCAAGACAATGTCATTGTGTAGTGAATACCCTACCCATTTATCTATAACAGATTTCTGCATTATAAAAATTTACTTATTTATTATAAAGATTCTTTATTTATTCAAAATCCTTTTGTCGTTAAATAAATGATGATGAATGATTCTCTGTTGAATGATCTGTGTTACACACTTATGCATGAAATGAAATGTTTATGAATGGCGCGCCCTGATAGCACTCCATGGAATTGGGTAAAGTGTATTATTATGATACATAAATTGAATTTTGGGTTTAATCATGCTAATTAAAGTGAAATGTGGGTTTACTCATGATCTATGTGTAATAATCCTTAGATCAGGCTAATACCATGTTATTTGTTGTTGCCACATTTCCATGACATCATGCCTTTATGTTCATGTTTATTTTATCCACCATTGATATGACTATTTCCTAACATGTATTTTATTCTTCATGTTATTCCTTGTTTAATCCCTTACTATGATTTATAGATCACCCCTTTCTTATTCATGTCCTTTGGTTACCCCATGCAATGATATGTACGATGGAATACAGTGGTCCTGTAAAGGATGTTTTGAATAAATATGTTTTGTTTCATGTTTTAAGTCATTAGGTAATGTTACTAAGCCCCAAACACACTATACTTATTGATCTTATATGTTTAATCAAGTGAATATTTTATGTAATAAATCATGTTCAAGTGCGTAATAAAGAGCATAGTTGTTATAGTTGGTATCAGAGGGATGTTTAGTTATTTTTGGGAGTAGGATTAGATAACCCTAGTATAGGCCTTAGGAATAAGACTAACTATAATAAAAGCATCCCTATGTTTTGGTGTGTATTGATTAAGTTGTTTATAATGAAAATACATCCCTGTCTGGATATGAGCAGGTAGAGGAAGCTTTGGCATTGATGTACTTCAGATTGAATACTCAGACAAGGAGTTTCAGGCTAGACCCGAGGTATCTTGATACAAGACAACGAGCCTTGATGGAATCTGGGTTATGAAACTCCTGGAGGATATGCTTTGGAATATTCATAGGCTAAATATGAACAGTTTTTAAGGGGAAAAATTTCCCCTATGAATATATGTTGGGATTTATATGATGGATAACATAGATTGAAGCCTATAAATTGATATGTTAAGGAAATAAATGTAAGTTATAAGTTACCCTTTTTTGTATTTGGATTCCCCTTTATGTATTTAATAGTTATCTTTCCTAATATTTTTTTAGATATATTAATGAGTAGAACAATAATAATAAATTTAAAGGTAGGGTTATTGTCCATAGTCTGATGAATTCTTTTATATCCCAGAAGTTTAGTAGAACAATACATACACCACCTCAAATCTTGGAAGTAAAGATGTCGATGAGTATGGAAAATGAGTCAATCATTTCATCCCATGAATATAACTCCTACCTTGTCATAATTTGTGGAGTGAAATTCCCAGTGAACCTCTTCATACTCTCTATAGTATAATTTGATACAATTATTGGCAAGGATTGGATTTCTTTATATAGAGCCAACTTAAATTTCCATGAGATGGAAATCACTCTCTATATGGAGAATCAATCCCCCATTCTTTGCAAGTGCAAGGAGGAAGATGAATCTTCATTAGAACCATCATCACAAGCATTTATGTTAATGCCCCATGAGCACATGCATCTGGCATAGATGATTGAGTCTAAGGAAGAAATCATACTTAAAAGAATGCCTATTGTGAGTGAATTCACTGAATTGTTTCATGAGGAATTTACTAGTATTAATCCTAGATGAGATGTTTAATTCTTAATTGAAATTATCCATGGGGCATTGAAAACATCAAAGACTCTCTATAGAATGGCTGTTGTGGAGCTTGAGGTGCTGAAGAAACAACTATAGGAGAATATGGATAAAGGGATTATACGCCAAGTGCTTCACCATGGGGTGATCCATTCATCTTTGTCAAGAAGATTGATGGGTCAATGCGCCTTTTCATTGATTATCATGAGATCAAAAAAATCATAAAAAATAACAAGTATCCTCTACATCGAATTGATGACTTATTTGACCAGCTACTTAGAGCAAAATACCTATCCAAGGTGGATTTTCAGTTGAGATATTTCCATGTATGGGTGAAGAAGGAGGATATCCCAAAGACTACTTTTCATACAAGGTATGGGTACTATTAATTCATTGTAATGCCTTTTAGACTCATGAATTCTCTATTATTTTTCATGGACTTGATAAATATAGTCATTAGATATTACCCCAAAAAAAAATTTGTAGTCTTTATATACGATATTCTAATATACACAAAAACTAAGGAGGATCATGAGGAGAATCTAAGAACTGTACTAGAGACCTTGCGAAAGGAGAAGATCTATGAAAAGTACTGCAGGTGTGAGTTCTGGTTGAAGGAAGTCTCTTTCTTGGGTCATATCATCACAGGGAATGAGATATCTATAGATCCCTTCAGGATAGCTGTCGTTGGACGATATTTGAGGCCAACATAGGTAAAGGATATTTTTAGTTTCCCGGGGTTATCTGGATATTATCGCCAATTTTTGAGAAATATCACATGATTGTACAACCTGATTACCATGCTAACTCGAAAGGGATTAAAGTTTTCTTGGAGTGATGAACGCGAAGGAAGCTTCCTGGAGTTGAAAAGGTAGCTTATCACTGCGCCCATACTAACACTCCCAATAATTGGAGTACTCTTTGTGGTGTACATTGATGCTTCAAAGAGGGTTTTAGGTTGTATGCTAATGAAAAATGATAAATTGATATTCTACGCCACAAGGCAGTAGAAAATCCATGAGGAAAACTATCCCATGAATGATCTAGAGTTGGAAGCAGTGATCATTGCTTTGAAAATCTGGCGGCATTATCTCTATGGGGAGAAGTGTGAGATATATACTGATTACTAGAGCCTCAAATATATTTTCACAAAAAAAGAGCTTAATATGCACCAATGAAGATGGATAGAGCTCATCAAGGATTAATACTTCTGAATCCTCTACAATCTATGTAAGGAAAACAAGGTGCTGGATGCTCTGAGTAGAAAGGATCCTAAAATTCTATCATTGATGAGAATTGAAAAGGATCCAATCTTCT
This sequence comes from Viscum album, assembly GCA_963277665.1. Taxonomy (NCBI): domain Eukaryota; kingdom Viridiplantae; phylum Streptophyta; class Magnoliopsida; order Santalales; family Viscaceae; genus Viscum; species Viscum album. Next base: position 871,787,892 of record OY728157.1, read on the forward strand.
TAATTTTGATGAAGATGGACATGAGAATCATAAATAATTGAACATTATAAATCCTTCACAAATGATTTCTCAAACATCTCTTTTGGAATGGTTAAAGGATTCTTAAAAGGATAATATATGAATTCAGAAGAAGGTGGAAACTATATGAAAAGGGAAATCCTCATATTTTAGTGTCAATGAAGAATGAATTGTGATATTTGGGTCAATACTATGTGTTCCATCGAATCTGGAGTTAAATAAGGATATTTTGTATGATTCACATTTTTTGAATTTCTCCATTCACCCAGGAAACACAAATATGTATCCAGATCTTCGGGGGAATTATTGGTTGGGTAACATGATGAAGCAGATCACAGAGTATACATCAAAGTGTCTGGTGTGTTAGCTAGTGAAGGATAAGAGGTATAATTCAAAGTGGATGATAAAACCATTAACTATACAATCAGGGAAATGGGATAACATCACAATGGACTTTGTCCCCAAACTTCCCAAGGCATTCAAAGGTAAAAATGTTATATGGGTTATTGTGGATCGTCTTAGAAAGACTACACACTTCATTACAATTTGGGAGGATTTCTCATTGAATCAACCACCATGAATATACATCAATGATGTGGTAAGGATGCATGGAGTACCACTATCTATTTTATTCGATAGAGATCCAAGATTCACCTCTATATTTTAGAAGAGTCTTCAATCTACTTTGGATACTGAGATGAACTTTAGTACAAATTATCATCCTCAAACTGAGGGCCAATCTGAGCTGAATATCCAAACACTTGAGGAAATGTTGAGAGCATGCTCAATGGACTTCAAATGATGATAGGATCAACATCTCCCACTTGTTGAGTACTCCTATAACAACAGTTTCCCTTCAAGCATCCAAATGGATCTTTATAAGGCCCGGTATGAGAATGGGTGTAGAACACCCACATGTTGGGATGAAGTTTGGAGAGAAAACACATAGTTCTGGAAAGTGTCCATGAAATAGTGGAAAAGGTTAAGACCATCCAACAACACATTAAAGCTACTTATAGTCGACAATTGTTCTATGCTGATAATCATTGACGAGACCTATAGTTTGATTTCAGAGACATGATATTCCTCCCTATATCATTATGGAAGAGAGTTTCGAGATTTGGTAATAAGGGAATGCTTAGTCCAAGGTACATCGACCCTTTTGAGATCCTTGATAGAATTGGAGTAGTGGCTTATCAACTAGCACTCCCAATGGTCCTATCTCAAGTGCATGATGTATTCCATGTTCCACTCTTGAGGAAGTAAATACCTAACCCATTAAATTTACTCAATCCATAGGTGGTACCATTGGAGAATGACCACTCCTATGAAGAGAAGCCAGTGAAAATCATAGATCATAGGGAAAAAGTTCTACGAAATAAGACAATTCCCCTCATGAATGTGTTGTTGAGAAAACACAAGTTTGAAGATGATACATAGGAATCATAGGAATTGATGAAGTAGAGTTACCTGAATCAGTTTTAGTGTGGGACAAGGAAATTTCAAGGGGGGAAGATTTTAACGGTGCAAAATTTTATCAATAAAAATTCTTCTTGATCTAATTAAATTTTTTTTTCATCGGTCCTTAAAATGTGATATTCAAGATTTAAGAATACTTGTTTCCAGGTAGTTTCCATTGTATTTATTCATGGAACTAGAAACTTCCAATAGTTCTTTATCCAAAGAGGACCTTCTTTCCAAAGGCATGCATTCGTTTAAGTTTTAAACTTTACAATACTTAAGAACATGCATTGGTCGAGAGGATGGGAGGTCAGACTCATCACACCCATTCGGGGGGAATTATTTTCTACTCTGGGACTCTCTTGGAAATTAAAATATTTTCATGAATCCTTATTAATTCACCATGTATATCATAAGTATGCCTTGAAATTTAAAATCACTTATTTAACATGTATAATTTTTTTTAGAATTATCAGTATGTATTTGAGGTTTTCCATCAATGGTATCCTCTAATATACTGATTAGAGATTCTTTAAATCACAATTTATTATGATACTGGTTTTTAAGCCACTCATTGGGGCACACTGGTGTTTATTGTCATCCAGAGAGACAAAGGTTTGTTTTTATCTAGGGATCATGCTCATAAAATGATCTACCTATGTATCCTTTTGAAAGTAATCAGAACCCTCGTAGTTCGGTGCCACTTAATGGGACACATCATACATTTTAAGGTCATGTGATAAGGACCCCTAAGCAGAAGGTGCATAGTTACAACTTAGTGTCGGACGTATGTTAAAACATTCAAGGGAACTTTGGAAATGATATAGGTTTCCAAATAGGATCAAACCCTATTGGGAGTATGGCCCAAAGAGAATAGGTTTGATTTGAAGTGTTGGGTTTGAACCTCAAGGAGGATTCCTACGTATCCCATATGGATGGGAATCAAATCCCACATAGTTCGATGAATCTTATAGGAGAGTATAGTCCTTTGAGAAAGATGAGTTTGGGCTTACTTCTATAAAAATGATGCCTAAATTGGCGGAATTAGGTTTGGATTCCTAAGGAGGATATTCAATGAGCTCTGGCTCTGAAAAATATTCCTACGTATCATCATTTGAACAGGAATCAAAGTTCTTGTAGTTCCTTGAACAAAGTGTTTGTGCACATGTTGTAATCATTACATATATCTAAGCCCAGGTGAGTCATTATTGGTGTAAGAAACAAGAGGATGTGAAAGATTCAACAATGACACTTCACCCTTCCAAATTTTTCCTCCATGTTGATGGAAGAGGGCACGTCGATCGTTTAAGAGGGCGGGGCGATGGTGGATTAGGGCAGGGAAATCGGCCCTCCCTTTGTTCCCTTCACACTGGACAAATGTCCATATGGAAGGAAGAAGGGGTGAAGGTGAGGGGCTAATACCAGGATGGAAGCCCTTAAATTGGTTCTAGTAGGGGAGAGAGACTTTTCCTATACTTATGTAGAATGGAATGTGTGATGTGTACGTTCCCTACTGGAGAACTTTGGTCTCATGTCTCCTCTTTAAAATGGGAGAGGCCAGAAGCCCACCATCTTCCAAACTGGGAACTTCCCAACACTGTTACTTGGTGAAAAGTCCATGTGACTACAGATATAAAAACCCACAAACATCCCATGAATCTTAACCCCATTGTGAAAAAAATGTGGGAAACCTCTGACTGCGGAGATAAAAACCCAAATTGGAGACACACTGATGTGCCTTACCCAATGATCTAAGAAGTCATGAGGTTTTGAGGGAGGTTTCAACTTATCCCCTTTTGAATAAGGGAACCCAAGAAAGTGATACCCTGCCATGAAAGGATTAAAAGGGTATTGGATTTTGTTATGTAGGTACCTCGTGCAGGTATGCCGTGTAGGTACCCCACGCTACTCATTCACATAGGTATGGCATGCAAATGTACCGCGCATTCGTACTGTGCTGGTACGGTGCACAAGTACACCGCGTAGGTATGAATGGTGACTGAAAAATTTGAAGAACTTCAAAAACATGCCTATTCCCTTAATCATCCCTTTTCTCAGAGTTGAGAGAACTACCTGAGAAAATTTGAGAGATCTAGGCGAAAGAGCAACATAATGGGAGCTTCAAATAGTCTTTCAAAAACATTTAGTTCGGAAATGGGGAGCCCAAGGGTCCTATTTATAGGCATGGATGGGCCTTGCTGAAAAAACATGGGTTGCACAGATATTCCGTGTTTCTTCACCGCACAGGTGCTCCGTCCAGAGGCATCCCAAATCCTCTCATTCATAGTTCGGACATGTAACCTTATCGCACAACTCAGCCGCGGAGCCCTGTCGTGTAGCTCAACCACAGAGCTCTTTCATGATGCTAGGTCAAGTAGTTCTTTCGCAATGCTTCTGGATATTGGTTGATGTTTCCATTAAATTTTTTTGAATCTCTCTAAGGGGTTTGAACAACCCCCCCCCCCCTTAGCATTGGATCTGAAAATATAAAAAGGGGTTATATCCTGAGGAAATTTTATGCAGCTATATCGTGTAGATATGTCATGCAACTATGGTGCACAAATTTTCCGCATAGGCCTTCTGTTTCCTGTAAATAGGTTTCAAACATTTGCATTTTATTCTTCACCTGTGCTTTCCAATGTTTGGAGAACTTGTTGCATAGGTCGTTCATTCTACTGCATCGTGTTGTGCTCTTTCAAGATTCTCTTTAAATTTCATCAAGTTAAGATTATTTACATGATAGAGCTATGCCAAAAGGACTTCATCGATGGATTTGTGCTAAGATCTTTGTCGAAGGACTTACCTGACTGACTTTGTAGAAGTACCTCTTCAAAGTACCTTGTTGAATGACCTCGTGGAAGGACCTATGTGACAAGTGTCCTTTGCCAATTTTTTTACTTTCTTATTTAGAAATATGATCTTTAATTTTGGTCATTATTTTTCTGGAAAGAATGACTCATTTGATGACCCACACCGAGGAAGCTAAGGCTCGCCAAATTGAAATGATGAGGATTTTCATGCCAGATTATTATGAAACTATTGAGAGTACTCTTCCTGGGCTATGGAAGGGTCTAATTTCATACCAGCGTGACTATCCAAAATATCCTTACTTACCTCTGTATGGGCATGGACTTTTCCAAGACGCCCATTTTCCATCTATTAAAGAATACTTTCCAAAAAATTGGTTTTTTTGGTATTCAAACTATAACTACATGAATATTAGTGCATGGGGGGTTCCAATACAAGAAGGAAAAATCCCCATTAATTGCATCCTTCATCATAGTGGTTGTATTATAGATATGAAGGATCATATTGAAGAATAAAGACCACATTGTTATGATTCCACTTTTTGAGCTTCACTAACATATCAATTGAATGGTTGGAAAGGAGATTGGGACCCTCGTTCTAGAGGGGGTGTGAAAACCAAGTGGATGTGGGCATTCTAGGTACGTCAGACTTGTGCAGAATTTAGAAAAGAATTTTCATACATTCAAATTTATGAAGCTATCTGGATGGGGAAAACATATGTTTACAAAAATGAACTCATTCAGGAATTACTGAGCCGATGGAGCCCAAAAACAAACTCCTTTCTTCTGACGCACGGCGAAGTTGGTATTGGTCTCTGGGACATTTAACAAATAGCTTGAATTCTTATTCTTGGGGAAATTTATGGTGAATTCATCCCGCCTACATCAACATGGGGTGATGTTACTAGAACACCACCAATGGCCCATGAATTATTTAAGATAACAAAGAATTTACCCAAAGATAAGAATGATATTCATGCCAGAGTGTGGATGGAATATTTCTGAGAACCTAATACAGAGAAAGGTCCAACCTATGGATGTACTACTATTTCTCCTTCCGCCGATAACTATGGAATTCAGACACATATTGGCATACACTGGAAAGATGCGATTACATGCACTGGGGTTATAAAGTCAAACATGATATTGATGCAAAATTATGCTTAGCTTCTTTCCCTGCTATGAGGCTAAGTATTTATTTACTTCCAGTTCGCAAATCTGGTGGTGGTGTAAGATCGGAGACTTTTTTAATTGCTGCTAAAATGGTTGAGGGGAAGTATATTGGGCTAAAAACCTCTGTTTTGGAAAAATATTACCATATCCTACGACATTTATACAACGGGAAGTCTCCATTTAGAATTTTAGGGCCATTTCAAGTGTTGTGGGGCTGGATTATGGAACATTTTTCTTCATGGTCAGTATTGAACTCAATCAGAGTTCCTAATGGTCGATTCACCCTGTTTTTACAGAAAGATTCTGGTATTAAATCTCTATGCTTGAGAACTGATGAGGTACTAAAGGGAATTGAATGTCTTATGAGAATTCAACTTCTTTCCTTTTGGTGATCCACCAACTTGAACATTTATTGATGATTGTAAATAAGAGTATGAGATGAGATCTTCTATGATGGCATTTAGGGACGGTGTACTATCAACAAGGATGGATGGTGAAATTATTTGCGAGGCTTGTGTGCTGTACAGGTTTGCTCGTCAGTTCAGGTGTCTTCAATAGTTATGCACCTTTCCACCCACACATGTCGGACATGAGAAGCACCAATTGGTAGCATGAAAATTATGGATTATCATAGCGTTAGAGGTATCCAAACTATCAATTACATTACCTCAACCAGATGTTTCAATCGTATTTGAAGCTGGGTATTCCAAAGCTTGGGGTTCTTCATATCCTCAACGGGCTCTGAAAAAAGGAGTATATCAAGTGGTGGCTACAACCACTATTTCATGTGAAAATCGTGGCAAGAAGTCCAAGGACAAAGATGATACCGTAATTTCAGAGGATTCAGAGCCGTCAAAGCGTCTTCGCAAAAAGTACACAAGGAATACTAAGGCTAAAGAAGCAATACCTCCAATACCAAGGAGATCTAGTCGCCACCATCAAACAGAGATTCCTATTCCACCTGTCAAATTTTCTGAGGTAGAAAGGTCTGAAGAAGATCTTCAATCAAAAGGTGTCGAAACTCTTCCATAGTTAACCAGGCCAAAATCAAATTATATGAGACCATCATCCATTCATTACTAGGAGAATATATCCCATGATCTCAGGGATTCCTAGGAATTTCTAAAAAATGGAATTCCAATACCAGATATTGGTGATATCAAAGCACCTTCTAATTTAAATCCATAAGATAACATAGCTAAAGTACAAAATTATATTGCTGGATTAGAGGCTTTTATATATAAAACTGATGAACAAATCTTAGATTCTAAACGAGTATCTCATATTCTGGACTTAGGAGTCTGTGGTGGGGTAATTATTGACTCTGAGGAGGAGTGGGATATTTACATTAATAATGAGAATATATTTCCATTTTTTTCTTTTGTCTCAATTCTGATTCATCATTTGACTTTATTAATCATGATGAAAATGTATCTTTGTAGCTTGAATGTAGAGAAGGAAGATCTAGAACAATTCTTGAATCACCTCAGTATAGTCCTATAGGTTCTCCCATTGGCGCAACGAATAATCTTCCTAAGTCACCAAAACATTCTCCAGGAGGAAAAATCATGACCGAGGTAATGGTGATAGGTAATCCTCTACTATTACCTCAAGTTTCTGCTACTAAGAGAAGTGTTTCAATCTCTCTACAAGATTTTGAACAGAAACGCAAAAGAGAAATGAGATTTCTTCGAAGCGTTCGCCGAAAGAGAAAGTATTTATACAATCTTCAGATCATACAATTTGCTCAAGATGTTCTGGTAACCATTTTTTGTCCTCTTGTTGGACATATGTCTCTTTCCTCTCTCAAGGGATTAAGAGCTGATGCTCCCCAAACAGAAAAAGAAATCCCAGGGGAATCCCAGGTTCATGCTGACGTATCTGTATGGTCAAAAGATTCAGCTATACCTACTCCTGGCACTGTTGAGAGGTAGGATATCCATGGTAAGATTAAATACACTTCCTAGTTATTTTTTTCAAAGGATCCTGAAAATAATAAATACTGATATTACTATTACTTCAAAAAAGGTCGGAAGATCGAGGGTAATATGAAATCAATGCTGAAATTAACCCATCTGATGCTGGAATAACAATTGAACATTCACCAGAACAAAATTCCAGCTTAGACAATTTGGGCATCAAACAACATTTTTTGGATACCTTAAATGGTGAGGATTCTGTAACATTTCAGGTCATATATATTGAAATGATGGACACCCTTAATCCTAATATTGATATTCCAGGTTCCATCATGGAGTTTGGATATTTCCATGAGGAATTGTAGGGAAGTATGTTCATATTCTTGCGTTTTCCATACATAATTTGTTCTTCAACGTGATTATTTTCATCAAAATTCTACTTATGCAGCTTTATCTGCAAAAAATTTCACAATGGATCTTCAGGAATAGGGTGTTACACTTTATCCTTCTGCTGGGGCTGAAGAAACACTTATAGGGGATCCTTCATTAGGAAATGTTCCAGAGCATTAAAATGTCATATCTGAACAAATTCAACCCCATCATCAAGAAACACCTTTTCATAACACCAGAGCTGAAAATACAGGGGATGAATCCAATAAAGTAGTTGACTTATTGTTGGGTAAATATAGTCAGCCATCTATGTCATATTTGTTTCCCCCATTTGAAACTAATAATTACCTTGATTTAATATATATGGTTATCAGCTCCCAGATCATAGGGTGAAGCTTCTACCATCCCAAGAGAAGAAGAATGAAACAATTCTTTAAGAAACCTATTTCCAGAGTACATATTACCTCATGGTAGTGACTCAGATTCAGATTTAGAGATGCAATATGCTCTTGGCATGGCATGTAAGTAGACATGGTGGCAGATCTGGAATATAATTACTGAAAATCCTTGAGATGAATTGTTGTCAAATTTTCCAAAACTCCCAACATTATTCTATGTGTTGGGATTTGGTGGATTCAATTACTGGTCGGTCTATGATTCCATGAATGAGACTATCTGCCGACGGGAGTAGCATCATAAAAAATGACAATATTTTGAAGAGGACAAATGAATCATCAATATTAAGGGTTTTCAAGCTACATTGGATGAGGCGAAAAAAAAATCATAACAAGAAATCACTTGAGATTAGCCAAAAAATCAAAGAAGCCACGAAGGAGTTATTATCACTTCAGCATCAACTAGATGTTGTTCATAACAGTCTTGATAAACTGAATCATACATTATCATAAACCCAATTGGAGGCGATAACTTCCATTTTAACAGCTAAGGAAGAACTTCGCATGGCAGTGGAGGCTGGATTTTCTCAAATATCTCAACATCAATTGGCAGCTGATGGAGCTTATGAAGCTGTTCAACAAATGAAAAGTCCTATTGAAAGTTTATTTTAAAACATGATAGAGAGGCTCTGGTTTGTGGATGGTCCTCCATTTTCACATAAATTAAAGAAATATTGTTTCCAATCATATACATGCATTCATTCCTATTCTTCATTCATGATTAAAATATGAAAGGTAAATGAGGATAAGGATTACTTTATGTTAAAAAATAATCATTATAATAACAAGAATGTTATGCTTAAAATTTTCTTATTAAGTCGAGTGATTGATGAAGCATAATTTTATTATTTCTAGGGTTACATGGATAACCCCACAAATTTTGTATCTTTTGACTTTTCATTGCTCAATATTACCTAAATCATAAAAAAAATTTATATTTATTGAGTTCGTACTCGACTTTTGTTTAGAGCTCCCTTTGTGGGTTCTTAGCCAGATGAGTATCAAGTCTTTTGTTACTAGTAGTTTAAATTCAGTCATATTGGACTATAAAGTGCTAATATTTGGGGTCGAATGGCTTTGACCAAAAATTGTGAATAAGATTCCAAACAAAATATCATGGATAAGAATTGATTTAACATTCTTTAAATACTTCCAAGGGGAATTTTTTACGGATACCAAATCTTAAAGCCTGTATGACCATATGAATTTTCTAGGAACGAAGTTACCAATACTTGACAAACCCGTTATGGGGGATACATTATGCAGGGCCAACTAGATCATATTTTTCATAGTCAAATTGTGGAATCTTTTGACTGACAAGCCTGTTATATAGGAAACTTATGCAAGGCCGCCTAAAGGCACGTGCTGCATAGTTAGGCAAAAGAGCTCTTAGAAGTTTGACGTTGTATTGTTAAAAGTCAAAGAAAGTTTATTGAGATTCATATTTTCCAAATTATAAGTTTGGTTTATGGAGAAAGGTACATGTATATGGAAATGGTATCTCTAATCAATATATCCAATGAATTAGAGGAATAATACTTTTACAATGGTCTGACCCAAATGTTAAAGATATGGTGTCTGTAGTTTTAGGTCATACAACTAGGACCAGAAATGGAAACAATATATAACATGTAGTCAAGTGATTTCAAGATTATTTCATAGTGTACCGAGCACATGATGAGGGAAATGTGTAAACCATGGTTTTTAAGACTTTCAAATTGTGAGATAGATAACGGGACAAGTATACTTGAATGTATGTTTTAAAATACAGTTTCTTGTATATTGTCATCCAAGATTAAAGGGGACAATGATACTATAACCAAGAATGAATTTACCATTACTTGACAAACCTATTATGGAGGCTACATTATGTAGGGAGAACTAGGGAATATGGTTCATAGTCAAATAGTGGCATCTTTTGACTAACATGCCCGTTATGTAGGAAACTTATGCAAGGCTGCCTAAGGGCACAAACACATAGTCGGGCAAAAGAGCTCTCAGATATTGAAAATATTGCTACCAGAAACCATAAAAAATTTTATGAAAATCTGAAAGAAAAATTCAAGATTAAGAGTGTGAAATATATATGGGGTTATTCCCAATCTATATAAGAAATATTTGAATCAATATTCTCCATAAATTTGATGTCCTTTACATAGATATGACTCATATGTAAAATGGAGGCTTTCCTTGTTTCCTTTGAATGAATATGGTAATGTGGAGTTTTAAGTCTTGCAGTGAGGACATTATACTATGTAGTTTTGAGTCATGCAGTGAGGTCATTGATAAACCCATGAGAAATAAGAACACCCTATTTATATAAAGAATCAATTTACTCAATTCCTATGCCCAATTTAGCTATGATCAGTGTGAGAAACAAGGAGCAGTAACAGTTCCTTTTATAATATAAAGGGGATCTAAGTGAGAAATAGGGGTGTTAAATTTCCATGCAGTTTAACGTTATGTGGTAAGGATGAGAATGAACCAATATGAAAGAAAAGACACATTGTAACTGGATTAATAGATAAAATCTAAATGTCATTATGTGTATTTCTGGAAAAAGAATCAATTCATGCATTGTTCTTAAAAAATTTCCTATATAGATTTTATTCTTATACCAGAAATAAATGGGGGGGGGGGTTGTTGTTTTTATCGCGGCTAGGACCAAAATTGGAGATTTAGGCATCTCTATGTATCTCATTAGAAATGAAAAAAACCAGAATCAATCCATATGTAGTTATTGAAACAATAATTCCTCATGTTAATCAGATTTGGCATGAAAAATGGGGGATTTTAACACATTCTAAGAGAAAGGTAAATCTTAAGACATATAATGGTATACGGAAAAAATCATAAATCTTAAGGAAACACTCTGTATAGATCTGATTCACATATAGGATTAGAAAATAAAATCTGAAAATTTTGTGATTGTGGTTGGGCCCCGAGTTGGAGATTCAGGTGTCTCTACATTTCTCATTGAAAAAAATTAGAATCAAGACATACTTAGTTCTTGAAACTTGGTCTCTATGCATATCTTAATCCGAAATAGGAATTAGAGGGACTCATGTACTACTAAGGAGTAGTGATGATGTCAACAGTATTTACTATTGAAAACTTCTTACTTATTATATAGAAATCATTAGTTGTACAAATGTTGTCAGGAATTTTAACATCATGCGACAAGAATGAAAATGGTATGCACTTTAACATCATGGTACATGGATTATTATGGTTGTAATTAAATTTAATGTCTTTCAACTAGGACATGGGGGCTGTGCAGTTTTATGTCTTGTAGAAAGGACGTGGTACCATGTGGTTTAATGTTTTGTAGTGAGGACTAGTTATGAAAAACTATACAATGTATTTCTTCAAAAATCATGCATTGGTTGGGGTTGTGAAGAGCTCTCCATCTATTGAGATTAAAGCATATGCTCCATTTGAATAAACCATATGTATGGAATAAGGTCCTTCCCACTTTGGCTCATGTTTTGGAGGTTACTTTCTTGGTATCATTGGAGTTCTATGGACCAATACCAACTCTCCTTGAAGGAATGAACAAAGATGAACTTTCTTATTAAAAGCTCATGCAATTCTATTCTGATAGACTTCTAGATGATGCAAAGTATGAAATATTTTCTCATCTAATCATTACGACTCATTGATCCATTTCTGAGACCTTTCATCTGTAGATAATTGATCAAAGATTGGAACTCTTAGTGAAGGAAATTGCATTTCAATTGGTAAAATCGCTTCAGTTTTATATACCAATGAATAAGGAGTTACTTGCGTGGTAGTACAAATAGTTGTATGATAATTCCTTAAAGCATTCAATGGTTTATCAGGCCATTATTTCTTTTCATTATCCACCATCTTCTGGAGTATTTTTGATAGGGTTTTATTGAAAGCCTCTATCTGTCCATTTTCCATTTCATGATAGCGAGATGAATGGTTGGATTTGATATTATATTCCTGATATAAATTTTTCACTTCAGTAGAACAATGATTGGTACCATTTTCTGTAAAAATAGTATGAGGGATGCTGAATCTGGTGATGATATTAGTTTTTACAAAACTAATGATGTTTTAGCACCAACTTTCTTCAGTGGTATTGCCTCATCCCACTTAGAGAAGAAATTAGTAGTAGTGAGAATATACTTGAACTGCTTAGTTGTGGCTGGAGGATAAGGCCCTACTACATCCATTCCCCATGTGGAAAATGGCCAAGAGTATTTAGCTTTATGTAGTAACTCTGGGGGTTGATGAAATAAGTTGGCATGCACTTGGAAGGGATGACATTTTTTTCTATGAAGTTTGTACAATCTTGTATCATTAAAGGCTAAAAATATCCAAGCCTTAAAATCTAATCAGAGAGTCTGTTCCCAGATTGGTGGCCACCACAAGCTCCTGAATGATCTTCTTTCATGACAGTTGTGGTTTCTTCTCCATTAATACATTTGAATAGAATCCCATCGAAGCCCCACTAATAAAGGATCTTTCAGTGATTTGGACCATCATAAAGAGTAAAATTAGTCACTTTTCACTGAATCTGCTCCTTCTCAGCCAGATTTGTTGTAAGTATCCCATTTTGAAGATATTACATGATGGATGTTCTCTATACCGTGGTATGATCATACGATTCAAAAAAAAGGGAAAATTTCATTGAATTCCTCCCTCATGGCTTGAACAAAAGGTGAAACCATGCATTGTTGGGCTATGCTGATAATTGTATCATCCTGATTTGGGTCTGCCAAGGATGTAGCTACATTAGCTAGTGCATCTTCTTGGGAATTTCGTGATCGTGGGACATATGACAGTGTTGGATCTAAAAGAAATTCAGCCATTAATTATCTAACGTAATCACTCAAAGGTATTAACTCTTCTTATCTAATAGGGTATTACCCATTGATTTGTTTGATTACCAATCCTGAATCACCCTTTATATTTAAATGATCTATTTGTACCTGAACGGCTAATTCCGAAACTATGATGAGTGCTTGATATTCTGCCACATTATTGGTACCTCCTTCTGATAATAGAAAAGAATAAGGTAATAATTCCTTTTCTGGGAATTAAAGACTATTACTAATATAACCTTGTTGAGTTTAGGATTTTCGGTCTCTTCCCTATTATAATTATAGAAGCACCATCAAAATAAATTTCCCATGTCCGGGAATTAACTTGAGTAGAGAAGAACTCTTCATCAAGAAGTTTAGTATTAAATGATGTATCTTCCACGGATGGATGCACATCAAGGAAATTAGCCAGGTCTTGACCTTTCATTGCCTTTTGAGGCACAAACTGGATATCAAACTACTGCAAATTAACCGCCCACCGTGCTAGATGTCCTATAAGCATAGGACAACTAAGGAATAATTTGAGCGGGTTATTACGAGATACCAATTGGAAATCATGATGTTGTAGATAATGCCTTAATTTCTAAAATGAAATGATAAATTCGAGGCAGTATTTTTCAATATTTTAATACCGTGTTTCCGCATCAAGCATAGTGTGACTGAGACAGTAAAGGTTTTTTTCACTCTTGACATCATTCTTTAGGTTGAGGAAGGAACCTAATGATCGCTCTAAAGCTATCACATAAAGAATAAGTGGTCTTCCTTTAATAGGATTAATTAATAACTATGGATTCAAGAGTTATTTCATAATGGTATCAAATTATTCTTGGCTATCTTTGGTATATTGATAGGTAACTCTTTTCTTCATTAATCTGGTGAAGGGTAAACATTTTCCTACGAAGTTGGCGATAAAGAACCAAATATAGACCATGTGTCCTTGAAGTCCTCTTAATTCTTTCAATTTTCTAGGAGGTAACATATCAAAGATTGATTTTTATTTTCTCAGGATCAAATTCTGAACCACGATGGAGTACAAAAAAGCCAAGAAATTTTCCTGAGGTTACCCCGAAAGCACATTTCAAGGGATTCAGCTTCAAATTGTGTTGTTGAAGTTTGTTGAATATGATTTCCAGACCAGACAAGTGATCAGAACATCGTCTTGATTTAACCACTAAATCATCCACATAACATTTAACAAATTTCCCTAAAAAGGTTTGAAGATATGGTTCATGGCACGATGATCCATTGCACCTGCATTCTATAGGCCAAAGAGCATTACCTGATAGAAAAACACACCTTGAGAGGCTCTGAAGGCCGTAGATTCTTCATCTTTTGAAGCCATTCAGATTTGATTATACCCAAAATATATATCCATGAAGGAAAGTTCTTCATAGCAAGCTTTTGCATCAATTAAGTGTTCTGTGACTAGAACTGTAAAATCATCCTTGGGACAATGTCTATTAAGATCTCATAAGTCAATGCAAACTCTAATTGGTCCATTATTCTTTTTCACAGAGACAATATTATCTTACCATTTGAGATATTTAACTTCTCTTATGATGTTCACCTTGTTAAAATTATCAACATTTGCTATAATTTTTGAGGCATAAGTTGGGTGTGTTCTTCTTGCTGCTTGATTGATTCCTAGATGTTCTTCTGGAAAACCCAAATGATGAGTGGAAACATCAGGATCAAAACCTGGAATTTCGGTATAATTCGAAGGAAATACATCTCGATTTTTCTTTATAAATGTAGTATATATTTCTTACTCTTCAAGAGTCATGGCTTCACAAATTAAAGTGGGGCATGGATCTTCTTTTGTACCCAGATTTATTTCTCTGAGTTCATCCATAGTGGTATAGATACCCTCTTTAAATGCTAGAGTAGCATCCCTGAGATCTTCCTCTTCTTCTTGAATATGTGTTACTTCTTTTATTTATACTTACATATAATATGATGAATTAGACATTCCATGGTTAGGGGAGAAGTTAAAATTGGAACATCTTGAAGAAGAGGCTTCCATTTCTGATCGTATTAATGATAAAGGGTCTTCCTAGGGTGATAGAGAGGAGATGATGGATTGAGAATTGACATCATTGTTGTCCTCTGTTTTTGCTACAACTTCTTCTAGTTTGGTTGATGATGTATATAATAATGGGATTTTAGTGGGTGAAATGAAGACATATCCACTTAAGCTTTCATCATTGCTTGGAAAATCCACAATTTCTCTCCTGTTGTCTGGCTTGGTTTTCGTAATTGACATTATGGAAGTTTTCATAAGAATGTTTGAATTTAGGTCTATCCTGTCAATTTGACTAATAGGAAACACATAGTCTATACTCACATGTATGAATGGGTTTACTAGAATCTTCTCCAAACCATTTGGATCATTTATTTTGGTAACCTCATTTCCTATGGATTTTTTCTTCCCTTCCATGTGATAGAATTCTTCCTCTATGTATTGATATTCACATGTTTTGAATAGGGATTTATCACCATACAATGTCTAAATTTGACCATTGAAACAATATTTGAGACATTGATGATATGATGAAGGTATGCATGCATGTTGATGTAGCCAAGTTCTTCCAAGAAAAATGTTGAATGTTGTGTCTTGACGAACAACCATGAAATTTTAATTAGACACATGGTCTCCAAACTATGTTCTGAGTGTAATATCACCCATATGTCCTTGTTCATTTTTGTCATATCCTTGAAAAATCAAAGTAGAAGGAGATAAATCAGAGTTGGTGAGGCCCAATCGACAAAGTGTACGAATAAGGATGAGGTTGACTCTTGAACCATTATCAATGACAGCTCGGTAGATGTCTATATCATTTACTTTTCCAAATAGATACAAAGTTCTGATATGTCCATGTACAACACCATCTTCATCTTCATCTGTAAAAGATATCATTGAATGGAATTATCCAGGATCATTCTCTATATGGTAGACCTCACCCGCAACAATTTCTTTTTTGAATTCTTGAGGACTTGACGAAGCCTCAATAAGAACCTCCCGAATATATTTTGATAGATTCAAGGAATACAGAATTGATAACCTGGCCGGTACATGGGAAAAATGTTTCAAGACATCATAATTTTGGTCCAAAGGTCTGCGTTTCCCATCAGGAAAATGGCGTTTTGCAGGAGACTTGGAAGTCGATGCTTTGATAGTAGATGTATCCCTTATTAGGGAAGGAATTGGAAACATTCTTGGATTTGGTAGATTAGACCGATGAGGCCTGTCTATTTTATAAGAGCAAGAAGGTGTTACCTCTAACCGGTCTTCCAAAATAACTATGTCAGGACCGAATCTACCATGTGTGGAAGAACATTTTTATTCTTGTTGAGCCCACTGAAGGGATTTTCCATGAGTTTCTACCACATATACAGTTCAGGCTGGGGTAGGATTGAAATAATGGCTTCTGGAATATCCACATCTTCCCCTATATCCTAGACCTATATCTCTTTCTCTAACTCCTCTGTTAGATACAGGGAATTTAGACTCATCATGATTGAAGCTGTCATTGGCATAAGGATCTGTTAAATGAATCATGTTAACAGAACCAAAGATCAATTCTTCATTTGATGAAGGTTCTGCCTGATTAAATAGTTCAGGTTGTGTCGTTTGGCTGGATGGTTCCCATGCTTTTAAAGCAATTGGAATAAAATATACCACATTCAAATACAACTTAGGCTTTGGCACGAGCTCGCCTTCTTCTGACTTCTCTTCTTTATTCAAATTACACGGCTTCTTTGAGGATTCTTTTTCTGATGAAGGGGGTTTTGTTGTGGATGAAATATTAGAAGACACAATTGGTTGATTCAACTATGTTTGTAAAATGGCATGTGTTCAGTTGATCATTTTCCTAACCATCCAATCGTCATATTTTTGTGCATTTTTACTTTTGACTTCATGCCACTCGCCGTCTTCCTCTAGGTCAGTAGCAATAACACATGCTACCTGATCTTAAGAACCTTTCAGTTTTACCAATCCAGAGTCCATCATCTTTATCAGGAGGTCTTTGATGACAAAACACTCAAGAATGGGATTCCCCATCATCTGATGAAATGGGAAATAATTGGGGAGGTCATCATCTCCTTCCCTGTTCGGTCTTTTGCGCCTTGGAAAATGAACCAGATTGTCTTCCAGAGTCAAGATGATGTAGCTATAGACTTTTTCATTTCAGAAAGAATACACTTTGATCTTTTAATCCTCTAACTATTTACACCTATGATATTTTTGATCATCTTGAAGAGGCGGTCGTTGTTGTAGATGCTCAGGAGGTGGAGCCCTTTAATACGATAAAGGTTTTGAAGTGTAAGAAGGTATATGTGCTTGTTTAAGTTTAACTATAGTAGTCTCTCCATTCCCTATTCTCCTTCCTGGAACTGATGGAATTACATGGGTTTTACCCTTAGTCTTTGTAATAGAGTCCCCTATCTGCTGTGCAATTTATGTAAGGTCTTGAAACCCTCCTGTGTATTTCACAGGGATCAACGGTGTGCGTAATTTATCACACAGATTTTCCACACAGATTGACAACAATTCTTCTTGAGGGAGTGTAAAACATAATGAATATGTTAATCCCTTCCAGCAAGCAATGAAATCCGAAACTCTTTCATTATCCCTTTGTTTACAATTTTTAAGATAAAAAACTGTGATATTTGGTAATGTTGAGTTAATTGAATAAGGAACCTTTGACAGAGATCTTCGCACCCAATAATTGACCGAGATTGCATACTTGTATACCATAAAAATTAGGTCCTTGTAATGACTTCACAAAACAGCTGAGCTTAACTACTTCTTGTTGTTGAGGAGTTCCCATCATAGGATAAAAATGAGAAACAAAATGTATTAAGTGTTGTTCTGGATCTACTGAACCATTAAAATTTGGGAATGTGGTATTCGAAAATTTTGATGGGGGGGGGGAATCATATCCACCCATTCAGGGTAAGCTCCCTTTTTTGGGTGAACTTGAGCACGTTTTACTTAAATATCTTCCAACCGAGCTGTTAATGTCTATGTGGTAGTCATTAATTTTTGAGAAACACCTGGTTGAGCTTGGACCTGAGCAGGTTCAATAACTGGAGTTTGGATGGATGTAATGATTGGTACTGCCACTGATGGGAGTATTGGTGATTTCTGTCGCATATGATCCATAGTATTGGACTTGTGAGGGTGTACTTGAAAAGGGGGATATTCTTGATCCATCCTAGTAGCTGCAACAAATTCCCTTGATTGATTAACTCTAGAATGCTTAAGAGGAAGACTGTCATGAAGTAGTTATGCATTTAACCTTCTTAATTCATTCATTTCTTCTTCTTTCTATGATAACCTTTCCTGTAATGGGTGTGACTGGACTTCTCCAGAGGTAGGGTGGGATGCAACCTTACTTTTACCCTTTTCATTGGCATGTGCCTTTCTGGAGTATGGAAGAGAATTACCCAAAGGAATGTCTTCCCTGTGGGCCACCCTCTATCTTTTGGTACACAAACCTCCTTCATTTGTCTCTGCATGTACAGCTCTTGAACATGAACTGCTTCATATGATCCCTCTGAGTTAGCCTCATGTTCTGGGGGATTGGTGACAATGGAATTGATGACATTTATCAACGCATAACGCATTTATGGCATTCTGTCATTTCTTCTTCTAGATTGTCTCCCTATGTGTCTTCTATGGGACTCTATTCTCCTATATAATGAATTCTTGGGAACTGTTTGCAGGACAATAATCTGAAGGGAATCATTGGATAATTTATTTATACTCTTTCCTTGTGGCTTCTTCCCAAATCAGAAGAAAACTAACTTCCACTGAGGAGGGGATTACAAATGTGAAAAATACCCCAGCTTTGTAGGTTGGGGTTGTTTTTGTTCTTCTTATTCAAATCTTTGAACATTGTTTAATGACTTCTAAGATTGATTTCAATGATCCCCCATCCTCACATGATGGGGTGATTCTTGAACTTCTATAGATGAAATCCCTGCAACTACTCTTCTAATTTTGCAGATTTTGGTTCGGAAATTAGCTGGGTGCATTATCCGACCATCATTTACACAACCTGTTTCAGAAGTTTGTTGTGCTATTTTAGACATCTGTATCCTTTGGTGTATGACATCCTCTAAAAGATATTCATGCTCATGATTCTTAGAATCTTGATTTAAAATTAGCTCAATAACTTCTTTTCCTTGAGCCTGATTCTGATGAGAACTGGTTGAGGCTTGTTCTTGACCATACATTTGATTACATACAGATCATATTAATTGAGGCTGGTTGTGGGAAATAACATTGCATGAAACCACTTTTGGAAAAATTTTCTGATTTTGGAGTGCAGGGAAATGAAATTACCCATATGCACCCCAACCTCTGATGATAACATTAGATGGGGAATCAGATAATTAATTGGCGTAGCCTTTTCAGAGCTTTGAGACATGCACGCTGAATGGGTTCTCTGTTGTTTTTCAACCCTTGGATGTTGGGAAACTGAAAGAGATGCCAAGTCAATTTGGCACTGCAACCCTTATATTACCTTTATATGATTTATATATTCATCATATGGTAAGACTCTGGTTTTCAAATGATGAATAGTTTTCTATAAGTTGAAAAGAATTTCCTGAATACAATCTTCTCTCATCAATTCTGGAATATCAAACTGAGAATTTATTGAAGGCCAGAACATGACGGGTATTTCTCCTTTAGAAATTTTTTTCCTCATGTTCAACATGTCTTAATCATATTCTACTAGAGGTTCCTACTCTTGGTCTAACCAAAGTGGATGCTCTGCATTTGAGGATAAATGACCCAAGGGAGGTTCGTAGAATGAGTATTTCCTTAAGATATCTTTTGACTGATAAAGTGTTTCACCCATAAATCAAAAGGCATCAGACATGACTAGCCTTGTGTTTGCAAGTGCCTCGAGATAAGAGGGCTTTCTTTCTACTACATTGTCTATTATATAATTCTTTTGACAATGTGAAATACTACTGTGGAGAGTAATTTCGCTGTGAAAGCCATCATGGAGAGGATCATCATGGTGGATTACAACAAGGGATAAATCTTCCTTCTCTTTGGTCTTCTAGCCACATGGAGGGTTTTCATGGCTCTCATCTAGAGATAGGAACTCTGGATTGACCGTATTTTCTTGAAGAATGTTTTCATGATGAAGTGTATGATGAGAAGATTCATAATTACAACTACCACTCCCAAAATTTGGTAATGGGAGGGTAGGATCTTGAGCAGCAACAGATAAATGTTTGAGGGCTTCGAGAACTCCAGCATTAAGAGAGTTAAATTATTGCTTGACTCTTGATTTTCCAATGGTATTTGGTTAGATATCTTCTTGGATGTTCTCTTATACTTAGTTGGGGACACTTGTTAGGAAAAGTGGTTATCATGGGAAGGTATATGAGCCTATCTTGGATTAATTACCAGAATAGACCGGTTACCTCCAATTGGAAATAGTGTACCGATCTTGATATCCTTATGATATGGGGGAGAATGCCCCATAACCCTCCTGGATTGGAACACAGGTGTGTATCATATTTGGGATGGAATTTGATTGTGTCATACCATGTGTGGGGACAAATTTCTGTGTATGTTCCCCTGATACTGCTGAAGTAGTTGTAAAAATATCCTGGCATGTTTCCAGAATATGGGCAGTGATATGAGTATGACCTTTCACCATTGACAAGATGCGTTTAGTGACATTAGTGGATGGAATGGGAATATATTTCCATTCCGTATCTGTAGTAAGTGTATGTGCCTGCTCCTATCCTCCTTTTCCTGTCAACAGATATTGATAGTACTTATGCATAGGGACATAAAGTTGAGTCTGCTCAAGATTTGTCATCGGAGCTTTCTGACTGACTTCTCTGGGTGCTACCAAACGAGACTATTGGCTGGGTTGATGAACATAGGTAGGTGTACGTGCCTATTGCATATTCTCCATCAAGTATGGTTGAGGGGTTTCCTTCAATACTGGCAAACGAGACTGTTGACCGAATTGGTGATTGTAAACAGGTGTATGTTCCTGCTTACAAGTTGCCACCATATTTGATTGGTGAACTTCTTTTGTTGCAGTCAGACGAGCCTATTGACTGACTGATGAATTATAAACAGGTGTATGTGCCTGTCTATAGTACTCCGCTGGAATTTCCTAGCGGTGTTGGTGTGTTACTTCTAGACGAGTCTGCTGAGTAGTGAAATCAAGACGAACAGGTGTATATGCCCGCTCGATGTTTTCCATCAAGTTAGATTGATGGACTTCTCTGGGGAAGGTAGAGGTGATAACCCACATTATGTTAATGGACGTCGTCCCTAGCGGTTTTTCTTGCATTCCGGAGTCTGAGAGACCTAGTCCAAATGTCCAAAGGCAACATCCCCATCATGTTGGGGATATAATACTGGATGATTCTAGAGATTATTGCTGGTGGGAGTGCTCAAGTCGGACTCTTGTATTCTTGACGTGAAGCCTTTAGTGACCTCTTGATCTACCTCTCTATAGTATGGGAAAGATTTATTATTTCGTTCTGGTGATAAATACCCAAAATGGTTGGAAATAGCTGTTGGCACCATTTTCTTAATGATCATTAGTCGTTGTTGGCCAGATGATCGAGGATTATAGTTGAAATAGAGGGCCTGTCGAGCAGCCTCCAAAGTTAGAATTGAACTGTGTTGGTGATATTTCGTTGTCAGCACATTGGAGACCCAATGTTGAAGATGCTGGGTTGGTGATAACATCCTTCTAGTAGATGGATATCCAATTTGGGCAGTAGTTGAAAAGTTCATACATGTTGTCCTTGAGAAAGCCATTCTTTAGATTGAAGGGAATTCTATAGAAAACTGAGAACAATAACAAATTATATTAAAGTAACATCTTGTCAGATAGATAAATGCATTATTAATTCCTTTTTCTGGCCTTCCATTATCAATTGATATGGGCCTAACATGTGGGTAACATCATTAACTTGGTCAAGGATTCATGTCGAGTTCACCATTTTTGTTTCACAGGTCCTTGAAACTTGATATTCTAGATTTAAGAATACTTGTTTCCATGTGGTTTCCATTGGATTTATTCACGGAACCGGAAACTTCCAACATTTATTTATCCAAAGAGGTGCTGCTTTCCAAAGGCAGGCATTTGTTTAAGTTTTAATCATTACGATACATAATAACATGAATTGGTCGAGAGGATGGGAGGTCAGACTCATCACACCCTTTTGGGGGAATTATTGTCTACTCCAGAACTTTATTTGAAATTAAAATATTTTCTTGAATCCTTATTAATTCTCCAAGTACATCATAAGTTTCCATTGGAATTTAAAATCACTTATTTAACATGTCTAATTGTTTTTAGAATTATCAGTATGTATTTGAGGTTTTCTATCAATGTTAACCTCTAATATAGTGATTATAGATTCATTAAATCACTATTTATGATGATACTAGTTTTTAAGCCACTCAGTGGGGAACTCTAGAGTTTATTGTCATCCAGGGAGATGAAGGTTTGTTTTGATCTTGGGATCGTACTCACAAAATGATCTACTAATGTATCCTTGTGAAAGGAATAAAAACCCTCATAGTTCGGTGCCACTTAATGGGACACATCATACCTTTTAAGGTCATGTGATAAGGACCCCTAAGTGGAAGGTTCTTAGTTACAACTTAGTGTGGGACTTATGTTAAGACAACCTAAGGAACATTGGAAAGGATATAGGTTTCCAAATAGGATAAAACCCTATTGGGAGTTTGGCCCAAAGAGAATAGGGTTTATTTGAAGTGTTGGGTTATAACCTCAAGGAGGCTTCCTATGTATCACATATGGATGGGAATCAAAGCCCATGTAGTTTGATGGATCTCATAGGAAAGTCTAGTCCTCTTAGAAAATGAGTTTGGGATTAATTCCTGAAAAAGGATGCCTAAATAGGGGGAATTAGGGTAGGATTCCTAAGGAGGAAATCTAGTGAGCTCGGGATCTGAAAGATCTTTCTACTTATCCTAGTTTGAATATGAATCATAGTTCTCATAGTTCCCTGCACTGAGTGTTAGTAAAAATGTTGTAATCATCACATATCTCTAAGACCACGTGAGTCTTGCTCGGTGTGAGTAACAAGACAATGTGAAAGATTCAACAATGACACTTCACACTTCCAAAATTTTCCTCCATGCTAATGGAAGTGGGAGCATCAGCCATGGAAGAGGTCAAGGAGACAGTGGATGAGGGCAGGGCAACGAGCCCTCCCTCTATTCTCTTCACATTGGACAAAGGTCCAAATAGAAGGAAGAAGGGGTGAAGGTGAGGGGCTTATACCAGGATGGATGCCCTTAAATATGTTGGTTGGGGAGGGAGAATTATCCTATTCTTGTGCGGAATAGAAATTGTGAAGTGTACCTTCCCTACTCGAGAACAGAGGTCCCAGGACACCTCTTTGAAAAGGGAGAGGCCATAAGACCACCATATTCCAAACAAGGAAATTGCCAACATTGTTACTAGGAGAAAAGTCCATGTGACTGTGGATATAGAAACCCACAAACATCCCATGAATCTTAACCACATTGTGAAAAAAATGTGGTAATCCTCTAACTACGGAGATACAAACCCAAATTGGAGACACACTGATGTTCCTTACCCAAATATCTGAGTTGTTGGGAGGTTTTGAGGGAGGTTTCAACTTATCCACTTTTGAATAAGGGAACCAAAGAAAGAGATACCCCACCATGAAAGGCTTCAAAGGTTATATGAGTTTGTCATGAAGGTAACTCGCGTAGGTATGCCACGTAGGTACCATGCGCTGCTCAATCACATAGGTATGGTGGACAAATTTACCGTGCAGTCATACTGCGCAGGTACACCGCTTAGGTGTGAATGGCGACTGAAGAATTTGAAGAACTTCAAAAACATTCCTATTCCATTTAATGACCCTTCTCTCGGAGTTGAGATAACTACATGAGAAAACATTAGATATATAAGTGAAAGAGATACATAAGTGGACCTTCAGAGAGTCTTTCAAAAAAATTTAATCCGGAAATGGGGATCCCAAGGGTCCTATTTATAGGCACAGATGGGCCTGGCCGAAAAAACATGGGTCGTGCAGATATGTCTCATAGATCCACCATGCATGTTCTTAGTGTAGAGGCATCCCAAATCCCCTCCTGCATAGTTCGGACGTGTATCCTTATCACGCAGCTCGGCCGTGGAGCCCTATCTCATAGCTCGGCCGTGAAGCTCTTTTGGGAAGCTGGTCCAAGTAGTTATTTCACGAAGATTCTGGATATTGGTCGATGTTTCCTTTGAACTTTATTAATCTCTTTAAGGGGTGTCAACAAAATCCCCCCCTCGGGATTGGATTTGAAAATATAAAAGAGGTTCTAGTCCTGAGGAAATTTCGCACAGTTATATCCCGTAGATATGTCGTGCAGCTTTTTCACATAGGTCTTCTATTGCCTATAGATAGGATTCAACCTTTCATGTTTTTTCTTCACCTGTGATTTCTATAGTTTGAAGCTCTCATTGCGTAGTTCGTTTATTCAGCTTCATCACATTGTGCTCTGGGGTAATTCTCTTGAGATTTATTCAAGGTAAGATTATTTATGTAGTAGATCTACGCCAAAAGGACTTCAACAATGGATTTGCAGTTATAACATTGTCGAAGGAATTACACGACTAACTTTTTCGAAGTACCTCGTCGAAGTAACTTGTCGAAGGACCTTGTCGAAGGACCTACATGATAAGTCTCATTTTCTAATTTTTTTTTACTTTCTTCTTTAGAAATATGATATTTAATTTTGGTCATTCTTTTGCAGGAAAGAATGACTCATTTGATGACCCATACCGAGGAAGCTAATGCTCACCAAAGTGAAATGAAAATGATTGTCAGACCATATTATTATGACATTGTTTAGTGTCCTCTTCCTGGGCTATGGAATGATCGAATTCCCTACTGGCATGAATATCCACAAAGTCCTTACTTACCTCTGTATGGGAATAGACTTTTGAAAGATTCCCATTTTCAATATATTAAGAAATACTTTCCAAATAGTTGGTTTCTTTAGTATTCCAACTGTAACTGAATGAATATTAGTGCAAGGGCAGCTCCAATACCCGAAGGAACAATCCATATTAGTTTCATTATTTATCATAGTGGTTGTGCTCCAGATATGAAGGATCATGTTGTAGAATCAAGAACACATTGTTATGATTACACTTTATGACCTTCTTAAATAGATCAACTGAATGTTTGGAAAGGATATTGGGACCTTCATTCTGGAGGGGGTGTGAAACCCGAGTGGATGTGGGCATTCTAGGTACGTCAGACTTGTGCAGAATTTAGAAAATAATTATCAGATGTTCAAATTTATAAAGCTGTCTGGATGGGGAAAACTTATGTTTACAAAAAATGAACTCATTCCTGAATTACTGAGCCGATAGATCCCACAAAAAAACTCCTTTTATCTGACACACAGTGAAGTTGGTATTAGTCTCTGGGACATTTAGCAAATAGATGGAATTCCTATTCTTGTTGAAATGTATGATGAATTCATCCCGCATACTTAACCATGGGGTGATGTTACAAGAACACCACCGTTGTCCCATGAATTATTTAAGACAGTGAAGAATTTACAAAAAAGATAAGAAAGATATTCATACCAGAGTGTGGATGGAAGAATTATTAGAACCAACTACAGAGAAAGGTCCAACCTGTGGATGTCCTACAGATTATCCTTCCACCGATAACCGAGGCTGTTCAGGCACATATTGGCCTACACTAGAAAGAGGCAATTAAAAGCACTGGGGTTATAATGTCAAACCTGATATGGATCCAAAAGTATGCTAAGCTGCCTTACTTTTTATATGGCTAAGTATTTATTTGCTTTTAGTTAGTGAATCTGGTGGTGGTGTAAGATCAGAAAGTTTTGTAATTTCCACAAAATTAGTAGTGGGGAAGTATATTGGGCTAGAAACCCCTGTTATGGCAAGAATTTACTATCTCCTACTACATTTATACAATGGGAAGGATCCATTTAGAATTGCAGGGCCATTTCAAGTGTTGTGGGGCTGGATTGTAGCACATTTTTCTTCATAATCAATATTGAACTCAGTCAGAGTTCCTAATGGTCGATTCCCCCCATTTTTACATAAAGTTTCTGGTATTAAGCCTCTTAGCTTGAGACCTGATGAGGTACTAAAGGTATTGAATGTATTAGGAGAATTAAACTTCTTTCCTTTTGGTAATCCACCAACTTGAACATTTATTGATGATGGTAAAGGATAGTATGAGCTGATATCTTATATAATGGAATTTAGGGATGTTGTACTATCAACTAGGATTGATGGTGAAATTATCTGCGAGGCTTGACTGTCGAATAGGTTTTCTTGTCAGTTCAGGTGTCTTGAACTGTCAAGAACCATTCCACCCACACATGTCAGATATGAAAAGCACCCATTGGTAGCACGAAAATTATGGATTCTCACAGCATTAGAGGTATCCAAACTGTCAATTACATTACCTCCACCAGATGTGTCAATCAGATTGGAAGCTGGGTATTCCAAAGCTTGGGTTTCTTCATATCCTTAAGGGGCTCTAACAAAAGGAGTATATCGAGTGGCGGCTACAACGACTGTTGGATGTGAAAATAGTGTCAAGAAGTTTAAGGCCAAAGATGATACAAGAATTTTAGAGGTTTCATATCGCTCAAATCTTCTTCCTAGATAGTATACTAGGAAGAACAAGGAAAAATAAGAAATACCTCCAACACCAAGGCAATCCAGTCGCCACCATCAAACATAGATTCCTATTCCACCTGTCGAATTTTCTGAGGAAGAACGGTCTTAATAAGATCTTCAATTGGAAGGTGTCGAACCCCTTCCATAGTCAACTAGGACAAAATTGAATTATGTGAGACCTTTTTCCCTTAATTACTAGGAGAATATAACCCGTGATTTTAGGGATGCCTAGCAATTTCACCAAAATGGCATTCCAATACCAGATATTGGTGATATCAAAGAACCTTCTGATTTCAATCTAGAAAATAACTTGGCTGAAGTACAAAAGTATATTGCTGAGTTAGATAATTTTATATGTGAAACTGATGAACAATATAAACTTCTAAATGAGTATCTTATATGCTTGACTTAGGAGTCTGTGAAGGGGTATTCATCGACTCTGAGGAGGAGTGGGATATTTACATTAATACTGAGAATGTATTTTCCTTTTTTTTTGTCTCAACTCTACTTTATCATTTGACATCATTAATCATGATGAAAATGTATCTTTTAAGATTGAAAGTAGAGAAGGAAGATCTAGAATGATTCCCGAATCCCCTAAGTATAGTCTTGCATGTGCTCCCATTGGCACAAAGAATAATCCTCCTAAGTCACAAGAACATTATGCAGGAGAAAGAATCATGACTGGGGTAATGGCGACAGATAATCCTCAACAATTAACTCAATTTTCCCCTACTAAGAGATGTGTTTCAATCTCTCTGCATGCTTTTGAATAGAAACACAAAAGAGCAATGATATTGCTTCGAAGAGTTTGCCGTAAGAGTAAGTATTTATACAATATTTAGAGCATACAATTTTCTAAATACGTTCTGGTTTCCATGTTTTATCCTCTTGTAGGATCTATATATCTTTCCTCTCTCAGGGGATTAAGAGCTGATGCTCCACAACTAGAAAAATAAATCCCAGGGCAAACCCAGGTTCATGCTGACGTATCTGTACCATCAAAAGATTCAGCTATACCTACTCCTGGCTCTGTTGAGAGAGAGGAAGTCCACGGTATGATTAAATACATTTCCCAGTTATTTTTTTCAAAGGATCCTGAAATAATAAATACTGATATTCTTATTGCTTCAGAAAAAAGGGATGAAGATCATGGAAAATCTGAAATCGATGATGAAATTAACCCATCTGATGTAGGAATACCAATTAAATATTCATAAGAACAAAATGTTAGCGGGGCCAATTTGGGAATCAAACAATATTTATTGAATACCTTAAATGGTGAGGATGCTGTAACAATTTATGCTGTATATACTGAAATGATGGACACCCTTTATCTGAATATTCATATTCCATGTTACATTAAAGAGTTTGGTGATTTCCATAAGGAATTACAATGAAGTAAGTTCCTATTCAGGCATTTTCCATATATAATTTGTTCCTGAACTTGATTTTTACATCACAATTCACCTTATGCAACTTTATCTATAGAAAATGTTTCAAAGGCTCTTCTGGAATAGGGTGTTCCACTTTATCCTTCTACTGGGGCTGAAGAAACACTTGCAGGGGATCCTTCATCTAGAGACGTTCCAGAGCCTTCAAATGTCATATTTGAACAAATTCAACTCCATCCTCAAGAAACACCTACTCAAAACACCAGATCTAAAAATATAGGGGATGAATCCAATCAAGTATCTGACTTATTGTTGGGTAAATATAGTCAGTCTTCTGAGTCATATTAGTTTCCTTCATTTGAAACTAATAATGGCATTGATTTATTATTTAGGTTTTTCAACTCCTAGATTAGAGGTTGAAGCTTCTACCATCCCAAGACAAGCAGAAGGAAATAATTCTTTAAGAAACCTATTTCCATAGTACAATTTACCTCATGGTAGTGACTTAGACTCTGATTTAGAGATGCAATATGCTCTTGGCATGCCATGTAAGAAGACATGGCAGAAGATATGGAACATAATTGCTGAAAAGCCTTTAGATGAATTATCATCCCATTTTCCAAAACTCCCTGCATTATTCTGTGTGTTGGGATTTGGTGGATTCAATTACCAGCCAGTCTACGATGCCCAGAATGAGACAATCTACCGACGGGAGCAGGATAATAAACTGCGACAAGATTTTTAAGAGGCTAAACGACTCATCAATATTAAGGGTTTTCAAGAAGTAGTGGTTTAGGTAGAGGAAAATCATAACAAAAAATCACTTGAGATTGTCCAACAAATCAAAGAAGCCATGAAGGAGTTATTATATCTTCAAAATCAATGGTATTCTGTTCATAACAGGCTTGAGAAACTGAATTGACATTAGGAGAAACCCAATTGGAGGGGATAACTTCCATTTCAATAGCTATAGAAGCACTTCGTCAGATAGAGGAGGCTGGAGTTGCCCAATTATCTCAACTTCAATAGGCAGCTCATGAAGCTTATGAAGTGGTTCAACAAATAAAATTTCATGTTGAAAGTTTATTTTAAAACATGATAGAGAGGCTCTGGTTTGTGTATGGTCCTCCATTTTCACATAAATGAAAGGAATTTTCTTTCCAATCATATACATTCCTTCATTCATGTTCTTCATTCATGATTACAATATGAAAGGTAAATGATGATAAGGATTCCTTTATGTTAAACAATCATCATTATAATAACAAGAATGAGATGCTTAAAATTTTCTTATTAAGTTGAGTGATTGAAGGAGAAAAATATGATTATTTCTAGGGATACATGGATAACCCCAAAAATTTTGTATCTTTTGACTTTTCATTTCTCAATATTACCTAAATCATAAAAAAAATGTATATTTAGTGATCTGGGACTCAAATTTTGTTCAGATATCCCTTTGCGGGTTCTTAGTCTGATGAGTATCAAGTCTTTTGTTACTAGTAGTTTAAAGTCATTCACATTGGTCTATAAAGTGCAATATATTTTGGGTCAAATAGATTTGACCATAAATTTTGAATTATATCCCAAAAAAAACTTCATGGATAAGAATTTCTTTAACATTCTTTAAATATTTCCAATGGGAAATTTTTATGGATACCAAATCTTAAAGCCTGCATCACCATATGACTTTTCTAGGAATGAAGTTACCATTACCTGACAAACCTATTATGGGGTCTACATTATGCAAGGACAACTAGAGCATATGTTGCATAGTCAAATAGTGGCATCTTTTGAATGACATGATTGTTATGTAGTCAACTTATGCAAGGCCTCCTAAGGGCATGTGCTACCTAATCAGGAAAAAGATCTCTTTGAAGTTTGATATTCTATTGTTAAAAGTCGAAGAAAGTTTATAGAGATTCAGATTTTCGAAATCATTGAGTTTGGTTTATATAGAAAGGTATCTAAATATGGAAAGGGTATATCTAATCAAGATGTCTGAAGAATCACAGGAATTTGAATTTTATAATGGTCTAATCCAAATGTAAAATATATGGTGTCTGTAGTTTTAGGTCATACAACTAGGACCAGAATTGGAAAAAAATATATAACATGTAGTCAAGTGATTTTAAGATTATTTCATAGTGTACCAAGCACATGATGTGGGAAATTTTCAAACCATGGTCTTGAAGACTTTCATATTGTGATATAGATAACTGGACAAGTATACTTGAATGACTGTTTTAAAATACAAACTCTTGTATATTGTCATCCATGATTAAAAGGGACAAAGATACTATAACCATGAACGAAGTTACCATTAATTGAAAAACCTGTTATGGAGGCTACATTATGCATGGAAAACTAGGGCATATGCTACATAGTCATATAGTGGCATATTTTGACTGACAGGCCTATTATGTAGGAAACTTATGCAAGTCTGCCTAAGGGAACATGCTTGATAGTTAGGAAATAGAGCTCTCAGATATTGAAAATCTTGATACCAGAAACCGTAAGATATATTAGGAAAATATGAAAGAAAAAAATAATATTAAGAGTGTGAAATGTGGAATGGGTTTATTCCCATTGTATATAAGAAAATTTTGAATCAATATTTCTCCATAAATTTCATGTCCTTTACATAGATCTGACTCATATGTAAAATGGATAATTTCTTTGTTTTCTTTGAATGAATATGGTAATGTGCAGTTTTAGCTCATGCAGTGTGGGCATTATACTATAAAGTTTTGAGTCATGCAGTGAGGAAATTGATAAACCCATAAGAAATTGAAAACACCTTATTTATATAAAGAATCTATTTACTCAATTCCTATGCCCACATGAGCTATGCTAGTTGTGAGAAACAAGGACCAGTAAGGGTTCATTTTATAATATAAAGGAGATCCAAGTTAGAAATAGGGTTATTAAATTTTCATGCAGTTTAATGTCATGTGGTAAGGACAAGAAGGAACCAATATGAAAGAAATGACACATTGTAACTGGATTAAAGGAAAAATTCTAAATGTCATTATGTTTCTTGTGGGATAAAGAATCAATTCATGCATAGTTCTTAAAATTATTCCTATGTAGATTTGATTCTTATACTATAAATAAAGGGGGGTTTTGTTGTTGTTGTTGTTTTTATCATGGATGGGCCCAAAATTGGATATTTAGAAATCTCTATGTATCTCATTGGAAGGAAAAAATGAGAATCAAGACGTACGTAGTCATTGAAACAATCATTCTCATGTTAATCAGATTTGGCATGAAAAATGGGGGCATTAAACACATTCTAATATAATGGTAAATCATAAGACGTAAAATGGTATACGTACCAAATCATAAATCTTAAGGAAACTCTCTATATAGATCTGATTCATATACAGGAGGAGAAAAGAAAATAAGAAAATTTTATGATTGTGGCTGGCCCCCGAATTGGTGATTGAGGCGTCTCTATGTATCTCATTGAAAAAAAATGAGAATCAAACCGTACGTAGTTCTTGAAACATGGTATCTATGCAGATCTGACTCCGACATAGGAAAGAGAGAGACTCATGTACTACTAAGGAGTAGTGATGATGTCAACAGTATTTACTTATGGAAACTTCTAACGTATTATAGAGAAAACATTAGTTGTACAAATGATGCCATGCAGTTTAACTTCATGTGAAAATGACAAAAACACTATTCACTTTAACATCATGAAGCAAGGATGCTTATAGTGTTTATGAAATTTAATTTCTTGCAACTAGGACATGGGGGTTGTTCAGTTTTAAGTCTTGTAGTAAGGATGTGGTACCATGTAGTTTAAAGTCTTGCAGTGAGGACTAATTATGCCAAACTATACAAAGTATTTCTTCATAAATCTTGCATTGGTTTGGGTTGTGATTATCTCTCCATCCATTTTGATTTAATCATATGCTCCATTTGAATAATACTTATGTATGGAATAGGTACTTCCCACTTTGGCTCAAGTTTTGGTGGTTTCTTTCTTGGTATCATTGAAGTTATAAGGACCAATACCAATTCTCATTGAAGGAATGAATGAAGATGAACTTTCTTATTAAAAGCTCACACAATTCTATTCTAATAGACTTCTAGATGATGAAAAGTATGAAATATTTTCTCATATAATCGTTACAAATCACTAATCCATTTCTGAGACCTTTCATATGTAGATAATTTATCACAGATTCAAACTCTTAGTGAAGGAAATTTCATTTCAATTGGTAAAACCACTTCAGTTCCATATACCAAAGAATAAGGAGTTGCTTGCGTGTCAGTATAGATAGTTTTCTGATAAGCTCATAAACCATTCAAAAGTTTATCAGGCCATGATTTATTATATTTATCCACCATCTTTTGAAGTACATTTGATAGGGTTTTATTGAAATCCATTATCTGTCCATTGCCTGCCACATGATAGTGAGATGAATGGTTGGATTTGATATTATATTCCTGATATAACTTTTTTACTTTAGCAGAACAAAAATTGGTACAATTGTTGGTCAAAATAGTATGAGGGACACCAAATCTAGTGATGATTTTAGTTTTGAAAAAAATAATGACGTTTTTAGCTCCAACTTCCTTTATAGGTATTGCCTCATCCCACATAGAGATGAAATCAGTAGTAGTGAAAATATACTTGAATTGTTTAGCCGTGGCTAGAGGATAAGGCCCTACTACATCCATTCCCCATGTTGAAAATGTCAAGGAGTATTTAGCTGTATGTAGTAACTCTGGGGGTTAATGAATGAAGTTGGCATGCACTGGACATGGATGAATTTTTTTTGTGAAGTTTGTACAATCCTGTATCCTTGAAGGCCAAAAATATCCAAGCCTTTAAATCTGATCAGAGAGTTTGTTCCTAGATTGCTGGGCACCACAAGCTCCTGAATGAACTTCTTTCATGACAGTCACAGTTTTTTCTCCATCAGTTCATCTGAATAGAATCCCATCAAAGCCCTGCTTATAAAGGATCTTTTGGTGATTTGGACCATCATAAAGAGTAAAATTAACCACTTGTCTCTGGATCTACTCCTTCTCAGTCCTATTTTTTGTAAGTAACCCATTTTAAAGATATTCTATGATGGTTGTTCTCCATCCCATGGTATGACCATACAGTTCAGAAATAGGGAAAATTTCATTGATTTCCTCCCTCAAGGTTTGAACAAAAGGTGAAACCATGCGTCGATGGGATATGATGTTAACTGTTTCATCCTGATTTGGATCTTGCAAGGTTGTAGCTACATTAGCTAGTGCATCTTCTTGGGAATTTCGTGATCATGGGACATAGGACAATGCTGGATCTGAAGGAAATTCAGCCATTAATTCTTTGATGTAATCACAAAAAGGTATTAACTCTTGTTTTCTGATAGAGTATTCCAGATTGATTTGTTTGATTACCAATTCTAAATCACCCTTTATCTTTAAATGATCCATTCGCTCCAGAAGGGTCAATTCCAAACCTATTGTGAGAGCTTGATATTCTACCTCATTATTGGTACCACCTTCTAGTAATAGAACAGTATAAGACAATAATGCCTTTTCTGGGGAAATAAAGACTATTCATAATCCAACCTTTTTCAGTTTAAGAATTTTCTAGTCTCTTCCCTGTTGGACTTCTTGAAGCACCATAAAAATAAATTTCCCATGTCTGGGAATTATCTTGAATAGAGAAGCCTTCTTTATCAATAAGTTCAGTATTAAATGATCTATCTTCCACATATGGATGCTCAGCAAGGAAATCAGCCAGGGATTGACCCTTTATTTCCTTTTGAGGCACAAACTGGATATCAAACTACTGAAACATAACCGCCCACCATGTTAGACTTCCTGTAAGCATAGGATGGCTGAGGATAAATTTTAGTGGGTTATTACGGGATACAAATTGGACCTCATGATGGTGTAGATAATGCCTCAATTTCTGAACTACAATGATTAATGCCAGATAGCATTTTTCAATATCTCAATGCAGAGTTTCTACATCATTAATTGTGCGACTTAGATAGTGAAGGTTGTTTTCACTCTCAGAATCACTGTTTTGAGAGAGGAAGGCACCTAGTGATCCCTTTAAATCTATCACATAGAGAATATGTGGTCTTCCTTTAATAGGAAACATTAATACTAGTAAACTCAAGAGATATTTCTTAAGGGTATCAAATGCCTCTTGGATATATTTAGTCCATTGGTAGGTAACTCCCTTCTTCATTAATCTGGTGATGGGTAAACATTTGCCTTCCAAATTGGTGATAAAGAACCGAATACAGGCGAAGTGTCCTTGAATTCCTCTTAATTATTTCAAATTTCTATGAGGTGATATAATAAGGATTGATTTTGTTTTTAAGGATCTACTTCAATACCACGATGGCATACAACAAAGCCAAGAAATTTTTCTGAGGTTACCCCGAAAGCACATTTCAAGGGGTTCATCTTCAAATTGTGTTATCGGAGTTTGTTGAATATGATTTTCAGATTGGCCAAGTGATCAGAACATTTTTTGAATTTAACCACCAAATCATTCACATAACATTCATCAAATTTTCCTAAAAAAGTTTTGAAGATATGGTGCATGGCACGTTGATATATTGCACCTGCATTCTTCAGGTCAAAGGGAATTACCCAATAGAAAAACACACCTTGAGGGGCTCGGAAGGATGTATATTATTCATCTTCGGTATCCATTTATATTTGATTATACCCAGAATATCCATCCATGAAGAAAATTTCTTCATATCCAGCTATTACATCAATTAAGAGTTCTGTGATCGAAAGTGGAAAATCATTCTTTGGACAATCTCGATTATGATATATGAAGTCAATACAAACTCTAATTTGTCCATTCTGAGTTTTCACAGGGACAATATTATCCAGAAATTTTGGATATTGAACTTATCTGAAGATGTTAGCCTTGATAGTCTTATCAACTTTAGCTTCAATTTTGGTGGCATAAGTTGGGTGTGTTCTTATTTCTGCTTCCATGAGTCCTCAATGTTCTTTTGGAAAACCCAAATGATGAGTGTCAACATCGAGATCAAGACCCAGAATTTCTGTATAATTCCAAGCAAATACATTTCGATTTTTCTTTAGAAATGAAGCATACATTTCTTTCCCTTCAAGAGTCATGGATGCACTGGTTAAAGTGAGGTATGGATCTTCTTTTGTACCCAGATTTATTTCTCTGAGTTCATCCACGGTGGTTGAGATACCCTCTTAAAATGATGGAGGATAATCCCTGAGATCTTCCTATTCTTCTTCAATATGTGTTACCTCTTATATTTCTACTTTCATAGTATATAACGAAGCAGACTTTCCATGGTTAGGGGAGAAGTTAAAATTTGATCATCTGGAAGAAGAGGCTGCCATTTCTGACCCTATTAATGATGAAGGGTCTTCTTGTGGTGATAGAGAGGAGATGATGGATTGCGAATTGACATCATTTTTTTCTCTGGTATTGCTATAAAATCTTTTAGTTTCTTTGATGAAGTAAAGAATTTCTGGATTTTAGTGGGGGAAATGAAGACTTCTCCACTTAAGCTTTCATCACTGCTCGGTAAATCAACAATTTATCTCATGTTGTTTGGCTCTGTTGTCGAAATTGATATTATGGAAGTTTCCATAAGTGTGTTTGGATTTAGGTCTATCATGTCAATTTGACTGAAAGGCAACACATAGTCTGTACTCACATGTATGAATGGGTTTACTGGAATCTTTTCCAAACCATTTAGAGCATTGATTTTGATATCCTCCTTTGTTGTGGATTTTTTTCCTTCCTTGTGATAGGATTTTGCATCAATGTATTGAGATTCACATGTTTTTAATAGGGCTTTATATCCATAAAATGTCCAAATTTTACCATTGAAACAATATTTGAGACATTGATGATATGATGAAGGTATGGCCAGATGTTGATGTAGCCAAGGTCTTCCAAGAAAAATGTTGAAGGTTGTGTCATGACAAACAACCATGAAATTTGAATTAGACACAAGGTCTCCAAACTGAGTTCTAAGTGTAATATCATCCAGAGGTTCTTGTTCATTTTTATCATATCCTTGCAACATCAAAGTAGAAGGAGATAAATCATATTCGGTGAGGCCCAATCGACGAATTGTACGTATAGGGATGAGGTTGACTGTTGAACAGTTATCAATGAAAGCTCATTAGATGTATATATCATTGAATTTTCCAGATAGATACAAAGGTATGATATGTCCATGTACAACATCATCTTCAACTACATCTATAAAAGATATCACGACATGGCATTGTGCAGAATCATTCTCTATATGGTATACCTCAGATGTAGCAATTTCAGTTTGGAATTATTGAGGACTTGAAAAAGCCTCATTAAATGCCTCCCGAAGATCTTTTGATTGATTAAAGGCATCCAAAATTGATAATGTGTCTGGTAATTGGGATAAATGTTTCAAGAAATCATTCTTTGAGTCCAAAGGTCTGTGTTTCTCATCAGGAAAATGTGGTTTTGTAGGTGCCTTGGAAGTTGATACTTTGGCAGTTGATGTATCCTATATCGGGGTAAGAATTGGAAACAGTCCAGGATTCGGTAGATTAGACTGACTAGGTCTATCTATTTGTTGAGTGGATGAAGGTGTGAACACTAACCGGTCTTCCAAAATAACTGTGATATGACCGATTCTACCATGCGTGGAAGAACATTCTTGTTCCTGTTGAGCCCACTGAAGGGAAGTTCCACGAGTTTCTGCCATATATACTATTCTGGATGGGGTGGGATTGAAATAATGGATTCTGGAATATCCATGTCTTCCCCTATATCATATACCTATGTCTCTTCCTCTAACTCCTCTGTTAGGTACATGGAATTTAGAAACATCGTGATTTAAACTATCATTGGTATAAAGATCTGTTAAATTAATCATGTTAACAGAACCAAAGATCAATTCTTTATCTGATGAAGATTCTTCCTGATTAACTAGTTCAGGCTATGCCATTTTATGGGACGGTGCCCGTTCTTTTGAATCAAATGGAATAAAATATACCAGAGTAAATGACAACTTAGGTTTTGACATAAGCTCGCCTTCTTCTAACTGCTCTTCTTTCTTCAAATTATGCTGCCTCTTTGAGGATTTTCATTCTTATGAAGGGGGTTTTTTTGTGGTAGAAATAGTATAAGACAAAATTGGTTGATTTAATTGTGTTGGTAAAATGGCATGAGTTTAGTAGATCATTTTCATGACCATCTAATAATCATATTTCTATACATTTTTTCTTTTGTCTTTATTCCACTCATTATCTTCCTTTGGGTCAGTAGCTGTAACACATGCTACCAAAGTTGAAGAACCATTCATTTTTACCTTTCCATAGTCCACCATCTTTTGCAGGACATCTTTTAAGACAAAACACTCCTAAATGGTATTCCCCATCATCTGATTAAAAATCGGCTATAATTGGGGCGGTCTTCATCTCCTTCCATGTTCGGCCTTTTGGTTCTTGGCAACTGAACTTGATTGTTTTCCAGAGTTGAGATGAAGTAGAAAGGAATTTGTTCATTCTGGAAAGAATACACTTTGTTCATTAAATCCTCAAATTGTTTTGCCTTTGATATTTTTGATCATCTTAATGTGGTGATCATCATTGTAGACACTCAGGAGGTAGAGCCCTTTGATACGATGAAGGTTTTTAAGTGGAAACAGGTATAAGTGCTTGTTTAAGTGTAAACATAGTAGTCTCTACATTCTCCATTCTCCTTCATGGAACTGATGGAATTAAACAAGTTTTAGCCTTAGAATTTGTAAGAGATTCCTTTATCTGTTGAGCAATTGAAGAGAGGTCTCGAAACCCTTCTGGGTATTTCACAGGGATCAACGGTGTGTGTAATTCATCATGTAGATTTTCCACACAAATTGGCAACAATTATTCTTGAGGGAGTGCTAAAATTAAGGAATATTTTAATCCCTTCCAGTGAGCAATGAAATCTCAAACTATTTCAATATCCCTTTGTTTACAATTGGTAAGATAAAAAACTATCGCCTTTGGTAAAGTTGAGCTAAATTGAAGAAGGAACCTTTGACGGAAATATTCACTCCCAGTAATTGACCAAGATTGCAAACTTGTATACTAGAAAAAATTTGGTCCTTGTAATTACTGCACAAAACACCTAATCTTAACTACTTATTATTGTTGAGGATTTCCCATCATAGGATCACAATGAGAAACAAAATGTGTTACGTTTTTTTTCTGGATCTCCCTAACCATTAAAAATTTGGAATGTGGTATTCACAAAACCTGATGGGGGAGGAATTGAATGCACCCGTTCTGGGTAAGCTCTCTTTTCTGGTTGAAGTTGTGCACATTTTCCATCAATAACTTCCAACCGAGATTTTAATATATCAATGGTAGTCATTAATTTTTGAGAAACATCTGTTGAGATTGGACCTGAGTAGGTTCAATAACTGGAGTTTGGATGGGTGTGACGACTGGTACTACCACTGATGGTAGTAATGGTGATTATTGTCGCATATGACATATAGGATTGCACCTATGAGGGTGTACTTGAAAAGGGGGATATTCTTGATGCATCCCAGTAACTTCAACAAGTTCCCCTTATTAATTAACTCCAGCATACTTAGGAGGAAGACTACCTTGAATTAGTTCTACATTTAACCTCTTTAATTCCTTCATTTCTTCTTCTTTTTGGGAGAACCATACCTCTAATGAGGTTTATTGGACTTCTCCGAAGGTAGGGTGGGATGGAACCTCAATTTTACCGTTTTCCTTGGCATGTTCCTTGCTGGAGTATGCAAGGGAAGTACCCAAAGGAATGTCTTCCCCCTGGGAAACCCTCTATCTTCTGGTATGCACACCTCCTTCATTTGTATCCACGTGTACTGCCTCTTGAACATGAATTTCTTCATCTGATCCCTATGAGTGAGCCTTATGTTTTTGGGGATTAGTGACAATGTAATTGATGACATTTATTGACGCATAATTCATTGATGTCATTCTGTCAGTTCTTCTATTTGATTGTCTCCCTTTCTGTCTTCTATGAGACTCCGTTCTCTTATATAAGGAATTCTTGGGAACTGTTTGGCGGACAATAATCTGAAGGGAATCATTGGATAATTTAGTTATATACATTCCTTATGGATTCATCCCTAATTAGGTGAAAACTGAATTTTGCTTAGGAGGGGATTGCAAATGTGAAAAAGCCCCTAACCTTGTAGGCTGGGCTTGTTTTTGTTCTTCTTCTTCAAATCTTTGAGAATTGTTTAATGAATTCAAAGATTGATTTAGATGAGCCCCCAACCTAACAAGATGGGGTGATTCTTGAACTGCTATAGCTGAAATCTGTGCAACTGCTCTTCAGATTTTCAGGATTTTAGTTCGGGCATTATCTTGGTGCATTATTTGACCATCATTTAGACCACCTCTTTCAGAAGATCGTTGTGCTATTTTAGACATTTTCATCCTCTGACGTCTGACATCTTCAAAAGGAGATTCCTACTCAATATTCACATAAACGTGATGTAAAAGTTTCTCAATAACTTCTTTTCCTTTAGCCTGATTCTGATGAGAACTAGTTGAGGCTTGTTCTTGAGCATACATTTGATTACAGACAAAACCTTTTGATTGAGGCTGGTTGTGGTCAATAAAATTGCTTGAAACCACTTTTAGTGGACATTTCTGATTTTGGAGTGTAGTGAAATGAAATTCCCCATATTCACCCCATTCTCTGATGCGAACATTAGATGGGGAATCGGAAATTAATTGGAGCAGCCTTTTCAGAGCATTGAGACATGCACGCTGAAGGGTTCTCTGTTGTTTTTTAACCCTTGGATGGTGGGAAACTGAAAGAGATGCCAAGCCAATTTGGCGATGTAACCCTTATATTAACTTTATATGATTTTGAAATTCATCATATGGTAAGACTTTGGTTTTCAATTGACGAAGAGTTTTCCATAAGATGAAATGATTGTCATGAATACAATCTTCTATCATCAATTCTGGAATATCAAACAGAGAATTTGATGAAGGCCAGAACATGACTGGTATTTCTCCTTTAGCTAATTGGTTCTTCATGTTCAACACATCTTTATCATCTTCAACTAGATGATTCTCACCTTGGTCTAACCAAAGTGGATGCTCTGCATTTTAGGATAAATGACCCAAGGGAGGTTCAGAGAATGACCATTCCCTTAAGATATCTTTTGACTGAGAAAGTGTTTCACTCGTAAATGAGAAGGAATCATACAAGAATGGACTTGTGTTTTCAAGTGCCTCGAGATAGTAGGGCTTTATTATTACTACATTTTCAATTATAGAATTGTTTTGACAATGAGAAATACTACTATGGAGAGTAATTACGCAGTGAAATACATCATTGGGAGTATCACCATGGTAGATTACAACAACAGATAAATCTTCTTGATCCTTGGTCTTCTAGCCACATAGAGGGTTTCCATTGCTCTCATCCAGATAAAGGCACTCTAGATTGACTGAATTTTCTTGAAATTTTTTTTCATGATGAAGTGTTTTATGAGAAGCTCCAGAATTATAACTACCACTCCCAAAATCTGGTAAAGGGAGGGTATGATCTTGAGCAGCAACAGATAAATGTTTGAGGTCTTCAAGAAGTCTAGCATTAAGAGGATCTAAATTAAAGCTTGAATCTTGATTTTCCAATAGTATTTGGTTAGATTTAATCTTGGATGTTCTCTTATACTTAGTTGGGGCCACTTGATGGGAAAAGTGGTAATCATGGGAAGGTATATGTGCCTATCTTGGATTAATTACCGGAACAGAGTGGTTACCTCCAATTTGAAAGGGTTTATGTTCCCGATCATGTTGTCCGTATGATATGGGGGAGTATGCCTCATGACCCTCCTAGACTAGAATAGAGTTGTGTATGTGCTCGGGGATGACATGTCGTTGTTTCATCCCATGTGTGGGGACATATTTATGTGTATGTTTTTCTGAGACTACTAAAGTATTTGGTAAAATATAATGACATGTTTCCAAAATATGGGTAGGGAAACGAGTATGCCCTTTCACCATTGACAAGATGTGTTTAGTGACTTCAGTGGCTGGAATGAGAATATATTTCCATTCCGTATCTGGAGTTGGTGTATATTCCGACTCTTTTCCCCCTTTTCATATCAACGGATATTGAAAGTACTTATGCATAGGGGCAGAGAGTTGAGTCTGCTCCATATTTATCATCGGATCTTTTCGACTGATTCTCATGGTGCTACCAAACGAGACTATTGGTAGGCTTGATTAACATTGGTTGGTGTATGTGCCTGTTGGATATTATCCATCAAGTATTGTTGATGGGTTTCCTTCAATACTGGTAGATGAGACTACTGACAGAGTTGGTGATTGTAAACATGTGTATGTTCTTTCTTACCATTTTCCACCATATTAGATTGGAGAACTTCTTTGGTTGCAGTCACATGAGCCTGCTGACTGGATGACGAATTATAAATAGGTGTATGTGCCTACCTATAGTTATCCGCTGTAATTTCCAGGAGGGATTTGTGTGTTACTGCCAGACGAGTCTGTTGAGTAGTGAAATCAGGACGGACGGGTGTATATGCCTGCTCATTGTTTTCCATCAAGTTAGATTGATGGAAATATCTGGGGGAGGTAGAGGTGAGAACCTACTTCTTGTTAATTGGACCTAGGCCCTAGAGGTTTGTCTTGTATGCTTGAGTCAGAGATACCTGGTCCAAACGTCCAAAGTAAACATCCTTATCATGTTGGGGATATACTACTGCATGATTCTGGCTGTTATTGCTGGTGGAGTACTCAAGAATGACTCATTTATTCATTAAGTGAGGCCTTTAGTGACCTATAGATATACCTCCTACCATATGGGAAAGATTTATTGTTGCATTCTGGGGATAAAGACCTGAAACAGTTGGAAATGGTGGTTGTTACCATTTGCTTCTTGATCATTGGTCGTTGTTGGCTAGATGATCGAGGATTATTATTGACCTAGAGGGCCTGTCGAGCAGCCTCCAAAGTCGGAATTGAACCATGTTGGCGATATTTCTTTATCAGAACATTGGATACCCAACTTTCAAGACACTGGGTAAGTGATAACGTCTTTCCCATGGATGGAGATCCAATAAGGGAAGTAGTCGGGAAGTTCACAGATGTTGTCATTGAGAAATCCATTCTTTGGATTGAAGGGAATTCTATAGAAAAATGAGGACAACAACAAATTATATTAAAGTGACATCTTGTCATCTAGATAAATGTGTGATTAATTCCTTTGTTTGGCCTTCCTTTAACAATTGATTGGGGCTAAACATGTGGGTAACATTATTAACATGGTCAAAGATTCACGCCGGGTTCCCCATTTTTGTTTCGTAGGTCCTTGAAATGTGATATTATAGATTTAAGAATAATTGTTTCCATGCAGTTTCCATTGGATTTATTCATGGAACCGGAAACTTCCAACAGTTCATTATCCAAAGAGGACCTTCTTTCTAAAGTCAAGAGTTCGTTTATGATTTAAATATTATGATACTTAAGAACATGCACTGGTTGAGAGGATGGGAAGTCAAAATCATCATGCCCTTTTGTGGGGAATTATTGTCTACTCTGAGACTCTCTTTTAAATTAAACTATTTTCATGAATCCTTATTAATTCACTGAGTATATCATAATTATCCTTTGGAATTTAAAATCACTTATTCAACATGTATAATTTTTTTAATAATTGTCAGTATGTATTTGAGGTTTTCGATCAATGGTATCCTCTAATATACTGATTAGTGATTCTTTAAATCACTATTTATGATGATACTGGTTTTTAAGCAACTCAGGGGGGGCACTATAGAGTTTATTTTCATCCAGGGAGATGATGGTTTGTTTTGATCTTGGGATAGTGATCAAAAAAATAAGCTACCTACGTATCCTTGTGAAAGGAATTAGAAACCTCGTAGTTTGGTGCCACTTAATGGGACACATCATACCTTTTAAGGTCATGTGATATGGTCCCCTAAGAGGAAGGTTCTTTGTTACAACTTAGTGTGGGACTTATGTTAAAACAACCCAAGGAGCTTTGGAAAGGATATAGGTTTCTAAATTGGATCAAACCTGATTGGGAGTAGGGCCCAATGAGAGGAAGGTTGATTTGAAGTGTTGGGTTTGAACCTCAATGAGGCTTCCTACGTATCCCATATGGATGGGAATCAAAGCCCATGTAGTTCGATGAATCTGATAGGAGAGTATAGTCCTATGAGAAAGATGAGTTTGGGCTTACTGCCTAAAAAAGGATGCCTTAATTGGGGGAATTATGGTTGTATTCCTAAGGAGGATATCCACTGAGATCGTTCTCTGAAAGAGATTCCTACATATCCTGGTTTGAATAGGAATCAGAGTTCTCGTAGTTCTTGCACTGAGTGTTTGTGAACATGTTGTAATCATCACATATCTCTAAGCCCAAATGAGTCATTCTCAGTGTGAGAAACAAGAGGATGTTAAAGATTCAACAATGACACTTCACACTTCCAAAATTTTCCTCCATGCTAATGGAAGATGGCGCGTCGACCATGGAAGAGGGCGAGGTGACGGTGGATGAGGGCAGGGCGACGAGCCCTCCCTCTATTCCCTTCACATTATACAAGGGTCCAAATGGAAGGAAGAAGGGGTCAAGGTGAGGGGCTTATACAAAGATGGCTTCCCTTAAATTGGTTCTCGTAAGGGTGGGAGACTTCTCTTATACTTGTGGGGAATGGAAAGTGTGAAGTGTACCTTCCCTACCAGATAACTAAGGTCTCAAGTCACCTCTTTGAAAAGGGAGATGTCAGTAGCCCACCATCTTCTAAAACGGGAACTTCCCAACACTGGGAGAAAAGTCCATGTGACTACGGATATAGAAACCCACAAACATCCCATGAATTCTGACCCCATTGTAAAAAAATGTGGGAAACCTCTGACTGTGGAGTTACACACCCAAAATTGAGACACACTGATGTGCCTTAACTAGAGTTCTGAGAAGTCAGGAGTTTTTGTGGGAGGTTTCAACTTAGCCACTTTTTAATAAGGGAACCAAAGAAAGAGATACCCAACCATTAAAGGATTCAAAGGTTATTTGAGTTTGTCGCGTAGGTTA
The DNA here is from genome assembly GCA_963277665.1 of Viscum album. Classification (NCBI taxonomy): domain Eukaryota; kingdom Viridiplantae; phylum Streptophyta; class Magnoliopsida; order Santalales; family Viscaceae; genus Viscum; species Viscum album. The sequence continues at coordinate 871,832,191 of OY728157.1, forward strand.
CTCGTGCAGGTATGCCATGTAGGTACCTCACACTGCTCAATCGCGCAAGTATGGAACACAAATGTACTGTATAGTTTTACTGCGCAGGTATGGTGTGTAGGTACACTGCGTAGGTATGAATGGTGACTAAAGAATTTGAAGAACTTAAAAAACATGCCTATTCCCTTTAATTATCCCTTATCCCAGAGTTGAGAGAACTACCTGAGACAATTTTAGAGATCTAGGTGAAAGAGCTACGCAATGGGAGCATCAGAGAGTGTTTCAAAAAAATTTAGTCTAGAAATGGGGATCCCAAGGGTCCTATTTATAGGCACGGATGGGCGTGGAAGAAAAAACTTAGGTCACGTAGATATGCCGCGTAGCTCTAGCACGTAGGTGCTTCATGCATAGGCATCCCAAATCCTCTCGCACGTAGTTCGGACGTGTAGCCTTTTGGCACAGCTCAGCCGCGAAGCCCTGTCACACAGCTCTGCTACGGATGCTCTGCAGCTGGGACAAGTAGTTCTTTTGCGATGCTTCTGGATATTGGTTGATGTTTCCTTTGAACTTCAGGAATCTCATTAAGGGTTGTCAGTAACATCTTATTATGAAAAATGGTTATATAAAATATCCACTTCCTTTGTTTTATGTTTTTGGATTATAAAATACAATTTAAGAATTGTTACCATTACCAATATAGCAATTGAATAGTGATCACATGATTAGTATAAATATATATCTTTAACAAATCCAATTTACATAGAAAAAGGAAGTGATGACCTCTTCTATTAGACTTTCCCCGTACGAATCCCATTTGTCAGAGCTCGGAAAGGAGGTGGTATCATTGGGATTCACTCTTGTACAATCCCACTTTGAGCTTCAACACTTTAAGCTGGAGCAGAACCGCCTACGAAAGAAGTTGAAGTTGATAGATATTACCACTTGAGTGGTGTTATTTGTGCCACCCAAATATTCTGTCACCATTGCACACCTTACACTTCGATATTATGCGAGTTTTGTAAGGGTTTATCTAACAAGACCTTAGCACTATTATTATGCACATTATTTTTTTTATAGAGAAAATACTTTCATATTATTTTAGTTAGTTTTTAAATAGTTTTTTATAGAAAAAATAGCATTTATGGTTAATTAAGAAATCTATTTTGATGAATTAATGGATTTTTGAATCAAATATTATTTATTAAAATATTATTACTAAATTATCTTTTATATAATATAAATGATCATATAAGTATTAGTAATATGATTGTGATTTGTATTAAGGTTTGAAATCTATTTTTTTCAAAACCCATGAATTTTCGATAAATGTCGATTTTTATTTTAAATGTAAAAATTCTCATATTTAGAAAATTATTTAGATAACATGAAAATTATTTTTGAAATCAGGATGTCAAAATTATCTAATGGTTAATTTTTCTTAAATTTCAGATATAGTCGAATTTTTGGGTAAAAATTAAATACCGTTTAAATATATAATGTTTTTTTGGCATCATAATGACACAATAGTGATGTAATAAAATAATATAAATATTATTTTCATCCAATATATGTTTTACCATTAAAATAATGTGATTTCTGTTTTGATTTATTTATTTTACATTTCTTTAGTGGACCCTTCTAGACTTATAAAACATTTTACCTTTTCAAATTGATTTTCTTGAGAGTGTGATTCACCTCCACATAAGCAACATTATTATTTTAAGAAGCATGAATATTGGACTTATAAAATATTGTTTTACACTCCCATTTCTCAAAAATTATGTGCAAAACCATGGGATGATTTGTGTTTTGGATTAGTTTAATGTGTGGTGACCCAAACCTAAAATATAAAGAATTATCTCTCCTTTCCTATATAAACCCACCCAAGATCCCACTTCCACTTCTCTCAAAGCCTTTGGAGCTCTGCCAAACCCTTCCCTCATCTTTCTATAATCCTCCAAAGGTGCCCCAAACTCTTAAGAAGCCACTCTCAGATCCCCCAGGCCTTTGGGACCACATTTCCAATTAAGGGATTTCTTTCTCTATAATTTTTTTCCATGTTTCTTTAGGTTTCTATACCATTTGTTTCAATTAAAAATGTTGGGGTATGATTTCTCACCTCCCCTATACTTATCTCCTTATTTTATAATGATGGGAGACTGATTTCTCTCTCATTATTTCCTCTCATGTACACCCGTTACCATGCAGAAATGCCGTATGGGATTCCTTTTGTTCTCATTTAATCCAATTTTATTAATATTGTTATTCCCTTTCATTATAAATTACAAATGTTGGGGTATGATTTCACACCTCCCCCATACTTACCTATTAATGTTTCAATGTGTATAGACTCGTTTTATCTATCATTAATTCCTCCCACGTACAACTGTTACCATGCTGAAATTCTCTAAGGGGTTTCTCTCTCATCATTTACATTCAACCAATTATTTGGTATTAAAAATATAAATATCATTACATATGTTGGGAAATGTATCTATATGACCCCATACCATCCATTTAATTTAAATATTATGAGACAACCTTTCAACTTTCATCAACAATTTTTATGAATTCTTATGTCACGCAGTTATTTAGCTGAAATTACACCACGATTTCCCAAGCCAATGTCATTGTGTAGTGAATACCATACACATTTCTTTATCAATGGTATTCACCATTATGAACATTTACTTATTGATTATAAAGATTCATGTATGTATTCCACATTCCATTATTGTGGAATCAATTTTGATGAATGATTCCACGTTGTATGATCCATGTGGCACACTAATGCATGAAATGAAATGTTTATGAAGGGTGCACCCTGACAGCATTCCCATGCATTGGGTAAAGTTTATTATTAGGATAACTCACATGAAATGAGGGGTTATATATCCTAATTCAAGTGAAATGAGGTTTTACTCATGCTCCATGTGCAATTAGGCTTGGATCATTTTAATACCATGTTAAGTGTTGTTGACACATTTCCATGTTATCATGCCTTTATGTTCATGTTTCTTTTATGATATATTGACAAGCCTATTGCCAAAAATGTATTTTATTCTACATTTTATGACTTTTTACTCCCTTAATGGGCATTATAGCTCATCCTTTTCTTATGCATGTTCTCAGGTTACCCCATGCAATGCTAAGTACGAGGGAATGTATTGGTTATGTAAAGGATGTTTTCAATAAAGATGTTTTGTTTCATGTTTTATGTCAATGTGTAATGTTCCTAAGCCCAAAAGACACTATACATATCAATCTTATATATTGTATCATGTGAACAGTTTATGTAGTAAATCACATTTAATTGTGTAATAAAGAGCGTGGTTGTTATATAATTGATATCATTTATAATTTTTTTGGGTAGGATTAATCATTTATTGTATTTGATATAACATAACAATAATGTGAAGAAAATAGAAACTCACAATGTCATGGTGATCTATTGGATATATCCTAGTTTATAATGAATGTGAAAAATGAGAGGAAAGTTTTTTGGATGTTGATGTTGTGGAGGAATATGAATTTTAAATGTTAAATAGGGGATCTAATACTGTAGGAAAATTCATAATTATATGACATGAATATTGGAAGGGTAAAATGGTTTACGGAAAAACAATAATAGCGGAGTTAAAATTAGGTTTAGATGAAAACTATGATCAAAATGGGTATTTTGATGATGTCTATCAGATGATGGTGAAAATATAAGATATTAAATGTATAAAAAAATTGGATATTTCCAGGGTCTATGGAGACATAAAATATTAGATTGAGGAATATAAATGAGTTCATTATAACACTATAAAATTTAAATATATTATTACCTTTTAACAAGTCAATGTGATCAATATATTTCTCTATATGAAACACCAAAAAAATATGAAATTGTGATATATTTTGAGGAAATATTAATATTAAAGTGTGATCCTTAATGCCTAGATGATTAATTTTCACTAATGAATTGGGGTGACTAATTTATGAAATACAACATGAATGAAATTAAATTAGTAGAAGTAAAATGACTAATATTATCATCTTAGGCTTACAAAAATATTTTTCAAAATGTTTCCTTTTATGTGATATAATTTTCTATTTCAATAAAAAAAATTTCATCAATCATGATAAAATATATTTTATAGAGAAAATTGGTTAATAAAAATTTAATCAAAAAATAATTGGAAATATAATTAGAAAATATTAATATTCTAAAAATCTATTTTCCCAAATTACAATTTGTCTTTAAATATGGCCATTTTAGTAAAAAGATGAATTTTTAAAATTTATAACTTTAATTTTGAAAAATAGAATTATTTTTTTAATTCCTTATTATAATGTTTAATTAAGATGAAATTTTGTGAATTTTTTAAAAATAATCATTTTTAGGGGAATAGTGAAAATGACAATTTTAAAAATAACATAACTCTTATTACATTATTAGAATATAAGTATGAATTTTTAATTCATCAAAAATATTCCTTATAAAATAAAATTATTTAAATTAAAATTACTTTTAATTCAAATACCCATATTTTACATTTTATAACTTATGTTTTATTTTTCAAAACTTTTTTTTAATATTTTATACATTTAGTAGTTTAAAATCAATTTTGATTACTATTAAAAATTTATCCAATTAAAATGAATATGAAATTTGGATTTTTATGTCAAAATAATGAAATAGGACGATTATATTTTTGGGCATAAAGGTTATGTTATGTTAGGTAAGAACTAGTTACCATGATACGACACTGAAATAGAAATAGTAATAATCCACGGGGTAATGGGCTTTCAATATATTGAAAACATGTTTATAATTGAGTGTATGAGGTTTCGATAAAACTTATCTCTTATAATATCCACTCCATTATTTCTCAATTTTTGATCCATTGTTCATGTTTAACATGTTATCCCTTACAATTAAGTTAATATATTTAAAATAATTTCATTCTCACCACTTACAAAAGGGTCAAGTCACTAACCCTTCAATGAACTCATAAAAACATTATATAATCCTAAAACATTACCATTTTATTTCCCTAAGAATAATATTTCACACTATTGAGATTTTTATCACTATATGTTATCCTATTCCATCCATTTCATATGGATATTTCAATGATATCTGAAAGTACTCTACACAAGTAATCTTATTTACTAACTTCTTTCATTTATATTTTTTTATTTCACAATTATAATTTTAAAATACTGAGATCATTATATATGTTTTGGTAATATATTTATTTTTATTATTTTATGGTAATAATCAATAATCACATTTTCCCCATTTTCATCTAAGAAAGGTGTTAGAAAAATTCATGTCCTCTTACATCAACGACCACTTCCAAAAAATGTCATGTTTAATTTTCCTTAACCACGTTACCAGGATTATATAAAAGGGTACTTTAAAAAATAATTTTTATATTTGTATATTGATTTTGATTATGAGGAAATAAATTATAACACTTCCTCTTCATGTTCAATGAAAACGAAATCATCATCCATAAATACATGCAGACTACTGCCTCCATGGAATGATCGATTTATATTATTCTTTTCATCACCGACATACATAGATGGTAATAAGTATTGTATTTGAGTATAAATATGATTTTTATGATATAATTATGGTTATTCTATGATAAATTGGAGAGCCAGTTATTGATGTGATAAACAAACAATTATTGTTAATTCAATCATTTTAAAACAAGCCAACTAAGAGAAAAATAATAGCTTCTTTGTAAGTAATGACTTTATATAAATTATATTATATTTATAAATATTTCCAATTCCAATATATCACACAAATAAACACTATATAAATTAATTTTTCTTCATGTATACGGATATTTAAACAAAACCACCTCCTAATCATCTATTAATCATGGTAGGTTCATATTTAGGATGGTTTGATCACCTACAAGAACAATAATATGAATTTATATAATAGACGACCATGAGAACATAGTTAATGGTGTAATATGATATAAATATATAAATGATGTTTTTTTTAAGGTTATATGAATATTTAAATCATTAATTAAGAAACTGACCATTGTTTATTTAGAATCATTAGAATAAGATCAAGATCAATTTCATATTGCATGATAAATAATGAATTTCTAATTAATTAACATTGAAATATAATAGATTATAATAAAACATTCTTTATGGAAGAATTAATTATTTGGTAGGTATAGACTTTTTAAGAATAGTGAATACCAATACATCTCATATGAAACTAGTATATACAAGTAAATTCAAATAACAACTGATGTGGGGAAAGTTTATAAAAAACAACCAATATATATGTATGTATTGAAGTATTGAAAATTTGAGTATAAATTTATATAGTTATGAATAAGGTTATCTTTTATGTATTTAAAGAACACTATTTTATAATTCTGGATGTTTGATGCAAGTGTTGAACAAATCAAGACCGAGGTAAGAGTTTTCATCACAAATTCTTCTCTTTGGAAGATGATTAGAATAATCAACATAATTTAATTTTTTGGTTCTTATACTATCTCTTTTAGATATAATATAGTGAATTATTTTTAATCATTTTATTTTATGTTCAATTATAACTATTCTATTGTAAGGGGGTTTTCATTAAAATATTATAAATTTCAGAAGGGCTATTTTGTCAAACATTAATTCCTTGAGACATGTTTATGTTTTATGACAAGTTGTCCTTTGAATTCCATATTCACTATATATTGATGTATCTTTATAATTTATTTTTTATTCATGTGAAATCCTAATTCAAATCAGTTCTTTTTCATCAAATGAATATTAAACCAGTTGTTACCCCATTTTTAATACTTTTTGGTAGCTCAGTTTTTATACTTTGAGTTGTTATCATCCTATTGAACATATATGTTCAGTATATTATACCAATTTATTTTATTATTTCTATTCTATTTTTTATAAGAATTTACATTTCTACCATATAATACACTTTTTAAATATTTCTCATTTCAGAGATATGTTTTCTAAAAGGGATATCAATATCTCAAAACATCATTATTTGAGTTTTATAGTTTCATCATGAAATTAATTTTTCCATGTTTGGGTTCTCCCAACCTAATATTTTATTATGTAGTAATTTATCTATTTGAATATGGAAAAGTATATTTTGATATAAAATAATGTTTTTTTCACCTTTTAAAATGTCAGTATTGAAGAGAGGTATTTTTAAAATAAAAAAATGGGGTTTCATCCATATTTATAAATATTTTTAATCGTATCATTTTTTATCCCAAATAATATTTAATCCTTTTCAAGGATCCATTTATATATATTATTTTTTAAAATTAAGGGTTTTCAAAATAATTCATGTCACATTTTTTAATGTTATCTTTAGAAAGAGACATGTAAATTGTTAATTTACATAAATAAAAAATGTTTTCTAAATTATCCTTTAAGTATATAGTTTCATTTACATTATAATTTTTCATAATAAATTCACATAATGGTGTTTATGTTTCATTATTTTCCCTCTAATAGATATATTTATCATTTGGAGGATCAAACTAATTGTATCAAAAACATTTATTCAAGATGTATTCTATTGTGATAATATTTGATGAATTGTTGTTGTGGGGGTGTTTTTCATTTATCCTTCTATGTTTTCTTTGTTACAATAGGGATATGTTCTTTTCAACTATTTACCATATTTTTTAGAAATATAATGATCATGTTATTCCAATATTTATATACCCGTATACTCTTTATCACATAGAATGTGAATATCTAAAATTTTAAAATTCATATAGAGGATGTACACATATAAATTACCATTATTTATTAGTTGGGGAAGTATTGAAATTATTCATGATTTTTGAATATTAAAATAGTTTTAATGTATATTGAAATTCCATTCTCTCATTTTTCATATACTATGCTTTTATTCTGTTATAGGTTCCTTAGAGAATTATATAAAATGTCTTATTGATTGTAACAAACTCGACCCTATTATCCTTGATCTAGTGAATACTTTAATATATTCCAACAAGATAAAAGAGATCACATATTGAGAGCTAAAATAGTTTATTAGTCTTGGGAGACTAGATAAATACATGAATCTGAAATTACATTTGAAAACATAAAAACAACATAGTATTTTCTTTAAGAACATTATTATTCCCTCTATATTATCAATGAATATCTATAGTATACTTCTTGGGACCGTATAGAGGGGAAAAAATTAAAGGGTGAGGTCAGATGCTCAGTAAGGGAATGTGTATAGTGAAAGCTATCATATAATAAATAAGGATTGAATAATATGGTAGGAAAAAAATAATGATCAAATAATTCCCTTTATATACTCAAATGATCTCTAAAATTATCTATGTATAATATAACTTTATGAATGTTCACTTAGAGATCAATAAAGGATTTTATAATGATGGAATGTATAATATATTACATATTAAACTTATCATCGAGGTATTATTCCATGAAATCGTACCAAAATGGGTAATGAATGTCCAAAATAACCAACCTATTTTGTCTCATGAGCATACCAACCAATAAAGGGGATATGTAATTCTATTACCCCCATCACCGAATAAGGCCAATCAATTCATTAGATGAACACAAAATAAAACATAATAAATATTTACTAATAATAAATAAATATAAATAATGTAATTAATACCATAAAAATAAATATTATGGATGGTATCATTATACTATATCCTCAATAAACAATAAAATTCATTAAATAATGTTAAAAATTATGAAATAACTTTTAAAAGATTAATGTAATATTTAATTAGGAAAACAACCTTTTCAATTTGAAATAACTCATTGAAAATATAAAAATTCCCAAAATATCCAAAAAAACTCCTTTGAAAGAATAATGTACATTTTGAAATTAATCTTTACATAAAATATAGTCCCAATTATAGGAAAATCCATTCGCGTGGTGTACATGAAAACAAATATTTTTTTAACCTTGGGTAAAAAGTGTATTGTTCGGAAAATGATAAGAATATTCCTTAATTATATTTATATAATGTAAAAAATGTGTAAATATGAATTTTATAAATTATTATATAATAGTAACAAAATATCAAAAACATTTTAAATAATATAATAAAATTTAAGAGAAATGTCCTCGACCTAATAGAAAAATAATGTCGGTTTTCCTTGAATTTTATTTAGAATTTTAAGTACATGGAGAAAAGAAAATGAAAGGAAAAATTATTATTTATATAAATTAACATATTGTTATAATATATATTGGTTTTAAGATATAAATATAATATAATTATCCAAATGTAATATTAAATAGAAACAACTCGGAATAAGGATAAAATTGTGAAATAAACCCTTACCTCAATTATAACTTTCTATGTATGTTCTTTTAACATATTGTATATTAATATTAAATTTATTGAAAATATATAAAAGAACTATTTTAAAAATTATAATATCATATATGATCCAATTATTTCATTTAAAATTATATCATATTTTTAAGTTCTTATAAAAAATGTTGTTTTTGAGTGTTAACTATTTCATTTTTCATGAATGATTCAGTTAAGTGGCTACGAGACATGAATATTTTTTATTGTCCCATCATATATGAAATATTAATAATGATATTAATATCATCTAAAATAATTATATACATATATAAAATAATTCCTCAAAGGTTTATTACAGTAATTAATCACATTGCTTAATACAACTGGTAGTCCACAAGTATGCATGAGTGACATTGTCATTTTTAACAGATTGAAGGATATGAAGCTAAATGATTTCATTTCCCATTTGATGAATAAGGATTTGAATAAAGGATAAAACACTAAAATAATAAAATATTATTATATGGTTGATATTTAGGTTATTATATAATCGTTATTACTATTTAACTAAATGGGTTGTAAGAATAAATAATGTAAAAACACTTGGTTTAGAGATATACATCTTCTTCAGAAAACCTCTTTATATTTGTACATAAAGACTTTTATATTGTCAATCTAATAAAACAAATACATATATTTTATGGGAAGGGATGTTATGAACGTATTTTGGAATATATTTTCTGATAAAAAATGCTATTTACGTGTATATAATAGTGGACAGGTTGTGTCATTTTATAAGTGAGTGAGAGGACACCCATGGATGTTTGAAAATATGGAAATACATTAATTAATTACTAAATAAAATGGCTCCAAAATTCCTCATGTTAAAATAATATATTATATAGGGTATATATATAATGGGAAATAGTATTTTTTTATGTTTTTAGGAAATTATTAGTACTAGAATTTTAATTTTAACCCTTTTAAATAGTATCAATTGTTATTGTGGTAACTAACGTTTTTACCAAAGTTATTTTTCATAATGGAAAAAAATTAAAGTTTACTTATTTATAAATTTTGATGTTATGATCCCAAATGATAAATCCAATTTATTAAATTATATCTCTATAATTTTAATAAATTAATTTAAAAATATACCAATAAAATTTGATAACAATGGATTTTTAGAAAAATTACTCTTTAATTATATTTTTTATACCAAATTAAAGTATAAGGTAAATAAAAATAAAAATCATTGAATTATGTAAAATTAAAATGTACTAATTTAATTTATAAACCAATTCCAATAAAAATGTAACTTTTTCAGTACATGAAAATAGAAGACTATTTTCGTAAAATTCAATATTTTCTATAATTCTAAAAAAAATTATTTTTACAGAAAATATATAGAAATACACTATAATATAATATTGATATTATAATATAATAAATGAAAATCATTTAATCAAATTAAATTTTTAAAAAATTTGATTTTATTTTTTAATGATATTTTGTAATAAAGCTATGTGCATTGTGTTATTCATTCTCAAGCAAGAAAAGTTTACTATAATTGAAGCATGAGCGAAAAATTATTAATTCCTTAAAAACATTCATTGAAAAAATTTCTAGGATATCACCCTAAGAGAATATATGGGTAGTTATTAATTATAACTTCTTTTAGTTTTCACATCACCTCATATATGTTATGATATCTCTAGAGTACCTTTAATAATCAAGTGGTTCCTTTCCCAAAAACATGTTATTTAGTATCCAGAATATATATTAGATCATCACTGTATGATAAATAAGTTTCCAAAAATATTTCATATTTGGTGGGGACATGCATTGTAACTATTTTTCACTTTCTTAAAAAATAGATATTGAACACATAATTATCTTTAGAGAGGCGAGGTGGAATTTCCAAATAGTAATCCACAACTCCAATTATTTCTATAATTTCGAAAGTATTATAGAAATTGGGATATATTTTAACTTTTTTTATCAGATATTATGAAACCATTCTATAGATATAGATTTAAGAAAACATGATCACCCACTTGATATTCGAAATATTTCCTTCAGTTATGAGTATTTTTTTCTTACATGGTGTTGTCTTAATAAGATTATTAATATCATTCACTTTCAATATTGTCCCCTCAACATTATTTGGGAACATAAGCTTCCTTTAACCAATATAATCCCAAAATAATAGAGTTCAACACCATATACCATTAAACACTTCATATGGTTCTATTTCAATGTTTAAATGGATGATATTATTATATGAAAATTCAAAAATAGGTGAATATTTAACCCACATACCATGAATGTAATGTGAGAATGACCTCAACGTATATTCTAATGTCTGAATAGTCCTTTCAGACTTCCTATCAGTTAGAGGATGATCAGTTGTGCTCAAATGTTTATTGATGTCAATATTCTTCTAAGACTCTTCCAAAATTTAAATTTAAATTAAAAATTGTTATTAGTCAAAATAAAAAGAGGTTCACCATCTAGTCTCAAAAAATTATTTATTATAGGTATTTATGATTAAATAAAGTAGTAAATCTTCCCTTATATCATGGAAATGTGTGGAATTGGTAAAGAAATAAACAATAATTCTTATGGAATATTTTTTGAGGGGTAATTAATAATGCTCCGCAAAGGAAGGAGATCCCCAAAGGGAATAGGTTATTTGTGGAGCACTTGTTCTTCGTGAAGTACCCATCATGCACATGTGACCCTCATGCTAAGGAAGGTTCATTATGCTTCACAAGGCATATTGCTTTTCAATATTACACTTCGCGGGGAACCTTTTCTTCAAGATGAATTCCTTTGTGAAAGCCATCATAATTTTAGAATCACCTTCCATATACACCTATGCCTTATGCCAATTTTGGTACACATCACTTCCCAAAGCACATACCTTCATGAAGACCCTCCACTTCATAGAGCATGAGAGCTTCACAAGGTTTCTACCTATGAACCCCTTTTCTCTATCACTCCTTTTCTCGTGCGGCCCTTCAGGTTTGAACGAAGCAATTTCAAAGTTCCTTGGTCAGTACTTCGCATTGCATTGATTTTTCTCATGGTTATTCTCATAGGCACGCTAATGGTTATTTCTTCTTCACATATCCATGCTAATGTGGAACCCCCAATGGATCTCTCCATAACACCCCCTCACCATGACATTGCTGATGCCTTCCATTCCCCAAGGGGAAGGAGGTATTGGTTATGTAAGTCCTAGGGGTGTGGAGTGCACCCACATAGTATGAGTTGTAGGATGTTAAAATTACAAGCTCCATCAACCCCAGCACATGACATTAAACTATGGCCTCACCCCATGCATCATATGCAGGGTGCCCCGTCTCGGATGTTCTCTAAGTCCACTAGTCTATACGGGAGTGAAATAATTCCTCACATGGAATGAGATCCTATTTTTTGGAGAGACATTTTTCCATGGGGACAAGGCAACGACCTTGGTGTAAGCCCCTAGATTTTCTTTTAGGTGGCAGCACCCCTGCTCCCCCTATCTTCATTCTTTCCAAATGCCTTAAGGGGATACGAGCGTGGGGACCTTTGTTATCCTGTCCCTCTCTCCCTGGGCTTTGTCGCCACCTGGGCCTCCACCTCGGAGAAAGTCCCAATCTCCATCATCCTAGGCTTCTAACCACGCGTGATCCCTTGTTTGCTCTTTGGGAATCTAACCACACATAAGCCCCATTCCACTACCCATGGAGGCACATTTCGCGATGTGATCACCAGGCCTTTGATATTTCTTGTTTCTCACACTGAGCATGACTCACATGGGCTTAGAGTAAGCATCGGCCATGACATCCTCTCTATGGTATCCTAGAGTGTAATCCCCACACTCCATCCTAAACTATGTGGATTTTTATCCTTGCCAATTCAAGGTACATAGGAAACCTCCCTGAGATTCAAGCCCAACAACCATTGGTCCTGACCATCTTCTCATCGGTTCACCAAACACTCCATCTTGAACTACGTGGATTTTGATCCTTTCCAAGGAAAGAAACGTAGGAAGCCTCCCTGAGGTTCGAGCCCAAAAACCACCGGTTCAGACCCCCTTCACATCATACCACCTTCGTCCCGCATGGCGTTAAGCTGTATACCCCCCTTTTCATCATGCATGACATTAAACTTCATCCACCATCCCGAACTACATGGTCATTGATCCTAGTCTCCTAGATAGGGTACATAGGAATCTTCCATGAGGTTAAACCCTATCCAACAGTAATCTGTTGTGATCCCATCCAATGGTAATCCATTGTGACCCCATCCAGTGGTAAGCCACTATGACCCCATCCAGCGGTAAGCCCTTGTGACCCCATCTAGTGGTAAACCATTCTAACCCTATCTAGCTGTAAGCTGTTGTGAACCCATGTCATTGGTAAGTCGTTATCAATCTAATCCTGGTGGCAATCCATTATTTTCCCTTATAGTGGGACACATATTGCTTGTCCGTCCTAGTGTCATTAGACCAACTCTCAAGCCGCTTATCACGCGTCAGGCTCAGCATGGAATTTGGTCTCTTTCCTTCACATGCACCCCAATTTCATGCCCCAACCTTAAGTTTCCACTTCCTTCAGGTCCCATTCATAAGGGTCACCTACTTAGGTGTCCCTTCGCTTCATGAACAATTCATTCCTTGATTCCCTGCCACAGGGATACGTAGGAGGTCTCTTCAAGGCTCAAGACTAACATCATCATTGCCCTCAGGTCGACTCCATATCATTCTCCATCAACTTCATTTAACCATATATCAATCATTATGATTCTTAACAGGGCCACCACATCTTGGTGAGATCATGCCAATTCACCTCCTAGAATCTATGTTCCCTCTAGGGGTTGCACCAATCTGATCCACTCTAGTCATTGTTCTGATTAGTCTGATCCATCTCTACTAGATGTTAAACCTACGACATACCCTTTGTTAAACATAGGAAGCAGAGGAAAACATCATATACATGCCTATGTCATATAATTCCCCACGTTTGACGTGGGATGCCTCGGGCTTCAATGCCCTAAAGAATCCCTATAATAAGGGGAATAAATCCAGAAATGCCAGTGTTCCAGTGTCCAAACATGCTAGTGATGTCCAAAATGACTAATCCCCTGACTGAATGTTGTCTCCCTAACTGTATCCCTTGGAACGTCTTGATTGAATAAGTGTAATTAACCAGCATCCATAATGAAATGGAACTGGGAAGAGTTTCACAAACAACACCTTAGTCAGAACTAGGTGATGAGTTCCAAGGAGGAATCTGTGGAAGGAAGAACCAATATCCCATCATCCAATTTTGATCAAGGAGAAAATGTACCTGAATAAGCGACAGATTCCACCCACCTTTTGAAAGCGGGATTGCAGGGAAACCATTTCACGTCCTCCATAGAAGGATGCGCACACCCCGACAGAAGCGTCAGAAATAGAAATGGTGAACTCAATGAAAATGTATTCTCCTCAATATGGAGATTAGTAGCATTCGAGACATCAGTGGATTAGCATGTCACCAGATCTAGCTATCCAGCACCGTGTCTCGCCAACAAGTAGCAGGCCTAGCTTTTAATTCACCAGAAGTTAGGGCCGTCAAAATGTTGGACATCCCAGTCTATGACGTTGTCAGCATGGATACATCTTACGATCCATGGAAGAAGGAATGGAATTGGAGCACCGGTCAACAGTTACTTTCCTTTCAGCACTAATGGGTTAATCTCTCTACTTTTCATGAACCAAGATGTTGCAGAAATTCGATCACCTCCCATCCACAGATGCATGAGCAGGGGAAATGCCAATGCAGTAGTCTCATGGGGCTCTACTACTTAGGAAAAAATCACCACATCTACAAATTATGGGCTCCCACACCCCATCTCCCCATCTAAATTTATTCAGTATAGGGTGATCAACAACCTCATATACTTGTATGTGGAGGAGCGGATTATCCTGACTTGGGATATGGCCCACTAGGATCTAGAGGAGTCAGTGCCTCATCACCACCATCATCCCCAAGGGCCACGCCGGGAGCCACTACTCCCCACTCCAACGTAAAATAATTTTGGGAGACTCTCCCTAGAATGCCTTGATGACTCTCTCCCCTACACCGATGAGGTAGGGGGTGTTTGGGCTAGCCCCGTCGGGATCCCATTTTAGGGGACCCCAAGGTGGGCTCCCAATAAGTTGTTCCAGTGTTGCTATCTTGTCCCACGAGTCAAGAAGTAGGTAAGACATGCACCTGCACCATTGGACCGTTTACGGTTGACTTGATGATAGAGTCTGACACATACTGAAGAGGACGCCTGCAAAGGGGTATGAAAGTCAGAAACTATTATGGCTTGGGCCACCGATAACATATATCATCAACCCCTTGTGTATGCTGAGTAGTGGGACATGTACACCCATCCCAGATCAAGGGCCCAACCACCCCACGGGTAGGTTGGGTCGACTCTCTTGGCTGCCGGTGCAGGTAGTGGCCGGCGCCAGTATGGAGGCCCTCCCTGTACCTCCACCATGGAGAACGCAGGTCTTCCACGCTTCCATGCTCAGCATGGAGGTCCACATTGTGATATACTCAATCTAAATGAGGGACCTCCCCATGATGGTGACACTCATCATGAAAACCTCTCCCACACTCATTACATCGGATATATAATCATTCCTCCTGGCATAGACCACTGTGGTGGGTACATCTCACACCTAGTAAATCTCTATCATGGGTGGCCCTCTCCATGTCCTCACAATAATTGGAGAAGTTCATCCCCACCACAACAATCAGAGGGGTGATAGCCAACTTCAATTCACCAGCACCCAGCACGGAGGTCCTACCTGTTTTTGGCTCGACCAGTTCGAGGACCTTCCTCACATAGACATCGCCAGGGGATAAAAGCATGGAGTTCCTACCCATGATCCTATTGGATCGAGTAGAGGTCCTACCCACTCTAGCACTGCCCACATAGGTCCTCCCTGTGTCCCCTTTGATAATTGTCCCAGTGCTCCTCGCACCTGTGCTTACTCATGCATGAATCCTCTCTACCCCAGTACCAGTACAGTCGAAGGTCCTCCTCATGTTAGAAATATAGCATGTGCTGAAGAACCATCCTCAGGTAGGAGGGAGGGTCGTTACCACCATAAAAAGAATGCTGAGAAAATTCAAACTGAGATCACACCAGCTTGATTCTTAGAATCTGAGGTGTAATATTACTCAGAGATGGATCCCTCACCGAGATCCTACATGTTAATGGCCGAGACAAGAAAAAGGCACATTATCCTCATACCTATGAAATTTTTGTTCGATCAGATACCCACCTCCCTCTGAAAATATATTCAAGTGGACTAAAATTTGGAAACTCCATAGGTTACGGATGTGAAAACACCACCAACATCACTAAAATCACTCTCAAACTCGACTAGAGATCACATTGAGCTATTCTGAGGACCACTGGTGGATGAGAAACAGTGTGGTCCACCGCCAGCAGCAATGGTCCCCACGCCAAAAAATTTGGTAGTCATCCCATCTTATTGAGATGTCATGGCTAAGTCACCTCACTCATTGGAGGATAGACCAAGATGTGGCGGTTTGTCAACTCGCTCGTCGTATTCTCCACTAGCTATCCTACCGTCCCCATGGTCTTCCTCGGTACTGCTACCTGTTCCCCAAAAGTCTCCAATTGATGAATGGGGAAATGAAGGGCCAGCCCTTGAATTTGAGCCTAGGATCTTATGGGATATCCTTACTGTGGACCACATCCATGAGATGTTTTGACCAGTTTTAGCACTGAATTTTTGTGCACCATAGTCCCTCTCCCAAGAAGAAGTTGAGTGTCTCCACCAAACCCCCTATGATACTCATTTCCCTCTTCATCATTAGTAAGTGGATTACCCTAAGGTCCAATCACAGTTCAAGGAAATTGGAAAACAATGCTTTCTAGTTTATTTGGTCATGCTCCCTGTGGCCCAGCACCCTGAGTCACCAGGTCACTATAGGGCCCTCCAGCAATACTGAATTTAGAGTTTTAGGGTACTTAGCAGGATTATCAAAGTGGATTCTCCCCATATACAGATCTATGGCTGGGGGAAGTACGTTGCCCTCCTCTTAAGTCCTATCCGGCGACAACCCAATTTTCCAGGTGATTTAGAGGATATGCCTCCAAATAGAGTTAAAATTAACATGGATGACCTTTCGGAGGGAGAGAACGAGCTGGAGCTTCATGGAAAGGAGCTACCCAGAGAAGGATATTCACATTCTTTGGATCAGTGTAGAAGGATTACTCATCAAAAAATGAATCTACTGGGTATTCTAGTGCCCACTGAGGCACTAGTTCTTATCCAGAATCCAAACAAGGGCATGGAATTTCATTGAGCTTTCAAACCCTCTAACCATTCTACCTCAGTGAAAAAGGTGGAAGATGACCCTGAAAAAGCCGCATTGCACTAGTAACTCACCGAACAGAAGAAGATAGTTAATGAGATACTAGATGAACATGTTTTATAGTGACGACTAGACAATGGTGATCCTCAGCCATGGAAATGGGGTTAGGCACAACATAACCTCATTGAACTGCCTCTAGGTGACCCTGACCATCTTGCCCATGCAGACCGGGTTGAGGATAAAACTTATGGAAAGAGGCCACAGTATGTCTCTCAAAATCCTCCGGAATGGCATGAAAATCCGCAGGACCCAGCTTAGGTCCCCCCAGCATCCCCACTGGTCATTCCACCAGCCACTCCATGAGCCTCTTGGTCACCTTATCATGTTGAATAACCCACCAATGCATTGGTGGTTAGGGATCCCCATCAAGATAGTAATCCCCACCAAGATGATCCAATGTCGGCACTCATCTCCCATCTCAAAGCCTTAGAGACTCGACAGGTGGAACTACCTCCTGATGGAATGCCATATCCAGCATGGGTGTATGATATGGCCACACCTTCAGGTTTTAGAAATCCCACAGTTTCCCTGTTTAACGGGATGGGGGACCCACCACATCACCTGGACCACTTTATTTCAAGGTCTGGCCACATTTTGTGAACCCCGGTGTAGCAGGAAGCCACCAAACATTGGTGTTTTCTGCAAACATTGGAAGGGCCTGCATTAGTCTGGTAAGGCCAGCTCCCCATCGGATCTGTAGCCAGTTGGGAAGACCTACATAGGAAATTTTTCTAATAGTTTAGTTCCACCACTCGGAAGGTGAGTGTCACAGACCTCTTCAAGTGCAAACAGAGGCATGATGAGCGCGCCACAGACTTTTTCGCCCGGTGGAAAGGACTCACGTATTCCCTTGACATGCCATGGAATCATGAGAAACTGCGGATGATGTGTGTAGGGAATGTCAAGATCGAACTGGTCCCCTCTCTGATCATCCAAAACTATCCCAGGGGATTTTGAGACTTCTCTCATAAGGCCCAACTTCTAGAGGAATCCTTACAGCCTGTTAAGAAGGCAAGTCAGTTGCCTCCTAAAATCCCCATGAGAAGGGCATATAGGGACAATCACAGCATAGTCGCCCAAATTGAGCCCCCCAGGTGACTAGAGTTGTTACAAGTGGAGCCAAATCCACATCCTCGCAGTGGACCTCCACCTCAGGTGCAGCCACCAGCCCAAAAACACCCACCTCAGAATCGGTGAGTGCCCCCATGCAATGTGCCGCCACCGCCTAGGCGAGATTACCCAGCTCCACCTCCATGGAAGGCTCCCCCATCCCTTCGTCTGGGTCAAGCTCCAAGGGCCCCCTTTCTGGAAAGGGAATCTTGACTTAGTCATTCAAAGAGGCACAAGTCCTTGGTTACTCTTGCAGTGCCTTTTAGTATGGGATTCTACTTTTTCCTGAGTGTAGAAGGCCATAAGAGGAAAACCTCACTGATCGCCCTAATTACTACACCTATCACTGGATCATGGGGAACACTCTGAAGAAGTGATACATGTTCAATGATTGGTTTAAAGACTAGGTTGAAAACAACATAGTTCGTCTAGGCCCAGCTCCAGCATTGGTGGCATGCGTCTTCGTGAGGTCAGACCTCAACAGTGACAATGAGGGCGAGTGGCATCAAGTTTCTAGTCATGGGTCCTAAAATTATGACAACTAAATGGTTTTTAAAATATTCACTCATGCCTATGGTGTCATATGTGCATGCCTAAATCAGCCAGATCCTTTATAAGCTACATCCACAACATCCGAATTGTCATCTCAGCCGTCCTCTTCCCAGAAGAGAAAACACCAGTGGCGCAAGGGAAAACAAAGATCCCCACCAATTCCATCGTCATCTCATTCTCTTGGAAAATTTATTCCCCTAGAGATGTAAATTCCTACCAGAATTTTCCCAGTATTATAGAACTATTTGATTGATGCTCAAGGGAATGTCTCGATTAATACCATAGAGCTGGTAAACGCCTACATGATTCCTGATGATGAGGAGTGCCAGGAAGATCCTCCGAACATCCCCGGCCATAGACATCATCGATGGAGCCGCGACTATATGGGATGTCAGTGTGACTTGGTCAACAATTCAGCCAGGTTGTGCATGCTACTGAAACAAGGAAACAGGCTCAACATAGAGCTTTGCATGCACAACCTTTTCATATGGTGGAATCATGACTTACTTCTCCACTATTCGTATTTTTGGATCAGGCATAGCCATCCTGACCATGTCGTGACCAGCCACGTCCTACTACAGACTGGTTTAAGACATTTGGCCCCCATCCAGTAGGCACCCCACATGCTTTGACTAGTGAGCAGCGAGATATTTCTTGTACCACTCATCCACTGGTCTAGTCAGCAAACCCCACCATACCTCCTATTAAAGAGCGACCTACTATAAGAATATGTTCAAGCCTCGCACAGAAGTACATTGTTCTTAAGCATCTTGCTAGTATTCCATCAAGTCTATCCATCCTTGAGGCCCTTCTCCTATTGCCAGATATGTGTGAGACCCTCATTGAGGCTTTAAGAAGCCCCCTCAAGATTGAGATGGAGTTAGCGACCGTAGAATCCTTTCATGATGAGGCGCTCGAAAATGTTGAATTTCTGGCCATCATCTCGTTCTCTATATAATATGAAGTCACTCCCATATAGGGGAACATTTTCCCACTGTACGTCACCGGCCAGTTCAATGGTGTGGGGGTTCGTCGTTGTCTTGTCAGCACGGGCTCTAGAAGCAACCTAATCCCAACGTGGACACTGTGAAAACTAGGATTGTATGCGGATGATCTTATCCCCTCTAACCTAAGAATCCAAGGTTATGACAGGACGAAATAGACATCGGTCGATAAGATCCGTTTTAATACCCAGTTTAGTGGCCTACTTACCAGCACCAAATTTATGGTTGTCCCCCAGGACACCACCTATAATGAAATGATGGGAAGGCCATGGATCCACCTGCATGTGACCGTTCCCTCATCATATCACCAGTGCATCAAGTACTCCTTTAATGGTCAAGTGGGTGTGCTTCAAGGTGATGCGTATCCCTTTACCTCTTTTGAGGCCCTCTATCTGGATGCCGACTACTACATGAGAAAAAAAAAAGAAGATTCAGGCTAACGAGGTTGAGTATTCCATGACTACGACTGATCCATGGATAGATATAGATGAAACCTACATCTTTCCAATCCACTATTTGGAGCCTAGGACCTCAGAAATGAAAAAATTATTTTTTGTTTCTGGAATGACTGGGGAACACATTCCCAGGCCTAAGCGATGTCATAAGATAACCTCATACTCCTATACAAATCAGGCTCAGGTGATGCCATAGCCTCTTACTCCCTTAAGGAATCGGGATGTCCACCCCATGGAAATGAAAATATGTCATACATGATTGTTTCATTGGGCTGGAATTATCCGGCTCTAGCTGACACACCACTATTACATCGATATCATCAAGTATGGCCCATTGGGCTGGAGACCATATGGGATTGGATCAGAATCCTTCATCGATATGGTTGCGGTAGCACAGGAGTTCCCCAGTACACTGTCCACTTCTATTGATGTTGGCACCACCCTCTAATCATGAGTTCTAACTCAGAATAATCTCTTACTATCAAGGATCCTCCATCCATAAGTGAAGAAGAGGATTTATATGTTTCTCCCCCACCATTGAAGAGGGAGTCTACACCATAGTTGATGAATTGGTACAGGTGAACCTTGGTAGCAAGACAGACCCAAAACCCACATTGATCAGTGCCTCTATGCACCTAGAGGAGCAAAAACAGTACATAGACATCCTGAAACAATGTTGTTATGCATTCTTTGGTAGTTTTGACAAGATGATAGGACTAGATCTTCATGTAGATGTCCACCTCCTCGGCCACCCGACAAATCCCCGCGGGTTCAAGCGACCTCCCAGAAAGATTCTCATTTCCCACAGTGCCATGATCGAGGGAAAAGTTAACAAGATCATCAGATCCAATTTCATTAAGGAGGTCTAGTACACCAAATTTTTGTCCAACATTGTGTCGGTAAGGAAGAAGAATGGACAGATCATGTTCTGTATCGACTTCTAGGATCTCAACCATCACTGTCTGAAGGATGAATTTACACTTCCAATGATGGAATTGTTGATCGATGCTATAGCTGGGTTCCAAGCCTTGATCTTCATGGATGGGTACTCTGGGTATAACCAGATCTGAATGGTTCCCAATTATGAGGAGTTGAAACCCTTCAGGGCACCACATGGTACTTTCTGTTACCGAGTCATGCCCTTTGTCCAAAATAATGCAGGTTCCACCTATCAGCGGGCTATGCATCACATATTTAAGAAAATCCTCATAAAATTGGTGGAATGTTATGTAGATGACCCGGTGATCAAATCTCTCCAGTGATAGGATCATCTTCAAAATCTTGAGAAAGTGTTCGACTTCCTCTGTTCCCATCACCTATAGATGAACACATTAAAATGTGCCTTCAGGTTCCCTTCTGGAAAGTTTCTCATCTTTGTTATTAGATACAAGGGAATTTAGATCGACCAAGAGAATATCAACCCATTTTCCAGATGTCTCCCCTGAGAATCATTCTGGAGCATCGAGGTTTCCAAGGACACTTAGCCTACATATGACAATTCATCGTGAATTTGGCCGGCAAGTGTAAGCACTTTTCTTAGCTCATGGAGAAAAAAAGACTATATGAGTGGGATGAAGAATGTTAGACTGTGTTTGAAGAAATCAAGCAGTACCTGCTCGAGCCTTCGGTTTTAATTCCACCCGTCTCTAGAAAGCCGCTGGTTCTTTATGTGACCACCCAGGAATGATCTCTTGTCTCTCTTCTCTCCCAAAAGAACAATTTTGGGATGGAGAATATCCTTTACTACCTCAACCAAATGCTCCCTGATTCGGAGACTAGATACTCCCCTACTGAAAAGAACAGCCCTTACCTAGTATTCGCAGTATAGAAATTGCAACATTACATAAAGCATCATGAGGTACAGCTAGTGTCCCAAGTAGACCCACTGAAGTACATCCTGAATTACCCCATGTTGAAAAGACATCCAGCTTGGTGGGTATTAATTCTCCAGTAGTTCAAGATCAGTTTTCTCCCTCAGAAAGCTATTAATGGGAAAGCACTATAAGACTTACTTGATTCCCATCCGTATTTTACTGACCAGTCCTTGGATCTCTATTTTCCTAATGAGGAAATTCTCTCGGTAGACCAAGCCACACCGTGCAGGCATATGCACTTAGATGGTGATTCTTGGAGCCCCACCAGCAGAAGGCTCAATAACCCCAGGCTTAACAGAGTAGGCCTGGGTATCATCTTCATTACCCCAACACAAGCCGTCCTATCATACTCATTTCAATAGTCATAAGGTTGTACCAACAATGAGGCAGAGTATTAGACTCTCATCATTCTCCTCGATCTGGCCCTTAAGATTGATGTACCCCATTTTCATGAGAAAGGGGATTCGAAACTGGTCATCAAACAAATCAACGGTGACTATGTTGTCAGAAATCCATATCTTTTACCTTTGTTGGGGCACACACTCCAGCTAATGGCCCAGTTCCCATCTCAGCTAGATGTTACTCCTGTCCCCCGATCTCAGAATGGATGAGCTGATGCCCTGGTCAACCTAGCTATATCATTTGCAGAGCCTAAGAAATATGATCTGATTAACCATGTGGATCATTGGAGATTCATTTATTCTATCACCCCAGATGACGAAGACAACCTTTAGGTGAGCCACCTTACTGCTGAAGCCTCCACGCCAGGTCCCCCAGGTCCCCTAGATGTAATTATTGAAGTAACTCCCAACTGGAGAGCCCCCTATGTTGAGTATCTCCAAAATGATAATCTCCCAGCAGATCAGGCTGAGAGAAAATTCGATGCCACTTAGTATAGTTTACACTCCAGGATGGGCCTAGTCGTGAAACAATCCTATAAAAGTGCAGGTTTAATAGGGTTCTACTTCGTTGCATTTAAGGATTTCAGATTTCCCAAGTCATGCAGGAGGTTCATGTCAGTTCCTATAGGGATCATCAGACTGGACCAAAACTATCTCACCAGATCCAGAGATTGGGGTAATTTAGGCCCTCTATGATCCATGACTACATCAATTTCTCCAAATGGTTCCATATGTTCTAGATTCATTCTAACTTCATGTATCAGCCGCTAGAGCCTCACCACTCCACCAAGTACTCTTGGCCATTTGTGTTATGGGGAATCTATGTCATGGGACCATATCTACCATTGACAGCTAACCAATGCAGATTCACCGTGACTATTAAAAATTTCTTCTCCATGTGGGAAGAGGTAGTCCCACTATGGGAGGTCAAGGACCACTCCATCTTTCACATTGTGAGCTCCAATATCATCTATTGATTTGGAGTCCCTCACACTATCCTCATCGATAACAGTATGAATTTACAAGAAATTGAGCTGAATAAATTGTTTGCTAATTACAAAATTCTTTTTAACCATAACTCCCACTGTCATGTGCAATCAAATGGATAGATCGTGGTGTTCAACAAAACCCTCTCTAACATTCTGCAGAAAATGGTTGGTCAGAATAAGAAGAGTTGGCTAGACAAGCTCCCCAATCCCCTCTGGGCATACCAGACAACGACTCAAAATTCTATCCAGATGACCTCATATTACTTGGTGTATGGGACAGAGGTTGTCATGCCCATCGAGATTCAATTTCCCTTGAAATCCATCTGGATTAGTTGGAAGTGATTGACGAGAATAGGCTTCACACCCTGCACAATCTGGAAAGGCATCCGAACAAGATAGCTAGAGCTTTGACCAAGAAAGTCCGCCTCTGCTCCTTCGTTCAAGGTGACTTGGTAATGGACCTAAGGGAACTAATGATATCTGGTATGATACCACCAATGTTGGAACCCAAATGGGAAGGACCTTACATCATTCACAAGGGTTAATCCAATGGCGCATACTCACTGGTTTCAATGGATGGTGAGTGTATAACTCCTCCCACCAATGCTAATTTCCTCAAGCAATAATTTTCCTGAGTTCAGTACAGTCCTACATGACCTTCAACTATATGGTTCTTCACTTACCCAAATAGTGTGATGGTCCCGCATGACCCTAAACTACATTACGGTCTTGAGTGACCATAAACTGTCTGGTCCTACATGACCTTAAACTGTGAAATTTCCCCCCTTGACACTAAACCATGTGTCGTCTTACAAGAGGTTAAACTGCATCTCCTAAACTACACATGGCTTGATTCCCATCCTCAGGGGATATGTAGGACCACCCATACATTTCATCTGAAAGCCCAGTCCCAAACTTTGGTACCTCCCATTAGGACGAAACACAAGGTTTGGTGCAGGATTTTTCCATCATTCACGTCAGGATCATCATGATCGTACCATGTATCCCTCTCTACTAAAGATATCTATCTATTCTGTTGTCTAACTTTCTTTGAAATTTCATGGGTGCATTTATGCTCCACACACCTCATCGTTTGGGTTCCCATTATCGTTCACATTCGAAGGGCCCCTCGAACGATAAGGATACTTAGTCTAAGGGATATCCTATCATTTCTAGCCAATGCCCTCAAGGGTTTTAGACAAAAAGAAGATACATGTCCCGTGTTGCAAATATAGTGAGCATTCGACACTAATTTTTTCCCCATTTCAGGTCACACGATACAGATTCCATGTTTTGAATCCGGTAAACAACTATATTGTGTCATTGTCACCACCCCCATATATCCCAAACATGGAGTGTTGTGGTTTGTTCAGTCCTTCTATCTCTTCAAACTTCAGTCTTCCTCAGGCAGGAGTGCGATTCCAGCTATCAGACCCCTATGTAAAGGGGATATCCTATTCCTACTCCTTATTTCCTACACCGAGCATTGCTCACGTGGGCCTAGGAGATATGAAGGCAATGCTCGCATGAGATTTCATATGGCTATAGTTGGTCAGGATGCCCAGCCTCTGGTTCATCGACCCCTTCACCCCCTGGTCCAAGTTCTCATTTAGGATTGTGTGGTGCGGTATGGACTCACGTCCTCATTCAAGTTGGGATATTTCAACACACCACCCATATCCCCTTGAGACATCTCTCCCTTCAATTATCATCTTCCCCACGAGCGTAGGCCCCGCCATGCTTCGCAAGCCCCAACAATTGGTTTTATATCACATTCTTTGTCCAAAATGACCCGGAATGGCATGGATACTCATCCCAAGGGCCCTTCTACCATTACGAGTTAACATCCTCGAGGATTGTGGGTGGAAAATTGATACAAGTCCCATGTTACGAGCATGTTCAATAGTCAACACTGATTTTTTTTCCGTGAATTATAGTCACACAAGGGCGGATACTGTGTTGCAAATTTGGTCGACAATTTTCCTTTATCATCATTGTCTCTTTTTGTCCTTCCATAGGCACAACCATTCACCCTCTCTATCCTATGACATTAAATTAGGCATATACGATCTAAGATCTATGACCCTAAACTAAGATCACATTCATCATCACTATAAGATGTTAAACTGCAAGATGGCTATGACATTCTCTATGTGGCTGAGATTAAGGCCTCTTGGCCTTTTCGGGCCCCTGGTCTAAGTTCTCACTTAGGGTAGTATAGTGTAGTGTTGGATTATTTCCTCATTAACACTGGGTTAGTCTTCGTGTTTTACACATCCCTAAATGAGATAACTTTCCCCTATCTTCATCCTTACCATTCTTATGTTAAACTGCATGGCACCCTAGGAACTATGTATGTCTTGATTCCCGTCCTCATGGGATATATAGGAAAACCTAGACATTTCTTCTTCGATTCTAGCACCATCTCTTAGAGAACTCCTTATCATGTTGGCACCTTGGTCTGTGTTCTTCCAGAAGAGGGGTATATAGTGTGGTATGGGATTCTATCCACATTCACAAAATGATTATAACTACCACGCCGTATACCTCTCTCTTCTAAGTGGCCTTCGCTCCATTTTCTTGCTCTCATCTCTATGAGTCGGCTTCCCTTAAGTCGGGTCCCTCATCCCTCTTCATGGATTCACCAATTGGACCCTGAGTACTTTGGTCTAGAACCTGAAGTGTCATATTCTACATGGACATGATTTCACCCATTTTTAGGCTTTGTGTTCCCCTTCATTTGGGCCTCTATTATCTTTTGCATCCGAAGGGACCCCCAAATGGAATAGATGTTAAGCCTACGGTCTCTCCTACAATTATGGGCCAATTTCCTCGAGAGTCTAAAAAAAATAGATACAAGTCTCACGTTGCGAATATGGTCAGTGGTCGATGCTCATTTGTTATTCCCATTTCAAGCCACAAGATATGGATGTTGTGTTTCAAACACTATCAATAGTTATCCTCCATCGTCATTCCAACCCTTTCAAGCCTTGAATGTTGGTTACAAGATTCAAATTATTTTCCACCCCATCATGTCCAAGTAGAATTTCGACACTCCTAGCACTATCCCTCAGTGCCCATTTTCACGTTAGGAGCACAATGCTGCTGTAAGGCATCATTTGAGGCTCTGCACTGACATCCCTTTAGCATGAATTCCATGTAGTGCAAAAAACATCTTCCACGCTTGTTTCCCACATCGATTTTGAATGACATGGGCTTAGGAATTGGATTGAGGTCTGCACCTACTTTGAAGGATTCTGCCTTTCCATGGTCCGAGCTATAATACCTTAAATTAAGATCTCTTTTAGAACTACATATAGCTTAATTACAGTCATCATGGGATACGTAGGAATGCTCAGATGTCTTGTCTTTGGTTCCAGCTCGAGTTCCATGAATTTATATCATCATTTATTCCTTCTTGGACCTAACTCTAAAGGGATTGCGCGATGTGGCGTGTGTGGGATTATGCCTTCATTCACGTCGGGTTTACAATTGATGTATCATGTAATCCCCATATAAGGAGATAGTCCCTCCTATCTCCTACCACATATTATTAAACCATTTCAATCCCCCTTAGCCCGAGGTTTTTTTATAGGAATTTCTCACGATGTAATGTGGGATTATGTCCCCATTCACATTAGGTATGATTTATTACGCCACACACATTCCCTCTAGAACATCACCTCTCTTGTACATGTATGATCCATATGACTCTAGATAATTATTTCTAGTTTAACATGTCTTTAAACTATTTTGTCTATACTGCATGACATCAAAATGAATTTTCGGTCATATCACATGACCCTAAATTGTGACATTATCATCCTGGCCGCACAACATAAAACGACACCACATCATGGTGTCCTCATTGAAGGGGACATCATGTTTGGTAGCAGCCACACACCATACCACTTTTCAACACCTGCATATGGCATGATTCATGTGGTGATGCCTGAACATTCTATCCTAGGTCCATTGCTTCACAAAAAAACACACATTAATCCTAAAGGACAAACAAGATCTATCATATACCACTTCTTTCGGTGAAAAGGCCAGACCTGCATAACTTTATTATCTATGGCACTAGTATCCTACCATTCCATCCCTAGAACTATGTAATCCTTGATTCCCATACTCATGGGATATGTAGAGATGCCCATGCACTTTTCCTCGGGCCAAGACGGACTTTTTTTTTCGGTCACCCAACCTAAAACTTCCCAAAGGAACACATGGTGATCTGAACTCCAAGTCCACATTCACATTGGGTTACATAATTACCTCACCATGTGTCTTCCGTGTTCCCTACCATCTATGATCTGAGCTCTATGACCGTAAACTAAGACCACTCTACATTATTTCCGAAAGACGTTAAACTACACGACATCTTCCAGAACTACATGCGGCTTGATTCCCATCCTCATGAGATATGTAGGAACACCCAGGCACATTATCTCCAGGTCCAACACCATGAATCTAAAATAATGTCCCCTAGTTAACCCCCTTGGCCCGAAATCTTTCAGGAGAAAGTGGTGTGGAAAATACCTCTTGGGTTCACATTCACATTGGGTTTTTCAATAGCTTCACCATGTTCCCCCATGTCTTTTCCCAATATTGAATCAGTTCTATGACCCTAAACTAAGATCTCCCTATGGGAGCTACATGTTGGGTATGGAAACTTCATCGCCCTGTGCCCAATCCATTAAATAAATCTCCACTTAATGGCCTATCCTACGACCATTAATTTGGGAAGCGTGAAATCTCTGGACCCTTGTCCTTAGAGGGGGACTTGACTACCACTATCAGATACATCTTGTTGTCGTACTCAGAAGCATTATGGATGTTCCCGAAGTATGGAATTTTAATAGGGACATTCCCTTGTTCCATGTACATACATCATGAGCCTGCCATTTGGATCCTCATCCTTTTCCATGTCTGAATGGACCACATTTTGATCCTGGTTCCATGCCACACTAACTTACCTACTGTCTTGGGCCAACGTCCCCGAGGACCTCAGGTGACTTTTGTGATAGGTCTCATGTTTCAAACATGGTATGTGGCTAACCCTCCATTGTATATGCCCATTCTAGGCTAACACGAAACAGATTCTATGTTTTGAACATGGTCAACAGTTATCCCATATCATCACACCTCCATCATTGTGGTCCATATCTCAAGAATCATGATTCACATATTTCCACATCCTTATGTTCTAGTGTAATTAAAACATACTCGGCTTCCTCATTCACACATCTAGGTATGTAATATAGGTCGGTCAACATCATTGGGATGTCATTCACATAATGTACCATCTTCCCTAACATGTGCCTTAAAGTGTTAGGAAATCCCCATCACTGCTCCTTGTTTCCCACATCGAGCAGGATTCACATGTGCTTAGTAGTTCTGGTTGGACATGTACTAGAGAAGTCATGCCCCACATGCATTTCATCTCTTTCATGATGTTAAACTGCATTCTCTGAACTACGTATAGCTTGATTTCCATCCTCATGGTGTACATAGGAACTCTCAATCGCTTTTCCTCGGCCCCAGCCTAACTTTCACATTTGGTCCCGGAACCAAAAGGACTTTCTCTTGGGATACATGGTGTGGTGGAAACTCCTTATGTCCTCATTCACATCGGTTTTATAGCTACCGCACCACATTCTCCCTTCCTAGGATGTTCCCTTCCACTATTCATCATATCTTATGGAGTTAAACTTCACGAATCCATGTGTCCTCAACCCATGACACTAAACTGCGATTCAACCCTAAACTTGTTTAGGATGCCCTATGTCAATCATGGGATGCGCTAACTTCCTCCCCAAAGAGGATTCTCACTACCAATATCGATCACTGACCACGTCGTGCTTCAAGAACTACGTTTTCTTGATTCACATCTTTATGGGATACGTAGCGATGCCCATGCATTTTTCCTTGGCCCAACCCAAGATTCATTAACCCTTGTGGCCCCTCATCCCTGATATTGGTCCAAGAAGTATGACCTTTAAAATATGTGCACCATCATATCGTATGACGTTAAACTAAACGAGTCCATATGTCCTCAACATATGACACTAAGCTTCAATTATACCCTGAACATGTTCAGGATGCCCCATGTTAATCATGGGATGCATTAGATCCTTTTCCAAATAGGTCCTGCTCAAAATTATGTTTGATTCATGATCAGACGGATACACCCACCTAATGTTCCTTCATCATGGTGGCATGATTTCAAGAGTGTTAGAATCTATTCGAACAACCCATCACACCAACTCCATTCTTTGAATTCCCTTCATTCAGACCCTCATCCTCTTTCAGGTCTAAGGGACCCCCTAACAGTATGGATGCTCAACCTATGGATCTCCTGCTATCTTGGGACAACATTCTGGAAGATGAATGGATGACATTTTGTGTCAGGCCCCATGTTTCGAACATGGTCAGCAGTCGACCCTCATTTCTTATCCCCATATCAGGCTAACACAATAAAGATACTGTGTTTTTGAATATGGTCAATAGTTATTCATCATTTTCATGACATCCTACAGTGTTCTGAATTTTGTTTATCATGATTCACACATTCTACTCCCCTATGTTCGTATTAATTACAATTCCCCGAGCGTTACCCCACTCATGCACTAGTGAACACTGGGGAAGAGATGATTCAACTATTATGAGGTCCTCATCCCCCAATAGGGCCTCTCCCTTTCTTCCCAGAAATCCGGATTGGTTGTTCAAAACCCTTGTATACCTAAAACGTGGTTTGCACTCTTACATTTTGATGAAATAATAATCCAGTCATCCCATGTTTCTCCCACTCGGCCTGACCCATGAGAGTTTAGGGATTGATTGCTGGATGCACCACAAATATGGTGGGAATGCAATAAACCATTACAAATAATAGAACTCATGCATTCAAATTTCATAAAACAATCAAAGCATGAATGTGTGTTTGAGGGTTTGTAATAATTACAGTACCCAAGGGTCGATCCCTCCCATAGATGGGTTAACCCTATCAAAAGAGAGTTGCAGCTCTGCCACCCTATGGCTTGTGGAATCAAAAATTTTCTATCACATGTTATGCTCCTTATCCTCCTCAATTGTGATGGGTCACATTTCATCAGACACAATCTCGGACCGCTCTACATCGGCGCAGATGACAGTCATTTTTGCAGAGGCTTGAATCATGCTCTCTTTGGCCTCTGCTAATTCAGCCTTCAATCACAATATTAGCTCTGATTGCGCATTGAGGGAGTCTGAGTGCTCATCCACCCAGGCCTACAGCCTCTAAACATCGTTTTCATCCTCCCAAATCCTCTTGATGTTCTCCACCTTCATCCACTGCCAGCCCACACCAAGGCGACAATCATACTGCCGAATCTTCTCTGCCAAAAGATCTTAGATGAGCATGTAGGGACTCTGGGCTTCCAATCCCCCATCACACAATTCACCTAGCCACGAAAAAAGTCTATCCATCTCATTCATCCATTTCCCTTGGGGGTGTCATCAATGAAGTGCTTGATCAACTTTCATGATCGGCGATAGACTATTTTTCTATCCTATTCATCTGAGGTCGTCTCGTCCTAGTCAGCGCGGTTGGTGGGATCATATATGGGGAACGCCCCCAGGAACTCATCAGCAGGGTCCACATCTAGTGTTTTATTGGGTATGGCAGGGCCTGGGCTATCCAAGAGATCCTCATCATTGGATCCCACCTCAATGATCTTGGCCGCAACCATGCTAACGGTCCCACCAAGGATCGGGAGCACCACCGCATGGTCGATTTGGATATCCACCTCCACAATCACCAGAATTATCTTGGGAAAGGTGTCGCTAGAAGTCCTGAACATCCTCTCCAAAGTGGCCCACACCATTTGAAAAACTTTTTATAGAAAGAGGGGCACAAATTTCATTTTCCTAGCCAATGAGTGGCAATCATGAATTGTGTGAACAAGACATAGAGAGTTCAAAATCTCAATCTTATTCCTGGTATATTGTTCTAGGGACCTCGATACGCGTCACTCTATATATTATAGGGAAGTCCAAAAACATTAGGGGAGCCATATCATGTGCCCTGACCCGGCTAGGTGCAATAATCTCCAGAGAAGCAGGCAGAGATCCTGGAGGCCCTGCATCTATATCTGCAGCAAGGTGGGAGTGGGTTAGGTTTTTGAGGTTCTCCTACATAGTTCAAATATTGGTAAGGAATTCAAAATTACCTGGAAACAAACCTCAGTAAGGGGATTAAGATGTTACCTTAATGGCCTTTAAAAATTCCTCAATATCTGAGCCTTGATCACCGACTTTTCCCTCCTCCAATGGGCTTCCTCTACCGATCTCCTCCCCCCAGGATGACTCATCTGATTCCTCCAGCAGAGGAATGCGTTGTCTCAGTTCAGCTGCTGGTAACTACGGGGGGTCATTCGATCCAACAACTCCTTCACCTGGTATGTCATTGGATTTAGGGCACCCCAGGAGAGGAAAAAATCCTCCAACTCGGCCAGGTATCACTCAACCTCTTCCTAGAATACAACAATGCCGAGACTGATAGGGCCAATTCCCATCAAGTCCTTCGGGAGACAATTCAGGTGTTGCCACATCTCGGACGGGCCGAGGAATCACATGTTGACATCCCAGATGTCCCATTCCACTAGGAAGGTAGGATTCTCTGACATGTATATGGGGTGGAGCCACTTACCCAATGCCTGAGTGGATATTCTATGGAATTATCTCAGTGGCCTCCCCTATGTATAAATCTATTCTTCTGGAACTACCGGGTCCACTGCTATTACTGGATCCACTGCCACTACCTCCCCCTCAGCCAGTACATGCCTCACCATCATGGAAGCCCCATGATTATGGGATGTCCTTGCCTCCTTTTTTCCCGGGCCTCATGGTTGGGGAGGCACACCATCACGGGCCCGAACAGATGGTTGCTTCATCATCTCCCCTAGGTAGGCCGCCTCCCAGCAGTTGGTAAACTCTTCCACCAACCCAAAGATGGTCGTAGGTGGAGGAAACTCATTCCAAATCATTCCATATTCCCATGTGAACATATGCCACATTTTCCTCATTACGCATGATTGTTCCTTGTAACACACCCCCAAATAGACCTGTGGGGTCAGTCGCTGCATATGCCGAAATTGCCTGGTGAATCGGTGTAGGGTGTATGGCTCACAGAGAAGCTCATGCTCTACTATTTCCACTAGGAATCCTCCTAAAAAGGCTAGGATATTGGACCGATTCTCTTCCATTCCTTGTCCATCATTAGTGAAATCTCCCGATTGAAATGGGAACAGATGAAAGTTGAATTCATGTACCTTCCAGACTTGGTTTAGTACTGCTTGGAAAGTCATCTTGGCGAGAAAGCTCCCTGAAACATTTAGAATGGATGTTTGGATGTTCAATCCTGGAGGGGATATGGGGTTCATATATTCCTATACCCCCCCTGATGTACGCCGCTATCCACCCATACAGGAAGTGGAATGGTCCACATATCCTCTGTGGCCTCTTTCCCTCGCTGATATGCAACATCATCTCGTACAGCTTGGCGAGAATCGGGATTTCGAGGTTCACCCGCTCTCCTATCACAAACATAGATTCCATGATAAATGTGCTCAGTCGTATGACCATGTTTGTATCCCTCACCGACAAGATCCAGCCACAAATGAGATCCGTAATGAATGGCTCCTGCCTGAATACCGGTGGCTGCTCGGTGCGGACACTGAATCCCTTGGTTTTCCACTAGCTGTCGTCCAATAGCCACCAGTATGATGCTTCTTGCCCTGTTGATCCCCCTTTGGGAAAATCAGAGGCCTCACTGAAAACTATCTATCTTCCAAGATGTTCAGAAACTTCTTAAACCACCATTTGAAGTGGACGGCTCTCACTACTTCTTGGTCCTCTCCCAGCACCATCTCTATCAATGCCATCAACAGCGGTGAAATTTGCTCCAGATCATCCCACACACCCATAACAGGGAGGAATTCATCATACATCGCCCCCAGTATTGGGATCCCTAAGATCTGATGCACGTCCCATAAACTGATGACATCCTCCCTATGGTGTAATTGGAAGGTATTGGTCCATGATTAACACCTTCTCAAAAACTCCGGTATCAGCTGCTTTGTTTGGTCGATATGAAATTAAGAGGCCCAAACCGCCTCGTACAGGCCCACTCTCCTCATCTCTGGCCCCAACTCTTCACACGAGGCACATACCATGTAAGCCCAGGAAAAATAAATGGTAAATTTTCTACCCTGGCATAAATCCCACTATCCAGACCATCCCTTCCATGGTTTCCTTAGGGCTTCCATCAAGATCATCTGGTACAAGGGGGGGGTGTCTCTGGCTACAACTCCTTCCCGTCTATATTTTTCAGATGGTTTTACATGCAATCAGCAAAAAAAGGTGTTAAATTCTCCTGAGAATGTTCGGCAGCCACCCTAAACCATTGGCGCTGGCTTGGCATGATCTTGAACCTGTAAGCTATCTCGTACCTACTTTTCTCCCGGGATGAAGACATCATCCCTCATCCCAAATCCATATAGCAGAAACCTATTACACAATCTATAGTTCTTATGGCTTTCTAATAGCATCTCCACCAGCGAATTGTGGTTAGAGTGGTTCCATATCAACTCCCCTAGACCAAATCTATTCGCCATCTCCTCCCTTCAGGCAACGTATGAAAGGACCCCCTGGCAGCCTCCTTCTAAGGAATTCAGTTGTTATGTTTGGGTGTTCTTTGGGTTTTGTTCGCAAAGCTATTTCGTAGAGTAAGTTCGCAGAGACCATTCGTGAATGCTGTTCGCAGAGCCCTACCCTATCCTTCAAAATCAAGTCGCAAAGTGCTTCACCACGATGTCAAAGACCTGCTGTGTGCTAGAAATCAAAAGCCCAAATCCACGAAGAGTAATCACAGAGTATGGAGACCTTCATGAATCGAGAGCACTACAAGCCAAATGCACAAAGAAGATAATGG
The DNA here is from genome assembly GCA_963277665.1 of Viscum album. Taxonomy (NCBI): domain Eukaryota; kingdom Viridiplantae; phylum Streptophyta; class Magnoliopsida; order Santalales; family Viscaceae; genus Viscum; species Viscum album. Next base: position 871,867,294 of record OY728157.1, read on the forward strand.
ACAAAAGAGAGGTCATCTCCCCTATTGATTGGCGAGGACCGAAGGTGATTCACGACATGTCTGGTCCATAGTGAGATTCACGGCGCACCTGCCATCCTGCACCTCTCCACCTCATGAGCCCTCTTTGCGAGTCACCTTTGCGATTGACAGAGATATTTTGGCAGTTGACCCTCGAACATTGACCCTCATTTTCTCCTTGGCTCAAAGCCCGAGGGGGTGAATTTGTTGATGCCAAAATTAGGAAAAAGTGAGATCAAAGGGAAAGCATTAGGGGCTGCCTTGCAAAAACTGCTCGCGGATCCCCCAAGGCCCTGAATCAAACATAGAGATCCCCCTTCATGAACCCTCTATACAAAAAGGAGGCGAGATGCTAAGCAAACCCTTTTGACCTTCGCAAACCCACCGTGGAGCAAGAAAGAGAGATTTTCTGTGAACCCCTTAAATGTTCGCGAACCCATCACGGAGTAAAGAGGCGGGATGCTCTATGAACCCCTTTTACATTCACGAACCCTCCGTAGAGAAAGAAGGTGGGATGCTCTGTGAACCCCTCGGACATTCACAAACTCACTGTGGAGCAATGAGGTGGGATACTCCATGAACACCTTTGACATTTGCAAACCCACCACAGAGAAAGCTTCATATTCATGCCAAGCGATCTCTTCTTCATGATGCCTCTTTCCTATAAGTACTAGGCCTCCCTCGAGGCCAAAAGATGGATCCTCCGACCTTTCACCTTCTGAGCTCTAACATTGTGAATCAATCTCTACTCTGTGAACCATTAGCTTTTCAAGGTACATTTTCATCACAAAGTTCCTTCCCCTTTGCATGAATTCCTCTACTCTTCAAAGATGAATGCCCTTTGTGGAGCCCATGGGCCTCCACAAAGAATGGAGATCCCCAAAGGGACTCGGGTTTTCGCAGAGCACTTGTGCTTCACAAAGTACATTTCATGAACTTGTGACCCGCATGCTATGGAAGGGTCACTGTGTTTCACAAGGCACATTGTTTTTCAATATTAAGCTTCACGAGGCACCCTTCCTTCGAGTGGAATTTTTCTATGAATTACTTCCCTCATCATGAATAACCTTCCATATGATCCTATGCCCTATTCCTAGGCTAGGACACTTCACATCGCAAAGTACATCCCTTCATGAATCCACTCCACTTCATGGAGAACCAATTTTTCACAAGGTTTCTACATATGAACCCCTTGTCTCTGCAACTCATTTTTTCGTGCGACCGTTCAGGTTTTCACAATAAAATTTCAATGTCCCTTGGGAGGTAATTTGCATTATGTTGCTTTGCCTCATGCTTCTACGCATAGGCACGCTAATGGTTGTTGCTTCTTCGCATAGAAAAACTAATGTGGACCCCTCAATGGATCGATCTATAACACCACCTCACCATGGAATTGCAGATGCCTTCCATTCCCCAAGGGCAGGAGATATCCGTTTTGTATGTCTTAACTGTGCGGATTGAACCCACATCATCCGAGCTACTGGATGTTAAACTTCAAAATCCCATCATCCCTAGCGCATGAAATTAAACCGTGGCCTCACCCCAGGAATCATACACTGGTTTCCCCATCTAGGACATTCTCTATGCCCACTGGTCTTTACGGGAGTGAAATCATTCTTCACATGGAATGATATCCTCTTTATTTGAGTGGTGTTTTTTTCGTGGGGACAATGCAACCTCCATGGTGTAAGACCCATGCTTTTATTACAGGAGGTAGTACCCGTGCTCTTCCTATCCTCATCTTTTCCCAATGCTATAGGAGAGATGGTAATCATGAAATATGTAATCTCATCCTTCTCCCACTGGGATTTGTCACCACCTGGGCCTCCACCTTAGAGTAAGTCCCAATCTTCATCACACTGGGCTGCTAACCACGCCTGAGCCCTTGTTTCCTCTTTGGACTGCTAAGCATGCATAAGACCCATTCCACTACCCATGGACACACCTTTTGTGATGTGATCGTCAAGACTTTGTTACCTCTTGTTTCCCACACTGATCATGACTGGCATAGGATTAGAGTAATCATTAACCACGATATACTCTCTTGGTATCCTAGAGTGTAAGCCTCACACTCCATCCCGAACTATGTGGAATTTGATATTTGCTAAGGCAAGGTATACAGGAAGCCTCCCTAAGGTTCAAGCCCAACAACCATTGGTCCTGACCATTTCATTTATGTTCACCAGACACTCCATCCTAAACTACATGAACTTTAATCATTACCAAAACAAGGTATGTAGGAAGCCTAAATGAGATTAATGCCCAACAACTATTGATTTTGACCCCCCTTCAAATCATACCACCATCGTCCCATGTGACGTTAAAATTCATGCCCCCTTTTTATCCTGCATGACATTAAACTGCATCCACCATCCTAAACTACGTAGGCTTTGAACCTTGTCTCCTAGGCAGGGTACGTGTGAAGTCTCCATGAGGTTCAACCCCAAACAGTGGTAATCTATTGTGATCCCATCTAGCGGTAAGTTGTTGTGACACCATCCAGTGATAAGCTGTTGTGACCCCATCTAGCTGTAAGCTGTTGTCAGCCCATCCAGCGGTAAGCCATTATGACCCCATCCACCAGCAAGCTGTTGTTACCCTATGTCAATGGTAAGGAATTTTCAATCTGATCCTGATGGTAAGCCACTATTGTCCCTTCTACTGGGACCTATATCCCAAGTCCGTCCATGTGGCATCAGACCAACTCTTGGGCCGCTAATCACGTGTTAACCCCAACATGGCATTGGGTCACTATCCTTTTCACCCACCCCATTTTCATGCCCCAACCATAAGGTTCCCCTTCCTTCAGGTCCCATCCATATGAGTCACTTCCTTAGGTTTCCCTTTGCTTCACGAACTACATGGACCATGATTCCCTACCCCGAGGATATGTAGGAGGTCTCTTCAAGGATCAATCCCAACATCAGCGTCGCCCTCAAGTCAACTCCATCACATTCTCCATCCACATTATTTATCCATCCATCATACATTCTGATTCTTACTAGGGCTACCACATCTCGATGAGATAATACTAATTCACCTCCTAGAATCTGTGTTCCCTCCAGTGATCTCACATATTTGATCCACTCTAATCAGTGTTCCGATTAGTCAGATCCGTCTCCGCAAGAAGTTCAACCTGTGGCATACCCATTTTTAAACATAGGAAGCCAAGGAAAACATCAGATACATGCCTATGGCATATAATTCCCCGCATTCGACGTGGAATTCCTTGGGATTCCACGACCATTGTAATGCCATGACTCCAGTTTCCCAGAGTCGGTGCATTATTACATAACATTGGAATGATCACAAGGGATCCAAATCCCAAAATACTAATTAGTTTAGTAGCCTTGGAAGTACAAGATATATTCATAAGTTCTACATTACATTATAAAATTAGTAACATCAACAACATTTTCTCCATTGATCACATTCATCCCATAGTCTATCCCTGTAGGTCAGTCATCATATAATTCTTCACATCCTGGGGAAAATAAAACATAGAAAGGGGTGAACTCATATGCTCAGTAAGGATAACAGTAGAGCAGAAACTTTCAAGAATTAGCATAAAAATTTAAGGAAATTCATAAGACTAAAAAATCCTTTTAAACATAAAATTCCTCAAAATATGTAAAAGATAAATCAAATAATTCCATTTACATATTCATATGGATATTCTACTAGTCAAAAAATCACATGTAATATCAATTTCCAATTTCATAATGTTGGAATGCATAACGCCAGATTTCATAACCACATAACCAAGGCCTTGTTCCAAGACTATAGATAATATTTTTCCAGGCCTTGTTCCGAGACACTAGTTTGTCTCATGATACCTACCGATTCATCGACGGGTGATAGCGGGCTCCACCCGTCACTTACTCAATCTAATGCATTCCACATATGAAAAGGTTTAAGCATAACATAAACATTAATATTAAAACTAGCATACGAAATGTATATGCTTTATCCATAAACCATTAATGGTTTAAAAATAACACATCCAAAGTCAAACATATCACAAAACATTCAATACAATATGAAAGATTTGTATTATAACAAAAAAACTTCAAACAAGCTTAAAATCCATCAAAGGATGTTAACATAGATGAGATGAATTCTTTTTGTTGAGAGATATCTCTTTCTATTTTGAAATCATTTAAAAGTCATATAATTATAAAAGAAAACATTTATTTTGAAAATATTATTTTAATCATGTATGTGAAGCTTCGACGACATTATAATGATGTAAAATATCGACACCTACCATATAAGTTAGAAAACATTCTTACCTTAATTTTGTCGAGAATGTCATAAAGTACCTCTTTGTAAAATGATGGAAAGATTCCTTTCATAAAATATGTGTTAAAATAAGGGTATATATTTATTTAACCCATAGTCTATTACATAGTAAAAAAAATGAATTACATTTTTATGAAAACAATGATGTGGATGATAAAGAGGTCTCAGTATATACCTACGTATTAACAACCACAGATAAGTAAATAGATTGTAGAATTAACCCTTAACTTGTACTTTTCCTTAGTTGATGGTATGTTAATCTCTTATATAATAGTTAAAAATTTGTTATTAAATTATACAAGAACTATATACATAAATATTATATCATATATGATCCTCTAATATTTCTTTGTTAATAAAAGTTTTGTAGTATCACTGTTTTGAGTGTTAACTGATTCATTTTCCTATATATTATTGGTTATGTAAGACATGATTATTATGGATAGGATGTATTTTATTAATATAAAGTATTATATTATTTTCATAAACATTATTTTTAGTCATAAACTGAAAATTATTCTTTAATGATTACGATGGGGAATGAATATCATCACATTCGTGGAGACGGTAATCCGTACGTACGTACGAGCGACAATATCATTTTATTGATGGTGAAGTATTATGTAATTGGATGGTATATCAAATATAAATAATCATTAAAATTTTATATTTATTATTTACATCAGTTATAATCATTATTATACCCATCCAAATAATGAAGTGTTTGAATAACAAACTACCCCACAACGTGGAGAAGGTAAGCCGTACGTACACACGTATGGTGACTTTTTCATTTATAGGATGGATAAAATAAATAATATGGTAGTAAAATTTTTATAATAACATCATATTATGTTGAAGTTAACTGATTTTTTATTTTTGGTATGGTATCAACAAAGAAAGAGGAATTTGAATAAGAAAAAAACATAAAAGAAGATGGTGAAATTATTATCTCTTCTTCGGGTGTTTCCATTTGAGTTGATCAAAAGGGATCCTTAGGTTGGATTTCTGAACAAATTAAGGACTCTATATTGATTTGAGGGAAGTATAGAGGATATTTAGGCATGGTTTAGCCGATCCAAATGGCTTTGGTGGTGTGAAATTAAGAGAAGGGGAAGTACCCTTTTATAAGAGAGGTGAGTGTCACTTTAGAAAAAACATGAAATATTATTTTATAATAAAATCATATTCAGTTTATAATGGCTCAAAAATGATTTATTTATTGTATAAGGTGGTTATGGGTCTAAAACCACTCAACCAATAGGTTTTATATAGGTTTAGGTCACCATATTAACCTTATCTTTTAGATTTAACTCTTAGTTAAATAGTTTGACTTATACCATGTCTCTTTGTATTTTTATATTATATGGTTAATAAACATACTATAACAAGCAAAGAGAACCCCAAGTGGTTATTTATTAATATATATAACCTTATATTAGTCCTTTGGATGAACCTTATATTTTTTTTAAAAAATTATATCATTTAATAATGTAGTATTTGATTCAAAAACATAATTAAGTCAATTTTGACAATATTTAGTATCTGATTTTTTGAAAGCCATAAAAACTTTATCACTTCATATTAAATTTTTTTAATAAACAATAACATGTCACATTGACCTATAAAATTATTTTAATTCATCATAAGTCTAAATTTACATTTTTTTGGATATTTATAATATCAATTATTTTAATATTTCATTATTAAGTTAATTACCGCGTCATCATTGTGTCATAAATAAAAAAAAAATTTAATGTATAAAAATTAAAAATAAAATAACATTGTGTAGGAATTTTTTTAGCTTTTTAATGAATATTTATAGTCAAATTTATATTGCGTGTAACCCTATATTAAAAATGTTTTAATTATTAATCATTAAATTTAACTCTTTTAACTCTTGTTTAAATAAAATAGTAATAAATGTCCTAATCTAATCCAAGTGGATCAAAGAGGGTCATATTTTTTTTATAAGGTTGTTTTTGGTTGAATTACACTTATCAAATAGTATTAGTACATGTGTTATGGTAATTATAATATCATTTATACCCTTAATTACCCTATTTACTTTTAACTGTGGTAATTAAAAGTCAAAAGTTACTATTCAACAAAAAAAATATTTTCATATTTTTGAACCACATTTCACTTACTGATGTTAACTTTGCCTCTTGGATTTTTGAAATTCAACTCACAGAAGTGGTAAAATTATGTTTTATTCAAATTTTCAAATGCTCCTAGAAGGTGGGTAAAAGATGGTAAAAAGTTCAATAAAATTTTATATATCTAAACATATTATAAAATGAATCCAATGAATTAAATAAAAAATATATTGGTATTATGGATCTATTTTTTCCTCAAATAAATTAAAATAAAATAACTAATTACATGAATAAGAAGTTGATTTTAAACAATAACGATTTGTTTTCACTATTCATCAAAAAGTGAAGGCTTTTAGAAGAATACCAAAAATTCACCCTAAGCTAATTTTGATATTCTGAATTCAAAAATGAAGTCTATTTTGAAAAATAAAATTTATAAAATTTCAAAAAGTGTGTATTAATAATAATATTGTCTAGTTTGATTTGTCATGGTGTGTTAAAACTCCATGTTGCGTACAACACAAGCTACTGCATTATTCAAAGGGAAACGTACCATGAAAGCTTGGGGTGTTACATTCTCCCTTACTTAAAATAATTTTTTCCTCGAAATTTATAGAATATTACAGCCTAAAAATATTCAGGTGGTTGTTCATCATAAGTTACTCAGGTTCCCACTTTGCCTCTTTTATCTTATGGTTTCTCTATAGAAATTTCACTAGACAAGTCGTCCTGTTTCTCAGCACTTGTTCTCTGGTATCAAGAATCTTGACCGGCTCTTCAAAATAAGACAGATCAAGTTCCAATTCAATTTCCCAATAGATGAGTACATGCGTGAAGTCCGACATATATTTTCTCAATAGTGATACTTGGAACACATCGTGAACTTTGGAGAGACTTGGAGGCATTGCCAAATGATAAACCAAAACTTCAATTCATTCTAGAATTTCGAAAGGTCTGATGTACCTAGGACTCAATTTACACTTCTTACTGAATTGTATGACACACTTCCATGGATATACCTTCATGAAAACATGATCTCCTACTTGAAATTCCAAATCTTTCCTCCAATTATTAGAATATCTCTTTTGCATACACTGAGATGCTTTGATGTGGGTTTGGATTATCTTCACATTTTCACTATTTCCTCAAAAGGTTTTGGGCCTAAGAGTTTTCTTTCACCAACATCATCCCAAAATGTTGGTGTGCAACATATCTTTCCATATAACACTTCATATGGTTCCATATAAATACTTGAATAGAAGTTATTGTTATAGGAAAATTCTACCAGAGGTAAATATTGATCCCACATTCCTTGAAAGTAAAGTGTTCAAGATCTCAACTATTCTTCTAAGGTTTTACTAGTTTGTTCAGATTGTAAATCCGTTTGAGGGTGGTATGTAGTGCACAAATAAAGGTCACCATCCAAGGACTTATGAAGACTTTTCAAAAATCATGATGTAAAATGGGGATCACGATCAGAAACAATCGATAAGGGTACACCATGGAGTCTTAAAACCTTATTAATATATAGTATTACTAGTCATTCAAGTGGTAAATCTTCTCTTATTGAAATAAAATGTGTCTACTTGGTTAGACGATCAACAATGACCCATATTGCATCATTCCTTCTAGAAGTTTTTGGTAGCCCCAATAAAAATTCCAACGTAATATTATCCCATTTACTCTCAGGTATGGGAATAGGTTGAATGAATCATCATTTTTGTTGCCTTCCAGCTTTCACTTGTTGACAAACCATACGTCTTGACACAAAATAAGCAATCTACCTCTTCATGTTATCCCACCAAAAATGTTCTTTCAAATATTTATACATCTTCACGCTCCCAGGGTGTAAAAAGAAATTAGAGCTATGATCATCATAAAAATATTCTATTTTTAGATCAGGTATATCAGGAACACAAAGTCTCTTACCAAATTTCAAACTCTCATATTCATATACGAAGTCACTCAATCTCCCATCATTTACAGTTTTAATCTTCTTTGGAAACTCCTCATCATTAGTCTAAGAACTTTTTATCCTTTCTAGTAAAGATGGTTTGGAAACCATTTGAAAATGTATTGATGTTTCACCTTCAATGGTAATGTACATATCCATCTTCACTAGGTCCATAAAAATATGATCCCTTTCAACTCTTATCTTGTTTAAAACTACATGATCCTTTCTTCTCAAAGCTTCTACAACATTATATTCCTTCCTCGGGGGTAGTTTATTGTTCCATTCTAATCCTTGAGTAGTTAAATCCATATCCTTTTCCTCATGTTGAGTTCATTTTTTGAGAAAATATACTTCAAATTCATCTAATCAGTGTAAATATCATTTTTTCACCATAGAGATAATGTCTCCAAATTTTCAGAGAAAATATTAAAACTTCTAGCTCAAGATCATGAGTGGGATTTTTTTCTCCTAAATTTTTAGTTGTCATGATGCTTAGGCAATAAATATATCATTCTGCATAAGGGCACAACCGAGTCCTTCGTTTGAAAAATCACTATAAATAATAAACCCATCATTCCCTGATGGTAGTGTCCAGATAAGATCATTAAATAATCTTCTCTTCAGTTATTCAACGCATTATTCACACTCTTTTGTCCAATTAAATTTAACCCCTCTATGTGTGAGCTTGGATAATGGGTTAGCCAACTAGGAAAAATTATGGGCGAAACATCAATATTAACCTGTTGAACCAAAAAACTGCATACCTCAACTATACTCTTTGGTGCTGGCCATTCTTGGATTGCATTGGTCTTTGAAATATCAACAGAGATTCCATCCTTAGAGATAATATGGCCGTGAAAAGAAATCTCTTGATGCTAGAATTCACACTTGCAAAACATCCCATATAATTCATTTATTCTCAGGGTTTTTAGAATAGTACGCAAGTGATTTTCATGACCATTGTAGTTTTTTGAGTATACCAAGATATCATCAATAAATACCTCCACAATGTCAGTAAGATATTCCTCGAAAACACTATTCATTAAATCCATGAAGACAGATGGTGCATTAGTCAATCCACAAGTCATTACTATAAACTCATAATTCCCGTACCTAGTTCTAAATGATGTTTTCGAAATTTCTTCCTTCTTCACACACAAATGATGATATCCAGATCTATGGTCAATCTTTGAAAAATTTTGAGCTCCATGATTTTGGTTGAATAAATCATCAATGCGAGGTAGGGGATACTTTTTCTTTATTGTTATAGCATTGATATCCATGTAGTCAATGCACAACCTCACAGATCCATCTTTCTTCTTAACAAAAAGGACCTGGGATCCCCATGGAGAAACAATAGGGTGAATAAGTCCCTTATTACTCAATTACAATAGTTATTCTTTAGTTCCACTAATTCAACAATAACCATTATATAATTGGTCTTCGATATGGGCCTTCAACCAGGAATTAAATCAATGGAAAAATCAAGTACTCATTCTGGAGGATGTCCAGGTAAATCCTCTGGAAACACATCAACATATTCTTGCACAATATGTACATCCTCTATTAGAACATTATTTTCCTCACCCATAATTATTTAATTTTCTTCCTCCCCAATAATTGAATTTATTATAGCTACATAGGGTAGACCTTGTTAAGAATCAGGTGGTGACGTTTTTGATCTAAAGATAAGGTACTCCTTATCATCATTCAAAATTGTAACCTCTTTCTGACAATAAATTTTCTTACCATGGTCCAAAATCCAATCCATTTCTAGGATTATATCAAAATAAATCATGTGGATGATGATGAGATCAGAAGATAAAGAACATTTATATGTCTTAATAGAAACTGAGTCATAAAAACTTTGTTGTGATGATACTTCCCTTAAGAGTTTTGACTAACAACTCCCTTGTTATGTCAAATTGAAAATAACTAATTTTCATAGAAAAATGGGAAGATATGAAATAATGCGATGATCCAGAATCAAATAAATCATTGGCTAAACTTGTGGAAACCATTAATTACTTGCCACCATGTCTTTTGGAGCTTTAACCTCAGTATTAGTGATCAGATAAGCTTGTCCTTTATCGCTTGGCCTTTTCTAAGGTATTATACCTTGGCACATAGGGCATTAATTTGTACAATTTCCCTTTTATATATAATTGTATCATTCAATATTAACATCCTCTTTCATTCCCTGGAAATCACGAGCATGGTGGAATTTTTCACCACACTTGTAACAGACTCTCATTCCCTTTAGGCAAGTACCAAGGAGTTTCTTCCCACATTTACCACATGATTGATATTCAACTATTCACTTATTCCCCTTACTTCCATTTCCAGAGTGATCAGTAGATATATTCTTCTCTTTCTATGAATTGAAGTCATAAAACTTAGAGAATTCCTTTTCATTCTTTCTATTGCATGAGACAATATATTTGTACGATGATAAGGATTGTGAGATTAATGCTCAGTGGATAAATGGTTTTATCCCATCAATGAATCGATCAATATTACTCCTTGGGTTACGTATATAATCTGCTGCATGCCTTGATAACCTTGTAATGTTAGCCTCATACTTTGTGTGCAACAACATGAGATTTTATAAGATATATTCATTTTAATTTCTTTCATATCTTCTGTTGTACGCTACACCAATTTTATCTTGTGCTATACACAACACCGTATTAGCTTGAAGTATATGCAACACTAATCTTGGATCGTGTTACACACAATTTCAAGTTTGTTTAATAGTAGTTATTCTACACAACATTGAGTTTATATATATATTCAATGTATTAATGAATAAGGTTGGATTTTGTTATACGCAACAACAAAGGAGTCATGCACCACATGCAACCTTGACTTGTCTTACATTACACGCAATTGCGACCTTCCTCGATAGCGTGTGTTGTATGCAATACCGGGTTTCACTAAACAACGATATATTTTTATAATATTATTATGAACTAGCCATTATGAATAGTACTAACTAAATTTTGAATTTTATAAAATTATTATTCATCTTACACATTTTTTAGAACATGGTATTATAATACAATAAAATTTTCAGGAAAAATAAGTATTTTTCAAAAAATGCAGTTTTTCCGCCTTTTGATGGCACACCCACTTTAAATCTAGTTTTGAAATGTTTATAAGTTAAATTTGACAAAAATAAAATTATTCTTTGGAATCAAGATATTAAAATTTACTTTGGATAAAATTTTCATATTATTCTAATAACTTTCACATTTTAATGAATAGTAAAAACATGTTATATTTTAATTAAAAACAAATTTTTTCATCGTAATAATTTATATGGTTAAATTATAATATTCAATGGTTTTAAAGTATAAATGAAATATATTTTTACCATTTAATATAATTTATTTCATTAGCATTTATTTTACATTGAATTCATAGGTAAAATCATTTCAATCTTTCGCAATGTTTTAACTTTTAAAACTCATTTTCTTAATAGCGGTATTAATATTAAATTAATTACTGCAAATTTTGTGTTTTGAAATTTTAAAAATTGATTTCATATTTATAATCATTAGGTAAAAATTATTCTAAGAGGCTATTTTTTATTTTGGGCACTATGAATAGTATCTATGGTAATTTTTTATTTACTTCAGTTAAAGATAAATCGGAAAATTAAGAGTAAACCTAAGATTATAAAATTACCCTAACACATGAAAAAATTATATTGGATGACTAAAAGTCCAAAAATATCACCTAAGGGTATGATTAGATTCATTTTATGGACTTTTGACCATGAAAATAATTTAATTATTATTAAAACCATAGAAAGTAACAACATGTCACTCTCTTAAATCTTAAAAATATAACAATTTTAATTTAGTGATAAACATCATGAAAATTAGAACATGAATAGTCTCCAGAAATATAAAATAAATATCTACATCATGATAATTTATTTAGAACTTTTAGTTATTAAATAATTGTTTTTAATAGTGACACAATAGTGATATAGAAATTGTTTATTTAGTGAAAAATCAATAATATTGTTTTTATTAAAATACAAATACCTATCAAAAGGAATAGAAACTAGACCAAACATTATTGGTCGAGTATATCTATACCGTATGAATACAAGGGTCGATTTTTGGACAATTTAGAACCTTAAAAAACCTATTATGACATTTATATTATTTTATTTTAAATGATGTCAAAGATGTCACCTTCATAATTTAATAAATATAACAATTTAAATATTGTGATTTTAAGATGATAAATTCAAGTAAAAATATTATTATTAAATTTATTATATTTATATTCATCATAGTATTTTATTTTTAATTTTTACGAAACAAATAAGTATATTAAATAATAATAAAAAAATGTTGTAGTAATTATTTTATTAAGTGATATACCAAATAAATGGTTTTAAAAATATTAAAATAAATATTATATGAACTATTTAATGTGATCCACTAATTTTATAGTTACATATGACATGTTATGAATCTATTAAATGTTTTATTTTGAAGATATCTTCTGTGAGGATTTTATTTAAATTCAAATAAATGAATAGTGTTAAAATTGACACTATTGTTATTTTATAAAAATAATATAATATAAATTTTTTTAAAAATTTCAAAAATATTTACAAATTATAAATAAAACTTTATATAGTCAAAAATGTCAAAATTTATCCAATTATGGACAATTCACAAAATATAAGTAATTATTTATAATGATTTAAAATTTAGAATTTTATTACCACAAATAAAATTAAATAGATTATATAAGGATAAATCAAAATTATAATGTTTAAAATAAATTCCCAACTTGTCTAAATTTTATTGGTTGTTGATATTTCAACCCTATCTCATCTAATATTCGTATCTGAGTCATTTTGGAGGTTTTTAAGTGGGGATGGAATTTTTTATAAATTAATATATCTTATAATTCAAAAGGTGCCCCTCTCCTCCCTTATAAAAGGGCACCTCCTCCCTCTCCTCTTTACACAATTTGGAGCCATCAAGCTCGACCAAAACCTTACCATTTATCTTATCCACTTCCCTAGATACATCCTATAGGTCCTGGTCTTCTTTAATGACCAATCTTAGTTCCCTAAGAGGATGTTTTAAAGAGGCGTGTCGAAGAAGAGGAAATATCCGTTACCGATTCTTTCAAATTTATTTCTTCTTCTACTTCTTCTTATTTAGTTGTTTCATTATGAAGTAATAACATAAGTATCACTCATATAATGATATGTTATTATAAATACGAAACAACCCTATTTCACCTTCTACCCATCCTACGGAAAACGAAATCACTGCGCGTGCATACGTATGGAATACCATCTCCACGTCGTGGTGTAATCAGTTTTTCCACCACCACCATACATGGATGGGTATAATGGTGTAAAGAATAAATATATATGATTATTAGAACTTCATACGGATTCTCAGATATTATATCATTCACTCCAATTCCATTCAATAAATATGGGAACGATATCATCACTCGTGCGTACGTACGGATTACCGTCTCCACGGCGTGATGAGATTCACTTTCCATGATAAAAATTCAAGAATGATTATAAAGTATATATTATAAGTAATAAAGAAATATATAAAATTATAATGCTACTGGATTTATATATATATATATGTATGTCATCTACTTAATTCCATTCAATTCAATAAGGAAACAAAAATAGCATTCATGCGTACGTACGACTTACCGTCTCCATGAACGATGTATTTCAATCCATTTATCAATCTATCATATATATGTATATGCTGAATAATTATTATATATAAATAATATTTTACATTATTAAATTAATGAAATCAGGATATAAGTAATAATATCAAGAACAACAAGTCGAAACACGTACGATAAATGAAACGATTTTACCCAAAACGCCGCTTTAACATGGATTTACAAAAGAATGGGTAATATAAAGTCATAAATGAACCATATATGATATCATAACAATTAATATGATTCTGTAAAATTCAATGATATTATTTAAATCAGTATACGGGAGGTTTGGATACATACAATGCATATCGGGCCTAAGGTAAGCGAAAATGTTGCAATCTCAATTGTTTTCTTTCCGAGATTGCGTATATGTAACTATTTACTGGGGTTATATTTATCATACATGTCCATGTTTTATAATTTTTTTTCATGTATGTTTAATGTCCTTTTACCCATTTTTGACTTTTACTACATGGTATGTAAGGAATGGTTTTTTTTCTTACCATACGGGGTACTTTTTGACTTTTCCGGCAAAAGTACGAGAAGAATATTTTGTTTTAAATTATACGGAATGAATGGATTTTTATGGTTTCATAAAACCTAATTTTAATGAAGCTTAATCTACAAGTTTTCATGGTTATTTTCAATAAAATCCTTTTCTTTTAAAATTGTGTGGCATTTTTTGAAAAGAAAATGATTTTGAAAAAGAAAGGATATTTTCCTCAACAATTCATTTCAAGTGTTTTATAAAAACCATTTTCCATCTAAGATTAAATTATTTCATATGTGTATGTTTCAAGTATAATGTCTCGATGATTTACATGGTTTCAATTTTCTTATGATGAAATTATATCCAGTTGTTTTATATGGATTATGTTTTGATGGGATGATGTTTATGAAACCCATTTTATTCATTAGGTTATAATGAATGTTTTTTGTTTATTTTGTGGCACAAGTAAGAATGATTTCATTATGAGATGGGTGGGACCTATATATCCCTCCAATGCATTGGGTAAATATTTATATCTGATGAGATAGACATTTCTGAAACGACATGTAAAATCTGGCTCAGTAATACTGGGCTGGAACGGTAAGTAAACCCGGTTCAGTAAGGGACTTTGTCCACTAAGATGGTCTTGGCAGTAATGCCTTGGATACTATGGAAATCATATCATGTGCTTAATGTTTTTCAACAATTACAAGTTTTATTTCCAAAGCTATTTTATCATGATTGATGTTCCATTATGATCTATGCCTTACGTACTACCATGTTTTTTGTCATTGCTCAAGATTTCGATGTTTAAACATTATGTTCATGTTTTTATGTTCAAATGTATATGGTTTGTCTTATTTTCCCCATTCTTACACTTACTGAGCATTTGAGATCAACATTTATATGTTTTCTTTTCCCCAGGAAATAAAGAAAGGTTTTAGGTAAGAAAAAAAAGGGGAAAATCTTTATGGGAGATGTTGAAGATCTTTCACCACAATTAGAAGATTATATTCCAAGTTTCCAAAGACACTAAACTATTATGGTCCTTCTATGTTTATTTTTGATATGTATTAAGTATTCCACAAAAGTAATTTAATGTCCATGTACGTCAAGCTTTGGGTCTCTACAGTTGGTATTAGAGGAAAGGTTTAGTTATCCTTTGGAAACTCGGATGTGAAAACTTTAGTGAGATCCCTAGAGATATTTCTAAGGTATGTCTAGGGAAGTCCATAAGGATAAATATAAGTATAGGTTATAGTCCTAGAATTACAGTAACAATATTATAATTAATCCTAAGATGTTAGATATTGAAGGCACTCCCCCTTGATTATGATTTTTTCCTCTCACACTATTCTTTTTGGGTTATAGAAAATGGCTGGAAATCAGACGATTCATGATAATGGAGGATTTGATGGATAATGGAATGATATTATTCATGAGAAACCAAATGAAATTGGATATGGAAGTCCACATATCGTTATTATGTCAAATCAGAAATCTCATAATATGATCAGTAATATCAACTTTGGTAAGTATCCCGACTCAGCTAATAAGAGAAAGATTGAGTTTCATGGTGATCATAGAGGAAAGAAAGTTCAATTACCCTCATGTAAATCACGTGGAAAGAGGAATCTGGGAGAATGTTTCAAAGGAACTGGAAGATGCTTTGGGTGTGGAAAATAAGGACACAAAGCCAGTAATTGAAAAGGAAAGGGTTTAGTTAACAACATGGACAAGGAAAATTGTATTTCTAAGACATCAAGAATGGTTAAATGTTTTAAATGTGGAATGTACGAGCATTATTCAAACCAATTCCCTAAGGGAAAGTCTCATGAAGAGAATCATCATGGACGTATGGGTTGTATTTATATTGATGATGATGAAGAGACTACAAATGATATGTGAGATAAAATAATTTTTGAAGCTCGGTCAATCGTTTAAGAAGGTAGTGTAAGGATTGTATTTTTATCAAGAATAATGTATGGTACTATGGAATAAAGAATAAATATAAGGATTGTTACACTATTTCCTTTTCTTGAGTTTTGAATGTATATGATGAATGGTACCGGTAACCATGAAAGGTTATTCAAATATTTTTGGACGGTAGATGATATGTGCATAATGAAGGGATAAGGAGAAAATAATATGCATGATAGTATTCATGAGCTCATGAATGATATGAGGACAAAGTGATATCATGGTTTTATTATATCGAAATTTTGGGATTTTGGTATGTGGAAAGAGTTAACTATTGACAGAATTCATGTTTTCACTAAGGTTTAATGGGTATTAATTTTTCAATAGAATACATGATTAATGTATTCACATATTTGGAATGTGACCAATAAGATATATCATATGATATATGGGGGATAAATGAAGGTATTCACATGCTCTGCAGATGAAATTTCTAGTAGTTGTTTTCATTATACTATGATATTGGACAAAAGTATTTTGGATAAGCCTAAAGATTGGAATGGATTATTTTGGACATAAGTCATTATTGTTTAATGCTAGAACTTTTTTTTGATATTATTATGGGATGTTATAATAATGTAGTTTTAGAATACGGATAACCTACAGGACGAGCGAAAAACCGTCACGTCGGACAAGGTTGCGGGAATCGAACCCACAATCGAAGTCCGACAGGCCTTTCTCGCATACCACTGGCCTACAGGAAGTCCCTTGTTAATAGAAACTAGTTTTATTAAGTGGTATGATAGATGAAGTATAAGTCCATTTTTGGAATCATATACGATTAACCACACCATATATGGACTTATAGATATTTGATATATTTTTCTAACCTTTTGTTTGAAATAGATGGAATGACTCATCATTCTATCACATGATCTGCTGACACTTCACAAAAGACAAATTCAACTTCATTTCATTAAGAGATGAAGTAGAAATTGTTCAATGGACGAACAAAGGTGAGATTGTACCAAAATCAAGTAATTATTTATTTTGATTCAAAAAAATTTCAACAGTAGGGAAATGATCTTGAAAACCAAAAATGTTATCCTAGTGCCCTCATATCTGATGAATCATATGGTACCTTAGAACATCATAAATTTATGGATTTGTGATTGTTGGCTTTTTCATAGACATGTTCTCTAACACTCTCCATCAGAAATTGATGGTTAAATTTTTATTCCATATCCATATTTTCACCTATGTTCTCCAATATGGAAACCCAGTGATTCGTTACATTGGGTAATCGTTATGTTTCATTCTTTTGTTTTTAAAATTAAGTTTTATTATTCCTTTTTACGATGTGGGTTTCTATGAAGAGTAAATGATATATAACCCCGATGAATTTTGAGGGAGAAATTCATTTAAAGGGGGGTAGAACGTAACAACCCGAGATTTTACAAGATATATTATTTTTAATTTCATTCATATCTTCTGTTGTACGCTACACCAAAATTAACTTGCACTATACGCAACACCGTATTAGCTTGCAGTATACACAACACTAATCTTGGATCATGTTACACAGAATTTCAAGTTTGTTTGATAGTAGTTATTCTACGCATCATTGAGTATATATATATATATATATATATATATTCAATGTATTAATTAAATATGGTTGGATTTTGTTATACGCAAAAAAAACGGGGTCATGCACTACATGCAACCCTGACTTGGCTTGCATCACACGCAATCACGTCCTTCCCGATAGCATGTGTTGTACGCAATACCAGGTTTCACTAAACAAAGATATATTATTATAATATTATTATGAACTAGCCATTATGAATATTATTAACTAAATTTTGAATTTTATAACATTATTATTCATCTTACACATTTTCTAGAACACGGTATAAGAACAAAATAATTTTTTCAGGTAAAATAAGTATTTTTCAAAAAATGCAGTTTTGCCGCCTTTTGATGGAACACCCAAATTAAATCTAGTTTTTAACATGTTTATAAGTTCAATTTGAAAAAATAAAATTCTTATTTGGAATCAGGATATTAAAATTTACTTTGGATAAATTTTTCATGTTGTTCTGATAACTTTCATATTTTAATGAATAGTAAAAACCCGCTATATTTTAATTAAAAATAATTTTTTCATCGAAATAATTTAAATGGTTAAATTATAATATTGAATGGTTTTAAAGTATATATATAATATATTTTTACAATTTAATATAATTTATGTCATTAGCATTTATTTTACATTGAATTCATAGGTACAATCATTTCAATCTTTTGCAATGTTTTAACTTTTAAAACTAGTTTTCTCAATAGCGGGATTAAATTTTAAATTAATTACTGCATCTTCTATGTTTTGAATTTTGAAAAATGGATTACATATTTGGAATCAGTAGGTACAAATTATCTTAATAGGATACTTTTTATTTTTGGACACTATGAATAGTAACTACGGTAATTTTTATTTACTTTAGTTAAAGATTAATCGGGTAATTAAGGGTAAACCTAAGATTATAAAATTAACCTAACACATGAAAAAATTACATTGGATGACTAAAAGCCAACCCATATCACCTAAGGGTCGGATTATATTCATTTTATGGACTTTTTACCCTGAAAATAATTTAATTATTATTAAAACCAATGAAAGTAACAACATGTCACTCTCTTAAATCTTATAAGTATAATAATTTTAATTTAGTGATAAACTTCATGAAACTTCAAAACGGAATAGTATAAAGAATATAAAAAAATTATCTACATCATGAGAATTTATTTATAATTTTTAGGGATTAAATAATTGCCATTAATGGTGACACAATAGTGATGCTGAAATTGTTTATTTAGTGAAAAACCAATAATATAGTTTTTATTAAATTAACAATACCTATCAAAAGGACAAAAAACATGACCAAACACTATTGGTCTAGTATATCTATACCCTAATAATCCAAAAGTATATTTTTGGACCATTTGGAGCCTTATAAAACTGATTATGACATTTATGTTATATTATTTTAAATGATGTCAAAGATGCCGCCTTCATAATTTAATAAATATAAAAATTTAAATGCTGTGATTTTAAGATGATAAATTCAAGTAAAAATATTATTATGAATTTTATTATATTTATATTCATCATAGTATTTTATTTTTAATTTTTATGCAAAAAATAATTATATTAAATAATAATACAAAAATGTTGTATTAATTATTTTATTAAGAGATATACCAATAATTGGTTTTAAAAATATTAAAATAAATATTATAAGAACTATTTAATGTGATCCAATAATTTTATAGATAAATATGACATGTTATTAATATATTACAGTTTTTATTTCGAACATATCTTCTGTGAGGATTTTATTTAAATTCTAATAAATGAACAGTGTCAAAATTGACACTATTGTTATTTTATAAAAATAACATAATATAATATTGATTAAAAATTTCAAAATTATTTAAAAATTATAAATTAAAAATTATATGGTCCAAAATTTCATAAATTATCCAATTATGGACAATTCATGACATATAAGTAATTATTTATAATGATTTAAAATTTAGAATTGTATTACCACAAATAAAATTAAATAGATTATATAAAGATAAATCAAGTTGATAATGTTTAAACTAAATTCCAAACTTGTATAAATTTTATTGGTTGATGAGATTTCAACCCTATCTCATATAATCTTGGGATTTAAGTCTTTTTGGAGGTTTTTATGAGTGGATGGAATTTATTATAAATTAATATTTTTTATAATTTCAAAGGTGCCCATCTCCACCCTTATAAAAGGGAACCTCCTCCCTCTCATATTTACACAATTTAGAGCCTTCAAGTTCTTCCAAACCCTGCCCATTTCTCTTCTCCACTTCCCTAGAAACATCTTAGAGGTCCCGGTCTTCTTCAAAGACCAATCGTAGTGAACTAAGTGGCGGTTTCAAAGAGGCGTGTCGAAGAATAGGTAATATCCATTACCAGTTCATTCAAATTTATTTCTTCTTATACTTCTTATTCATTAGTTGTTTCATTATGAAGTAATAACATCAGTATCACTCATATACTTATATGTTATTATAAATATTAAACAACCCTATTTCACCTTCTACCCATCCTACGAAAAACCAAATCACCGCGCGTGCGTACGCACAGAATACTGTCTCCACGTCTTGGTGTAATCTGTTTTCCACCACCACCTTACTTGGATGGTTATAATGGTGTAAAGAATAAATATATATTATTATTATAACGTCATACTGATTATAAGATATTATATCATTCACTCCAATTCCATTCAATAAATATGGGAATGATATCATTGCTCGTGCGTACGTACGGATTACCGTCTCCACGACGCGATGAGATTCATTTTCCATGTTAACAATTCAAGAATGATTATAAAGTATATATTATAAGTATTCATGAAATATATGAAATAATAATTATACTAGATATATATATATATATATATATATATGTATGTCATCTACTTAATTCCATTCAATTCAATAAGGAAACGAAAATAGCGTTCATGCGTACGTACGACCTATCATCTCCGTGAATGGTGTATTTTATTCCATTTATCAATCTATCATATATATGTATATGATGAATATTTATTATATATAAATCATGTTTTACATTCTGAAATTAAAGAAATCAAGATATAAGTAATAATATTAAGAACAACAAGTCGAAACACATACGATAAACGAAACGATTTTACCCAAAACGCTGCTTTAACATGGATTTACAAAAGAACATGTAATATAAAGTTATAAGTGAACCATATATGATATCATAACAATGAATATGATTCTTTAAGATTTCAATGACATTATTTAAATCATTATACAGGAGGTTCATATACATACGAAGCATATCAGACCTAAGATAAGGGATAATGTTGTAATCTCAATTGTTTTCTATCCGAGAATGCTTATACATAAGTATTTACTGGGGTTATATTTATCATCCATGTACAAGTTTTATAAAAATGTATTAATGTATTTTTAAATTCCTTTTACCCATTTTTACTTTTACTACATGGTAGGTAATGAATCGTTTTTTTCTTACCGTAAGAGGTACTTTTTGACATTTTCGGCAAAAGTACGAGAAGAATGTTTTTTTAAAATTTTATGGCATGAACAGATTTTTACGGTTTCATAACGCCTAATTTTCAAGAAGATTCCTCAACAAGTTTTCATGGTTATTTTGAATAAAATCCTTTTCTTTTAAAATTGTGTGGTATTTTGTGAAAAAAATGATTTGGAAAAAGAAAGGATTTTTTCCTCAAGAATTCATTTCAAGTGTTTTATCCAAACCATTTTCCATCTAAGATGTAATTATATCATATGTGTATGTTTCATGTATAATTTCTCCATGATTTACATGGTTTCACTTTTCTTATGATGAAATTATATCCATTTGTTTTATATGGATTATGTTTTGATGGGATGATGTTTATGAAACTCATTTTCTTCTTTGGGTTATGATGAATGTTTTATGTTTATTTTGTGGCACAAGTAATAATGATTTCATTATGAGATGGGTGGGACCTATATCTCCATACAATTAATTAGGTAAATATTTATATCTTATGAGATAGACATGGATAAAATGGAAAGTAAATTCGGTTAAGTAATACAGGGCTGGAATGGCAAGTAAACCCAGTTCAGTAAGGGACTTTATCAACTAAAATGGTCTTGGAAGCAATGTCATGGCTACTATGGAAATAATATAATGTGCTTAATGTTTTTCCACAATTACAAGTTTTATTTACCAGGATATTTTATCATGATTGATGTTCCATTATGATCTATGCCTTACGTACTACCATGTTTTATGTTATTTCTCAAGATTTCTATGTTTAATCATTATGTTCATGTTTTTATGTTCAAATGTATATGGTTTGTTTTATTTTCTCCACGCATACCCTTACTGAGCATTTGAGATCACCCTTTATATGTTTTATTTTCACTAGGATTGAAAGAAAGGTTTTAGGTAAGAAAAAAAGGGGAAAATATTTAAGGGAGATGTTGAAGATCTTTCACCAAGATTAGAAGATTATATTCCAAGTTTCCAAAGACACTAAACTATTATGGTCCTTTGGTGTTTGTTTTTTTATGTATTAAGTATTCCGCAAAAGTAATGTAATGTCCATGTACGTCAATCATTGGGTCTCTAATGTTTTTATCAGAGGTAAAGTTTATTTAACCTTTGGACACTAGGATGCAAAAACATTAGTGATATTCCTAGAGATATTTCAAAGGTATGTCTAGGGATGTCCCTAATGATAAGTATACGTATAGTTTATAGACCTCTAATTACAGTAACGATATTAGAATTAAACCTAAGATGTTATATATTGAAGTTAATCCCTCTTGACTAAAATTATTTCCTCTCAAACTATCCCTTTTGGGTTTTAGAGAATGGATGGAAATCAGAAGATTCACGATAATGGAGGATATGATGGACAATGGAATGATGCTCTTCATGAGAAACCAAATGAAATTGGATCTGGAAGTCCACATATCGTTATTATGCCAAATCAACAATCTCATAATTTGATCAATAATCTCAACATTGGTAAGTATCCCGACTCAGCTAATAAGAGAAAGATTGAGTTTCATGATGATAATAGAGGAAAGAAAGTTCAATTCCCCTCATGTAAATCACGTGGGAAGAGGTATCAGGGTGAATGTATCAAAGGAATTGGAAGATGATTTGGGTATGTAAAAGAAGGACACAAAGCCAGTAATTTCAAAGGAAAAGGTTTAGTTAACACCATGGACAAGGTAATGGAATTTCTAAGACATAAAATTTTTTTAAATGTTTTAAATGTGGAATGTACGGGCATTATGCAAACCAATTCCCTAAGGGAAAGTCTCATGAAGAGAATCATCAAGGATGTATGGGTAGTATTTATATTGATGATGATGAAGAGACTACAAATGATATGTGAGACAAAAGAGTTATTGAAGCTCGGTCAATGGTTTAAGAAGGTAGTGTAATGATTTTATATTTATCAAGAATAATGTATGGTACTATGGAATAAAGAAAAAATCTAAGGATTGTTACACTATTCCCTTTTCTTGAGTTTTGAAAGTATATGATGAATGGTACCGGTAACCATGAAAGGTTATTCAAATATTTTTGGAAGGTAGATGATATGTTCATAATGAAGGGATAAGGGGAAAATAATATGCATGATAGTATTCATGAGATCATGACTGATATAAGGACAAAGTGATATCGTGGTTTGAGTATATCGAAATTTTGGGATTTTCGTATGTGGAAAGAGTTAACTTTTGACAAAATTCATGTTTTCACTAAGGTTCAATGGGTATTAATTTTTTAATAGAATACATGATTAAGGTATTCAAATGTTTGGAATGTGACCAACAAAGTATATCGTATGATATATGGGGGATAAATGATGGTATTCACATGCTCAGCAGATGATATTTCTAGTAATTTTTTTCTTTATACTATGAGCTTGGACAGAAGTATTTTGGATAAGCCTAAAGATTGGAATGGATTATGTTGGACATAAGTCAGTATTTTTTAAGGCTAGAAACTTTTTTCGATATTATTTACGGGATGCTATAAGAATGTAGTTTTTTAAAAAGGACAACCTGCAGGATGAGTGAAAACTCGTCGCGTCGGACAAGGTTGCAGCAATCGATCCCACAATCGAGGTGCGACAGGCCTTTATCGCATACCACTGGCCTACAAGAAGACCCTTGTTAGTAGAAACTAGATTTATTAAGCGCTATGATAGATGAAGTATACGTCCATTTTTGGAATCATATACAATTAACCACACTGTAGATGGATATATATATATTTGATATATTTTTCTATCCTTTTGTTTGAAACAGATGGAATGACTCATCATTCTATCACATGATACGCTAACACTTCATGAATGACAAATTCAACTTCATTTCTTTAAGAGGTAAAGTGGAAATTGTTCAAGGCATGAACAACGTTGAGATTGTACCAAAATCAAGTTAGTATTTCTTTTGATTCAAAAATTCCTCAACATTAGGGAAATGATCTTGAAAACAAAAAATGTTGTCCTAGTGCCCTCATATCTGATGAATCAGATGGTACCTTAGAACATCACAAATTTATGGCATTGTGATTGTTGGATTTTTCATATCCATGTTCTCTACCACTCTCCATCAGAACTTGATGGTCATATTTTTCTTCCATATCCATATTTTCACCTATGTTCTCCTATATGGAAACCCAGTGATGAGTTACTTTGGGTAATCGTTACATTTCATTCTTTAGTTTTTAAAATTTAGTTTTAGTATTCCTTTTTACGATGTGGGTTTCTATAAATAGTAAATGATTTACAACCCCAATGAATTTCAAGGGTGAAATTCATTTTAAGGTGGGTAGAATGTAACAACCCGAGATTTTATAAGATATATTCTTTTTAATTTCATTCATATCTTCTGTTGTACGCTACGCCAAGTTTATCTTGCGCTATATGCAACACCGTATTAGCTTGCAGTATACGCAACATTAATCTTGGATCGTGTTACAGACAATTTCAAGTTTGTTTGATAGTAGTTCTTCTATGAAACAATGAGTATATATATATATATATTCAATGTATTAATGAAATATGGTTGGATTTTTTTATACGCAACAAAAAAGGAGTCGTGCACTACACGCAACCCTGACTTGGCTTGCATTACACGCAATCGCGACCTTCCTCGATAGCGTGTGTTGTACGCAATACTGGGTTTCACTAAACAATGATATATTATTATAATATTATTATGAACTAGCCGTTATGAATAGTTTTAACTAAAATTTGAATTTTATAACATTATTATTCATCTTACAAATTTTCTATAACATTGTATAAGAACAAAATAAATTTTTCGGGTAAAATAAATATTTTTTAAAAAAATGCAGTTTTGCAGCCTTTTGATGGCGCGCCCACTTTAAATCTAGTTTTTCACATTTTTATAAGTTCAATTTTATAAAATAAAATTCCTCATTGGAATCAGGATATTAAAATTTACTTTGGATAAAATTTTCATACTATTCTGATAACTTTCATATTTTAATGAATAGTAAAAGCACGCTATATTTTAATTAAAAACAACTTTTTTCATTGTAATAATTTATATGGCTAAATTATAATATTTAATGGTTTTAAAGTATAAATAGAATATTTATTTTCCATTTAATATAATGTTTTTCATTAACATTTATTTTAAATTTAATTCATAGGTAAAATAATCTCAATCTTTTGCAATGTTTTAACTTTCAAAACTTGTTTTCTTAATAGCGTGATTAAATTTTAAATTAATTACTGCAGATTCTATGTTTTTAATTTTGAGAAATTGATTCCATATTTGGAATCAGTAGGTCCAAATTATGTTAATAGGATACTTTTTATTTTTGGACACTATGAATAGTAACTATGGAAATTTTTATTTATTTCAGTTAAAGATAAATCGGGTAATTAAGGGTAAACCTAAGATTATAAAATTACCCTAACACATGAAAAAATTATATTGGATGAATAAAAGTCGACCCATATCACCTACTAGTCGGATTAGATTCATTTTATGGACTTTTTACCATGAAAATAATTTAATTATTATTAAAACCAAAGAAAGTAACAACATGACACTCTATTAAATCTTATAAGTATAATAATTTTAATTTAGTGATAAACTTCATGAAACTTATAAAATTAATAGTCTCCATATTTATTACAAAATTATATACATCATTAGAATTTATTTATAATTTTTAGGGATTAAATAATTGTCATTAATGATGACACAATAGTGATACAAAAATTGTTTATTTAGTTAAAAATCAATAATATAGTTTTTATTAAAATAACAAAACCTATCAAAATGACCATAAACTTGACCAAATATTATTTGTCGAGTATATCTACACCCTAGTCATCCAAGGGTCTATTTGTGGACCATTTGGATCCATATAAAACCTATTATGACATTTATATTATATTATTTTAAATGATGTCAAAGATGTCACCTTCATAATTTAATAAATATAACAATTTAACTGTTGTGATTTTAAGATGATAAATTCAAGTAAAAATATTATTATGAAAGGTATTATATTTATATTCATCATAGGATTTTATTTTTAATTTTTATGCAAAAAATAATTATATTAAATAATAATAAAAAAATATTGTAGTAATTATTTTATTAAGAGATATAACAAATAAATGGTTTTAAAAATATTAAAATAAATATTATATGAACTATTTACTATGATCCACTAATTTTATAGATACATATGACATGGTATAAATCTATTAATTCTTTTATTTCGAACATATCTTCTTTGAGGATTTTATTTAAATTCAAATAAATGAATAGTGTCAAAATTGACACTATTGTTATTTTATATAAATAACATAATATAAAATTGTATAAAAATATAAAAAAAACTTTAAAAATTATAAGTTCAAATTTATATGGTCCAAAATGTCATAAATTATCCAATTATGAACAATTCACTACATATTAGTAACTATTTATAATGATTTAAAATTTAGAATTTTATTACATCAAATAAAATTAAATAGATTATATAAGGATAAATCAAGTTGATAATGTTAAAAATAAATTACCAACTTGTATAAATATTATTGTTTGATGATATTTAAACACTATATCATATATTCTTCTGATTTGAGTCATTTTGGAAGTTTTTATGCTGGGATGGAATTTATTATAAATTAATATTTTTTATAATTCCAAAGGTTCCCCTCTCATCCCTTATAAAAGGGCACCTCCTCCCTCTCCTATTTAAAAAATTTAGAGCCTTCAATCTCGCCCAAAAACTGACCATTTCTCTTCTCCAAGTCCCTATAAACATCCTAGAGGTCCTGGGCTTCTTCAAAGACTAATCTTAGTGCCCTAAGAGGAGGTTTCAAAGAGGCGTGTCAAATAAGAGGTAATATCTGTTACTGATTATTTCAAATTTATTTCTTCTTCTAATTTTCTTATTTAGTTGTTTCATTATGAAGTAATAACATAAGTATCACTCATGTACTTATATGTTATTATAAATACTAAACCACTCTATTTCACCTTCTACCCATCCTACGGAAAACGAAATCACCGCGCGTGCGTACGTACGGAATACCGTCTCCACGCCGTGGTGTAATCAGTTTTTCCACCACCACCATAATTGGATGTGTATAATGGTGTAAAGAATAACTATATATTATTATTATAACATAATACTGATTCTAAGATATTATATAATTCACTCCAATTCCATTCAATAAATATGGGAATGATATCATAGCTCGTGCATACGTACGGATTACCATCTCCACGACTCGATGAGATTCACTTTCCATGTTAACAATTCAAGAATGATTATAAAGTAGATATAATAAGTAATAATGAAATATATGACATAATAATGCTACTGGATTTATGTATATATATATGTATGTCATCTACTTAATTCCATTCAATTCAATAAGGAAATGAAAACAGCGTTTATGTGTATGTACGATCTACCACCTCCATGAACGGTGTGTTTAATTCCATTTATCAATCTATCATATATATGTATATGATGAATATTTATTATATATAAATTTTTTTTTAAATTATTATATTAAGGAAATGAGGATATAAGTAATAATATCAAGAACAATAAGTCGAAACACGTACGATAAATGAAACGATTTTACCCAAAATGCTGTTTTAACATGGATTTACAAAAGAATGGGTAATATAAACTCATAAGTGAACCATATATGATATAATAACAATGAATATGATTCATTAATAATTCAATGACATTATTTAAATCATTATACATGAGTTTCGGATACATACAAAGCATATCAGACCTAAGGTAAGGGATAATGTTGCAATCTCAATTGTTTTCTATCCGAGATTGCTTATACATAAGTATTTACTAGGGTTATATTTATAATCCATGTCCAAGTTTTATAAAAATGTTTTCATGTATTTTTAAAGTCCTTTTTACCTTTTTTTTTAATTTTACTTCATGGTATGTAAGGAATCCTTTTTTTTGCTTACCATACAGGGTACTTTTTGAATTTTCTATAAAAAGTACGAGAAGATTGTTTTTTTAAATTATACAGCATTAACGGATTTTTACAATTTCATAATGCATAATTTTCATGAAGCTTCCTATACAAGTTTTCATGTTTATTTTCAATAAAATCATTTTCTTTTAATATTGTGTGGAATTTTGTGAAAAGAAAATGATTTTGAAAAAGAAAGGATATTTTCCTCAAGAAATAATTTCAAGTGTTTTATCAAAACCATTTTCTATCTAAGATGAAATTATTTCATATGTGTATGTTTCAAGTATAATGTCTCCATAATTTACATGGTTTCACTTTTCTTATGATGAAATTATATCCATTTGTTTTATATGGGATATATTTTGATGGGATGATGTTTATGAAATTCGTTTTATTCTTTGGGTTATAATGAATGTATTATGTTTATTTTGTGGAACAAGTAATAATGATTTCATTATGAGATGGGTGTAACCTATATCTCCCTCCAATTCATTGGGTAAAGATTTATATCTCATTAGATAGACATGGATGAAACGGAAAGTAAATCTGGTTCAGTAATACAGGGCTGGAACGACAGGTAAACCCTGTTCAGTAAGGGACTTTTTCCACTATGATGGTCTTGGTAGAAATGCCCTGGATACTATGGAAATAATATCACGTGCTTAAGGGTTTTACACAATTAAAAGTTTCATTTCCAAGCTATTTTATCATGATTGATGTTCTATTATGATCTATGCCTTACCTACTACCATGTTTTATGTCTTTGCTCATGATTTTGATGTTTAAACATTATGTTCATGTTTTTATTTACAAATGTATATGGTTTGTTTTATTTTCTCCATGCTTACCCTTACTGAGAATTTGAGATCACCTTTTAAATGTTTTCTTTTCCCCAGGATATAAAGAAAGGTTTTACGTAAGAAAACAAAAGAGGAAAATATTTATGGGAGATGTTGAAGATCTTTCACCACGATTAGAAGATTATATTCCATGTTTCCAAAGACACTAAACTATTACAGTCCTTCGATGTTTGTTTTTATTATTTATTAAGTATTTCCCAAAGTAATGTAATGTTCTAGTATGTCAAGCTTTGGGTATCTACATTGCGACATTCTCTTCCTCCTTTATCCTTAGACTCAGATTTTTTTTCTATATCTACTCGATGGTCACGAGGAAAGTATTTTTCTAAGAAAATATATTTAAAATTACACTATTCCACATTCTATAATTCTTCATATTCCTTAGTGTTTTGAATTAATGGGCATCATTGATATGCATCTCCCATGAGGCAATAAACATTCATGACAACTTTTTTCCTTTCGCTACTCCCCAAGCCATGAAGTATTTTCTCAAAGAAACTTATCCATTGATCAGCTACTAATGGATTTTTAATCCCATTGAATTTTGGTGTTTTTTTATCATGAATCTCTCTAATGTTGATCCACAACATTGTGGATCTGGATTCTCCTTACAGGTAAGGTTATTATTCATAACCTGAGTAAGTATTCCCAGTATGATGATAAGCTGATCAGCACTAGTTGCATCACAAGCTCCACTATAATTATACTGAGTAGGAGGGGAATCAATACATTGATTATGTGTGTTGATACAGGTTCCATTCCATCCACTAGGCACCATTTCTAAACAATGGAATACACAATATTAGTTTATTAATCGCAATACATAATTCCAAACTTGTAAAACAATTAATATAAATTTAACAATTTATGGATATAATCCATAATCATAAAAATATGTTTTCTTTGAGGAGGTATATACTTATAAATCCTTCTTAATGGTTTTTAAAGAAAATGTGATTTATCCTAAGAGTATCCCCTAGGATTTTCGTAACAACGAGTGCATCAAGGCCTATTGTCATGTATCAGGATACCCTAGGACGAGCCTAAAAATCCTTGTCGGAGTTTTCACTCCTAGGTACATCTGTGCCAGAGCCGCCTCTACCAGCTCAAATCCAGATAGGGATTTATTTCATGGAAAATACACAAAATCTCTACATTACCAACATTCTAGAAAGTTCTTCTATACCAATTTTCAAAATCTATCTTAGGGTAATTTTCTCCAATTAGAGTTTATATGAATCTAGATTCCAAGGTTTGTACTAAACTTAATATAATACCAACAGTAACTCCCTAACACCAGTTACCCTGAGTTAGTGCATTATTACATAACATTGGCATTAACACAAGGGATCAAAATCCCAAAATACTGATCACTTTAGTAGCCTTGGAAGTACTAGATACATTCAAAAGTTTTATATTACATTATAAAATGAAAAACATAAAAAAAAATTGTATCCATTGACCACATTCATCCCTTATACTATCCTTGAAGTTCAGTCATAATATACTTCTTTTCATCCCGGGAAAAATAAAACATAGAAAGGGGTGAGCTCAGATGCTTAGTAAGGGATACAATATAGAGGAAACTTTCAAGAATAATCATTAACATTTAAGGAAATGTATAAGAATAAAACACAAGACTTTTAAACATAAACTTCATCACAATATGGAAATGATAAATCAAATAATTCCATTTAGTTTTTCACTTGGATATTCTACTAGTCTAATAATCACATGTAATATCAATATCGAATTTCATAATGTTGCAATGCATAATGCCAGACTTCATAACCACATAGTCAAGGAAATGTGACAAGACTAAAAATAAGATTTTGTCAAGAGTTGTTCCAATACACTAGTTTGTCTCATTAGTCCTACCGATTAATTGAGGATCTATAGAAGGCTCCACCTGTCACATACTAAGTCCAATGCATTTCTCATATGAAAAGGTTTAAACATAACATAAACATTCATATTGAAACTAGCATATGAAATGTCAATACTTTATCCATAAACAATTAATGGTGTAAAAACAACACATCCACAGTCAAATATATAAAAAAACCTTCAATACAATATGAACGATTTGTATAATAATAAATCAACTTCAAACAATCTTAAAATCCATCAAAGGATGTTGACATAGATGAAATCAAAACTTTTTGTAGAGAAATATCTATTTCTATTTTAAAATCATATAAAAATCATATAATTATAAAAGAAAACATTTATTTTTAAAATATTCTTATAATAATGAATGGGAAGCTATGAAGATGTTATAACGGTGGAAAGTATCCGCACCCGCCGTATAAGTTAAAAAAACATTATTACCTTAATTTTGTCGAGAAATTCATTAAGTAACTTGTTTGGAAAATGACAGAAAGACATGTTTTCAATAATATATGGTCAAATAAGGGAATAAATTTCTTTAACCCATAGTCTAGTAAATAGTAAAAATGTTTTGAATTACATTTTTATGAAAACACGGATGTGGATGATAAAGAGGTCCCTGTAGATACTTTCGTATTAACAACCTCAGATATGTAAAGAGATTGTAGAATTAACCCTTACCATGTAATTTTCCTTAGAAGATTTTATGTTAACTTTATTTATAATAGTTAAAAAATTGTAATTAAATTATAAAATAACTATATACATAAATATGATATCATATATGATCCTATAATATTTCTTTAATAATAATATTTCAGTAGTATCATCTTTTCGGGTGTTAACAAATTCGTTTTTCTTTATATTCTTTGTTATGTAAGCCATGTTTGGTATGGATAGGATTTATTTGTTTCATATAAAGAAGGATATTATTTTCATAAACCTTATTTTTAATCATAAAATAAAAATTATTCTTGAATGATTACGATGGGGAATGAATATCATCGAGTTCGTGGAGAAGGTAATCCTTACGTACGCATGAGCGACAATATTATAATATTGATGGTGAAATCATATGTAATTGGATGGTATATCATATATATTGGATAATTAACATGTTATATTTATTATTTACATCATTTATAATCATTATTATACCCATCCAAATAACAAAGTGTTTGAATAAAAAACTACTCCATGACTTGGAGACGGTAAGCCGTACGTACGCATGTATGGTGAGTTTTTCAGTTATAATATGGATAGAATGACGAATATTGTTCTAAAATATTTATAATAACATCAAAGTATATAGGAGGAACTGGAGTTATTATTTTGGTATAGAAACAACAAAGAAAGAGGAAGTGGAAGTAGAAAAGAACTTGGAAGTGGGTGGTGAAATTATTACCTCTTTTTCGGGTGTCAATTTTTGAGTTGATCAAAAGGGATTTTTTGGTTGGCTTTATGATAAAATTAAGGACTCTATGTTGACTTTAGGGAAATTGGTAGGAGGATTGGGTAGGGTTTTTCTGAACCAAATGGCTTTGGAGGTGTGAAATTAAGAGAAGGGGAAATACCCTTTTATAAGAGAGGTGAGGGTCACTTTAGGAAAAGTTTGAAATATTATTTTATAATAAATTAATTATTGGGTTATAATGGCTCAAAAATGATTTATTTAGAGGATATGGTGATAATGGGTAGACAAACTCTCAACCAATAGGTTTTATACAGGTTTAGGTCACCATATTAACCTTATCTTTTAGATTTATCTCTTAGTTAAATAGTTTTACATTTACCACGTCTCTTTTTATTTTTATATTATATTGTTAATTAATTTACAATAACATGCAAAGAGAAACCCAAGTGGTTCAGTTTTAATATATATAACCTTATCTAAGTCTTTTTTCTGAACTTTAGATTATTAGGAATATTATATCAATTAATAATATAGTATTTGTTTTAAAAACTCAATTACGTCAATTTTGACACTATTTAGTATTTGATTCTTTTTGAAAGAAATAAAAACTTTATCACTTAAAATAAAATTTATTTAATCAACCCTAACATCTCATACTAACCTATAAAGTTAGTTTCATTCAACATAAGTCTCAATTTAAATTTATTTGGATATTTATAATATCAATTATTTTAACATTTCATTATTAAGGTAATTACAACATCATCATTATGTCATAAATAAATTAATTTATATAATGTATAATTTTTTTGAATTAAATAACATTAGGTAAAAAATATTTTTATATTTCAAATGAATATTTATTGTCTAATTCATATTGTGGGTAACTCTATATTAAAAATGGTTTAGTTATTAAACTTTTAATTTAACTCTTTTAACTCTTCTTTAAATACAATAATAATAAATATCCTAATCTAATCCACGTGGACCAAAGAGGATCATATATTATTCCTAAGGTTGTTTTTGGTCAAATTAGACTTATCAAATATAATTAGAACATGTTTTATGGTAATTATAATATCATTTTTACCCTTAATTATCCTATTTACTTTTAACAGTGGTAAATAAAAGACTAGAGTTACTATTCACCAAAAATTATTTTCATCTAATTAAACTATATTATACTTATCTAATATCAACCATGTCTCTTGGATATTTGAAATTCAACTCATAGAAACAGTAACATTTTGTTTTATGCAAATTTTCAAATGCTCCTATAAGGTGGGTAAAAGACCTTAAAAATTTCAATAATATTTTATACATCCAAACATATTATAAAATTACTCCAATTAATTACATTGAAAATATATAAGTATTTTTTATCTATTTTGACCAAAAATAAAATAAAATAATATAACTAATTACTTAAATAAAAAGTCGATTTAAAACAATAACGTAACGTTTTTCACTATTCATCAAAACTTGAATGTTTTCAGAAAAATGCCAAAAATTCACCCTAAGCTAATTTCGATATTCCAAATTCAAAAATGGAGTTCATTTTGAAAAATAAAATTTATTAAATTTTATAAAGTGGGTATTACTATTCATAACATTTAGTTTTATTGGTTGTGGTGTGTTAAAACTCCAAGTTGCATACAACGCAAGCTACTACATTATTCCAAGGGAAAAGTTCTATGGAAACATAGGGTGTTACACCCTAGAGAAAACCTATAATAAGGGGAAGAAATATAGATGTTCTAGTGTTCTATCATCCAGAAATTCAAGTGATTTCCAATGTTACTACTCCCCCGACTGAAGGTTGTAGCTATGATTGGAACCATTGGAATGTCCTGACAGAAGTAGTGTAATTAACCAGTGTATATAAAGAAATGGCACTGTGAAGTGTTTCACGAACAAAATATTAGTCTATAAAGGAGTCCTAGACTAGGTGAAGGGTTATGAGGAGGAATCTGTGGAAGGAAGAACCGACATCCCATCATCCCATTTCAATCAAGGAGCAAACTTCCCTAAATAAGTGAAAGATACATATTTCCTTTGGAAAGATGGAATGCAGGGCAACAGGTGTAAGTCCTCCACAAACAGATGCATGTACCCTGAAGGAAGCATCAAAAACAATAGTCTTCAATTTAAAATTTCATATTATCCCATAAAAAATGTTCCTTCAAATTAAAATATATTTTGGTGATTCTCGTGTGTGTAGAGAAATTTCAGTTATTGGAATATTCTAATAATTATCTTTTCAACACAGGAATATATTCAATGCATATCCTATTTCTAAATTTCAACACACCATCTTCATAAAAAAATCGACCAATTTCACATTATAAATATCTTTATTTTATTTTGAAAAATATTATCATCAAGATGGAATGTTTTTATCTTTTTCAATAAGGATGTGTTGGAAATAATTTTAAAAAGGATTAATGTTTCAAATTTATTAATAATTCTCATAAATATATTTACTAGGTTCATGAATAGTGAATACATGTTAATCAATATGTTAGTGAGAAGTCTATGATTTTCCTTACTAAATGAATCGGCCTCGTTATTTTCCATCCTAGGGTTCTAGTGTTTTGAGAAATAATAATCCTTGAGTAGTTACAACCATCACCATTTCCTCATATTGATATATTTTAGTGGAAAATGTATTCCAAGATCCTGTGATCTTTATCTCTTTCACATTTTCAGCATAGAGACAATACCTCTATGTCTTCAAGTTAAAAATTACAGCTAGCAAATCAAGATCATGGGTTGGTTATTTCTATTAAAAGATATTTAACTTCCTTGATGTTGAGTTATAAACATTATCACTTTTCATAAGGAAACGTCCAATTCCTTTAATTGATGAATCACTATAGATCACATATCTATGCCTTCTAAATTGTAATTTCAATATAGGTACATTGGCAAATCTACTTATTAATTATTTAAAAACCCCCATACTCAATTATCTATAATAACATAACCCATTAAGTCTCAACATGGTTAATGAGTTTTATAATTAGATAAAATTATAACCTAATAAATCATAGTAAATAGCCAATTCAAAGAAACTATATATCTCAGTAGTGTTACCCAGTGTATGCAGTTTTTTGACTGCCTTTTTCTTTTAAGGATAAACCAACATTTCATCCCTAGAGACGATATGTCCAAGATAAGGAACATACAAAATCCTATGTTCAAACATAATGGGATTCCAATATAACTTATAAAGTTCCCTGGGTGGGGTTACACCATTCACAAGGGGAGGAGGGGTTGAATCAGTAGTGATTTTAAAATTTTTTGTTTCTTTTGAAATTATCCTAGGTTAACTTGTTTAGATTCAATCCACTCTTATGATTACTTATACTCTCTTGAATACACTAAAAATAAAAAGAACAATAACCCATTATTTTTACAAGTTTTGGTCACAATGAGACCCTACTCATGGATGTGATTGGTTACACTCCCCAATCACATATTCTCCTCTATAATCACAAGTAGTTATAATATATATTTCATCACAGGAATGGAGTCCCACACTAATTTAAAGAGTCCCATTGGAATACTTATTTCAAACTACGTGTTACAAAAATGGTTATAAAAAACATAAGAAATATCTATTCTGAAGGTTTGATAATTCTATAAAAATTGATGATAATAATTTTTTATGTTTCAAGATAAATAAAATAGGATATTCTCACTTTCTAAAGAACATAACTCAATTGTTTGTTCCTCAAATTATATATTTTTACTTCTAAAATACATAAAGAAAATATAGTATGTGAAATAATCATTATGTACATAAAATAATAAATTCTTAGCTCATTTATGATGTTTCATACTATACACACACACAATTATTTCTTCATGAATGTAAATATTCTCTATGAGAAACAAATAATTTTCTCAGAAAATATTTTATACAATTCAGCACTCACAAATTTTTAATATTGTAATCAACCTAGTATTTATAGTAAAAAAATCACCAATCATTCAAGAAGTTAATCACAATTTATTTCTTATAATTTTTTAAGTAGTTTAAATTGGTTCAATGACCTATTCATAGCATGTTCACCATGAGTCATCTTTTATGAAAAGCTATCTTGGTCAACATAGAGTTCAAAAATAATTTCCACAAACTCATCATCAGATAATTCTCATACACATAAAAATATTTTCATATAAAAAGATTTTTTTATTTGTATCCACATTTCATTTTATTAACAATTATTTCATACTACATGCATGCATCACAAACAATATGCTTATCCACATACTATTATTATCACTACTAAGTATCATGTCTTCATAGAAACTTCATCTGTATACTCTTCTTCACTATGCAATCGCACAATCATCCATCCAATCCTAAATATAATTTCAATTACTATACTACATCCCATAATAATTTTCATCGACATAAAAGGTTCACTGCATATTGCAACGATGTCCATAGAAAAAACCTTGAAAAAAAATTCATCAGCGTACATAAATTCTCACTCTATTCTGCATAACACTGTTTCCCATAGAAGCTTAAATAAAATACTATTCATAAGGGTAAAATTCCGTTTCAGCATAGAATTTTATTATCTTTTCAAATTTACATAGTGTTCTTCAACTTTTCATGGCATAAAAATCCATATGAGAGTGCTACATAAATAAACATTATCCATAGAAGAGCTTCACATATTATGTTCTTGGTTTAAAAACTCAACATCACAATTCATATTCTACTTCATAGAAATGAATAATTAAAAAATTCTATAACTCCCATTGAGGTAGGATGATCTAACATGATGATTGAACTCCGTTGTGGTTGCTCAGTCTGGAAAGCCACGTTCTTGAAGGACTTTTTATGTTGGAGGAACATGAAGACCTCTCTACTTGATTAGATGGATAATATTCATATGATCCATTAGATCATATGGGTGGTGTTGTATGTATATCAATTAATGTGGTCAAACAATACCCAAAAGTATTTTTCCAAAATAAAAAAAATAAATTCATTGTTCTCCACATTATAAACAATTCAATGACTATTACTTGTTCGAGCAGACTACTGGGGATGATCATCATTATCCCTACACACACAACCTACTCTTCTGCCCATAAGATTGTTGGACAACCTCTGTGTGTCTCTAGTGATGAACTCTAAGATCCCTATGCACGGGCCAAATGGCATATTTCGAGACCCATATACACATGGGTGATCCCATGGGCCTATATATGGATCAATCATTCCTTAGTCTCCACGGGGTCTCCCTAGTAGGCTCTCACATGGAGGTTGACTTATTGTCTCCCCCTAAGTATGGTTGATGGATAGCCATGGGGGAATGATTGGTGGGATCCAATTTTTTTTTGGATAACTTCTAATAAGTTTAAATAAAAAGTCATATAACAAAAAAATCATCTGAAAATAATATACCAACCAAAAAATATTCATATTCTTAATAAAAAATGATGTAAGCATGGACTTATTCTTTATCTTGTATTGAATAATTTCATCTCTGATCCAATCCATTGAACTGAATATCACTTCAAATAATTATCAAATTTCTTCACAAAATTTTTTTAAAGCATTACATCAAATTCAATTAAATGAATCTATAAAATTTCTCCATGTATCAACACTTCATCCAACCTCATCAAACACATATTGAATAATTACTAACAAAACATTAAACAATTAGGGTAAAAAATCTTCCCCTTTTTATTTTTTTTTCAATATCCCTTCACCCGAAAGTTGATATTTGTGTTCCATACATAATCCCTCTTATTGAAAATAATATGCAAAGGGTATGTAGGGTTTCATTATCTAATATTTCTTCTCAAGATCCTATTCTCTTATTTTTGAAAAATAAGTTGTGATATCACATGATACATGAAAAACTTCCTTTAGTTAATCACCTCTAAGACTACATGGGTTTAATTAGTGTAGAAATCAATATTGGTAAAACCAAGGCATGAAATTTTTCTATAAAATATCGACACATGTGAATTAAAGCTCAAAATGGTTCAAATGAAATAAAAGATCCTACACACACTTTAACAAACACATTATAAAGTTCATGTGAAAACAAATAATTCCTTCTTTGTATATGAATGTATTTAATCAAGAACTCCCCATTAATAAATACAAATTATAATGATATGAGAGTGTCTATGGATTACTCAAACAATATGAAGGCTCAACCTTAATATATTCATTCACAATCATCATCATGAGATTAGATGAAATCCATGATTAATAATACTTCTCCTTAAATTGTAAACTTTTTAGACGAGTTAAAATATAGTAATAGGGATTAAGAAGATACCTCTTTATAGTATTCACATGAATGCATAAGTATAGACATGAAGTTTTAACCTTAACTCAAAAAATCACTTTATTTATTCTTCTTTGGTGAAAATATCTTCAACCTCATGCATGTGTAGTAACAACATATTAAACCTCATCCATGCTTAGTGTTTCTAAATTCTACTTCTTTCAATACGTAATGAATCATCCTTATCCTAGAAAGATGGTTCCACCTAATGTTGATCTCTTGTTTATACAATCACATACCAAATCAGCATCTATAATGCCTTATTGTTTTAAATATTCATTATGTCAATAAGGAATCCCATATTTGATAGTTCCTTTTACCTATCTTAAAAAATATTTAGTATCCAAAAAATAAAAATATTTATGATCACAATCAAATATTACACAAATATTTACTATATAATTTATATTTATACTTGAAGCCATTAGATAGAGTATAATTCTATTGTCTATTCTGAATTATTTCTGGTCAACACTGCACAAGATTCATTTTTCATACTTACGTTCCCACTCAATTGTGAGTTGAAAATTATTTTACATTTTCCATTCAAATTTTACTTAATAATTTTGTAGCATACATTTCCTATGATAAAAAGATGGAATTTGGTTTCTCCACAATCTAAAATCTCAAAAACTATATCATCTCACCAAGCATGGAAATCTATAAATTTCATTTATTATTATAAGAAAAATCATTATAGAGACATTACTTATCACAAAAAAAATATGTTGTCATCGACATTCAAAATAACTATAAGAGTACTTGTATAAAATCTCTCAGATAAAGGATTTCATCTACATTACCCTTTATGAACATCATATCCCTTTTGTTGAAATCCAATTTAGAATACTAGGCTATAGGATCTTGTTTTAAACTATATATGAATTTTCTTAATCTATATACCATGTTTCCATCATTTTATATGAAATAAATCATCAACCTATACAATGTATAATTTTTCTTCATGATCACCCTTTATAAAAGAATATTTCACATATATTTGATAAAATTTATAATGTTTTTGTGTTACTACTTCCAAGAACTCTCTAATTGTCTCTAGTCTTGATACTATTGAAATTTTTTCTTTAAATTAAATTCCTTCTATTTGATAATATCCTTTCCACACCATCCTGGATCTATTCCATGACACTTCACCTTTATTATTTAGCTAATTTATAAAATCCCACTTAGTTCCCATAATATTTTTATTTTTAGATCATGATACAAAATATCAAGTGGATTCCTTCTCAATCTCTTCCAGTTACTAATCATAAAGTGTATTCTTTCCTTATTCTCAATTTCTTATACCATAATTTGAGGTTCAATTTGACAAATATGTGTAGTTTAATCTTAAATTCCCTTTATTTTTCAAGTTTTAACTGGTGCCTATTGATTTCCAAAGTTATTTTTAGTCCTAACATGATTATTTAATTTTCTGTAATGTTTCATATTTTTTCCATTAACTTTATCTTCATCACTGATATATTCAAAATCAATATCTAAAAATTTTTAGCCTTCATTCTTCTTTCCAATTTTAGTAAAATTTCTTTTGAATCTTCTAAATCTACATAAGTTGAGATATATTAACTTTTATTTCTTTGAGAAAATTTTAATTCACTATAATCAACTAGATTGTTCATCTATTTTTACAAACATCTATAACCAGTACCATTAAATATGTATTCTATTAAAATTAATTCCTTAAATTTTTCTAAATTTTTTCATATTGATATTATTGATGTTTATAATGCAATGGATTCCAAAAAACATGAATTATTTTATAGTTGGATTTTTATTGTACCACATTTCATTTACATCATTTTGTATTTCCAATCTCAATAGAATATTGTTCTGTATGTGTGGGGTAGTAGATGTTTCTTCTTACTATAAATACTTTGATATGTTTCTTTTATCAAAAATTGTCCTTCTTATCACTACTATGCTTATATCATTTCCTTTAGCTTACATATTGTTCCATTTTGTATACGGTGTGTTGTACTGATTCTTGATTCCATGTTTGGAAATATAACTTTCAAAACATGCATATGTAAAATCATAGCTATTATCTAATATTAGTTTCCTGATACAGAGATACATATCCTTTTCATATCACCATCTATTTTTTTGAACATTTTAGTTTTCTATGACTTGTGTTTGAAAAATATTACATTAATCAACCAAGTATAATAATAAATAAATTTAATGAATGACATATCACATATGGAATAATTTTGTTCCATTGGGCCACATATGTCACTATGAATAAGGTTAATGGGTCTAAAATATAAAATATAAAATCCCTTATGTGAAATTTGAGCTAGTTTTCATTTTTTAAAGGCATCATAGATTTTATATTTTTCCCTATTTAGCTTGGGAAAATGTCTCACAATAACATGCTTTAATATTTTACTTATACTCCTTTGACCAAGATAACCAAGCCAACTATGTTATATGTGGTTTTTTTCATTAGAGGTCAAGTAACATTAACTTGTCATGACCCATCCCTCGGGGCCAATGTTGTGACTACCCCAAAACCACCTTTCATAGACCAAGGGTTGGCGACTAGTGCCGTAAAGACATATCCATGAAAGTGGGAAGTCATTTCCCTTAAACCTACAAACACACAGACCCTGAACATGACAAGATTCAAGCCACGTAGTAAAACTGCAGTAGTAAAAGTGTTTACTGAACGTAAATGGGTCAAAATGCAAGCCAACTAAAAAGATAAAACTACAATAGAAAACAACTCTAGAGATCATCTACCAAGGATCCAACCTGTAGGGTAGTTACAACTCATCTCTTTAGCTCTCCACATAAACCAATCACATCGGTGTACACCTTGGCCTTTGCACCCTAAACACTTAGCAAAGATTCTCGTCATCTATACAAGACAGAACAAGGTGAGTGAAAAGACCATGTAGGGGTGAGTTTAAAAATACCCAGTATGGACCCTGATACCCCTGAAGGTCTCCCATAATTCCACAAAGGAAGACCATAAATCGTGATCTCAATCACAAAGCACCATGAAAAAAGACTCATCTAAAAACTGGGATACCACTCAGAGATCTGGAATAAGTATGATTAGTCTTAAGATACAACATTTTATTCCATTAGGGAATTACCAAAACTGAACCATGAAGAAGTTGTTCCATTGTTGATTCACACAGGGTCGTATATCACTGATCCATGATGGGCCGCTCTGAGAATGGTCTTCTTCGGGTTGCGTA
Organism: Viscum album; assembly: GCA_963277665.1. Lineage (NCBI taxonomy): Eukaryota > Viridiplantae > Streptophyta > Magnoliopsida > Santalales > Viscaceae > Viscum > Viscum album. Next base: position 871,909,670 of record OY728157.1, read on the forward strand.
CTCCTAATCCACACTGGGTCGCTATGATGTTGATCCACATAGGGTCACTATCATGCTGATCCACATAGGGATTCTATGATTCTGATGCACACAAGGTCTCTATGATGCTGATCCAAACATGGTTTCTATGATTCTAATCCCTACAGGCTTACTATGATGCTGATCCACACATGATCACTCTTCAATTTACAACCAGCCACAGGATTCTGCCGACTCAGTGTGCTTGAGTTCCATAGAATCTAATTCTCAAGATATTGGTGGTGCATCAACTACCACGAAGCTCCAAAAAAGGAGTAACCCAAAGGATCACCATGTTGTAAGGTTCCCAATGGGACAGACATCGTGTCAATTAGACGCTCGATCTATGAGTTATAAGAATTTTAGTACCGAAGGCCCAGTTGGATTCAGGTTCTATCCAACATGACCATACTCAAAAATTTGTCAAAACATAGGTGGAGTATCTGAAAATAAACTCTTCATTCCATGGATTCCAGTTCTGTAGATGGTTAATCAAACATATGTCTGGTTTGTGAGATACAACATTTTAAGCCTATCTAGTCTGAAAGGGGTCTAGGTTCGGTCAGACCCGGTCAGAATGACTTGACCTAGTATGGGTTAACCAATCCTGGTCCGGGTCAGACCCGGCCTTTCCTATACTAGTTGGGCTAGCCCAAGTGGGTCAGGCTGCGGAACAGCTTGACCCTAGAGGGTGGGACCGCGGAACGGCCTGGTGTGTCGTGGCTAGGCGCGGCCCAGCCCCTAGGTGGTCGGTCCACACAGGGTCCTTTCCCCCTTCTTGAGAAGATATTTTTCTGCTCAATTTATAATGACGAAGCAATGTGGTGCCGCCCATTTTATCAGGATCCATGGGTGTGGGTACCCTCCACCGCAGCTTGATGTCACTGCTTCATTCTGTGGTGCCTGAAAATGCGCCGCCCTTTTGCCACTGCGTCCGACCAACACCGACCATCTCGTCCGTCCACTATAGTGCCTCTAGGAAATGCCTCTCCTCTGTAGCTAGTGACAGCCGGCTGTTGCCATTTCCAGTATTACCGTGCTGGGGCCACATTAGTGGGATTTCTTCAGGCGACCAAGTGAGCCCCGGTGGTCCGTTTCCCCTTTCGAATGTGCCTATGGGCCTCCCGGGTTGCTGCTGACACTGTGTGGCTCCCAGATTCAGGATTCTATTGAGTAGAAAATCCTCCCCAAATGAATGAAACAAAAACTAATGTGGTGGAGGGTATGTGCCTTTTTCGTTTGGCATGGGCCCTCTACGTTAGCGTCATATCAAGATGGTATTAAATAAAAACATCACATAGATAATGATTAAACCTCATTCAAATATCCTGCAACAACATCCCAGTATTTCATATGAATCACGAGTCAAATTGTTTTGGTCAATCCAGGTTCATCATGCTTTCCAATAATGAGGAAATTAATAAAGAATTTACTTGAATGTAATAACAACCCCTACCTCAGATTCGGTGGAGATGTTGTAGTTGTGGACGAAAAATCCATGTTTTATGAAGCTATCAGCATTCATCGTTTTGGGAGTGATTCCTCCAACATTTCCTTCCAAGCCGCTATTCTTTATTGGTGGAAGACACTGTGTCAATTCATCAAATTTCCCTCTCTTCCATGTCAAAAAAACCACGTTTAAGCTTCATTTAAATAGAGGGGAAGGGAGATTAACACATCATATGATTAATGTCATTTATTAATGAGTTTTAATTAATGAACCTATTAATTCCCTATGGTGTGGTTACAAAATAGATGATAAAAGCCATTAAATATCTTGACCACCCAACGGTCCCGCCACCACCTCTCAACAGTTTGTAGAAAAATAAAATAACATTTTTATGTTATTTTATTATTCTTCAAATAGTCCAGAAATCTATATTTTTTACCCTGCGTATTTGTAGTCGATGTTAAGCCTCCCTTAAGTTAATCCTGGAATTGTGAGTTTAATAGTTACCTTATATTTCAATTCTAAGCACCGATTCAAAATATAGAAATTCCCACTCACAGGTTTACTGAATGTACCTCAAAAAAGTTCCAAATTCCATTTCAGTCACATCGGGCCTCAAAATAAAGCACCGTCAATTTTCACAGACTTGAAATAATCCCAATTAATTAGGAAAAAAATTATATGGAAATTATGAGTCTTTACATTCTCCCCACCTTAGGGATTTTTGTCTCCAAAAGCTTCAAAAAAACTAGGGGAACAAATGGGGGAAGTGAGAACATATCTGATATTCCCTCTCCCATGTTCTCTCCTATAGGTTCCCATACTACCAACAAACTCACATCAGAGGAATCGACAACCCACAAAGGACATGCTCCTGTTGATCCTATATCTCCTCCCAGAACTCTACAAATGTTAACACATCATTGATGTCCATATTTCCCCAATAAATAACCTGCGACGGACCATGAACATACATACTCAGTTGCGACACATAGAAAACATTATGCATCTGATGCATCTTTGGGGGAGGAACTAGACGTTATGACATCTTTCCTACTCAGTTGAGGATCTAGAAAGGTCTGATGAACCTCATAGATAGATTTCTTCCACTACCAAAACACTGTAATCCTTGTCGGGGTGAGACCTATAGGAATACATGGTCTCCATCATATAACTCCATGAGTCTCTATCTCCTGTCATCATAAGACTTCTGATAGATTTGCGTAGTCTTCATCCTCTCCCGGATGTTCTGCACCTTTTTATTGGAAGCCTGCACCAACTCCTTTCCCATAAGTGCTGAATCTTCCAGGTCTGTCCCTCATAGAGGTGATTTGCATGGTCTCCCATAAATGGTCTCAAATGGAGCCATGCTGATGGTGGAGTGATAAATTTTGTTGTATGAAAACTCCACCTCTGGAAGATGGTCCTCCTAACTGTGGCCAAAATGAAGGACACAAGCACGATGCATGTCCTTGAGTGTCTGTATTGTCTGCTCTGTTTGACCATCTGTCTGAGGAAGAAAGGCGGTTCTCATGAATTGATGGGTTTTGAATTCCTTCTATAATATCATCCAAAAGAGATATGTAAAATGAGAATCGAGATCTGATATGATCATCAATGACATCCCATGAATTCATACAATCTCTTGTATATTGATATGTACCAATCTCTCTACTAATCCATGCTCTTGGATGGGTAGGAATTTGGACAATTTGGTGAGTCATAAAAGGATCAACCAAATGGAATCATGGCCTCTGTACATACGTGGTATCCCTATCATGATGTCCATGTATATACCATCCCACTTCCTCTCTGGTACATCAATTGGTTGTGCCAGGGTAGCTAAAAGATGATGCTTAGCCTATACTTACTGACAGATTGAGGCATCGTAAAACAAACTCCACCACTGCTTTCTTCATCCCTAGCCATCAGTAATGATGATGAAGGTCCTGGAACATATTTACCACATGAGGATTTACTTTAAAAAGGAATTTATGAAGATCCCTCAACACCTCATATCGTAGCATCACTAGTACCATAGTGCATCCCTTGAAGATGAATAAATGCTCCCCACCTCCAGAAAATCCATCAGTAGCTTTTCATGAAGAAATATGAGCACCTCGGGCCTCATAGTCTACATCCCCAAGCTTTGCCTCAAAGACTCGCTAAAGGAGTGGAAGAGTAACTGTCATAGACTGGAGGTAAGCTACTCCATCACTATCCATGAAGGATAACTGCAATGTGGATAACAGCTCTACCACCTCACTCGGCAACAATAGACCAGACCCCCACCCCCTGAGTGAATATGCTATTACGTTCCCTTCACAGAAGTGTAGAATAACTCTATGTCGTAGTCTTGGAGGTACTCTAGAGATTTTCAATATCTAGGGTTCAGGTCCTTTAGTGAGAAGATATACCTAAGAGTCTTGTGATCATTGTAAATAGTAAACAATTCACCCATCAAGTATTACCGCCTCATCTTTAGTGAAAAGAACATTGCTTCTTACTCCAGGTCATGGGTAGTGTAGTTCTTCTCATCTTGTCTCAGCTGACATGATCCATAGGTGATAAGCACTCGCTCTTGACCAAGACACAACCTATTATGGTCCCTGATGCTTTGCAGTAGACTAGATACCCAATTCCCTCTTCTGGTAACCTCAAGATGGGGGCACTCATAAGTCTCCTCCTCAGCTCCTAGAAACTCTGCTAGAACATCCCCATCACCATGAAAGGTTTTCCTTTATTATTTAAAGATGAAAACGGTGCTTAAACCCTAGATAATTCAGTTATTAATCTCTTGTAGTATCCAGCTGATCCCATCAAACTCCACACCTCCATCACACTCCTGGGTGGCTCCCAAGAAAGCACTGCCCATATCTTCAATGGATACACTAAAACTCTAGCCTCCAAGATAACATTCCCCAAGAAGTGGACTTCCTTTATCCATAACTGAAACTAAGAGATATTTCCATAAATATAGTTTTCTCAGAGTGTATCTAGAAATATCTGTAGGTGCGTGGCAGGTTCCTCCTCTGATGTCGAGTAAATCACGATGTCATCAATGAAGACTACCACAAACTAATCGAGGTATGGATGGAATATCCAGTTTATGAGCCCCATGAACATTGAAGGAGCATTGGTTACACTAATTTTCATCATCAAGAACTCATAGTGGCCATACCAACATTTGAAGACTGTCTTTGGTATGTTCTCATCTCATACCCTGAGCTGATGATAGCCTGATCTGTGATCTATCTTCGAAAACCATCGAGCACCCTTCAGCTTGTCAAATAGATCATGAATCTTAGGGAGTGGATACTTGTTCTTCATGGTCACCTTGTTTAGGCAACAATAGACAACAAAAATCCTCATAATCCCATCTTCCTTTTTGGTGAACAAAATTGGGGATTCCCCTGGAGAAACATCGAGCCTTATGAACTCCTTTTTCTACATGTCCTCCAACTGTACCCGTAACTCATGAAGCTCCACACGATCCATCCGATATACTGTTGTAGATATCAGTACCTTCCTGGGGTACAGTTAGATGTATATGTCTACCTCGCTATGAGTCGGTAGTCTGAAAACATCATAAGGAAAGACATCAACCTACTATTCCACCACTACAAGATAACTCAGACTCCTCACATCAACTGCTCTGAGGGTAACGCTAGAAAACTGGCGAGTGATCAGTTGCAGCCTCCTCTAAGAAAGTACATGCAATGTTTCAATGGTTTCCTTCTCACCAATTAAGGAAAACTGGGTCCCATTTTCACAGAGACACTACACTTTGTGCCTAAAATAGTCGATCTGAGCATGGACCTTGGATAACCAGCCCATACCCATGTTGACATCGTAAGACCTCAATGATACTACCTGGAGATCCCAAATGAAGCTATCGACTCCCAGAGTAATATCAAACTACCGTCACCAGTTCGTAATCATTGAATCCTATCTTGTAGGAGTCTCTAATTGTAAGGATCGAGCCATTGGCTCTACCAGAATCTCTGATCTCCAAACAAGAGTCGTGAAAAAAAGAGTTACTAGGACCTGGGTTTATAATAACTGAATATTGGGTGGAGTAGAAATAGATCGTACCACTAATCATCTATAGAGTGCCTCAAGAATAGGCCTCAGAAGCCAAAATTTAAGAACATCCATGTCCACTTACTCCCTGGGGTCGGGGTGGACCAGCTAGAAGTGGTGGAGGTAGAACCTCAAACCGTTGCCCACCACTTGCTGCACGACCTGCTCCACTTACACATACACTACCTAAAATACCTCCCTGACCGAATCTGTTCCTCCAGGTCGTCGGTCCCTCAACCGTTTTCTAATCATCGGTATGGAGGGTCAGGCAGTCACGACCCATATAACTCTACCCGCTGCACAAGTAGAACAATTTTATCCTCTACTGACCCCATATGTCTCATGAGCTTCACACCTTCGACCCTACATCCTAGGGTCATCCCCCAGAAGTTATGGCCCACTTGGGCCCCTGTCATCTGCCTAATGCTTGCTCTAGATTACTCTCCCACGTGTTGTCCGGTGGTGGCTCTCATAGTAAGTGCATGCTCAGCTAGGAAGCTCTCCACCAGAAGTGCTCTCTCTAGCACTTTAATCGACATAGTTATGTTGAGAGATATCATCGAAGATATAGTCCTCCTTAAGAGACCCTTATCATAGGTCTGGGATCTGAAGAAAGGGTCTCATACCATGTTGGTGGAGTAGCGGGAGAGGTCAGTGAATCTCATCGAGTGGTAGACTACTGTCAGGCTGGCGAGATGTAAGTAGAAGAGTTTCTGAATACATACATAGCGTAGATTAACTAGAACAAACTTTGTCCTGAAGAGGCTCTTGAATTCCAACTAGGTGAGGGTCTCCTCATCATTCTTTTGGAACATTAGGCTCCACCACCTCCTTGTCATTCCATAGAAGCGACTGGAATCTTGGATCACCATCCGGTCCACTGGAGTCCCAACTAGGCGGAAAAACTAGCCACAACCTCCAGCTAGTCCTCAGCCCCCTGTGGATATTTCTCACCTCAAAACATCAGAGGCATCTGCTGTTGGAACACGTGCAATGTGCTCAGTCGACATGCACTATCTACTAGTGGGGCTAGTGGCTACTTTTTCCCAATGGGTGGTGGTGGTTTTGGTGCACCACCTAAAGGTGCTATCGCTTAAAGATGTCCCTGCACCGAATCCTTATCGCTCGGTGGGCCATTATTGTGAACTCTATCTGGATTCTGGGATAGCTATCTTCATGGAGGGATCGTGAAATGAAAAGGTTCCCCCATAGTCAATAAATTATACCTGGGGTGTTGAATCAAAAGAGATCAAAAGTAAAACATTTCCAAAACAAATGCAATTAGTGTTTTCGTTCACCGTGTTAGAAATCAGAATTTAGGGTCCTGGTGTATAGACACATTGGGACCACACCAACATTGGACTCCCCAAACTGAAAACTACACTCAATAGAATTAACACTGTTGCGCCATTGGAAATATCAGAGTCATAGTTCATTGGTAGAAACAACTCTTATAATAAAATATTCTCACAACCCGTCCCCTGAGGCCCATGACGTGACTACCCTAAGCTTTCATTCCATAGGACAAGGTTCGGAGACTAGCACCAGAAAGGCATATCCCTGAAATTGGGAAGATATTTTATTTTAACCTGCAAACACATAGACCAAGAACACGACAAGATGGAAAACACATAGTAAAACAACAGTAGTAAAATTGTGTTCTGAATGTAAAGGGACCTAAATACAATCCCAACTAAAAATATACAAGTACAAAAGAAAATATCTCCTGAGATTGTCCACCAAGGATACTACCTATAGGTTAGGTACAACTCATCTACGCAGCTCTCCATGTCAACCAGTCACCTCCATGTACCACCTGGTCCTGGATGCCTAAAGACTCTTCCATGATGTTTGTTGTCTGCAAAAAACACAACAAGTTGTGAAAAAACCCATTTAGGGGTGAGTATAACAATACCAAGGTCTCCTAAAAACCCACAAAGGATTAACACTATCACAAAGCACAAAGAAAAAAGACTCAACTCAAAACTGGTATAAAACTCAGTTATCTGGAATAAAGATGATTAGTATTATGCTACATCATTTTATTAAATTAGGGTGTTTCTAAAACTGAAGCACAAAGACGGTGTTCCATTGTTGATCCACATAGATAGTATGTCATTGTTCCACGATGGGCCTCTCTAAGGTTGGTCCTCATCAGGTCGCGTACTGCTGATCTACTCAGGGTGGCTATGATGTCGATCCACGTAGGGTGGCTATGATGCTGATCCATAGAGGGTCGCTATGAGGCTAATCCACATAGGGTCACTAGGATGATTATCTACAAAGGATCCCTGTTATCCGGATCCACAAAGGGTCTCTATGATACTGATCCATATAGGGTTGCTATGATGTTGATCAACACAGGGTCTCTATTATGTTTGTCCATAGATGGTCGCTATGATGTTGATCCATAGAGAGTCCCTATGATACTAATCCACACAATGTTTCTATGATTCCAATCCACATAGGGATACTTTTCAATTGCTATCTAGCCACAAGATTCCCCACACTCGGTGTGCTTGAGTTCTATAGAATATAATTCTCAGGATATCGGTTGTGCCTCAACTACTAAAAATCTCCCAAAAAAAGTAACTCAAAAGACTGCCATGTTGTAAGGGTCCCAACACAATAGATGATGGGTCAATCGGATTCCCGATAAGTGACTTATAATCATTTTAGTACCATGGGACCGGTTGAATTCAGGTTTGATCCAACATGTCCATACACCAACGTTCTCCAAAAATCAGGTGGAGTATCTCAAAAGAATATCCCCGTTCCCAGGATTCCAATGCTATAGAAGGTTTTTTAAAAAGTCATCTGGTGCGTGATATACACCCTTTTAAGTGTATCTAGGCCTAAATGGGTCAGAGTACGGTCTGACCTGGTCAAACCGATTTGACCCGCCCCGACCCGTGCTGCTCCGACCCAGTTTAGGACAACCTGAACCAGTTTGGGTCTGAACCGGACCCACTCAAACTGGATGGGATAGCCCAAGGGGGCTGGGCCACTATGGGATCGGCCTGCTAGGCCGCGGACCAGCCCAAACCACCTTGGTTGGGTGTGGTGTGCCTTGGCTGGGCATGACCCACCCGGTAGCCCAAACCGCATGCTGGAATGGCCTGAAGCTGAGTGCCCATCACGGGGGGTCTTTCCCCCTACCTGAGTGTACATTTTTCAGCTCGGTTTGTATCAACAACGCTACGTGGTGCCGACCTACTATAAGTGGGACCCACTAGGCGCAGGTCCTCTATGCCATGGCTTCCTTCTGCGACACGCGACAGTGAACCTCCCTGTATCCACCACGGTTGCCTAACACCTACCACTCTCATCACCCCCTGACATTGGTCGCCAGCACTGCCGCACCAATGCAGTGCTGACGGGATGTCCGTAGGACACCTGGACTTCCTCAATGGTGTGGTTACAAAATAAGAGTCATGCCATTACAGGGATTGGTAACCCAGTTGTCCCCCCACTGCCACTCATCAGTTGGTAGAAAAATAAATAACATTTTTATGTTATTTTATTATTTTAAAAAAAGTCTGTAAAACTATCTTTTTCACCCGACCTACTGTAGTCATTGTTATGCTTCCCATAAGGGAATACTAGCTCTGCGAGTTCAACAGTGTCCTTAGATTTAAATTCTGAGCACCAGTTCAGAAGATAGAAATTCCCACTCACATGTTTTCTAAATCTACCTTAAATAAAGTTCACAATTCTATTTCATTCACACCAGGACTCAGAATCAAGCGCTTTAAATTTTAGCAGACTCGTAATAATCCCAACTAATAAGAAAAAAGTTTATATGTAAATTTTGGGTCTTTACATAACTGTTAGAATCTTCAATTTTAAATAGATTACTATTGTTTCTTTTTCCTTCTCTGAAAATTCTTCTAACCTGTTTTCTGTAAATGATATATAAATTCTTTTTTGATAACACTTAATGTATTACATCAAAAAGTTTTCATAAACTATTTTTTTTTTCTTTATCCCTTGAACAAATAACAAAATATTTCACTTTAGATTATATACTTCCAGCACAAATTTTTGGACTCTCTTAATTTTCATGGAACAATAAATCCCAAAAGTTACTTCTCATCCTTTATGATTCTCAATTTAGATCATAATTATTGTTTCAACAGTCACGTGTAATGAAAACACCCTATCAACAATCCATGACATGGTTGTTCCACTAGATCTCAATGAAACATTAGTGAAACACTATTTATCTTCATTCATTTTTGGAATCCATTTCTTTTCCCAATATTTGATATCTTCTTAGGGAGAATACCCATGAAACTTTTAGAAATATGGCCCTAACAAACACAATGACGATATATTTCTTCAAAATAATGAATTCTTTTTGTAAGATAGAATGAGTTCTTACAAAATGCTTTTTTCATTCGAAAATTTTCACTTATTTGCTCAGAATAGCTACACCTTCTTTCATGTCTCATTTATGGGAGGGATAGGTTATACCATTATAAATATTCTTTGTGAACAAACACTCCAAAATAGAAGAAATGACTTATGATCCTTGATCTTAAAACTAATAATATTCATTTCATGAATAATATTGTTATATCCTTTCCATATACTGAGATTTCTATTACTTTGGTGGAAAAATATTCCTATATAATTTCTCTCTTCCAAGGAATCTGAAGATTATTTCTCACTAGTATTTATTCTCCATATGTGTCGATAATTTATTTTTTCTCTTGAATTATTATATATAAAAAAATTATTTACAAATTTATAGAGTGTTATATTTACTACTTCATTAAACTTGTCCTTTCACTAGTCTTTGATGATTCATCCTTAAACTCAATTGTTTTTCTGAAATATTTTAAAATTTTTTGAATCCATTTTTTTCATGAATACTTTTAAACACAACCTTCAACTGTTCTTATTCATTGAGAACTAGTTTTTCTATAATTTCATTTACCATATTTTCTATTTTAGTCACTTTCAGATCATTTCTTTTGATTTATTCAATGTAAAGAGTCTCTTTCTTTGAATATTAATCATTTTACTGAGTTTTATTTCCTTTTTTTCAACAATAGTCTCTTTTTCATTCTTTAGCTTTTTTATCAATACAATATTCTAGTTTGTTTTTCAAAATGATTTAAATCGATATTCATTCACTTTAATCATCCTCACTTACAGAGGTTTGAAAACCTATTTTTATATAATCCAGGAAGTTAGTTTCATATTTTCCTAGGATTCTTGTAGTGGAGTTAGATTCCTCTTTATTTTCCACTAACCTTCTTATTTTAATATTAAATAATTTCTTCATTCCTCCATAAAATTTGGTGGTTTATTTTATACTCTTCCCCCATTTCATTTTCTATGGTTCCTCATCATCCACCTCATGTTCCACAGACTTCTTTTGGGAAAATTTATTACAAAATGTCAAATTTCATTCCAATTGTTGCATCTTAGTGACAATTTACCATTTCCCTTAAACTAACCCTTCATGAATCTTTTTGATATAAGAAAAATGATTCTGTTATAATATGTATATTCAATTTCATCTTCATATTCACTTGAATATAAAATTTCATCATATATGATTTTGAGTCTTCTCATGGACTCAAAATCCATCTCATATTTGACCTTCGTCTTGAAGGCTGGGATATTTTTAATTTAATATATAATTAGTATGTTATGTAATTTATTGAAAGTAATATTAGCTATATATTCCAAAAATTATACTTTTGGATCAAAACTACTAGGAAAATTTCTCATTAGTTTTTTGAAAATACTTGAATTATCCATATTTTCTCTAAAAATGAATATTAATGAGTATTTCATTGACTCTTGTGAATTGGATATCCACATTTTATTTTTTACCCATCATGATATATTCAAATTTTCTCCTCAAAATTTATAATTTGGCCTCCATGAATTTCAAATTTCCTTCATAACTACTTTTTAATATATCCCAAATTTCATTGGGATTTTTGATCCCTACAACCTTTGTGTAACCTTTTTCTGAAAGATACATGAAAAATGGAATTTTGATATTTTCCGTAAAATTAAATATTTTTATTTTTGGAAAAATTCATAATATAATTTTTAGTGATAGGTGGAATCCTACATTAAATGAATATTCAAATTTAATGAAAAGATATGTAATATAAGGAAACATTTAATTATACTAACTGTGGTAGTTCTTACCATTGAAAGTAAAAAAAACCCCTACCATTGAGAGAACTTATGTTATCCATCTTTATTATTTAGTGAATCCTAACCGATGGATCCTCCTTTGATACCAATTGATGATCCAAGGGTGGTGTTACACTACTAATAAGGGTAGAAGAATCAGCGATGACTTATACAAATTTTTAATTCCATTTAAATTAACCTATGTTGACATATTAGTGTCTAATCCACTCTTATAATTACTCAAATTATCCCAAATGTATTTAAAATAAATAGAAAAGGAAAACATTATTTTTAAAAGGTTCATCCAAAATGTGATCCCACTCTTTATAATGATTGGTCACACTCCAAATCACATATTCTCCTCTATAATCAATAGAAGTTACAACATATATTTACTCATAATCATAGAATCTAACAATTCTTTCCAAAGTCCCATTTGAATAATAGTAATACATTGTGTGTTACAATAATAATTGAATACAATGCAATAAATATTAATGTTAATTTTTGGATTCTTCTATAATAATTGATGAAAAATATTTCTATTTATCCTTCATGAAAAATTAAAATGAATATTTTCACTTTATGAAAAAAATATCTAAACTAGTTCTTTATATAATTTTGGATTTTTAAATATATATGTCATTTTGTACTTATATAGTATAGAAAATAATCATTATGTTTTTAAAATAATTACCATATAGAACATTTATGATGTTTCATACCATCTGCACAAAATTTTACTACATTCTGAACTGATATTAGCAGTACTAGTGACAGATAATTTTTTCAAAAAATATTTTCTACACTTCAGTGATAATAGTTTTTTAATATGGGAATAAACTGAGTATTTATAAGAAATAAATATCTAGTTATTAATGAATTTAATAAAATTATATTTCTAAAAACATGTTATTTTGTTTAAATTAGATCATTTACCACCACATAATGTGTTCACTATGAAGCATCGTATCTGCACAACTATGTTGGTCTGCATAGAATTCAAAAAATAATTTCCATGAACACATAATTGGATAATTCTCAACTGTATAGAAACTGGTTTATTTAAAAAAAATTACACATGGACACATATGACTTTATAGCCCATCTTTTGAAATTTAGCCATGAATCACAAACAATATATATATATATCAACATACAATAATTCTTACTACTATAAACCGTGTCCACATAGAATATTTTCCCATAATATCGTCTTCAGTATGCATCCACATGACCGTACATACAATCCTAAATAAAACATTGTTTTATATGGGTATTCCTATAATAAAATCATATTCATATGAGGTTTATTTCATAACACATGGATGTCCATAGAAAAAACCTTTTAAAACATTTTCATCCACAAAGAATTATCATCATCTTCCACATAGAATTGGTTTTTATAGAGGCTTAAAATTTGAACTATTCATGTGATTGAACTTCCATTCCTATATTACATTTCATTTACTGTACGACTTATCATAGTGTTCTTCATATTCACATGGCATGAAAATCAATACACGATCACTATAATAAAAATGTTCCCTCATAGAAGATCATCACATGGTATATTATTTGTATGAAAATTCAACATCTCAATGGATTTTTGTGCTCTGTATAAATTTATAATAAAACATTTTCAAATTCCCGTCGAGGTAGGATGATCCCACATGAGACCCAAAAAAATTTCTGGTTTCTTAGTCTACAGACCATTGTAATTAAACGTCTTCGTACGTGGGATTAATATTAAGATCTTCCTCCTTGATCCGTCGGATCATATTACAATGATTGACTAGATCAAACATGTGAAATTTTATTCATGTCTTTCAATATTGGTAAATATTACCCACAAAGTGGATTTTCCCAAATCGAAAACCCATACTAGCTACGCTCTTCTTAATAAAAAAAATAGATGGATGCTACTTGTTGAAGCTGGGTATTGGGGATTCTCATTGGTCTCACTACACATGCCACGTAGGTTACTGTCTTCAATATTCTAGAACAACCTTAGTGTGGCTCCGACTATGTGCTCTAAGAACTATATTCTTGGGTCTATTGGAACATCCTGAACCCCTTATACAAGGGGAAACTCCTATGAGACTATAAATATCTCTATAAATCGTTATCAACCATGAAGATTTCTTGGAAGGCTATCCCATGAGGGTTGACCCCTTGGGTCTTCTTAAGTATGGTAGAGGGATATCAATGTGTGATGTATTGGTTGGATCCTAAATTATTTAGAAAACACATAATAATTGTACAAAACACCTCATTTAAACAAAAACAAAAGTACCCTCAAATAATTTACCATCCCAAAATATCTTCATCTTCTTAATAAAAAGTTATATAAGCATGCCCTTATTATTTTTCTTTTAGTAAATAGTGTCATCACTGACACAAGTCTTCAATCTAAAGATCACTTCAAACAGAAGTCACGTATTTTCATGAAGAATAGTCCAAACATGAAATCTAATTCCAATAAATGAATCCATAACAATTATAGATGTACCACCACTCCATCCAAACTGACCAAAAACATATTACCACATTTTTTATATATAATTAAATAATTTGGATTAAAAATATAGTTTATATCGTTGTATCAAAAACTATCCATATATGATTCTTACGATCTTCATAATATTTTACACTGATATATCTTTAATAAATATCATAATTAAATTATTAATATATTCATTTAACACTCTGTTCAACATATCCATACATATATATGTTTCATTAACAAATCTAAATGGAATTATAATAAACACATAACGTCTATACCTTATATAAAATTCTATATTTATAATAACTTCCTTCCATACTCATATTTAATGATTCCCATAATGAAGATAAATCTTTAAAAATATTGAGATCCTTGAATTTGATCAAAAATTAATCAATACAAGTGATATGATACTTTTTCATCCTGGATGTGGAACTTATTTCTCTATAATTAATGAACAACCTCATAGTTCCACCCTTATTTTTTTACATATTGAATATAAGTTCCCTAACAAGAAAACATTTGGCGTATGAATCCCTTATCACAAAAATAAAATAGGTATTAACTTAAATCCCCTAGACTCACTATGGTCATTCTATTGGTATATTTATACTTCTATTTTAAATTTTTGATTCGTTTAATATAAAAATGAGCTTCATTCTCAAATATATGTTGATGAAGTTCATAAAAAAATACATTCATATACTCTCACACAATAATAACATATTTTATCATTGCGTTATATTGCATATACATAGGCTGTTCTGTAACACCCCAGATAAACAAAGAATATGACATTTTTATATTTATCCATATTTGTGAATAAAATGACAATATTAATTTAAATGGAACGCTATGCTCAAGGGCTTACCCAATATGCAACAACGAGTTCCTTTGAAGTCTTTCGTTGCACTCTAATTATAAAATAATATTATTTTAAATGGTAGTTAACGCCTAGTCGTTGTATTGACAAGAATGAATAGAAATAACTAAAATATTATTATATATGTTTGTTAAATGTTTTTACTTTTATCCAATAAAATTTAGAGGCTTAAAATACAAATGAATCACATCTTAAGCATTGAATACACTAGTATTTTTAAAAGATTGTTTTACTACCTTTTGATGTCAAACCATTTTTTTAAATCACACTTTTGACGATTTTATAAGTTATATTTTTCAAAATAAACATAGTATTTATGATTGGGACATTGAAATTTACCTTTGGTTAATTTTTGGTATTTTTCCGAAAAAGTTCAATTTTTAATGACTAGTGAAAAATGTTGTATTTTAATTCAAAACCCCTTTTTAATACAATTTTTTTATATGATTAGATTATCTTTTGAATTGTTTTTAAAGAGAAATTAGAATATATTTTTAACATTTAATCCAATAGTGGTTGATGGAATTAATTTCACATTGAAATCAGACTTAAACTAGTGTCTATCTTTTGATACATTTTGTTTCATATAAACACGCTAATTGCTTTGACATCGGGAATTAATTATTAAATTAATTAATGAAACTTATATGTTTTGAATTTTTTAAAATAGACATCATTTTTGAATTTGGAATATCAAATATAGCTTAGGGTGAATTTTTGGTAATTTTCTGAAAAACTTCAATTTTTGATGAATAGTGAAACCACTAAGTGGAACTTATAAAAACTGATTTTCCGTTTAAATGGAAATTTTCCACCTTTGTGTTTTGAATTTTGAAAATCCGACATACATGTTTATCACTAAGAAGTAAAATGTGGTTCAATGGGATTAAAATAATTTTTTGGTGAATAGTAACTCATTAAGTTTTTAATCGCGATTAGAGGTAATTAGTGTAGTTTAAGGTAAGAATAATGATTTAATAAATTGAAATGACCTAGACACATGTCCTACGCTCATTGGATGTGTCCTGGGTGAACAAGACAATCCATGGGTCAACTTGGGGACCCCATGGAGCCACTTTGGTTGGAAAATGACATAAATACCTTTTTATTTAATGATAAAGTAAAAATGACACAAACATGAGATATTTTAGTAAAAAAAATTTTACATGGGGTTATACAAGTCAGATTTTTGACTATAAATAGTAATTTGAAAGATAAAAAAATTTTCTATATCATAGTATTTTTTTATAATTTTTAGACATTAAATAAATTAAATTATTTATGACATTATGAGGATGTAGTGATGACCTCATTATTTAACGATTTAAATAAAATGGAAAGATAATGTAATATCTAAGACCTACACATGTCCAAAACCTATTGGATGGATGGATTTACGACCCTTATCACCTTATCCATGAATTATATCAATGTGAGACCTTTTAAATCTGAAACTAATTTTCAAATAAAGTAACATTTGCTTACTTTCCAAGAGTGCCCCTCCTCTCCTCTTATAAAAGGCCCCCACCTCTACCTCCTTACCCACACCTCTCAAGCCTTTGGATCAGCCAACCTCTGCCCATTTTATCTCTACAAATCCCTCTATAACTCCTTGAAGCCTCACTTTGGGCAGAATCCTTTCCAAGGAAGCCTTTGAGCTCAAATCAAAGGAAGTTACCCGATTTAAAGGTAATGTCTTCACTTGTGTCCTTTTGTTTTATTTTGCTTCTCCAACCCCCTAAACTCTGTTTATTCATTTATTTTGTAACAAATCCAGTATCTTCAATATAATAGTGTGTTTTTAAAAGAAGTATTTGAGCTACACTTACACACAACTACATCTAATGGTTAAAGAACATATTGTTTCCGTGGATGGGGAATTTCTGCCTCCCGAAACGATGATTGTTCAACATTCTTCTAACACCTTCAAAGGTGGAAATTAAGATGACACTATATTTATATATGATATCTAATATGTTTATGTTTTACTTAAGCTTCTGTATTTTTCATTTAGGTCATACCATTATGGTTTCCATTATGGGTAAACGCGATATCTTCATTTAAGGATGTCCGGACTACCGCCCCCTCAAAGTGATTTGATTCGTTAATACCATATGTGGTACGTATAAAGGATATATTTAATGATATTATATATGATACCATACTTTAATTAAAATACTATTATGTATCATTATGTTTTAATTCCATTAAATATGAAATAGAAAATGAAGTAGCTTTCGTGCGTACGTACGGCTTACCGTCTCCATGAACGGTGCATTTCATTTCTTAACTCTAAATGTTATGTAATATTATAAATGCATGAATATACTGGATATATATGATATATATGATATATACATCATGAATAAAACTCTGGATATAATGAACCTTTGACCACACGAACAACATGTAATTGTAAGAAGTCCACTTTCGACTTAAGAACCAAATATCGACAAAACAAACATTATTAACTTAAATGATTACATAATGTTTATGACATGGTAATAAGTGGTATAAAAGGAATAATTAACTTGAAAAAGGTTCCTAAGGAAGTAGAAATTAACTCATGTTTATTATTCAGGAGATTAAAGAATGATCGAGTCAAGTCGGACCCGAGGTAAGGGATCCTACTCCTCTCTTTATTTTTAAGTACACTCTTTTATGTCATTCATTTTAAAGCTCATCTTTCTTGTTATTGGGATATTATTTTATATTACTATTAATGTAATTTTTATGTTCATATGATTAGATACCCTATTCTCTATCATCAATCCACTTTTGGAAGTTTTGAGTGGTGCCGTTAGGCTGCTGATTTTTTTGTAAGAGATCCAACGTCTCTCTTTCTTTTTAAGTATTCTACTTTATGTCACTTCTTTTAAGCTCCCCTTTGTTATGTTGGGGGATGTTATTTTAGATTCCTCTTTCTGTGAACTTTATGTTAATATGATGATAGACCCTATTTCCTCTCATCAATCCATTTTGGAAGTCTTAAGTGGCGCTGTTATGCTACTGAGTTTTCGTAAGGGATTTTTCATCTCACTTTTATTCCCGTGAGATTTATGCTACATTTGCCACAATTTCCATTGATTGGTGTATTTACGTCCCATTATTTTACTCATTGTGTAATATAATTTCATTTATGAGTATTTACATCGATTTTGTATTGTCTTTCTTTCACGAGGTGTATGTTTCGAAAGATACCCATGTCGGTAAGGGAACCTTTCACCCTCCTCTTTTAAAAGACTTCTTTTGTTATGTCTTTTAATTCACATACTATTATGTTGGGACATGTTCTTATATATCCTTATTGATGTAAATTTAATGTCCAAGTGATGAGATACCCTTTTTATCTCTCATCAACTCATTTTCTGAATTTTGAAGTGACGCCGTTAGGCTGTCGAATTTTACCAAGGGAACTTTTTAACCCAATTTCTATTTCTTTGGGTTCAACATGTAGTTATTGAATATGGCATCCTTTGAATATGTGTGAATGACTTTATATTGTCTTACACTTAATATCCACTTATATTGGGTGTATTTATATTTTTCACACATAATTTTGAGATTGATTTATCTTTTTTTAAGGATACCTTCTTTATAAGGGATTTCATCGCATTTTACATTTCTATTGAGGCTTCATTGTTGTTATGAACCAATTCACTATTATATGGTGTATATACTGTCCTTTGGAATATTGTATCACGAATCCATCTATTCTCATGATATTATAAAGTTCGGAGTAAATGTTAATCCTCAATTATTTTATTCAAGTGTCTCAAATTTTGGTAAAAACCCTTTTACCAAAATATCGCTTTAAATGTTTTAATGATTTTTTTGTTATTAATATGCTTGTTTTCAAAATGGTATTAAGGATTTATTTATATGGATATTAATGGTTTAAAATGTTAAAATATTGAAGGTGGTATGGGACACTTTGATTCAAAAATCTCTTTATTAAATGTTTTAAATGGTTTTGAAAATGGTTTTTTTGAATGGATTCATTAAATCAAAATCCTAAAATGTTATATTGTTTTTGCAATGTGGGAATTTTATCTTTCCTTTATGCTTAAGTTATGTGCTATGATTATGTTATGGTTATTGGGCATTGTTATGAAGACGGGTGGTTCCGTGATAAACTAAGGTTGGGTGAGCCCGATATAGCTCTCCAATGCATTGGGTAACACAAAGGAGTGAAACGTTAAGGTTTCTCTGAAGAGATTTAGGGAATATACTGCGGTGGGTATTACAAACATAACCAATAGGGTTACTCCCTATGTAAGAATGTTATGAATGCCTCAAGTTACCTTTTATGTCTTATAATTTCTATGATTTATTCATGATTTGATGAGGTATGTTAAAGTGCCTATGTTTTATGGGTGAATTATGATTTAATTCTTATGTATATATAAACTCATGTTTCCTTTCCATATTTTTATTACCCTTACTGAGCTTTTTATGCTCATCCCATGTTTTTGAAATGTTTTTCATGGGTCAATGGAAAGGTACATGATGTGATGATAGTGTCAAGGATGTGTCAAGAAAGTATATGCGTTTTATTTTAAATATGTCTCCGTTGATGGGAATAATGAATAGTGTCTTTTATATAACCACTTTGTTTAAATGTGAAATGTAATGCAAGTTTCATGATCTAATTCTCTAAAACTCTAAACCTGAAAATATCCCCAATGTGTAATCTTGTAATAACTCAAGATTAAGTAAGGTTTAAGGTCGGGGCCTTATAGTTGGTATTAGAGGTCGGTTTACAAAACTTTTGGGATTATGAGTTCTTGTGAGACACATGATTAGTCCCTATATCTATTATTTCAGTTAAATCCTTGTTTTATAACATTTTTTTTAGGTTATGTAAAGTCAGTTACAAATGGAAGGAGAAGGATCTCAAAAGACATTCCTATCTCTTCCTGATGACATGCTTGCAATAATTATTGCAAAGTCATCTTCGGATGATTGTGAAACTTTTTCTAGCATACAACTCAATTATAAGTAGTTGTTTGAGATATCAAACACCTCCACTATACCTCGTTATCATCGTGGATCATGGGTTGTTTTTAGACAAATACTATTTTCAATATATTCTCATATTTTGAAGAAAGGTAAATATTATCAAGGTATTTTCAAATATTTTACCTTATCACAAGAATTTAAAGCATATTATGATTTTAAAAATGGTGTTGAGGAAGGAGACCCTTGCCCAACCTATTTATATTTTCTTTTAATATATAGTCTCACATCACATACTTATGGTATTTTAAAAGGACCAATAATAGAAAGTTTCAACTCAATTTCGGTCCGACTATTTTATAGAAATCATGTTTTATCAGATGTTTTGGAATTATATGTCATACATGATTATTTTCCAAAACTGTTTTTCTGTGAACACCCATATGGGCCATGTTGTACGAGGTGTATTTGGATAGAGGAAGTGAATGATTTTGAAGGATCTATAAATCATTGTTGTAATTCATGGGACTTCTACCTACGTGAAGAAGATGACGATGAAACCGAGTGGACGCCATGATAAGGGTATGATGTTATTCATTATGTGAATCGTTTTATTTTATCTTATGGTGGTGAAAAAAGACTTCAAGAATTAAGATGTTAAGATCGTAATGAATTCAGATGAAAATTAGAGGTATAAGGAAACGATTGAGGTTAAAACAAGATAGGGTTATTTTTGGAGTTTTATAAAAGGGAAAACACACAGACCGTGTGACAACCCGTCGCGTCGGACAAAGCTGCGAGAATCGAACCCACAACCAAAGTGCGACTGGTATTTATCGCCTACCACTGGACTACGTGAAGTCCCTGTTTAGTTTGACTTATTCTTTTTAGTTAGATGATTTTATGAATTAAGAGTAAGTTTATTTTGGGTTATCTATGGATATTTATTAACCTATCATCGATGATATGTGATTAGGTTAATTACTTTTCAATACGAGACATTAAGAGCAACTAATGTTGTTTGGAGATAAATTTTATGATATAACTTGGAAGACTATGTGACTAAATCATTCAAATATTTGGGTTTCAATCTTAGTTTGGCTTAGTTTGAATAAAGTTTATGGAAAAATTGTTTATTGAATGGTCCTCATTGAACTTTGGGTTTTGTTAGACAAATTTTGGAGATTAAGAATAGATTTTATTTTTATAAAGGGTTTTCTTTTTCTAGATTATCTGATCTTGTACTAACCTTTTTGGTTTTGGTTTTGGTTACAGTCTAAAGACATGGGAAGTATATAGTTATCTATTGTGGATTAGGTGATTCTCTAGAAATTGATTCTAGTACTCTTAATGTGAACAAGTCTTCCTAAATACTGGTCTTTTGGAGAAAATATGAGTTTGTGTAAGGAATCTAATAAAAGTTGAAAGTCAACATGATAAGTGATTATGTTTCCTTATGAATAAATTCCTCAATAAAAAGTAACTTAAAACAAAAATATTGTCTATTAACTTTTCCTATTGGGGAATCAGATACCGTTTAACCCATCACAAGTTTGTGATTTTCTGGTGGTTAACTTTCTCCAAAACACGTTTTCTATCACTCTCCATTAGAACATGACCCTATGTTTTCTCCTCCATTTCCATATTTTTCTACATGGAATCCTAGTATGGGTTAACTCGGGCGACCTTTGTACTTATCTTTCTTTATTTTAAAGTGATTGTTTTACAGACTCTTGTTCCGATGTGGGACGTTTAAGGATGTTTCCAAGCTCAATTTTAAAATTGCGAGGACGCAATTCCCAAAAGGGGGGAAGGATGTAACACCCCAGGTAAATAAAGAATATGACATTTTTATATTTATCCCTATTTGTGAATAAAATTTCAATATTAATTTAAATGGAACGCTATGCTCGATGTCTTACACAATATGCAACAACGAGTTCCTTTGAAATATTCTGTTGCACTCTAATAATAAAATAATATTATTTTAAATGGTAGTTAACGCCTAGCCGTTGTATTGACAGGAATGAATAGAAATAACTAAAATATTCTTATATATGTTTGTTAAATGTTTTTACTTTTATCCAATAAATTTTGGAGGCTTAAAATACAAATGAATCCCATCTTAAGCATTGAATACACTAGTATTTTTAAAAGATTGTTTTACTACCTTTTGATGGATAACCATTTTTTTAAATCAAACTTTTGACAATTTTATAAGATATATTTTTCAAAATTAACATATTATTTATGATTGGGACATTGAAATTTACCTTGAGTTAATTTTTGGTATTTTTCCGAAAAAGTTCAATTTTTAATGAATAGTAAAAAATGTTGTATTTTAATTCAAAACCTCTTTTTAATCTAATTTATTTATATGATCAGATTATCTTTTGAATTGGGTTTAAAGTGAAATTAGAATATATTTTTACCATTTAATCCAATAGTGGTCCATGGAATTAATTTCACTTTGAAATCGGACTTAAACTAGTGTCAATCTTTTGATACATTTTGTTTCATAAAAACACGCTATTTGTTTTGACAGCGGGAATTAATTATTAAATTAATTAATGAAACTTATATGTTTTGAATTTTGTAAAATAGACATAATTTTTGAATTCAGAATATCAAATATAGCTTAGGCTGAATTTTTGGTAATTTTCTGAAAAACTTCAATTTTTGATGAATAGTGAAACCACTAAGTGGTACTTATAAAAACTGATTTTCCATTTAAATGAAATTTTGCCACCTTTGTGTTTTAAATTTAGAAAATCCGACATACATGATTATCATTAATAAGTAAAATGTGGTTCAATGTGACTAAAATAATTTTTTGGTGAATAGTAACTCAATAAGTTTTTAATCGCGATTAGAGGTAATTAGTGTAGTTTAAGGTAAGAATAATGTTTTAATAAAATGAAATGACCTAGAAACATGTCCTACCCTCATTGGATGTGTCCTGGCCGACCAAGAAAATCCATGGGTCCACTTGGGGACCCCATGGAGCCACTTTGGTTGGAAAATGACAAAAATACCTTTTTATTTAATGATAAAGTAAAAATGACACAAAATGAGATGTTTTACTAAAACACTTTTTACATGGGGTTATACAAGTCAGCTTTTTGACTATAAGTAGTAATTGTAAAGATAAATATATTTCCTATATCATAGTAGTTTTTTTATAATTTTTAGACATTAAATAAATTAAATTATTTACGACATCATGATAATGCAGCGATGACCTCATTATTTAACGATTTAAATAAAATGGAAAGATAATGTAATATCTAAGACCTACACATGTCCAAAACCTATTGGATGGGTGGATTTTGAACCCTTATAACCTTATCCATGAATTATATCAATGTGGGACCTTTTAAATCTGAAACTCATTTCAAATAAAGTATCATTTGCTTACTTTCCAAGAGTTCCCCTCCTCTCCTCTTATAAAAGGCCCCCACCTCTACCTCCTTACCCACACCTCTCAAGCATTTGGCTCAGCCAAACTCTTCCCATTTCATCTCTCCAAATCCCTCTATAACTCCTTGAATCCTCACTTTGGTCTGAATCCTTTCCAAGGAAGCCTTTGAGCTCAAATCAAAGGAAGTTACCTGATTTAAAAGTAATGTCTTCACTTGTGTCCTTTTGTTTTATTTTGCTTCTCCAACCCCCTAAACTCTATTTATTCAATTATTTTGTAACAAATCCAGTATATTAGATATACTAGTATGTTTTTATAAGAATTATTAGAGCTAAAATTACACACACCTACATCTAATGGTTAAAGAACATACTGTTTCCGTGGATGGAGAATTTCTGCCTCCCAAAATGATGATTGTTCAACAATCTTCTAACACCTTCATAGGTGGCCATTAAGATGACACTATATTTATATATGATATCTAATAAGTTTCCTTTTTACTTAAGATTCTGTATTTTTCATTTAGGTCATAACTTTATGGTTTCCATTATGGGTAAACGCGATATCTTCATTTAAGGAAGTGCGGACTACCGCCCCCTCAAAGTGATTTGATTCGTTAATACCATATGTGGTACGTATAAAGGATATCTTTAATGATATTATATATGATACCATACTGTAATTAAAATACTATTATTTATCATTATGTTTTAATTCCATTAAATATGAAATAGAAATGGAAGTAGCGTTCATGCGTACGTACGGCTTACCGTCTCCATGAACGGTGCATTTCATTTCTTAACTCTAAATGTTATGTAATATTATAAATGAATGAATATACTGGATATATATGATATATATGATATCTAAATAATTAATAGAACTCTTGATATAATGAACCTTTGACCACACGATCAACATGTAATTGTAAGAAGTCCACTTTCGACTTAAGAACCAAATATCGACAATACAAACATTATTAACTTAAATGATTACATAATGTTTATGACATGGTAATAAGTGATATAAAAGGAATAATTAACTTCAAAAAGGTTCTTAAGGAAGTATAAATTAACTCAAGTTTATTATTCAGGATATTAAAGAACGATCGAGTCAAGTCGGACCTGAGGTAAGGGATCCTACTCCTCTCTTTCTTTTTAAGTAAACTCTTTTATGTAATTCTTTTTAAAGCTCATCTTTCTTGTTATTGGGATATTATTTTATATTAATATTACTGTAATTTTTATGTTCATATGATGAGATACCCTATTATCTCTCATCAATCCATTTTGGATGTTTTGAGGGGCGCTGTTAGGCTGCCGAATGTTTCATAAGAGATCCAACCTCTCTCTTTCTTTTTAAGTATTCTCCTTTATGTCACTTCTTTTAAGCTCCCATTTTTTATGTTAGGGGATGTTATTTTATATTCCTATTTCTGTAAACTTTATTTTAATATGATGAGAGACCCTATTTCCTATCATAAATCCATTTTGGAAGTCTTAAGTGGCGCCGTTAGGCTGCTGAGTTTTCGTAAGGGATTTTTCATCTCAGTTTTATTCCCGTGAGATTTATGCTACATTTGCCACAATTTCCTTTGAGTGGTGTATGAACTAACCAGTATTATACTCATTATGTAATATAAATTCATTTATGAGTATTTACATCAATGTTGTATTGTCCTTCTTTCAT
Source organism: Viscum album (assembly GCA_963277665.1). Taxonomy (NCBI): domain Eukaryota; kingdom Viridiplantae; phylum Streptophyta; class Magnoliopsida; order Santalales; family Viscaceae; genus Viscum; species Viscum album. The sequence continues at coordinate 871,934,847 of OY728157.1, forward strand.
GAGGTGTATGTTTCGAAAGATACCCATGTCGGTAAGGGGACCTTTCACCCTCCTCTTTTAAAAGACTTCTTTTGTTATGTCTTTTAATTCACATACTAATATGATGGGATATGTTCTCCTATATCCTTATTGATGTAAATTTTATGTCCAAGTGATGAGATACCCTTTTTATCTCTCATCAACTCATTTTCTGAATTTTTATGTGACGTCGTTAGGCTGTCAAATTTTACCAAGGGAACTTTTTAACCCAATTTAGATTTCTTTGGGTTCAACATGTAGTTAATGAATATGTCATCCTTTAAATATGTGTGAATGACTTTCTTTTGTATTACACTTAATATCCACTTATATTGGGTGTATTTATATTTTTCACACATAATTTTGAGATTGATTTATCCTTTATTTAAGGACACCTTCTTTATAAGGGATTTCATCGCATTTTACATTTCTATTGAGACTTCATTGTTGTTATGCACCAATTCACTCTTATATGGTGTATATACTATCCTTTTGAATATTGTATCATGAATCCACCTATTCTCATTATATTATAATGTTTGGATTAAATTTTCATCCTCAATTATTGTATTCAAGCGTCTCAAATTTTGGTAAAAACCATTTTACCAAAATATCGCTTTAAATGTTTTATTGATTTTTTTGTTATTAATATCCATGTTTTCAAAATGGTTTTAAGTATTTATTTATATGGATATTAATGGTTTAAAATTTTAAAATCTTCAAGGTGGTATGAGACACTTTGATTCAAAAATCTCTTTATTAAATGTTTTAAATGGTTTTGAAAATGGTTTTTTTGAATGGATTCATTATATAAGAATCCTAAAATGTTATATTGTTTTTGCAATGTGGGAATATTATCATTCCTTTATGATTAAGTTATGTGCTATGATTATGTTATGGTTCTTGGGAATTGTTATGAAGACGGGTGGTTCCATGATAAACTAAGGGCGGGTGAGCCCGATATAGCTCTCCAATGCAATGGGTAACACGAAGGAGTGAAACGTTAAGGTTTCTCCCAAGAGATTTAGGGAATATACTGTGGTGGGTATTCCAAACGTAACCAAGAGGGTTACTCCCTACGTAAGAATGTTATGAATGCCTCAAGTTACCTTTTATGTCTTATAATTTCTATGATTTATTCATGATTTGATGAGGTATATTAAAGTGCCTATGTTTTATGGGTGAATTATGATTTCATTCTTATGTATATATGAACTCATGTTTCCTTTCCATATTTTTATAACCCTTACTGATCTTTTTATGCTCATCCCAAGTTTTTGAAATGTTTTTCACAGGTCAAGGGAAAGGTACATGATGTGATGATAGTGTCCAGGATGTGTCAAGAAAGAATCCGTGTTTTATTTTAAATATGTTTCCGTTGATGGGAAGAATGAATACTGTCTTTTATGTAACCAATTTGTTTAAATGTGGAATGTAATGCATGTTTCATGATCTAATTCTCTAACACTCTAAACCTGAAAAGATCCCCAATGTGTAATCTTGTAATAACTCAAGATTAAGTAAGGTTTAAGGCTGGGGCCTTATATGTTCATTCTACAATTTTCCCCAAATTTTAGTAAGGAGAGTTATTGGTTGTGGATCCTTGAGTTATTGGGATGTTGGAGTCTCTATTCTAAAGATAAGGAATTAAACATCAACATAACAAACCATGATTTCCTTCTATTAGAAATTGTTTTCCTTATACATTGAAATACAATACATAAAAAGGATTATATCAATGTATACCATAGGTATAATTTTTTTAATAGGGTACAACCATTCTTCTAAATAATTATTTAATGACGTATCACTGTTTCAATAATATTTTCTTTAAGTGTATTTATTGATAACTCCATTATTTTTATGCTAGTGAAATATTTAATTTTAATGAAAAACATGGAAGATATGAAATAGTTCAAGGATCTGGAATAGAATAAATAAATAGCATATATTGATTTTATGATAAAATTACCTAAAAAATATCTATAATAAATTTAAATTTAGTTACAATAATTTCCTCATCTTGGACTACTTCCCTTAGCCTCTTATGCGATAATTTGTCTTGATGTTTTAGATATTGGTTTGCATAGAGACCCTTCTCATTATAATGAAGTCACTATGCTTAAAGTATTATCCATTACATATGTATTAGTGATCATGTTATAATTTTTATCTACACTTTTAGAAATATGTTTTTCTCCTTAATCACGTTCTAGTGTGTTTCTTTCAATAATTATCACATACTTGAAATTACCCATTCCATTCTTCTCCATATCGATTTTTCTTCCCCTTGAGGTACTCAATCGAAATATATTTATCTTAAATAACATTTAATACATATGAAATGGATAATAATTTCTCCATATTTATAGAACATGATACAATATCCTCATATCATGAGAATTTAAGAGAGACTACTTCTATTTGATTGATTGGATTTATTCTATGAATGAAACAATCAATTTTATTCTTTGGATAATATATGTATTCTGAGACATGACTTGATAACCATGTAATGTTGTCTTCATACTAAGAAACATTTTCCTATTCCTTTTGTGACAGAATCTATAATTGTTTCTCAATACCCGATCATTTATCTTTAGGATAGTATTATTCGAAGAAATGTTCCTTAAAATAATTCCACTCCATCATCCACATCCCTAATGTTTTTAATCAATTAACACCATTTATCCTCATCACCCATGAGATGATAAACTAACATTACATGATTATTTTTTAATTACGTCTCATAGTGTAAAATATATTCTTTTAAGAAATTATAAATTTATCAACTACTAATGTATTTCAGTTCCATTTAATGATAGAGGATATTGTCCCAAGAAGTGGCATATCATTGTTACACCATTTTTCAAATAGTTAGTTTTCCTTATATTGGAAGGGTTTTGGGTTATAAGATGAGTCATATTCCCCAATATAGTAACAAATGTTTATTCTCTTGATCAAACTCCATCTCAAGTTACATTTTCATTACCTTGAGCATAATCCGTATATATCATGAGAAATGATAAAGTTTCTATTACTTTCAATACACACCATTTAAAATAATGACATATTATAAATTATCTTATAAATTTGTGAATTTTAAATCATAGTTTTTGGAAAACTCATTGTAGACCAGTAATAATTGAGTTAATACCCAAGATACCATTTTTAGAGCTATTTCCCATGGCACATTCATTTGAATTCTATATCCAATTTAAAAAATCTATATAGGGACTTATTTTCATGAAAAAAAACATAATATGTACTTTACCAAAATTTTATGATATAATCATATATATCTACTTATCCTAAGGGTATGTAATAGGGTAATATTAACTAATCTATGTTTTTCTGTTATACATCTCAATGTTTATACTAAAATTTCTCTGATACTAATTATATCAAACCCTATCCTAGTAAACATGAGTTAAAAGTTAATATAATACATTTACATAAGTTACAAGATATCACATCCCAATGGATCAAATAGTTAGGTTGTCTAAGGATACTAGATATATACATGAATCATACAATATTTTTTAAATCATAAAATACAACATAGTTTTTTATTAGAGTACATAATCATGACCTCTAGAGTATCCTTGTATATCCATCATAGAATGATTCCTAGGATCTTGGGTAAGGGAAAAAATATAGAAGGGAGATCATAGATACTCAACATTGGAATTTGTAGTGTGAAATATATCATTGACTAAACATGGAATGATTAATATAAAACCAATACACAATGATCAAATAATTACATATAAATAATCACATGACATGAAATATATCCTTATATAATATAGATATTAGAACATTCACATGGAGACTGATAAAATTGTTTATAACAATCAAATACAAAATTACAAACAACATTGGATTACTCTCAAGGCCTCATTCCAAGGCATCAATGATAAATTGGAATGATTTTAAAAATAATAAAGTCATTTTTTCCTATTATACATTCCAATGTATTTATGGTAATGTAATTATATCCCCAACCCATAATTTAATATTTCTTATTTTTTTTTCATTTTATGAATATACAAAAAAACATAATCAACATGCATTTATATTCAATAACTAACAATACTAGAAGAACTAGAATACATAATTTTAATACATTCCCAAATTATAATGAACATATGTCATACATATAATTATGGTGGATATTATAATTTATAATATCATTAGTAAAAAAAAGAATCATCAATGGATGTTTACATATATTAAAATACTTTTAAAATATCAATGGAACATTTCCTTAGGAAAATACTGTTTTTATTTTGAAATAAATTATTTGAAAAATAAATCTATATAAAATATCAGGATGAAAATATTATTTTCAAAGAAAAAATTAAACTTACAAAGGATGATTCAAGGAAATATTAGTCTTTATTGTAGTAAAATCTATTCATTCGGTGTATAATAGAAAAATATTTTGTTCACACATTTGGTAAAAATATTTTTGTTTAAGAAATGATTAAAAGAATGATTTTAAATAATTTTATTAAAATTTTTTTTTTAAAATGGATAAAATAATTCAATTAATAATTTTAAAAACATTCTTGATTTTTTTAATGAAATTAAGGATATGGATGAAATGTTTTCTTATTTGAATAGAAATAAATGTCGATTTTTCTTAAAAACTTCCAATCAATGATTTGAGTATGTACATAGTGGAAAATGAAAGGAAACATATTATTTCTATAAATAACCAAAATAGAATAAAATATATGGGGTTTATGATATAAATATCATACAATTTCCCCAATAAAAACAAAAATATAAACAATCCTAAATAATGGCGAGGTTGTGAAATATACTCTTACCTCAGTTCTTAATTTCTTTTTTTGTTCATTAAAAAAAATTTATAACAAATTTTAATTATTTATAATTTTATAATATAACCATATATATACTTATATTATCATATTTAATCAATATATAATATTTCAACACCTATTTATTAATAACTCTTAATTAAACTTGTCATTTTTGAGTGTTAATTACTTTCTTTTTCGTGTAAGTTTTAGTTTTGTAGTTTCAGCCCTTAAATATTGTTATTGGTAAAATGATATAATAAAATTTATTAATTATTTAAATATTATATGTATTAATTATATAAATTATCAGAATAATTCTTTCAAGGAAAACATGAGAAATGAATCACATCCCCTTATTGAGGTTGTAGTCCATACGTACACATGAGGAAGCATATCATTTTTTAATGAGTGGAAGAGTAAGAAGGTAAATGATATTTTATATTTATAGAATCACATTTTTCTCTTAAATATCATATATAAAAAAATTTCAATAATATTTTCTATATATGATTAGCGGTGATGAAAAACTTTCTTTGCAAGGTGTTATTCGACACACATGAATGATGATATTGTTTCCCATTTAATGCATAAAAAAGTAAATAATGGTTTAAAAATCAATATAATAACATATATGTGTATGATAGACATGTATTTTATTATATAATCATTTAAAAATAATTAAAGTACGTACAAGTAAAAATAAAATTAAATCACTCGGTTAATATATATTTCACTTCTTATGAAAACATCCTTATGTATATACCTCATACCTTTGTTGGATTAAATTATTATAACACAAGGACATATTTTATGTGGATATAATTGTTGGGAAATTATTTTATTTGTTATTGGTTGAGACAAGAGTCTCTTGAAGTGTGCGGAAGAGGGGATATGTGGTGTCCATTTCTAAGTGAAAGAGTGGACACCATTTCATGTTTTCAGAATATTTAAATATATTAATGTAATACTAGATCAAAATAAACCCAAGATGTCACATATTTGAAAATAAAATAATATTGGGTATATATATTTCCATAATATTTTTTGTTTACATTTTTTAATGTCATTCTATGCCATATTATTTTAGTTTTATCACTTTTAACCACTCTTAACTCTTACCATGGAAAGTATTATTTTTTTTTCCAAAGTTACTTTTCATAATGACCAAAAATGAATGTGGAATCATTAAAAAAAATTTTACATGATTATTAATTATTTGGGTTCTTTTTTTATCCAATTATGTTTATATAAGTGGTAGAAATTAATTAAAAAACATGGAAAATGTGATGAAAATTTGTTAACTGAAAAATTGATTTTTATGTATATTTTTATACCAAATTCAAGTATATTTTTGATCAAAATAACATTAATTGAATTATTTATAATTAAAATGATCTTATTTAATTTTGAAAACAATCCAAAACAAAATGATACATTATAAATACTATAAAAGAAGAAACATTTTTCATAAAAATTAGTATATTTTACAATTTATAAAAAATCATCTTTTTTAGAAAATTATCAAAAATTAAATCTAAATTAATATTGAAAATATGATTTAAAAAATGAGATTAATTTCATATAAATAAATTTTCTAAAAAAATTACTAAATGGTTTTATTAAATTTTTTTAATAAATCTTTGTCTGTTGTGTTATTATTTCTCTAGATAGAAAAGAATACTAAAATTAAATCTCGAGTGTTACATTAACTATTTCTATTAATGAATTGTATTTAATCTTGTGAAGTGTGGGGAAAAATATTATATAGACCCTATATGTTTCAAAAATTCTCAAGATAAAAAAAATATGTTTTTTTGTATACCTCTCACCATATCTATATAGTGTCTTTGAAAAAGAAGTTGACATCATGTTTTTGTTGTCTAACTTTTACATTAAATCAGTATGAGATCAGTAATTATGGGTATGCATGTTTTAATTTATTTAAATTAATATAAAATTCCCACAATTTATTTGATATGGATTATTCATAATATTTATTCCCACCATATTAAGCATACCATGCCTATATTTTTTATAGTTTCATTTATATATTTTCCTTCTCTAGCCTTTTAGTTTACCCATTTTTTATGCTTCAATTGAATAGGATATAAATAAAATTAATCCATATTAAATTTTTATTAAGATAACACAAGTGGAAATTAATTTTGGATATTTTTTGGAAAGATAATTAATTAATTAGTCTTTTATATAGTGGTAAAAGATGTCTATTAGTTGCGAATGACATGAGACTTATTAGTTTATGTTTTTTTATTATTATTTAAATCTATAATCCTATAAGCTCTTGGGAATGTATTTAATGAATTTTTTTTCCTAATTAATGAAATTATTTTATTTTTTTGTATGATAATATATTATTGGTATCAAATAAATTATATAATTAAATCTTTTATATAACCATAACTAAGATTGAGTGTTAGAGGAATCACATTTGGTATACTAGTGGGTTTTTTATTATTTTTGAGTTTATGATTTTTGTTTAATATATTTTAAGGGTTGATAAGTTATAATTATTCATTATTTAAAGGTTATAAATTAAAATTAATATTTTTCAGTAAATATTAAATATTTTTTATGATTATATTGAGATAACATCAATAAAAATCCTTGAAATAACTCTAATTATAGTATTCTTTAATGATGCTTAGAAAAAGTCATGAGTATGTGGTCTTCCACGAATTTAAATCCATATATGGATTCTACACGGGGATTATGTCTTTAAAAAATATGTACCTATGGTTAATAACTATTAAAATATTGTATTTGGTAGTAACTCAATCAACACGTAGTATACAAAGAAGAGGACCAACTTCACACTTGGAATTACGCTCTATAGGTTTATACTTTTTTCATCCACATTCTATTTTCAAAATATCTAGAAATACTTATTTTATAATCAATTTAAGGGATTGGGTGAAAAATTATAGGATAAACTAAAAAAAATAAAAATATATTGAATTATAATTATCAAAGGATAAATGAAATTGCAACTAGAGAAGTCATATGAGGATTGAGTATTCATATTCATATAGTTTTTAATCAGATTTTATTGATAAATATTTTAGTTTTTAATATTTTATTGAAATTGGATCATGTAAATAAATCATAGAAAGGTATGTACCTTGAAATCACTATATATTATAACAAAATAATAGAGTATAATTAAATGGTTGTGAATACTACTATTTTTCTATTATGATGAATAGAGAGAGTTTACTTATCTTAACAAGGTAGTGATATTGATATTTTAATAAAAATTAAATCATGGAATAGTTAGCCATAATCATTAGCGAGTGAGGTTTATCAACTAAATTATGGTATTTCATAAAAATTATATGGATTATGTGAAAAATATATTATTTTTTCTCTAGTAGTTTTAATTTAAAGGTATGAAAATATATATTAATTGGTATTAATAAACATGAAAAGATATTTTATGGAAGTGTTAGTTTTTTAGTGATAATAATTAGAGAATACATAATTGAGGTATGGATATATCTTATGTTTAACATGTGATTTATTTCTAGATAATAAAGGGTAGTTTAGTTTATAATAATATTGTTTAATATAATTGGTATCCTTGAAATTGATTATTTACCTAAGGAAAATTTAATACACGATTTTTTTGGTGAATTGTATATAATTTTTGGGATTATGGTATATATTGAATAATTCACACCATTATGAACTAGTGATAATTAAATTAGTGGTAATAAAGATAGAGTTAATTTTTTGAAGAATATATAGTCTCATTGGGCTATTATGTCTTATAGATTGAAAATTGTTTTTGGAAGGTTATGTTATTGAAAATATATGATTAGGGTACTTAAATGTATGGGTATATGAATATAGGAATGATAAATGTTATTTAATAAGTGATAAATAACATTATAAAACATAATAGGGTAATGATGGTATTAGATGTTATATCCTAAATGATAAATATGTTATGAATAACCTCACATACTTTAATAATTGAGTAATAATTATAATTTTTAGGGAAAAATATAATTAAGGAGGTAGAATGTAACACTATAAAATTTTAATTTAGGATTATCTTTAAATACCTCAATGTTTTTATAGCTTTCTCAACATCCAACACCAAACTTAAAAAAACTATGAGATATTTACATAAAATATAAATATTTAAGTATTAACTTTAAAACCAATCTATTGAGTTAGTGAGAATGAATACAAATTACCATTTTATGAATTATTTATGTAAATAAAATAATGTATATTTTTCATGTGAATGATATTCAATTTGTATAACTAAAATGAGTAATACAATCATTTTATCCTTAGAAACTTAATTATTTAAAAATTCCATTTTTAAAAGATATGAATGTATATATCAAAAAACTTTTTATTAATAATGATATAATATATTTGACATGAAATATTAGTTAACAATAACTTTATTAGTAATGAATAGGAAATATTAATGGGAATGGATAATATTATAAAAAGCTATTTTCCTATATAAATAACATTTTATTGTATTTAAACTATTTACTTAAAATTTAAACTTATAAAATTAAATATATAAATTTTAATAGAATGAAATTATCTTCCTATTCATAATAGTAATATTCTATTGTTCTTTATTTTTGGGTTTTTCGAAATATAATAATTTTTTGGTGAATAGTTAAATATTCTGTTTTTATAAATAATATGATATATTTGACATATTAGTATGTTAGTATGAATTTTAAATTCTTGAAACAATTTTATAAGACCACATATTTATATTTAATAATTTTAGTTTTAATTTATAATCCAATATTTGACAATATAGAACTTATGTAATATTATTGAGAAATTTTTTATTACATTATAAATTTACTATTTAAAAATATTTTTTATCACTATTAGAAATTGAATCACATATAACGGATTTAAATTTTGGAATTATCAGGTCAAAATTATTTAGTTAAGGCCATTTTATTTTTTGGGATATATGATAAGTTACCTTAGGTAAAATCTAGTTACCACAATAAAAGATAAAATTGAAAAAGTAATAATTCTATGGGTAGAGGGATTAAAACAAGAAAATATAAATATATATATATTTAATTATATGTGGTTTGGTCCATTTTATGTATTCCCATATCCATAATGTTTCTCTTTTTTATCCAATTGACTCAATTAACATGTTCTCCATTTATATTAAGTTGAAATATTTACAAAAATCTATTTCTCACAAAAAATAATAGGGTACTCTCAGCCCCCTTTCAAGGAACTCATAAAAATTTGATTTCTTAATGAAAACCAACCCTCATTCATTAAATTATAATACTATTTCATAATTTTTATCTTTTATTCCCTAGAAATTATCATATTCTATACATTTTCGAGGGATCTTCTATGGAAATTTCAAATTTCTCAACATGAGTAATCATTTTTACATAATTTCATTGTTTGATAATTTTTAGTTTCCAGTTATAATTTTTAAATTAATAAGTAATTATATAATTATTTGTTATATAATTAATTTTTTTATAATATGGTAATAATCATTAATCACCTTTCACCCTTTTCCCTTAAGAATGCAGATAACAACATTCGTGTGTGCATGTGCAGATTACAGCTTCCACAAAAAGTCATATTATATATTCCTTAACTACCTTACAAGGATGTTATAAAATGGCAATTTTATAAATAAGTATAATAATCATATAATTTTTGTTATTATGAACCATTAAACCACAGCAGTATTTTGTGTTATATGAAAACGAAATCATCATCAATGAGTACGTGTGAACTACCACATCTATGTAACAATTGATTTTTTTGTATTTATTTTCATAACCAACTACATGGATTGTCACTAGTATGTTATTGGATGATAAATATGATTATTATTACATTATTTTTGTTCTATTATTAAAACATTTATAACCTATTAATGATATAATAAACAAATGATTATCATTAATTCAATCATTTTAAAAGAAGTGAACCAAGAAAAAATGATCTATTCTTTTTGAGTATTGGATTTATATACATTATATACAATTTATAATATTATAAAATTATGATATAATTCAATAATAAACACTCAATAAGATAATAATTATTTTTTTATAATGATATTTATACTAAAACCTCTCTTAATCATCTACTAATCATTCTATGAACTTGTTCTGGACGGTTCAACCACCCACTTGAACAATACTTTTCATTTATATCATGCATGAAAATATGAAAATATTTAATGCTATAATATATATATATATATATATATTTATATCTATGTGTTTGTGTCTATCTATGATGTTTTGTTTTTGGTTATTGTAAGGTTATACGAATATTTATCTCATTAATTAAGAAATCACCCATCCTTCATTCTAAACCATATAAATAATCATTTTATTGATTTCAACTTCTAGGATAAAAAATGAAAAAATATTCAAAAGAATCTGAAACCTTAAATATCATAATAAATCATCATGTGAATTAAATTTATTTATTTTGGAAATATAAAATTTGTATTAATAACAAATATAGAACCGACTCCTATGAAATTGGAATAAACCATTACTATCATAAAACACCTGATGTAGGAAAATAGATAATAAAAAAAATAATATATATACATATATAATTATTTTAAATGAGGAATATATATGGTTATAGTTACTAATAATGTTCTAGGATATCTATTTAATGAGATTAATTTAATAATTCATGAATTTTGGTTCATGTTTAGAATGAATCTGGGCTGAGGTAAGGATTTTGGTATCAAGTTCCACTCATTGAGACATGTTTTTTATTATGAACAAAATTTAATTTATTTGGTTTATATAATACATATATGAGATATAATATTACGAATTATATTTTGATCATGGATTTTTTTTCAAGTACAATCCATGTCTATTAACGTGTTATCCATTAAAATGATAGTCAAGAATCATGGGTTATTTGTATAAAACATTAATTACTTGAGACATGTTTCTATTATGTCACATTTTTTAAATTTAATTGTGTATTAAATTCCAATGTATATATATTTATTAAATATTTTTTATTCAATGGAATCACTATTTGAAATCATTTACTTTCATCAAATGTATTTTGAATCAGTTGTTTCCCCAATTGAAATCCTTTTTCATAACACAATTTTCATCCCTCATGCTATGATGATCCTTATGGACATAAATTTTATTTATTATATTAGTTTATTTAATTATTAATATATTTTTTTCTTTTAATTTATAATTATACCTCATAAAAATCATTTTTACAAATTTTTCTTACTTTAAAGTGTATGTTTACCATATGGGATATTGATAGATCCAAAATACATTCTTTGAGTTATATTGATTCATCAAAAAATTATTTCTTCCATTATTAAGTTATACCAACCTAATATTTTACTGAATTCTAATTTCTCTACCTTTAGAGGTAATATAATTGTATACAAAAGAATGTTTTTGTACTCCTTTTTCAATGAATGTTTCGAAAAATTGTATTTTCAAAATAAAAAAGAGCTCATTTCCATTAAATTTAATATGTTTTGTCTTTCTATTCACATTTATCTAAGATAACCCTTATTTATTTTGAAGGATACATTATTTGATAATATTTTTAAAAATAATGTTTTTCAAAAGCTTTAATTTGACATTTTCAAGAGTTACTTTTTAATGTGACATGTAATTTTTTATTTTACATTAATGTTAAAAATGTTTTCTAGAATATTTTATAAGTTTTTAATTCAATTTACGTAATAATATTCAAATGGATTTACTAATTTGGGGTTTATGTTTCAATAGTTATCCTTTAATATATATATATATATATATATATATAACATTTTGAGTATTGAACTATTAATATAATACAATTTTACTCTTAATCAGTTCTTTTATGATACTGTTCAAAGCATTATTTTTTGTGAGGGTGTTATTTATTTTTACATCTATGTATAGTTTTTTACACTGGAGATATGTTATTTTTAAATGAGAAACCTTATTTATATGAATTTATTATGATATTTTTATTATATAATTGGATTAGTTGTTTAGTCATTATTATTTAGAGTGTGAACATATCAATTTAAAAAATTAATTTTGGAGGATGTCCACTAAAAAATAAATTTTATTTATTGGAATATAGTGTATTGAAATTATTAAATATTATTTATTTTCAGCATATATTGATTATGAATTGACATTAAATATTTTTCATTATATATATAACCATGTTTTTATTCTATTATAGTTTTCCTAGGGAATGGATTGAAATTTATTTTTGACACTTATGGTGAATGAATTGGAATTAATCATGTGGAAGGTGGGTCTTGACATCATATATCCCCTCGATGCATCATTAGGTCTCATTATAAAAAAACATGGTTTTGGTGTATACCTCTCCTGATATCATTATAGTGTCATGGAATAAGACCTTGAAAATAAGACTTGGATTCCCTAAATTTTTAATTCAATAAGTATGGGATCAATAATTATTGTAATCCTTATTTTAATTTATTTTCAGAGATATGAAATTATCTTTGTTTTGTTGAATATAGAATTATTTATATTTTTTATTCATTCTATATTATGTATATTGTGGTTATGTTTTTGAAATTTGAAGTTATATATTTCCCTTACTGAGCATTTTATATCACCCCATTCTTATGTTTCTATATGGTTGGGTATGCAGAAAAGAAGTATACCTGAAATTTTTAGAATAATTTCATGTGTGGAAGAATGTTTTGGAAATGTTATGGACTTATTATTAAAAATGTAGTTTCTTAAATAGTAGGAAAATTTCTATTAGTCAATATATAAATGGTCTTTATTATTATATATTTTTTAAAATTACTATAAATATATATATATAAATAGGGATAATAATGTATTTATGTATTTTCTTTAATTCATTTAATTATGGGATAGTTAAGTCGATGAATCTATAGTTTATATCGAAGATAATAATGAATGTATGTGTTTATAGAACCAAATCAGAGAGTGAGGGTTTAGGGAATCACATTATTCCTTATATGATATAAAAATGGGTGTATACTATACAAAATATACAAAAATAGGGGGTTTTATACTATTTTGAGTTTAATTAATCCCTGGTATTCAAAATTTTTGTAGATTTAAAGAATAAATATCCTTATTTATTGTAAATTTAAAGATATATTTTGGGAAGATATTAGAGATATCATATAAATAATTTGAGGCATATTTTGAGTGTGATTATAATATAATAAAGGAAACCATATTTTAGTGTTATAATGAAATATATTATATATATTTCTATATTAATGAAGGTCCTTGACATGAAGAGTGATGAGAACCAATTGATAAAATAATGGGAAAAGAACTTTTAGTTAATATTAAATGTTCTTTAAGGATATTATTATATTTGAGTTTTGTATTTTTATTCCACTCACACATGTATTACATGGATTACCCATTTGGTTCTTTTAAAAACAAGAGAGTGTAAACATATTATTATGATTTTTATAATAATAAGTTATTGAATTGTAAAATTATTTTGTTTTCTATAATTTTTTTTGGTTTATTCATTCATATATCCTTATACATCTATTAATATCTCTTTATACATTATTAATGTTTTAATATTAATGAAATTTCATTCAATGCATAACATAAATACTCTATTTTTCTTCTTATTGATAGAATATGTTTCAAAGGATATTATTAAAAATGGATTTAGATCACCTAATTATTGAATGAAACATATAACTTGATGATAAAAGAATTCTATTTTACTAATTAAAGATAAATTTCAAAAACAAAGGATTTTCAAAGACTCAACTTCAATCAAAATTACATCTCTAATTCTGAAATTTTAATTTTAATCTTCTCAAGATATCAGATTAATTTAAAAATTATATACTAATAATTCAATTTTTTATAGTTTTTTTAGATTAATTCTTAAATAATTTAAATTTTGTGTCCTAAATTTTGAATAAAAAGTTTTATGATTGGGGTCACATGCCTCTAGGGGTTTGATATTGGATCAGAACTATATTTTTCCTTTGTAGTTTTATTTTTTTAAAGAACATGCATAAATTTTAAACCAGATTCCTATATGGAATTAACAATACCTCAGGGGTGGTGAAAATTTATTTCAACATTTATAAGAACTATTAAACCTAGTATAAATTTTTGTTTGGTATATTTGGATAATTATTTTCCATTAATGTTTATTTTTTTTCATTGTTAAATTTTCTATTTTTATATTATGATTTTCATGTTATATCTTATTGATTCGCAAGTACTTAACTCAAGAGAATATTGAAAAATATAGGGAAGATATTTTTTTGATTATGATATTTCATTAAAAGGGGAGATTAATGAAACAAAAAAGAACATATATTTATTTCAGATTGAGATCTAGAGATGGATCATGTTGTACAAGAGATATGTCAATAGAAAATAAATTTTACAAAATATGGTTTACCTTCAAGTGTGGGTGTGAACCAAAGAATTATCATGGTAATGGTTTCTGAAATTCACTTAAAAACTAAAGCTGATAATAATCCAAATAATTTAAAATTCAATTTAATTATCTTGGTTACCATATCATGATAAAAAAAACACTTGAGTTGTTTTCTTGAACTTTGTGACACTTTTCAGTTCAATGGTTTTTTTAGAGTTATAGTATGGATACTGTCATTCAAATTATTATTAACATATACAGCTAAAGAGAATATCTAAATTTTTTTACCACATTACATTACAACATGGAATGATATGCCTAGATGATTCCTAACAAGATTATTTCCTCCTTGTAAATTAATAGGCATTCACATAAATATATTAAATTTAAATCAATTTTATTATGAATTAATTTAGGATGCATGAGATTTGTTTAAGTATTTTCAATGGAACTGTCCACATAATATATTATAGATATGGTTTCCAATTCAATTATTTTATAATGATTTATGTCCAAAATTAGGTCAATTATAAATGTTAGTGCTAGAGGTTTTTTTTGATAAAAAATTCCCTATGAGAATATTGATATTTATTAGATAAAATATCCAACCATAGTTTCCAATAGAAAAATAAATAGTTGGAATGTCGTCCTCATGATAAATACAAATGGGATGATGACTTCCCAACTAGAATCTCTTGTAGTGACATGATTCTCTGAATGATAGAAATCAATTTTTGTTTAAATTATTTAATGTAGACCTTATAATGTTTCTTAATGGAGTCATAGAGGTCATGAGGGTGTTTGGGCCTTGTTTAGAGCCCATTAACCAAAAATTTGAGGAAACTGACTGGGTTATATGGTTAGGAGACACCAAACAACCCATCCTGTATAGTTTCCCAAAACGTACGATATTTTTTCAGAGGGTAACAAGTTACGACATGCTTTCTATACAATTATGAGAGCCTTGATACACATCCATAAAGGTTTCATAGTGTGTTTGTATGGTGATCTTCACATGGCTTGCATATAGTTTTCCAAACCATGCATTATGACCATGTGGGATCACCCATTAGAAAGTGTTGTTCACATAGTTGGTGTAAATTTTGGTTAACCTTGTTACTGAACCATGTGACCCTATATGTTTTGTTAAATTTAAAATTATACCCTTATAGAAATTATTTCCTTACCTTTCTCTTTATTCATTTCATTTATAGCATATGAACACCCATCCTCTTACACATGAGAGATCTCATATCTTCTATGGTTAAGATTTGATTCTATTTTCTCATCAAGTCTAAAAATCAGAAACTGCAGGTCACATTTTATCTATACCAATAAACAAAAGAACCCTATTTCTTCTTTTCATGGTTGTTGTACCTATTCATTGTGCTATTTAGGTTCAAGATCATATACCCTATTTTCAGGTCATTATACCATTGTTCATTTTTCTTCCAATCAGCTTCAAATTTGAAGTTGAGATTAGATGAGGAGTAGTCTACAGCCTTAGGGTAGGTGGACTAGTTATTTTTCCTAAATGTGGAGTTGATTTCATTATTATTCCATCATTCTGTACGCTGGTAATTTCCACCTGTGGTCTTAAATAGTGTTCTTCATTTCTAAATAATCATATACATGATGTTATACTCTTACGGACCCTTATAATGTAGTTAGAGGATGTAAAAAACCATAGACACCCCTTCTGGGTATGTCAAAAATAATTCCATTTCTTATATAACTGTTAAATGGATAGAACAACACCTTATTATTCAGATTGTCTGGAAAATGAATTTTACCTCTCTTATATCATTGTTTAGGTTTACCAATGCACCTCATAAGTGCTTGAATTATTATGAAATGGATTTTTCCATGCCCTGTAGACGAGTAGCCTAGATTCAAGATAGTTTTCACTACATAAATTAAATAAATGGATTATTATTTTTGAATGGAAATGGATATAAAGAACAAACCTATTGTTTCTATATTTATAAACTTGACTTATATGAATTATGAAACCCTTTTTATATATTGGGACATGAGAACAATAAAGACTATGAGGTGATCTAATAGTTAATGTTATTGTTAATATGATTATTACATTGATATTGGACATTGAACAATGATTAAGGGTTATGTTGGGAATGATTTTTCATAATCCCTTAAATCGGGAGTGGAGAAAGACGTCTCTCACTATTATAGTTTTTTCTATGTGATTGGAATGAATTTGTATGTACCTCTGTATTGGGTGTGGTCCTTGATGACACAACACACTTATCTCTAGTGTTGAGAATTTCATCTCACACTCATCCTGAGATTTTGGTCACGTACCCTTTCTTAGATCATATAGGCTCATTAAACAAGTTATAGTCAATTGAGTAGCACCCTAGGCCAAGCTATCACCTAAAATATAGGTATATACCCAATTATGTACTCTTATACTTAATTTATATAGGTGGATACATTATATAACTATAATATATATATTATTACTATATTCATGTATGGTTACAGATCAAAATTATATAGCTATATGATGAAGTGGGTAGAGGCAATTGGGTTTCCTGTAGGAACATTGGTCAGCTGATATTTATTTATCCCATATTTCTTTTTATTCATTATAATTACAAACTACTTAGTTATGAACACTTTTTTGATTATTTATAGACACCAATAGCGGTGGCCTAGAAGGATTTTCTCTCACCCTAATCTAAGACACATTTGGTAACCAAGTTGATTACATGTATATAAGTGTGGATATGGGAAAGAACCATACTACATTTACTTATTGTTTGGATCATGGGGGAAGTGGACCAAGATTATTCTCAAGATAATGGTGGAGTAGCCTTTTTTCCTATTTTTATTTTTATAGAATATTGTATATGCATGTACCATTTATCCCCTTTTCACTTATTTTTATATGAAAATTCCTTGAAATATTTATTTATATGACTCATCCTTTTATATTTTCATAAATATTTCAGTTACTCGGAATTTTTGGTGTACTTCTAATACATGTACTATGGTCAATTACTAATCCTGATATTATAGTTTATATTTCCATTGTTCTATTAGTTAATCATATGATTTTGATATTGTTAGATTATTTATCTTATCAACTGTGCCACTATGATACAAGGTTATACTTTCCCCACTATACCACTATACACCCCCACTTACTAGTTTCATCCTCTAGCATTGGAGGAGGTGCGCTTAAGGCCTTATAACCCATCTTCTCGAGGGATCAGTAATGAGGATCTTGGTTCAAGACATTACAAAGTTTTATTAGAGGGGTTTCTCATTTCTTCATTACTATTTTGGGACTACAGACTTGAAATTAAAAATGTTTTAGAATTTGTTAATGAGGTGTTCCTAGGAATAGATAACCCATGTACAGAGAAATTTCAAACTTATATTAAAGAATATTTCTATTTTATAAATGTTGAATATTTTAGTTGATACGACATCATTATTGGGTGACACAAATTTATTATGATTATATTACTATTGGTTTAATTATATTTATATTTCATTTATAATAACCCAATGAAATGAGGAAATTATATCCCATGCATCATTATAGGATATTTAGGACTATTATTCTCTGCATTTTTTGACGCCACATTTACTTTTAGTATGGAATTTAACTTTTCAAATAGTTACTTACTAGATTATTTATTGAAAATGTGATGATGTTTCCTATAGGACTAAAAAAACATAAGTGAATGATGAAGTGTTTTCCATAACCTAACTATGTCTTCTTGCATTGGTTAAAGAAGACACCATGAGAAGTTAGTTATAGAATGTTTATCAATGGACTATTGGTCACATGGTATGGAACATGTTTAGGTTATGACTAAGTGGACACCAATTTGAAATTTATAAGGTTTATAAGACTATATAAATTTGAAATGGTGATAAATATAATTATACCATTTATAGAGATTTAATTACATAAATGAGCACAAATTTAAAATGAATATAACTTTTATAATCAAATGGCCTTCTTATACACATGATATGAGACCTTGACACATACCTGTAATTTGTAGTGGTTTGATGAGGTTGTATATTATGGTTATTATGAAATGTTGTGGTGTTTGATTATCACACGAAATATATTTTTGGAGTATTCATAATGGTGTGATCTATTAATAATAAGGTTTTGTACCTATCCCAGTTATGTTATGCAATCTTTCAACTGATGAGTTATTTTATGAGGTGTGCATCTAGAATTGTAGAATCCTGACATCATGATAGCCTAGAGTTATATTCCGTGAAGGTAGGGACCACCATGACCTAGAGGTAGAGGTCCCTGATCCTCCAATGGTTCCTCTTGTATTTCCATCTATTGAGCCACATTCCATTACTGATAAGGGAATCAATGCCCAATTTCTTGAAGGATTTTTACACATGATGAAAAATATGAAATGTGTTTCTCAACCAGTCTTGGATATGGATGATTTGACACTAGGGTTCTAGTAAAATCATCTTCCCACAATTTTATAGGATGGTGGAACTCAATCTATAGTGTCAAATATGGACATCATGCTTTTTATATTTCATAATTTGAAGATGCCACTTGAGTGTAGGGTCAAACTTGGTTCTTACATGCTACAAAATTCTACCAAGATATTGTGGGATATTATTACACAGTTAGATAAACATAAATACATTTTATGGAAGTTTTTACAAATTATTTTCCATAACTACTTCATTCCACATACTCTAAGGGATGATCAAGTTAGATAGTTTATGAACTAGTAGTAGAGAGCTATGTCTGTCATGGAGTATTCTTATCATTTTACTGAGATTTAGTGGTTAATACTTACTCTATAGGGTGATGATATTATGATCGCTAGGTGATTGGAGGATGGGATCATAAAAACTATCCAATCAATGGTCAATATATTTAGGATGACTACTATTTATGAGACAGTCATCTAGGCCCTCATTACTAACAGGAATCTAAGGGAACCCAATGGTGTGATCAAGGGTGGTTCGACACCTAGATCTCTTAGAATCTATGTTAATGAATTGTTTAAAAGTGTTATCATGGGTTAAATAGTAGTTCGGCAGTTTGTGATGATAACTTCTCTATCTATCACCAGTGCAAGAAACCAGAACATTCGAAACCCCAGTGTTTATGAGATCCACTGGAATGCGGAGGCTGTGACCATATAAGGAATATCTAGTGCTTCTATAGGACCTTTCAATCAGTTTATTGCACGTTGTAACCTAAAACTAATCCATGTTCTAGAAATATTCTAGTACTCTTTCACCAAGCAGGTAACTAGAATACCACATGACGCTCTTTCTAAGGTAGGAGTTGAGGACGGGATAGTCATACTCACGACTAATAGCACTAGCAGAGTGGGATTACTCATGGTAGTTAGTCTATGAATCAAGGATTTTGTACTGGATAGTTATATACAGTGCACCCTATGATAGAAGAATATAGATGTAGACCTTATTAGGTATGTGGTACCATTCTAGTATCATCCACATTAGTGTTTTCTTTATTGAACATATGCATGTCTCACTAATTTATATACGAGTCAATCCTGGAGAGTATAAAACTCAAGATATAAAACTTCTAAGGAATAATGATGCTTGATACACCATTAGATATACGATTAGATAGCGTACACCATTGTATGGATTTACCCCTTTATTTAAGTAGATATATCATTGTATGTTCTATTTTTTATCATCCATGTGATAGGGTTTGATGTAATTATTGGGGTGGATTGGTTAGTTCCCTATTGATCCTATTTTGAAAAATACCATAATATAATGATATTTATATCACTAGAGGGTGTAGGTATGTTTGAAATGGAGAATGGGATGTTATTAAACTTGAGAGGGACCAAATTAGAAGAGGATATGTATAGTGAAAACTGATTTTTCTATTATTTTCATGGATGATCAGTGGTTATAACCTGCTATTTTTCCTTCTAGGGTTGATCCTCTTCGAGACATCATACCTGGTGAATTTTTTGGGCCACCTATAGTGAGAGAATTTGAAATCACTATTGATCATGTGTGATGAGTATCATCAGTTTCTAATCTTCCTACCAAGATAAAATGTATGTATATTATAATGATCAAGAAACAGTTTGATGAATTGGAGACTATATAATTTCTGAAACCCAAAAATAATCATTGGGGGTCACCAGTCCTTTTTTTCAGGAAGGCAGATGATAACCTCATGCTTGGCATGGATTACCGATGGTTGAACCACCTTACGATAAAGAACTAGTATCCACTACCATTGATATATGAATTATTTGATCATATCTAAGGAGATAGGCTATTATCATAAAATGATTTAAGGTAGGGTTATCAACAGGTTCATATCAGGTCATCATAAATACCTTATACTTATTTTAGGTGGATGTATGGTCCATATGAGTACCTGGTCATGTTGTCCAATCACGTGAAAACACCTACAATTTTTAAGGATATAATGAATCACGTTTTCCACCCATATCATGATACATTCCTGGTTGTATTGTTTGAGTAAATTTTAGTGACTTCACATTCCCAACATGAACATAGAAAAACATACCAATATAATCTCTAATAAACTAATGGATAACTAGATTTATGATACGATCCACAAATACTACTTTCATATTGATAAAGTCCACATCCTAGGTCATATCATCTTAGAGTTAATGGGTTTAGTCGAACTTGGTATTGTATGAGCTCTAGTTTCCATGGAGAAGGACAAGAATTTCTTTTTACCTATGATGATTCTTAGAGATAGCTAGGTATTATATTCACATTATCTTGTTTTTCTCACAACATGAATTTCCGCTCACTGGTATAACTAAAATGGGTGTGAAATTCACTTTGTATGATGCTTGAAAATTAGCCACTCAAGATTTGAAGGTCCATTTGACTTCATCACTGATACTGATTTTCGATGCCAAGAATGACCTATAAAATACACTATGACACATCATTTGTTGGTATGGGACTAGTTTTTATGCAAGATGAGCGAGTCGTAGATTATGATTATCATCAGTTGCAACTTCATGAGAGGAATTACCTAACACTTTTCCTTGAGATATATACTATAAATCATACCACATGCTATTGAAAACACTATTTAATTGGAGATCATTTTTTAGTTTTCATGAACCACAAAAACATCTATTATATCTTTACCCTACATGATATAAATCTCAGGAAGTGATAACGGGTTGAGTACTTGCAATCATTTTATTTTGAGCTAGCATAAATGCTTAAAAAAAGAAGTTCTATAGAGAATGCTCGGAGTTAAATATTTTAGAAACATGAAGTTTAGGAGGCTAGTAGTGAGAGGAAGTACATAGACTTTTGTAGAGATGAATGTTGAGGGTTAGGAAGATCACGGATGGACTATCCTCTCATACAATGTAGTGAACTACACCATTAGGAATAGGTTAGAATGAGGAAATTTTTTTATCTTGGGGGCCGATTCCTAATGGAGTGTTTATCATATGATGATTCATCTTCTATTTGGCCCATATATAACGATGAGACCCTATGCTTTCATGGTAATTATAGTGTCATATATAACATCAAAAAGGAGTTGATCGAAGAATTTAATGCCGCCAGTTTTTTGGTAAATCCCCTTTTCACCAATATGTATCAAGACATACATTTCTAGTATTGGTGGATGGGTATGAAATATGAGATTTTAGATTTTATAATTAGATGTTCCACCTATTAGTATGTGAAGGTGGAGTGTCAGTGATAGAAATATGGTTTATAACATTTTTCCATTCCTTGGTAGAAATGGCATGATGTTTCTATGTATTTTGAGACTGGAATAGCTAGATCACCTTGTAGAAAAAATATAGTTTGGGTAGTTATTGATTGTTTGATGAAGGTAGCTCACTTTTTATATATTCGAGAGAATGTTTTGGTTGATAATCTAGTGAGGATATAAATTAGGGAGCTCATACATTTTTATATATAACCATCATCTATTGTAATTGAAAAGCATAGTTGTTTCATGTGTAAGATCTGATAGGGGTTGAAGAAGTCATTGAGTACAAAGCTTCATTTTAGCACGACTTATCACCATATATCCAATGGATAATTATATTATACGATTCAGGTGTAGGAGTATTTATGCAGTGCATGTGTGTCTAATTCAAGGGTTCATGGGAGAAACATATACCCCTCTTGTGTTCTCTTATAATAATAGACTGATGGCAACCATCTAGATGGATTATTCTGAATCTTTTTATGGTAGGACTTGCTGATCAAATCTGTGATGGTTAGAGGAATGTGTGGTATGTTTTATTTATCTGCTTCTCATTCAATAGACTATATAGTAGGTCTAGTTGATTAGAAAGTGCATGTTTACAGCTTCTTCTAGACATCAATCATATGCAAGAAGAAAACAATAACCTCTTGAGTTTGAGGTCAGAGATCATGTTTTCATTTGAGTTTATTTTACATTGGTCGAACTACTTATTAAAAGATAGTGAAAGATTTCTACTTGATTCATTGGACCTTTATGGTGTTGAAGTGGATCGGACTATTATATTAATAGAAAACCCTACCTCAGATATACTTGTTCTATTCTAGATGTCATTCATATATATCATCTTCAATAGTATTATCTATATCTTTCACAAGTATTCTAACGTGATGTGGTTTAATTTGATGTAGATTCTTTATTCAAGTATTATCCATTGTGTATTATGGATTGAAGAGTTAAGACACTATGAGGAAGGACAGTTCCTTTAGCATTGGTGGAATGGCTGCATGAATGAGTACAATATGAGAACTAGGAGTGGGAAGCAGATATATGACACTAGTGTACAAATATATTCTCTAATGATACCTCGTTACCATTAGAAGGCTAACCTAGGGATGTGTTTCTGTTAGTAGGGGAGGTTTTAATGACCCAAATTTTAAAAATGTATAAATCATTGTTTTTTAATTTAAATTCCTTAATGTATACCTTATGATATTACCTAATGGATTCATGGAGGTCATGGAGGTAATGGGGGTGTACGGGTGTTATTAAAAGCCTAGAACATCATAATTTCAAGAAATATTCTAGGGTGAATGGTTAGGAAAAACCATGTCACCCATCCCACAGAGTTCCCCTAACCATGTGGGGATTTTCAGAGAGGATCAGGGTGACACACAGTTTTCTACAACCATACCATCTTAGGTGCACACCCATGCATGTTGCATAGTGTGTTTGAATAGTTAGATTCCTAGGGATTTTACGTGATTATCCAAACTCTACACATAGTTCGTGTGAGGTCACCCCATAAAAAAAGAGTTGCACACAATTGGTGTGTGGGTTTTTTCAACTATGTGACCAAACAGTGAAATATTGTTTGTTTGGGTGAATTGAAAATTCTACCATTAAGGAAATTAAAAAGTTACCTCCATATATATTCCTTTCATTTCCTGAAGATGAAGACCCCTCTTCCCACCCATGAGAGATATCATCTCTTCCATGGTTAGGATTTGATTTCATTTTCTCATCAAGTCACCAAATCAAACACCATTGGTCATGATTCATCTAGAGAAGTAAGCACTTGAATACTATTACTTCATTTCATGGTTTCTCTTCCTATTCGATGCGCTATTTTGGTGGAATCTCTAATGCCCTATTTTTAGTGAATTAGATTGTTCATCATTTTTCTTTTGATATACTTAAAATATGAACCCAATATTAGATGAGAAGTCATATACAACCTTAATTTATGTGTTCAAGTTGATTTTACAAAAAATATGAGTAGATTTCACTGGTCTTCCATTTTTCCACACCACAAGCATTGCATCACATAACATTAAATTGTGTGACTTATTTATAAATAATCATACACCTGATGTTATACTCCCATAGAACATCACCATATAGGTAGAAGATGTATCCCTAAGCCTTATCCCCCCCTTTGGGTGTACTAAATGTAAGGACCAATTTTATATAGCATTTAATTGGACTGAACACCACCTATATGTTCATCTTGGATTGAAAATTAATTTCTCCTCTCTTATATCATTGTTTATGTTCCATAATTCACCACCTAGAAGCATGGATTTATATGGAAAAGATTTTCCCTAGACTAATAATTGAACTACCTAGACTTAATATTTTTTTCCATTCATAAATGAATTGAATGGTATATTATTATTGAATCGAAATGGTTATAAAGGACCATCCTCTAATATTATAACTATGAATGTGACTTATATGAAATGTGATACCCTTTTTATATATTAGGAATTGATGAATATGACGATTATGAGGTGATATCTATGTTATTAATAATATAATGATTACTCTAATGATATTGGATGCAGAAAAAATGGTAAAGGGTTATGTTGAGCATACCATTTTATGCATCTATAAATCAAGTGATGATCATGACATATATCACCATTATACTTATATTTGGGTGATGGGAATGACATTTCACATTCATCCGTATTAGGTTTTGGGTATGATTACTCACCCCACCAATCGTGAGTGTTGAGAATGAAATCTCACATCCATTATGAGATTCAGGTAATGTACCATCAAATGGATCTTATAGGCTTGTTAGAATAGTTATTAACACTTCAGTAACTCCCTAGGTCTGTCTTGAAACTAGTATTCCGGTATATGAATACATAATTTCTAATGTAATTAGTTTATATAGGTGGATAATATATATATATATATACATATATATATATATATATATTATTACTATATATAGTTATAGTTAAAGATAATACGTATACTAGCCTATGCCGAAGAAGGTTGAGTCATCCAAGTGTCCTATAGGTACTTAAGACATTTGATATTTATTTATTCAGAATTGTTTATTATTCAATATCCCTACACCCTAAATAGCAATGTACACTACTTATATTATTTATTGACACTATTTGTGGTGTACTAATTGTATTTTATCTGACACCCTACTCAATCCGCCTTTGTTACCTGAGTAGATTTATTTTTTGTAGTTATGGATAATGGACTTCATCCTGCTACAGATGTTTGATTCTATTTTTACATATAGTATGTAGAATGGGATCATTGGATTGACCTTATGCTAGATATTCTAGTATATAATTATTTTATCCTTCATATAATTTTGAAGAATAAAACATCAATTATAGAAACTGAAACAATCATGTCATATCATATCAGGTCATACATGATAATATACAAAAAAGGACTCCATGAACATCCTCAGTATATACATATAATCAATATGATACAAAAAAATATGAAACAATAAACTCTAGATGATCTAGTAATATATAAGGTCCCTTGACATTCATCCCTTTATGAGAAGAAGCTATGACTAGTAAGGTCCATCTCCAGAGTGCAAACATTTACCTGGTCATTGAAGCATAAAATCTAAGTGCGTCTGAAGGGACCATGTTGGGTGTAAGAATAAATCCCAGTGGCCCACCAACAACATGTGGATAACTAATATATATGAATAAAAAGGTGTATCTATATATAAAATGAAAAGGGATGCACATACATGATAATAAAATACCTTCTTCCCTTGTGCTCAACATCCACAAACAAATAATCACATTCTTTGGTCATCACTAGTATACCACATGACACCAATTATATATATTTATATAGAATGAAATGTCTTTATATATATATATATATATCTATAGTTGTGAGAATCCCGAGAATAAAGCCTATGGAATCCCCTGATGAATAAAAGGTCGAGGAGCTTCCAAAAAAATCCTGTAAATGTATCATTGACAACTCTTCCAATTGACACCAACTATTTTATTAAAAAAACTAACTTCCCAAAGGCATGCCTAATAAAAAATACCTATCCCCTTAGACATCAAGACAAAGGTCCCAATCAGTCCTCAACCTGACATTCTGAGGCACAACGATGTATGTCCTCCAAATAGTAATCCGGATCGCCTCGATAACTAATATCCTGGGGAACAATGATTTTAATCCTATATATAATCCCACCTCAATAGCAGCAATATACAGTGATACTTATCACCCCAACGATAGGCTCAATACCATAAAACCATAGCTCCTCACCATTGATGTGTCTTTCTTTGACAAGAAACTCAAACCTCAATGATGGTCAACATCTACATAAGACAGAACTAACAGAGGCCTATACCCACACGAGTGGTTAACACCACCTCATCATCTGAGTCCAATCTATGTGCATGACTCCAATGACATGTTGGACAATTACAATGATTATAAGTTAACATAAATGTACCTAAGATACATCATCTAACACTTCATGCTCATGTGACCATGTTTCTCATCTCTATGGTCAACACCATACAATATCACATGAGTCAAGCCCATAACCTGATGACCTCATCATCTCAATAAGAACACCACATCACCTGACCAATGTTCAACCTCCCTCATAGACCCTAGGCTTCTCCCAACATTAGAAACCACATCTCCTCATGAAGATGGACAACACCATCTCAATCCTTAGGACATTCCCATAACATTCTCATTGAACTTTCACAATCATTATATATAAATAAAAAATTTAATCTAATTTAAAACATACATGACTGACTTAATATTTCCACGTTGTATAAGGAATCTCACCAGGATTATGAAATTTTTATTCAATGATAATAATACCCATATACATCTCATGTGATTAATTTAATAATTAAAATATAAGGATTAATTATTAGGGTGTTTCTCAGTTAACCCACACACTTCACCCCCAAAACAACTAAAAAAACAAGGAGAAATATTAGAACCACTTAACTCATATGGGTAGATGATCACTCTTCTGGTATCGAGCACTAACTTGATATGAATAAGAAGAAATCAACATTTTAAACAAACACCCTGAAAATAGGGTAAAACAGTTTACATAGATTTTGTGCACCATGTAGTGAGAGAAAAAAAGGAATAGAGGCTAATGAATTGAAGGACTTATTGAAATGAATTTTTGGTCACCAATGGATTAAATATCAGAGATTCAATGATAGATCTATCAGGAACCCTAAAAGAGTGGGGAGATGCATACAAGCTCCTAGGTGCTACCCCATTCTATCCGCAGTGGTGGGAAAAGAAAAATGAGGGGTCCAAACCCTTGATTCATAAAAATAAGGATTCTTATAAGATAAATGGGTTTTTTTACATGTAATGTATTTTGAACATGACATGTAAACTAGTTAGATTCCATGTATTCATCAGGTTGGACACCAGAGGCTTGCACATCATAAACCCACCGAGTTTCATGCAAAAAATCCATTCCTTGTCATGTAAATGTTTCACACGCCATTTAAAACTTACAGTTGCTATTTTTAATAGACCAAGCCCACCACAGTCCCTTCAGTGTTCACCTAAACTCCGAATTCATCCAACTAAACACATAATAGACCTAAAAAAGGTATTGGTTCAAAAAACTCTATAATAAGATTCCAAAGGGTAATAAGATGAGTTGGATCACTCAAAAAATTTTAAAATTAAAATTTTCTCATAAAAATGACCCTCTTAAAACCCTGAGATATTTCAATACACTCACCTTAACATAGCTCATCGCTGGGCTATAAATCATTATCTAGAGATGGTTCCAAACATACCCATATCATCAAAATCAACCCAGTACACCCTGGTCATGATGTCATCAATCAACATACCTCAATGAACTTATGACCATATTAATTACCTCTTTTGCCCCATCCAAATCTAGAATAAATTTTTTTTGATGCTCCATCGACCATCCTCAGTCTCATAATCCCTCCTGTGACTTGTCGTCACTCTTTCACCTCTTTAGGTTCTCAAATCATGATCATTTCAAATGTTACACCCATAAATCATATATTGCATGTATTCCAAGATGCCTATGCATCTCTATAAAACCAAAATCATATCTACATATATATTCCCATAAAAATAATGATGCCTTAATAGATCATTGATAACCGCCATAACATTGATGCACAAATGACTTAGCACCTCATATAAACCCCACATCACATCAACAATCATAACAAAATAACATATTTCCAATTGGCCTTATATATATATTCCACACATCATAATTTATAAAAAACTAATAAATATCACCTAGTTATTAAAAAAACAACATATGTTCACCTCGATTTGAAAAACTAACTAAAGATAAGAAAATACTAACCTAATCATGCCCGCCCCCAATATACCACTAACTTTAGTCGACTCCCCGACATTCTCTACACCTTAAAGCTCCACTATGTGCACCTAACCAGAAGCCCAACTACCTAAGGAATGGAAGACATATAGAGCTACACCAACTACCACCTTGTGACCCCCCTTATAGGTCACACTATCTCTACCATATCCTCCATCTGAAATTGAATCCTAGATACTAGCACCTGGTACTTATCCTAGTTCAACATCAGATCCCTGTGTTCCTCCTAGTCCATGTATTACAGCTATCTCATAAGGATTTCACTAGAACCTCTCTAAGAGACTAATCTGGACACAACCAAATCACTACTTTGGTGTTTGATAACATTATGTCTGCATGTGTCACGACTTCCAGCACTAGAAGCACACTATTAAACAGCCACACCTTGGTGGTATACTCAAGTATCTGGCCTGAAATACCTACTAAGACCCCACTCTGGTTTACTTCTGGTAACCCAATATATTACTGCTAAAATACACTGACACCATAACCCATCAAAAAATATGATCGGTCTATCATATTTTCTTATACTGTCAACACTTGGTTGACTTCCTCTAAAAAATAAGACAACCTAATAAAGTTGAACTCCACCTTGATGGTAGTCGACAATCAATCCTTGAAATAGATCACTATGGTGCTGTTGTAACCCAACCTAGTTGGTGTAAAACAATACTCATATGTGAATTTGGTTTCATAGTCCATGATTTATGTATCTCTCTACTGACGATTCATGAACTCATGGGATATATCAACCCACAGTGTCTTTGAAAATAAATGCTGAAAGAATAGAAACTTTATGTCTGTCCAATATAGTCCCTCATGTCTTCATACATGTACCTATATATCCTATCCATGTTTTTTAGTACTCTGATCATGTCCTTCACTAGCTTCACCCTCCTTGATTGGGGTGTCTCAAGATGATCACATATGGTATATACCGACTCAATCCAGTTCTCATCTACCTATTTTCCATCCTCGCCATTAAATAGTTGTGGTATCTATGACTAGAACTCCAAAGTCATGTATTCAATCAAAGACCATTCTCCATAATCTTTTATATCATACCTCTGTCTCGCACGCACTAGGATCACACTATGATGTTATTCAATAAACGACCAAAAAGTTGCCATATCTTTCAACTGTCCCACATGTACTGAATCATGTACCAGCGGTTCATGACTTTCATGACCCTCCACGTCCTTATACTGACCCACATGTTTCTCAACCTATACTTGTTAAAGCGGTACTATATCACCGCCCTCCTAATGCTCTACTAGAATCTATCTACGTGGAATCATGAAAAATACCAAAAAAATGGTTAGAAAACCACACACAAACACACACACACACACACACATATATATATGGAAACTGATAACATGTAGCACAAGACCACCACCCTTACACTCCCCTACTACACCTTGTCTCAAAACATCTATCCTCATGGCCATGTACCTAACCATATACCGACCGAGCCTTTTACTTAAAACATTTCATGATCTAAGCATAATTAATCATCAAAGTACAAGCCAAGAATCGATTAGTCTAGTGTCTTGGAAGACTAGGTACATATAATGGGGCTAAAAGAAACTTCTTTATTTAATCTCCATAATGATCTTCTATCTTCCTTTGAGCCCTTACATCTACATAGGGCACCCTGGGAAATACATGAACAAAGGGATGAGCTAAAAATCATAGTAAGGGAAAGAACATAAGGATACATCTCAAGAACAAGAGTTAGGAAGCATGGCATAATGATATCCAAAGCATGAAACTTATAAAATCATTTAATATAAGCATGTGATCATATAAACATGGAATCATATATATGTGGCATAATGATAAAACATTTCTTTTATACGGGCAAGGCTAACTGCCAATCCCGTTTCCCATTTCTGTACGGGTCAAGGCTAACTGCCAATCCCATTTCACATCGCATCTCATGAGACTTATCATTACCCAATGCATTGGAGCACTATCTGGGAGCAACCATCTCAACATTTTCATGAATATTATTACCACATAAATATTCTTACCACATATACAATCATACACAATAAACCATACACAAACATAAGAGAACCCATGGAAATAATTGGGTACCACAATCATGAAATAAATCATAACCAATGGGCGTATCATGAAAGTGTCCATGTAAGGAAATAATTAGAAAATACATGGACTTTGATAGGGTATAATAGGACTATAACATGGTAAGTGGTGTCAAACATAAGTGAAAACATATAAGAAATGTATTTTAGAAGCATTAGCATTAATACATTTTTGTGCGGTTTTAAGGAAAATACCATAGAGTTTTTAAAAATAATAAAGAAGACATTATTTTATATAAAAATGGAATTGAACCAAGAAGGTTTTCATAATAAAAATAAATAATTTACAATGATAATAGTGTCTTAAAAAATAACATAGTGTGCACTTGAAATTGGGTAAAAGTTTGGGATGTTCTTCTAAAACGAGTGTGCTTATTGGGAATTATCGAACATAGATTCACTTAAAATCACGTATATCCACAAAAAAATGAGAGATGGATCTTGGAAAAAAAGTTTTGAGGATATAAAAATATTTTTTATGTTCTACATAAAATAAAAGAAAACTACATTTTGGTAGAAAGAATGATTGAGCAACCTGAATGAATAAAGGAAGTACGGGTAGAATCCATCATGGTTTATTAGCATGGAATCAAAAGTAACTAAGAGGGATTGATGAGAGAGATAAAGGTGTTTATCACTGCATATAAAACATTATGGCAATATGGGGAAGGTGTATAAATATACCCCATTACTTGGTATTACACAAAAAGTCATAGCATAGAGAACAATCTTGATTGAGAGTAAAAAGGGGAGGATCTCTTACCTTAAATCCGTTGGTGTTCTACACTTGTTATTAAAAACATGAATAAAAAAATTAGACTTTTTAATTAATAATTATAGAACCGATTCTATATTCAATCTATTTATTAGAACCCTTTTTAGTTCATTCAAATCCTTTTTGAATAGTTACAAGCTTCAATTTCATTGTTCGGGCTTGTTTGTTTACTTGGCTTTAAAAGATCGGTTCACTAATATTCATGTTTGGATTATATGCAAGATGAAAGTGGATATACAGATTTGAAGTTATATTATTTAGTTCATATATAGGATATTAAATGGTTTTAATTTTAATTAGGTTACTTAGAGTGATGTATAATTAATATATATTTAACCATAGTGAAAACTGTTTTTGTTAATCGGTGTATTTGATTACAAAGAATGTGTTTTGCTTTATAACTTAATTCCATTTGTACCAAAGGTTTACAGAACCAAAAATAGGATATATTACATATAAAATAATCTGTTTCAACAATAACCCAAATGGTTTCATTACTGGAATTAATGTTAATAATAGAAATTGATAAACTGTTGTCCTTGAATGTGCTAAATTTGCACATCTCAAACGGTGCTTTCATTTCATTCAAATAAATGGGTGGGAAAGGAGAGAAGATAATGAAATATACCACTAGCATAAATAAATTATAGTACATGTATGTTACTATATTTATCATACTATTATGGTGATGGGAGGTGAGGAAAGAAATAAAAAAGAAATGAACTTAAAAGAAAAGATGAAATTGGGAAGAGGAATTTACCTCTTGAGACTTCCTCATTTGAGAACCTTGTAAGGGGAGAGGTTTTGGTATTTTGAGGAGTCTGAGAGATTTTAGACGTGGGGGAGGACCTTGGGGACATATTTGGATAGAATAATGGCAAGGCACAAGGCTTGAGAGGAGTGGAGAGAAGAGGGAGTGAAGGGGGGTTTTATAGTGGAGGAGATGAGGGATTTCATAATATTTTAATCATTAATTTACTATTTCCACACAAGACAAGGAATTGTAATTATTCCATGACCAAGAATAGTAAATGAGTCATGTGAAATCGAACCATGGGTGGTGACATCAGCAATGATTCTAGGAATAGTCTATTTAGCTTATACTGTATATATACGGTAAATTACCGTATTCTACTATTCATCAAAAAAATCAAGTATTTCAGAAAAATCACCAAATTTCACCCTGACCATTTTTCGACGAGTATAATCCAAAAATAAATTCCATTTTTCAAAATCAATTTTCTAAATATGATTATTTTAATTTTTAATTAATATCATAATTAATATCAAAAACAAGTTTTAAAATACTCATTAACTTATTCTAAAATTAGGAATATCGTACTTCCAACATGAAAATTATTTTTATACCACTATAGGTGAGGTTACTATTAATTAGGGTATATCACTATTCATAATTTCATGTTACTATTCATAAGGGTATGATACTATTCACAAATAATTATTTTTGTTTTATTAGACTCCAAAAAACATCTTGAACACAACCGTGAATGTCCGATTTTCAAAATTCCAAACACAGAAGTAAAAAAATCATTTTTAAAGGTCAATTAGCAATTAGTAGTCCATTGTGTTGTGTTTTCATTTGATTTTATGACATAATTATGGGAAGGGAATTTCCATTGAAAAACATTGGGTCTTTACAACCCATATCAGTGTTAGGTATCACGTGTAACCCAAACTCATGCCCCCTTCCCACCCACATAAGAGTTAACCATCAAGTATAGTCTGACCTCATGTACCATAAACTTTCCATAATAGGTCCATACATCACATAACATCCAAGGTATCTTAGTTGAGTGCCACCAAAGAGAATCAATATAGGAAAACACTATTTAACATACCTTGTCAACAATTTAAACAACTCACCCCCAGTTATAATAATTCCTTTATTATATTATCAGAGCTAGAACCATATATATGTATATATGTATATATCAGATATCATATAGAATTACACATATATTTAGTTAGAACCAAAAATCCTAGGTTGGATGAGTAGAATGCCACTAAAGAGATTCTAACTAGGAAATCAATATTTATCTTCATTTATTTACACTTCAAACAACCAAAATATTCTTAGCACAATATCAGTTTGCAATTACCATCACAGGAAATTTGATCACACACACACAGACAATCAACCTATGTGCCTATCAAGAAAGCATAAACAATAATCCATTTCCATATCGGTCTGAGGGTCCAAAATCCACACTTTACACCCTAGGACAAGGTTCAATTATCATAATAGATAAAAATCACTCCCAATATCACAAATCAATGAGGAATTCAAACCAAATATCAAAAAAATAAAGGAAAATGACATTTTCCCACCCCTGGAATCATGGTCTATCCCTCGTGTATGGGGATGCATGCACCCAAGCACGAGACCTATACCTAGTTCTAAATATATCCTAGTCTTTGTTCTACCATTACCCAAATACTAAGATCTATAAGAGATAAAAGAAACAGATTTGACACCATTTATAGTGACCCACCCAATTTTCCCTCCTAAATAGTTCTTATGGTTGGTTGGACATGAGGCATTAAGCACAGCTCCCCATACCCCAAAGGCCAGTGAATAAGAGTGAGGGTGTGAAGAGGTAATGATGGGAAAACTATATCCCATAGTGATCTTAATAATAAAATTATATATAAATATAAAATATCATAATAAAGTACCATAATATAAATTGACATGTAATGCATAACAGTGGAAGGAATAATAAACAACAAAAGTAATAAATGACAAGCTCAAACAAACCATTTGGTGAAAAAAAAACATCAATTGTAGCTTCTAAAACAAAAATTCCATACCATATTAGTACATACATGAATATAAGAAAAAAAGGTCAATATGGGAAACCTCCAAAAATCCATATAAGCATTGTGATACTAAAGAATGATTTAATATAAACCCCACATGATACAGAAACCTCCAGGGTACTTTTGAATCTATCTCATGATAAGGAGATGACATTATCACTAAGGTCCATATTGTGGGCCCGAACCATTACATTGTTGTAAAAGTAAAAAATCTACACACGTCCTGAATAGACCATGTCGGGTGTGACAGTAATTCTCATTAGGCCACCACCAACATGTTTTTGAATTACTTATGTTATTATGTAGGTGCGTCTAAATATAAAATGAAAAGGGAATCACTTGAATGATAAATAGATTTAGGATTCCTTTTTTCTCAACAACCATAAGGATGTGATCATCTACTTCAGTCATTGCCTCTATACAATGTTCCCACAATTATATATATGTCATAAAATGAAATGTATACATACATAAATACAAATATATATATATATCACTATAGTGGGGAGAATCCCTAGAACAAATCCAAATGAATACCCTAATGTGTAACAAGATGGACTGCTTCACCTACCCCTCCTCCTCCACAAAAGTGTGTGGGATGGGGATCCCTGTGATCCTGGTGTCTGGACAGGACCCACATTTAAGAATGTTCATTGTTTCCCGCCTTCTACCAAGAATTTCATAATAAATTCCTTTACATATGTCCCTTTGGAATAATCATATTATTTTGAAGGTAAAGACAATATGCCTTTAGATCCATCTTCTTCCCTTGAGGATACATCAGATCACCATAGGTGGAATTTAATGGTGAGATTAAATGGAGATAAGTTATCCAATTTTGTGTTTTGGGAGCCTGTGAACTCATGTGATTTGGTATTTCCAAAAACCATCATAGCATTGAGTTGTATATTCCCTTTCATTGTGATGTTTTCTAAAGAATACTTCATCAAGGTGCTTTGTTCTGGCTCTTTGTTGTTAGGCAGATGGAGGTTCTGTCACATCATATGATCAATGGTTGTGCACCTAGGTCATGACCCTTATTAGGCAGTGGTGTGGATCTCTCTTCCAATGATCCCATTTACCTTCCTGAATATCTATTTTCTATGGGGTTTTGGTGACATGTTTGGATCTTTATTATGTGTGGGTGTTCGAGACATTCACCTCGATAAAACTATGGAGGCTTGGATTTGTTTAGAGATGGACCTGACACACCCTCTCCTACCATGCATTCTCTCCCAGGATGCATGTGCGATCCAATGGTATCATCCAATAATATAACCCTTACATCCTAGATAATTATCATAGTGAAAATTTTAGGGGCACTCTATGTAGGTTTTTAGAAAGAGTTTCTCATCTTGTTCTATCAAGGTTCATGAGAGGCCCCCATGGCATGGTGGGATTCCTAGCCCACTATGAGATAGTGTTTCTATATTGGGTTCACCTAATTTGGTGGATTTTTCTTGGGGTAAATTGGTGATATACACTCTTAACCTACCATAATTTCATAATCTAATTGATATGGAGGACATAAAACCTTTTTTGGTGGGTCTAGTTTTCCAGGATCTAGTCCCCTTCTACCCAGATCCCTCCCCCCTCCATGGATCTTGGACCTTCTGTCTCAGTTTTTGAGGGATGTTCTCCCACGAACACACCCTTTTAGGCCAATGCGGTTTATTGTGAATATCCTAGACAACTATATTCACTGATGGGGAATATAATAAAGAATTAGGTACCCTACCTCAATGTATGGGAAACCTCTCCCCTATCAGGTCCCCATCAAAGATGGGTTTTGAGAGTGATCTAATCTCACCGTGTGTTATCTACATCCTTTAACAATGGGATATTTACAAGTTATTATACAAGGCTCATAGATTTATCATATATCTCTCCAATTAATCTTAGTCATTTAAATATGGATAAAGCTAGATAGACATTATGTCAATGATATTGACCCTCATCTGGAACTATTGGGGTTTCAGTTCTTGGGTGAAGTTCAACTTCATAGCCAATGAATTATGAAATAACTTAGAGTCTCATATGAAAATATTGGAGCTGAAAAAATATCTTCTAAGACAGAACACTTTTCCTGCAAAATTGGGGTGAAAATTTATATGCCTGCCATCCCACAGAACATCCACATTTGGATCATCTAGAAGAAAAGAATTTTATTGTATTTAGTTGCATCTACGGATCAATTTGTCATCAAAAAATTATTTATAGGTTCCCATTGTTTATTCCTTTTATTTATATAAAATATTTTATTTTCTGGTTTGTGAAGTCCTTCGGGGAAAATTCAGTGCTTTTGATCAAGGATACACTTTTTGGAAATTATGGGAGATTTTAAAGTTGTGGTGGATCCAACAATGAAGAAAAGGGATTTCCCCTTCCCTTGGAAGGCCTATCATTATTTCATTAAAAATATGGACAATAGTGGCCTGATTCATATGGGCTTTGGAAGAGAAAATTAACCTAGTGCAATCACCAAGGGTAAGGAAACCGGCATGGAGTAATCTTGACCACTACCTTGCAAACTGAATTTCCATCTTCTCATTTCCTGATATCAGGGTCTTGAATCGATCCCATAGTCTATATGATCACTCCTTGAAGCACGTATTAGTGGTGTACATTGACAATTATAGGGAGAGATACTTTTTTTCTTACCTCTGGTCTGAGGACTAGAGTTTCCATCATACTGTTAGAGAATTGTGGAAGATACTAACTACACATTTTTCTTGGATGTGCCTTAATAATAAACTCCAACATCTATGAGGATAACTTCATAAATAGATAAAATATAAACATGATTGCAGCCAATAATCAGAAAGTATTGGTGGGGATATTGCGAGTCTAGAGGAAATCCATGAAAATAACTGGAATGAAGTAACATTCAATGAAATGACCAATAGTTATAGAAAATTTGCAGACATGTTGCTCCACCCAGAATGTGTGGATTGAAATAATTCGTGAATCAAATGGATGTGGGAAGGAAAACATAACTCAAACATTTTTCATTATTTCATTAAAGAGAGAAGCTACCTCGGTAGACCCAACATACTTATGAAGGATGGATTCTATTCAGATTCCCTAGTTGTCATCATATAAAATGGAAAATTATGTCTTTTAGAAGATTATCACTATCCCCAACCTAAGCATGAAAAATAAATATCCCATAATAGTCCCCGATTTCATAGATACAATTACTGCTATATGGAATTGGACTTTTAATAAGTTCTTGGAAGCAGTGCCTAATTAGAGGGAAATTCAGGCAGCAGTCTGGTCACCCGACCTAAAAAATGTGGCAGGGCATGATGATTTTTTGGCTCTTTCTATAGAACAACATGGTAATTAATCAAGGTTTACTTAGTTCAATAGAAGTAGGACATATTCAAGGATGGTAAACTCCCTCAGTTTTTTTGTTCTACTATAATGGTTATGGTTCCAGAGGTGTAGAATCCCTTATCCCTCCATCACTATAGACTGATATATATGTGAAACTTACCTATTAAAGTGTTTGTGGGAATTCATAATAATAAAATGTTAGATTATCTTCTTGGATGAATTTATGATAAAAAACATGGTTTTATCAATCATCAATTAATTTTGGGGAACGTTGGTTAGGACCACGAGGTTATTGGAGACCTAAATAAAAAAATAATTGGGCTCCAATATTGATGCTAATGTAGATTTGAACATGGATTATAATTTTGTGAAATGTAATTTCATAATTAATGTTCTCTCTAGGATAGGTTTATCTACATGGGCGACTGACCATATGTTTTTGTACTTTAGTTCCACATGGATTTGGATATACTTCATGGGAAAACAATATGGATTTTTCAAGACGGTTCGGGGGATTATGAAAGGGGATATAATTTCACACACCCTTTTCATTCTCACACTGGAATCTGTCAGTCAATAAATTAATCATAGTTTGATAGTGGGTAGAATCCTTTTCTATCGGTCCAATCATAAAGCATATGGTATATCCTCTCTTATGTTTTCAGATAACATAATTGTTTTTATTAATGGTTGAAACTGATCCACTAGGGGATTTACTGGCATCCTAGTTTAATATTACAAATGGATTCAAAAGGTTATTAATAAAGAGAAAATATATTTTTTATCTCATGTAGGTGTCTAGATAGTAGATATAGAGCCCCGAATTGTTTTTTGGGAATTCATAGAGGAACCTTTCTTATGGATTATTTGGGTGCTAAAATTTCCTCTATAAAGTTATGAATCCAACACTTTGATAAGGTGATGAACAAAGGTTTGGTTAGAATCTTGAATTGGAGAAATTGTTTCTTTTCACTTGGAGGAAGGATCTCTTTGATTAATAGTGTTATTTCTTCTATGATAATGAACGTACTATCCTTAATCAAGGTATCAAAAGGAGTGATTAAATGAATGGAGAATGTAATGGATTCCTTTATGTGGGATACAATGATTGTGGGACAAAATCACTGGGAATAAATGGAGAGATTGGATAATCATTTAAGAGAGGGAGGGTTCAATATCATAAGTGTTTTAGGGGAAATGTCAAGACTACATGTTATGTTGTCTTGGGAGTTTATTTAGGGTAATATGATATGGGGAAAAACCATGAAGAATGGCTATGGGAGTGAAATGGAGAGTCATAGAGAAATGGATTTGACCACCTTGAATATTATTTGGCCCTGTATTATGAATCTACATCAATACTCATGCTTGATAGTGGGTAGATGAGAAATTAATATTTGATGATGAAATTGTATTGGATCAAGTATTAGATATCTAGGATGCTCTATCCCAAATATCATGTTAAAGGAGGCCATGTCCTTATAATCCTTCACCTATTCCATTATAAATAGAAAATAATGTACAATTTTCGATACCATTTACTTGAACCTAGAACCTGATAGACATTTCTTCACTAGTTCATCCTTGGGTAACATCACAAGAAAGGACTTATACAGATTGCAACTGATGGATCACACTTGGGATTAATGGGTTGAGTGATTTGGACTAAATAAATCTTGATGAAGATTAACATAATTTTATGGAGGGTGAGAAAAAATGGGCTACCAAATGAGGATAAACAAAATAAATTGGGTGTGAGTCTATCCTCAAAATTTCATTGATGTATGGTGTCGCCGTGTGAAATTATTAAAACCCAATTTTTTGATTGACATTGAGTGAAGTAAGTTTGGAATGAATTAGGTAGCTTTATAGGACGGTTGTGTCAGGAGGACACCACCACCCTTTTTTCTAATTGTCAGTTTTGGGGAACAAGGGATCACACTCAAGAGAGGAATCCAAAAACGCTTATACTGGTGTCAGGATATTTGTTTCTATGAAAAGAGGGGAACATATATTTTCATCAGGTTACTATAGGTACAAGAATGAGCATTGTATTTAAACGTAAATTATCATGAATGACTTAGTCCAAATATGAAAAATGTGTGAGATGGCTCCCTCTATCAGCCCTCTTAAATTGGATCCTCAACATCCATTAACAGTAGTGAAGGGTTGGGTAGATATGTTTAGTGACACCCACATTGGAAGGGTGTCAAAATTAATACTGATGGCTTATGTAACATGGGCCTGGTGAGGGGAGGTGGGGTCATTTGGAAACCAAGGAGTTATACAATTTTTCTCAACTAAGATTCCTTCGGTAGGGGTGAATTAGTTCAAGAAAAAATTCCAAGTAATGCTATCATGCCAATATCCTTGTTATCAGAATAATATTTGTCTTGATATAGTGAAAATTGATTTTATTGTAGTCTATAATTCCCTTTTTTATTTTGGCATCATCCCTTGATCGACTGAGTATATTATTCGGGTATATAAGAGGCTGATGAAAAATGTCATGAAAATCCTCCATACCTAACATGAAGGGAATATGGTTGTGGACTTCCTTTCCTCTAAATAAATAAAAGAAATTTGAATATTGAGTTTCTCATATTTTGGTTCTTTTCTAATATACATCGTGATTCTGGTTTGTGCAAAAAAACCTGGAATACACTCTTTATGACCACCATAATCCTCGTTCACCCTTTTTTTTTGTCCTTGAATAATTTTTTCTCTATTCCAAATTCAATAAAAAATGTTTATTTGGCCTAAAATGATAGAGATCCCACAAGTACCTCCTGTAAATATTTCACTAGAAATGTAGACCAACTACACCTCTTGTGTCAAAATAAAATAACCGACGTCCTGAAGGCACAACCAATCAACATTACCTTGTCCCTCTAAACATAACTAAAAAGTCCCATTCAGAACTTGAATGATGCCTCTAGGAACATTGATGTCTTTCCTCTATATATTACACAACTTTATCCCAAAATTTGACATCCTGAGGAACAATGATGTCCATCCTCTTAATAATCCCAACCCAACGACCTCAATATATGGTGAGCCTCAACCCCCCAACTGATGGTCTCATTACCATCAACCGATGAAATCTCACTATACCCATGGATTTATATGGAATGAACCTCCAATATCACTGAGTATCAACACCATACTATGCCACAACTAATAGAGGACTCTACCCACATGATTGGTCTAAACCACCTCCTTATCTGAGTCCTATAAGTGTGCACATGACTCAAACTATACATAAACCAATAAAAGTAATCATAAATCACAAAAAATGTACCTAAAACATATCATATGTCACCTCATGAACCTATGAACATGTCTCTCACTCTGATGGATAACACCGTCCAATATCACATGATCCATGCTAGCAACCAAATGACCTCATCTCCTCCTTCCGTTGACCATGTCACCCAACCCGTGGTCGACATCACTCATGAAACCTAGCCCTAACCCAACCTAATGAACCAAATAACCTCATCCATATTGTCAACACCATCTCAATCTTGTGGACCATAACATAGAATTCTCATTTAACCATCACAATCATTATATATAAATAACAAATTAATTTAATTTAAAACACACACACCAACCTAATCTTTCCATGTTGTATGAAGCCTCTCACCAACATTATACCATTCACAGTCACGGAGAATCATTCCTATATGCATATCAAGTGATCAATCTAGTAATTAATAAATGAATTAAATTAGTAGGGGTTTTATCTGTCAACACACACAATTCATATAATGTGCTCCTTCAAAACAATTTCAAAAACATAGATAAATCTAGGAACCACCTACTTCATATTAATAGACACCCACTCATATGTTATAAGACTCTAACTCAATCCAATTAAAATGAAATCATAATTTTTGACAAAAACCTTTAAAATAAGGTAAAATGGCTTACAAAAATTTAGCACACCATATGAATAGAACAAATAATAAAAGAGGCTCATGACTAAGGCCTTACTGAGATGAATCCCTAACCACCAATGGCTCAATGATAGGGTCCCATATGGTTGAGTTATCAAGAACCCTAGATGATAATTGGATATGTGTGAGTTCTCATGTGTGCTTCCCCCTTTAATATATGGTAGATGAGAAATAAAAATAAGGGGGTTGATCCCCTGTATATTTTTTTTAAAAAAAATACTACATGAAACTTACATGGTTAGTACGTTTTACACATCATGTTCCTAATAAATGATGTGTAACCTACTTAAAAATCATGTATTCCTAGGGTTGGACCCTTAAGACATTCACATTATGAACCCACAAGGCTACACCCCAAAAATAATGACATGATTTGCAAATTATTTCCATGCCGTGTAAAAATTTCAACAGATTTTTTTAATAGGCCAGGCCCTCCGAACAACTTTTGATGTTCACCAGAACACTTGGTTCATCCACCAAAACATTGAGAACACCTAATATAGGTTCATGGGTAAAAAAAACTCGATAATGTATTTACAAAGATCAATACGAATTTTTAGACCACTCTCCAAGTTCTAAAATTAAAATTTACCTAGAATAACTTCCAGCTCCAAATCCCAGTATGTTACAGTATTAATGAATTTGATGTTGAATTAAATGAATAAGATCAAAATTGACAAAAATGATATTTTATAAAAAAAAATATTAAATTAATGAAAAATAATATTATATATAAATAATACATGGTTAATATGATATGGTTGAAAATGAATAAATTATCTATTTATGGGCCAATTGATGCCTTATAAGTAAAAATTACAACTATTTAACATGTAAAAACATGTTAAAATAGTTAAGATTAATGTTGATTAACTAAGGGTAAATCAAAATAATATGGTTTAAAATGAAAACAAAACATTTATAAACTCTATTTTTGATTGTATTACAAAACTATCTTGTCTTATCATTGAGTCATTTGAAACCATTTACCATGAAAGTTTCTTTATTATAATTTATTCTTTTAAGAAATTCATAATGTACACTTCACCTAAATTATAATATGGAACCTCCTTCCTCACTCATTGAAACCACATTGATCCCTCTATGTCATCCAATTCATTTCCATTTCTTTTATCAACATCGTTACCCAAGTTCTAGGGGTGCTAGTATCCCTAAAAGTCTTACCTTAACTCCCTTAAGAAAGGATCTGAAGAAGGTATCCTGAAGAAGTGTTAATTCTATTACCTGAAATATTTCAATTTATTCCC
Source organism: Viscum album (assembly GCA_963277665.1). Taxonomy (NCBI): domain Eukaryota; kingdom Viridiplantae; phylum Streptophyta; class Magnoliopsida; order Santalales; family Viscaceae; genus Viscum; species Viscum album. Next base: position 871,978,595 of record OY728157.1, read on the forward strand.
TCTTCTATGTCATTTAAATATCATGAAGTTATCATAAAGTAATAACTTAATTCTCATAAATATAATAAAATAGTATTATGATTATGAAACTACCATTACACACCCACTATCCCAACAAATGAGAAGTGAAAGTCTCATTCATGTGAATGCATGACTTACTGTCTCCATGTGGTGATATAATTTTTTTTCATTAAAATATTTTATGGACTGTATTTTTTATGGTTTTAGTGTTTTTATATTATACTTATATCATTCTAAATTTTATAGATATTATTTAACCTTCATCAAAGTACAAAGATCAAAACTACTGAACAAAAATATACATGAAAAACGAAGCATTTATTTCTCAAAACAATGATTTTTAACAAAGATTTATTTAAAAACAAGTGATAAAGGATTAAATTTTTCCCATAAATGGTATGATATATATAATTATGGTTATGGAATATATTTATAATAAATATATTTATTATATAGGATGTTTTAACATTTATAAAGGAAGTCGATGGCAAGGTAGTTGTTCATTTCACAATCTCATCATTATTTGGGATTGTTTATATTTAAGTCTATACTAGGGAATATTTTTATTCAATATCCATGTTTTCAAAAAAAAATTCCAAAAACTGTATTACTATTGTCTTATGACTGATTAAATTTATTTTTAGGCATATTTTACTTTTTACAAAAGAGTTTGAATGGAATCTTGTTGTCGTTTTCCCGACGAGGTACATTTCAACCTTTTTGACAAAAATATAAAAAAAAATATTTTTTAAATTTCATGGTGTGAATAGATTTTCCTTAAATCATGAATAATAAATTATTTTAAATATTCATTCACAATTTTACAAATTATTTATAATGAAAATTTTTTCTTTAATATTTTCATAGTTTATTAATAGATAACTTACTTCAAAGTGAAAAGGGTATTTCCATCAAAATATTTCTGATGATATCTTTAAATTAATTTCACTTATGTAAATGCCATTTATTAGAAATTTCTATTTATTGAGGTTATTCTATCATAGTACCATCCACCATATTTTATTGGATAGTTTATGATTTTTTTTATTGGATACATTATTTCATAATACTATTCTTTCGATTTCTTTGGATGGGTAATAATTTAGCGTATTGATTCTGGTTATTATTAAAATTTCATATGTAAGTTTCAATATAAATGTTTTTGTGGATTACAATTTATCCCTTTCCTATAAGAGGATTATTGGACTTAGTGTGGGATGGGTGGGGGCTATTTTAAACCCTCGATGCATCGGTATGTCAAATTAGAAAAAATGGTACTACTAGAATGGTGTGATATACCCAGGTGCCTATACAAACAATTTGAGTAAATTGCTGGTATATGGGTGACTATCCAAACATTTTAGAATAAACATTGGGATAGACTATTTATATTAATTGTATTGCAATAGTTTCAAAAACACATTAGGATATATTTATCATTACCAATGGTTCTTTAAAACTGTTGGGATAGACCTTCCTCAAATACACACCCACGTGGACACCCCTCCTCCCATCCAGATCTCATATATGGAACCCAAATAGTATCATTTTATGTTAGAGTTTCTTCCATACCCAAGATGATCTCACATATTCTATTGGTTTGAATCCATTATTCTTTAATATTAAATTGGTGATTTCACAATTCATTATGTATTCTATCAACTATTAATTTAATTTTTATTCTTGGTCTAAAACAACACAATATAGTCTTTATTTTTCATCATTTAATTTATTTTTAACATGATTAATATGGTTTAATTTATTCTCTCATATATTCAGGTCATTTTTTTGGGATAGTTCAAACAAGTTAAGTTCAGTTTGGGTATGTTCAACTCTATTGGGATTGACTACTACAAAACCCATATTTAATAGTGCAAGTATTTAACAATGATAAAAAAGCACCGATAAATGTAATCTTTATTAGTGCAAAAGAATGCACTGATAAAGGGAACCTTTATCCTCACTTTATTTTTAGCATTATTAACGGGTATCCATTATCAGCACTTTATTTTTAGTGCTGAAAAATGGTACCCTTTATCGGTGCTTTATTTTTATTGTTATTAAAGGTCCGAATAAATTAAATGATATAATTAAATTAATAAAAAATAAAAAACTAATTTATAAAACAAATATTAAAATTTTTATTAATTAAATAATTATTGACAAAAATGAAATAAATGGATTATACATTACTAAATATTAAAAATTTCATTAATTAGATAATTATTATAATTAATGTTATTAAATAGTATATATTAAATATATAGATATATATTAATGTATATAAAGATGAATTATATATTATAAAATATTTATACACTTTACATTTGATATTCATTAATAATGTTAAAATTATATTTGAAAAAAAATATATAAAAAATATATAATTAAATGTATATTTACTATATTTATTTAATTATATATTTATAACTATAAAAAAATAAAAAAAAATAACATTATTTATATAATTATAAATAAATAATAATATTTATGTAAAAATTTATTATATTTATAATAAATTTACATAAATAAATAATATATTTACTAAATTTATATTTATATATATTTATTAAATATATATCTATATAATCATATAAATATATACAAAGATATAAATGTGGTTTTTAAAAACATTCTAAAATTGTAAATAAATTATTACAAAATTATAATAAATATATCTGAAAAGTAATATATTTATGATATTTATATTTATGTATATTTGTTATGTATACATAAATATTCACAATTTTTTATTTATAATTTTAGTTATAAATCCATTATCAGCACTTAAGTAATAAGGGCTGATAAAAGCATCATTATCATCACTTTTTTCATGATCATAAATATTGGGATTTATCAGTGCTAAAAAAAGCACTGATAAAACGAATATTAATCAGTGCTCTGACTTGGAGGCTAATAAATATTGATTTTATTATTATTTTTAGTGCTGATAAATACCTACCATTATCCGCACTAAAAAAAGAGAAGATAAAGATTCCCTTTATCATTTCTAATTACTTAAGAACCAATGAAAGTACTCTTTATCAGTGCTTATTTTAATGCACTAATAAAAGTGTCCCAATATATTTCAAAAACCCTAACCATAAGTGAATCTATTGTGATTTTAGAATCTTTCTATGGAATCCACCCACTGCCGGTGCTCCTCGTCTGTGAATCAATGCTCAAATCAGACCATTCGACTACCTCCAGTTGGTCAAAAATCTCATCTGACATTCAATGTTTGATTGAAGTTAGGGTTTTTGAAGAGGTTCTCATAATTTCTTTAACCTAAAAAGGTAGGAATTCCTATTTTATTTGTGTATTTTTTGTTCCATTATTGATTTCTTCTTTATCAATGTCTTTATTGACGGTCTGGTGATTGTATGATATTTTTATTTAATATTTTGAATAGAATTTTTCTGATCATCTTTTGTTTGATTGACTACTGATGTATGCAAACTCTTGAGATATGGAGTTATTGTACATATCTGTCATTAAACCTTGGATTTATTCATTGTTGTTTTAATGAAATATTTTATATGTTCTTAATAAATAATTTTTTTCTATATGTATATAAATGTGTAGAAATTTTCATCTATACCATTTTTTATTGACTAATAATTTGAATCATATTGTTGGTTCCCTAATGATTATAAATATGCTCACACCTTTCAGGGACACCTCATCATTCATTCAGCTTCAAATACTGTTTTTCATGAACCATGTCAGTGGAGTGATGTATGTTCCTATATTTGTTATATGCATCCTAGTATCTATTTCCTCTTAGAATTCACTATAGTCCTTAGTTTTCGTATGTTATTTAAAATGTCCATACCCAGTTAATGACATGAGGTTTTAGCACATAAATCATTCACTTTTTGAATCATTATCATTCCTTAGTTCATGTTATGTTTGAATATTAGGTTTTTATCTATTTTATATTTCTTATAGACTATAAGTGAGTTTTTTATTCTTGAAAAGAAGGTGTGTCAAAGTAGCTATTGAATAATTATTTTTAATAGTTGTTTTTCTAATAGGTATGCCTATATTGGGTAATGATGATTTTGTGTTTTCATGTCCATTTACCCCAAGGGTCAGGAAAGAATTTTGTTTGACCTATGGAACAAATTGTTTCTATTAGTAGGGGGAACCTTCCATTTATGGATTTTTATACTCAATGTTTAAACAATACTTTAGTGAATTTGAGATGTGTTAGAGGTCATATGTTGACCTGACTTAGTTTTTTTGGGTAATTTTGTCTTCGGTAATTAAACTATCTATCTTTCAATTGACACCTTTTAAAGTTTAGTGATAATATCATTTATTATCTATCTTTAACTCCATCTCATTATTATATTATTTGAGATGATTCAACATAGTATATCCATCCATGTCTTTATTATATATCCTTAGTTCATGGATATAACTAATAACATGATTCATCATACTTATAATGCATTCTCTATGTTCCTTTTATAGTCATCCTTCTCACCCTCACTCTCTCTTTGTGGTTGATAATTATGTATAATGGACTCTATAAAATATAACTTATATTATAGGTATAATATAATCAACTAGTGTCTATAATTATTCTAGAAGTTTTACCTAGATATGATATTCTCATTATCCAATTTATATCATTAGGAAAGTAAGGTAGTCAAGTAAATTTCCATTATCTACAAAAAAAATATTATTTATTATATTTTAATGATTATAGATTTTGATTTTATTAATGATTATATTATATCTCCCACTATTTATTCAAATCCCAACAACCCTTATAGTCAGATTTGGAATATCTTGGTTCTCATATATTCTAGTATAATTGATCTGTATTTCCCTTCATCGATATATTAATCCAATATAACTAGGATTTATTAATTTCTTTCCAACTGATCCAAATTCTAAAAGAGGAATAATAGTTCTATCCATAATATCATTAACATTATTCCATGATTTGTGAAACCACAGATCTAGTTGATTGAATAAGAGTTTATTTTTCTTGTTTATTATATTTTAGTTTCTTATTATTCATTAATTACCTATGTTATATTTTCATTTTGTTAGGGGATTTAAGAAAAAATTAATGTGGAGGAATTATTTTCTTAAATTCAATTGCCCATTTTCATCAACATACTGAAAATCATTAAAACAATCAACTCTTGATTCTCCCTTATTAGAATTTTCTATATCTTTTAATTTTGATAATAAAAATATTATGTGTAATTATTTATATATTATATAAAATTATCCTTTTATGAAACCAATAAGATGGATATGAGCTAAAAATGAATGGAGGATAATCATTTGATAAAATAATATGAAGATGGAGTCAAAGAGTTCATCAAGTTTGCAAGGGAGAATATAGAAGTCCCCCCTAAAATATTCTGTCAGTTTTTACATTGTTTTTATTCAAAGGAAATTATCCCAGAAGAGTTGGAATGAAATTCCATTTATCACGGAATAGATTAAATCTATATGTATTGGAATAGTCATGAGGAAAAAATTAACGTGCGCATTGATTGTGATGATAATACAGTTTATAAAATATTTTATATGAATAATTTGTAAAAGATGTTTAAGATTGCATGGAAAAAATGACATTGTTAATTGAATATGACCTTAGTGATTGTCCAAAGTTGTTTGAGGAGTTAAATAGGTGTTCTATGAAACAATTTTATAACTACTATACTAAATACACTTCATTGTCAGCTGTATTGAAGTTATATAGTGAAAGAAAATAGTGGATAAAGTGTCACCAGCTATACAAAAATACTTGGTCTTCTAAATGAGATGATACTAGAAGAAAATGAATTACCATGATGAACATATGATGCTAAAGTAATTTTACATTAAGTGGGAATAATCTATAAAAAATACATTCTTGTCTGAATGATTGCATATTGTTTTTCAAGGACTATGAATCACTCATAAAATTCCTAATGTGGGGAACAGATCAATGGAAGAAAAATGAGTCATGTCCTTAAAAATATGTACGGTGCTTTCCTATCATTCCATGGTTTGGAAGACTATATTAGTATAACCATGATACATTTAAAATGGAACCATATACAAGAATTAAATATGAAAACCTACAACATCTAGTAGATTCTCCTCAGTGGAATAAAATTTAGTATGAGTTTCCTTAATTGGGAGATGAGTTGAGAAACATTCATCTTCCATTATATATAGATGAATAAATCCTTGTTTTGTATAGAGTAGTACTTATAGTACATGGACCTTCATGTTAGTAAATTATATCATTCTATCATGGTTATGCCTGAATCAAAAATAAATTATGTTGTCCCTACCTATATCTATACAAAATCAACATGGAAAATGATATTTATGTCTATTTGGATCCATTAATCGAATATTTGAAATTGATGTGGGATACATGTTTTATAATGTATGATTCTCATAGAAGTAACAGAATCACAATGAGGATCTTGTTGTAAGGAATGATAACTGACTTCCCCGCTTATGGAAATTTATCTAGGCTATATCATTATAGGAATTTTGTGGTTCCCATTTGTGGAAAACACACATAATTAGTTCAGTTGAAACATTACTCAATGACTGTGTTTTTAAAACATCCAAAACATTTACCATGAAGAAATAAATATTGACCCTAGATGATATCATTTTATGGGAATATTGTGCAAGGTAATATACTTTCTCTAGAAATGGGAGGTCAACTATACAAAAAATTCGATAATATTGACACTATTTTTGGTAAACCTTTTAAAAAACCACTACAACATCTTGTTGGAATAAGAGATCAATTTTATTAGAATTACCTTATTAGAATTGTTTGAATTTCATAAAAATTCTTGATGTTATGCATGTAGAAAAAATGTATTCGATAATGTTATTTGAACTTTACTATGTGTTCCTAGAAAAATGAAATTTGACCTCAAGGCTTGGTTTTACTTGATTGAAATGGTAATAAGGGAAGATTTGGAAACAGTGTTGGGTAAATGGTGGAATTTTCTTCCTCCAGCAGCTTACACTCTATCCAGTCATGAAAAATTTCAAATATTCCTTTTCTTTGGTAGTGTAAATGTTCCACAGGTTTATTCATGGAATATCAATAATGTCATGTCATGGACTAATTTGATGTCACATGATCTAAAATCTCATTACATTCTTGTTTTGATATAAGATTTAATGCAGGTTTCATTCCATTACATTCTACCTCAAAATGTATGACATAGATTAAACATACTCTCCTTATTTTTCAAATCCATATACAATAATGTTGTAGAACCGATGAAGCTTCACATCATGAATAAAGATATTAATGTCATATTATCTAAATTAGATATGTTCTTACCACCCTCTTTCTTTGATATAATGGTCCACTAATGGTTCACTAGGTTATATAGGTTCAAATATGTGGTCATGTCCATTACAGATGGGTGTTCCCCATTAAATGATATATGGATATTTTGAAACGGTATGTCAAGAATCAATGTTGGCCAGATGTTTGTATTACATAATGATATATTATTGAAGAAGACGTCAAATTCTATGATGATTACCTATCATATTTTGAAAGCATAGATCTCCAAATGTTTTTTCACAATTAAAGCCATATGGGTGAAGGGATTTTTGGAAGAAACATTGTAACAATTACATTAATAGAGTGATAGAATGAACATATTTAAATATTACATAACAGTTAATATGTAGATCCATTAATTTATGCCCACAAAAAAATTATTATAGATTTTAATTCATCAAGTGTAGAAGTATGGTTATCAAATACAAATAATAAACAATTTATAGGATAGTTCAGAGATCAAATTTAAAAGTAGTTGTCTGAAAATATGAATTCAATTGCAGATTGAATTCAATGGAAAGCTAGAGGAAAAAATGAAAATGTTATTTATTACACTGGTTTTGTAATCAAAATATATACATTCCATACAAAATAACATGATGACATTAGTAGGATGAAAACCCATAGAGTTACTCTTGTGGATAAAGTGATGCATGTATCCCGTTCCAAGGATAGAAACACAAATTAAGAAAATATTTCGTATTTTTGCAATAAAAAATAGGTATAAGACTTGTATTATAAAACATTTATAGTGAAACATTACCATTAAAAGGGTTTTGACAATATCAATGGTTTGAATGTTGATGAAATGGGATTTATGAAGGTAAATATAATTGTGGAAGGGAAAAAAGATATGGTCACAATGGCATCAGAAGCAACACAAGTATTTATTTTTAACTTATCCAATAAACAATAATTTTTTGATTTATGTACTGGTGACTAAAACAAATTTTGAGACAGATGAAAATTCAATTGAGGATGACCCATTCATTGGGACATCACAATCAGTTCATGCTAGTCCCAATATAGATATTGTCTTGTACTGTAGAGGTGACAACACAGATGGGATTTGGATTCTTGATAGAGGAACCGAATCCTTATAAAATTAAAAAACAAATAGGGTTCAATGAGAAGGTAATTTTTTAATATATTTTGTTTTTACTCAAAATAGTATATGTTCTATAATGAATTAACATAATATAAATTAAATGTTTAACTACACATGAAAACAATGAATTCTTTACATGATGATATTAACAATCCCTCATATAAACAAACTATAATGAAGGAAACCCTTTGGAAATATATAAAGGTAATGTTATGATATATTTTATTTATTTTATTAAAATAAAATATATTGGAAATTTGATTTAATTTTTATGACTCCTTGAAGATTTAATTTATTTTAATGTATTTTTTTCAATGTGTCTTGCCTTTACAGGAATAGAAATGATGTTGTCTCTTCTCAATCATAGAGGAATTATTGATGTTTTCATAGTAACATCATTGTCTATAGAATTAATGTACTATTTTATATTTATGTTTAATTTATTTCTTTATAGTATTACTCACATAATAATAGTTTTCTTATATAGGTGGATTATTTTGTTTGAGTTGGGGTTCTCTATCCATCATTCACACCTCTCTGCAAAAAAACTTCTACATAATTATTCTCCCTTAAAACCTTTTCACCCCTTATATGGTTCATTTATCTCTTTCTTTCATGTTACCTCCACTGCCTCTGTAGGAAGAGAAATGATGCTATTGCTGCTCAATTATGTAGTTAATCTTGATGTTTTCATAGTAAAATAATAATCTAAATAATTAATGTATTGATTCATATTTATGAATAATTTATTTATTTTTAATATTACTCCCATAATAATATTTTAATTTTACAGGTGAATTATTTTGTTCAAGTTAGTGTATTCTATCAATATTTCTTTCTTTTCTACACCAAAATTTCCACAGAATTCTTCTCACTTAAAACCATTTCACCCCTATAGTGATAGATTTTTATAATTATTTCAATTTACCTCCTCTTACATTGCAGGAAGAGAAATGATGCTTCCTATACTCAATTATAGAATTAATCTTGATGTTTTCATAGTAAAATCATTGTAAATTTAATTAATATATTGTTTCATTTTTATGTTTAATTTATTTATTTTGAGTATTACTTACAAAATAACTATTTTCTTATACAGGTGGATTATTTTGATAAATTTTTGGTGATCCTTTAATATTTCATGCCTTTCTACACCAAAAAATTCCACAAATATTTTTCCTTCAAAACCATTCACCCCTACACTGTTGGAATTTATCACTTTACTTCAAGTTACGTCCCCTACTAAATCAAAGGGATAATATTATTTTTTTCCCAGAAAAGTCATTTTCCATAGAATTAATTTATTTTTATATATGTATTTTTAATTTATTTTTATTTATTATTACGCATAATAATAGTTTTTCTAACACCCCAATATTTCATAGTATGTTATCTCTTCAAAGTATTTCAATAACTGGCACTACACGCAACACCGATTTCGAGCGCACCATGATTTACCAAACTAGCCATTAAAAAAGAGGTTATGAATAGTACTAAACACATTTTAAATTATATATATCCTATATAATTTTAACATTCATATTTTGTGTTTCTTATACATAACATAAGAAAAATTCAATTTTTAAGATAAAAGAGGTATTTTTCAAAAAATGCAGTTTAATTCCTTTTAATGGAGAACCCTTTTTAAATACAATATTTGAAACTTTTATATATTCTATTTAGTGAAATTAAATTTATCTTTGAATGAGGCACATAAAAACTTTGTTTGGATAAATTTTGGTAGTTTTCTGATCACTTTCACAATTTGATGAACAATGAAAAAATACTAAATTTTAATTAAAAACAATTTTTTTAATCGAAATAATTTATAGTGTTAAATTATATATTTTAAAGGTTTTTTAAGTATCATTAGATAATATTTTTATCATTTAATATAATATACCTCATTTTAATGAAATTTCACATTAAAATTGGTCAAAACACGTGTTAATCTTTTGATAGTTATTATTTCTTAAAAACTCGCCTTTTATTTTGAAAATGGGAATTAATTTTAAATTAATATCTACCACTTTGGTGTTTTGAATTTGGAAAAATGGATTCAATATTTGGAATAAGGAGGTCCAAATTGTTTAAATTGGTTACTTTTATTTTTATACATTATAAATAATTACTTCGGTAAATATTTTATTTACCATGGTTAGAGGGTAATTCTGATAAATATGTGTAAAGAAATAATATTAAAATAATATTAAATTACCCTAACACGTGTCCGAACCCTATTTACTGATACATGTCTGACCATGGGAATCTTTGGGTCGATTTTAGGACCCCATGGCGCCACATGGGAGTGATAATGACATTTTATATTAATTAATCTAAAGTAAAGACAAAAATAACAAAAGCATGCATCTTTTAGTAAAAAAATTTTCTATGGGGTTATATAATTGATATCATAGACTATAAATATTAAATTCAAAGATAAAAATATTTCCTACATGTTTATATTTTATTTTTAATTTTTATACATAAAATATATATATATATATATATATTTATGACACAATAATGATGAAGTATTTTCCTTATTAATAAAAAATCAAATAAATGATATTATAAATATTAAAATAAATATTATTTTAAATTTATGATGCCATCCAATAATTTTATAGGTGAATATTACATGTTATTATTGATTAAATGTATTTTTTTCTCAGGAATCAAGTTGATGACTTTCACAAAAACCAAATACGAAATAGTGTTAAAATTGATATAAATTAGTTTTTAAAACAAATACTATATTATTGGTTGATATAATATTACAAAAAATATAAAGTTCTCAAAAAGGGATTAAATAATATTATATATGTCATTAAGGAACCAATTTATGTTCTCTTGTATATTTAGAGTATGTTTGTTAACCATATAGTGTAAGAATGGAAGAAGACACTGTTAAAGTTAAACTAGTTAACTAAGAGTTAAATCTACAAGATAAGGTTAAAAGGGTTTCCTAAACTTGTCTAAAACCTATTGGATGAGAGTTTTTAGACCCATAACCACCTGAGTCTATAGAAAATTTCATTTTGAGCCATTATAAAACAAATATTATTGTATAATAAATTAATATTTTAATCATTTCCTAAAGTAACCCCCACCCCCTTATAATAAAGCATTACCCTTATATTAATTTCACACCTCCAAAGCCATTTGGATCAGAAAAAACCAGCCCAAATAACTTCTCAACTATCATACCATTATCCTAGATGTATTAGATTGATCATAAATCCATCCTATAGAGCCCTTTTGATCAACTCAAAATGAAACGCCCGAAGAAGAGGTAATAATTTCACCACCCTCTTTCAAGTTCTTTTCTTCTTCCACTTCCTTTTTCTTTGTTATTTCCATACTAAAATAATAAATCCAGTTTCTTCTATATACTGTGATGTTATTATAAATATGGTACAACCATATTCGTTATTCTATCCATCCTATAATGACAATGTCACGATACTTACTTACGTACATCTTACTGTCTCCATGCCGTGGTGTAGTTTGTTATTCAAACACTTCATTATTTGGATGGGTATAATAATGTGTATAACTGATGTAAATAATAAATATAACATGTTAATGATTCTTTATATATGATATACCATCCAATTACATATGATATCCTCATCAATATAATGATATTGTCGCTCGTGCGTACGTACAGATTACCGTCTCCACAACGCGATGAGATTCACTTCCACGTTCCTCATTTAACGATGATTATAAAAATATATAATATTAATAAGTATGTATTATATGAAATAATAATGATACAAGATATATATATATATATATATATCAATTTATATACTTAGAGATATCTTATTCACTTACTTCCGTTCAATACGATATGAAAACGGAAACAATGTTTATGCGTACGTACGACCCACCGTCTCCATAAACGGTGCCTCCCATTTCATATATCTATCTACTATAAATATTTATATTCTAAATATATTTGATATATAAATCACTGTTTATATTTTTTAATTATTTAAATCATGATCTAAATTATAATATCAAGAATAACAAGTTAAAACACATAAGATAAAGAAAGCAGTTATTACCAAAAATGAAAATTTAAAATAGAAATAAATATTAAATGGGTATTATAAAGACATAAATGGATCATGTTTGATATAATAAATAATAATATTCTTTGGTTATAATTTAATAACATACTATATTCATTATATAGAATGATAAAAGTACCCTCGACCAAAGGAATGTGCATGTTATGGGTTAATTCTATAATATCTTCATTATATGAGGTTGTTTTTACATGATTATTTATTGGGAACTCTTTATCATCCACATCCATGTTTCATAAAAATATATTAAAAAGGAATATTTTATGGTTTTATGGAAGGTACTCTTTATCTAGATCATCATTTTAAATGGTGTAAATATTTATTCTTCTAAATCATTCTCATTAATGTACATGTTTTCAAAATGGTTTTAATGGATTTATTTATACGAACATGAATGTTTTTAAAATATTAATTCCTTTCAAATGTTTAAAAGTGGTATGGGACACTTTGATTCAAAAATTTATATAAAATTATTCATTTCTAAATTGTGTGACTTTTAAATGTTTTTATAAAAAATGGATATTTCTCTCAAAGATTTTTACAAATCATTTTCATCTATGTCAACATCCTTTGATGGATTTTAAACTTGTTTGAAGTTGACTTATTATGATACAAAATTTCCATATTTTATTGATGATTTTTTGATATGTTTGACTATAGATGTGTTATTTTTATGCCATTCATGGTTTATAGATAAAGTATTGTCATTTCATATGATAGTTTTAATACTAATGTTTAAGTGACATTTAAACCTTTTTCATATGAGTAATGAATTGGAATTAGTAAGTGATTGGGAGAGCCCGCTATATCTCCTAGATGAATCAACAGGTCTCTTGAGACAAACTAGTGTCTTGGCACACGTCCTTGACAAAATCTTATTAGTAGTCCTGGGAAAATGCCTTGACTATGTGGTTATGAAGTTTGGAATTATGCATTCCAACATTATGAAATTGGATATTGATAGTACGTGTGATTATTCGACTATTAGAATACCCATGTGATTAATTTAATGGAATTATTTGACTTATCTTTTCCATATTATACTGATGTTTATGTTTAAAAGGCTTTTGTTTTACTCTTATACAATTCATTAAATGTTTATGTTTATTTATGAATGTTTTCGCAATATTGTTATCCTTACTAAGAATCTGAGCTCACCACTTTCTATATTTTATTCTTTTGAGGATTCCAAGAAGTGTATTATGATTAATAAGAAGGGTTAAGCTATGGGATTAATGAAATTCTAAAAGGATAATTTATGTTGTATTTTATTTTCTAATGTGTAATGTAACATTCATGTATGTAATATATTTTCCAAGACCGCTAAACTGATTGGTCTTTCGGGACTTGATTCCTTGTGATCATGGAAATGTATTAAAATAATGCACCGAATTTGGGATTCTGGGGTTGAGGCATTACAGTTGGTATCATAAGATGTTTAACATCATCCTTGAAAATAGATTTAGATAAACCCAGATTAGATAACATCACGCTAAGATAGAATTTGAGGATTAGTATAGAAGAACTTCCAAGAATTTTGGTAATGTAGAGATATTTTTAGTTATCCAAGAAATACATCTCAGTCTGGATACAAGAAAGTAGAGGCTGCTCTGGCATAGATATAACTAGTGGTAAAACCCTAAAACACCAATTTGATATAGACTTGAACAAGAACTGGTGTATGACAACTGGCCTTGCTGCACTCTTGGTTATGACACTCCTGGGGGATATTCTTAGGAAAATTCTCATTTTCTTTAAAAACCATTATGAAGGATTTATGAGTATATACATCCTCAAAGAAAACATTTATATATTATGTATTATATCCATAAACTTTTCAATTTATGTTAAGTGTGTTACATGTTCGGAATTATGTATTTTGATTCATAAACTAACCTAGTGTATTACACTATTTAGAAATGACACCTAGTAGAAGGAATGAGAATTCCAGCAATATGCATGATTGAATGATTAAGAAAGATCATATATTTCATGGTATTAAGCAAAAATTTAAAAAGGAATTAGTCTCCCAAATATTCTCATCATATGAAGAAATTGCATCATGTGTTAATATGATAAGTGGAAAATTATCTAAGTCCTATGGCTTTGATGGGAATCAAGAGAAGAAAAGGATATAAGAGAGGATGACGTATAAATGGAAGTGGGCAAATAAGTATTTTCCCATATCTGATTACTATGGAAATAATCACCTTCATAAATGCATGAAGGTAATGGGAGTTTGTTATAAGTGTGGAGAAAAAAAGACCCCATGTACATGATTTCAAGGGTAAGAAAATTGTTTCAAATGTACAATGCTTCATCTACAAGGAGTCAGGACACTACACGAATCAATGTCCAAATTATCAGAGTATACCCCAAATGCTGCAGATGGATAATAATCAATTTCTGATACTATCGAAGATAAAGATGTATGATTAGAGTTCTTATGTTGTTATTAATGTATTGTGTCACTTGAGTATTGTATTAATGATGTACATGTAACAATAATTATTTTGTATATAAGGATTTTACTATAGTAATATTTCATTAAGGACTTGAGATTGTGTGGAACCTAGAAAAGGGAATCAGTAGCAAGATATTTTTTTTGAAAATATATTTTTGAGGAATGATAAACCATAAAATGGTTCGAATACCAAGGTAGTGATTTTGGAATAATATATGACTGATTTGGATAAATTATATTGGATATTCTTGACTAACTTGAAACTGATTAATGATTTCTATATTCCATCATTGTTGGTGTTTACCACATTTTTGGTTAGGAGTATATCCATTATTATATAAGGAATGAGGGACCATGAATGTAATCAATAAGGTTTTATGGTAATTTAGGGTGTTACAGTGTTTTATAAGAATACATGATGAAGTGTTTCATATGTTAATATGTGGCAAAAAGGATCTCCATTGTGTTTTACTTCCTAATAAATTTAGGACTGTGAGTTTGGAAAAAAGGATTTTGGATAATTTTAAATGTTTGAATAGATTGTGTTTTACATTGGATACTGTTGTTAAGGTTAAATTGTTTCTTGAGATTATTTTTGGATTGGCATAAAAATGACAACCCAAAGGTCGGGCGACAACCCGTCACGTCCGACAATGCTGTGATACATGAACCCGAAACCGAAGGGTGACAAGGGTGGATCACATACCACTGGAATATGTGATGTGCAGGTTTGTATAATGTAGTTTTTTTAAATAGTCTGACAAATTAATTATAAATTCATTATTTTTGTAACCCTGTATGATTAGGATAAATAGAATATTTTTGAATTCTATTATCTTTTGGAGTGTAAGAAGAGTTTGTGGTGGGAATTAGTTTAAGGATGAAACACTACTTTTCATGTATATTTTTACCTCTTATTATATGAATATATTAATTCTGAAACTTTATGGAAGAGATTTTAAAACCAAAAATGTTTTATCCTAATACATTATGTTTTGTGGAACCAAAAATATTTTAATTCATCATAGATCGATGGCTTTGAGGCCCTCAATTTTACAATTATTGTGATTGATGACCTCTATCAGTCCTTATAAATATTTACATTTTCCCTCAAATTATGTGTCTCTAATTTCCACCAAATTTCTCCTAATCGAGATCATAATTTGGTGGTGACTTTTTCATTTCCATATCCCTATTTTTAAGAAAAAATTTTATTAACCCAATTTTTGTTGTGGGTTTTCCATGACGGAATTTTTCTATTTTAACCTTTTATTTTCAAAAAACAATTTTAAATTGCGATGAAGAAATTTATTTAAGTAGGGGAGAATGTAACACCTGATGATTTTATAGTATCTTATCTCTTCAAATTATTTCAATAACTTGCGCTACACGCAACACTAAGTTCCAACGCACCCCGACTTACCAAACCAGCCATTGAAAAAAGAGTTTATTAATAGTATTATGAAAATTTTAAATTATATATATCCTATATAATTTTACTATTCACATTTTATTTTTCTGAGACATAATATAAGAAAAATTAAAATTTTAAGATAAAAGAGGTATTTTTCAAAAAATGCAGTTTTATGCCTTTTAATGGAGAACCCTTTTTAAATACAATATTTGACATTTTTAAATATTCAATATAGTGAAATTAAATTCATCTTTAGAATAGGGACATAAAAATTTATTGTGGAAAAATTTTCGTATCTTTTCTGATAACATTCATATTTTGATGAATTGTGAAAAAATACTAAATTTTAATTAAAAACTACTTTTTTAATCAAAATAATTTATATAAAATTATAAATTTGAATTTTTTTTAAGTATAATTTGATTATATTATTATCATATAATATAATTTAGGTCATTGGATGTAATTTCAAATTTAAATTAGACATAAAAAAGTACAATCTTTTGATAGTTATTATTTCTTAAAAACATGCTTTTTGTTTTGACAATGGTAATTAATTTTAAATTTATTTCTACCACTTATATTGTTTAAATTTGGAAAAATGGATTCCATATTTGGAATTAGAAGGTCAAAATTGTATAAATTGGTAAATTTTAATTTTTCACATTATGAATAATTACTTCGATAAATATTTTATTTACCATGGTTAAAAAATAAATCCGGTAAATATGGGTAATGAAATAATATTAAAATAATATTAAATTACCCTAACACATGTTATAAACCTATTGGATAATACATGTCCAACCATGGTCACCCTTGGGTCTATTTGAAGACCCCATGAAGCCACTTGGGAGTGATAATGACATTTTATATTAATTAATCTAAAGTAAAGACAAAAATAACCAAAGCATGTATCTTTTAGGAAATCATTTTTATATTGGGTAATATAATTGATATATTTGAATATAAATATTAATTTGAAATATAAAAATATTTTTTAAGTGATTATATTTTATTGATAAATTTTAGACATAAAATAAATATATTTATTTATGACACAATAATGATGCAGTATTTTCCTTATTAATAAAAGAATCAAATAAATGATATTTTAAATATTAAAATAAATATAATTTGAAACTTTTTATGCCATACACAAATTTTATATGTAAATATGACATTTTAGTATTGATTCAATTTATTTTTTCGAAGTAATCTTTTTTTGATGACTTTCACAAAAACTAAATACTAAATAGTGTCAAAATTAACATAAATTAATTTTTTGAACAAATACTATATTATTGGTTGATATTGTATTCAAAAAAATATATGACTCAGTAAAAGAGATTAAATAATATTATATATGTCATTAAGGAACCACTTGATGTTCTCTTGGATGTTTATAGTATGTTTATTAACCACATAGTGTATGAAAACTAGAAGACAAGGTAAAAGTTAAACTATTTAACTAAGAGTTAAATCTAAAAGATAAGGATAATATGGTAACCTAAACTTGTCTAAAACCGATTTAATGAGTTTATTTTAACCCATAACCACATAAGTCTCTAAATAAATTCATTTGGAGCCATTATAAACCGAATATTATTGAATAATAAATTAATCTTTTAATCTTTTCCTAAAGTGACCCTCACCCCCTTATAAAAGGGGACATACCATTCTCTTAATTTCACACCTCCAAATCCATTTTTCTCGGCCAAACCCTACCCAAATACCATCTCAACTATAATCCCTTCATAATAGAGTCCTGAAATTGATCTTAAATCCTACTTATGGACCCCTTTTGATCAACTAAAAAGGAAACACTCGATGAAGAGGTAAAAATTTCACCACCCTCTTTCAAGTTCTTTTCTTCTTCCACTTCCTCTTTAATTGTTGTTTCCTAATTGAAATAATAACTCCAATACCTTATACATAATATGATGTTATTATATATATGGTACAACCATATTCATTATTCTATCCATCCTATAATGAAAAAGTCTCTATATGTGCGTACATCCGACTTACCGTCTCTACGTCATGGTGTAATTTGTTATTCAGACACTTAATTATTTGGATGGGTATAATATTGAGTATAAATGATTTAAATAATAAATATAAAATGTTAATGATTATGTATATATGATATACCATCCAATTACATATGATTTCACCATTAATATAATGATATTGTCGCTCATGTGTATGTAAGTATTACCTTTTCCACGACACGATGATATTCATTTCCACATTCACCATTCAATGATGATTATAAAAATATATATTACAAATAAGTATTTTATATATGACATAATAATGCTACAGGATATATATATATATGTATATATGTATATACTTACATAAATTTTATTCACTTACTTCCGTTCAATACGATATGGAAACGGTAACAACGTTTATGCATACATATGACCTACCATCTCCATAAATGGTGCCTCCCATTTCATGTATCTATATATTATAAATATTTATATTTCAAATATATATGATATATAAATCATATTTTATATTCTGTAAGTATTTAAATAATGATCTAAATGATATAATCCAGAATAAGAAGTTAAAACATGTACGTTAAAGAAAATGATTATCACTCGAAATGTTAATTTAACCAGGAAATCATTATTAAATTTGTAGTATAAATGTATTAATGAATAATGTATGATATTATAAATATGAATTTGGTTCTGGAATAATTTAATTACATACTATGGTCATTATAGAGGAGTTTAAACAAACCCTCGACCAAAGGAAAGTGCAATGTAAGGGTTAATTCTACAATCTCTTCATTATATGAGGTTGTTTTTATGTGAGTATCTACTGGGACCTCTTCATAATCCACATCCGTGTTTCATAAAAATATTTTCAAAAGGAATGTTTTAATGTTTTAGTGGAGGAACTCTTTAACTAAATCATCATTTTAAATGGTTTAAATATTTATTCTTCTAAATAATTCTCATTAATGTCCATGTTTTTAAAACGGTTTTAAGGATTTATTTATATGGAAATGAAGGTTTTTAAAATGTTAATTCCTTTAAAACGTTTAAAATTGTTATGGGACACTTTGATTCAAAAATTTTTTCCTTTTTACATTGTGTGAATTTTAAATTTTTTTATGAAAAAGAGATATTTCTCTCAAAGAGTTTTACAAATCATTTTCTTCTATGTCAACATCCTTTGATGTATTTTAATATTTTTTTTAGTTTATTTATTATGATACAAATCATCCATATTAGATTGAAGGGTTTGTTATTTTTTTTCTATGGATGTGTTATTTTTATAGCACTCACGGTTTATGGATAAGGTTTTGACATTTCATATACTAGTTTTAATATGAATGTTTACGTCATGTTTAAACCATTTCATATGAGGAATGCATTGAATTAGTAAGTGATGAGTGGATACCGCTATAGCTCTTTGATGCATCGGTAGGTATAATGAGACAAACTAGTGTCTTGGCACAAGGCCATGACAAAATCTTATTTCTATTTTGGAACAAGGCTTTGACTATGTGGTTTTGAAGTCTAGCATTATGCATTCCAACATTATGAAATTGGATATTGGTATTACATGTGATTACTCAACTAGTAATATATTCATGGGATTAAGTAAATGGAATTATTTGATTTATCTTTGACATATTATGCTGATGTTTAAGTTTAGAAGGATTTTTTTAGTCTTATACATTGCCTAAAATGATTATGTTTATTTATATAGGTTTATGCTATATTGTTATCCATACTGAGTATATGAACTCAACCCTTTCTATGTTTTTATTTTTTCCAAGATTTCAAAAGGGTATTATGATTGATAATGAGGGTTAATATTTGAGATTAATATCGTTTTCAAAGGATCCTATATGTTTTGTTTTATTTTCTAAAGTATAATGTAACGTTTGGGTAGGTAATCTATTTTCAAAGACTCATAAACTGATCGGTCTTTAGGGATATGATTCATTGTAATCATTCCAATGCATTAAAATAATTCACCGACTTTGGGCTTCTAGGGTTGGGGCGTTACAGTTTCCATATAAAGGTGGATTCTTTTTTTCTGTTGATGTGGTTTGTTTGAAGCTTCCCATGAAATGTTGGTATTTCAATAAATAATGTAAATGAAAATCCGGGTAACATTGATCGTATGTTTTTTTTGAGACTTCGAGACATGTAAGAATCATCCTCACCACAATCCGACACACAATGTGACTGATATAAGTCCAAATAATTCTTTCTATTTAGAATAGATATTAATTTTAGTAAAAAAAAGAAAAATGACATACTCAATAATAAGAAAACATTGTCATAATGAATTGATAATTTAATAAAATGATCCATATGTCATTTGTGACGTGTAAGAATAATCGTCGCTTAAATCATGTACACAGTGAGCCTGATATGACACATTGTGTCCATTATCAGCTTAAAATCTACATTTGATTTTGAAAAGGGTCACTTATTGAAAACCAAGAAAACATGATAATATTTTTTTAATTTCATAAAATGATCCAAATGTCATTTTGGATGTGTAGGAATTAGTCACACATCAATCCATTAGACAATGTGATTAGTATGAGTAAAAATACATGTTTCAATTTTAAAATTACATTTTAGTAAAAAAGACAACCTCCTTACTCAAAATTGAGAAAAAACATTCAATATTTTTGAAATGTAAGAAAATTATCCATTAGTAAATTGGGATGTGTAGGAATAAGTCACAACTCAATCGATGCACAGTGTGACTAGTATGACTCGAAGTGCATGTTTTTGTTGAAAATTGACATCAGTTTTAGTAAAAGGCCAACCGACCTACTTAAAACTGAGAAAACACATTCACATATATTAAATACATTAGGTCTATAATCTATATGTAATTAATGATGTGTATGAATATTTCGAACATCAAGCTGATACTAAATGTGATTGGTATGATTCAAAGTGTTTGTTTCAATTTCAAAATGACATGTTAGTAAGAAAGTAAATTGACATACACAAAATTGAGAAGAAAATTCATATTGTTATTAAAAATTAGGAATAAGATCCATTTGTCATTTGGGATGTGTGGGAATAATTCTCACCTCAATATGATGCACTATGTAACCATTTTGACTCCAAGTGCATGTTTTTATTTCAAATAGACATCAATTTTAATAAAAAGGCCAACTGACATACTCCAAACATAGTAAATGCATTCAAATTCGTTAAATTCTTTTGGAAAATGATTCATAATTCATCTTTTATATGAATTAATGATCCTCACCTCAATCCAATACAAAATGTGATCGGTATGAGTCAATGTACATGTTTTAATATTAAAATAAATTTTTAGTAAAAAAGAAAATTAATGTACACAAAACTGAGAAAAAACATTCAGAATATTATGAAACATTAGTACAATGATCAATAAATCATTTGTGATGTGTAAGAATCAGTCTCTTCTCAATCTGATGCATGGTGTGAAAGTTATTACTCAAAGTTCATCTTCTTATTTAAAATTCTCATCAATTTTAGTAAAAAGGAAAATCGACCTACTCAAGATAGATTAAACACAGTAAAATTATTTAAATACATTAGTAAAACAATTAATATGTCATATTGGATGTGTTGGAATCAGCTGCACCTAAATTTGATAGACAATGTGATTTGTGTGAGTCAAAGTGCGTGTTTAAATTTTAAAATGAAATTTTAGTACAAAGGAAAAACAACATACTAAAAACTAAGAAAAATAATTCAAGTTATTTTGAGACATTACTAAAATGATCTATATATCATTTGGGATGTATACAAATCAACCACACCTCGAACTGATGTATGGTGTTTCCATTATGACCGAAATTGTGTCTTTTAATTTCAAATTGTCATGAATTTCAGTAAAATGGACAACTATCCTACTAAAAACCCAGGAAAAAAATTAAAATTGTTTTGATACAATACCATAATGATCCATATGTCATTTTGTATGTATAGAAATTAGCTAACACTCAATCTGATACACAATGATCCTGATATAGCTCAAATTTTCTGTTTTCTATTTAAAATCGACATTTTAGTTAAAAAAGTGTCACTCACATTAAACGGATCAAAAATGCTCGGATTATATTGATAATTTATGAAAATGATTAATAATTCATATGTGATGGGTAAGAATATTTCTCATATCAAACCAATATATGATGTGATCAAAATGTGTCAATAAAATGAGTTGTGTTTTTAAATGATATGTGGTGTGATCATTACGACTAAAGTGTGTCTTTTTATTTAAAAATGACCCCACGTTTTTTAAAAATTAACACTTTATATTAATATATTTCCTTATATTATTACTAACATATGAATTATTTTCATATATAAGTGCATTATTTATCTCGAGAAGAAGTGGTTTTTTTGAAAATTGAATGATTTGGGTTTGGATTAAAAGATAAAGGAACATTGATGTTTTTGTATGTATGTAATAATTTGTATTTATGTAATTGTATAAAAAATGTTTGAAATGTGTATAATTTAGTGTTTTTTCTTGCGTTTTTTTGTATAATTCAATTCATTTAAATCCTATATTGTTATTTTTTTTATATTTGGAAAACTTTTGGTGTTGTGGTGTCCCATTATAACACATTGTTGTGGTGATGCAGTGTGCTGTTACAAGACACTGTAATATATACCTTTATCAGTGCTATTAAATGAGATGATAAAAGACACCTCAATAAATGATTTCTATAGAAATGATAATCTTTATCAGTGATATTAAAGTCATTGATTAAAGGGTCATTTATCCATGATTTTATAAGTGTAGATAAAGGTATAATTTATCATTGCTTCTATAAGCACAAATAAAAGTACCTTTCTCTATTTTTGTTAGTATAGATAAAAGACAAGGGATTTTATCCTTGCTCGTGTAGCTAGTTCTTTTATTGTGCTGATAATGGCCATTTCTAGTGCTATTAAATTTTAGTTTTGTAGCAGTGATTGGTTCATTATAATTTGTTTTGGTTCATTTTGGTTCTCCATGGTTTCATTTATTTAAGTCAAATTTTATTCAATTCAGGTGCTATATAGCTATGATTAGATCATTATGGATGCATGTATTCAAATTTGTTTGACTCATTTTTTTAGTTTGTTTTTGTTTGGTATTATATAATTTAGGTTAGTTTGGTTTAGTTATGATAGATTCCTAGTAGTTATATTCGTACCATAACTGACCTAAATCAAATTATTATGAACTAATTTAAAGTAAAAAACCATAATTCAAAACTAAATAAAAAACTATCTTTACTACAATCAAAAGGAACAAAATCAAATCGACTTATCATAAACTAAAATAAAAAAACCAAACAATGTTGATGGAAATAAAACAACACATTCTAGATCCAATTCAAACTACATTGAACAAAACCAAACATGCTTGAATGAAAATTCTTTAGACCAACATGATACAAACAAAACTACGTTTTCATTACCCAAATCAACCAAACCTGAATGGGATGACATGGATCAAAATTAACTCCAAAAAAACATAAAAAAATGAATTTCAATGAAATGAAGGAAACAAAAAATGGTATCAAACCTATCTAAAAAATTGAATTGTACCTTAGAGGTATAATATAATAATAAATAAACTAAATTGAAATGAAAGGATTAGTCCATATGAAAAATGAATTG
Source organism: Viscum album (assembly GCA_963277665.1). Lineage (NCBI taxonomy): Eukaryota > Viridiplantae > Streptophyta > Magnoliopsida > Santalales > Viscaceae > Viscum > Viscum album. The sequence goes on from OY728157.1 coordinate 872,002,717, forward strand.
TAGAAAACTAACATAAATTATAATGAAAATATATATACTGAACTAATAAAACATTTACACAATAAAATCTAACCGAGCTAATAAATCCAATCTATATCATAACCAAAAAACATCAACCAAACAATTAAATTGAACTTAAATCACTTGATCTCACCCAATTAGACTAGAGTAGACCTGAAATACAATAAAATGAATCATAATGAAATAAAATAAAAAAAATACTAAAAAAACATTACTAAATGAAATTAAATAGTAAGGAATAGAAATTAACTCACTTGAACAATCTTAACTAAAAATCTAATAGGCATGGATGAAAAAAAAAATTATGAAAACACAAAAAACAATTATACTAAGTAGACTAGATAAATACCAAACATAAAAAAAAGAATTGTAAAAAGCTGATCTAAATCCAATTTAAAAAATTGAACTAAATAGAATAAATGTACTAAATTATCCTGTCTGAACAAAAACCTTCCAAACAAATCCAAATTAGACTGACCCAAAGAAACCAAACAAAATAAAATGTCTAGAAAATAAAAATAATGAACATAAGAATTCAAAAGTGATTAAAAATTAATTGAATTTATATAAACTGAATATAACCCTACTAGATGATATATTATAGATTTAAACAAAAACAATTCGAAAAAACCTAGAAATTAAAATATTTGATCTAAACAAATCAAAACTAACCAAACATGAGTAGAACAAAACCATACCTAATTAAACCAAACCAAATCATATTACTCTGAAAAACCAAGCATTTTTAATTAAAAATATAATAAATAGAATCTATTTTAACTAAACTAACCATATTTGAATTTATTATCACTCTTCTTCAAAATTCCTGATCACTCCTCTTAAAAATTTAATCTCTCACTCATTCCATAGTATACTATTTGCACACCGACCACACTAGAAACATTTCATAATCATAGCCTAAACCCACATTTTCCTCACCAAACATATATCCATTTAGATTCATCATCAACAAGCCTATTGAAATCAATAAATAAAAAGTCTAAATGTTTATAAATCCAAACTATCCTATCCACAAAACCATCACTAATACAAAATAATTTCCACTAAAGTTTAATTCCTCATAGTAACCTAATGCATTATAATTTTAATAACATCTTTAGAAGAAAATTTCTTACATTAATATTAATGAGATAAAATATTTACTTTAATATCCCCCAATATGAAAAACCACTAATTATGAATTTATCCAACCTAACTTCATAATATATGTGTGTTGTAGAAGATGGTTACCTAGAAATTGTAATCATTTGCACATGAATTTATAGAATAAGAATAAAATTATTTAAAAAGTGAATTGAATAAGATAAAAAATACAAACATCAATTTTAACCACAACTTTGTGTTGTATTATGTAAAATTATTTCACAGTGACTTAATAGAATTCAACATCATGTTTCAATATTTATAGTATTTTGTTATATATATAGTATTTTTTTTGTCTTTTACATTATGATTCTTATAAATACTTGTGTTTCAATTTTCATTTCATATAAAGAGATCAATTCTTATTTAGATAGATATATTTTCAATTTAACATAAATATTATTCAATTAATCTTATAATATGAAAGATTATTTTTATATATAATTGATAGAAGTCGGATGAATGAAATTTATTTGGTATAAGGTGATTTTCAAATCAATTTGGATAATTTTTTAGATTTTTAATTTAACAATTCTTCATATAGTGGTCATATACACAAGCCATGTTAGAATTATGTTGTAATGTCACGACCCGTCCTCAGGACTCGTGCCGTGACTACCCCAAGCCCGCCTTCCATAGGCCAGGGGCTGGAGACATGAACCAAAGGCGTAAATACCGATAAAATGGAAGGAATTGCCTTTTATAAAGTAAAAAAACACCACAGAGTATGCAAACATAAGTAAACACTAAGTAAACTGAGTACAAAAGTAAGTGATGGAAAGTAAATGGGCTAGTATACAAACCCAACTAAAAGTAAAGTACAACTGAAAAGAAAGTACAACAGCAGAAAAGTAAAGAAGAAACACCAAGCTATCCACTGGAATTCCCACATACAGGGTGGGTACAGATAGTGTCATCAACTCCTCGGTTTCGGTCGTCCGCTATGTGTATGTCCCGTCCAGTGATCCTCCTCCAGGTACTGTCCAGCTCTACAAGCCTCCACCTTGATCAGTGTTGTCTGTCGTCTACATCCAACACAATGTAGTGCAGGCATAGCCCGTGCAGGGGTGAGTATACGATAATCAGTAGGGACCCCGAGACTCCCGAAGGTCTCCCAGAATCCACAAAGGATAAACCATAATGGAAAGATAAAATCATGAAGTATCAACCAACTCTTCTTAGGTATATGCCCATACATATACCAATGTCATCAATTACACCTCGTCTCCTACACACGAGGCTATGTACTACCAGTCCAGATAGGAAATCATAACCCAATCCACATAGGAAAACACAACCCAATCCATAGAGGAAAGCACAAACCAATCCACATAGGAATGAATGACAATTACATCAATGATAATGAATGAAAGTCAAGACTCAGGTCACACAGGTATACTACTCATGAAGAGGGGTGGAGATGATAGATGTACCCCTTGAATCATCTCCCCTACCGAACCCACGTTGGATCCAAGTACAGAAGACGTCGTTGCTGAACCCACGTAGGATCCATGTACAATAACTATCACTGCTGAACCCACGTAGGATCCAAGTACAGTCATCATCGCCGTTGAACCCACGGAGGATCCAAGCACAGTCGTCCTCACTGCCGAACCCATGTAGGATCCACGTACAATCATCCTCGCTGCCGAACCCACATAGGATCCAAGTACAGTCATCATCATCATCGCAGTCGCAACCTGCTCTAGGGTTCCCGCACACAACACTCTTGACTCCGGGAGGGTCTGCTCCATGAGCCAAGCGGTCGATACATCAACTGTCATGAAGTCCGGAGTTGATGTATATCAATGTTCTGTCTCGTCAAAATGAACTCCACGCGACAGACGGTGCGTCAATCGGACGCTCGGTTTGAGTATTATTGGTTTTTTCGTCCGAGGGGCCTAGTTGTTTTTTAAGCGAAAACCAACATGACCGTACTCTAGATGCATCCAAACATTGATTATAGTAATCCAAAAGAATCGTCTCACTAAGAGGAAACAAACAAAGTCGAAGACACATTAATCGTACGTCCGGAGCTCAAGTTATAAGTGTTTCCGCTCCGAGGGCCTGGTTGTTTTTGTGTTCGAACCAACCTGGCCATACCCATGGATCTCCGAAACATTTAGTGTAATATACCGAAATGACCATCTCGATCCAAGGATCCCAACACAACTGACAGTGCATCGATCAGAGGTCCATCGGCCAAGATATGGGCGTTTGAACGACACTGCCCGAAAATAGGTGGTTCGGGCCTGGTCTGACACGACCCGATATCCCCTGGGTCAGCCCAAACCTGGTCAACCCATCCTGGGTCCGAGTCCAGCCCAGTTGGGAACGGCCCGGCTCGGAGCAGGCTGCGGGGTGCGAAGCGTGGGGGGGGGATTTGTTTTTGAACGGAAGCACCCCTCCTTGTGGGGTCCACCTTGGGTAAATTTGGGTGGTTACACCGCCCAGTTTGATGGAAATGTCCAGCCATAATGGCCAGCCGGTGTGTACTATCGCGGGACCCATGGGGGTTCCCGCCTCCTGGTGAGCTAGCGGCCGGCCGAGCACGGCCTCCCCCTACTGAACCGGTACGACCTAAGACCGCAGTTTCCATCTGTCCGGCGCGGCGCATCGGCGGCGTGCCTCTCCAGTACGGCCCGCCCTGGTCGCGGATCTTTGTTGCTCCGGCACGGCGCGACGGTGTCGTGCCCCTCCGCCGCGGATCGCCCTTGGTCGCACCCTCCTTCGGCCTCACCGGCACGACGTGATGGCGCTGCGCTCCACTGCCGCGGCCCGCTCCGGCCGCGGTCTTCATCGTCCCCATGCGGTGTAACGACACCACGTCAACTTCGTTTCAAGAAACTATGAAGATCAACTATAAAAGGGGAGGCGGATCGGCCATGTTTGTGCGGTCTGATCTACTCCCATTATAATGATAACAGACGGCCAATATTTAAGCAACGTAAATCGTTAAATAATACATGAACGAAGAATTAACACCTACTTCGATAAACGTTGATGTTTTCTGGCGACATGGATGATGGAGTCGTGGGGTGGGGTTTCGAAGACATCGTAGGGGTGCATTCAAGGATGGAACAACATATCACACTAGCTGCAGAGAGATGAAGGAACAACACGTCGTCTCTCCTTGCGGTGACGGTGTTCTTCATCGAAGGGTGTTGTTCTTCGCGGGAGGATGAAGCTCTTCAATGCAATTAGAGTTCTCCCAAAAACTTAACACAACAAGATAACCCCCCAAATAAAATAAGACTCATCTTATTTTATTTTACTTTGCCATGAATTTCAAAATTTAAATTCAAAATGCTTAGTTAATCAAAATAAGAGGTTTAACCAATTAAATGATGTGTGTTGTCATATTAAAGTGAGAGAGGAGTTACTCAGATAATGGGCGAGTTAGTGGGGGTTTAAGGAATGTGAAAAGGTGGGGTCTGGTGTGGGCCCCACCTCCCTCGTAACCACACATGGGAAGTTGGGTGGTCATGGGCCCCACCAAAAAATTCCCATGATAGAGTTTAACTTCCATGGATAAAATAAAATTATACACAATTTTCCTTTACTTATCATTTAATCCAAATTTTTTTTACAACTCCTCCCAAGAAAATGCACCTTCAGTAAAAGTCCTCTTAAGAAATTACCAGTGTTGCAGTTCCATCAATGCCCTCAGATTTCAAATCTGAGCACCGGTTCAAAAGATAGAAAAACCCACTCATTCGTTCACTGAACGTACCCGAGCTAAACATCAGAAATTGATTTTCGGCACACTGGGCCTCAGAATCAGGTGCCGTCAAAAACTGTGTACTCGTTAGATCCCAAATAATTTAATAAAAAATTTTCCTTGAAATTTAAGGGTCTTTACATTACTCCCACCTCAGGGCTTTACATCCCCGTAAAGATACATCGTAAACTAGGGGAACAAATGAGGGTACTGTGCACACATCTGAGCCTCCCTCTCCCATGTGCTCTCCTGGAGGTTCTCGTGCTTCCACCTGATGCGCACAAGAAGAATCTACCATCCATGTAGGACGCGCTCCTACCAATCCCCGATCTCCACCAGGACCTCTGCAAAAGTCACCCCATCATCGATGTCCAGCTCTCCGTGGTTGATGATATGCATCGGATCGTGCACGTATCTACTCACCTGAGATACGTGAAAGACGTCGTGCACCCTGTGCAACTGAGGTGGAAGAGCCAGACGATAATCTACCTCGCCTATCCTGCTGAGAACCAAGAATGGTCTGATGAAGTGCGAAGATAACTTGCTGCCCTGGCCTAATCTCCGTAGTCCTCGTCGCGGTGAGCCCCGTAAGAAAATGTGGTCACCATCCTCATACTGTAGTGGTCTCCACCTCCTGCCAGCATATGACTTCTGTCAACTCTGAGCAGTCCTCATCCACTCTTGGATGACCTGTACCTTCTCCATCGTGGCTTAGACCATCTCTGATCCTATGAGTGATGACTCCCCAGGGTCAGTCCAGCACATAGGGGATCTGCAAGGTCGGTCGTACAATGCCTCATATGGTGCCATCTCAATGGAGGAGTGGTAGTTGTTTTTGTATGTATACTCCACCAAGGGTAGGTGATCCTCCCAGTTGCGACCAAAGACGAGGACACATGCACAGAGAATGTCCTCGAGAGTCTGAATGGTCCTCTCTGTCTGACCATTTATCTGAGGTTTAAAGGCATTTCTTAGGTGTAGCTGTGTCCCAAATGCCTCATACAACCCCTTCCAAAGCTGGGAAGTAATGCAAGAAAATTGATCGGAGACAATAGATGATGGAACACCATGAAGCCATACAATTTCCTGAACGTAGAGGCATCCCAAGCTCTCCACTAAGCCCTTCTCTCTGATATGTAGAAAGTGGCCTGACTTGGTGAGTTAGTCTACGACCACCCAGATGGAGTCATGTCCTTTTGAAGTACGTGGAAGCCCAGTCAAGAAATCCATAGATATCCCATCCCACTTCCACTCTGGTACCTCTAAGGGCTGTACCAAGCCTGATGGTACCTGGTGCTCTGCCATCACCTGCTGGTAGGTGAGACATTGTTAAACGAACTCTACCACATCCTTCTTCATACCTGGCCACCAGTGCTATCGTCTGAGATCCCTATACATCTTTGCTACTCGACGATGTACCGCTAGAGGGGAAGTGTGAAACTCCCTTAGAACCTCCTCCTATAATGTAGCTGGTACCTTGGTACATCCCCTGAAAAGGAGGACGTGCTCTTCTAATTTAGAAAATCCATCAGGTGCATGTCCTGAGGATATCTGTGCACGTTGCATTTCACAATCAAAATCACCACACCGTGTCTCTCTGACCTGCTGAAGTAGTGGAGGAGTGACTGTGAGTGACTGAAGAAAGGCTGCTCCATCTCACTCCACAAAGCATATCTGTAAAGCAGCTAACTGCTCTGTCACCTCTCCAAGTAGGTGAATGCCCGAACTCCTGCTGAGAGCATCCGCTACTACGTTCCCCTTCCCAGGAGTATAGACTATCTCAAAGTCATAGTCCTTAACGAACTCAAGCAATCGCCGCTATCTCAAGTTCATTTCCTTCTTGTGAGAAGATGTACATAAGACTCTGGTGATCAGATTAGACTGTAAAGCGCTCGCCCATCAGATAGTGCCGCCACATCTTCAGGGCGAAGACCACTGATGCTAACTCCAGGTCATGGTTAGCGTAGTTATGCTCGTGCTGCCTCAACAATCATGATCCATAGGTGATCACTGCCCTCTCCAACATTAGTACACACCTGAGTCCGTTCCCTGATTCATCACAATAAACTACGTACCATACACCCTCCTTTGGTAGCCTCAAGATGGGTGCACTGGTCAATCTCTGTCTCAGCTTTTGGAAGCTCTACTGACATCTATCCAACCACATGAAGGGTTTCCCCTTATTTGTCAAAGCTGAGAGTGGTGTTGTAGCTCTGGAAAATCTCGCACAAATATCTGATAGTACCCACCCATACCTTGGAAACTTCACACCTTTGTCACGCTCCTAGGTGGCTCCCATGCTAGCACTGCCTCAATCTTTGCTGGATCCATTACAACTCCAGCCTCAGAGATGACATGTCCCACGAAGTGGACCTCTCGAATCCAGAACTAGCACCTTGAGAGCTTACCATAATGCTGGTGTTCTCGGAGTGTTTCTAGTACAACCCGCAAGTGGTAGGCATGCTCCTCCTCAGCAGTCGAGTAAATTAATATGTCGTCGATGAAGACCACGACAAATCGATCGAGGTAAGGCTGTAAGATCCTATTCATGAGACTCATAAACACTGTTGGAGAATTGGTTACACCGAAAGGCATAACCATGAACTCATAGTGGTCGTACCGACACCTGAAGGCCATCTTCTGCACATTATCATCCCGAACTCTGAGCTAATGATATCCTGACCTGAGGTCTATCTTCGGGAACCATCGTGCTCCCTTGAGCTGATCGAAGAGGTTGTTAATCCTAGGATGTGGATACATGTTTTTCATGGTCACCTGGTTCAGGCGATGGTAATCGACACATAGTCTCATGCTCCCATCCACCTTCATGGCATACAAAATTGGGGAAGCCTTGGGTGAAACACTGGGTTGAATGAATCCCTTTCCCTACAAGTCCTCTAGCTGTACCCGTTGCTCTCGAAGCTCGGCACGAGCCATCCGATATGCTGGAGTAGATATCTGAGCTGCCCGAGGGTACAGGTCAATATAGAATTATACCTCTCTGCGAGGAGGTAGTCCTGGAACGTCGTCAGGAAAAACGTATGCATACTGATCCACCACAACAGGAAAACTCGGACTCCACACATCAGCTGCTCCTAGGATGAGGCTAGCCAAATGATGAGTGATCGGCTGTCCTATCCTCTACATGAGTCCATCCTACGATGCAAAGGCTCCATTCTCACCAGTGAAGGTGAAACTGCACCGATCGGTGCGGAAACACCGCACCGTGTGCATAATATAGTCGATATGAACATGGACCATAGATAACCAATCCATGCCCAAGATGACTATTTAAGGCATCGACGCCACTACAAGAAGATCCCAACCAAATCTCTCACCTCCCAAAGTAAGATCACACTCTTGGCACCAGTACGTAATCATCGAGTGTGCTCTCGTAGGAGTCTCTAGCAGTAATGATCGAGCCAACAGCTCCGTAGGAATCTCCAAACTCCGAACAAGGGTAGCGACAATGAATGAATAACTCGATCCTGTGTCTATAAGAACTGCCGCAAAGGTGGAGTAGACACAGATAGTACCTTGAATAATCTCAGGTCACCATGGTCGTAGGCCTCCACTGCATGAAACTAAGCTTGTCTCTGTCCGCCAGCTCCCTGTGGTCGGGGTGGACCTACTTGTGCTGGTGGTTGTAGAGCCTCAAAGTGTCTCCCAACACCCGCTGCTCGGCCAGCTCCCCTGCCTTGTCCTCCTACTCCCTGCGGACCACCACGGTCGAACCTCATCCTTTTCTTGGGTGGTCCCTCAATCATCTGCTGCTCCTCTGCACTGTGGGTCAGACAGTCCCGAGCCATGTGGCCCTGTCTGCCACATGCATAGCACTGTATGCCTCTCATAAGACTGGCTCTTCTACGTGTGCCCCACACATCTGAAACGGTGCCCTGAGGTCACCCACCTGATGGTTTGGTCCACTTGGACCTCTGTGACGTATTTCTTCTGCTATATGCAAAAGAATTTTCTACGTGTCGCCTTACAGTAGGCCTCGCTGCTGGTGAAGGCTCATTAAGAAAGCTCTCCACAAGAAGGGATCGCTCTAGTACTCATGCCTGTGTTAGAATAATGAGAGAGATAATCGATTCCCTGATCTCATGCCTCAGTCCATAATCGATGGTCCAGGCCCGGAAGAATGGGTACCATACCATGTCCATGGAGTAGCATGAGAGATCAGTAAATCTCACCGAGTACTGGGCTACTATCATGCTACCCCGCCGCAGCTGTAGTAGCTCCTGAATGCGCACCGCACAGAGGGTGGTGGGAATGAACTCTGAGCGAAAGAGGCTCTCGAAGTTCATCCAAAGAAGAGATGCCTCATATTGGACCTGGAGAATCATGCTCCACCATCTACCTACCGCCGCATGTAGGAGACTCGCCGCAAGGATCACCATAAGATCTACTGCTGTCCCTACAAATCTGAAGACTTGAACAACAGCCTCTAGCCAATCCTCAACTGCCTAAGGGTCTGTCTCCCCGAGGAACCTAGGTGGTCTCTGATGCTAAAACTCATGCAGTACACTCAGGCGACGTGCACTCTCAACTGCTGGGGCTGGTGGCATCGGTGGATCGGTGTGTAGAGGTAAAGTTGGTGCCTCCGCTGTAATGGGACCCAACACCAAGGCCTCATCACTCGGTGGGCTGCCGTCTCACACAAAACTCGGAACCCTATCTGGCTGCCATCGTGGGTCCATCCTGAAATGAAACAGGTGAGACACAGTCAATACAGTATACCTGGTGTGCTGACCCAATGTAATCACAAAGAAATCTTTTGAAATACACATGCAATCAATGTTTTCATGCATTGAGTCAGAAATCAGAAGTCAGGGTCCTGGTGTATGGATACGCCGGCCACCGCACCAACAATGGACTCCCTGGACTGATAACCACACACAATACCCTTAACAATATTTCTTCACATAGAAGAAATTATCAGAGTCCTGAGTTCTGCGATAGAACTGACTACTTTGATACCAATGTTTCATGACCCGTCCTTGGGGCCCGTGCCATGACTACCCCGAGCCCGCCTTCAATAGGCCAGGGGCTGGCGACTAGCACAAAAGGCGTAAATCCCGATAAATGGGAAGGCATTGCCTTTATAAAGTAAACAAACACCACAGAGTATGCAAACTGAGGTAAAAACAAAGTAAACTGAGTACAAAAGTAATTACTAGAAACTAAATGGTCCAGAATACAAACCCAACTGAAAGTAAAGTACAACTGAAAAGAAATTAAAACAATAGAAAAGTAAAGCAGCAACACCGAGCCGTCCATTTTAATTACCACTTGATGTGTGTGTACAGATAGTCTTCTCAGCTCCTCATGTCTGGTCGTCCGCTCCGTGTATGTCCCGTACAGTGATCCTGCTCTAGGTACCTTCCAGCTCGACAAGCATCCACCTCTTTCAGCACTATCCTTCGTCTACATCCGACACTAGGTAGTGCGGGAATTTCCCGTGTAGAGGATAGTATACGATACTCAGTAGGGACCCCGAGACTCCCGAAGGTCTCCCAGAATCCACAAAGGATAAACCACAAATGAAAGATACAATCATGAAGTATCAACCTACTCTACATTGGTATATTCCCATACATATACCTTAGTCATCAATTCCATCTCGGCTCCAACACACGATCCAAAGTACTACCAGTCCACACAGGAAATCATAACCCAAACCACATAGGAAAACACAACCCAATCCACATAGGAGAGCACAACCCAATCCACACCGGAATGCATGACAATCATATCGATGATAATGATTGAAAGTGAAGACTCAGCTCACACAGGTTTACTACTCACGAAGAGGGGTGGAGATGATAAATGTAGTCTCTGAATCCTCTCCCATGTCGAACCCACTTAGGATCCAAGTACAGAAGTCGTCGCTATCGAACCCACGTAGGATGCAAGTACAGTAACCATCGCTGCCGAACCTACGTAGGATCCAAGTAGAGTCATCATCGCTACCGAACCCATGGAGGATCCAAGTACAGTCGTCCTCACTACCGAACCCACATAGGATCCAAGTAAATTCGTCCTCACTACCAAACCCATGTAGGATCCATGTATAGTCATTATCGTCGTCACAATCACAACCATCTCTAGGGTTCTCGCACACAGAATGATCAATTCCAAGAGGGTCCACTCCATGAGCCAAGGGGTTGATAAATCAACTATCATGAATTCTGGAGTTGATGTATCTCAAAGTTCTGTCTCATCAAAAGGAACTCAACGCGACAGACAGCGCGCCAATCAAAAACCCGGTCTGAGAGTTATTGGTTTATTTGTCCGAGGGGCCCGGTTGGTTTTTAAGCTAAAACCAACTAGACCGTACTCCAGCTGTGTCCAAACCTCAAGAAAAGTTAGTCAAACGAACCGTCTCACTAAGAGGAAACTAGAAAAGTCGAAGACGCGTCAATCAGACTTCCGAATCTCATTTTCTAAGCGTTTCCGCTCTGAGGGCCCGGTTGGTTTCGTGTTCGAACCAACCCGGTCATACCCAAGGTTCTCTGAAACCTTGATTGGAATATACCAAAATGACCACCTTGATCCAAGGATCCCCACACAACTGACGGTGCATCGATCAGAGGTCTTTAGCCCATGATATGGGTGTTTGAACGAAACTGCCCGAAAATAAGATGTTCAGGCCCAGTCCGACCCGACCCGATACCCTCTGGGTTAGCCCGAATCGGGTCGACCCGACCGGGGTCCGGGTCTGGCAAGGTTGGGTGCGGCCCAGCCCTGCTAGAGCAGCCCGACCCACGGAGGGGCGCGGCCTGCGGCCGGCTGCGGGGTGAAGGGGGGGGGGTTGTTTTTGAATGGAGGACCCCCTCCTGGTTGGGTCCGCCCTGGGTAAATCCGGGGGGTTACGCCCCCCGGTTTGATTGACACAGCCATCCATAATGGCCTGCCGGTGTGTGTTATCATGGGACCCGCGGGGGGTCCCGCCTTCTGGTGAGCCGATGGCCGGCCAAGCCCGGCCACCCTCTTCTGAACCGTCGTGGGCTAAGGCTGCGACTTCCGTCCGTCCGAGTCGGCACGTCGGTGTCGCGCCCCTCCGCTATGGCCCGCCCCGGTCGCAACTCCTTGGTTCTCCAGCACGGCATGACGGCACCACGCCCCACTATCGTGGATCGCTTCTGGCGGTGGCCTCCTTCGGCGTCACTGACACGGTGCGATGGCCCCACACTCCACTGCCACAGCCCGCTCCGGCCACGGTCTTCATCAACCCCGCGCAGTGCAACATCACCGCGTCGAATTTGTTTCAAGCAACTATGAAGATCAACTATAAAAGGGGAGGAGGATCGGCCATGTTTGTGCGGTCTGATCTCCTCACGTTATATTGATAAAAAATGGCCAATCTTTAAGCAAAGATGATCGTTAAATTATACCTGAATGAAGAAATAACCCCTACTTCGATAAACGTTGACGTTTTCCGGGGGCGCGGAAGACGGCGTCGCGGGGTGGGGTTTCGAACATGGCGTTGGCGTGCATCCAAGGATTGAACGACGTCTCACACTAGCTGCGGAGAGATGAATGAACGACATGCCGTCTCTCCTTGCGGTGACGACGTTCTTCGTCGAAGGGTGTTGTTATTTGCGGGAGGATGAAGCTCTTCAATGGATGTAGAGTTCTCCCAAAAGCATAACACAACAAGCTGACCCACAAAATAATATAAGAATCATCTTATTTTATTTTACTTTTCCAACCATTTCGAAATTTAAATTCAAAACCCTTAGTTAATAAAAAGAAGAGTTTAACCAATTAAATGATGTGTGTTGGCATATTAAAGTGAGAGAGGAGTTACTCACATAATGGGGGAGTTAGAGGGGGTTTAAGGAATGTGAAAAGGTGGGGGATCGTGTGGGACCCACCTACCTCATAAACACATATGGTAAGTTGGGTGGTCATGGGCCCCACCAACAACTTTCCATGAGAGAGTTTAACATCCATGGAGAAAATAAAATTGTGCACAATTTTATTTAACTTACCATTTAATCCACATTTTTTAACAACTCCTCCCAATAAAACACACCTTCGGTAAAAGTCCTCTTATGAAATTACCGGTGCTGCGGTACCATCAGTGCCCTCGGATTTCAAATCCAATCACCAGTTCAAAAGATAGAAAAACCCGCTTGTTCGTTTACTGAACGTACCCGAGCTAAACTTCGGAAATTGATTATGGGCACACCGGTCCTCGGAATCAGGTGTTGTCGGAAATTGCGTACTCGTAAAATCACAAAGAATTTAAGAAAATAAATTTCCTTGAAATTTACAGTTTTTTACATGTAAGACCTCAGTTAAGTCAATAATAAGTTAGATACCATATAAATAATTTTTTTCAATGAAAGTACTATATGTGGTATCATATTGTGGAGAAAATTAAATCTAAAAAAATTATGATCAAACTGAGAGGACGATATTGGATAATTTATTAGATGACCATTTTCCATTTATTCTTCATCATGAGAAAGAATGAATGAAAACCCAAGAATACTTTGACACAATAACACATGATGCATTTAGTAAAATTGATGTTTTTGATAGGGTGAAAAATTAAATGATAATTCCATGACTCTAGTATATCAGTAATGTGGTGAAATAAAAAGGCAATAATTTTTAATCTGATTATTTCATTGGAAAACCATTTTTGGTATTTAAAATACTTCCATTTATAATATTATTAGTTTTTTTAAAGGAATTACTCTTATATGATGAAAATATACCATCAATCTATCATATAGAATGGATGTTAGTTGAAGGGCATGGATTTTATAAAAAATAAATCCATGAATTCATGAAAATATTCCATCTTATTTTGGGGGGAAAATTCTAAAAAAATGACTGTATAAAATGTGGAACATCCCAATGGATGAAAAATACTGATAGAACACCATCTTGTGTGATATAAAAAGCAATTTAGAACTTTCCATTTATTTCCAGAATCTAAAATATTATCATGTCTAATTAAATATAAAAAAATGTGGTGGAATGATATTAATATAAGAATGGAAAATGATCAGTTAGTTTTTCCTGAATAGGGATTTTGATGGTGGAAATTTGATGCTCGATATCCTAATTTTGTAGCTGACATTTATAATGAGAGGTTGTGTCTATCATATGACTATTTTAAAATATTTGGGAATATATTTTCTTCACAAAATACATGGATGGTTTTCATAAGTATTTAGTACCATCCTCCATGGATGTGTACGAAAAAACATTCACGTTCAAGAAAATAATCATATCTAGACCTCCTAGTCCTATAAATAATATAGATGTATACATGAAACCATTAATAAAATATTTGAAACATCTTTGGAATGTGGGTGTGTGAACATAAAATGCATGTTTGAAGGATATATTTCAAAAAAATTATATTTTTATATGGATGATAAATTATTTTCTAACTTACATAATGATGTCTAGTTGGGGAATAAAGAAGAGACTATCATGTCTTATTTTAATAAAGAATACATGATCTATAAGAATAAAATATTATTGTATATTATGTTTTATGGGACATCAATGATTATTTCTAATGGATCGTCCATATAAGAGTAATCGTTGAAGGATTGACAATAAAATGGAGTTCAACAATCCACCTCAGCGTATGTCTAGAATTGATGTTCTTAAGGAATTGAAGGATCTTAGTTTTTCATTTAGGAAGGTTCATATGAAATCTAGAAATAGGAAGAATGTTTCCACTGAAACCAATTACAATTGGAAGAAGAAAAGTATTGTATTTTTGTTTCCTTAATGGTAAACTAGTTTGTTCATTTATTGGTTATATGTAATGCACATTGAGAAAGTATATGTGAAATTTTTCTATCAATTCTTATAATTGTCAAGGAAAATAAAAAATATAATCTAAAATCACAAACTAACTTGGTGGAATGGGGTATCATACCAAAATTTCATATTTTGGGTATCAGTGAAAAAAAAAGGAATGTTTCATGTGATTATTTTCTGATAAAACATGCCAAAAAGTAAATTTCTTGAATTTCAAGAGACTATTAATATTCTTGATGTATATTCAAGAAACTTATCAAAAGGGCTCAATGTTAGAGTTTTGAAGATGAAATTTTTGAAGACTCGTAATTATCACATCTTTTCATCATGAGGTGATTCCAACAAGAATCCACCATATACTACTTAAAAAGGGTGGGTTTTCATTTCATTGTTAGTGTGATTTTATATAAAATACATTGATTTAACATGTTATCCATTTCATTATTACAAAAAACGTTTATAGAGACACCATAAATTTTGTGAGTGTTAGGGAAATTATTTCAACCATAATTTTTCACATGCATGCTACATAAAACAATCCATCTTCTTACTGAAATAATTTTTGGAGGATCTATTTCTTTTCGCTGGATGTATCCAAAAGAAAGAAATATATAATCATTTATGTCTTAAGTCTTGAACTAGAATCATCCCAAAGGGTCTATTGTTAATGTTTACTTAGCTCAAGAATGTATGGATTTCTATTCATCATATTTGTATATTTTGACTATGATAAAAAACAAACCAATGAGAAATGATGAATAATAGTACGAGAAAATTGAACTTAGTTTTCCATCACATAACCACAATTGGGGAATTTTCATATCATATAAATTTACGACATTAATCCTTGAATAGTTGGAGGTGGAACATCTATAGTTTGGATTAATAATGATTTGTTTGATGAATACATCAAGTAATAAAATTGAACATGTGTATGTTATATAATTTCATGTAATTTTTATCAAATATTTTAAACTTCATTTTTTCTAATGAGAACATAATGAAATGATAAATATGAATCATGGTTCTTTTTCATTGAGAAAGAGAGATACTTTGTGAAGAAAATAATTTTCTTATTGGAGGAAATTTGAGGTAGATGTATTACAATAATAAATTAATAAAAAATATTTTTTAATTAATTTTAAAATTTATTTATATTTTAGATATTGAGTTTTCTTTCTAACTATGTCTCTTAGGAAATATGTTCTTTGTCTTTTGGTCCTATTTCTGTGGTTTGTGAATGAAAATAAATTTTTACCAATGTGTATAGAATTATTATCCCTGAATGAGTATTGTACATGATAAGAAAACATAGTGGTGTTATGTTAACTAACACAACAAGCTATTATGATTGTGAATCAAATAATATACCTTGAATTAATAATGTATATTATTATGGAAGTATTGAGAAAATACAAATATTGGATTATTACTATTATGGTTGATTCACTATGATGAAATGCAATAGGTTTGATTCGATGATGAGGATTGGCATATTTATAGATGATTTTGGATTTTGAGTTGTTGATATTACTCAAGAATTTTCTAATAATGAGCCATATATATTGGAATCAACAATGAAACAATTTTTTTATCTAAAAGATCATCCATGACCAGAATTTGGAATAATTATTAAAGTAATCCCATGACATTTTTTTTGGTGATTGTAATGATTGAATGGACACTATACCTACTCTCATTGGACATAAAAAATTTCTTACTAACGATGACTCCAATATTTTAATTGTTAGTGATTATTGGGAACATTATGTTGTGGTGGGAAATATATATAATAATCTATATGTGTTCTTAGTTCTTTTGGTTTAGCAAGAGTTGGGTTTTAATGTTTGGTACAATTCAAATTTAATTATAATTGATTAGAAATATATTATATTCCACCTGACCTTCATTATAATTTTATATATATAGATATTTCAGATCTCCATGAGTTGCATTTAATAACATATTATTGAACTGTATTAGAACCTATGAAAAAAATAGAAAGATATAAATTTGAAAAAAAGATGATTAATTTAATTGAAACATATTAATATAATTTAAATGAAATATTGAAGAATACATCCTATGAAAAAGAGAAAAATAACCTAATCCAAAATATTATCCAAATGACCTAAGCCAATTAAAAAATGATAAATGACCCGACCCAGTAGGGCTCAAGCCGCGACTTCCCAAGGCCGCCTGCAAGAGGCCAGGGGCAGGCGTCTAGTTCCGAGAAGGCTATCACACACATTATAGGCATTAGCCTAAGGTACCTGTGAACACGTACCCACATACACCTCCATGAAATAGTGCAGTGATATATATAGAAATTGAAATGAAATACATGCATGAAACTAGCCCAAAATAGAGTACAATAGAAGAAAAAAAGGGAAAAATAGTGCCCACCAAAGGAAAAACACAAAAGAATCCAAACTTCTCGGAAGAAGGGGTATGCTACCAAAAGCACCATCAGAAAGCTCCTCGGCATAGCTCTAGTAAGACTCCATGGTCAGTCCCGCTCACTGGGCACCGCCTGCTCCAGGTCCTCCTAAGACACCATCGAAAGGCCTGTGGTTTTCACAAGACACAAACATGTGCGGGAAATTCCCATGTAGGGGTGAGTATAATGATACTCAGTAGAAACCCTAAAAACCCAAAAAAAGAGAGTATACGAAAGGCAAAAGTCTTCTCATCCAAGACAGAGGAAACCCATACGAGAGAGATACTCCATCTCGTGACCATCATCGGCTAAACATAACTAGTCAGCTCAACTCAAGTGTATTCCCATACATATAGAATGAAAAATCTAGATATACTCAGATCACAAACCAAGCCACATGATTTACCAACCTCATCACCAGCAGTGGTTCACAACAAGGAGAGAAAACTCCATGATCACTGTCATCCTAGATGACACTAGTTTCAGAGATACACTGCATCGTATCCCACACAAACATCCCAGACGCTCACCCAAGAGACCACATTCGATGGATATCGTCGCTGGTGAAACCTCACTGAAACAACATAAACACCAAATTCCTCAGATAGGGGATCACTCCAAGGGTCCTCTAGGAGACAATATAACGCACACTGATATATGATGATCTCACAGATAGGGGATCACTCCCAGGGTCCACTGGGGGATACCGCAGCCCGATCTAACATGCGCAGATCTCACAGACAGGGGATCACACCAAGGATCGACTAGGGGATACCACAACCCGATCTACAAATGACAGAAAGACTTCATTCAAATAGAGGATCGTCACTCGTGTCATGATGGTCACAATGATAACAAAACCCTATCTTGTACATCTCGTTCTATAGGGGATCGAACTGATGATACTAAAACCCTACAGAAACCATGTTCCTAGTAAGGGATTGTATAACCATTGATACTGCGACCCTACTATAATCCTTATACTGAGTAGGGGATCGTATACCTGATGATTCCAAAACCCTACTGAGCATGGCCCACTGTGTAGGGGATCATATTCCCGATCATGCCACAATCCTATGAGGTTAACCTACAATATAGGGGATTTCTATCCGTGGATAAGCGGTCACAGCGATACCAAGAACCCAATATAGGTAAAACTATGCTAGAGGATCCTGCTTCGGGCCCACCGGAGGGATTCCACAACTCTGACAGATTTAAACGTTCCATCGAGAGGATCAAAAACCTATACTAAGGTTGTGATGTCACGTGAACCCTTTTAGGAATGAACCAAGAGAGTACCCTCAACCACTGTTGGTCCAAACATCTCTAACCCGAGCGACCCGCCACAATGCCACACCACGCATCTCTAAGGCCGATACCAAGGCCAAAATCGCGATCGATGTGGAAAAACATACAGTATAGGCTATTTACAAACCAAAAACGAACAACAGGTGAAAAAGGCCCTATTCACTAATGCTAGAATATGTGGGGCCCACACTAAGATCCCAAAACTCATCAAGAGGATCACACCACTGTGATTGCCTTAGAAAAAACCTGGGAGCGACTACTCGTTCGCCCCAAACGGACACCCGGTGAAAAAGACACTATTCACCGAAGCCATCCCGAGTGGGGCCCACACCTCGATCCTAGAACACAACAAAAAGATCATACCATTGTGATCCTCTCAGATAAACACATAGGATTGACTATTTATCTGCCAATATCGGACTCTGAGTGAGACTGTTGTGTTTCTCTATAAACAGCCAAACTGAAACTCAGGGCGCCTATACGTCGATCACAGTCCCAACACATGAAAACCATCAAGAAATGTCCACCGTACCTTCAGGGTCTCAACCCCACTTAAGACATTTCAATCGGATGCCCCAAATAGAAGATACAATGGCCCGAAGTTGAATAATAATAAAATATCATTATTTTATTTAAAATTTCTAGAAACTAGCCCATACTCCCAAACTTCAAAACCCTCAAACTAAGACTGAGGGGTTTGACTTGTCTGCAGGGTCTCATTGTCGTAGGCAGCACACGATTTGGATCTCCAGGGAGTAAGAGACGAGGGTTTTAAAACCCCCGTGTGCCAAGAGAGGGTCAGACCGGCCGTCAGACCTCGCTGCCGCGGCGCGGTGTCACGCACGCGACTGGGAAACCCCCCACCGTGGGGGTCGCCGGTGATTGACATCAGACTACCGATGTGCAGTGGTCCCAGTTGATTCCCGTGGCCCGCTGCCATCGGTCGGTGCCGCCGGCCGTCACCGACGGACCTTCCGAAGGCCTCCTGGGGCACCCAGATGCTTTAAATGTGCATCCAAAGGCATCTACGCACCCCCCGGGACTGGATCTATGCATATGAAGGATCAAAACAAAGAAAAAACAAAAAAATGGGATCCAAGATTTTAAAAATAAAAACGACTACCTGTTGGTGGATCGTCGAAGCGTCGTGTGCAGAATGAAGCCTGCGACGCGCTGGAGCTCGATCCACTGATGATCGGTGCTGAAAACGGTCGTTCGTGTCTTGATTCGGCAAAGAACGGAGGTAGGGGGAGAGGTTTTCTGTGGGAAGAGCGGATTTGGGGGGGGGAGATGATTGATTTTCCATTATTTTTTAATAAAAAAACTTCATTTCATCTCCCCGCCAACACGCCTCCGACCCTGCTCCCAATGCCGACTAAAACTATGTCGTGCCTAGGTTAAACACAATGTTCTAATTGAAAGAGCGGACATGGATTTTTGATCCAAGACTTTGTTCAGAAGCAATTCGAGCCAACACTCATAAATAAACTTTTCAATTTATTTACGAAAACTCCCCTGGTGGTTTTTTCTCACAGCAAGCCCATGCCTGCCAAGTTTATACCCTACCTAGGGTAAACGGCACTCTCCGGATGCAACCAAACCCTCAAATTCCTGTTTTGAGATACCGTTTAGGAGATAAAACACCCTTTCCACGTGCATAGTATAAAAATACATAATATTTTTATAAAATTTATTCTGAGCACACCGGGACACAGAATCGCACACTGTCTTCACCCCTAGCTTTAGAATTATTCATAGGAATATTCCAAAGTCTGACAGGTCCAAAACCCGAGTCGCTACATCCTCCCCACTTTATAACTTTTCATCCCCGAAAATCCATATGTACGAGCGAAAGAAACTAATCCTCACACTAGAATTCCCACACCAGTGAGTCCACCAACAAACACCCCTGCCCGAACACATAAGTCAGATGAAATCATCCACCACACCTCAACACTATCCTCTTTGGGTGGAATTGAATTTCCTGGACGGTTTTGATCACATCAAAAAATGTGTCTCTATGGGGGAATGATCCATGTTCCTCAAGCATTCGAAGCACACCGAACAACACCCACACATGGTCTTACCAACGACCTGAACAAAACTCGAGCTAGCAACAGAAAGGGAAGAGTACCACTAAATAGTGACTATCAAAACTACTGTAGAAAGTAGAGGGGGAACAAGGCATACCTCTATCCATCCGTGGAGCCTCTGGGTCAACAGCCTCTAGGTCATGCAGCTATCCTCTCCCTCATCCCCTAAATCCTTGGGCTTGGAATGGACCACCTAGGAGTGGGGGTGGTGGCAACTGATACCACATACCACCTTCTGTCGCTGCACTAGCTCCATCGCCACGTCCGTCGCCCTGCGGACCTCCTTGCTCGAGATGCTACCACTGCCAAGGCGATCTGTCGACCCGCTCCCTCTCAGCAGCACAACGGGTTGGACAGTCTCTAGTAAGATGTCCCCAACCATCGCAAGCATAACACCTCATCTCATGCGGGTGACCAAAACTGGCCTGCAAGCCCTGTGAGCCCTGAACCTCAGACCCCCCATCCTGGGGTCGCCTCCTAAAACGTCGGCCACGTCCAGCACCTTGCGCCTGCCACCAACTACCATATTCTGATCCGACTGACGAAGTCTCATATCTCTCATGCCCATCACTAACCGGTGAGATCTTCTCATCCAGAAAGCTCTCCACCACCAACACTCTCTCTAGCACTCCAACATAGGTGGGTAGGCACAAAAAAACCACACCTGCTCAGGTGTCCCTTGGTAAGACCTACTCAAAGTTCTGATCCCTAATGAACGAGTATCAAAACATATCCATGGAGTAGCGCGACAGGTCTATAATCCTCGTTGAGTACTCCGACACAGTCATTCCCTCCTTCCAAAGCTGCAGGAGCTTCTATATCCACACTAACCTTAGTGTCACCGGATATAACTATACCCTGAAGAGCTACTGAAACTCTGCCCACATGAGCATCTCCACATTGGAGGACTGCATCATCAAACTCCACCATCACCCGACTAAACCATGCAGAAGGCCCGCTGCTAAGACAATCATCTGATATGGGGGTTTACTCACCAGGAGGAAAACTCAGGTGACAGTTTCAATCCAGTAATCAGCTTCCTGAGGGTCTGGATCACCTCGAAACCTCAGAGGTTGCTGCCTCTGGAACATGTGCAGTGCACTTAGCCTATCCACAACCTCATCCTGCACTCCCGGCACCACCAGCTGCTCGAAAGGTGGTGGCTCAACTGGTGGACCACCTCGGGGTGTAGCGTCGGAACCTGTGACCTAGACTACAACCTCTACATGGGGAGAATCATCACCACAATCCTACTGCAGAACCCTCATTGGCTATCATCGTGGAGGCATCCTGAAATACATTCAAGATGCACCACAGTCAAAAAGTATATCTAGAGAGATGACTCAAGAAGAACACGGGAAACCCAAAAACCCAGTTCTATATAATGCATGTATAATTATTTCTCTTTGACTAGTGTCTAAATGACCTGAGTCAAGGCAGGTTATCGAAGACCTAGTGAATGGATACATCGACCACCGCACCAACACTGGAGTCCCTAACATGAAAGCCGAACTCAATGCAACTAAAACCAAACTGACAGCTAGACCAACTAAACTCTAGGATCCCAAAGCTGGAACCTCCTCTGATAGAACTCTGTCACTACCCAACCCGACAGGGCTCGAGCCGCGACTCCTCAAGCCCAACTCCAAGAGGCCAGGGGATGCTATCTAGTTCCGAGAAGGCTATCACACACATGGGAGGCATTAGCCTAAGGTACTTGTATACATTCACCCACGTACACCTCCATGCAACATTGCATAGATATATATGGAAACTGAAAAAAAATACATGCATGAAACTATCCCAAAATAGAGTGAAACATAAGTACAAAAATGCAAAATAGGGCCCACCAAAAGAAAACCAAAAAAGAATCCAACCTACTTGGAAGAAAGAGTACGCTTCCAAAAGAACCACCGGAAAGCTACTTGGTAGAACTCCGGTAAGACTCCACGATTTGTCCTGCTCACTCACCACTGCCTGCTCCAGGTCCACCCGGGACACCATCAAAAGGTCTTTGGTCTGCACAACAAACAAACATGTGTGGGAAAAGCCTTTGTAGGGGTGAGTATAATAGAACATAGTAGGCACCCCAAAACCCCAAAACAAAAGAGAGCAACTGAAAGGCAACAGTCCGGTCATCCTAGCCAGAGGAAACCTAGACGAGAGAGATACACGATCTCATGACCATCCTCAGCTAAACACAAATAGTCAGCTCAACTTAGGTGTGTTCCCATGCATATACCATGAGCAATCCAGATATAATCAGTTCATGCACCAATCCACATGAGGTACCGACCTCATCACCAGCAACAATTCACAACTAGGAGAGCACACTCCATGATCATTGTTATCCCAGATGACACTCATCTGAGAGATACACTCCATCAGATCCCACACATACATCCTAGATGCTCACTCGAGATACCACACTCAATGGATATTGCCACTGAGGAAACCTCTCTTAGACAACATAAACACCAAACTCCTGGGATAGGGGATCGCTCCTAGGGTCTGATAGGGGATACCAGAACCCACACTGGTATATGAAGATCTCACAAATAGGGGATCACTCCCAGGGTTTGCAGGGGGATACCGTAACCCGATCTGGCATTCATAGATCTCACAGATAGGGGATCACTTCTATGATCCGCTGGGGGATACCCCAACCCAATCTTTATACGATATAAACATGTCACTTACATAGAGGATCGTCACCCGTGACACGATGGTCACAATTATACCAATACCTTATCTAGTATATCTCGTGTTGTAGGGGATCAAACTGACGATACCGAAATCCTACATAAACCACATGCTAAGTAGGGGATCATATAACCATCGATACCACGACCCTACAATAGTCCTCATGCTAAGTAGGGGATCGTATACTCAATGATGCCACAACCCTAATAAGCATGGACCACTGTGTATGGGATCATATTCCTGACGATGCGACAAACCTTGTGGGGTTAACCTACTAGATAAGGGATTTCCGCCCATGGATAAGCGGTCACAACGATACCAAGAACCCGATCTAGGGAAAAAGATGCTAGAGGATCCTACTCTTGGCCGAAATGAGGGATTACACAACTCTAACAGATTTAAATGTCCCATCAAGAGGATCAAAAACCTATACTAATGTTATGATGCCACATGAACCCTTGTAAAAATGAACCAAGGGAGTACACTCAACCATTACTGGTCCAAACGTCGCTAACCCAAGTGACCCACCACAATGCCACACTGCACATCTCCAAAGCCGATACCGAGGCCCCCATCATGATCCATGTAGAAAAACACGCATGATAGGCTTTTTTCTAGCCCAAAATAGACAAATGGTGAAAAGGGAACTATTCACCATAGCTAGCCTGTTTGGGGCCCACACTACAATCCCAAAACACATCAAGCGGATCATACCACTACAATCCCCTCAGAAAAACACAGAGGATTGACTACTCGTTCGCCCCAAACAAACACCTGGTGAAAAGGGAACTATTCACCAAAACAAGCTCGGGTGGGGCTCATGCCTCAATCCATGAACACATCAAACAGATTTCACCATTGTGATCCTCTCCGATAAACACACAAGATTGACTATTCATCCACCAAAATCAGACTCCGGGTGAGAAAGTTGTGTTTCTCCGTAAACACCCAAACCGGGCCCCGGGGGGGCCCCACCCCAATCTCCTTCCCAACACCTAAAAACCTTCAAGAAAAGTCCACCATACCTTCAAGGAATCAATACCACTGATATAACGTCAATAAGACGCTCCGAGTAGAAGATACAAAGACCTGAAGTCGAATAATAATAAAATATCATTATTTTATTCGACGTTTCTAGAACCTAAGCCATAATCCTAAACTTCAAAACCCCTGAACCAACAAAAAGGGGTTCGCCTTGTCAGCAGGATCATGTCACCATAGATGGAATGTGATTAGGATCTCCAGGGATCAAGATATGGGGGTTTTAAAACCCTCATGTGCCAAGAGATGGTCGGACCGGCCCGTGCCGGCCGACCCGACCGCCACCGCCGCCAGTCGTTCTGTCCGGTTGACCTCTCTGTTGTAGTGTGATTGGACGACTGGAAGACCCCCCACCATAGGGGTCACTAGTTATTGATGTCGGATTGCGGCTATGCAGCTATCCCAATTGATACCTGCGGGCCGCTGCCGCCACCGGACCTTCCGAGGGCTTCCGGGGGCACCCCGGGGGTCCAAACGCTCATCCGAAGTCATCTGTGCGGCCCCCGGGATAGGATCTACACATCATCAGTCTCAAAAAAAAGACAAAACAACCAAATCAGGATCTAGGATATTAAAACTCAAAACGCCTACCAGTTGGAAGATCGCCGAAGATTCGTGTGTTGAACGCCGCCTGCGACGCGCTGGAGCTCGATCCGCTGACGATCATTGTTGAAATTGGTCATTCAAAGCTTGATTCGGCGAAGAAAAGTGGTAGGAGAGGGAGGGGTTCTCCATGCGCAGAGAGGAGTTGGGGTGGGGGAGATGATTGATTTTCCATTATTTTTAATAAAAAAACTTCATTTCATCTCCCCGAGAACACGTCTCCAACCTGGCACCCAGTGCCGACCAAACCTATGTCTGTCTTAGAGTAAACACGATGTTCCGAATGCAACAGAAGGCTCAGATTTTTGATCTGGGACTCTGTTCATTATTTATTTGAGAATACACTCATAAATAAACTTTTCAATTTATTTAAAAAAATTCCCTAGGTGGCTTTTTCTCACAGTAGGCCCGCGCCCGCAAAGTTTATACCCTGACTAAGGTAAACGACAGGCTTCGGACTCAACCATGCACTCAGATCCATGTTTTGATCTACTGTTTAGGATATAACACACAACCACCACATGCATAGTATAAAAATACTTAATATTTTAATAAAATTAATTCCAGGCACACCTGGTCTCCGAATCGCATGCCGTCTTCGCGCCTAGCTCTGGAAGTTTTCGTAGGAATATTACAAAGTATGACAGGGCCGAAACCCGAGTCGCTATAATGGTAATAGAGATATATTCACTACTCAACATATCTGATCAAACCTTATCCCATTCTATGGAATACCATCTACCAAACTTTCTCATACAACTGTGTTGTTATAGGCACCCAGAATATTTATGTCGCCAATGATTTCACCACCATTTTTAACTTATCCTCCTTGAAAATATTTCCCTTATTTTGTGATGGATCATACTACCCATACATATTATTCATTTCCACATATCTCTATGCTATCATATTTTCCATATAATTATTTCTCCATGAGATTCTATATTCATGATCATTTAACTTATACTCTAACAAATTTTGATACTCTATAGAAGACATTGTTCCCCACTCCATCTATATAGGTTCTTGTTGCTTTATATCATAGGTATACAATGGAACTAAATGATCTGACTGCCTCAAACATATTTATAGAACCCTAGTTAATTTTTTTGATCAATATCTATTTTCTTTATAAGATATATTGATATTCTATTTATTTTCTTCTTAAATGGATGGATATTCCAATAATAAGCCTAGGAATAATCACATGCATTCAGAGTAGAGCTGTTTCAAAAAACATATGGTGGATTAGAATGAGGACATTAAAATTATTTTAAAAATAGGTTGAAGAATGCAGGAGTTTTAGGGTGATGATTTCCGAATACTCTGACATCATTCCTGCTAGGCCACTCTCTTGGGGACACCATCAAAATGTAGTAAAGGATAATGTTTGGGAACTAATATGGTAAGAAAATTCATTTTTATTTAATTTTATATTATTAATTTATTTATATGAATTAATATTTTGGTTGTATCTTTTTTATAATTTTCATGATGTTGAGGCTGTGGGGGAAGCATTAATCATGAAATTAGGTGATCCATGAATAGAATGAAATCATGAGTTTTATAATGGATGGTGAGGTAGAGTTGGTATCAATAAAGAAGAAAAACATTTCATGAATGAGTCTCTAGTATCATATTATCAAGAAATTATTGCTTTTTGTATGCGTACCGAGTTGAAGGTATTAATTAAATTTTAGGTTTTTAATGAGAATTACAAGGATTTTGATTAATACATAGTTTTTCATTATTAGAAATTATTTTTTTAGGATGTTTTGAGAAGAAATAAAAAATTAGGATGATATGAAATACATCCACACATTGGAATTTAATATGATTCTAGACCATGAGAGGAATCTGGTAAGACACACATTTAATTTTTTTTTCTTTCACATTTCATTAAATTTCTAATTAGGCTAGATAAATTATCTTGTATTATTTATTTTCTTATTGAAATTAAGTATTTTGTTTAGAAAATGTAAGATTTTGATTTTTATGTTTGTGATAATGTCATGAGATTTATTATTTCATTTTATTATTTTATATCAACATAAACCTTTAAAAAAACTCATAACATATTTATGCCCAATAAATTGCTAGTGAAGTATCTAACTTGGTCATTCCTCCCCTTCCCCCTATTTACCACTGGTGGTACACATTATGTGTTATACAAATCAAAACACCCAACCTAGGTGTTTATCTAAGGCCATTTTAGACGTGCACAATCCTCAAGTTTCATTCTCATACTATTCATCTTGCCTTCTATGAGGAGCATTTCACCTTCTACCATGGGGTCTACAATGGAATAGCCAGGCCTGGGTTGTTTACATAAAGTGAAATTTTATTCCACATCCATAGAAATTGTTCCTAATGTATAATTAATCCCACAAATATGTCTACTGACTGATTTATTTACATGAAAAAAACATCCTAGGGTTCTTAAAATTGTTAAGATTCTAATACGAGACTCAGTTCGGAAAAAACCGCTAAGAAAATTATAAAGTAAAAGATCATCGGAAAAACACAACCATTAAAATTTAGGTTATTTACATATCAAAATATACATTACTATCAAACACAACACAACATATATTCCACACAACAACCATGAATGACACATAAATTTTTAAGACAACAACAAGGCATAATGGAGTCCCTATAAAAGTTATGTGTCACATTTTTATTCCGAATTTAATGGCATAGTAAAATGAATATGATCACTCAATTTTATAATATCGAAGTGGGATGATAAACTATGAAACATGACACAACTAGTATAGGCTGCTAATTTGAATCCTAATTTTTCATAGAAATTATCCAAATAATGACATTATTACATTTTAATCCTCAAAATTTTGATTATGGTATGGTAATAAAATTATACAACTCTTATCCCCTTTGGTTTCATAAGTACCCAAACATTGAAAAATTCTATATGGGATATATTTCATAGAAAAAATTCCTTTAATTGATGTTATCATGCATAAATGAATTAATTTTAAAAGATTCAGATAATAACATTTCCCCAATAGTATGGAAATCTCTAAGGCTGAAACCCAATTCAATAATTAGTAAGTGGATGTTATAAATATATGGAAACCAATAATAATACATCTATATAATCAAATTATAATAGTAGTAGATAAATATTGTGGACCTATATGACCATTCACAAATTTCTATAAAACTCACACTCAGAGAAGACCGCTGAATAAATTTCAACCCATCTCTATTCAGTGACTGATGAACTCTAAATAATGAGGAATTTGGGTATTATGTATTCTCATGCCTAATATAGATTGGTATTCATGAGGTGATAGTTTCATAAGTGTAAAATCAGATGTTTTTTCCATATGAATGAATTTTTCATTAAATATAATATTTTCTTATCCATAAACAACAAATGGATTGGACCACATGGTTTTTTTATTTTAATATGAAACTAAACCAAAATGAATCAATAAAAAATGAATCAAATTGATGTAAATTGTGATGAACTAAAATATATTGAATGTAACCAACTCTATTTATAATGGAATATAAAAAAATAAACCAATATAAAATGAATTAATGTAAAGATATAAAAATTACAATGACCGATCCAAAGAAAGTTAAATCGAAACAAACCAAAATGAACTGAGTTGAAATTTTTTACTTGAAATAAACCAAACCAAAATGAAACAAAAAAAACAAATTCAACTAAAATTGAATTTAATTATAATAAACCAAACTGAGTAATCCCAGAAAACATAACCCAAATTGTACTAACAAAATAGGATCAATAAATAATGAATTATATTGAACTAAACATAACAAATTTTTTTAATGTTATACAAAGAAATCAAACATAACTACCAATTTCTTAATCAATGGAAACATAAAATACATGAAATAACTAGCCCTAAAGAAAATAAAACTGAATGAATAAGAAACTATAGAAACCAAAAATGAAGGCGCAAAACAAAATTAATACATCATGAACTAACCAATCCAAAATATAACAAAATCAATAATGAAAAAATTAATAATTCCAAAATAAATTTACTAGAATTTTATGAAACTAAACCAACCATAAATTTAAGTGAAATGAACATGAATTAAAAAAACTAAATGTGCTACTCTAAAATGATCTAACAATGTGAATAAAAAATGAAATATATAACACTAAAATATATAAATTCGAAGTGAATTGAAATAATTAAAATTAAAAATATAATAACTAAATGAATATAAGTTAATATATACCAAACTAAATCATATGTGGATAAAAATTTCAATGATATTGAAGTGAAAAGTTATAAAAAATATAGAAGAATCGAAATAAATAAATCTTATCAAAAAATAATCCAAATTAAATTAAGGTGAAAAAATTATCCGAACAAAATGAAATCATATGTCATTAATAGAAATTGAATAACATTAATCCCTATGTAATTAAATTAAACCATAAATAAAGAAATTTAATAAATAAGAACTAAATAAACTAATACCATTTAAAAATCAATAGGAAAAATAAAGATCAGAACCCAGTTGACCTTACATAGTCTCATTCTAAATTAACAGTAATTTTAAAAAAAATAAACAAAAAATCCTATTATTTCATTTGTATTTTTATGAAAAAATAATTATAATATATAATATATGCTATCAAAAATATCCATCAATGAAAAATTCAAAATTATTTTCTCTATTTTTACCAATTTCTAATTAAATCATAAACAAATAGTTTACAAAAAATAAACACATCTACTGTAAATTTCACCTTTCAATTTTACCATATTGTAAATATATTTAATATTGATTAATTTTTTTAATAAAGACATTCAATTTATATTATTATATAATTACATTGATCTTATATTCCTGGAAATAATAAATATATATAATAATCCTTAAATTCCACTTTATCTCAATTTTTAAAATTGTTATTTAATTATATTTGGAAGTATCGCAATTTATTATATAAAATTTATTTTGTTAACAAACTCATAACGTACTATCATAAAGTAATCAATCATTATAAAAAATCAGATTTCATCATCAAGTATATCCAATTGATTTTAGTTATGGAATTAATTTTTAATAACATATTTTCAATCATAGTTATGTATATTAAGATAATTAAATACGGAGTTTAGGAATATTTAATGATGTGTGGCTTGAGATTTTTTTTGCTCGAGTAGAAGAAAGATAGATGGAACTATGGTAAATGTATCGATACAATAATATATTATAAGCTTTATATTTATCTTTTAAAATTTTAATATATAATTTTTAAATGAATAGTCATTTTATATTTGTAAAAATGTTATTTGGAGGCACATGATGGGAAGGAAGTTAGAAACCAAGGCCCAAAATGATCAATGCATCAGGTTTCGGGTGATGAGAACCGAGGTAGAGTATGATATCGACTGAGGAATAGTATTATCCTTACTAGATATTGGCACACTTCTGGTGATAGTTCTAGTGGCACAGAGTAATAAAAATATAATGCATGAAGAAAGGCTTAGGCTGAGGTAGAAGTGTCCAAAAATGGTATTAGAGGAGCATGAACTGAATCATAGGGCTAGACAATAAATTAATGAAATTCATAAAATTATTATTTCCAATACATCGATTAGATAATATAATAGATTTGTATACATTAATGTTGATGATGTGTATTTTATATAGTGAACCATGAAGTGGTCATTATGGTGGTTGGGACGATGCAGTTCCTGGAGATGGTGATGGCGAGGACAAAGGTGAGGATGAAGGTGAGGGTGATAGTGAGGATAACAACAAGGATGGTGATGAGGATGATATTGAGGATTCTAGTGAGGATTAAAGGGAGGATGATGATTATGATAGTTATGATGATGAGGGTAAGATTGATCCTTTAAATTTTTTTACAGATATTTATGACATTTGATGTTTTATGATCAGTTATGAATGAATATATGTGGATTTTTGAATGTCAATTATCATTGGATGAATGCATTAATTGGTTTCTTATGTTATAATTATTTTTATATTACTTGGTGGTGGTTTATTCTAGTAATTGAACAAGTTGGGGTGCTGTTATGGCTTCTGGGGTCTATTTGGGAAGGTTCTGGTGGCTGTTTGGGTAGGGTGGGGGTTATCCTACCTGTGGAAATAAGGGCATCTATACTGATGGTTTCAAAATCGGTGGTATAAAACTATACCAACAATTTATAAATTTTCTTTGGTAAACTAAAATTATATTATCCCAATACCAATGGTTCACCAAATCCATTGGTATAGGAATTTCCCAATAGCTAATTTATAATGACCTGAAATTATATCAATGAAATATCTATTCTTATAGTTATTTGATATATTATAAATTACATAAAATCACTTAGAGAATATAATACATACTGTATAAATGATGAATTAATTAATTAAAAGGTATTTATTGAAGTTAAGGATCTTATACCAATGGAATAGTAAATTGACCTTTGGAATAGTAATGTGACCATTATAAATAGTAAACTAATCAATACAATAGAAACCTCACCAATTAAAGTGTAAATAAACTTTCATAATCTTATCAATTAATGTATGATATAATTATAACAAATTATAAGTAAATGAATATTTTAAATATTATTAATTATGTTTGTTATTTCATTAATTCTTAAATATTTAATTAAAATTCTATAGTTAATAAAATGATTAAAAGTAAATTTATTTTTGTAAAATGTTTTTATAAATTAATATTTTGTTTTCGTATGATTTTAAGATAATTTTATGAGACCTCAGTGAAATTTTCAATGTGTTATAACATTATCTGTAATTCAAAAATTTTATTTTTTTAGGTAATGATGATTTTAAATAGAAATTAAATTTCACATATTTATAAAATTATTTTTTCATGAAATAGAATTAAATTTTTAATTCTACATGTCAAAAAAGGGTTATGGTGAATTTTTCAGATTTTTCAAAAATACTTGAATTTTTGGTCAAGAGTAATTTTTTTAATTTTGATAGAAATAAATTATAAATTAAATAGACTATTACATGAGTCATGGATGATGTATGAATAATAATCATAAACCATAGATCACTAATTTAATATATTTTTTGATAATACTAAAACTATTCATATTATTGAGTGAATTTAATAACCAAATGAATAAAATATTCAAAAACACCCTTCTCATCAACTATAAGTACCACCCCTCACCAGCTGATATCCTCTAACCATTCAATATTCGATACTTGTAAATTTTTTATCCAATCCCCTTCCCTAGAATCTTCCTATCTTCTATGAGATTTTTTCTCAACAAAAGACCAAAACCAATTCCCTCAATAGATTCTCAAGGAGGAGAAAATCAAGACGTAAAAACCTATTTCTTTTCTTATAGTTTTTTCTCATGTTATTTTATATTATTATTTTTTCTAGAAATTTTTATCCCAAAGTAACATGATATATCTAGTATCTTTTATATACTTTAATTTTATATCATTGAGAAAATAATCCATCCTCAATTCTCTTACCTCTCCTTTTGATCTAAAAATGAATACATCGCCCGTGATGTGTTGATTTATCGCATTAAAGGATGAAGCGTTTTCAATTTCTATTAACGCCTTCAAGGATGGTCAAATTTTTTTAATGGTTCAAAAAAGTATAATATATGTATTATATCCAATTTTTTTAGATCCATTATGTGACACCATAATTTTCAACACCATTCTTTGTTTAAATCTTCTCTGGGTTCTTAACATTCTCTTGGGTTTTGGGTGTTCCAGGTTTGAATTTTTGGTGTCTCTTGTGTTCTAGAGGTAAGAACACAGTCTTGGGGTATTTTATGGTACTTCTCATGAAGTGTTTTAAAATTTATGGTATGAGGTTGTAGTGATTTGGAGTTAGATTAGTGACACTCTTAGCGGAACCACTTGTGGGGTAAGTTGTTAAGGTGGTTTGTACTGTTGAGTTGGAAGAGTTTTTGTGTTTAAAGGATGGTTTATTTTTGGGAAATTTTCTACCATATTCTTATTATATATTTCACCCTTGGTTTATCCCCTGGAACCCTTGAAATTGGAGGAGAAATGATTGGATTTGGGTGGCCAGAACACGATGCACAGTTAGGCCGCATAGTTTACTAAACCGTGTAGGAAAACTGTGCAGGGTTGTGCAGGTAATTAAAATATATTTGTAATTAAATTTCCACAAAAGAAATAAATCTAATTCTCTCTAATATTCCCCCATTATACCCCAACAGCCATGGGAGGCCTCCAATATCCCACAAGTTCCTATGGAACCCGTCTTTGATGGGGGGTTTTGGTAGGGAAACTCTAATATTTCATCAAGTAAGTGTTTCTTTAATTGATTTTGTCACTTTATATAGGGTTTCCTCCATATTTCATGATGTTTTATAGTTTCCTGATGTTAGGTTTCAAACATAGGGTTTTATTTGGTTTCTTTTTGGTCAAATATTGTGGTTTTAGGTTAGATTTCGCTTCCTTGAGTTGTGGCGGTGGTGCAGTTGTTGTTTCGCATCAGGATTTAGAGGGATTGATTCAATAGGTAGGTGATTACTTCTGTAATAATATTTTATTGAGTTATTATACATTATTTAATAATTTTTAATGTTTCACATATGCTTTTCATCATGCGAAAACCATTTTTGATGGAGTTTGTTAAGAAGTTAATTGTATAGTTTCACTTTATTTCAAATTGGTTGTTTTTAATGTGTAAACCTTGTGGTAATCTTTAGGTTGATGTTATAAAATATAAAAGTTGTTTGTTAAATGTTTTTTGGTGTATAAATTCTGCATTGGTAGAGTATTGGTGTGCTTTTGGGTTTATAATAGTGTTTTTGAATAGGTTTTTTGTGTAAAACCTTATTTCACTCCTTAGAAATGTTTTAGGAAAACATCTGTTCCTCATGTGTATCTTTTGTGGTATAGTTTGAGGTGATTTTATTGTATAAGATAATGTTTTAATAAAATTTTCAAGGGCATATAATTCTTCTTTGGTAGTGTCTTGGTGCGATTTTTTCCTTGAAAGGGGGTTTTTGAATGGGTTTGGTGTGCCAGACATAGTTATACCCTTTGGGATTGTTTTGTGAAAATTGTAAATGTTTTATTTTGTTAAGCATAGAGTAAAAAGGGTGTATATGTACTATTTTGGTGAGTGTGTTCACCTAATACGGGTTTTTGAAAGGAAAGGTTGTGACTTAAAATGTCAAACATTTTCATAAAGTTTACAAACTGCAGAAATCTTTTATCAAATGGCATGAGAGGGGTGAAACATGTGTGTGGACGGTTTGGTGTTTGTGTGATGTGAAAAAATTATTTTTTGATTAATGAAGTGCTCTTTTATGTGTGTGTGGGATTTTATATAAGTTGGAATATCTTGGAGAGGTTTTATAAAATAGTATAGAGAATTTGTTGAAGCGTTAAGGAAATGTGAAAAGTGTTGTGGGATATTTTGGTGTGAGTATGATTTCAAAATACATTTGAATGAAAAACTGGATTATGTGACTTGTATGATATGCATGTGGTATGTTAGGTGAATGTGTGATATTTAAGTGGTATTTTCCTATGAAAATTAAATTTTTTACATGTTGAACTTGTTTGATCACAAGAGGGAAACCTTTGTATATAGGTTGGTGGACGTGTAGTAGTATGCGTGTGATCCCCTGGGGTTTGTCCCCAGTTCCATTTAGTAAGTTTCATGCTTAAAACACTAATTAAAATATGATGATGGGGGGGGCACTAGGTTATGGGTATGCTCCATAATAGTGGCTCATGTGAACAAGATTAGATATTGTGATGGTTACTCTCACCAAGATACGAGGTACTTAGGACCCCCAGTGAGTACATGCAAGGGGGTTATTTTCCCATTGGTTGTGCTCATTAGTTACTATGTGCTTACCATTTTCATAAGTTATGGTTTTCTATAAAATTTATTAGCATTGACATTATTTTTAAAAGTGTTGGTTCTTTAAAATAACCCACGTGAAAAATACTTTTATTTAAGTAGCATCTTTTAGAAATTGTTACTTGTATTTCATGTCATGAAAACTTGCATTCCCTCTGTATTTGAATGTTTATCACATGGAATATATCAGTGGTGGTTTCCTACAGGGATTTGGCTCACACCATACTTACACCTTTGGGTATAAGTAGACTTGGTTATTTTTGTTGTAGGTTTGTGTACAAATTTTGTGCCAACGGTTCGAGTTTTTAGCGGACCATCGTGATGCAGTGTTGTGGAGATGTCTTGAGGGTGGTTCCTCTTACCATGTGGAGGTTATTAGGCTGTCATTTTTGGTTTTATTCATTTTTCATTGTATTTTTTTTGTTTTAAACCATGTAATTCAGTTCTGAAATTTTATAAAATGTGGTTTTGTTTGAAAAATCCAAATTGGTTTTAATAGACTTGTTTGTCATAGTAAGTTTATAAACATAGGTAAATCATTCCCAATATTCGTTTTATGATACCTGGGCCGATCTTCCATAAAGTGGGGATCAAGAGAACCCTTTGGGGCTTTTCATAGGTCGGGTATAGTGTCGTTATAGATGGAGACCAGATTCGGTTTCTGACAAAATGGTATCAGAGGAGGTTCAAGTTAACTCTTTGGGTCCTATTATTTGGGGAATAGTTGGGATAGAAATAAGTAAGGACTGTCTAGATGTGATGTTCTAGTTATGGTTATTCTTTTATCTAGAACACCTCATGATAGGATTCGAGTTGCCATGGGAAGTTGGGATTTATATGCGTCCTTTGGTTTTCTTAGTTTGCTGATTATTAGAGGAATTGAAAAGAGAGTTGGGTTAATGGTCTCCATGAGCTCGAAGGGCCTGGAAAGCCATGTGAAGCTAGGGATATTCCCTAGAACACTCTCTGTGATGGTGACGTGATTGGAATATGGCCGCTAAACATTTTTCTTAGTCACCCCCCAGAACAAATTTCTTCTCACATCATCTTTTGTCCTTTAGTTTCATAATCCTGGAAGTATGGTTTTAAAGTAAAAACTAAATTGGTTTAAGTAGCATAATGATTATGTGAAATGATTTTCTAATAAATAAGGAATGGTTTTATTTTTAAAATGGTGGAACTGAATTTTCAGAATTATTTTGAGATGGATAATGGTGTGTTTACACCTGTTTTGAATGCAAGAAATTATGATAATGTTGGATTTGGAAAAGTATTCCCAATAGAGTTTTATAAACTATTTAAAGGTGTTTAAATGGGATGAGATGTTTTGAAATTGATGTATATTACTGGAAAGTGAGTATTCATTAGAATGATTTGTATTTTGATTTCTTGATTAGTGGTCTTGAGAAAAAGGAAGTGTTGGATGATTTATTTGGGTTTTGAAAAGTGGAATGATTTTTTGTTTTAAACTTATTATTTCCATGAGAGAACACATGCATGGGGTTATATGGGAATGTGGATGTATGCTGGAATGGATAGATGAGTTTTGGGATAGGTGTCTGGAGGGTTCCCAGTGTGGCACAAAAACATGCATGGGTGAGGTCTATAAGGTCTCATTGGTGGATAAGCTAACCGCTGAACAGTTTTTTTCAAAGAAATGTTTTAAAGGATAACATGATGTATTGATGAGTTTTTTGGGATGGTATGTCTTATGTATATTTAAAAATGTTGATGTTGTGGGATGTTTTGAGTCCAAGAACCCATCTGGTTTGAACCGTGACTTGGGTTTTTGATTGGTCAGTAAGTTTGTTTGAAGGGTTGGTATTTGGTACCATCTGAGAAAAGTTTAGGAATCCATTATGGTGGTTCCCCTCACATGTTCAGTTTTGTTTTATGTAATGTTTTAACCAATGGACCTACATAGTAATGTCCTTGGGTTTTCTATTTAGAAAAGGTATACCACTATTAAGGGTTGGTGCACAACTGAAGTGAATCTTGGATTGTTACACCTATGGAAAATCTTCAAGTTGACCAATATAAGGATTATTTTCTTGAGCTTTGTAAAATGAGTCTAAAACTTTTCCTTTATTGGGTTTTCAGATCATCTTGTAGAATGAGAGTGATTGTGGAAGGTAGAAAGAGACCTTAGTTTCATAAGCTACCTAATTAATCGAATGTGGAAGTGGTCTAGGGTTGTTAGTATGGGGGAGTATCTGGATGGTGTATAATAGTGCCTGTAGTTCCTTCATAGTATCATAAAATAAAGACTTCATGTTAAAACACTAGAATAATAAATATGATCAGGTGTAGATATTATGGTCACTTTCTAGAATTGTGTGCTGTTTGGGACATGAATATAGATCCCTTTCCTTATATTGTTTCCATCAGTCACATTGTCCATGTTGGTGATGTGTTGTGATGTCATGTGATTATATGATTATAAAGGTGAAGGTCATGCAATCCTCTGAGAGTCTCTGTATTGTTTGGAGTATGTCTCCCTTGGAAAAAATCAGAATCCTTTATTTCAGAGGAAGGCGTTTATATGTGTCCTTTCCTTCAGCTGTTTCTCACCCAAAGAAATAAGGTGTGATGTTTTTGCATCTTATAAGGCCTTATTTTAGTGAAATTTTGGGGTTGGGTAATTAAATTGGGAATGTTTTAGGTTATTGTAAACATAATGGGGATTATAGTGTGGTTGTTTGTAGCACCAGAATAAGAAGTTTCGTTTAGGGGGTTTCCAAAGCCTAACTATGAGGTCGAAGATGCTTCAATCATTTGATCTCCAACCATAGGTTCTGCATTGAAGCTGGCGTGTAGTCAGGGGAAATCCCAAGGTCATTCAAACCGTTGTACAAAGTCCTATCTTCAATATGAACGATGGGAAGAGATTAAACCTATGGCGTCGATAATTGTTTTCTATAGTTCTCGTTTAGTGGATAGAGGTGGAGGGCCCTGTTCCCATGTTATCACCCAATGTCATTCTTTTCCCATTTGGTTTCCATTGTGTTTTCTGAGTATGGTTTGAAATTTGGCTAGATTGGCCAAGAACATGGTTTTTACATGATTAGTAGTGACTGTGTTCTAGGAAGCCATGCAGATAGAATGATCTGTACAGTTAGCGCACGACTTCCCAAACTGTATGGACTAACCATGCGACCATCCCAACACTTTAAATTTTGTGGTATTTTGTTCTATCCATTGATGGTCGGTTAATATGTTTGGTTCTTATGGTTGGTAGACCCACAATGAATTCTATTTATATTCATTTGTAAAGGTCTAATTGGAGTTTACCCCTTATACCGAGGAGTCTATTCGGGCCTCCCCTATTAGTGTCCTGATCTTGTCTGGGGAAAATTCATGTTATATCTTATGGTGGGGAGCCCATTTGTGTATTCCCATATTAGTAAGTTAGATTGGTCCTTGGTCTTTGTTTGGTGGTAGGTAGTCTTATTCAGATCTATCTAACTACCAACATCTTCTTTGGGTAAACATTGGTATTGGAGAATTGCCAAGAGTTTAGTTAAAGTAAAGTAAGTGTAACCTTGTTCGATATTGTTGCTCATTTGGCTAAATTACCTGAATACTATTCGAATAGTATTTGAGGATTTGTTTTCAGATAAAATTTGAATGTTCTTGGTAATTTAAGGAAAGTTATGTAAGTTTTGGTTTGTGAGAGTATTCAGTCCTTAATTAATCACTAGAGGTGTTTTGGCCTTAGGGGGGGTTGAAACATAGAAAGGGATTACATCATGGTTTATCGGTTGGGTTTGGTTTTTCCTTTTGGAATTGATGTGGCATTTCCAAGGTTGAATTATTTATGTTGGGGAGAATTGAAACACTCAAGTTTTCAATTCCATGCTTTGTTCAAATCATCTTTTAGTTATTTGAATTCACTAGGTTTCTGGGTGTTCCGATTTGTAAATTTTGGTGTCTCCTGTGTTCTTGATTTATGACCTTGGTCTTGGGGGTATTTAACGGTAATTGGACTCCTATTTTTTCAAAGGTATGGTACGGGGCTATTGTGTTTTGGAGTTTGATTAGTGAGGCTCCTAGTGGCACCACTTGTGGGGTAAGTTTTTGAGGTGGCTTGTACACTTGAGTTGGATGAGTTTTTGGGTGAAAAGGACGGTTTATTTTTGTAATTGTTCTCCCATATCCTTGGCCTATATTTTCCCCTTGTATTCCACCATAGAACCCCCCCTAAAATTGGAGGTGAATGGTGTGGATTTGGGTGGCCAGAATAGGCTGCACGGTTAGACTACACAGTTTACTAAACTGTGCAAGAAAACCATACAGGGATGTCAGGGTAATTAAAATATTTTTTTAATTCCAAATTATCCCTCCTTTAAATAAATAAAATCTTCTCCATTATTCCTCCATTCAAAACTATCAGCCATGGGAGGCCTCCAAGCTCCCTCAAGCTCTTATGGAACCCATCTTTTATGTGGTTTTTGGTTGGGAAAATCCATGATTTCTTCAAGTAAGTTTTTATTTTCATAATTTCTTCCCTTTCTATAGGTTTTCATCACTCTTTCATGATGTTATAAAATTACCAAAAGTTAGGGTTAGATCATAGGTTTTTATTTGGTTTTTTGGTCAAACTTTCTGGTTTTAGGTTGGATTTCAGAACATTGAGGTTCGATGGTCATGCAGTTGATCTTTTTCACAAATATTTGAGGGTTTTGATTCAAATGGAAGGTGATTCCATGTGTAATTTTTTTTTGACAAGTAATCACCCTTTATTTAATTATTTTTACTCTCACTCATATGTTTTACATTTAGTGAAAACAATTTTCGATGGATTTTGTTATGTGGTTAATTTAATAGTTTCACTTTGTTTCAAATTGGTTATTTCCATGTGTAATCCTTGTGTAAATCATTGGATTTATCTTATAACATATGAAAGTGGTTTGTTAAATATTTTTTAGGAAGTAAATTCTACTTTTTTAGGTTATTTTTGTTCTTTTGGGATGGAAATAGGGGTTTTTGAATAGGTTTTATGTGTAAAACCCTGTTTCACTCCTTGAAAGTGTTTTATGAGAACGTGTGTATCTTATTTTTATTTTTGTGGTATAATTTGAGTTGATTTTATAGTACATGATAAGGGTTTAATAATTTTTTAAGGGCTGAAAATTCTTCTTTGGTAGGTTCTTGGTGTGATTTTGTGCTTGAAAGGGGGTTTTAAAGTGGCTTTTGTGTGCATGACATACTTATACCCTTTGGGATTTTTTTTGTGAAAAATGTAAATGTTTTATTTTGTCAAACAAAGTGGGAAAAGGGTGTATATGTACTGTTTGGGTGAGTGTGTTCACCTAATATGGGTTTTTAAAGATAAAGTGGTGATTTAATATGTCAAACATTTTTAAAATGTTTATAAATTGCTGAAATATTTTATCAAATGGAAAGAAAGGGGTGAAACACATTTGTGGGTAGTTTTGTGTCACTGTGGTGTGAAAAATGAATTTTGTTGATGAAAGAAGTATTATGTGATGTTTTTGTGGGTTTCTATGTGATTTGGACTATCTTAAGACGGTTTTATAATTTTTTGAAAGGATTTGTGGAAGTTTTAATGAAATTCCAAAATTATTGTGGACTATTTTGGTGTGAGTATGATTTCAAAATGGATTTAAATGAAAAAGTCGATTATGTGACTTTCATGATATACATGTGGGATGTTTTGTAAATGTGTGATGTGGAAGTGGTATTTTCCTTTTAAAATTATATTTCATGACTTGTTGAACTTGTTTTACCACAAGAGAGAAACCTGGGTATCTTGGTGGGTGGACATGTACTAGTATGGTAGTGATCCCATGGGGTTTGACTTTAGTTTCACGTAGAATGTTTGGAAACTACAACACTAACAAAACTATGATTATGATGATGATGGGGGGGGCACTAGGTTATGGGTATTATCATTATGTGTGGCTTGTGTGGTCGATAATGGATATTGTGATGGTAACTCTCACCGAGATACGAGGTACCTACGACCCCCAACGAGCTAGTGCAGAGGGGTTATTTTCCCATTTAATGTGGTCATTAGTTATTTTGTGCTTACCATCAGCATACAGTATGGTTGGATATAATGTTACTTATCATTGAAATTATTTTTCAAACAATTTACTCCTTAAAATAGGCAATATGAATACTGCTTTTATTTATGTTGCATCTTTTAGAAATTGTTACTGGAATTTCATGTCTTGAAATTATACATGCTATTCAAATTTTAATGTTTATCACATGGAATATATTAAGGGTGGTATCCTAATGGGATTTTTCGCACACCCTACATACACCTTTGGATATAAGAAGACTTTGTTATTTATGCAGCAGGTTTCAGTATAGATTTTGTACCAACAGTTCAAGTTTTTAGTGGACCTTCATGATGCGGTGTTGTGCAGATGTCTTGAGGGTAGTGTCTCTCGGCATGTGAATATTTTTGGGCTGTAATTTTTGGTTTTATTCATTTTTTATATATTTGTAGGGTGGTTTTAAACAATGTAATTCAGTTTAAATTTTTTGTAAAAGATGGTTTGTATGAAAAATCCAGATTGGTTTTATTGGACTTGTTTGTCGTTGTATGTTTACAAATTTGGGTAAATCGTTCCCAATTTTCGTTTTATGGTACCCAGGAACTTGTGCCAGCCTGTGGGGATTAGAAATGCCATTAGGGCCATTTCACAGGCTGGGTATGGTGCTAGTTTTTATGGATACCTTATTTAGTTTGGGACACAATATATATACATGATGTTAATTAATAAAACAAAACAAGTTTTTTATGATTGAAAAATCACCAAAATAATCTTAATTATTATCACTAATGTGTTTCCTAATGATTCATCATCATCCCAAATAACCCAATTAATTCTATATCAATTTAATCATATGGATATTCATTAATAACATATATCTTCAATTCTGAATATTTATTCCCATTTTACATGAATTTCCATATGCATATACAAGTAAACCAATCATGAGATCTAAGCAAAATGAATGCTATTGACCGATAAAATTTTATCTTATAACTCATCAAAATAAACATAAATTATCTTAATAAAATTATCATAAATTAAATATTTGTGTAAAAAATTTTGAATTAAATTATCAATGAATCTAATTTAATTGTCCAGGACATTATGGTTTAGTGAATAACACTTTTTGATATAAGGTAATCAATTTTCTCATCTCAGTTTTATTTCCGCGAGATATTCCTTATTCACCACTATTTCTAACGTGTGGTTTATGTAAACTACTCATTGTTGTATAATATAATTAATATCATTATTTTTATGTTATTAAATTTCTTTTTTTTACGATCATTATTTTTATGGGGCATATGGTTCTACTATTTGTGAACTAGTAAGGGTTTCTTCTTAAAAATCAATATTCATTCAGGTTATGATTTCTCCCTCTTTACAAAAATTTCATTATTCCTTATTTTTATATACATATTCTTTATTCTATGTACAATATCTAAAATCATATATCCCGGTGGTTTCATCTTTATTTTATGGATAAATACATGTTTTACTAGGTTCCATTCTCAGTTCTTCCTGATAAGAAAACCAGACAACTTCTAAATTTCTTACCAATATTCAAGTTCCATCCCTAATTTATTTAAGAAATAATTTTTTTAAGAAATCAATAATTTTTTCATGAATAATGATATTTTTTCATTTCACTTTTTATATAAAAAATTATAAAAAATAAGAAAAAATTCAAAAATAACTATTCATTGGAAAGAAAATGAGGTATATCTCTCAAAAATTCATTGACGATTTTATTAGATTATTTTCATCTATTTAAAAACCTAAGTTTAATTGTATTATTTATTGAGATTTATCTCTTTTTATTTTCATAAAACATATTCTATTAAATGGTTTATGATCAGTTTGACTATGGATGTGCTATCTTGATGTCATTCACTGTACTAGTTAGAATGGTTAGTGATCATGTTTACTGAAAGGAAAAGTTATTCACATTTCATTGAAGATTTTATTAGATTATTTTCATCTATTTAAAAACCTAAGTTTAATTGTATTGTTTATTGAGATTTATCTCTTTTTATTTTCATAAAACATATTGTATGAAATGGTTTATGATCATTTTGACTATGGATGTGCTATCTTGATGTCATTCACCATACTAGTTAGAATGGTTAGTGATCATGTTTACAGAAAAGAAAAGTTATTCACATTTCTTATGTATATGTTGTTTATATATAACACTATTGATATGAGTAATGCATTGTAATTAGTATGTGATAAGTGGGGACTACTATATAATCTTGATGAATCAGTAGGTCGCATGAGAAAAAATAGACATGTATTTTGGATGATACATTAACCATTTATTTTCAAGTGTCTTAGTTAAGGCCTTGGACATATGTTTACGATGTAAAACATATGTATTACCTCATTTTGATATCAGTAATTGACTATCTATGTAATTCACCATGCCTTTTTATATTAGTTGTAATTATATTCCGTTCCATTACATAGCATCTAGGCTAACCCCTTCTATTGTTTTATTTTTCACTAGCATGTTAAGATATATATTATGAATGACTTGCAGGGATAATCTATTAGTTTATGGGTGTTTCCAATGGATTTTATATGTTGTATTTTATTTCATGTTATAATGTTATGTTGATGTATCTAATATAGATTCAAAAACAACTAAACTGATCAGTCCTTTGGTATTTGAGTCATGTATCTATACAAATGTAATAAGGTATGAAACCCTCTATAAGATAATGGGGTTAGAGTCTTTATAGTTGGAATGAGAGGCAGGTTTGTTTGAAAAAAATAAAACCTTGACATTGAAAAAATAGATTATAGAACATAACCATAAGATAGAATATACGGATAAACATATAAGAACATCCTTGAATTTTTGTAATGTAGAGATTATATGGGTATTTCTAGAAATACATACCTGTCTGGATACTAAATGTGGACGTCATTCTTGTACAGATGTAGATTTGGGATTCAACTTAGACAAGGTATCCCAATTATGACTCGAGGTAACCTGGTACATGAAAATGATCCTTACTATGCACCTATTTTGACACTCTTGTGTATATGTTTATGATAATTCGTATTTTCTTTAAAAAATATTATAAAGGATTTCAAAGTAAATATTTCCCCTATGAACCCATGTCTATTATTATGAGATTAGATATTCATTGGTACTAATTTATGTTAAGTGTTTTTATAGATATAAATTATTCATTATGATTCATATCCTAATTTAGTGTATTCAATTATTTATAAATGGAGCACAGTGAAAATAATGAAAATGATATCAAGGAACATATCCCAGGTATGGATTTTAATCCTATTAAAGATAACGATGTTGGTATTGGAGATGCAACCTGTGCTAAGAAAAATATAACTATACTAGGATGGTTGACTCAGGTTGTGAATAATAATCGTACCTATATCGAGCGTCCTAATCCACAATGTCGATGAGAAATATTAGACCTCTTTGTGTGACAATATACTCCGTTAATCAATGGGACTGGAAACCCATTTTTAGTTGAGTAGTGGATAAGATTCATAGAGAATATATTT
This sequence comes from Viscum album, assembly GCA_963277665.1. NCBI lineage: Eukaryota > Viridiplantae > Streptophyta > Magnoliopsida > Santalales > Viscaceae > Viscum > Viscum album. Next base: position 872,047,076 of record OY728157.1, read on the forward strand.
TTTTTAAATTTGGGAAGTAATGAATGAAAGAAGGTTATCATGGAATTTTATCATCTCTTAGGAGATGCAGATAATTGTTGGTCGTTGATACAAAACACAAATGAGGTGGAAGAAATTTCAAATGTGGAATAGAAATATTTTTTTGAAATTTTCCAAGAGTTTTTTACCTTTACTATAAGGGATAATTTTACACTGGATCTCCATTTATGGATCGATGTTAAAAAAAATTTAGGACTTCATAGAGCACCTATTTCTATTGAATCTGATTATGAACCATGATTTACATCAAAATTCTATAAAATTATTAAAACTCTACAGATACTAAGTTTCATTTGAGTACTTCTTATCAACCACAAACTGATAGGTAGTCATAAAGGGCCATTGAACCATTATAAGACATGTTAAGATAATTCTCACTTGACTGTCAAGGTATCAATGATCAATATTTATCATTGGTGTAGTTTTCTTGCAATAATAATTTTCATTCTCGTATTCAAATGGAATTCATATAAAATAATCCATGGAAAGGGATTTTGTAGAAAAACATGTTAGGATGACATTGGTGAAAAGAAACATGTAGTCCTAGAGCTTGTGAAGGTTAAAATGACCAAGGTAAATAAAATTCAAACACATATCATTGCATTGAAATGTAGTAAAAAGAGCTACACTGATAACTCGAGGAAATATTTAGAGTTTTAAGTGGGAGATCATGTTTTCCTAAAAGTATATCTATGAAAGGGATTTATATTATTTGGAAAGAGAAGGAAATTTAGCCATAGGTACAACAGACATTTTGAAATCCTGGAGAGAAATGGAGTTGTGTCGTATCATCTAAAAATACTCCCTAGACATTCTAAAGTACACAATGTGTTCCACATTTCATTGTCAATGCCATATATTCCAGGACCAACAAATGTACTCACTTCTAAAGGAACAGATTGGGAAAAATATTTATCTCACCATGAATATCCAATCCAAATTATGGGCACTAAAGAATAGGTTTTGAGGAATTAAATGACTCAGTTATTAAAGGCACATTAGAAAATTCCGAAAATATAAGAGTTGATGTTGGTACCAATGGATGTTTTCATGATGAACTATGAAAATATTTTAATGTGGTTAAATTATATAAATTCCATAGATGAAATTTTGTTAGGAGGGGAGAATGTAACCACCTAGAATTATATTAATGAAATTTCCTTTCTTATAGAAATTTCATGTATTATAGATCACATAAAATCACTTAGTAAATATAATACAAACTGTATAAATGAATAATGAATGAAATAAGAGATATTTTTAGAAGTTAAGGATCCTATACCAATAGAAAAATAACTTGACCATTGGAATAGTAATGTGAACCTTATGAATAGTAAAAATATTAATAGAATAGTAACCTCACCATTCCAAGTTTAAATAAATTTTAGGCATCTTAAAAATGAAAGTATGATATAATTATATCATAGTATAAGTGAATTAACATTTTAAAAATTATTAATTAAGTGTTGGTATTTTTGTAAATCATAAATATTTATTTATAATTTTATAATTAATAAAATTATTTAAATAAAAATATATTTTTCTAAAATTTATTCATAAATTAAAATTTTAGTGACTTAGGATTTTATGATTATTTTATGATATATCAGTGAATTTTTCAATGTGTTATAAAATGAGGTATAATTTTTAAAATTTTATCATTATAGAAAATAATTTTTTTAATTAAAAATTAAAATTATCATATTTAAGAATTTTTTTAATAAAATATAGTTAATTTTTTTATTCAATTCGTTAAAAAGTTATTCTTTTTTTTGGGATTTTTCTCATATAGTTTAATTTTTTGGTGAATAGTAATATACCGTAATTTTTAGGGTATATACATTATAAGTGATATAAACTATTCCATTAGTAATGAATGATGTAAGAACTATAATCTAGAAATATCATTCATTATTTTAATATATTTGGTGATAATTCTCAAACTATTCATTGTATTGATCCAAAATAATTAACAAATGAATAAAATATTCAAAAAACACCCCTCCCTCCACCATTAATACCACCCTTGACCAACCCTTCTCCTTATACCATGCAAGATTTATGACATGTAAAATTTATACCAAATCCTCTTACCAAGCCCATACCTAACTTCTTAGAGCCCTTTTATCTCAACAAAATTGCAAAAACAATACTCTTATGGAGGGTCTCAAGGAGGAGAAAATCAAGAGGGAAACCTCTCTTTTTATTCTTTCAAATTATTTTCACGTTCTTTTCGTTTATTTTTTTATACTCACATATCTATCCCAAAGTAACATGATATTTATAATATCTACTATATAATGTAATTTTATTGTGTTGAGGTAATTATCCATCATCAATTCTCTTCTTTATCCTTTTGTTCTAAAAATGAAAAAAAAATCATCATTGAAGTGTTGACTTGTCGCATTCAGGGATGAAGAGTTTTCAATTTCCATTAACACCTTAAAGGGTGGACATAAAAAAAATATGTGGTTAAAAATTATTATATATGTATTATATTATATGTATTTTACTAGAACCATTATATATACATTATGTAAATTAATAAAACAAAAAAAGTCTATGATGATCGAAAAGCCACTAAAATAATCTAATCAATTATCATTAACATCTTATCTAATGATTCATTACCATCCCAAATAACCAAATGAATATTATAACAATTTAATTTTATGGATTTTAATTAATAACATATAACATAAATTTTTTAAATCTATTCCCCTTTTATATGAAATTCCACACTCATATACAAATAAGTCAATCATGAATACTAATTACACGAATGCTCCTGAATGATAAAATTATATCTTATCACTCATTAAAAAGACCATAAATGATATTAATAAAATTATAATAAATAAAATATACATATAAAATACTCTAAATTAAATTATTAATGAATATAATTTCATTGTCTAGGTGTTTAAGACCAAGTGAAAATCCCTTTCAGATATAAGTTAAGAAATCTTTTATCTCACTTTTATTTCCATGGGATATGTATTATTCATCACTATTTATCATGTGTGGTGTATGTATACTTCATGTTGATGTATATTATCATGATTATATTTGTTTCATGATATTAAAAGTATTATTTTATTTATCATTAATTTCATGGGGCATATGGTTTGACTATTTGCAAAGTGGTAAGTTTTTATTCCCAAACCTCCATTTTCATCCGAGTTATGCTTTATCCCACTTTTCACCAATGTTATTCATCATTATTTTTATATAATTTTTCTATTTTATATTTATTTGTTCCAAAATCATGTATACATATCAATTAATCTCTATTTTATTTGGAAATACATGTTTTACATGATTTCCATATCAATTCTTCCTGAGAAGAAACCCCTATTAAATGGAACATCCTGATTTATTACCCATTTTCAAGTACCATCCATAATATCTTTTAAGAAAAAATTATATTTCTCAAATAACTACCTTTTTAAAAAAAATCTATATATGTTCATTTATGGTTTTATACAAACAATTATGACAAATACATATTATTTTTCCAAAAGAACTCTTTTTTACAAAAAAAAAGGGGTATTTCATTCAAGAATTCCTCGATGATTTTATTAGTTTATTTTAATATATTTGTACTCCTTTGTTGAGTTATATGATTTAATTATATTTATCTCTTATTATTATCATGTACCATATTTTATTAATTGGTTTGTGACTAGTTTGAATGGTGATGTGTTATCTTGATAACATTCACTATACTTCTTAAATTTCATAGTCATTATGTTTATAAATTGGGGGATGTTATTTACATTTCATATTTATATGTTATTAATGTACAAACCCATTCATATTTAGAATTAATTATACTTAGTAGGTTTTGGTTTGGGGCCTCTATATCACGTCGATGCATCGATAGGTCTCATTAGACAAAACAGAAATGGATTTTGGATGATGCCTTAACCATTTATTTTCAGTGTCATAGTCGGTGTTTCAATGGTTTGTTTATGATGTACGACATATGTATTACCTCATTTTTATATTATTAATTTATTATCCATGTGAATATTCAACTATTAAATTATATGTTGTTAAGCATCATTATCATGTGATTATTTATAAGTCATTATTTATTCATCTTTTATTCTTGCCATATTTTTCTCCGGGTTGGAATTTTTTGTGCCTATTGTGTTCTAGAGGAATGTACATAGTCTTGGGGGTATAGTATGGTACATTTCAAACTATTTTTTCAAATGGATGTTATGAGGCTGTGGTGTTTTGGAGTTGGATTAGTTACACTCTTAGTGGCACCACTTGTGGGGTAAGTTCTTATGGTGGACTGTACCCTAGAGTTGGAAGAGTATTTGTTTGTAAAGGATGGTTACTTTTAAGATTTCTTCTAAAAAATCCTTGGAATATATTCAAAACGTGGTTTCTACCTCGGAACCACTGAAATTAGAGGATAATGTATTGGATTTGGGTGGCCATAATAGGATGCACAGTTAGGCAACACAGTTTACTAAACCGTGCATGCCAACAGTGCAGGGGTGTCTAGGTAAATAAAAATATTTTTCTTATTCTCATTTTCCCTACATGAAATAATTATAATCCTCTATAATATTCCCCCATTATACCCCAACATCCATGGGAATCCTCTAATCTCTCACAAGCTCTTATGGAACCCATCTTTTAGGGGGGTTTTGTGGGGAAACTCGAAGATTTATTCAAGTGTTTCTTTTGTTGGTTTTATCCCTTTCCAAAGGGGTTCCTACATTATTCATGAAGTTGTATAATTTCCAGAAGTTAGGGTTCTAAAATAGGGTTTGATTTGGTGTCTTTTTGGTCAAGTATTTTTGTTTTAGGTTTTATTTCACTTCCTTGAGGTGTGGCGGTGGTGCAGTTGATGTTTTACACCATGATTTAGGGGTTTTGATTCAATAAGTAGGTGATTACATGTGTAATAATTTTTGGATGAGTTAGAATTACATATTTTATTATTTAGAATGTTTCACATATTCTTTTAATTGTGTCAAAACCATTTTTGATGGAGTTTGTTAAGTGGTTAATTTTATAGATTCACTGCGTTGCAAAATGGGTTTTTTTCCATGTGTAAACCTTGTGGTAATCATTGGGTTGATTTTATGACATATACAAGTGGTTTATAATAAAACATGGTCTATAAATTCTTTCTCGGATGGGTATTGGTGTCATTTTGGGTTTAAAATGGTGTTTTTGAATAGGTTTTATGTGTAAAACCTTATTTCACTCCTTGGAAATGTTTTATGAAAATTTGTTTTTCTCATGTGTATATTTTGTAATATAATTTTAGGTTACTTTATAGTAATAAATAATGTTTAAATAAATGTTTCAAGGTATTCCAATTTTTCTTTGGTAGTTTCTTGGTGTTATTTTGTCCTTGAAAGGGTGTTTTTAAATGGGTTTTGTGTGCAATACATAGTTATACCCTTTTGGATTGTTTTATGAAAATTGTAAAGGTTTTATTCTATTAAAACTAGTGGGAAAATTGTGTATATATACTTTTTGGAAACATTTTTACAAAGTTTAAAAACTGCTGAAATGTTTTGTGAAATGGAAAGAGAGGGGTGAAACATGTTTGTGGGCTGCTATGTGTGAGTGTGATATGAAAAAATTATTTTTTATGAAAGATGTAATATTTTATGTGTGTGTGAGATTTTATGTCAGTTGTAATATCATGGAAAGGTTTTATAAAATTTAATAATGGTTTTGTGGAAGCGTTAAAGAAATGTGAAAAGTGTTGTGGGCTATTTTGGTGTGAGTATGATTTCAAAATACATTTGAATGAAAAACTGGAATATGTGACTTGCATGATATAGATGTGGGATGTTAGGTGAATGCGTGCTATTGCAGTTGTATTTTCCTGTGCAAAATATATTTCTTAACTGGTTGAACTTGTTTGAGCTCAAGAGGTGTAACTACCCAAACTTTCATTAATGGAAATCCCTCGTGATCTAACTAAATGTCTCTTTATGTAAAATGATTATATAAAATGTCAACTTATTTGGTTAAATGTTAATAATTGTGACAATTTCTAATATATTCATTGAATAGTGATCACATGATTACTATAAATATAGAGTTTTATCAAATCCAATTTACTCAGACAAAATAAGAGATTGCCTCATCTAGTAGATGAGCCCCATTTGAAGCCCATTTTTCAGAGCTTGGAAAGGAGGTGGTGTCATTGGACTTCTCTCCTGACCAAGATCAAGCCATTCATGAAGACATTTATATTGAGGGGAACCGCCTACAGGGGAAGTGGAAGTTGATAGAGATTACCACCCAAGTGATGTTATCCAAGCCACCCCAAGAGTCTGTCACCATCACACACCTCACTCTTCAGACTTATGCGGGTGTTTTAAGGTAATATTTAACAAGACCCTAGTACTATGGTTATGTACATTATTTTTATATGTAACAATGAATATACTTTAATTTTTTATTGTTACCTTGTAAATAGTTTTTAAAGCACAAATAGTATTTTTAGCTAATGTTCAACTAATAAATCTATTTTTAATAATTGATGAATCTATGAACTAAATAATATCTTAATAAATTATTATTATTAATAATAATTTAATTTTTATTAAATATAAATGATAATATAATTTTATGAATGAAATTGTGATTTTCATTAAGGTTTGAAAGCCATTTTTTTCAAAACCAATGAATTTTTGATAAATGTTGGTTTTTATTTTAAATGTGAAAATTCAAATATTCAGAAAATTATTTAGATAAAATGAATATTATTTCAAGAATCAGGACATAGAAATTATCCAATGGTGAATTTTTCAAATTTTTTTGAGACAGTCAAATTTTTGGGAAAAAATTAAATATCGTTTAAATATATAATGTGTTTTATGACATCATAATGACCCAATGGTGATGTAATAAAATAATAAAAACTTTATGAATTTCCAATATATGTTTTAAAATTAAAATAATGTGATTTTTGGTTTGTTTGATTTATTTACAATGCTTTAATGGTCCCCTCAAGAATTATCAAACATTTAGTCTTTTTAAACTGTTTTCCTTGGGTGTGTGACTCACCTCCACATAAGCTACCCTATTATTTTAAGAAGTTAGGACATTGGAAATATTAAATATTGGTTTCCACTTAATATTTCTAAAAAAAATCGGCAAAACCCATGGGATGGGTTGTGGTTTGGATTAGATTAATGTGAGGTGTCCCAAACAGAAATAATAAAGAATTCCCTCACCTTTCATATATAAACCCTCCCAAGATCCCGCTTCCTCCTCACTCAAAGCCTTTGGAGTTTGTCCAACATATTCTCTCCTCCCTCTAGAATCCTCCCAAGGTTCCCAAAGCTCCAAAGAAGCATCTATCAAGCCTTTCTTAAGCCTTTGGAAGCACACTTCCATGTAAGGGTTTTTATTATTTCTCATTTTTGTCCAAAATTCTTTAAATTGTTATGCCCTTTTAATTTAAATTATTAATGTTTGGGTATTGTTTATCACCTCCCCCATACATACTTCTTTATGTTTGTAATATGTTAGAACCTTTTCTCTCTCATTAAATTTTTCCCATGTACACCCGTTACTATCCCAAAATTCTGAAAGGAATTCCTCTCTCCTCATTTACATTCAAGAAATTATTTTTATCATAAATCTATATTCCATTTCATTTTTTGGGACACATATCTACATGAACCCATTACTATCCATGTAATGTAAATATGATGAGACATACTTTCTCTCTCATCAACCATTTTTAAGAGTTCTTATGTCACGCCGTTATGCTAGTGAAATTGCCCCGCCCTTTTCCAAGCCAAAGTCATTATGTAGTGAGTACCATACCCATTTCTCTATCAAGGGTATTCAGCTTTATATACATTTACATATTGTTTAATGATTTTCTTGTATGTATTCTACATTCATTTTTCATGAAATAAATGATTATGTTGAATGATTCAATGTTTTATGATCCATGTGGCACACTTATGCTTGAAATGAAATGTTTAAGAAGGGTGCGCCCGGATAGAGCTACAATTAATTGGGAAAGGTATAGTATCATGATATGTAATGCGCAATGGGTGTTTACTCATGATAATTCATGTGCAATGAGGGTTTACTCATTCTTCAAGTGAAATGTGGGTTTACTCATGCCCAATGTGCAATGAGCCTTTGCTCATGCTAATTTCATGTTAAGTGTTGTTTCCACATTTCCATGTTATGATTATCATGATTTATCATGCCTTTATGTTCATTATTCTATTACGATCTATTGATATTCCTATTGTTTAACATGTATTATATTACTCATGTTATTCCTATGATTAATCCCTTACTTGGAATTATAGCTCACCCTTTTTTTATGCATGCCCTCAAGTTATCCCATGGAATGCTAAGTATGAGGAAATGTATTGGTCATGTAAAGGAAGTTATCAATAAAGATGATGTTTTTCATTTTTTTTAAGTTTTTATGTAAAGACCATTAGCCCCAAATAAACTAGACCTCTCTATCTTTTATGTTATGTAAAATTATGTTTTTTTAACAATTTATGTTTAACTGTGTAATAAAAGAGAAGGGTAGTCATAGTTGGTATTAGAGGATAGGTGTAGTTATATTTGGGATTAAGATTAGAAAACCCTAGTAAATCATTAGTGACAATACTAAGTATAATAAAAACATCTCTAAATTTTGGTTATTATTTATTATTTTGTTTATCAAGAAAATACATCCATGTATGGATACGAGTAGGTAGAGGTGACTCTGGCACAGATGTATCATAGGATTAAAACCTGAAAACACTGCTTTGAGCTACACTAGAACAAGAACTGGTGCATGACAAAATTCCTTGCGGCACTCTTTGCAGTGACACTCATGGGGGATTTGCTTTGGTAAATTTACAAACATAGTATCAACCATTATTAAGGGACTAAAAAAATAATTCTCTAAGAATATATGTTAGAATGTAGATCAAGGACAACATATACTAAAGCTAATAGATTCATATGTCAAAGAAAATAAAATTTATTTATAAGTCATCAGTTTTTTCCTTGTATTACCCTCTATGTGTTACCACTAAATTTCCTTTTATTCCAGCCAATGGACATTAGTAGGAGGACTCGGGTTAACAACCGATGTGAAGATCAATTTGATGATTGTACTAATGAGATTCCCAATCCAATGGGAGCAGGAATCGCTAAATTTGTCACTATTCTCTCTCAGCTAACACAATCTTTGAATAGAAACATAGGGAAAGAGGAATGCTCAACAACACCCCCCTATGAAAGAAAAATTTTCTATCAAGAGCATCATGCGACAAAGTCCTCCTACTTTTAATAGATCATCTGATCCCTCAATCACTGAACAATGGACCAACTCCATTGAAAATTTCTTCTCCATCATTCAATGTTCTGAACAAGAGAAGTTTCTTCTAGATGCTTATCATATTGATGGTACAACTGATCAATGGTGGATGTTGATAAAAAACACAAAGCCTGAGGAGGATATCGAGGCGTTGGAATGGAAGGATTTCTAGAAGATGTTTTTTGATAAATATTTTCCACACACCCTCCATCTTAAGATGGAAAGGGACTTCCTTTCCCTCAAGAAAAAGGATGATGAATCTATTAGAGCGTATGATGAAAAATTCACAAGTCTTGAAAAATATGTCTTCAGATTTTTCATTAACCCCAAAAGCATGGTTGACCGCTTTTTGGTTGGCTGAAACCTAGCCCATGGAAAGCACTTGTGATCCATGACTTCGAAAACTATGGATAAATTGTCTAATGTTCCCTCAAGGTGAAAATAGAGATCGGTGAATCTCAGGGGTATCATGGGGATATAAAGCATAAGGTGGACTTCAATTATAGAGGTCTGATTGATAAATACAATGGTGCTATGATGATCTAGTACCATACTTCCCAACGGTGCGAAAATAAGCACCCCGGAAATTGCCTGAAGTGGATGAGGAAATTCATTAGGTGTAGAAGGGAAGGGCATCTGGCTATTAACTATCTGCACGAAAGAAATGCAACTATGATAGAGGAGAGGAATGCTCCGTTCAAACCTCAATACATGGTATATTGCTACAACTACAAAGAACCCGGGCATCTGAAAATTACTTCCATAACCAAAGTGTTTTTAGAGGCAACCAACAACCTCCAAGGCAGCAAGGACGAGTTTTTTCCATCACTTCTTCCAAAGTGATCCCCGAAAATGAAGTGGTGACAGGTACTCTAGTAATTCATTCATGAATAGTGAATGTACTTTTTTTTTATTTTGGTTCTATTCATTCATTATATCTTGAATGTTTAGTAGAACAATCCCAACACAACAAAAAATCATGGAAGTGAAGATGTTAGTGAGTACGACAAATGGGGTAATCATTGCATCCCCGGAATATAACTACCCCTATCATAATCTATCGTTTAAACTTCTCGGCGATTCTCTTTAAACCCCCTCTTGTGGAATTTTATGTGATTCTTGGCATGGATTACATTTCCTTATATAGAGCCTACATAATTTGCCGGGAGAGGGAAGTCACTTTCTATGGGGATAATCGACCCCCGATTATATACAAGTGGAAGGAGAAAGATGAATTTTCTTTAGTTCCATCATCTCAAGAATGGATATTACTGCCCTATGAGCATGCATATCTGGCTCAAACGATTGAGTCCATGGAAGTAACCATCTGTGAAGACATGCATATTCTGAGGGAATTTGCTGAAGTGTTTCCCAATGAATTTCCTGGTCTTCCTTCTATAAGGGGTTTTTAATTCTCAATTGATATTATTCTTGGGGATTTTACAATATCCAAGACTCTATATAGAATGGATACTGTAGAGATTGAGGAGATGAAGAAACAACTACAGGAGAATCTGGATAAAGGGTGTATATGCGGAAGTGCTTCACAAGGGTGTGTACCCGTCCTCTTCGTCAAGAAGAAGGATGGGTCAACGCGCCTTTGCATCAATTATCATGATCTCAACAAAATCAAAATAATGAAAAAGTATCCTCCCCCACAAATTGATTACTTGTTCAATCAGCTGCGTGGAAGACAGTACTAGTCCAAGGTGGATTTGTGGTCAGGATATTATCAAGTAAGGGTGACGAAGGAATATATCACCAAGACTACTTTCTATACAAGATACGGGCACAATTAATTCATATTAATTCATTTAAGACTCACTAATACACCATGCATCTTCATGGAATTCATGAATATTATCTTTAGATATTACCTTGACAAAGTTGTGGAAGTCTTTATAGATGATATTCTGAAATACTCCAAAACCAAAGAGGAACATAAGAAGCATCTTATAACTGTACTAGAGACCTTTCAGAGGGAGAAGCTCTATTTAAAGTATATGAAGTGAGAGTTATGGTTGAAGGAGGTCTCATTCTTTGGCCATATCATCTCATGAAATGAGATATCTGTGGATCCCTCTAAAACAGATGCAATTGAGGGATGGATGAGGACAACATTAGTAATGGATATCCGTAGCTTCTTGGGGTTAGTTGGATATTATCGACAATTTGTGAGAAATTTATCACGATTTTCCAACCCTCTTACGAAGCTATCTCAGAAGGTATTATTGTTTTTTGGAGTGTTGAATGAAAAGAAAGATTTCAGGAGTTAAAAAGGAGGCTTATCACTATGCTCGTGCTCACATTACCCACAAGTGGAGAAATTTTTGTTGTATTCAGTGATGATTTGAAGAAGGGCATAGGATGTGTTTTATTGAAAAATGACAAATTCATTGCCTATTCTTCATGTAAATTGTATGTTAATGAATAGAACTATCCAACACATGACCTCGAGTTGGCTGCAGTGATCTTCACTTTGAAAATTTGGTGTCATTATCTCTTTGTGGGGAAGTGTGAAATATATACGGACTAAAAAACCATCGAGTATATATTCATAGAGCAAGATTTGAACTTGTGCCAATGAAGATAGTTAGAACTGATCAAAGACTATGACTGATCAATCCATTACCACCCTACAAAAGTGAACAAGGTGGATGATTCCCTAAGTAGAAAGGACCACGTGATTCTACCATTTATGAGAATTGAAAAGGATCCAATCATCATAGATTTGATGAAGATGGACATGGGAATCATAAAGAAGGGAACATCGTCAATCCTTTCACAAAATCATGCTCAACCGTCACTTTTGGAAAGGCTAGAGGATGCTCAAAATGATTATGTAATAATTCATGAAAAGTGGGTGCTATCGGAAAAGATAAATCCATTGAAGTTAATGTTAATGGAGATGGAATTTTGAGATTTGGGAAAAGACTATATGTTCTATCAAGTCCGGAGCTGAAGATGAAAATTTTAGATGACACACATAGTTTAAATTTCTCTATTCACCCAGGAAACAAAAAGATGTATTGATATCTCTAAGAGAGTTATTTGTGGGATAATGCAAAGAAAGAGATTGCTGAATATACATCAAAGTGCTTGGTGTGTCAACAAGTGAAGGTAGAGAGGCAGAGGTATAAGGGGATGATGAAACCATTGCCCACACAAGAATAGAAATGGGATAACATCACCATGGACTTTGTCACTAGGCTTTTGAAGACATCTAAAGGAAAAATGCAATCTGAGTTATGGTGGATCGTCTTACAAAGGCTGCACACTTCATTTCTATTCAGAAGGATTTCTCATTGGATCAAATGGAATAAATATATTTCAGGGAAGTGGTAAGGTTGTATATAGTACAACTATCTATCATGTCTGATCGAGATCAAAGATTCAAATCAATGTTTTGGAAGAGTCTTCATCATGCTCTGAATACTGATCTGAACTTCAGTATGACCTATCATCCTCAAAATGATGGTCAAACTGAGCGGACTATCCAAACACTTGAAGACATATCGATTGAATGCTCAATGGACTTTAATGGAGGATGGGATCAACATCTTCCTCTGGTTGATTTCTCCTAAAATAACAGTTTCCAGTCGAGCATCCAAATGGCACCATATGAAGCCCTTTATGGGAAAAGGTGCATAGAACCAGTGATTTGGGATGATGTTGGTGAGCGTAAGCTACTTGGACCAAAAAAGGTTGATTAAATGGTAGAGAAGGTAAAAAACATTCAGCCGTATATCAAGGCAGCACAGATTCGACTGAAGACTTATGCAGATAACCGTCGATGAGACCTTGAGTTTGAAGTTAGATACATGGTATTTCTAAACATATCTCTGTGGAAGAAGGTCATGAGTTTTGGAAAGAAAGGGATGATAAATCCAAGGCACACCGACCCCTTCGAGATTCTTGATCGTGTCAGGGCTGTGGCCTATTGACTAGCACTTCCACCTACCATGTCCAAAGTAAATGATGTCTTCCATGTATCCCTCTTAAAGAAGTACATACCAGACCATTCATATGTACTCTCTTCAGAGGTGGTACAGTTAGAGGATGAACTTTCTTATGAGGGGAAACCAGTGATGATCTTATATCATAGAGAAAAAGTTCTATGAAATAAGACAATTCCCCTCATCAAGGTGTTGTGGAAAAACCAAAAGTTTGAAGAAGCGACATAGGAATCGATGGAGATTATGAAGCAGAGTTACTGACATCTGTTTTAGTGTGGGAAAATGAAATTTTGAGGGAGAAATTTCTTATGGGGGGAATATTGTAATGACCCAGACATTCATTAATAGAAATCCCTCGTGATCTAATTAAATGTTTATTTATGTAAAATGTTTATATATAATGTCAACTTATTTGGTTTTATGATATGAACTGTTACCATTGCTAATATAACCATTGAATAGTGATCACATGATTAGTATAAGCATATGGCTTTATCAAATCCAATTTACTCAGACAAAAGAAGTGATGGCCTCATCCAGTAGACGTGCCCCATACGAAGACCATTGGTCAGAGCTTAGAAAAGAGGTTGCAAAATTGGTCTTCGCTCACATTAATCTTGAGCGGAACTGCCTATAGGAGAAGTAGTAGTTGATAGAGATTACCGCCCGAGTGATGTTATCTGAGCCACCCCAAGAGTCTGTCACCATCGCACACCTCACCAATCGGTCTTATGCGGGTGTTTTAAGGGGTTATTTAACATGGCACTAGTACTATGGTTATGTAAATTATTATTTTTATATAAAAATGAATATACATTCATTTTATTATTATTACATTGTAAATAGTTTTTAAAGCACAAATAGTATTTTTAGTTAATGTTCAATTAAGAAATTTATTTTGAAGAATTAATGGATTTTTAAATTAAATAATATTTTAATAAAATATTATTATTATTATTAAATTAACTGATTTTAAATATTAACGATCGTATAATTTTATGAATGAAATTGTAATTTTTATTAAGGTTTGAAAACCATTTTTTTGAAAACCCATGAATTTTCGATAAATAATGGTTTTTATATTAAAAGTAAAAATTAAAATATTTATAAAATTATTAAGTTAAAATGATTATTATTTCTAGAAATAGGATGTCAAAATTATGCAACTGTGAATTTTTCATAATTTTATGAGATAGTCAAATTATTGGGTAAAAATTAAATACTGTTTAAATATATAATGTGTTTTATGGCATCATAATGACCCAATAGTGATGTAATAAAATACTATAAACTATATGTTCGGCCAATATATGTTTTAACATTAAAATAATGTGATTTTTGGTTTGTTTGATTTATTTTAAAATGCTTTAGTGGACCCTTCAAGAGTTATTAAGCATTTTTTCTTTTAAAATTGTTTTCCTTGGGAGTGTTACTCACCTCCACATAAGCAACCCCATTATTTTAAGAAGTTAGGACTTTGGACTTATAAAATATTGTTTTATACTTCCCTTTAGAAAAAACCATTGGGAAAAAAACATGGTTTGGGTTTTTGTTTGGATTAGATTATTGTGAGGTGTCCCTAACATAAATAATAATGAATTCCCTCACCTTTCCAATATAAACCCACCCAAGATCCAACTTCCTCCTCACTTAGAGACTTTTGAGTTCATTCGACCTCCACCCTCCACTCTCTAGAATCCTCCAAGGAGCCCCAATTCCACAAGGATCCTCTATCAAGCCTCTCTCAAGCCTTTGAAAACACACTTCCAAGTAAGGGTTTTTCTTCCTTTCTCATTTTTGTCCAATATTCTTTAAATTGTTATGCCATTTTAATTTCAATTGTCAATGTTGGGGTATGGTTTTTCCCCTCCCCCAAAACGCCCTATTAATTTTTTAATGTTTGGATACCCCTTTCTATATCATTAAATTCCTCCCATGTACACATGTTACTACGCTAAAATTCCGAAAGGACTTTCTCTCTCCTCATTTACATTAATTCAAATCATTGGTATCATAAATCTAAATTCCAATACATTTGTTGGTAAATTTATCTATATGAACCCCTAATGGTCCATGTCATGTAAATATGATGAGACACCCCTTTCTCTACATCAACCATTTTTATGAGTTCTTATGTCACATCGTTATGCTGCCGAAATTGCACCACGCTTTTCCAAGCCAAAGTCATTGTGTAGTGAATACGATTCCCATTTTTCTATCAAGGGTATTCAACATTATGCACATTTACTTATTTTGTAAAGAGTTTAATGTATTAATTACACATTCCTTTATCCAAGAATAAATGATTATATTTAATGATTCAATGTTTTATGATCTATGTGGAATATTTATGCATGAATTGAAATGTTTTAAAAAGGTGCACCCTGATAGCACTCCAATGCATTGGGTAAGTATAGTATCCTGATATGTCAAGTGAAATCAGTGTTTACTCATGATAATTCAAATTTAATTAGGTTTTACTCATGATCCATGTTCAATGATCCTTGGCTCATTTTAATTCCATGTTAAGTGTTGTTGCCACATTTTCATGTCATGATTATCAGGTTTTAACATTCCTTTATGTTTATGAATCTCTGTTGCTCTATTGATATGGCTATTGTCTACCAAGTATTCTATTACTAATTTTATTCCATGATTAATCCCTTAATGGATTTATAGATCACCATTTTTAATCCATGTCCTTAGGTTATCCAATGCAATGCAAAATACGAGGGAATGTAGTGGTCATGTAAAGGAAGTTTTCAATAAAGATATTGTTTTTCATTTTTTAAGTTGTTATGTAATGACCCTATGCCCCAAATACACTAGAACTAATGATCTTATATGGTGAATCAAATTATTTTTATTTAATAAATTATGTTTAATTGTGTAATAAAAGATCTGGATTGTCATAAAAGGGAAACATGCGTATCTAGGTGGTTGGACGTGTAGTAGTATGCTAGTGATCCCATGGGGTTCATCCTCAGTTTCACATATTATGTTTGATTATTGTAACATTAATAAACTATTATGATGATGATGATGATGGGGGACAACTAGTTTATGGGTATGCTCTACACTAGCGGCTCATGTGCAGAATAATAGATGTTGTGATGGTTACTCTCACTAAGATATGAGGTGCTTAGGACCCACATCGACCTAGTGCCTGGGGGTTATTTTCACATTGCCTGTACTCATTAGTTAAATTGTGGTTACCATTGGATTAAGGTATGGTTTGCTACAAAATTTATTGGCATTGACATTATTTTTAGTAGTGTTTGTTCATTAAAAAAGCCCACATGAAAAATACTTTTATTTAAGTAGCATCTTTTAGAAATTGATACTTGTATTTCATGTCAAGAAAAATTTCATTAATTTTGACTTTGAATGTTTATAAAATGGATTATATTAGTGGTGGTATCCTATTGGGATTTGGATCACACCAAACATACACTTTTGGGTGTATGTTGACTTGGTTATTTTTTGAAGCAGGTTTGGCTAAAGCTTCTATCCCAATGGTTCAGGTTTTTAGCGAGCCATCATGATGTTGTATGGTGGAGATGGATTGAGGGCAGTGAATTTCAGCATGTGTAGGTTCTTGGGATGTAATTTTCGGTTTTATTCATTTTTAATAGTCTTTTAGGGTTTCTTTAAACCATGTAATTCAATTTTTATATTTTATAAAATATGGTTTTGTTTGAAGAATCTAGATTGGTTTTATTGGACATGTTTCTCATTTTATGTTTATAAACTCAGGTAAATCATTCCAAATTATCATGTTTTGTTACATGGTCTATTTTTCTAGACCATGGGGATCAATAACGCCCTTTGGGACTTGTCAGAGGTTGGGTATGGTGCAAGTATTGATGGTGACTAGATTCAGTTTGTGACAAAATGGTATCAGAGGAGGTTCAAGTAAAATTTTCGGGTCTTGTTATATGGGGAACAGTTGGGATAGACAAGAGTAAGGATTTTCCAGAATAGAAGTTCTAGTTATGGTTATTGTGCTTATCTAGCACAATACATGATATGATTCAAGTCTCCAAGGGATGTTGGGATTTATCTAAGTCGTTAGGTTATATTCGTTTGATGATTATTAGGGGAAATGAAAAGAGAGTTGGGTTAATGGTCTCAGTGAGCTCAAAGGGTCTGGAAAGCCATGTGGAGCCAGGGATATTCCCTAGAACACTCTCTGTGATGGTGAATAGATTAGAATTTTTCCTCCAAACATATGTCCTAGTCACGCACCAAAAAAAGTTTCTTGTCGCATCGTCTTGTGTCCTTTTGTTTCAAAATCCTAGAAGTTTTGTTTTAAATTAAAAATTAAATGGAATTAAGAAGAATAAATTTTATGTGAAATAATTTTATAATAAATCAAAAATGGTTTTATTTTTAATATGATGGAACTGAATTTTTGTAATTTTTTTGAGATGGAAAATGGTGTGTTTACAGTTGTTTTGAAAGCAGGAAATTATGTTAATGTTGGATTTGAAAAAGTTGTCCTAATAAGGTTTTTTAAACTATTTAAAGGTGTTTAAATGGGATGAGATGTTTTTAAATCGATGTATATTATTGAAAGTGAGTATTAATTTGAATTATTGGGATTTTGATTTCTTGATTAGTGGTCTAGAGAAAAAGGATGTGTTGGGTGATTGTTCAAGGTTTTGAAATGTTGAATGAATTTCTATTTTAAACATTTTTATTTCTATGAGATACCACAACATGAGTTTATTTGGGATGATGGATGTATGATGGAATGGCTAGATGAATTATGGGATGGATGTGAGGAGGGTTCCCGGTGTGGCACAGAAACATGAATGGGTGAGGGCCATGATGTACCATTGGTGGATAAGCTAACCGCTGAACCGTTTCTTTTCAAAGAAATGTTTTTAAAGGATAACATGATGTATTTATTAATGGTTTGGGATTGTATGTCTTATTTATCTTTTAAAATTTTGATTTTGTGGGATGTTTGGAGTCCATGAACCCCTCTGGTTTGAACTATGATTTTGGTTTCTGTTTGGTCGATATGTTTGGTTGAAGGGTTTGTTTATGGTCTCTTCTGAGAAAAGTTTGGGAATCTGTTACAGTGGTTCCCCTCACATGTTCAGTTCAATTTTTTGGAACATTTTGACCAATGGACCATCTTTGTTGGGTCCTTGGGTTCTCTCTTTGGATAAGGTATACCCCCATTAAGGGTAGGTGCACAGCTGAAGTGAAACTCGGGTTGTTACGTAGTTGGAACGTCCTCCAGTTTATGAATATAAAGAATATAGTCTTGTGCTTGGTAGAATGAGTCTAAACCTTTTCCTTTCTTGGTTTTTCAGATCCTCTTGTAGAAGGAGAGTGATGATGGAATATTTAAGGAGACCTCAATTTCATAAACAACATGATTAATCAAAGGTGAAAATGGTCTTGGGTTGTCCGTATGAGGGAATATCTTGATGGTGTCTAATAGGGCCTTCGGGTCCATTGTAGTCTCTTAAAAGAAAGAGTTCATGTTAAACCACCAACATAGGAAATCTGGTCATGAGTAGATATTATGGATACTTTCCAGAATTGTGTGTTGTTTGGGACTTGGCATTATATCCCTTTCCTTCTATTTTTTCCATCAGTCGCATTAGACTTGTTCGGTGATGCATTGTGATGTCATGTGATTATTTGACCATAGAGGTGAAGGTCATGAAATACTCTGAGAATATTTGTTATGTTTTGAGTATGTATCTCTAGAAAAAAGATCAAAATATTCTATTTCAAATGAAGGTGTTTATATGTGTCATTTCCTTCTATTGTTTCTCACCCAAAGAAACAAGGTGTGATGTGTGTTCATATTCTAAGCCCTTATTTCCGTGAAATGATGGATTTGGATAATGTGAATTTGGAATGTTTTAGGTCTTGGTTAACTTATCAAGGATTATGGTGTGGTTGTTTGTAGCACCCGAAAAAAAAGTTTCATTCATGGGGTTTTCAAAGCCTAACTATGAAGCTGAAGATATTTCAATCATTTGAGCTCCAACCATAGGTTACGGAGTGAAGCTGGCATGTAGATAGGGGAAATACCAGGGTCTTTCAAACCCTTGTACAAAGTCCTATCCTAAATATGAAATATGGTAAGTGATTAAACCTATGGTGTGATAACTTTCTTCTGTTGTTCCCATTCAGTGGATTGAGTTGGAGGGCCTTATGGCCACGTTATCTCCCAATATCATTTTCCCCTTTGGATTCCATTGAGTTTTTGGAGTATGGCTGGAAATTTGGATATAGATGCCGAGAACATGGTTTGTGAATGATTTGTTGTGACTGTGTTCTAGGAAGCCAAGCAGATAGAATGATCTGCACGTTAGCGCACAACTTCTAAAACTGTATAGACTAACCGTGTGACTACCCCAAACCATTAAATTTTGTAGTATTTTGTTCCAGCCTATGATGGTTAGTTAATATTTTTTATTCCTATGGTGGGGAAACTCACTATGAATTTTATTTATGTTCATTCATAATCGTTTAATGGGAGTTTTCCCCTTGTACCGGGGATTCCATTCAGGCTTCCCTTGTTAGTAACCTGATCCTGTCTGGGGAAAATTCATGTTGTCTCTTATGGTGGGGAGCCCATTTGTGTCTCCCAATATTAGTATGTCAGATTGGTCCTTGGTCTTGGATTTGTGGTAGGTAGTCTTTTTCAGATATATATAACTACCAACATCTTCCTTGGGTAAACATTGGGATTGGAGAATGCCTAAGAGTTTTGTTAAAGTAATGTAAGTGTAACCATGTTCGATGTTGTTGCTCATTCAGGTAAATTTCTTGAATCTAGTTCGGATAGTGTTTGATGAGTTTTTTTGGGATAAAATTTTAATGGGCTTGATCATTTAAGGAATGTTATGTATGTTGGGGTTTGAGAGAGTATTCATTCCTTAATTGATCACTGGAGGTGTTTTGGCCTTTGGGGGGGTGAAACTTGGAAAGGGAGTCCATCTTTGTTTATTGGATGGGTTTGGTTTTTTCTTTTGGATTTGATGTGGCTTTCATAGGGTGTAATGATTTATGGTTAGGATAATTGTAACACCCGAATTTTAAATTACATGCTTTGTTCAAATCATCTTTTGGTTCTTATAATTCTCTTGGTTTCTGGATGTTTAGAGTTGGAAATTTTGGTGTCTCTTATGTTATTGAGATATGACCTTGGTCTTAGGGGTATTTAATGTTAATTGGATTCATCTTTTTTAAAAGTTATGGTATGAGGTTTGTGTGTTTTGGATTTGGATTAGCGAAACATCTTGTGGCACCCCATGTGGGGTAAGTTGTTGAGGTGGCATGAACCCTTAAGTTGAATGAGTTTTGGGGTGAAAAGGATGGTTTATTTTGGGACATTTTCTCTAATATCCATGGAATATATTTACCCATTGGATTCCCCTGTATAACCATTTAAAATTGTAGGAGAATGTCTTGGATTTTGGTGGCTAGAATAGGCCACACGGTTAGGCTGCATAGTTTACTAAACCATGCAGGCAAACCATGCAAGGGTGTTCAGGTCATTAAAATTGTTTTTTAATTTTCATTTAGAACTCTGAGAAATAAATCTAATCTACCCCATTATTTCCCCATTCAAGCCTAGTAGGCATGGGAGGCCTCTACGCTCCCTCCAGCTTTTATTGAACCCATCTTTGATGTGGTTTTTGGTGGTGAAACAATGAGATTTCTTCAAATAAATGTTTGCTTTATTGATTTCATCCCTTTTCCATAGGTTTTATTCTAAATTTAATGATGTTATAAAATTTAAAAAACTTAGGGTTAGAACATAGGTTTTGATTTTGTTTCATTTTGGACGAATATTGTCTTTTTAGGTTGGATTTCACTTCCTTGTGGTGCAACGATTGTGCGGTTTATGTTTTTCACCAAGATTTGGGGGTTTTGATTCAAAAGGAAGGTGATTCCATTTGTAATATTTTTTTGACAAATAAGTATGCTCGATTTAATTATTTTTACTATTACTCATATGTTGTACATTTTGTGAAAACCATTTTGGATCGATTTTGTTATGTGGTTAATTTAATTGTTCACTTTGATTCAATTTGGGTGTTTTCCATGTGTAAACCTTGTCCTAATATTTTGTTTGACATTATAAAATATGAAATTTTTTTGTTAAATATTATTTAGAATGTCAATTCTACTTTTTAAGGGTATTTTTGTGATTTTGGGATGAAAAGAGGGCATCTGAATAGGTTTTATGTGTAAAATATTGTTTCACTCCTTGAAAGTGTATTATAAAAATGTGTGTCTCTCATTTGTACCATTTGTGGTATAATTTGAGGTGATTTTATCATACTTGATAATGGTTTAATAAATGTTGAAAGGGCTTCCAATTCTTCTTTTTAGGTTCTTGGTGTGATTTTTTCCTTGAAATTGGGTTTGAAATAGGTTTTGTGTTCTAGATATACTTATACCCTTTGGGATTGTTTGGTGAAAATTGTTAATGTTTTATTTTGTTGAACAAAGTGGGAAAAGGGTGTATATGAACAGTTTGGGTCATTGTGTTCACCTAATATGGGTTTTTGAAGGTGAAGTGGTGATTTAATATGCCAAAAATTTCAAAATGTTTATATATTATTGAAACATTTTATTAAATGGAAATAAATTTGTGAAACAGGTTTGTGGGCGGTTTTGTATGACTGTGATGTGAAAAAATGAATTCTGTTGATGAAATAAGTATTATGTGTTGTTTTTGTGGGCTGTTATGTGGCTTGGACTATCTTGTAAAGGTTTTAGAAATTTTAATGGATTTATGGAAGTGTTAATGAAATGAAAAAAGTGTTGGGGGCTATTTGGTTGTTAGTTTGATTTCAAAATGCATTTGAATTAAAAAGTTGATTATGTGACTTGCATGATATACATGTGGTATTATTGGTGAGTGTGTGATTAGAAAGTGGTATTTTTCTATGAAAATTATATTTCATGACTTGTTGAACTTGTTTGAACACAAGAGGGAAACCTGGGTATCTATGTGGGTGGATGTATACTAGTATGGTAGTGATCCTTTGGAGTTTGTCCTCAGTTTCACATAGAAAGTTTGACACTTACAAAACTAACAAAACAATGATTATGATGATGATGGGGGCCCCCTAGGTTATGTGTATGCTCCCTACTTGTGGCTTTTGTGCTCGAGAATTGATATTGTGATGGTTACTCTCACCAAGATATGAGGTACCTGGGACCCACAACGAGATAGTGCCTACGGGTTATTTTAGTATTTTTTATGCTCATTAGTTACATTGTACATACCATTGGAATAAGGTTTTGATGGCTAGAAAATTAATTAGCATTGAAATTATTTTTAAAACATTTGATTCTTTAATATATCACACGTGAAAACTGCTTTTATTTAAGTTTCATCTTTTAGAAATAGTTACTAGCATTTTAGGTCTTGAAAACATGCATGATTTTAATCTTTGAATGTTTATCACAGGGAATATTTTTGTGGGGGTATCCAAATGGGATTTTTATAACACCCTACATACAACTTTGTATGTAAGTAAACTTGGTTATTTATGCTACAGGTTTGAGTACAGCTTTTGTGCCAACAGTTCGGGTTTTTAGTGGACCATCGAGATGCGGTGTGGTGGAGATTGCTTGAGGGAAGTGCCTCTCGCCATGTGGAGGATCATGTGCTTTTGTATTTGGTTTTATTAATTTTTCATGTACTTTTAGGGTTGTTTCAAGCCATGAAATTCAGTTATAAAGTTTTTTAAAAGATGGTTTTGTTTGGAAAATCCAGATTGGTTTTATTGGACTTGTTTGTCGTTATATGTTTATAAACTCGGGTAAATCATTCCAAATTCTCGTTTTATGATACCTGGGCACTTATGACAGCCCATGGGGATTGAAAATTTCTTTATGGACTTATCATGGGCCAGTTATGGTGCCAGTTTTGATGGAGAACATATTCATTTTTACATATATTGTTTATACTTTATGTTATCTAATAAAAAAACTAGTTTTTGATGATTGAAAAGCCACCAAAATAATCTAAATGGTTAACACTAACATGTTATCTAATGAATCATCCTAAACACAAATAACCAAATTAATTCTATAACCATTTTAGAAAAATAGATATTAATTAACAACATATATATTCAATTTTGGGTATTTATTCCCATTTTACATGAATGTCCATATGCATATACAAGTAAACTAATCATGGAAACCAAGGAAATAACCACTACTGACAGATAAAATTATATCTTATAACTCATCAAAAAGACCATAAATGATCTCAATAACATTATCATAAATATAATATCTGTATAAATGATTCTGAATTAAATTATTAATGAATCTAATTTAATTATCTAGGATATTAAGGTCAAGTGTAGAATACTTTTGGATATAAGGTAATGGGTTTTCTCATCTCACTTTTATTTCCATATGATATTCCTTATTCACCACTATTTCTAATGTGTGGTTTATGAATACTACCCATTGTTGTATAATATAATTAATATCATTATTTTCATGATATTAAATGTCTTTTTTTTGATCAATAATTATACGGGGCATGTGGTTCTACTATTTGTGACCTAGTAAGGGTTTCTTCCTAATACTCTATTTTCATTCGGGATAGGATTTCTACCACTTTAACACTATTTTATTATTCATTATTTTTATATACATATTCTATATTCTATGTAGAATCTCTAAAATCATATATCAAGATGAATTCATCTTTATTTTATGGATAAATACATGTTTTACAAGGTTCCCTTCTCAATTCATCCTGATAAGAAAACCTAATAACATCTCAATTTCTTACCAATTTTCAGATTCCATCCATAATTTATTTAAACAATAATTATTGTTATAAAATAAATAAAATTTTCATGAATAATGATTTTTTTTTTCATTTCAGGTATTATGTAACGAAATATGAAAAATAATTTTTTTCCAAAAAAACAATTCACTGGAAAGAAAACGGGGTATATCTCTCAAGAATTCATTGATTATTTTATTAGATTATTTTCACCTATTTCAAAACATATGATTAATTATATTATTTATTGAGATTTATCTCTTATAATTATCATAAAACATATAGTATTAAATGGTTTATGATCAGTTTGACCATGGATGTGCTATCTTGATGCCATTCACCATACTAGTCGTAATTGTTAGTGATTATATTTACAGAATAGGAATGTTATTTACTTATCATATGTATATGTTTTTATATATATTCACATTGATTTTAGGAATGTATTGGAAGTAGTATGTGATGAGTGGGGACTACTATATAATCTTGATAAATTAGTATGTCACATGAGAAAAAATAGAAATGGATTTTGGCTAATACATTAACCATTTATTTCAAGTGTATTAGTTGAGGCCTTGACTATAAGTTTACAATGTAAAACATATTTATTACCTCATTATTATATTAGTAATTGATTATACATTTAAATATTTATCTTGTACAACATCTATGTTTAGGATTCTTTCTCACAAGATTATTCATATGGCATTATTTATTCTGCTTTTATTCATGCTATATTATGCTAATGGTTATATTCTAATGGAATGTGTTTTTAGTAATTCACGAAGCCTTTTTTATATTAGTTGTAATTGTATTACATTATATTATATAGAATCTAATATAAACCCATTCTAATGGTATATTTTTCACTACCATGTACAAATATATATTATGAATTACTTACAAGGATAATATATATGTTTATGGGTGTTTCCAATGGATTTTATATGTTGTATTTCATTTCATGTTTTAATGTAATGTTAATTTATCTAATATAGATTAAAAAACTACTAAACTGATCAATCCTTTGGTATTTGAGTCATGTATCTATACAAATTTAATAAAGTAAGGAACCCGCTATAGGATAATAGGGTTAGTGTCTTTATAGTTTATATGAGAGGGAGGTTTTAAAAAAAACATAGAACCTAGAAATAGATTACATAGACAAGAGAACATAACCATAAGAGATAATTTGAGGATAAACATATAAGAACATCCTTGAATTTTACTAATTTAGGGATTTTCTGGGTCTTTATGGTAATACATCTATGTCTGGATACTACATGTAGACGTGGTTCTGGTACAGATGTACATAGGGGAAACAACTCAAACAAGGTGTCCCAGGCATGACTTGAGGTAACCTGGTACATGAAAATGGGCCTTACTATGCACCTATTTTTACACTCCTTGGGTATATGTTTATGATAATTCATATTTTCTTTACAAAACATTATAAAGAATTTAAAAGTAAATATTTCCAAAATGAAACCGTGTCTATTATTATGAGATTAGCTATTCATAAATACTAATATATGTTATGAGTATTTATAGTTAAAATTTATGCATTATGATTCATATCATAATTTAGTGTACTATATTATTTTGAAATGGAGCACAGTGGAAATAATGGAAATGAAATCAATACACATATCACACGTATGGATTTAATTATTATGAAAGATAATGATTTTGGTATTGGAGCTGCGACTGGTGCTGAGAAACATATAAATATACTAAGATGGTTGACTCAGGTTATGAATAATAACTGTACCTATATGAAGCATCCTGATCCACAATGTGGTTGAGAAATATTAGACCATTATATGTGCCAATAGCCTCCATTAATCAATGGGTCTACAAACCCATTTGTAGTTGAGAAGTGGTTAGGATTCTTAGAGAATATATTTTTTACTTTGGGGAGTAATGAATGAAAGAATTTTATTATGGAATTTTATCATCTCTCAAGAGATGTAGATCAATGTTTGTCATTGATTCAAAAAACAAATTAGGTGGAAGAAATTTCAAATATGGAATAGAAATATATTTTGGAAATTTTTCAACAATTTTTTCCATTTACTATAAGGGATGATTCTCCCCTGGATTTCCTCTAGTGGATCGATATTAATAAATATTTAGGACCTCTAGAGAGCCTATTTCAATTGAATTTGATTATGGCCCAAGAATTACATCAAAATTCTATAAAAGTATTAAAAATCATCAGATACTGGGCTTCATTTGAGTACTACTTATCAACCACAAACGGACAGTTAGTTTGAAAGGACCATTCAAACATTAGAAGACATGCTGAGATCATTCTCACATGACATTCACGATATTAAGGATCAATATTTATCATTGGTATTGTTTTCTTGCAATAATAATTTTCATTCAGGTATTCAAATAGAAACCATATAATGCAGTCTAGGGAAAGGGATGTTGTAGACCAACTTGTTGGGATGACATTGGTGAAAGGAAACATGTCGGCCAAGAGATTCTGAAGGATACAATGACCAAGGTAAATACTATTCAGACACATATAATGAAAAAATGTAGTAAAAAGATCTATACTAATAATTGGAGGAAATATTTAGAGTTTCAAGTGGGAGAACATGTTTTTCTAAAAGTATCTCCAAGGAAGAGAGTTATATGATTTGGAAAGAGAGAAAAAAATTAGCCCCAGGTATATTGGACCTTTTCAAATCCTAGAGAGAATGGGAGTTGTGTTTTATCATTTGAAAATTTCACCTAGACTTTCTAAAGTACACAATGTGTTCCACATTTTATTGTCAGGGTAATATATTCTTGAACCAACAAATTCCCTCAATTATAAAGGAACATATTTGGAAATAGATTTATCTCACTATGATGACCCAATCCAAATTATGGACAATAATGAATAGGTTTTGAGGAATTAAATGTCTCTGTCAGTAAAGGCACATTAGAAAATTATAAATATTTAATAGGTGATGTGGGAACCAAAGGATGTATTGATTTTCAACTACAAAATTATTTTTAGGAGGTGAAATTTTAAAATTCCATTGATTAAATTTTTGTAGGAGCGGAGAATGTATCCACCTAGAATGCTGTTAAAGAAATTTCTCTTCTTATATAAATTTCATATAATATAGATGACATAAAATCACTTAGAGAGTATAAAAAAACTATATAATTGAATAATGAATGAAATAAGAGTTATTTTTATAACATAAGAGTCATATACCAATAAAATAATAACTTGAACTTTGGAATAGTAATGTGATCCTTATGAATGATAAACCTTTTAATAAAATAGTAACCGCACTATTGAAAGTGTAAATAAATTTTAGTCATCTTAAAAATGATATTATGATACAATTATATCATAGTATAAGTAAATGAATATTTTAAATATTATTAATTAAGTGTTGGTATTTTTGTAAACTGTAAATATATAATTAAAAAATTATAATTAAAAAATAATTTAAATGAAAATCTATTTTCCTAAAATTTGTTCATAAATTAAAATTTTAGTTTCTTATGATATTATGATCATTTTATGATACATCAGTGAATTTTTCAATGTATTATAAAATCAGTTTTAATTTGAAATTTTTATCCTTCAAGTAAATACTGATTTTAATTAAAAATTAAATTTCTCATATTTAGGAAAATGTTTTTAACAAATTGAGTACATTTTTTAATTCAATGTGTTATAAAATTATTGGTTTTTTTTGTGATTTATCTCAAATACTTGATTTTTCGTTGAATAGTAATATACCGTAATTTACGGTGTATATACATAATAAGTTATATAAACTATTCTATTAGTAATGAATGATATAGGAACCATAACCTCAAACTCCCCTTAATTATTATAATATATTTGGTGATAATTCTCAAACTATTTATATTATCAATCAAAAATAATAAACAATTGAATAAAATATTCAAAAAACACTCCTCCCCTCCACTATTAATACCACCCCTCACCACAATTTCTCCTTAAACCATAAATGATTTATGACATGTAAAATTTATACCAAATAATATTACAAATACTCTCCCTCAATTTTAAGATCCTTTTAATCTCAACAAAAGGCCAAAAAACAATCCCCTTAAGGAGGTTCTCAAGGAGGAGAAAATCAAGAGGGAAACCTCTCTTTTTTTCATTCAATTTCTTTTCATGTACTTTTCATTTATTATTTTATCCTCACCTATCAATCCCAAAGAAACATGATATTTATATTATGTACTATATAATTTAATATTATTGTATTTAGTTATTAATAAATCATCAATTATCTTCCTTATACATTTTTTCTAAAAATGAAACAAAATCATCATTGATGTGTTGACATGTTGCATTCAGGGATGAAGAGTTTTCAATTTTCATTAAAACTTTCAAGGATGGCCATAAAAAAATTTTTATGGTTAAAAAAATTATTATATATTTATTTTATAATATGTATTTTAGTAGAACCATTATAAATACATTATCTTAATTAATAAATCAAAAATAGTCTGTAATGATTGAAAAACCGCTAAAACAATCTAATCAATTGTCACTAACGTCTTGTCTAATGATTCCTAATCATCCCAAACAACCATTGAATTTTATAAAAATTTAATATTATTTATTTTATTTAATAACATATAAAATCAATTTTTTATATCTTTTCCCATTTTATATGAACTTCTACACTCATATAAAAATAAATCTATCATGAAATCTAATTACAAGAATGATCCTGAATGATAAAATTATATCTTATCACTCATAAAAAAGACCATAAATGATCTTATTAAAATTATAATAAATCAAATATACATATAAAATACTCTATATTAAATTATTAATGAATATAATTTCATTTTCTAGGTCTTTAAGACCAAGTGAAAAATACTTTCAGATATAAGGTGACACTTCTACAAAAATGGGCTTTATCAGTGCTCCAAACGGGATTTATCGGTGCTAAAAAAGCATTGTAAATCACAATGCTGATAAAGGTGGGTCCCGTTTATCAGTGCTAAAAAGCGCTGATAAAATATACATTTATCAGTGCTAAAAAAGTGCTGATAAAGAATTAGTTTATCCGTGCTAGAAGAGCACTGATAAATGTACGTTTTATCAGGGCTAAAATAGCGCAGATAAAGGATTCTGTTATCATTGATCTTTTAGCACTAATAAATGTGTATTTTATCATCACTTTTTTAGCGCTGATAAATTCATCATTTATCAGCGCTAAAAAAGCACAGTTAAATGCCCTGTCTGCTGTAAAAAAAATCCTGCCGCAGTACACCCAAACAGCACATGCAAATAATTCAACATCTCAATATGTATACCCATACAAAATTAACACATAAATCATAAGATAATTACAAAAAATATACCCATTCACCATTAACACATAATTCATAAGTTAATTAAATTCATAAAAAATTCT
The DNA here is from genome assembly GCA_963277665.1 of Viscum album. Lineage (NCBI taxonomy): Eukaryota > Viridiplantae > Streptophyta > Magnoliopsida > Santalales > Viscaceae > Viscum > Viscum album. The sequence continues at coordinate 872,076,638 of OY728157.1, forward strand.
ATTCAGAATTAAAGGGGTTGGGGGTTGTTCAGGGGTTTTAGGTGGCTGTCCAAGGGGGGTAGGGGGTGTCTGGGGGGATGTGGGTGTCCAGGGGGGGTGGCGGGGTGTTCCAGGAGGTGGGGGGGGGGCTGTCCAAGGTGGGTGGTGGTGTCCAAGGGGGTGGGGGTGTCTAGGTGGTGGGGTGGTGTCTAGGAGGGGGGGGGTGTCCAGGGGGTGGGATGGTGTCCAGTGAGTTGGGGGGGGGGTGCTTTCCAGAGGGTGGGTTGGTGTCCAGGCGGTGGGGGCGGTCCGGGGGGCTGGTGGGGCTGTCTAGGTGGTGGGTGGTATCTATGAGGGTGAGATGGGGGAGACCAGGAGGATCGGGGTGTACAGGGGGGTGGGGCTGTCTAGGGGGCGGTCCAGGGTGTTGGTAGGGCTGTCCAAGGGGGTTGCTGTGGTGTCCTAGGAGGGGGGTGTCCAGGTGGGGGGGGGGGGCTGTCTATGGGGTGTCCATGGGGGTGGGCTGGTGTCCAGGGTGTCGGGGGGGGGGGGATTTTAGGGGGTGGAGGATTTTCTGGGGGGGGGGGGTCTAGCGGGTTGGTGGGGCTATCTTAGGGGGGTGGCATGGTGTCTGGGAGGGTGGTGGTGGCCGTCTGAGGGTGGGGGTGTACAGGGGGGTTGGGGGTATGCAGGTGGTGGGGTGGTGTAATGGAGGGGTGGGGATGTCGTCTAGGGGGGTAATGGTTGTCTAGGGGTGGGGGGTGTCCGGGGGTGGGGTGGGGGTCTATCCGAGGTGGGGTGGGGGGCTATCCATGGGCACGTACAGGGGGTGGGGGTGTCCTGGTGGTTGAGGGGGCTTTCTAGGGATGGGGGTGTCCCGAGGGGTGGGGGTGTCCATGGGGTGGGTTGGTGTCCAGGGGGTGGGGGCCGTCTAGGGGGTTGGTGGAGTTGACTCTTACACGTCAAAAAGGACCCATGGATCGTTCTCATTAAGGATCAAGACAATCAGAATGTGTTTGGTCAGATTTCTGTAGGTCAGTTGTTGTTTTGACATAAAATTGTGTCCAATTTAAACAAAAGAGAGACCCTTTGAGTGGTACCGGCCACACCGTGCCTCAGATTGAGGTGGGGATGACTCATACACATCCCAAAGGACCCGTGTATTGTTTTCCTAAAGGATAAATAAAATCCAAATTCGTTTGGTTAGATTTCCATAGGTTAGTTGTTTTTTTCACTTAAAATTTTGTCCATTTTAAACAAAAAAGAGACCCTTTTAGTGATATTGGCCACACCGTGCCTCGGATTTAGGCGGGGATGACTTGTACACGTCCCCAAAGCACTCGTGGATCGTTCTCTTAAAGGATAATCACAATCCAAATGAGTTTGGTCATATTTTCCTAGGATAGTTGTTGTTTTCACTTAAACATTTGTCCATTTTAAACAAAAGAGAGACCCTTTGAGTGGTACCAGCCACACCTTGCCTCGGATTGAGGTGGGGATGACTTTTACACATCGAAAATGACCCGTGGATCGTTCTCCTTACGGATTAAGACAATAAGAATGTGTTTGGTTGGATTTCCGTAGGTCAGTGGTTGTTTTCACTTTAATATTTTTCCATTTTAAACAAAAGAGAGACCCTTTGAGTGGTACATGCCACATTGTGCCTCAGATTGAGGTAGGGATAACTCTTACACGTCAAAAATGAAACATGGATCATTATCATAAAGGATCAAGACAATACGAATTTGTTTGTTCATATTTTCATATGTTAGTAGTTGTTTTCACTTAAAATTGTGTCCAATTTTAACAAAAGAGAGACCCTTTGAGTGATACCAGCCACACCGTGCCTCAGATTGATGAGGGGGGGAATCTTAAATGTCACAAAGGACTCGTGTATCATTCTCCTAAAGGATCAATACATCTGAAATGTGTTTTTTTGTATTTCCATAGGACAGTTGTCGTTTTCACTTAAAATTTTGTTCATTTTAATCCAAAGAGAGACCCTTTGACTGATACTGGCCACACCGTGCCTCGGATTGAGGCGGGGATGACTTTTTCATGTCAAAAAGAACCAGTGGATCATTCTCCTAAAGGATCAATACAATCAAAATGTGTTTGGTCAGATATTCGTAGGTCGGTTGTTTTTTTCACATAAAACTTTGTCCATTTTAAACAAAACAGTGACCCTTTGAGTGATACCAGAAACACCGTGATCGTATTGAGGTCGGGATGACTCATACACGTCCCCAAAGAACCCATGGATCATTATCTTAAAGGATCAACAAAATCTAAAAGTTTTTGGTCCGATTTTCGTAGGTCAGTTGTTGTTTTCAGTTAAAAATTTGTCCATTTTAAATAAAAGGGAGACCCTTTGAGTGGTACTGGCCACACCATGCCTTGGATTGAGGTGGGGATGACTCGTAAAAATAAAAAAGGACCTGTGGATAGTTATCCTAAAAGATCAAGATTATCTGAATGCGTTTGCTCAGATTTCCGTAGGTCAGTTGTTGTTTTCACTTAAAAATTTGTCTATTTTAAACAAAAGAGAGACCATTTGAGTGGTACCAGACACACCATGCCTCAGATTGAGTTGTGTATGACTCTTACACGTTTATAAGGACCCTAGGATAGTTATCCTAAAAGATCAAGATTATTCAAAAGCGTTTGGTCGAATTTCCGTAGGTCAATTGTTGTTTTCACTTAAAAATTTGTCCATTTTAAACAAAAGAGAGACCCTTGAGTGGTACCGGCCACACTATTCCTTGGATTGAGGTGGGGATAACACTAACATGTCAAAAAGGACACATGTATAATTCTCATAAAGGATCAAGACAATGCGAATGCGTTTGGTTGGATTTCCGTTGGTCAGTTGTTGTTTTCACTTAAAATTGTGTCCATTTTAAACAAAAGAGTGACCCTTTGGGTGATACCGGCCACACTGTGCCTCTGATTGTGGCAGGGATGCCTCGTAAACATCAAAAAGGACCTGTGGATATTTCTCCTAATGGATAAATACAATAATAATGCGTTTGTTTGGATTTTCATAGGTCAATTGTTTTTTTCACTTAAAAATATGTCCATTTTAAACAAAAGAGAGACCCTATGAGTGATACCAGCCACACCGTGACTCATATTGAGGTGGTGATAAATCATACACATCCCCAATTTACCCATGGATAATTATATTAAAATATAGACACAATATGAATGTGTTTGGTTGGATTTCCGTAGGTCACTTGTTGTTTTTACTTAAAATTTTTTCCATTTTAAAAAAAAGAGATACCCTTTGAGTGGTACCGGACAAACCATGACTTGGATTGAAGTGGTGATGACTCGTGCATGTATAAAAAGACTCGTGGATCATTATTCTATGGGATCATGTCAATCCAAATGTGTTTGATTAGATTTCTGTAGGTCAGTTGTTGTTTTCACTTAAAAAATTTTCCATTTTAAAAAAAGAGAGACACTTTGAGTGATACCGTCTACAATGTTCCACGAATTGAGGCGGTGATGTCTTTTACACGTCAAAAGGGACCCTTGGATAAATCTTCTAAAAGATCAAGACAATCCGAATGTGTTTGGTCGATTTTCCTTAGGTCAGTTTTTTTTGACTTAAAAATATGTCCATTTTAAACAAAAGAGAGACTCTTTGAGTGGTACCGGCCACACCGTGCCTCAAATTGAGGTGGGTATTACTATTACATGTCACAAAGGATCCATGGATCGTTATCATGAAGTATAATCACAATATTAATGCGTTTGGTATGATTTCTGTAGGTCAGATGTTGTTCTCACTTAAAATTGTGACCATTTTAAACAAAAGAGAGACCCTTTGAGTGATACCAACCACACCATACCTCGAATTAAGGCGGTGATGACTCAAACACATCACAAGAAAAACTTGGATAATTCTCCTAAAGGATCAATAAAATCCAAATGCCTTTTCTCAGATTTCAGTAGGTCATTTGTTGTGTTGACTTAAAAATTTGTCCATTTTAAACAAAAGAGGGACCCTTTCAGTGATACCGACCACACCGTACCTCAGATTGAGGTGGGGATGACTCTTACACATCCCCAACACACCCATGAATCTTTCTATTAAAGGGTAAATACAATTAGAATGCATTTGGTCAGATTTCCGTAGGTCAGTTGTTGTTTTCACGTAAAAATTTGTCCATTTTAAACAAAAGAGAGACCCTTTGAGTGGTACCTGCCTCACCATGCCTCAGATTGAGGAAGGGATGACTCATACACATCACAAAGGAACCTTTTATCATTCTAATAAATGATCAAGGCAATCCTAATGCGTTTGGTCTGATTTTCATAGGTCAGTTGTTGTTTTCACTTAATAATTTGTCCATTTTTTAAAAAAAAGAGACCCTTTGAGTGGTACCGGACACACCGTGCCTTGGATTGTGGTGGGGATGAATCTTAAACATCACAAAGTACCCGTGGATAATTTTACTAAAATATCAATAAATTCCAACTGTGTTTGGTCATATTTCTGTAGGTTAGTTGTTGTTTTCACTTAAAAATTTGTCCATTTTAAACAAAAGGGGGCCCCTTTGAGTGGTACTGGCCACACTGTGCCTCTTATTGAGGAAAGGATAAATAATACATGTCAAAAAGGACCCATGTATCGTTCTCATAAAGGATCAATATAATAATAATGCATTTGGTTAGATTTTTATAGGTCAGTTGTTGTTTTCACTTAAAATTGTGTCCATTTTAAACAAAAGAGATACCCTTTGAGTGATGTCAATGACACTGTGCCTCAGATTGAGGTAGGGATGACTTGTCAACGTCACAAAGGACCCGTGTATTGCTCTCCTAAAGGATTAATACAATACGAATGCATTTGGACAGATTTCTATAGGTCAGTTTATGTTTTCACTTAATTTTTTCCCATTTTAAACAAAAGAGAGACCCTTTGACTGATACTAGCTACACCGTGCCTCAGATTGAGGTAGGGATGACTCATAAATGTCCCCAATCCACCTGTGGATCATTCTTTTAAAAGATCAACACAATACGAATGAGTTTGGTCAGATTTCCGTAGGTTAGTTGTTGTTTTCAATTAAAAATTTGTCCATTTTTTTTAAAAAAAAGAGACCATTTGAGTGTTACCGGCCACACCGTGCCTCGGACTGAGGCGAGGATGAATTATAAATGTCAAAAAGGTCCCTTAGATAATTCTCCTAAGGGATCAAGATAATATGAATGCATTTGGTTGGATTTCCATATGTTAGTTGTTGTTTTCACTTAAAAATTTGTCCATTTTAAATGAAAGGGAGACCCTTTGAGCAGTACCATCCACACCGTGCTTCAGATTAAGGTGTGTATTACTTTTAAACATCAAAAGGACTAGTGGATCATTCTCTTAAAAGATAAAGATAATCAGAATGCATTTGGTTGAATTTTCGTAGGTCAGTTGTTGTTTTCACTTAAAAATTTGCCCATTTTAAACAAAATATATACTCTTTGAGAGGTACTGGACACACTGTGCCTCATATTGAGGCAGGGATAACTCTTACATGTCACAGAAGTCCCATGGATCATCCTAATAAAGGCTGAAAATAATTTGAATGCTTTTGGTCAGATTTCCGTAGGTCAGTTGTTGTTTTAACTTAAAATTGTGTCCATTTTGAACAAAATATTGACCCTTTGAGTGATATCGGCAACAACATGCCTCTAATTGAGGCAGGGATGACCCGTACATGTCAAAAAGAACCCATGGATCATTCTACTAAAGGATAAATACAATCCTAATGCGTTTGGTCAGATTTCCGTAAATTAGTTGTTGTTTTCACTTAAAAATTTGTCTATTTTAAACAAAAGAGATAGCCTTTGAGTGATACTGGCCACAACATGGCTCGGATTGAGGCGGGTATGACACGTTCATGTCCCCAACATAGCCGTGGATCATTATCTTAAAGGATCAACACATTCCTAATACATTTGGTCAGATTTCCGTAGGTCAGTTGTTATTTTCAATTAAAAATCTGTCCATTTTAAACAAAAGAGAGACCCTTTGAGTGGTTCATCATTATTGCATGTTTTTGGTGCGTAACATATATTAAAATGAGAAATTGACTCATTAGAGAAATGATTTTGTATTGAAAAACAATTTCAATATTCCTACAAACATTTACATACACGAATGTGTCATCTTTTGATCCACTAAACCCCTCTAAAAAATGACTGCCAATTGTACACGTCCCCAAGTCAAATTTTAATGGACCAGACCTCTTCAGTCCATTACATTATGAAATGTGGTGATGGAGGTGTTCCAGGAGGTCATGGTCCCTTGGGGTTGCGTTTGGGTAGACTTTTAAGGAGAGATAATGGCAATATCTTTTGCACAGTAAGCACAAAGTTTGGCGAAACCGTGCGACCAAACCGTGCATGGTTGGTGTTGGAGGCAGAAGCTAATGCATGGTTAGTGCACGGTTTGGCTAACCTTGTGGACTAACTATGCAATGAGTGTTTGTAGAGGTAGAAGCAAAGGCACGATTAGCACGCGGTTTGCTAAACCGTGCGGACTAACCGTGAAGGCACTTAAACTTAGATCCTAAAATTGTGGATCTGAACTATTTTGCCTCTAAATGGTTAGTTTAATCCCCTATGTGGCCATAACTCATTATTTCCCTTCCTTGGAGGTATAAGAACCTCTCCCAAGAATTTTGGAGGTGACACGGAGGATTTTCATGGCTAATCGAAGCCGATTCCTTGATGTATGTGATCGTTCTTGCTTATTTTTTTAGATCTACTCCTCCTACTCTCTTGGTTTCTTAGATCTATGCCCGTTATGGGTAGATATAAGCATTCAGATGTTGAATATGAATATCTCTGGTCTTGGTGGTGTTAGGAGAGGATATCTAAAGAATATTCATGGAGAATCGACCCGTTTTCTTGAGCGTTCTTCATCCGTCGTGGTTTCATCACAAACCTTTGAGGTAGGGATTTTACATTCATCTCTCTAATTTTTACATCATGCGGGATGGGTGTCCTCTTGATTTCATGAGACATAGTTGAACCAGTTTAAATGAAGATTAGATCTGGCTTAAAGAATGGGGATGGAGAAGTTGTTATGTTTATCATTGTTTATCCCATTGTTAGGTTGTTAATTGAATAGACTTATTCCTACTGAAAATCACAGTCATTTGGGGAATTTTCTTGTGCAATTAAATGTTTCCCTATCATTCTAGAACATTTTATGGAAACTTTGTGGAATATGGAAATTGGTTAATCATGTAAATTTGGCTGATTAAATGAATATCTCGAACCCCTGTGTGATCACCCCAGTTGAAAACATTGGAATAATGAACATGTGGGTGTTGGTTTGGTTACATGTTGTGTGAAAATGGGGGCTGAATCCTTGGTTATTATGAATAGGATGGGAATCAGGGCTGGTAAATGATAATAAAGGGGAAATGATGTGGCATGAGCCTTGTTTTGTGATACGGTTGTGGAGATATGGTTATAGTGGCAGCTGGACTGTAGTAATGAGTTGTGATTTTAAAAGAAAGTGGAAAGTTGATAAATGATCTGTGGGGAACGATAATTAATTAAAAGTGGGAACAATTAATGGGGATTTATTGATGATAAAAAGGTTGGTTTTGTGTTGATTTTGTTCTATCTATCTTGATTTGTGGTTGGTAGGGTTTTGTTATACAAAACGCTTGATCTGTTTTGATAATTTTTCAGTAGTTAAGGAACTAATAAACTAATATTGTTGAAACATGAAAACCTAAATTGGGTTGTGTCTGTTTGTTGTATGCATGCTTTGTAGTAGTAGTGTTGAGGCATGTTCTCAGTTTCTCTATTTAGAATCCATAGGTTGGGTTGTGTGTTTGGTATACATATATGTATCTGTATCTTGGTGTTTTGTTGCACCCCACCCATGTTGAGAACTTAGTGCCGAACACTCCCATTTCATGGGAGAGGGTGTTTTCACCTTAGTTACTTGCTCTTTTTTTCTCCTTAATCCATAGGCTGTGATGGATATAGGTGACCTTACACCCAAGACTCTTCAGTTATGTTTTAATTGGTGTGATTTTAGACCAAGACTCTTCGGCATGTTTACTGTTCCCATGAACCTTTGGGATGAGGCCCATGTGTGTTCTGGCAGGGATTTGATTGTGGTTTGTTAGGCCTAGGTGTGTACGGGTGGGATATGTGGATTGTGAGGCTCAGGTGTGTGCGGGCGGGATATGTGGTTTGTGAGGCCTAGGTGTGTGTGGGCAGGAAGGGTGTGGTAGCATCAGGACATTTGCCGTTTGGAAGGGCAGATAGCTAGTGGGGGGAAATGGTGTAGGGTACCCAATACTCTTGTTCTTATATACTACTACCTGTTGTTTTGTGTTTTTGGTGAGCGTGGCTAGTGAGGTTGGTTGGATAGAATTCTTTTCTAGGTTTTGGTTTCTTCTTTTATTCTCACAAGACATTAAGATGTCTCCCCACCTGTATAGAGCTTTAGTTTTACCTACTGAGTATAATTGTATTCTCACATTATGATTTCTTTCAGGTTTCCAGGAGGACTACCAGGGCCGTGCGGGACCCTACTATTCAGGACAGCTGGAGTTGTTACATTTTTTTTACTCTTGTATCTTTTGGTATTGCACTTTTTATTTTTCTTGTACTTTGTTTCAGAATTGTTTAAACATGCATGTGGGATTGGTTTGGGTTATTTTTCATTTACTTGTTACTTTTCCTTTTGGTGTTCGACTCATCCTATTTCCCAATATTAAATAATAAAAGGGTAATGCCTCCAATATTTGTGAAAACTCAAACCCTTGGTGTTAGTCGCCACTCTAGGGCCTACTGGAGGCTGGACTCGGGGGTCATTATCTCCCTTTCACCATGGCCATCTCAGAATGGGCATCATTGGTGGGAGGGGGTAATGAAAGAATGGTATCAGAGCTGATGGTTGAGAGATAGGATGGAGTTTGGAGTTATACATAGTAAGGATTGCATGGGATGGTAGGGCAACAGTGTTAGGTGATCTTGGTGTGTGACATAGGCCAGGGAAGACAGGCTAGGACAAGGGATTTTAGGTCCCCCAGGGATCCGATGCAAGGACTCAGAGCCTATCAAATGACCAAGTGAGACTACCTTGATTGCATGGTTGAGACCCTAGGTATGGTACATGCATCATCATGTTTGTGTTTTACTTGATTTGGGTGTTCTGGGAAAGAAATTTAAATAAAGTGATAAAATTAAATAATGAGAAATTCCCTTAGTACTTGGGCTTAGGAGATCTTTGTTTACCATACATCTATGGCACCTGGACGTCATCCCCAGGTGACTCAGACATTCGAGGCCCAGCAGATTCAGGTGGTCGATCAGTTGAGGATTGACCGAGAGGAGGAAGATGATCAGTGGTAGAAGACTCTCAGTTTTCCTGTGACAAACCCTGAATAAGTACGAGGGTAGTACTTTGGATATAGAGACAGAGGGGTGGCTTGAGGAGCTAGGGATTGCTTTTACTTTGATCCGTTCTCTGAGGGAGTATTGGGTTCCCCTAGCAGTCAGTCATCTGAGAGGTGTGGCACGTCAGTGGTGGACGCTCTACCTCAGGGAGAGGTCATAGGTGGAGGTTCCGTGGGCTGACTTTGAGATGGAGTTCCGAGAGGAATTCCTTTCTTCCATGATCAAGGAAGGGAAGCGGCATGAGTTACTCTCCCTCCCGTCAGGGAGTTTGTTAGTATGAGAATTGGGGATAAAGTTCAAGGGTCTCCTACGCGTTCCTCCGGATCTCTTTCCAGATGAGGAGTCTCTGGTGAGAAGTTTGAAGGAGGTGCTTCGTCCTTCGCTCCAGTATGCTGTGACCCCCTTCACCCTTCTGACATACATGGCAGTACAGAAGAAGGAAGATGTTGTAGAGAGGATGCACTCATAGGGAGGAACACCATGAGAGGGGATCCAGCCGGGTTCGTCGAAGGGGAAGATAGTCAGCAGCAGGTCTCCTGCGATAGGACCTTCTAGATTCTGGCATGTAGGGAGTAGGCCCCAGTAGTTCCAGTTCAGATCTTCAGGTCCTCGTCCATTTTTCATGAGCCCAAGACTGAAGTGTTTCTCTTGCAGAGTTTTCTGGCACATTCAGAGTCGTTTCTCGACTTGAGCTCAGTACGGTGGAGGTGGGCAGGTTCAGCACCCACCTCAGTTGCACTAGTTGCCAGTGAGGCCCTTCCAGCAGTAGCAGGACCCTACTCCTCTGAGGGCAGACCTTGCAGGAGGAGGCCGACGTTAGGGTTCTCCTCAGGTACCTCGACCAAGACATGGTGGGGGAGGTGGTCGACATCAGAGAAGTAGAGGAGCTGGGTGTGGACAGTTGCACGTAGAAGAGTTGGCAGCTCCGGCAGGACCAGAGGTGGTCTGAGGTACGATTTGTTTGTTCAACAATCTAATTTCTGCATTGTTCAATTCGGGGCCTTCAAACTCCTTTATTGCACCCTGTCTAGCCCATGCTTTGGGTCTAGACGTAGAGAGACTTTTCGTACCCCTGGTACTAAGTACACCAGTTGGAGGTTAGACTAGCGTATCTTGTGTTTGTTGGGGATGTGGGAAGATGTTGGGACTGCATCGATCAAGTGGAGATCTTTTTTTACAGATGCAGCCATGAGATGTCATCCTTGGAATTGAATGGATGTTTTCTATTAGTTCTATTATAGACTACTTTCGAAGAATAGTTGTGTTCTCTGACGTGGATGGGAAGCATGTATCTTTTGTTGGCGAGAGTAGCTATCTGGTGGCAAGCCAGCATGTGAAGCCTCGAATTTCTTTGTTAGGCATGTTATCAGTGGGTTCAACTAATACAGAGATGATGGATGTTCCAAAGGTTTTTGGGGGAATTCCTCAATGTTTTTCCCTAGGAGGTTGTGACTCGACCCCCCCGATGTGATGTTGAGTACGGGAAAGACTTACAGCCTGGTGCTCGTCTAATTTCGATGGCCCCTTATCGGATGGCACCTTCAGAGTTGCGAGTGTTGCGGATTCAGATTGATGATTTGATGGAGAAGTGTTTTGGTCGACCCAGCGTGTCGCCATGGGGTGCTCCAGTTTTGTTCTTAAAGAAGGCAGATAGTGGTCCCGGGCTATTCATAGACTACCGAAGGTTCAATCAGGTAATGGTCAAGAACCTTTACCCCCTTCCAAGGACAGATGATCTCTTTGACTAGCTGAGGGTATCATGTTGGTTTTCTAAAATTGATATACGATCTTGATATCACCAACTGAGGGTAAAGGACAATGACATCTCGAAGACGGCTTTCAGGTGCAGGTATGGGCACTTCGAGTTCGTAGTGATGACGTTTGGAGTTACGAATGCACTGGCTATGTTCATTGGACTTATGAATATTGTCTTCCGAGAGTTTCTGGACTGGTTCATCGTTGTGTTTATCGATGAAATTCTGATCTACTCAAGATCAGAGGAGGAACACGTTGATAATCTCAAGGCAGTCTTGGAAGTCCTTCGACACCACCAGCTTTATGGGAAGTTGTTGAAGTGTATGTTCATGATGCAAGAAGTAAACTTCCTTGGGCATGTAGTGTATCAGCATGGAGTGTTAGTGGACCCGTCAAAGGTGGATGCATTTGTTTCTTGGGCGGCACCCAAGAGTGTGGCAGAAGTTTGTAGTTTCCTGGGATTGGCAGGTTATTATCAGAGGTTCGTTTTGGAATTCTCTCGAGTTGCTGCTCCATTGACAACATTGACTAGGAAGGACGAGGTCTTCCAATGGGGCGAACAGTTCCAGAAAGATTTCAACTACATGAAGGAGAAGTTGGTCAGTGCTCCAGTACTCAGATTTCTAGGGGATGGGTTGTTGTATGAGGTTTTTTGTGATGCTTCTGGCCTTGGTTTGGGGTGCGTACTGATGCAGAAGAAGGGTGTGATCTCTTATGGGTCTAGGCAGATGAACCTTCATGAGCGTAACTATGCCACCCATGACCTATAACTTATATCAATAGTGTTCGCACTGAAGTTGTGGTGACATTACCTCTTTGGGGAGCGCTTAGTGGTCTTCTCAGATCAAAAGAGCTTACGTTATATATTCTTCTAGCGTGACCCGAACTTACAGCAGTGGATATGGGTTGAGTTTCTCCAAGACTATGAAATAGAGATCTCTTACAGTGAAGGTAAGGGAAACATTGTGGCTGAATCCTTGAGCAGGAAGTCGTATAAGTTAGTGGTTCGGGAATCCACTGATTCTTGGAAGGGGATGGGAGAGTTGGATGCCTTGCACTTGGATGCAAGTGTAGAGCCTGTTAGAGGCTGTTTGTTTCAGATGACGGTGTAGTCTGCCTTGTTGTAGCAGGTGGAAGAGTCTCAGTGGGGAGACTCTGAGGCGGAAGTAATGCGGGATTGTATCGATCCGGAAAATTCTCCAGAAGGATGGTCAGAGGAAAGTTGACATTGGATTTTTTTTCATGGAAGGTTGTTTGTTCTGGAGGCGATTCATGAGGGTGTTCTCCATGAGTTACATAAATCAGCCTTAGAGGTACATCCGAGAGTTTCTAAAATGTACCGAGGACTGAGGGAATAGTTTTGGTGGCCCGGGTTAAAACGGGCAATGGTGGAGTTTGTGGCTAGGTTCCTAGTGTGTTAGCAAGTAAAGGCTGAACACCGTGTTTCCAGTGGTTTGTTACATCCATTAGATGTCCCCAAATGGAAGTGGGATGTCATCTCAATGGACTTTTTGACATGAATACCCAGAGCTCAGTGTGGTTATGATGCTATCTGAGTAGTGGTGGATCGACTGACGAAATCAGTTCACTGGATAGCAATTAAGGAGTCAGGCCTGGTGATTACCTTAGCACAAAGGTATGTAGACGAGGTAGTGCATGTTCATGGATTTCCAAAGACTATCGTCTTAGATCGGGATACTCAGTTTACCTCATGAGTTTGGAGGGGGTTATAGCATGCTTTTGGCACCCAGATACACCTTACAACTACTTTCCACACCCTGACTGATGGGAAGACAGAGCGGACTATCTAGACGTTGGAGGACATGCTGCGAGCATGCATTCTAGATTTCAGAAGATCATGGGTGTGACACTTGCCTTTAGTAGAGTTTTCCTACAACAAAAACTTCCACTCTACTATTGGCATGGAACCGTTTGAGGCTTTTTATGGAATACCATGTCTTTCACCCATTTACTGGGCAGAGGATGGTGAGACAGGTGCTTTTGGGCCAGAGGTAGTACATAGCACCACATAGAAAGTTCAGCTTGTGCGTGAGAGGATGAAAGTGACTCAGGACCGATAGAAGACTTATGTTGATTGTTGGAGGATGCCCGTAGAGATCGAGGTGGGAGATCATGTTTTCTTGATGGTTTTCCCTTGATGGGGGAAGCGGAGGTTTGGGAAGGGGATTAAGCTCTCCCCTAGGTTCATCAGACCTTTCAAGGAACTGAGGCGATTCAGTGAGGTGGCATATCAGCTGGCCCTTCCACCTCAGTTGGAGAAGGTTCATGACGTCTTCCACATCTCCCAGATTCATTGGTACTTACAGGAAGACTCTCACATTATTGACTGGGGAGAGCTAGATATGGGAGACGATGTGAACTTTGAGGAATGACCAGTCAGAATCGAGGATCGTGAAGAGAAGGTGCTCCGTGGACAAACCTTCGCCTTGGTTCATGTGTTGTGGGGGCATGGAGGCCTCGAGGAGAGCACTTGGGAGAGGGAGGCTCAGATGCACGCTCAGTAATGGAGTTTTTTTGACTTGTGTTTTGGTTTGTTCTTCTGAGATTTGTTTTGATGTTATACTCTATACCTTTGATATATGGAATGATTGGCTTGTCGGTTGTGAGATGTTTTGTTTCCTTGATCTCTGGAAGTGTGTAACATGTCCGGATGTGTGGTGAAAGGAAAAAAAACCTGATCCGTAATCGAGACGCATTAATACAGATGCGATTAAACCTGTGCAGGCGAGTCAGTGCCGCCTAAAGCGGATAATATCTTTACATAGGAGAAGGAATTCCTAATACCTATGATTAGGGTTGTTGGTTGGGTTCTTAATATAACGAGATACCTAAGAGGTATCTTGTTGGGTTCCTCTGGGTTGGTTTTGAATTCTCGGGGATGAGAATGTTTTAAGAGGTATCTTGTGTAATGGCCTAGACCACTCCGATCCATTCCATTGTGAAATGTGGTGCTGGAGGTGTCCCAGGAGGTCAAGGTTCCTTGGGGGTGCATTTGGGTGGACTTTTAAAGAGAGCTATGAGCAATAACTTTCGCATGGTTAGCGCATGGTTTGGCTAAACCATGAGGCCAAACCGTACAGGGTTGGTGTTGGAGGAAGAAGATAACGATTGGTTAGCGCACGGTTTGGCTAACCATGCAGACTAACCGTGCGAGGAGTATTTGGCGAGGCAGAAGCTAAAGCACGGTTAGAACAAAATTTGGGAAACCGTGCGGACTAACCATGTAAGCACATAAAGTTAGATCCTAAAATTGTGGATCTGAACTCTTTTTCCTCTAAATAGTTCGTTTAAGCCCCTAAGTGGCCATAACTCTTGATTAACCTTCCTTAGAGGTAGAAGAACCTCTCCCAAGAATTTTAGAGGTGACCTAGAGGATTTTCTTGGCGTATCAAAGCCGGTTCTTTGAGTTATGTGATCGTTCATTCTTTTTTTCTTAGATCTACGCCCGTTATGGGTATATCTAAGCATAAATATATCGAATATGAAGAGATTTGGTCTTGGTTGTGTTAGGAGAGGATATCTAAAGATGATTCGTGGAGAATCGACCCAGTTTCTTGAGTGTTATTTGACCGTCGTGGTTTGGACAAAAACCATTGAGGTAGGGATTTTACCTTCATCTCTCTAATTTGTGCATCATGCGGGATGGGTGTCCTCTTTCTTTCACGAGACATAGTTGAAAAAGTTTAAATGAAGATAATAGCTGGCTTAATGTACAGAGATGGGGAAGTCGTTATGTTTATCATTGTTTATCCTATTGTTATGTTGTGAATTGAATAGGCTTATGCCTACTGAAAATCACAGTCATTGGGGGCCTTTTCTTGCACAATTAAATGTTACCCTATCATTTTATACCGTTTTATGGAAACTTTGTGGAATATGGAAATTGGTTAATCACGTAAACATGGCTGATTAAATGAATATCTGGAACCCTTGTGTGATCACCCCAGCTGAACAAAAAGGAATAATGAACATGTGGGTGTTGGTTTGGTTACATGGTGTTTGAAAGGGGGGGGGGTGAATCTTGGGTTATTACGAATAGTATGGGCATCGGGGCTGCAGTAAATTATATTAAAAGGGAAATGATGTGGCACGAGCCTTGTTTTCTGATACGGTTGTGGAGATGTGGTTATAGTGGCAGCAGGGCTGCAGTAATGAGTTGTGATATTAAAATAAAGTGGAAAGTTGATAAATTAACTATATAGAATGATAATGAATTAAATTCGGGAACAATCAATGGGGATTGATTGATGATAAAAAGGTTGGTTTTATGTTTCTTGTGTTATATCTAACTTGATTTGTGGTTGGCAGTGTTTTTTTTCTACGAAACACTTGATCTGGTTTGATAATTTCCCAGTAGTTAAGGAACTAATAAACTAATACTGTTGAAACATGAAAACCTAAATGTGGTTGGGTTTGTTTGTTGTATTCATGCTTCGTAGTACCTGTGCTGAGGAATGTGCTCAGTTTCTCTTTTTAGAAGACATAAGTTGGGATGTGTGTTTGGTTTACATATATGTATCTGTATCATTTTGTTTTGTCGCACCCCACCCATGTTGAACAATTAGTGCCGAGCATTCCCATTTCATGGGAGAGGGGTTTCCCCCTTAGTTACTAGATCCTTACTTCTCTTTCTTCTATAGGTTGTGATGTCTTGAGTCGACCTTACACCCAAGACTCTTCGGTCAGGTTTCGATTGGTGTGATTTTAGCCCAAGACACTTCGACATGTTTACTGTTCCCAAGAACCTTTGGGATGAGGCCCAGGCGTGTTCGGGTGGGGATGTGATTGTGGTTTGTGAGGCCCAGGTGTGTGCGGGTGGGATATGTGGTTTTTGAGGCCCAGGTGTGTGCAGGCTCGATATGTGGTTTGTGAGGCCCAGGTGTGTGTGGGCAGGAAGAGTGTGGTAGCGTCACGATGTTCGCCGTTAGGAAGAGCAGCTAGCTAGTGGGGGGAAATGGTGCAGGGTACCCAATACTCATGTTCTTATATACTACTACCTGTTGTTTTCTGTTTTTGGTGAGAGTGGATGGTGAGGTTGGGTGGAATGAATTCCTTTCTATGTTTTGGTTTCTTCTGTTATTCACATGAGACAATAGGATGTCTCCCCACCTCTAGACAGTAGCTTTATGTTTCCCTATTGAGTACACTTGTATGCTCACCCGACATTTTCATTCAGGTTTCCAGGAGGACTATCAGGGTCGTGCCTGACCCTACTAGTCGGGACATTTGGAGTTGTTGCAGTTGTTGTACTCTTGATTCTTTTGGTATTTCACTTTTGAGTTTTCTTGTACTTTGTTTCAGAATTGGTTAAACATGCTTGTGGGATTGGTTTGGGTTACTTTTCATTTACTTGTTCCTTTTCTTTTTGGTGTTTGAATCATCCTATTTCCCAATCTTAAATAATAAAAGGGTAATGCCTCCCACATTTGTGAAAACTCAAACCCTTGTTGCTAGTCCCCACTCCGGAGCCTACTGGAGGTAGGACTTAGGGGTCATTATCTCCATTTCACCATTGCCAGCATAGAAGGGGCATCTTTGGTGGCAGGGGGTCGTGACATAGATATTCATGTTATTTGTGTACAATCTATCATCTGGTAAGCAACCCACTTGTTTCTGAACATATCTATATCATCTTGTGAGTATGAGGCTTTTTGATAGTCAGAGTATTACAAAAAATATAAAAATAAAGAATTAATAAATTAATTAAATGAATTAGTAGTTGATTTTGAAAATACCTCTTTAGGGATGCTTGTTTATTGATGAAAAACAATCTCTTTAATAAATTTACAAACATAATAACAACAGTCCTTCTCATTTGTTTGTTTTGGACACTTCAATGAAATTGATCATTAGGAGAATAAGTAACTTGTGTTGAGATGTGTTTGGATAGTGAAATTTTGTTATATATACCCTGATATTTATCCAGACATAGTACTTTCTCACCTCCTTATGCTTAGCCCATGTCCTCATTCCTTTTTTTAGATGATAATGATACACTACCCTATTATAACAGAATCATCAGTAAGAGATAATATAAATTAAATTACTTGATGTTTAGACGTAAAATTTAGGATTTAGTGTCTTACAGATTCAAAAAATCCATCATGTGTGGTCAGTTTGATGGATATCCTTGTTTTGAATCTAGAAAATAAATCTTTGGTGTATCCATGTTCACTGCAATTAGCATTCAATGTTTCCTAAAAACACAAAAAGCAATAAGTAATAAAATAAGTCAAAATATAATTGATATTCTTTAATCGTAGAGTTTTACCCCTCCATGGTTGGTATTTAGAAGAGTCTGTCATCTGTAATCTTGCTTTCAAATGTTTTCAGCAAGCCATTCACTACTTCATTCTTTTTTGATGGCTATATTTTCATTAAATGTGATGATGTGGTATGAGGACTAACAAGTCCAAATTTTGGCTCCTGGGAAAATTCCTTCAACAGTTATTCATATATACGTCTGGAAACAATATAAAATGAATTTAGTCATAATTTTCACATTACATCACATTTCAGAAAATCGACTCACAAAAATGTACCTCATATATATATTTACAACTGTAACACCTAGACTATCATTCTCAAGGAACTCATTTAAATTTTTAGCATCAATGAAATCTTGACTTTCCACGCCGTATATATTCTCTTCGAAAACCACTATATGACTCCTACCACCTCTTAGCTTCATATCCACATGAGTCTTCAATGCTAGTAAATGTGGATAGATAACAGGTGGTGTTATTGTGCTTTCAATAGCTCCTTGTGATCAGTTGGTCGATCCTTTAGATGGTTTTTAGATGACGTTTGTCACCCCCTTCCCTTTCTCTTTCTATAATAACATTCATTGGTTCATACCCTTTTATTATAATTGATAAAGGTTTATATTGAAATAAAAGGAAATAAATACCTCTTTTTCCACATGTACTCATACAAGTTGTGACGACCATGCAATGCATGTCCCAAAATCCTTTTCGACAGTATGAATATCATCATCATCAAGTGCAATTGGTAGCTTTTCATTTGGCTCATGAGCTACAGTAATCGTCACTTTCAGATGAACTTTCAGAAGTGGTCTATTAGGCAACATGTCATATGGGATGTTGAACACTGTATCCCTCACTACAAGGTGACAGGTGGGTGTTGACATATATAAATTACAATCATTATCATCCAACTTCTTAAAAATATGTTCCTGAAACCATCCTATAAACTGGTGATTATGTGTATTTGATAACCATTTTTCATCCCTTGATGGATTCAACAGCCTAAGAATTTCTTTGTGAGTTTCAATATATTGTGAAACCTCCCAACTGTTATGAAAAACTAAAAGGAGGGCCTGCTTCAGATCTGTAATGTTGATTGTCACAACATCTCTTCCATAAATTCCATCACCCTCAATGCGTCCAATGTGATGAGATTTCAAGATACCAATGCTTTCCATATCAAATAGTTATTCGGTACAAAATTCAATGGCTTCATCAACAATATATCACTCCACTATATGACCCTCTGGCTGAATTCGATTTTTGACATACCCTTTCAAAATCTGCATATACCGTTCAACATGATACATCCATCTATAGTGCATAGAACCACAAAGTCAAATCTCTCTCCGCATGTGAATCATCAAATGAACCAACATATCAAAGAATGTTGGTGTGAAGAACATTTCTAATTCACATAATATGATGACAAATTCCTTTTCCATAGCTGGAAATTTCACCAGGTCTAAAACATTTCTACATATAGATTTGAAAAAAAAACAACGTTTGGTTAACGTATGGCAGACATTCTTGGAAAAAATTCAATGTAAAGCCATACAAATTAGATCTTGCATAAAAACATGGCAGTCATGTGATTTCAAACCTTTTAACATCAAATAATTCATAGGCACAATGTTCATCACATTTGATGAATACCCCTCCGAAACATTTAAATCATTGAAGAAGTTTCAAAATTGGTATCTCTCCTCCCTAAAAAGTGTATAAGCAGCTGGAAGAAGAAAAATTTGATTTTCACCCTTCGCGGGAGCCAACTATTCTTGTATTCCCATGTCAACCAAGTCCAACTTTTCATTAATTCCATCCTTTGTTTTTCCAGGGGTATTTAGCAACATTCTGATAACACTATCACATACATTTTTTCCACATGCATCAAATCAAGAAAATGTTTGACATACAAACAATTCCAGTATGTTAATTCAAAAAAATAGATCTTGTTTTCCAACAAATTTTCATAAGGTTTTTCAAAAATGGTTTACCAAAAATAGTTTTCAGAACTTTTAAATTCTCAAACAGCTGATCACCTATTAGCGGAGATAGTGTTGCATGTTGTTTCAAACTTCCATTGAATGATGTCGTCCAAGATCGGTACATATGCTGATGATGTAGAAATCTACGATGTCCTGGAAACACATATTTTGATGAATGTTTCAACATAATTTATTCCGTATCTTCTTTGCACACAGGACACCCTTGATTTCCTTTAATGCTATAGCCCGAAAAATTTCCATAACATGGGGAATCATTTATTGTCCCATACAACATCGCTCTCAACGTGAAGTATTCACTTTTCTAAGAATCATAATAAATAACACCTGAATCCCACAATAACTTCAAATCCTTGATCAAAGGAACCAAATAAACATCAATATCATTACCTCGTTGTTTTGGTCCTGATATAAGCATAGATAAAATGATGAGTTTTCTCTTCATGCCTAACCAGGGTGGCAAGTTATAATTTACCAACGTAAAAGGCCATGTACTATATGTGCTGGTTTGAAATCCAAAAGGATTTACTCCATCTGTAGATAACGCAAGTCAAAGGTTTCTCAGCTCTTTTCCAAATTTAGGATACTCGTGATCAATTTTCTTTCATAGAGGAGAGTAAGCCAGATGATGTAATTTCTTATATTTATTTCTTTTATCTACATGCCACGACAATTTTCTGGTAGTTTCTTCACATCCAAATAGAGGCCTAAACCTTGGAATGATTGGAAATTACCATACAACTTTTGTAGTATTGGATTAATCTTTCTTGTATTGATAAGCACCACACATTGGGCATTCTGTAAGTTATTTTTTCTCCTTGTGAAACAATATAAAATGTTTCGCGCATGCATGTATTCTTTCAAAAATCATACCCATCGAGCGTAGCATTCGTTTATCTTCATATGTCTAGTTTGGGAGCTCATTATCGTCAGAGATAATTTCATTCAAGAGAGAATGAAGTTCTATAAAACTAAAATCACTCCTTCCATTTCCTGATTTAAATTTATATAACTTTAGTACAACTGACAATATTGTATACTTGGTGCAACCAGCATACCATGACGTCTTTCCACAACTCTTTAACTTCTCGAACAATTTTGGGAAATCACAGAGTTAATTTTGAATTTTATTTGTCATTTCCTCAATACGATCTTCATCATCATTGAAATGTGTAATCACACCCTCCATACGATCTTCTTCATTATCCATATTTTTATTTATATCAATTGATCCATAAAACAGAGTTTTATCCTAGCCAGTAGCTACATTCACTTTTTCTCTATGTTTATTCCAGCATTTATAACTCCAATTTATTCCGTGACATATCAAATGTTCTTCCAACTCTTCTAGAGTAAGTAGTCTATAATAGAAAAAAAAATAAACACGGACAAAGTATTTGAGAAGGATCCATTGTGTGGTCCTTTTCCTATTTGATGAACTCTTTCACTCCATTCTTGTACTCTATTGTCAAACAAATAGCATCCATCTTATATTTATTCATATTCATCCCATTTGAATTGCAAATATTAGTATTTATGGTTTAAGTACACAAAACAGGACTTCCAAATATAGTACAAGAGAACCACTTACTTATAAAAATAGAGATTAATAGAGCATAACCATTAGTATTTATTCATCTTCATTAAATATAATAACTTTAGATTCATTATAGTTTTCTTAAATAACCCCAGTCCAAAAATAAGAATAACCAAGAATGATACATCTACCACTCCTAGTTCTCTACCCTAAATTCAATATCATCATGCCTAAATACCCATATATCCACACATTCACATGTCACAAACACATAAAAAATCATTTCCACATCAGAACAAAAGTACCAATATGGATTTGAGTAATGTTACTCGACACAAGTGGTGTTGTGTAAGAAATAATAAGAAAATATAATAAGTATATAGTCACACATAAATCTCAAAATGGTGTTAATAATCCAATAAACCCATGGTATCATTCCATCTATCAAAATACTCTTAACGAGCCCTTATGCGACATTAGTACCAGGTGGTGAAGGTTCTTGAGGATGAAGGGGAGAACACGCACATATCGGGGTTTGAGGTCAGGCCACTGAGGTTGAAGGTGTCCCTTTACTCCTACAATGGTTCATTCCATATTTCAAAAACTATGTCTTGGTACCCTAGGATGTTAACCCACTACTGGTGGAAGTGAAATCGTTCCTTATGATCATGCCCAGAAGAAATGGAAACCAAGATGGGGGAGTGGTTCAAAATACCTCAAGCAAGATGAAAAAACATTATTTTGATAATAGGTTAGTGGCTTTAATGTTGGATAGAAACCTATCCAATAGACTCCACAAGCGGTGATAGCCCCTGCAGTTGTTTCACCATGTGAAATTGTCACCTGATAAGCTGAGATAAATGGGGCCCTTCCCATCCATGAACTGAACAAACATCATGATGGGCTTCCTCTGGAATGGGCTTCTAACTTTCCTTTCCTTTGGGATGGAAATAAAATTAATGTCACCCCTAAAAAACAATGGATGGTGGCTGGGATCGAAGGTATTTTGTTCACTCCATAGAGATTCCCTTTGAAGAGTGTCATAGATTCCCAAAACAAAAGCCATAAGGATAGAGGTGTCACCATTGGACACCATGGTAGTGATGAATTGATTTCAATATTTAACAGTCTCATCAACATATTTGTTTGGCCAAAATACCCATTCGTGTCTGTTGGAGGGGTCAGAGTGTAGAAATCCATGAAACATAATCTTCCAGGAGAATTCTATGATTATTATAGGGGTTTTTGTGTTATTTGACAACAACAACAATGAAATTTTGATTTTTTATTTCTATGGTGAGGAAGTCCAATTTAACATGGGCACTAAGACCATGATCATTACATATGAATATAATAATGATGGGTAGGACAGGTCTCTTACATTGGATCTAGAGCTAGTAGCCTTATTGAAGTGGGAGGATGATATCTCATTGAGGTCCCTTGATTTTGAACTATTTAATAATCCCTTTTGGTTGGTATTATTCATATGAGTGGGAGATGAGGATCCAAAGGGGAATGAGAAGGATGGGTAATGAAACTTTGGGGCTGGTTAGGGAGTTCTCTCTGGATCAATAAGTATTTGGATCTGGATGATAGGCTCAGATCCAAGGGAGACAGAACAAACACTACTAGGGAGGGGCATTGCAACTACAGAGAAGCAGTCATTAACGTCATTGAGGGAGAAGGATAGAGATGGAGGTAGGGGTGGAAAGTCTAGAAAGCTTGGTGGTCTGGGAATCATACCATACATGCGTACATCCAGAAAAAATCACTTAGATAGGATGAAGGAAAGAAGGGGGAACCCCTCGAAGAAAACAGGGTTCAAGCATTGGATGACCATGAAATGCATCAGAACTGGGTGGTGTTGTCCTTAATGAAAATGGTTATCCTTCATTTCTTACATTATGGTGACATAGTGTTGGATATAAGGGAATCGATGATACCTAGGAGGAATCTAGTGAAACTGGATTCCAAGAGGTAATGACCTAAATTTTTTCATAAACATCACTTTTATAGTGTAAACACATTGATCGCCAGTGATGATGAGCATATAATTCTTTCCACCAATAATAGATTTATCAAAATATATTTTAAATTAATAAACCATCCCTTTAGTCTAAGATATATGGATTTGAACTAAAAATCCAACATCCTAGTCATATGTTGTTTCATGTGGTGTTGAGCTTCCATAGGCCCCTTCTCACATCAGGTCGTTACTCTTGCATGACACGTCAAAAATTCTGGGACACCCCCCCTTGGGTCCATGAATCATGAGCATAATCCCTTTTCATACTCTACCCTTATTTTACATGGTGTATGGACTATATGGATGGAAAATTCACCACACCCTCACTCTATGTTCTAGTTGCATGATATGAAACTGTGTGACATTTTGGTAAAACATATTCAACCTTAAAATACATTATCATAATCCGAATCACAAGATATTAAAATCTGTGTCCAATGTTCTCATTTCATGAAGTTAAAAAACATGGTTCATGTCCCTATGGTATGATATAAAACATTGAAATGAATTTATCCTTCAACCGAGAGGGATCCCTCTTACTGATTCTGATCACTTACCACACCGTGTTAAAGAACTAAATAAGGATTGATTACAATTTAATATCATGGGATATCGAAAGACTGAAAAATTATATATCATTGGATCATCTCACTCATTGAACTACCTCAACACTTCCATAAATGAAAACAAGTTTTTCTCTCACTCACGGATGCACTCCATCTAGGTGTGTTCCGACATGTAGTGGAAGAAAACCAAGGTTATAAAACCATCACTCAAACATTTAACAAACTCAACTTCATGTTGTAATAATCCATAAACATTGGTCCTCATAATTATAGAAGAGTATTTGTAATTGGGGACCAAAAAACATTGAACACCTGGTCCAGAAAAGTGAAGATCGAGGGCAGAGGAGGTTCGACAATGCGATGATTGAGGGTGGTGTAGGTCCGAGACGTGAAGATCGGGGGCGGCAGAGGTTCTACAACATGATTCTCGAGGGTGGTGGAGGTCCGACAACGCAAAGATCAGTGGGAAGTGGAGGTCCAGCAACATGAACCTTGAGGGTGGAGGAGGTCCGGAAACACAAAGTTCAGTGGGTAGCGGAGGTCCGGCAATGAGAAGCTCGAGGGTGGTGGAGGTCCGCCAATGCGAAGCTTAGCGGGCAGTGGAGGGGATTCACTGGGTTCCAGTACTACGAGAGCTTTATGTCACGATAAAACGAGGGCACCATGCGACCGAAATTATAAAAAAGGGAATGTGGTTTTATCAGAACTAAAAAAGTGCTGATAATGGTCTGCTTTATCATTTCTAGAAAAGAACTGATAAAGGGAATCTTTATCAGTGCTTTTCTATAACTGATAAAGGGTCATTTTATAAGCGCTTTTTTAGCGCTGATAAAGGTTACCCTGTATCAGCGCTAATTTTTTTCACTAATAAAGGGATTCATTATCAGCGCTTTTATAGCACTGATAGAGGGATTCATTACCAGCACTATGAAAGTGCTGTTAAATAACCCATGTATCAGTGCTAAAATTTTAGCGCTGATATAGGGTATCCTTATCAGCACTTTTCTATCACTAATAAAGAGTCCCTATATCAGCTCCCAAAAATTGCTTATGAAGAATCTCTTTATTAACGCTAAAATTTTAGCGTTGATACAGGGTTTCTTTATCACCAGTGTTTTCATAGCACTGATATAAGGTGGTGCTTCCCTTTCCCGTTTTTGTAGTAGAGTAAGGATTCTTCTCATATCACTTTTATTTCCACGAGATATGTCTTATTCACCACTATTTATCATGTGTGGTGTTTGTATACTTCCTATTCATGCATAATATCATGAATATATTTGTTTCATGGTATTAAAAGTATTATTTTGTTATCATTAATTTTATGGGGCATATGGTTTGACTGTTTGGGAATTGGTATGTGTTTATTCCCAAACATCAATTTTCATATGAGTTATGCTTTATCCCACTTTTCAACAATTTTATTCATCATTATTTTATATAATTTTTCTATTTTATATGCATGTGTTCCAAACTCATGTACACATATTAGTTCTTTATTCTTTTATTTGGAAATACATGTTTTAAAAGGTTCCCTTCTCAATTCTTCCTAAGAAAAAAAACCCGATTAATGGGAACTTCCTGATTTCATTCCCATTTTCAAGTACCATCCATAATCTATTTTTAGACAAAATTATATTTCTAAAATAAATACCATTTTTAGAAAAATTCATATTTTTTATTTATGGTTTTATACAAACAATTATGACAAATACATAATATTTTTCCAAAATAAATCATTGCTGTTCAAAGAAAAAGGGGTATTTATCTCTAGAATTCCTTGATGATTTTATTAGTGCGTCATAATCTATTTCAATACCATTGTTAAATTATATTATTTATTGATATTTATCTATTTTTATTATCATGTATCATATATTATTAATTTGTTTATGACTAGTTTGAATGTGGATGTGTTATCTTGATAACATTCACCAAACTACTTAGAACGGTTAGTCATTATGTTTATAAATTGGGGAAAGTTATTTACATTTAAAATGTATATTTTATTTATGTACAAACCCATTAATATGAGGAATTATTTGGACTTATTATGTTATGTGTTGGGGCCTCTATATCATGTCGATGCATCTGTAGGTCTCATGAGACAAAAAAAAAATGGATTTTGGATGATGCCTCAACCAATTATTTTAGGTGTCTTGGACAACGTCTCAATGGTATGTGTATGATGTAAGACATAAGTATTAACTCATTTTTATATTATTAATTTGTTACCCTTGTGAATATTCAAATAGTGAAATATATGTTGATAATAATCTTTATCATGTGATTATTTATAAGTCCTTATTTATTCATCTTTTATTCTTGCCATATTTTTCTCTAGGTTATGTTTTAATGGCATGTATTTTTATTCATTCACCATTAATTTTTGTTTATATTATTTTATGCAATATTACATACATTTAATGAGTATATGATATCACAACTTTATTATGTTTCATTTTTTCCACGTGTTCGAGGATGTGTACAATGAAGTATGTGTGGGGATAATCTAAGAGTTTATGAGTTTTTCCATTAGAGTTTCTATGATGTATTTCAATTCAAGTCGTATTGTAATGTTCATGTATGTAATATAGATTCCAAAACTAGTATAAAAATCAATCCTTTTGGATTATATTCTTTTATATTTGAAAATTTAATAATGTAGTTCACTATCTTCGAGTTACAGGGGTTGGGGTCTTTAAACAATTATCCTACTGTTGGGAGAACCATTTGTGTAGGATATTCCAATGGTTCCCTAGTCTATACCAATGGTTGAAAACCATTATTATATCCATTTTCTTCAAGTATTTTGTATATTGGGAATTCGGCGAGGCCTTATACATTTATGTAATATTTTTTAGTATATTTCCTCAATGATATATATTTGATGTCCAAAGATATTCATTTCTTCATTATGGGATCAGTTATTGATTTTTAGGTGGTTATTTGATTATTTATGATATTCACTTATAGTTTTCAGCTCATACAGTTATTTATATGGAATTATTGAATTTCCATTTATTTCTTGCAATATTATTCATGCCTTATTTGGTTTCACCTGTACAGATACCATTATTAATGATATGAGATCACAATTTTTCTTATGTTTATTTTTCCCCAGGATGAAAATAAGTATATTATGATTTACATGAATGGATAATATTGGGTAATACTTCTATACTTAATTAAATTAAAATGTTTTATTTTATGTTTTCAGTTAAAATGGTTGATTCATGTAACAACTCAAAAATTATAAAGTTGTAACCTTATATTAGATAGTGTGCAAGACACATGACACCAAGTGCATAAGGAAATATAATACAATAATAATTTATAATATATTTACTATTTTATATAGATTCAATTTAGTTTTTGTATTTCAATTAACAAATACGATGTCAGCTTACATTAAATTCTTGAGAGACTTTCCATGAAAGCTTACATTACGTGCAAGAGTGAGTTTTATCAAACTAAAAGATATTATTATTTAATATAAAAATACTTAACCTAGCTGTTAAATTTGTGGTTATAAATAGTATTATCTAACTTATGAAAACATATGGTTTATAAAAATATAAAATTAATTCTTCTAGTAAAAATTAATAATAAAATAATAAATTGCCAAATTTTGTATAAAGGGAATATTTTTATATAAAATAATTTATATACTCACAAAGCTATTCTGGGCTGATAAATTATATTAATTAAGATTAGTGAATGATATTAATTAAATATATATCTATATAAATAAATATATATAATTTTTATTCAAATATTTTTTATATTCATCCAATAAATTCGGCATGCATAATATATGTACAATCCCTATGTTACAAATAAAATACTATATTTTTGTAAAGGTAGTTCTACTGCTATTTAATGGAGAACCAATTTTAAATCAAAATATTGAAACGTTTATAGATTTTTAATGTCAAAATAAGTTTATTATGTAAAATATAAACATAAAAATTATTTTTGGGTTAATTTTTGGTATTTTTCATTTAAGTCTTAGTTCTAACGAATGGTGAAAAATAATAAAATTTATTTCAAATCTATT
The DNA here is from genome assembly GCA_963277665.1 of Viscum album. Taxonomy (NCBI): domain Eukaryota; kingdom Viridiplantae; phylum Streptophyta; class Magnoliopsida; order Santalales; family Viscaceae; genus Viscum; species Viscum album. The sequence goes on from OY728157.1 coordinate 872,104,286, forward strand.
TTTTCTTTCCAATGTATTTATAAGGATAAATTATATTTTAAATTGGTTTTAAAGAATAATTAGATCATATTTTTATACATTAATCCAATTTAGTTGATTGGAACCTATTTCACTTGGAAATTGTGAATAATAACAAAGGAAATGTTTGGACATATTTACATTAAAAACTATCATTGTCCTCGAGTCTGCAGGATTAAATTTAAATTAATTTCTACCCCTTCTATTATTGGAATTTTTCAAAATTTATTACATATAAAGAATCAAGGTAATTTATACTATCTAATAAGTTCAAAATATTTTTTGAAAAAAAGATTATGGAATGTAATTAAAATTAATTACAATGATTAATGTGAAATTAAGTTTAACATGGGATGAAACCTTAAGCTTAAGGGATAAAATGACCTATACACTTGTTAAAAATCCATTTTGTGGAAAAATTTAGACCCTAAAATACATTTTGTAAAAAAATTAAACTATTGGGTCTAATTTAAATGGTACCAAATGGGTGGAATTCTATTTACCAAAATTTAAAAGAGTGTTACTCCTCCTCTACTATAAAAACGCCTCCTCTCCTCCTACTACCTGACACCTCTAAAGACACATTGTATATACCATTATATAAAAAAATATAACCTAAAAAACCATAACATAATCCTAGAATTATCTTAATTAGAATAAATCCATCAAAGGAATCCCTTTGGTGAAAACCAAAAGGAGTCACCCAAAGAAGATTTAACATATTTACTTAATCTCTGTAGATTAATTTCTATTCTCCACCCCCAAAACTATTCTTATTACAATATTATTTAAAAAAATATTATCCAAAATATAATATGTGATTTTTTATAAGGTTATTACCTAAAATCACACAAACATCCATCAAATGTGTAAATAACATACTGTTTATGCGTACGGTGAACTACCACCTCACGAAACGATGATTGTTAATTTTCTTTTTCCACTGAACATTGTTATGAATTATGTTAAAAAATCAATTTATATATGATATTTATGAAATTTTTAATTTCATTATTCTTCTTTAGTTATTTTATAACACATACATCTATAATGTTCATTCTGTTTAAATATGATTACATTATATGTGTAAGTTTGGAGTACCACATCGTTAAAGTGACATTATTTGTTCACACTATACATGGAACATATTATGAATGATTTTAAAAAACCTAAGAACAATATATAAATATATATGGATGTATAATTATAATATTCATATGTATCATTTAATTTTTTTTTAAATAGGAAAATGAATTGTGACTACCTTCAAGCATATGTACGACCTAAAGTCAACATGAACGGTGAATTTTATTTCTTGCCTGTAAACATTATTGATTATTTTAAATACATATATAATGAATATATATAATAATTATTTCATGTTTTATATTTTTGAGATGATTAAATCACGATATTATTAGTAGTAACACAAAATGAAAATTCAATACATACTAGAGAAAACTAGGAAATTAACATCTAAAATAGTGAAAATAATGAAGACTATTAACAAATTGGTAGTAAAATATTATAAGAAGTTAATATATGATATTATAAATATGAGTATGGTTATTTTGAATGTTTATAACACATTTTAAACAAATGTATAGAGGGATAATTTCCACACACAAAAATGAAGGTTGAGGTAAGGGATTTCGTCTTAATTTACATTTCCTAGAGACCTACTTGTTGTTATGCACCAATTCACTATTAATTGGATTATAAACTGCCCATTGATATGTAATATCATGAATATACATATTATAATGATATTATAAGTATCATATAATTTTATTCCGTCATGTATTTTATTATTTAAAAGTTTCAAAATAGTATGGGTCACTTTGGAATGTTGAATTATTATTTCCTACATGAATGTGTTTTATTGTAACCTTTGAAATATGAACTTTTTTTATGTTATTAATTATCTTGAAACATCCAATTTAATTCAAAATTTACATTATTGGGTGACAGATATTACTGTTTCCTAAAATCTACCCCATTAGGACATATACTGTTCACTTTAACAGTTATTTGATTAACTGGAGAATTGTGGATAAATATGTATCTATTATTCGATATAGATAATTGATAAGGAAAATTATTTAATGATTAATTATTTTATTTTTTATTATGAATGATTTATAATGGTATGACATTGGTGGGATCTAGTTATGCATAGCCCCTCGATGCATGGGTAGTCTCATGAGACGATATAGTTGGCCAAATTAGATGGGTTTTTGCCGGATAAGCTAAACTAACTTGTGAATCGTCTTTACAGTAATGGTTTCATATACCTAGGAAACATGGAATCCAATAAATAAGAATTTACATCATTTATATTTGGTTATTATTTATCCATGAGAATTTTAATCTACATATTTAGCAATGCATTTAATTTTTATTTCATTGATTAAGTGACACTTGTTTTCCATTTCTTACCTTTCTATATAGACATTTACATATCTAGTTATTTAAAAGGAATGATTTATCAGTTTTTTACTATTCCATGTTGATTTATTATCATCAATTATTTATTACTTCTATTTTAATTTCAATTACTAAGTATTTTAGTTCACCTTTATTATGTTTCCATTCCCCATGTTATAAAGATGAATCATTTGAATAAATTTCAAGGATGATGATTATTTCATTCTTATTATGCATCATGTTTGTATTTCCTATTTATAGTATATTATAGGTATCGTGTATATTATATGTTTTTTCAATATTGGTAAACTGATCAGCCCTTTGGGATTTTATTCTTTTTAATCATGTTAATGTAATAAAATAATGCACCGACTCCAAGCTTTTGGTGTAAGGAGTTTTAGTTGGTATTAGTTGATGTTTAATATCAACCATTGAAACTAGATTTAGAAAACATAGATTTAAAATGATAAGCCTAAGGTATAATTTTAATATAAGTATATAAAAACATCCTATAATTTTGGTAAGGTATATATTATGAGGGAATTATTAAAAATACATCCCTTTCTGGAAACTACAAGTTAATTTGGATCTAGAATAGATGTACATAGGAGTAATAGATACAACAAGGTGTGTCAGACCTAACGTGAAGAAACATGGTATATGAAAATGTAATGTAACACCCCAAGATTTCATAGTGTGTTATTTCTTCAAAATAATTCAATAACTTGCACTACACACAACACCGAGTTCAATCACACCATGACATACAAAAAAAATCCATTCAAAAGAGGTTATGAATAGTGTTAACTAAATTTTAAACTTTATATAATCCTTATAATTTTAGAATCCATATTATGAGTTTCTTAGACATAATGTAAGAACAAATTCATTTTTAGTATTGCACTTTTACCAAATTTTAATAGTGAACCCTTTTTAGATACTATATTTTAAACTTTTTGACTAAATGGGGACATCAAAAATTTAAAATGAACCATCCCAAGCTTCCACGGTACGCTAGCGTGTGTTGTACGCAACACCGAGTTCTAACACACCGTAACCAATCAAACTAGCTGTTATGAATAGTAATACCTAATTTTTGAAGTTATATATATTTTATATTTTAAAATGGACTTCATTTTTGGATTCGGAATATCAAATTTACCCTAAGGTGAAATTTTGGTACTTTTCAGATAACTTTCATATTTTGATGAATAGTGAAAATTACTAAATTTTAATTAAAAACAACTTTTTTAATCAAAATAATTAATAGTGATAAATTATGAATTTGAGTGGTTTTAAAGTATATTTAGAATATATTTTTACTATTTAATATAATGTTGGTCATTGGACATAATTTTACAATTAAACCAAACATAAACAAGTTTCAATCTTTTGATAGTTATTATCTCTTAAAAACACGCTTTTTGTTTTGACAGCGGGAATTAATTTTAAATTAATTTCTGCCACTTCTGTGTTTTGAATTTAGGAAAATGGATTCCATATTTAGAATCAGGATGTTCAAATTGTGTAAATAGGTAACTTTTATTTTTAGACATTTTGAATAATTACTGCGGTAAATATTTTATTTACCATGGTTAAGGGTAAATCCGGTAAATAAGGGTTAAACAAATAATATTATAATAATACTAAATTACACTAAAACGTGTCTTAAACCTATTGGTTGATACATGGTAGACCATGGGCATCTTTGGGTCTATTTCGGGACCCCATGGATCCACTTGTATGTGATAATGACACTTTATTTTAATTAAGTCAAAATGAATACAAAAATGACACAAGCATATATCTTTTAGCAATACAATTGTTACATAGGGTTATATAAGTTGGATTTTAGATTATAAATATTCATTAGAAAGCTGAACAGATTTCCTACATAATGATATTTTATTTATAATTTTTAGACATTAAATAATTTATTTTATATATGACACAATGATGATGCAGTAATTACTATAATAGTGAAAAATTAAAATAATTGATATTATAAATACCCAAATAAATATAATATGAAACTTTTAATGAATTAAACTAATTTTATAGGATAATAGGATATATTAGGATTGATTTAATTGACTTTGTTTGAAGTAATCAATCTGTTATGAGTTTCACAAAAATCAACTATTGAATAGTTTCAAAATTGACATAAAAGAGTTCTTAAAACAAATATTATATTATTAATTGATATTAAAGTCCTAAAAATCTAAGGTTCGGCCAAGAGACTTATATCATGATAGGTTCATCATTAATGGACCACTTGGGGGTCGCTTGGATGTATATAGTAAGTTTATTAACGATATTATATAAAAATACAAAGAGACATTGTAAAAGTGAAACTAATTAACTTAGAGTTAATACTTAAAGTTAAGGTTAATATAAGTACCCAAACCTCTCTAAATTATATTGGTTGAGTGGTTTTCGACCTATACCCACCTTAGCCTTTGAATAGTCAACTTTGGATCCATTGGAAACCGAATATGAATTTATTATAAATTAATATTTCTAGCTTTTCCAAAGGTGCCCCTCCCCCCTCTTATAAAAGGGCACTCCTCCTTCTCATTTCTTCACACCTTTAAAGCCTTTTTGTTCGGCAAAAATCTGCCCAAATACTCTCCCAACATCCCTCACTACAACCTAGAGGCCTTAGTTTGTTCAGAAATCCAACCTAAGGAGCCCTTTTGATCAAATCAAAAGGAAGAACCCGAAGAAGAGGTAATGATTTCACCACCCTTCTCCAAGTTCATTTCTTCTTCCACTTCTTCTTCCTTTGTTCTTACCATTCTAAAATAATAACTCCAGTATCTCACATATACTGTGATGTTATTATAAATATGGTACAATCATATTCAGTATTCTATCCACCCTTTGAATAACATGTCACCATACGTGCGTACGTACGGCTTACCGTCTCCACGTCGTGGTGTAATTGTTATTCAATATAATATTATTTGGATGGGTATAATAATGATGTGTAACTCATGTAAATAATAAATATAACATGTTAATGATTCTGTATATATGATATACCATCCATTTATATATTATTTTAATATCAAAAGAATGATATTGTCGCGCGTGCGTACGTACGTACTACCGTCTCCACGAACGCGATGAGATTCATTCTCCATCGTATCCATTCAAGTATAATTATCATTTGATGATTTAAAAATTATGTTTAAGGACTGGATATCATTCTGGATATGAATAAGATACAACAACCATGGCTTATGTAGCAAAACATATAAAAGAAAATGAGTAAGTTAACTCCCGAAACGACGATAATTCTAAGATATTATTAACAAATCAATGTTAAAAGATCATATATGATATCATATTAATATATATGATTCTTGTATAATTTAATAACAACTATTTCACCATTATACAGGAGGTTAACCTACCCCAACCAAGGAAAAGTACAAGGTAAGGGTTATTTCACAATCTCTTCATTATCCGAGGTTGTTTATACGTAATAATCTACTGGGATCTCTTTATCATCCACATCCATGTTTCTTAAAAATGTATTTCAAAACATTTTTACTATTTACTAAAATATGAGTTAAAGTCATTTATACCCTTTTTGACTTTTATAAGTGGTTTATAAAGGAATATTTCCGTAATTTTCAAAACAAGGTCCTTTTTAACCTTTTCAACAGAATTGAGGTAAGAATGTTTTTTTTAACTTATACGGTGGGTGCGGTTATTTTACGCCGTTATAAAATCTTCAAAGCTTTCCTTACAAGATTATAAGAACATTTTCAAAGAAAATGTTTTATTTTATATGGATCTTAAATGATTTCAAAATAAAAGGAGATATTTCTTTAAAAAGAATTTTGATTTCATCTATGTCAACATCCTTTGATAGATTTTAAGATTATTTGAAGTTGATTTATTATGATACAAAACTTCTATATTGTATTGAAGTTTTTGTGATATGTTTGACTATGGATGTGCTATTTTTTATACCATTCATAGTTTATGGTGAAATTATTGACATTTCGTATGCTAGTTTTAATACGAATGTTTATGTTATGTTTAAACCTTTTCATATGGGAATGCATTGGACATAATAAGTGACGGGTGGAGCCCGCTATAGCTCCTCGATGCATCGGTAGGTCTCATGAGACAAACTAGTGTCTTGGCACAAGGCCTTGAAAAAATCTTATTTTTAGTCTTGGCACGAGGCCTTGGCAATGTGGTTATGATAGTCTGGAATTATTCATTCCAACATTATGAAAGTGGTTATTGATTTTTTCATGTGATTATTCGATTAATAGAATATCCATGTGAACAAGTAAATGGCATTATTTCATTTTATTTATGCCATACCATGTTGAAAGTTCATGTTTAAAAGGCTTTTGTTTTAGTTATGCATTGCCTTAAATGTTTATTCTTATTGATGAAAGTTTCCGCTATATTGTTATCCTTACTGGGCATTTGATCTCACCCCTTTTCTATGTTTTATTTTTCCCAGGAAGTGAAGATGTAAGTTATGAATGACCTGCCGGGATATTATGAGGGGATTATAGTGTGGACTGTGGAAACATTATGTTGTTGTAGTAGTTTTACATTTTATGATGTAATTTAAAAATTATGAATATATCTAGTGTTTCCAAGGCTACTAAACCAATCGGTCTTTCGAGATTTGATCTTTCTTGTGATCATGCCAATGTTACGAAGTAATGCACCGACTCTGGGTAGCTGGGGTTGGGGCGTTACAGTTGGTATTAGAGGAAGTTTAGTACAAACCTTGGAAGCTAGATTTATATAAACTCTGATTAGAGCACGTAGACCTAAGATGAACTTTGAGGATTAGTATAGAAGAACTTCCTAGAATTTTGGTATTGTAGAGATTTTGTGAGTTTTCCGAGCAATACATCCCTGTCTGGATACGAGCAGGTAGAGGCGGCTCTGGCACAGATGTACCTAGGGGTAAAACCCGAAAACACCGCTTTGAGCTAGACTCGAATGGGAACTGGTGCACGACAACGGGCCTTGCTACACTCTTGGTTACGACACTCCCGGGGGATATGCTTAGGATAACTCTCATTTTCTTTACAAATCATTTTGAAGGGTTTATGAGTATATACTTCCTTAAATAAAACATTCTTATGATTATGGATTATATCCATAAATAGTTCAATTTATGTTAAGTGTTTTATAAGTATGGGATTATGTATTTTGATTCATAAACTGATCTAGTTTATGCCATTGTTTAGAAATGGCGCCCAGTAGAAGGAATGAGAACTCCGGAAATGCACATGATCCAAAGAGAAGGAAGGATCATATCTTTCATGGTCTTAAGCTAGAATTTATAAGAGAAATAGTCTCCCATGTATTATCATCATATGAAGAAATAATATCATGTATTGATAAGAAAAGTAAAGAGATTACTATGTCCTATGGCTTTGAAGGGAAGCAAGGGAAGAAAAGGATAGAAGAGAGAAAGATGGATAAAGGGATGAGGGAAAAGAAGAATTTTCCCATATGTGGTAACTGTGGAAAGAAACACCCTGGAACTTTCCTGAAAGGAATGGGAGTTTGTTATAAGTGTGGAGGAAAAGGGCACAAAGTACATGACTGCAAGGGTAAGAAAATGGTTTCAAATGTATAATGCTTCATTTTCAAGGAGTTTGGACACTACGCGAACCTATGTCCCAGTCATCAGACTATTCCGCAAATGATGCTATTGGATAATAATCAAGTTATGATACTACCACAGATGAAGAGGAATGATTAGAGTTATTATGTTGATTATATCAATTGAGTGTTGTATCAACAATGTACTTGTTATAATAATTATGGAGTATATAAGGATTGTACTGCAGTACTATTTCATTAAGGACTTGAGATGGTGTGGAACAAAGAAAAGTGACTCATTAGCAGGTTAAATGTTTGGAAAATATATGGTTGAGAGAAAGATAAACCATAATATGGTTCAGATACCGAGGTGGTGATTTTAGAATAATACATGATTGATTTGGATAAATTATATTGGATATTATTGACTACCTTGAAGCTGATTAACGATTTGTATATTCCATCATTGTTGGGGTTTAAAACATTTTGGGATTAATGAAGTATATCCAGTATTCTATATGGAATAAGGGAGCATGAATGTAATCAATAAGGAATATGGTAATACATGATGAAGGTATTCATATGATATTACGGGGTAAAAAGGATCTATATTATGTTTACCTTCCTTATAAATGTTGGACTATGAGTTTGGACAGAAGTATTTTGTATAGTTCTAGTTTGGATTATTTTGGATTGCCATAAAAGGACAACCCGGAGGTCGGGCGGCAACCCGTCGCGTCCGGCAAGGCTGCGAGACTTAAACCCGCAACCGAAGGGCGACAAGGGTGTATCACCTACCACTGGCCCACGAGATGTCCTGGATTAAATAATGTAGTTTTTTTTAAAAGATCTGGTAGATGTATTATAAATTCATTTATTTTGGAACCCTGTACGAATAGTATAAATAGAAATTTTTTTACGTTCTATTATCTTTTAGAGTGAAAGATGAGTTTGTGGTAGAAATTTATTAATGGATCAAACTCTAATTATAAATTAAGTATATCTCCTTATTATCTTAGCCAATCTCATAAATAAATTACTCAACATTAATAAAAGAAACTTAGAACAAAAAATGTTGTCCTAGATGGTACCTTAAATCATCACTAATTTATGGCTTTGTGATTGTTGGCCTTTTCATAGCCATGTTCTCTACCACTCTCCATCAGATAATTGATGGTTAGATTTTTCTTCCATATCAATATTTTCCTTCATGGAACCCTAGTATGTGTTATTTTCGGTAATCTTCATACTTTCGACTCTTTATTTTAAATAGAGGCCTCATTAATTCATTTTTCGATGTGGGATTTCAACTAGGATATTTTGAAACGTCAAAAATGTGTTATCCTAATACCCTATGCTTTGTTGAACCGATGGTATTTCAAATCATCATAGATTGATGAATTTAAGGACCTCAATTTTATACTTGTTTGTGATTGATGACCTCAATCACTACCTATAAATATTTACGTTTTTCCTCCAATTATATGTCTCTAAATGCCACCAATGTTCTCCTAATCGAGATCATAATTTGGTGGTGACCCTTTAATTTCTCTTTTCCTCATATTAAGACTAAATTTTAGTAACCCAATTTCCGATGTGGGTTTTCCCACAAATATATTTTATATTTTCAACCTTTTATTTTCGAAGAACAATTTCAAATTGCGAGGATGCAATTTATTGAAGGAGGGGAGAATGTAACACCCCAAGATTTCATAGTGTGTTATTTCTTCAAAATAATTCAATAACTTGCACTACACACAACACCGAGTTCAATCACACCATGACTTACAAAAAAAAATCCATTCAAAAGAGGTTATGAATAGTGTTAACTAAATTTTAAACTTTATATGATCCTTATAATTTTAGAATCCATATTATGAGTTTCTTAGACATAATGTAAGAACAAATTCATTTTCAGTATTGCACTTTTACCAAATTTTAATAGTGAACCCTTTTTAGATACTATATTTTAAACTTTTTGACTAAATGGGGACATCAAAAATTTAAAATGAACCATCCCAAGCTTCCACGGTACGCTAGCGTGTGTTGTACGCAACACCGAGTTCTAACACACCGTAACCAATCAAACTAGCTGTTATGAATAGTAATACCTAATTTTTGAAGTTATATATATTTTATATTTTAAAATGGACTTCATTTTTGGATTCGGAATATCAAATTTAGCGTAAGGTGAAATTTTGGTACTTTTCGGATAACTTTCATATTTTGATGAATAGTGAAAATTACTAAATTTTAATTAAAAACAACTTTTTTAATCAAAATAATTAATAGTGATAAATTATGAATTTGAGTGGTTTTAAAGTATATTTAGAATATATTTTTACTATTTAATATAATGTTGGTCATTGGACATAATTTTACAATTAAACCAAACATAAACAAGTGTCAATCTTTTGATAGTTATTATCTCTTAAAAACACGCTTTTTGTTTTGACAGCGGGAATTAATTTTAAATTAATTTCTGCCACTTCTGTGTTTTGAATTTAGGAAAATGGATTCCATATTTAGAATCAGGATGTTCAAATTGTGTAAATAGGTAACTTTTATTTTTAGACATTTTGAATAATTACTGGGGTAAATATTTTATTTACCATGGTTAAGGGTAAATCCGGTAAATAAGGGTTAAAACAATAATATTATAATAATACTAAATTACCCTAAAACGTGTCTTAAACCTATTGGTTGATACATGGTCGACCATGGGCATCTTTGGGTCTATTTTGGGACCCCATGGATCCACTTGTATGTGATAATGACACTTAATTTTAATTAAGTCAAAATGAATACAAAAATGACACAAGCATATATCTTTTAGAAAAACAATTGTTACATCGGGTTATATAAGTTGGATTTTAGATTATAAATATTAATTAGAAATCTAAAAAGATTTCCTACATAATGATATTTTATTTATAATTTTTAGACATTAAATAATTTATTTTATATATGACACAATGATGATGCAGTAATTACTATAATAGTGAAAAATTAAAATAATTGATATTATAAATACCCAAATAAATATAATATGAGACTTTTGATGAATTAAACTAATTTTATAGGATAATATGATATATTAGGATTGATTTAATTGACTTTGTTCGAAGTAATCAATCTGTTATGAGTTTCACAAAAATCAACTATTGAATAGTTTCAAAATTGACATAAAAGAGTTCTTAAAACAAATATTATATTATTAATTGATATTAAAGTCCTAAAAATCTAAGGTTCGTCCAAGAGAATTATATCAGGATAGGTTAATCATTAATTGACCACTTGGGGGTCGCTTGGATGTATATAGTAAGTTTATTAACCATATTATATAAAAATACAAAAAGACATTGTAAAAGTGAAACTAATTAACTTAGAGTTAATACTTAAAGATAAGGTTAATATAAGTACCCAAACCTGTCTAAATTCTATTGGTTGAGTGGTTTTCGACCAATCCCCACCTTAGCCTTTGAATAGTCAACTTTGGATCCATTGGAAACCGAATATGAATTTATTATAAATTAATATTTCTAGCTTTTCCAAAGGTGCCCCTCACCCCTCTTATAAAAGGGCACTCCTCCTTCTCATTTCTTCACACCTTCAAAGCCTTTTGGTTCGGCCAAACTCTGCCCAAATACTCTCCCAACATCCCTCACTACAACCTAGAGGCCTTAGTTTGATCAGAAAGCCAACCTATGGAGCCCTTTTGATCAAATCAAAAGGAAGAACCCGAAGAAGAGGTAATGATTTCACCACCCTTCTCCAAGTTCATTTCTTCTTCCACTTCTTCTTCCTTTGTTCTTACCATTCTAAAATAATAACTCCAGTATCTCACATATACTGTGATGTTATTATAAATATGGTACAATCATATTCAGTATTCTATCCACCCTTTGAATAACATGTCACCATACGTGCGTACGTACGGCTTACCGTCTCCACGTCGTGGTGTAATTGTTATTCAATATAATATTATTTGGATGGGTATAATAATGATGTGTAACTCATGTAAATAATATATATAACATGTTAATGATTCTTTATATATGATATACCATCCATTTATATATTATTTTAATATCAAAAGAATGATATTGTCGCTCGTGCGTACGTACGGACTACCGTCTCCACGAACGCGATGAGATTCATTCTCCATCGTATCCATTCAAGTATAATTATCATTTGATGATTCAAAAATGATGTTTAAGGACTGGATATCATTCTGGATATGAATAAGATACAACAACCATGGCTTATGTAACAAAACATATAAAAGAAAATGAGTAAGTTAACTCCCAAAACGACGATAATTCTAAGATATTATTAACAAATCAATGTTAAAAGATCATATATGATATCATATTAATATATATGATTCTTGTATAATTTAATAACAACTATTTCACCATTATACAGGAGGTTAACCTACCCCAACCAAGGAAAAGTACAAGGTAAGGTTTATTTCACAATCTCTTCATTATCCGAGGTTGTTTATACGTAATAATCTACTGGGATCTCTTTATCATCCACATCCATGTTTCTTAAAAATGTATTTCAAAACATTTTTACTATTTACTAAAATATGAGTTAAAGTAATTTATACCCTTTTTGACTTTTATAAGTGGTTTATAAAGGAATATTTCCATCATTTTCAAAACAAGGTCCTTTTTAACCTTTTCGACAGAATTGAGGTAAGAATGTTTTTTAACTTATACGGCGGTTGCGGTTATTTTACGCCGTTATAAAATCTTCAAAGCTTTCCTTACAAGATTATAAGAATATTTTCAAAGAAAATGTTTTATTTTATATGGATCTTAAATGATTTCAAAATAAAAGGAGATATTTCTTTAAAAAGAATTTTTATTTCATCTATGTCAACATCCTTTGATGGATTTTAATATTATTTGAAGTTGATTTATTATGATACAAAACTTCTATATTGTATTGAAGGTTTTGTGATATGTTTGACTATGGATGTTCTATTTTTTATACCATTCATAGTTTATGGTGAAATTATTGACATTTCGTATGCTAGTTTTAATACGAATGTTTATGTTATGTTTAAACCTTTTCATATGGGAATGCATTGGACTTAATAAGTGACGGGTGGAGCCCGCTATAGCTCCTCGATGCATCGGTAGGTCTCATGAGACAAACTAGTGTCTTGGCACAAGGCCTTGACAAAATCTTATTTGTAGTCTTGGCACGAGGCCTTGGCTATGTGGTTATGATAGTCTGGCATTATGCATTCCAACATTATGAAAGTGGTTATTGATTTTTGCATGTGATTATTCGATTAGTAGAATATCCATGTGAATAAGTAAATGGAATTATTTCATTTTATTTATGCCATACCATGTTGAAAGTTCATGTTTAAAAGGCTTTTGTTTTAGTTATACATTGCCTTAAATTTTTATTCTTATTGATGAATGTTTCCGCTATATTGTTATCCTTACTGGGCATTTGAGCTCACCCCTTTTCTATGTTTTATTTTTCCCTGGAAGTGAAGATGTAAGTTATGAATGACCTGCAGGGATATTATGAGGGGATTATAGTGTGGACTGTGGAAACATTATGTTGTTGTAGTAGTTTTACATTTTATGATGTAATGTAAAAATTATGAATATATCTAGTGTTTCCAAGGCTACTAAACCAATCGGTCTTTCGAGATTTGATCTTTCTTGTGATCATGCCAACGTTACGAAGTAATGCACCGACTCTGGGTAGCTAGGGTTGGGGCGTTACATGTAACCTACTGATACCCTGCTCTAACACTATTAGGGGATATTCTTAGGATAATACAAATTTTATTTTCAAACCACTATGAAGGTTTTAGTAGTATTGATGTCCCCAAAGAAACCATGATTATGATTATGAGATTATATTTGCATAATTTTTTTCATTTATTTTAAGTGTTTCACAAATTTTGGGATTATAAAATATGTTATTATTTAATCCAGTATATTCCATTGTTTATAAATGGATCCTAGTAAAAGTATGTTAACTACACCAACCCATGTGATCCAAAGAGTAAGAAGGATCATATTTTTAGATTTGTAAAACAACATTTTGAAGGTAAATAGTCCCCCAAATATTCTCATCTTATGAGGAAATATTAACATGTACTAACATGATAGGTACATAATTATCAATGTTTTATGACTTTGAAGGGAAGAAATATAAGAATAGGGTTGTAGAAAAAATGATGGATAAAGGGAATAAGGGACAAACCACTTTCCCACATGTTATAATTGTGGAAATAAACACCCTGGTACTTGATTAAATAGAATAGGAGTTTACAAATGTGTATAATGAAATGGCACCACGCATGTGAGTTTAAGGGTAAGAAAAAGGTTTTTAATATATAATGATTCAACTGCAAGGAGATGGGGCACTGTGTAAATCCACATCTCAAGCATTAGAGGAGTGTACACAAAATGATGCATTTACACAGTGATCAAGCTATTATAATACCATTTATAAAGAGTAATCATTAATACTTATTTTCATGAATTATTTAATTTGAATATTTTATTAGTGATTTACTGATGATAGGAATTATAGAATATTTGAGGTTTATAATGTAATACTTTTTTGTTATGGATTTGAGATCACATGCTGAATGGTTCAAAGAAAATTTATTTAGTAAAAAGTTTTTTTTAAAATATGATTAAGGGAAATAAAACCCTTCATATGTTCCTAAGGTTTAGATGATGATGAAGAAATGATTAATTTGGACATGTTATGACTATCATGGAACATATTAATGACTTGTAGAAAAGTGGTATATGCTATCATTGATGTAGTTTACAACACTTTTGGATTTAAGGAATAAGTCCAATAACATGTGTCTTACTTAATTAATAAGTATGAATTCAGGTTTCAGATAAGGTTTTATGGAAATTATTTTTATTACCATATCTTCAGAGAAAAAATGATTAAGGTTTTTATATGTTCGGTATGTGATGATTAAAGAGATACTTTATTATGATTTAAGGATAATGATAAGATCGTTTTGTAAATTTAGAAACCTTCTTTCTAAAGTGTTGACCCATAATCATTTGGAAACATTGACCATATATGAAATAGTTTAATGTATTAACTCACTAAATGAAACTTAATATGATTTGACATAAAGTAGAAATAGGCCAAAGAACAATAAATGTTTAATGTTGTGCTTATGAAATAGAAACAAATATTTAACTATATTCTGAGAGACTAAAATAATTCCACAACTCCAGGAAAAATAATATTGAAACCAAAAGTATTGTTCTAGTGCTTTAATTTTTCAATGAATCAAATTGACCATTAACATCCCGAATTATTTTTTGATTTTTGATTGTTAACTTTATCCTAACATTGTTCTCCATCACTCTCCAATAAAAAAATATTGTCAGAGTTTTTTCATTTGTATCATGGTTTCCATTTCCCACCTATGTTCTCCTACTAGGGAACCTAGTTATTTGACCATTGTAATGTTATTTCACTCTTATTAAGATGTGTGATATTAACTATTTTATAGTGTGGGGGTTTTAATAGTAGTTTATTTTAAATATACCTATCACTGAGATCATGTTTAAAATGTGAGAAAGAAATTTATTTGCGGTGGGGAGAATCTAACACCAAAAAAATAAAAATTATGAACCTTATATTTCATAGCATACATGACACATGACACCAAGAACAAAAAGGAATAAAATACCCTAATAATTTAAAATACGTTTAATATTTTAAATATTTTAAATATATTATATATTTTTCAATGCAAACAACACCTAGTTAGATTTCATTACATGCAAGAGTGCCTTTCTTTGAAAGCTTACATTACATAAAATACGATGTTTTACTAAAAATATATATTGTGAAAATATTAATATTAAATATAATAAGAGTTAACCTATATGTTAATGTAGTTTTTATAATTATTATTAAATAACTTATCAAAATATATGGTTTATAAAAATAATAAATGAATACATTGGTTATAAATTTATTAGATATGATTAAAAGAAAAAATTTAATCTAAAGAGAATGTTTTTTTAGAAAACTATTTTTATTCTCAGAAAGATATTTTACACTAATAAAAAAACTAAATAGAATTATTTAATGATATTAATGAAATATATATATTATATATTCAATATAATATTTTTTATATTCATAAAATAGATTTTTTTGGCATAAGATAAAAACAAAACCAATATTACACATTAAACATTATACTTTTTAAAGGTATTATTGATACCTTCTAATAGAGAACCTATTTTAAATCTAAATTATAAATCCTTTATAGGTTTTATATGTGAAAATAAAATTTATATTTTAAATTTAATCCTAAAATTTAGGTTACGGTTAATTTTTGATATTTTTTTGTGATGTTTCAATTAATTAATGAATAGTGAAAATATAGATATTTAATTCAAAACTGCCTTTTAATCTATTTTATTTATATGGTTAAATTATATTTTAAATTGCATTTAAAGTTAAATTATATCATATTGTTATCTAGTATTCCAATTAAGGCCATTTTAACCAATTTTATTTTGAAAATGAATATAAATACAATGTAATCTTTTAGACGTTTTTAATTTAGACACCATCATTGTCATCCAATCTATGAAATTAAATTTAAATTCATTTCTACCAATTATATGATTATAATTTCAAAAAATTGATTCCATTTTTGGAGTATGAATAATTTTTAAATCTAATATGTTCAAATTATTAGTTGACCAAAAATATTATTAAATGTATTGAAAATTAATTACAATGATTAAGGGGAAATTAAGATTAATATGTGACTAAAACATAAGATTATGTGCCAAAATAACCTATAAGCTTATAAAAAAGACATTGTATTGAAATATTTCCACCATAAAATAACTTTTATACAATTGGTACTATTATATTATACTCTTTAAATGGGAAAAACATTCGCAGAATTGCCTTCCCCAATATTTACAAGAGTGCCACTCCTCCTCCACTATAAAATGGCATCATCCTCTTCCAATTATTCACACATCTCAAGAATATTTGTATTAAAAAATATCAAAATATATCTCCTCAAAATTCATAACCTCATAATAAATCCTTCCCTTGGTCATTAATCCATTCATGTATGGATTTTGGTTAAAACTAAATTATGTAACACCAAAGAGAGGTAACATCTTTCTTTTAGATCTATTGTTTAATTTAAATACTCCAAAACCTAAGTTCTTATTAATACACGATTATATGAAAAAAATTATCATCAATTTATTTGTATTTTTTTATTTCATTTGTTTGACCTCTAGTCAAACACAGTTCCATATAATGTGTAATGAACACAATGTTTACATGTACAACGAACTACCGCCTCCGGAAAGTTGATTTTTCATTTTCTATTACAACCAATCATGGTTGATAATTATAATGGATACTCTATTTACATATGATATATATGATATTTATAATTTCATTATTATTCTTTAATTTTTTTTATTACTCATAAATCTATACATTCCATTTTGTGTAAATATGATAACATTGTATGTGGATGTGTGGACTACCACCTCCAAAAAGTGATGTACTACTTTCATGCTATACATGGAACATATTAAGGATTGTTTTAATAAACATAAGTAAAATATATGAAAAATATATTATACTATAATTATAATGTAAATATGTGTCATTTAATTTTCATTATTTTAATAAGACAAAGAAATAAGAGAAACGTTCATGCGTACGTATGACCTACCGTCTCCATGAACGATGCATTTCCTTTCTTATCTCCAAAAATTATAGATGATTATATATACATATATAATTAATATATATGAAAATTAACTCATGGTTTACATTTTGGTTTTTATAAAATCATGATCTTATTAATCAAAAAAAAAAACAAATGACAATTCAAAACAAAATTGAGAAAACTCGGAAATTAACACCCAAAATTGTGAATATTATGAAGAGTGTTTACAAACGGGTAATAAAATATTATATGAAGTTGATATATGATATTATAAACATCATTATGGGTTTTTTATATGTTATAAACATATATTAAATATCTATAATTTAGGATAAAGATCACATAATAAAAAATAAGCTAAAGGTAATGGATTTCGTCTCAATTGACTTTCCATTGAGACTTATTTGTTGTCACAATAAAATTTAATTTTATATGGTGAATAAACTACACTTTTATTTTTATTATTTTTAATATCATTATTCTCATGATATTATATATTTCATTTAATGTAATTATTAGATAGATATTATGATTTAAATTTTTTAATGTGGTATGTGAAACATTGGAATGTTTAAAGATTATTTCCCTCCAGAATGTGTTTAATGATAAACTTTGAAATAACAAATTCTATTGATTTTTAAAATTCTATGGGATTTTTTTAAATATAAACATTATTGGGTGATTTATATTATTATTTCCTAAACCATATACCATTTTTTACATATGGTGTTCATTTTGATAATTATTTGATTATCTTCGGAATTATTGATAAATCTGTATCTTTATTTAATATAGATATTTGATGAGAAATATAGCTTTTTGAT
Organism: Viscum album; assembly: GCA_963277665.1. Classification (NCBI taxonomy): domain Eukaryota; kingdom Viridiplantae; phylum Streptophyta; class Magnoliopsida; order Santalales; family Viscaceae; genus Viscum; species Viscum album. The sequence continues at coordinate 872,122,901 of OY728157.1, forward strand.
TAAGTCCATTATTAGATCTGAGTAATGCTTTGGACATTCAAGACATGTGTGCGTCCTTGTTATAGATAGCCACTTGATGCATAAGTAGTCTCATGAGATGAAATAGTTGGCCAAATTAGACTGGGTTTTACCTGACTAGCTAAACAATCTTATGAAAGTTCACAAATGTAATAGTTCCATATATCGTGGTAACCAAGAATCCAATAATTAATCATTTACCTCATTTATCTTGTGTTTTTATTTATCAATGATATTTTGGGTCGACATATCTATGGATGCTTTTCATTTAATTTCATTGATTAAATAGAATTTATTTTCCGTTTATTACCTTTACATATTGATATTTACTTATCTAGTATATTAATGGAATGTGTTATTAGTTATTTACCATTCAATGTAGATTTATTCTCATTGATTCATTATTTATTCTTCTTTACTTTCCTTTGCTGTGCATTTGAGCTCACCCATATTATGTTTCCTTTTCCCAGGTTATGAAGAGGATTACTTTGAATATAATTTCAAGGATGATATTTATTTATTTTTATTATTTATCATTCTTCTATTTCTAATTTCACAGTGTATTATGGGTATAATGTATGTAATCTCACCATTCAATACTGTTAAACTAATCTGTCCATCCGGATTTGATTCCTTATAATCATTCCAGTTAAATAAGATAATACACCAGCTCTGAGATTCATGTATCAGGGCATTATAATTAATGTATGTATCATTTTTAACAAGACTATTAAATATTAGGCCTTTTTCAAAGAAATTATTTTATTTCAAATTCCAATCCAATAAATTAACCACTAACTATAAGATACTAGGTTTATAACATTTACAATTGGTATCGAAGGATGTTTAGTAGAATCCTTGGAAACTAGAATACAAAAACATAATCCTATAATGTTCTTTGAATATATTCCCAAATAATCCAATCTTCTGTTTTTTAGAATAGTTAGACATAAATTTTGAATTTAAGTTAAGTGACACACTAGCATCCAAATTTTAAAACATGATACATAATCTAATTTAGTGTTTTATATTTTCTAAAAAATGTCACCAACTACACAAAATATAGAAAGTATCAATGCATGTAATCCATGTAGGGATTCCCCTCATAGGAAAGAAAATGATGTTGGAGTGGGAAATTCAACATGTGATTAAAATAACTTATAACTATATTGGTACAAAAAACTCAATCTATGAAGAAAAATGTCATCCATATAGAGAGGCCTTCACATTTACAATTTGGTTTTACTATGTTAGATGACTACATCTATTAGAAACCACCATCATTCAATGGGGATAAAAATCTATATTTAGTAGAGGAATGGATAAGTTCCTTAGATAATATATTTATTTCTTTGGGAAATAATGAAAGGGTGGGGGTTTTCATGGACCTTTATTATGTCTTATGGTATTCATATTCATGGTGGTCATTGAGTTAAAAAACTAATGAGGATGAGGGAATAAAATACATAGAATGGAAGGATTTTATGTAAAAGTTTATGGAATAACATTTTACTCAGGAACAGTGAATAGATATGAAGAGAGAACTCTTGTGTATAAGACAAATGGAGGATTATAATGTTTCTATGTATGAAAACATTATAAGGTTATCAAGGCATTCATCAGACTACATATATAACCCAGTTACAATTATTGAATGTTTCTTTGGAGGGATCAATCAAATTCTTTGAAGGAAACTCTTCTCCCAAAAATTAACATCATATTCTGATATAATCACATGTGCTATCAAGATAAAGAAATAATTATCCATGTATTACGAATTTTAAGGGAATCTTGATAATACGAAGTATGATGAGTACTTTGAAAAGTAAATACGTATAATGTTAATATGTGAATGGTTAAATTTTCAACTTTCAATAAATATGAAATGAAACATCACAGAAAATGCCTATTTTCGAATGGTGTTTTCTATAAGTTTGGAGAAAATAGACAACATGAATATTAATGAAATTGTAAGAAAGAATCCAACAATGTGCAATTCTTCAGCTATAAAGATATGGGATAATATGAAAATGATAATCCTATGCATCATTTGATGTTAGCTAAGTTAAGGGCAAGGGATATGGTCCAATATTATGTGATTTAAATAACTATGTTTATAGTTTATAATGATTACATGGTAGGAAGTTTAATAATAACATCAAATTTAACTAATGATTTATTTTATTATGGATCATATAAAATTTTATATCATCTTGGTTTTCAAAATGAATTGACATTTCCAATTCACCTTAAAAAGGGAGTTATTATTCGAAACATACAGTGGAAACCTCACAACAATAAACATATTTCATGAAGATCCTATTATGACACATAAAGGTTCTTTATATTCTGATTTTATTGTCATATATATGGTAGAATTTGATATAATCCATGGTATGGATTAGTTATCAAAATATAATAAAATAATTTATTTTAAAGATAAATAAATTATGACTCATTATGAACATTTAAAATTACATATATTTAAAGTGGATGCTTCATCATTTGAGTCATGTATGGATCCATCTCTAGTAACTCTTCTAGATTTGTTTCTTGTAGAAGAAGAGGATATATAACACACTGATGAAAATTTAAATCATTAAATCGAGGATGAACTAATTGTACCTGAATAGATTTAAGTAATTACTTGGATGTCCACCAGATAAATAATTTGTATTATCTGTTGATTTAATACATGATAAAAGTCCTATTCCAAAAACATAATGTAGATTGACAACTTTGTAGTTAGTATAGTTAATGAAAAAACTAGTGGATTTGAGTGTTAAGGGATTTATACACATAAATGTTTTGTCTTTGGGATTCACTATTATTTTGATTAAGAGTAAATATAGTTCTATGAGGATATTTATATATTATAGGAAAATAAACTCTCTTTTGATAAAGAAAAAGTATCATATACCTCACATGAATGACTTATTCGAATAACACAACATCGCTCAATAATTTCTTAATATTTTACTTCATTCTCAATATCATCAATCTTGATTTTTAATTAATACATTATTGAGAAAGTTTCTCAAATTAGATGTTGAAATAATAGGTTTAAACCAATTCCATTTGTATTGACTAATTAAACCTATGATTTTGTGTATCTAATGAATAGATAATTCAAGTAATATGTTGATAATTTTTTATAGTATTCATTAAAGGTTTGTTAGTGTAATATATGAATTAATAGGACTATTAGAAATAACTGTATACCATTTTTTAGACTCCTAAAAAATATTTATATGATAAAATTAGTAAGTGTTAATTAAGGCTTTAAAAAGATTATTTTTTACCCACATTGTATCCATGGAAGGAATCTCAACTGATCCTCTGGTGACAAACATAGTACAAGAATGACCTATTCCAATGAAAACCACTTGAGAGTGTAGTTTCATTAGTTTAAAGGTTACTATTATCAATTTTTTCATATTTTTTCTCAATTGGATATCCTATTATCCAATCTTACACCTAATGGGGTTATGCTTATTTAGACAGAGGAATGTGAAAAATATACTGAAAAATTAAGCATGAGATTAGTGAGTGATTTGATATTGAATATACAATTGGTAAATTGAGGATCTATGGTTTATAATGATGCATTGTGGATGGTAATTAGTTGTGTCTTTATTAATAATTATATAGTTATTTCTTACGCATCAAGGAAGTTAAAAACTATGAAATGAACAATTCATATCATGAGCATGAGTTATCGACCATAATTTTTTGTTGTTATTAATGTTGCATTTGTTGTCAATAATGTTCCAATATGTGTATGGAAAGGTAATTATTAAATTGGTGATTCTTAAAGTAATGTTATTGACTTAGTGAAGAGACAACTTTGACTATGGAAATTGTTTTACAAAGAAAATGTTTGTTGGAGAATCACCATTCATCGAATGAAATTGGATGTCATGTTCAATGTCATGCTTGTCATGCTTGATCATTCTCTATGTTAATTTTGATAAATGTTGAAGTGATCCTATGATCCATGACATGCGTCAATGAATGAAAAATATTTACATCCTTTGAATAATGCCATTATATACTTTATTTCATGATGTGTTTGGAAGATTCATCCGCAGGTTTCTGATTAGATGAACTATTTGAGAAACATGGGTTGATATAAAATGTTTAAGTGGTCTACAAGAAGAGTTTTCACATTGGGTATATTCTAGGAATATCATTGGAATTATAATTTAAAAAAGAATATAATTAGAGGAACTATACTTGAGAATGTAAAGGTTTGGATAAGCTGGTTTTGGAATTTACTTGAAGAGTCCATTATATTATTTTGGAAAGTATTTTTGGAATGATCCATTATAAAAAATTATGGACTTATCTAGACATGCCAACCAGCCAGCTAGGGGAAGTAGCATATACCACTGCGTGGGCGATTGAGCTCAACCCCAGCCAGCGAGACAACATGACCCTACCATAGTCGAGAAGCACATGGGGAACACAAGAACATGGGGGCATGGGAGATCTGGTGAAGTGCTACCTTAAGGGGTAGCATAGAAGCATATTTTGGGCGCAGAACACTCCTGTAGGAGAACATGGTAAGAGGAGGTGCCGTAGAGGAATAGGGAGCAATCTGGAGGTATACTAGAGAATCTTGTTTCTTAAACCGCGATATCCATGCATATCTATTTTGATGTGGGACTGAGTTTAAAAACCTGGAAGCAATAAAGGTCATTCATCTGATCCTGTGTGTAATCGTGACCACTCATATCATCTTCCCTATAGTGACCCTACCCATTTACAAATAACATTACCTAATTTTAAGTATAACTATAAATTAGAGTACAACATAATGATTGTAATGTTTAGTGTCTTGGAAGATTAGGTACATAATCAAAAATTAAGAAAACTACTTTTTATTTAATCTCTATAATGATATCTTATTTTCAATTGTGCTCATATAACTATATAGGGTAACATGGAGATAACATGAACAAATTTATGAAGTAAAAACCCAGTAAGGGATTAACCATAAGAACAAAGCATTAGCACATGTGATAAAAGACATGACAAGATGATATAAAAAAGGAATGTAACATATGAAATCATAACATATATACATGGGATCATTTAAAAAAGGAATCAAATAAATTTTATAGAAACATAAAACATAACATTTGTACGAGTCAAGGCTAACCGGCAAGATTGTTTCACATAGTAGCACAAGCCAAGTATAACCACCAAGACCACCACACATAACATATCATGATACATAACTTTACCCAATGAATTGGAGTTCTATCTGGGTTCACCCATCTTAAATTTCCATGAATATGTTTTCCACATAAAGAGTAATACATAATCAATCTTACAAAAAAATGGTTTCCAATGGAAAGAATTGGGTACGACAATCAGGTCATAAAGCACAAAAAATCATCATATCATAATATTTACCCAAAAAAATGAATTATAACAGACATGGAAATTAAAAATGGTAAAATAGTCATATTTCATGTTATGTGATGTAAAATATAAGTGACAAAATGTAAGAAATGTATTTATGAAATTTTAGCATTAAAATATTTTTTGTGCGGTTTTATGGAAAATTCTATAGAGCTTCTAAAATATAAAAGAGAAAATATTTTATATAAAACAAGAATTAAACAAATATGTTTTTCATAATTTAAAAAAAAATTTTATAATGTAAGTGGTGGATTAAAATATAGGATATAATGCCCTTGAAAATGAGTATGAATTCATGAAGATACCTCAAAATAGGTTTTCTTATAGAGAAATATTGAGGAGGAAATCACCTAAAAACATGTATATCCCCAAAATATAATGATGAATGGAACACATTAAAGGAGTTTAGAACATTCAAATATCATTTAGAATATGAACATAAAAATAATATATAATCTCATTTAGGAAAAAAGAAATATAAGAAATCTTGAAAGAATAAAGGGGGTTCGGTTTGGATCCCTTACGAAATATCGACATGGTATTGTGTGTACTTAATAGTGATTAATGAGAGAGAAAGGGGTTTATTGTCATTTTAAAATCACGAGGAAAATATTTTTTAGGTGATAAATCATACCCAAATATTAGGGATTACATATAAAATGGCATATCATAGAGGACATTCTTGAATAAAAGTAAAATAGAGAGGATCCCTTACCTTAAGTATAATGGTGTTATACACTTGATATTTATGACATGAATAATCAGATTATGTAAATTATTAATAATTACATAATTTAGGTTATTTTTAAAATAATTAGTATAAACTTTTTAAGTTCATTGATAACCATTTTTATTGGTTATGAGGATCAATTTTATTGTTTGGGTCTGTTTGCTTCCTCTGTTTTAATGATCTGTTCTTGTTCGAATAAACATGTCTAATGAAGGTGGTAGTATATAATTGAAGTTATATTTTATTATTGATCATTCTGAAAGTTATATGGTTGAAAATATAATTTGTTTACTTGGAATTATGTAGAATCATTATATAAAACATTAGTGATAACTTTTTGGGTTTATTGGCGGGTTTTTACCACAAAGAACATGTTTTGTTTTATAAACAAAAACCAAGTGTAAAAATAGAATAAAGAACCATATATGAGGAATATTCATATATTATAGTCTGGTTTGAAAATTAAAATTGTTTTATGATAAGAATTAAAGATGGTAAAGGAAATTGAAAACCCATTGTACTTGAATTTTATATATTAACACACCTCAGATGGTATCACTAATACTAAAATAAAAGAAGAGTAAAGGAGGTATGATAATAAAATTTTACATTATGAAAAAAAATTCCATTACATTTAAGGTACTGGATTTTCCATAAAATTTGGATGAGTATAGGTAAAGATATAAAAGAAAACAAATGTACATGAAAAGAAAAAAGAATGGAAAGAAAAGAGAAATTTACCTCTTTATTCAATATTCCTTGAGAGCCTCTTAAGGATATAGGATTCGGTATTTTGAAATGATAAAGGAATTATGGAAATGGGGTTAGAGCTTTGTGAGTGTTTTGGGAAGAATAATGGAAAGGTACAAGGATTGAGAGGAGTGAAGTGAACATGTAAGGAGGGGTGGTATTTATAGTGGCGGAGATGCAGGTTTTCATAATATTTAATTCCTTGGATTATTATCTTCCCTCAAGGCCATAAATAGTGATGATTCCATGAAAAAAATAGTAATAAGTTTTTGTGAGTTTTAACATATTACTATTACATTCGTAGATCATCGTCAATGAATCAATAAATCAATTATTGTTCATTTATCATCAATTATCATATTTTACAATTCATAAAAATATCAATTATTTTAGAAAAATCCAATAAATTAACCCTAACTATTTTTCAATGTATAGAATCCAAAAATTAATACCATTTTAAAAAATATTTTACAAATATGATTAATTTAATATTTATGTAAAATCATAATTTATATTAAAAAAACAGTTTTAAAACATTTATCCCTTTTTAAAAAATATTGGTACATAATACTTTCACTTAAATATAATATATATACTATCACAAGTAATGTAACTATTAAATAGGTTATATCACTATTCATAAGGGTAACAATACTTTTCAAGATGGTATGATACTATTCACAAAAAAATATTTTTGTCTTGTCGGACTCCAAACATCTTATTGATCAAAACCATGAATGTTAGATTTTGAAAATTAAAAACACAAAAGTGTCAAAATTTTGTTCAAAGGTATTCTACTAATTAGTATTTAATTATTTTGTGATTTCATATGATTATATGGAATTATCATAAGAATAAAATTTCAATTGAAAGACATTGGTTCGTGACATTCTTCCCCTTTAATAAATTCCAACCTTGAAATTCTATTTTACATTCTAGGCCTTAAACAGGTGGGGGTAATTTTCCTTCATTGCCTCCTCCAGTTCCCATGATTCCTCTTCATACTTATGGTTCCACCATAGTACAATGACCAGGTGAGTTGTTTTTTATGTAGAAAATTATCCCAATAATCCAAGATCTTCATTGAATGCTCCTCATAGGAATGATCATCCTCTAATAGTACCTCCTTTGAAGAGTGTACATATGAACGGTTGTGTATTAACTTCTTAAGCGGGATACATAAAATACATTATGCACTTTGTCTAATGTAGGTGGAAGTGCTAATTGATTGGCCATATCCCTGATACGATCAATAATGTTGAATGGGATGATGTGACTGGGAATTAACTACCTTTTCTATCCAAACCTCATGATCTTCTTCCACATAGGTATGTGTTTAAATCCCTTATCTCCAACATTGAACTCAAAGTCTCATTGATGATTGCATGAATTACTCTTCTATCGAATTTGGGCTTCCATGATATGCTACTAAATGGTTTTCACCTTCTCCACCATTTCCTCTACCATTTCATGTCCTAGTAGCTGATTCTCACCATCTTCATCCAAACATGCCAGCGTTCTTCACCATTTTCCATAAAGGGCTTATTATGGTTCCATTCAGATGCTTGAGTGGAAAATATTATTATAAAATAATTCAAGCAGTGGAAGTTGTTTTTCCCATCCTCTTTTAAAGTCCATATAACATGATCTCAACATTTCAACATGTTTCGGAAAAGTACACATATATTGTCCATCAGTTTGTGGATGAAAGGCCTTACTAAATTCAGTTCAGTACATAGAGCTTGTCAGAGACTTTTCCAGAACATTGAGGTGGATCTTGGATCACGATTAGATATAATAGATAGTGGTACTACATGAATCGTTAATACATCATTGATGTATATCAGTTCAATTTGATCCAATGAGAAGTCTAATCGAATAGAGATAAAGTGAGATGTCTTTGTAAGACGATCCACAACAACCCATATAGCATCGTTTCCTCTAGGTGTACTTGGATATCTATTGATAAAGACCATGGTAATGTTATCCCACATCTATGTTGGCATGTTTAGTGGTTAAATCATCCCCCATTTTTATGCCTCTCAACCTTCACTTTCTGACATACTAGGCACTTTTATGTATATTCTGCAATATCCCTTTTGATATTGTTCAACCAGAATTTTTCATAGAGATCTCGATTCATCTTTGTGCTCCTTTGATGAATAGAGAAGGTTGATCTATGTTTCTCATTAAAAATATCATTGTTTATCTCCAAATCATATGGTACACATCATCATGACCCAAATTTTACCTCGCTTTACTCATCAATCAAGAACTCTGACGATTTCCCATTTCTGATAGCTTCCACCCTTTTCATAATTTCTACATATTTGCTTTGAGAAACCCTTATTCTCCCCATGAGGGATGGTTGAGAAATCATTTTATAAAGTAATGATGATGTTCATACCTTAATGATTACCATGTCTATCCTCTACAAATATAAGATGATTAGATCTTTTTCAATTCTCATCATTGATATATACACATGATCTTTTTAACTTAGAGCATCCACCACATTATTTTTCTTATTGGGATGGTAGTGGATTTAGTAGTAATAATCCTTGATGAGATCTATCCATCTTCAATAGAGAATATTAAAAATTTTCTATGTTGTTAGATATTTGAGAATATTGTGGTTAATATATATCTCACACTTATCTGTAGAGAGATAATGCCACTGGATTTTCAATTCAAAGATCACAGGTGCCTACTCTAGATCAACTGTATGATAGTTTTTCTCATGGATTTTCTGATTTCTTGGGGCGTCGGATTTCAATTTATAATTTTGCATCAAAACACAGCCTAAACCCTTATTTGAAGCATAATTGTAAACTATAAAGATTTATCCACTCGTTTGGAGTGTGAGTATTGGTGCAGTGATAAGACTCTTTTTCCACTCCTTTGAATAGTCTTAAAATTCCTATGTCTAGAAAAACATTACTCCCTTCCATGTCAGATTGGTCATTTTGTTTGAAAATCATGAAAATTTCATCATAAATCATCGATAATACCCTACAAGGCATAAAAAGCTACGGTTGTCTGTTACAGATGTTGTCGTATTTCACTCTTCAATTTTCTTTTCTCTTCGAAGGGTCCACAGATATCCCTTTGCTGGTGATAACATTCCCCAATAATTATACATCCCCCCATCCAGAACTAACATTTACTGTACTATGCATTCAGCTTCTCCCTTCACTATGTCTATAACACAGTATTCAAATGATCCTCATATTCCTCCTTTCTCTTGGAGTATAACAAAACATCATCAATAAATACTACCAATTTTTTCAAGGTAATATCTTAAGACACTACTCATTTAATCCATGAAAATTGTTGTAGCATTAATGAGTCTGAAGGGAAACACAATGAACTAATAGTTTCCATAGCTCGTTCGAAAGGAATTCTAGGGAATATCTTCCTTCCTCGCCTTTAATTGGTGGTATCCTAACAAAAGGTCCACCATAGAAAATTATCAGGAATGAAAAATTTGTCCGAACAAGTCATATATACGAGGAAGGGGATACTAGTTCTTTACTATGATTTTATTGAGCTCACTATAATTAATGTCGTGGAGGATTTATCCATCCTTCATCTTGATGAAGAGGACATGTGCAGCCCATGGTAAAACTCTATGGCATATAAAACCGTTGTCGAGATTTGACTGTAACTGTATCTTCATCCCTTCCTACTCTATGTTGGCCACTCTATAAGGTGTCTTTGATAAAGGTAGAGATCCGACAATTTGTTTAACTGAGAACTAAGACTCTCCGTCAGGAGGAAGACTACAAAGCTCTTCATGGAATACCTTAGTGTAATCCTTTACAATGGGCATATCGTCATTAATTATTCTCTCTTTGTCTCAATCATTTCATCTAGATATGCTTTCTCATAAGGAAGATTTATCCACAATTTATATAATGATTCTAAAGGTGATTCATCAACCTCCTTACACTTTTAGTGAATTGGAGGATTCTTTTGGAATTGAAGATTGATCTCATTTTCTGGAAAATGGATGCTGAATTTGTTTTAAGATAGCCAATCCATGCTCAAGATAACATCTAACTCCACTAAAGGAAGTATGAAGAGATTTTCTAGGAGGTTCAATCCAAAAAAGATATCCAGAGGGGAGTTATAAACCATGGATGGTATAATTCCCCCTTCCCCATTCTCATAGATAACATATCCTCCAAATTTTGAGGTGGTTTTTGATTAGTTATACTAAACATGCATGATATGAAATAATTTATAGAACAAGAAAAAATAGTACATTAGCTATTCTTGATTGAATAACTACCATCCCTGTCATGACATCTTTTTTTGGCTCCACCTCAGCAGTAGTGATAGAATTATTTTTTCCTTGTTTCCTTGGAGGTTATTGTTGATATCATCCAACTACCATTGGCTTAGGGAAATTGTTTGCATAATGCCTATGCTATTTGCTGTTGTAACACTACACCACTGACTAAGAACTGATCTGAACCTTCTTTTTTCTTCCACATTAGCAGGATTTTTCAAATCCATTCAGTAGTTCTAGGACAGATGTCCCAGCATTCCACAATTGATGCAATTCCTAGTTCTCTTTATATAGTTCCCATGATGATTCTTCCCAAAAATTATACATGTGGGATATTCAGTCTTCTTTCTATTGTGATATTTTTTTGTTGAACCAACCATATAGTTCTCAATTTTTCACTTCTAGTCACCAGGCCTAAGATCCCACTAAGAGTCTCAAATATCCATTTCAACCTTGAGGGCACAACGCACAATATCCTCATAACTGTCGAAGTCTAAATTCACCCACACCTTTTGTACACTCAGATTTAGCCCTCTAAAGAAGTGATCCACCTAGACTTCAATGTTCATGACCGAGCCATAGGCATACCTTGAAAGCCATGTAAAGTTTGCTTCATACGCCCCAATGGACTCATCTTCTTTCTGCATGAGACCAAGGAACTCTATTTTCATCTGGAGAGGGGGGGTAAAAGGTGTCACGAACCAGCTTGGGTACCCTGGTATCCTGATAACCGAGCCCACCCTAACATAGCCTGAGGGTCATTCCCTATACCCACGGGTCGATGACTAGCACCTGACATCACACAACATGCATGTGGGAATGGTTTTTCAACAGGAATGTGGAAGGAAAAGAAACAGGGGAGTATGAAAAACAAAAAGAAACTCCACTGAGAGTATTGTACCAGAATAAAAAGAGGTATAAAAGCCCAAAGTACCACAACCCAAGTACTAACGATGGAAACAACAGCCCCAAGGTCCCTAAGGACACAACTCACCAAGACCAAAGATCAACAGGTGGATCCACCTCCACGAGGTACCTCCCCTTTGCTCGTTCCTAGAAGAAAAAACTCTACAAATACCCAATGGCAAAATTAGGGTGTGAGCCTAAGCCTAGTAGGATTCCACAAAAAATTCCATAATAGATGCCAACTATAGATTTTACAAAGAAATGCTTATGATGTTTAAATAAACAGATTTTGAAATTCAAAAGCACATTTTTAACAAAACATTCAATACATTTTCAAATTATAGGAAAACATTACTTTAAGCAAAGGATTTAAAATGATGGAATATTTATAAAACAATTTCTTAAGAAAAATATTTATATAAAAAAGTTTATATAAATTCACCAGGTATGTAAGGCAGTTCAAAAGCATTAGCATACATTTATATCTCAAATATAAATAAACAAGCTAGAAACATGGTCATCTCCCAAAAGGTACGACAGTATTAACCAGTTATAGGATTACACACTCTCTATGTGAACTAAACAAAATGTGTATACAAATATCCCTATGACACTGGCCAATGGAGACTCGTCACCAACCCGTCGGGGATGTGATCCGCCGCAAGTTTGTTTTAGAACATTTTCGTAGCGTAGAGTGTATCCAAATAACTCACTAACTACATAAGGATTTCATTCTCTCTTAAATGATGGGAGAACTATTTTAAGAATGATTAAAATATGATCAATCCCATTATTCCATTTAAAAAGTTCTAATTTCATTCCGTTTAAAACCAAAACTGGGTTTCTTCAAAACATGCCTTTTTCACAAGATAAAACCATTGGGTTTCTATCAATTCATTTTAATCCATTTTCACCAGTTTGAAATCCATTCAAAACAATTTCCATCATTACAAAATTTATTCCCATAATTAAATTCAACAATTTAATTGAAACAATTTCCATCAAATCCACAATTTAAATTCAAAATTTTAAATCGGCCAATTTCCATAAATACACCCTATTCAATGGAATTGGGGTTTCCCATATTTCCATGCCAAAACCATTTCAAATATCTTGAATCACCAGAATTGAGTTTTATCAATTTATTTGATAGAAAACTTGAGCAATTGAATTTTAATCAACAATTAAAATAAACCAAGCAAACACAATGTCAATCAATTTGGCAAGTCAGGACGGAACCACATACCTCGAAGGTTTTGACCAAAATCACAACGGTCGAGAACGCTCAACAAAACTGGATTGCTTCTTCATGAACCCACATAAGATCTCTTATCCTAGCAAGATCAAGACCAAAACTCACTATTCTTGGTACCACACACTTAGATCTACCCATAACAGGCATAGATATAAGAAACCAAGAGAAGAGAAGAAGTAGATCTATGTAGATCTAAGAAACACATCAAGAACGTTGAAGAAAGATCACATACATCAAGAATCCAACTACGATTCACCAAGAGGATCCTTTGGATTACCTCTGGATTGATTGGATAACCTTTTATGACCTCAAGAAAAAACAAATCCATAGTTAGGGCGACATAGGAGAAAAAATGAGGCACTTTTAGGCAAAACCGTGTGAGATCCACAATATAAGTATCTCATATAAGTTATTTCACAGTTAGTTCGAACAGTTTGATAAACCGTGCGCTAGATGTGTGTTAGCTTCAGCCTCGTCCACCGTTCTCGGATGGTTTGGCCGCTCTGTTAGAGAAACCATGCGTTGCCCTTGTGGAAGTTACTCTCTCTAAGTCCAACTATGCACGGTTTGGTCGCACGGTTAGGAAAACCCGGGTGCTACCCGTGCGACATCCCCTTTTCCCCAAAACAACATTTATAGTTCCCCCAACTCTCCCAAGTCACTACTCCAAAACAGTGGTACTTAGAAACATCAAAATTACCTGAAAACGTAACGTGATTTTACAACCTACCCACCACATGATCTTTCTGTCCCTAGAAATCCTTTGAAGAAACCTACACATAAAAAATATGAGGACACTATTAGTGACTCCCTTTCCTACGTCTCATGAGAATAAGAACCATGCTACCGTAGTACATAAACCAGAGGTATCGTTTTTCCATGAAGTACCTTGGTCTCAGAATCCACCACCCTGACTGGTCCTTTAGTAACAGATAATTCTGGTTCAATCTCAAGATCACTCCAGCTCACAAAATGAGATGGATCAGAGAGATACTTTCGTAGCTACGATACATGGAACATGTTATGTATCGACGCCATCTATGGTGGTAGAACTAGATGGTAAGCAACATTCCCTACAAGACCAACAACCTCAAAAGGACCCACAAAATGAGGAGAAAGCTTCTCTTGCCTCCCAAACTGTTGTTGAACTAATCGGGGTGAAACATTCAAGAACTCCTGGTCACCAACTAAGAACTATATAGGTTTATGGGAAATATCAGCATACGACTTTTACCGACTATGTGATGTCAACATTCTCTAAATAATCATCTGGATCTTAGTTGTCATCTCTTGGGCCAAACTCGGTCCTACAAAGGAACCTTCACCAATCTTCGACCAACATAAAGGAGATTAGAAGGACGACCATACAATGCCTCAAAAGGAGCTATTTTGATCGAAGACTGATAATTGTTATAAGAAAACTCAACTAGCCCTAGATGATCATCCCAAGACCCACCAAAGTCGAGAACACCTTCAGGGAGCATATCCTCATGAATCTAAATAGCTCTCTATGTTTGGCCATCTGACTGTGGATGGTAGGTCGTGCTCAAACAGACCTAAGATCCCAGTTCCTCCTAAAGGCCGCTCCAAAAGCGAGAAGTAAACCGAGGATCCCAATTATAGACTGTAGAAGAAGGAACATCGTTCAAACAAAAATCTTCTTTAACATAAATACCTCCCAACTCCTCATCTTTGGTCATATCTTGTATAGTTATAAAGTGAGCTGACTTGTTCAATCTGTCGATCACAACCCATATCACATTCTTTTTCCTCTGGATTTGAGGTAACCCAACCACAAAGTCCATAGAGATTTCATCCAACATCCATGTTGGGACTGGTATTGGTTGAAGAAAACTCAAAGGTTTTTAGTGCTCGGCTATCACCTGCTGGCATGTATAGAAACGATATACAAACTCAGCAATGTATCGTCTCATACATATCCACCAGAACTATATCTGCATGTTATAGAACATCTTCATGGTTCTTGGGTGTACAAAACACTGAGAGTTAGCTCTACCCCCCATCACATCCTTCATTGCCGCTAATGAAACAACGTAATGGTTTAGATAACACAGAACACCCTCTTTGGAGAATGACCACTTGGTGTTAGTCTCCCTACCATAAAGAGATTACCTAATGCTATGGAATTTATAATCCAGTTGTTATTCCTGAATAATTAACTGAAGGAGTGTAGAAGTCAGCTGAACACTGGAAAATGAAACATTATTCCCATTCTACTAAACTCCAATATGAAACTGAGCAAAAAGAGCAATAAAACTCCAGTCTTCTGAAGATTCTTTCATATCCTATTTTGGAAGTTTCCTACTTAACACATCTGCAACTACATTCCCATTCCCTAGGGTATAGGAAATGTCAAATTTGAATGATTGCAGGTACTCCACCCAACGACTTCGGCGGAGATTCAAATATTTTTGAGAGAAGTTATAACTCAAGCTCTTTTGGTCTGAATACAAAGTAAACATTTCTCTGTAAAGCTAATGTCTCCAACACGTAAGCGCATGCATTAAAGCTATAAGTTCAAGGTCATGGGTAGGATAGTTCTTCTCAAGAGGCTTATGCTGATGAGATACATAAGAAACAACATGATTACCTTGCATAAGGACACGTCCCAAACCTAAACTCGATGCATCAAAGAAGACCATGTAACCTATCCCAGCCTCAGGAAGAGTTAACATTGACACAATAGTCAAAAATATCTTTATCTCAACAAAAGCACTCTGAAATTTAACATTCCTAGAAAACTTCACTCTGTATCAAGTTATATCGGTCATTGGAAAAGCTAAATTTGATAAGTCTTTAACAAAATGATGATAATATCCTACTAATCCCAAGAAGCCCCAAATCTCGAAAACATTTTGTGGTTGTTTCCAAGTCATAACTGCCTTCACCTTCTCAGGATAAACTGATATTCCTTATTCTGACAGAACATGTCCTAATAATATCACTTCCTGAATCCAGAAATTGCACATTGAAAGATTGGCATAAAGTCGGTGATTCCTTAGAAGACCTAGAACTATTCTCAGATGATGCACAAGATCCTCCTCAGACTTGGAGTAGACAAGAATGTCATCCAAAAATACTACCCTAAAAGTATCTAGATAGTCACGAAAAACCTTGTTCATCAACCCCATGAAAACTACAGAAGCATTTGTTAGGAGAAAGGACATAACAAGGTACTCATAATTTCCATACCTACTCCAAAAAGTTGTATAATTAATGTTAGATTCCTTTATACTCAACTGATGGTAATTAGATTGAAGATCTATTTTTGAAAACTACTTCGCCCCTTTCAATTGATCAATCAAATCATCAATTCGTGGTAATAGATATTTGTTCTTTATCGTAACTCGATTGAGCTTTTGATAACCAACACATAAGCAAAGAGAACAATCAGCCTTCTTGGCGAAGATGATAGGTGCTGCCCAAAGTGAAACACTCATGTGTATAAAACCTTTCTCAATAAGATCATTTAATTGATACTTCAGTTCCTTTAGTTTAGCTGGAGCCATTTGGTAAGAGGGAATAGAAACTAGTTGAGTACCAGGCATTAAGTCAATAAGGAAATCAACCTCCCTTAATGGTGTCAAACCAGATAAGTCAGAAGGAAACACGGTGGGAAACTCAATGACGACTAGAGGAAGATCAGCACACATTGAATCTCTCTCTAGATCAAAAGAAAACACTAATATAACTTTCCCCAGCTCTGGATAAGAGGGTCTGGTTATACTTGACCTTGGGTCCCATTCTCCTTGAAAAACAAGAGACACAACCCTGGGTGTAGTAAGGTAGACCCGTCAAAGATAACAATCAATCCAGGATTTATTAGCAATGAGACGATCCATCCCAAATATGATGTCAAAATATTTCATTCTAAGAACCAAGAAACTCCAAGCATGATCAAGATCTGATAGAGAGAAGATACAAGGACTATAGAGACCCTTCTCACTCATTGTACCAATGGGTGTAGTAATATCCATCGCACAAGATAAAAGTTACATAGGTAGATTAAACAGATTAACAAGATGGGTTGAAATAAAAGAGTGTGATGCACCAGTATCAAAAAGAGTTGTCACTAAAGATGAAGCTATAGTAATGGTACCTCTCACAGTTGCAAGACATGTAGCAGCTACCTCTGGCTACTATTCCACTATGTAAAGAAGCTTCATTCCGGATGCCTGTGGCTGGAACCATTTTGTACGTGAAGCATTTGATTGCCCCGCAGTTTCAGGAGGTGTTGATGATCCTATTCTAATACATGGAGTAAATAAGTGTTGGAAGAATCTCTGTAGGTTCCCTAAACATCCGCAAGAGCTACAGTTATTGGGTGCCTTAGTGTAAACCCTCTAATAATGTCTTGGCTTCCCACACTGATTGCAAGTCAAAGAAGCCCCTCCGACTGCTACTAGAGGTCTGGAATGACTCTGCGGTCGAGAACCACCATGTGAAAAGTCACACTTCTGTTTTCCTTTAAATAAACCCACACTACCACTAGGAGGGAAATGAACCTCCATCAACCCTAACTTTCCTGCCAAGTCCATCTCAACCATCATTGTCTTATCTAGCACATCAGTATATGTGGGTGGATTTAATAAGAAAATCTAAGAACTAATATATCATCTAAGTCCCAACTCGAATTGTTGAGCCTTATTCCTCTCATAAGAAACAATATCAAGAGAAAATTATACCAATTCATAAAAGAGATTTGAGTACTCAGTCACTGTTTTGTTGGCCTTTTGAAGCTTGAAAAACTCCACAAACTTGGACAATACCATTGATTCTGGATAGAACTAGTTAGTGAAATTAACCCTAAAGACTTTCCACTCCAAACCCTCATCTTTCCCAACCGTCACCATTGTTTCCCACAATATCTTTCTTGGTCCCTCCAGTATAATGGTTTCACACTTCACCTTGATCACCTCAGGTGTCTCCAAGAACCCAAACATATGTTCAATCATACACTACCATTGCTCAACATGTTGATGGTCAATGGAGACTTCTAATACTGGTGGCTTCTATTATAGGAAATCTATAGATCGACTTCAGAGAATATCACTATGAGGATCTATAGCTGGAGCCTAAACAAGAACTAGAGGTGGTGCATGTCCCAGAGCTTGGACAGTGCGAACAATCACCTCAACCTGACTCGGATCCACAATAGGGCACGCTTGCTGAGGTTAAGCAACATCCTTTTTTTTATCTAAGGTCCACATCTTCTCAAAGGAATGATGCTACACCGCATTAAAAGACATATATTAACACCCAAACTGAGTATCAAGGAAAACTATCCTTAAAATAAGGGATAAAAAGATTTGAATTCTACTCTATCCAAATAAAAATAAGGGAAATACTAGAACTATTCCACAAGTCGTATTTCCCTAACCAACCCAGGTGACTTAAGGTTCATTGTGGTGAGAGCTAGCCAGGCACTCAATCACAACTACCTCCTATGTCCCGAAAAGAATACTCAAATTCATACAGTCATCAAGGCAAGTTGCTTAACATGCCTTTGATACCACTTTGTCATGAACCTGCCTGGGTACCCTGGTAACCCGATAACCGAGACGACCCTGACATAGCCCGAAGGGCATTCCTGATCACCACAGGTCGGTGACTAGCACCTGGCATCATACAACATGAAAGTGGGAATGATTATTCCACAGGAATGCGGAAGCAAAAGAAACAGGACAGTATGCAAAACAAAAAAAACTCCACAAGGAGTATTGTACCAGAATACAAAGAGGTATTAAAATCCCAAAGTACTACAACCCATGTACTAACAATGGGAAAAACATCCCCAAGGTCCCTAAGGACACAACTCACCAAGACCAAATATGAATAGTTAGATCCACCTCCAAGAGGTCCCTTCCCTTTGCTCGATCCTCAAAGAAGAAAGTCTACAAACACACGAAAGAAAAAGTAGCGTGTGAGACAAAGCCCTGTAAGATACCACCAAAGATTCTCTAACAGATTCCAAATATAGATTTTTCAATGAAAATATTCCAATTTTAAAATAAACAGGTTTGGCAATTCAAAATCATATTTTCAACAAAACATTCAATGCATTTTCAAATGATGGAAAAAAACAACATTAAGAAAAGGCTTTAAAATGATGGAATATTTCTAAAACAATGGCTTAAGGAAAAAATTTATATAAAATAGTTTATATAAATTCAGTAGGCATGTAAGGTAGTTCAAAAACATTGGCATACATTTATATCTCACATATAAATAAACAAATGAGCAAAATGGTCATCTGCCAAAAGGTATGATAGTATTAACCAGTTATAGGATTATGCACTCTATGTGAACTCAGCAAAATGCGTATACACATGTCCCTATGACATTGGCCAAATGTGACATGCCACCAACCCATCGGGGATGTGACCCACAACAAGTATGTTTTAGAAGGATGTCGTAGCGTAGAGTGTATCCAAATAACTCACTAACTACCTAAGGCTTGCGTGTGATCTTACATGATGGGTGAACTATTTTAAGAATTCTAAAAATATGATCAATCCCATTATTCAATTTCAAAAGTACCAATTTCTTTCCATTTAAAACCAAAATAGGTTCTATTAAAAACATGCCTCTTTCACAAGATAAAACCAATGGGTTTCTATCAAATCATTTTAAGCCATTTTCACCAGTTTGAAATCCGTTCAAAACCAATTCCATAATTACACAATTTATGCCCACAGTTAAATTCAACAATTTAATTGAAACAATTTCCATCAAATCCTCATTTTAAATTCAAAAATTTAAATAGGCCAATTTCCCTAAAAACAACCAATTCAATGGAATTGGGGTTTTCCAAATTTCCATGACAAAACCATTTCAAATATATCGAATCACCGGAATTGAGTTTTATCAATTAAATTGAAAGAAAACTTTAGAAATTGAATTTAAATCAACAATTGAAATAAACCATGAAACCCCAATGTTATTCAATTTGGTAAGTCAAGACGAAACCACCTACCTTGATGGTTTTGACGAAAATCACAACGGTCGTGAACACTCAAGAAAACCAGGTTTCTTATT
Organism: Viscum album; assembly: GCA_963277665.1. Taxonomy (NCBI): domain Eukaryota; kingdom Viridiplantae; phylum Streptophyta; class Magnoliopsida; order Santalales; family Viscaceae; genus Viscum; species Viscum album. The sequence goes on from OY728157.1 coordinate 872,143,343, forward strand.
CACAAACATGCCTAAGATCACTTCTCCTAGCAAGATCAAGACCAAAATTCATCATACTTGGTACCACACACTTAGATCTACCCATAATGGGCGTAGATCTATGTAACCGTGATTAGAGGATATGTAGATCTAAGTAGATCTAAGAAACAGATCAAGAATGATGAAGAACGATCACATACCACAATAATCAAGATTCGATTCATCAAGAGGAGACTTTGGGTCACCACCAGAACAATGGGAGAACCTTCTATGACCTTAGGACAAGACAAATACCATGGTAGGTCCGCATAAGAGGAAAAACAAGGCACTTAGAGGAAAAACCATGTGAGATCCACAATCTAAGGATCTCATTTAAGTGGCCGCATGGTTAGTTCGCAGGGTTTGACAAACCATGCGCTAGCTGTGGGCCAGCTTCTTCCTCGGCCACCCTTCTCGCACAGTTTGTCTGTACGATTAGACAAACCATGTGCTGCCTGTGCAGAAGTTACTATCTCTATGACCAACTACGCATAGTTTGGTCGCACGGTTTAGGAAACCTGTGAACCGCCCGTGCGACTTCCCCTTTGCCCCAAAATGACATTTAATGTTCCCCCAACTCCCCCAAATCACTAATCCAAAAAAGTGTTACTTAAGAACATCAAAAGTACCTGAAAACATAACATGATGTTACACCCTCCCCACCATATGATATTTTGTCCCTAGAAAGCCTATTAATGAACCTCCACGTCAAAAATATAAAGCCATTGCTCCATCATTAGTGCCTCCCTTTCCCACGTCTCATGAGAATCAGAACCGTGCTACCATAGTACATAGACCAGAGGTATCGTTCTCCCATGAAGTACATTGATCTCAGAATCCACAACCCTGACTGGTCGTTTAGTAATAGATAAATCTGGTTCAATTTATAGATGAATCCATCTCACAACATGAGATGGATTAGAGAGATACTTTCGCAGATGTGATACATGGAACATGTTACGTATCGACGGCCACTGTGTGGTAGAGCTAGACGGTAAGTAACTTTCCCTAAAAGACCAACAACCTCAAAAGGTCCCCCAAAAAGAGGATCAAGCTTCTATTGCCTCCCAAGTCTTTGTTGAACTAATCATTGTGAAACATTCAAGAAAACCTGGTCACCAACTGAGAACTATAAATGTTTATGGCAACAATCATCATAAGACTTGTACCGACTCTGTGCTGGAAACATTCTCTGATGAATCAACTGGATCTTAGCTGTCGTCTCTTGGGCAAAAATTGGTCCTACCAAGGAACCATCACCAATATCCAACCAACATAAAGGAGATTTACACGGACGTCCATAAAATGCCTCAAAAGGAGCCATTTTGATCGCAGACTGATAAGAGTAGTTATAAGAAAACTCAACTGGCCCCAGATGATCATGTCAAGACCCACCAAAGTCAAGAACACATGCGCGGAGCATATCCTTAAGAATCTGAATAGATCTCTTTTTCTGGCCATATGACTGTGGATGGAAGGTCATGCTCATATGAACCTGAGATCCCAGTACCTATTGAAGGCCTTTCCAAAAGTGAGAAGTAAACTGAGGATCTCTATTAGAGACTATAGCATATGCAACTTCGTGCAAATGAACAACTTCTTTCACATAAATATTTCCCAACTCCTCAACTTTGGTTGTATCTTGAATAGGTATAAAGTGAGACGACATGGTCAGTCTATTGATCAAAACCCATATAGCGTTCTTTTTACTCTGGGTTTTAGGTAACCCAACCATAAAGTGCATAGAGATTTCATCCCACTTCCAAGTAGGGATTGGAAGTGGTTGAAGAAAACTTGAAGGTTTTTGGTGCTTGTCTTTCACCTACTGGCATGTATAGCAACAAGATACAAACACAGCAATGACTCATCTCATAACTGGCCACCAGAACTATCGCCGCATGTCATAGAACATCTTCGTGGTTCTTTGGTGTACAACCCACTGAGAGTTATGGCAACCCAAATAACATCCTTCCTTGCTGGTAACGACAAAATGTAATGGTTTTGATAACACTAAACACCCTCTTTGAAGAACAACCACTAGGTGTCGGTCTCCCCACCATAAAGAGAGTCCCTAATGCTATGGAATTCATCATCTAGTTGTTGTTCCTGAACCCGATGCATCACAGAAGACCAAATAACCTATCCTAACCTCATGAAGAGTAAACACCAGTGCAATAGTCCAAAGATGCTTTAGCTCAACAAAATAACTATGACAATTATCATTCTAGGAAAAATTCACTCCCTTTAGAGTCAGAGCAGTCATTTAAGAGGCTAACTTTCAGAAGAATTTAACAAACCGGTGATAATATCTTGCTAAGCCCAAGAAGCTCTAAATCTCGAAAACATTTCTTGGTTGTTCCCAAGTCATAATAGCTTTCACCTTCTCAGGATCAACGTATATTCCTTTTTCGGACAAGACATGTCCTAATAATTTCACTTCCTGAATCCGAAAATAGCATATTGAAAGCTTGGCATAAAGTCAGTGATTCCATAGAAGACTCAGAACTGTTCTCAGATGATGCACATGATCCTCCTCAGACTTGGAGTAGACATGAATGTCATCCAAAAAGACTACCATGAATGTATCTAGATACACATGGAAAACCTTGTTCATCAAATCCATGAAAACTACAGGATAATTTTTTAGGCCAAAGGGCATAACAAGGTACTCATAATGTCCATACCTACTCCAAATAGTGGTCTTATGAATGTCAGATTCTTTTATCCTCAACTGATGGTAACCAGATCAAAGATCAATTTTTGGAAAACCACTTTTCCCATTTCTATTTATAAAAAAATAATCAATTTATGGTAACAAATATTTTCTATTTATCATAACTTGATTGAGCCTTCGATAATCAACACATAAGAGAATAGAAGCATCAGCCTTCTTGGAAAAGAGGACAGGTGCTGCGCAAGGTGACACACTCGGGCATATAAAAACATTCTCAAGAAGATCATTTAACTGAGACTTTAGTTCCTTTAGTTCAGATGGAGCCATTCGTTAAGAAGGAATAGAAACTGTTTGAGTATGAGGCATTAATTCAATAGGGAAATCAACCTCCCTTACTGATGGAAAATCAGAGAAGTCAGATGGAAACACATCAGGAAACCCAATGATGACTGGAGGAAGATCACCACACATTAAATCTCTCTTTTGATCAAAATAAAAAAATATTATAAATTTCCCCAAATCTAGATAAGAGGGTACATCTCTTCTTGACCTTGGGTCCCATTCTCATTGAAAAATAAGAGATACACCACTGGGTGTAGTAAGGTGGAACCGTCGAAGATAACAATTGATTCGGGCTTTATTGGTAATAAGCCAATCCCTCCCAAATATGACATCAAAATATTTCATGTCATGAACCAAGAAACTCCAAGCATGATCAACATATGATAGAGTGGAGACGTAAGAAAGACTACAGAGAACCTTCTCCCTCATTTTACCAATGGGTGTAGTAATATCAATCGCATAAGATAAAATTTCCATAGGTAGATTAAGCAGATTAACAAGATGGGTTGAAATAAAAGATTGAGATGAACCAGTATCAAAAAGATTTGTCACTAAAGATGAAGCTATAGTAATGGAACCTCTCACTGTTGCAGGACCTGTATCAGCTAGCTCTGGCGACTCTTCCACTTCCTGAAGAAGCTTGTTTCCAGATTCCTTTGGCAAGAACCCTTTTGTAGGTGAAGAATTTGATTTCCTTGTAGTTTTTGGAGGTGCTGATGATCATAATCAAGTACATGGTGTAGATAAGGGATGGAAGAATCTCTGTAGGTGCCCTAAACGTCTGCAGGAGCTACAGTTCTTGGGTGCCTCACTGCAAACCCTCTTAGAATGTTCTGGCTTCCCACACTAATAACAAGTCAAAGAAGCCCCTCCTGCTGCTACCGGAGGTCTGGAATGACTACTATCGAGAACCACCATGCGAAAATTCACGCTTATGTTTTCCTTTTAAGGAACCCACACTACCACTAGGAGGGAAAAGAACCTCCTTCAACCTTGACTTTCTAGCCATGTCCATCTCAACCATCATCGCCCTATCTAGCACATCAGTATAAGTGGGTGGCTTCAGTATGAAAACTTGAGAATGGATATCCGATCGAAGTCCCAACTCTAATTGTCAAGCCTTCATCCTCTCATTAGATACAATCTCAGGAGAAAATTGTACCAGATCAGAAAAGCAATTTGAGTACTCAGTCACGATTTTGTTGGCCAGATCATGCTTGAAAAACTCCACAACCTTGGCCAATACCATTGATTCTGGATAGAACTGGTCAATGAAAAGAATCACAAAGTATTTCCACTCCAAACCCTCATGTTTCCCAGCCGTCACCATTGTGTCCCACAATCACTTACTTGGTCCCGCTAGTATGAAGGTAGAACACATCACCTTGATCACCTCAATTGTCTCCAAGAACCCAAACAGACGTACAATATTACTCAACAATTCCTTATCATGTTGAGGGTCAATAGAGACTTTGAAAACTAGTGGATTCTGGTGTAGGAACTCTTGAGAATGGCTTCAAAGAATATCACTATAAGGATTTATAGCTAGACCCTAAACAAGAACTTGAGGTGGTGCGTGTCCCAGTGCTTGGACAGTGGGAACAATCACCTCAACCAGACTCGGATCCACAATAGGGATCGCTTGTTGAGGTTGAACAACAACCACTTTTTGGATATGATCTCAACGTCTTCTCAGAGGCATGATGCTACATAGCATAAGAAGACATAGATTAACACCCAAAATGAGTAGCAAGGAAAACTATTCTTAAAAGAATGGATAAAAGATCAGGATTCCACTCTATCCAAATCAAAAAAGGAAAAATACTAGAACTAATCCAAAAGCTGTATTTCCCTAACCAACCCTGGTGACTTAAGATTTATTGTGGGGAGAGATGGCTAGACACTCAATCAAAACAACCTCTTAAGTCCCAACGAGAATACTCAAATGCATACTGTCATTAAGGCACAATGCTTAACCTGCATTTGATACAATGTTGTCACGAACCGGCCAGGGTACCCTAGTAACCCGATAACCGAGATGACCTTGACATATCCTGAAGGGCGTTCCAAATCCCCACGGGTTGGCAACTAGCACCTGGCATCACACAACATGAAAATGGGAACGATTTTCCATAGGAATGCGGAAGCAAACCAAACAGGACAATATGCAAAACAAAAGAAAACTCCACTGGGATTATTGTACCAGAATACAAAGTGGTATTAAAATTCAAACATACTACAACCCAAGTACTAACGATGGGAAAAACAGCCCCTAGTTCCCTATGGACATGACGCACCAAGACCAAAGATCAATAGCTGGATCCACCACTAATAGGTCCCTTCCCTTTTCTCGATCATGGAAGAATAAAGTCTACAAACACCGGAAGGAAAAAGTAGGGTGTGAGCCTAAGACCAGTAGGATACCACCAATGATTCTATAATAGATGCCAAATATATATTTTCTAATGAAAATCTTCCAATTTTTAAATAAACATGTTTGGAAATTCCAAAGCACATTTTTAACAAAACATGCGATACATTTTCAAATGATGGAAAAAATTACTTTAAGGAAAGGCTTTACAATGATGGAATATTTATAAAACAATGGCTTAAGCAAAACATTTATATAAAATATTTTATATAGATTCTGCAGGAATTTAAGGCAGTTAAAAATCATTGGAATACATTTATATCTCATATATAAATAAATAAGCGAGCAACATGGTCATCTGCCAAAAGGTATGATAATATTAACTAGTTATAGGATTTCTCACTTTCTATGTGAACTCAGAAAAATGTGTATACACACATCCCTATGACACTGGCCAAAGGAGACATATCACCAACCCATTGAGGATGTGACCCGCCACTAGTATATTTTAGAATGTTGTCATAGTGTAGAGGGTATCCATATAACTCACTAACTACTTAAGGATTTCACACACTCTTAAATAATGGGAGAACTATTTTAAGAAATCTTAAAATACGATGAATCCCATTCATCCATTTCAAAAGTGCCAATTTCTTTCCATTTAAAACCAAAATATGTTATATTCAAAATATGCCTTTTTCACAAGATAAAACCAATGGGTTTCTATAGAATCATTTTAAGCCATTTTCACCAGTTTGAAATCCATTCAAAACCAATTCCATCATTACACAATTTATTCCCACAATTAAATTCAACAATTTAATTGAAACCATTTCCATCAAATCCACAATTTAAATCAGCCAATTTTTATAGACACACCAAATTCAATGGAATTCTGGTTTTCCAAATTTCTATGGGAAAACCATTTCAAATATCTCAAATCATAGGAATTGAGTTTTATCAATTAAATTGAAAGAAAACTTGAGAAATTGAATTTAAATCAACAGTTGAAATAAACCAAGAAAACACAATGTTAATCAATTTGGAATGTCAGGATGGAACCACCTACCTTGAAGGTTTTGACCAAAATCACCACGGTCAAGAACGATCAAGAGAACGAGGTTGCTTCTTCAAGAAACCACCTAAGATCTCTTCTCCTAGCAAGATCAATACCACAACTCATCATACTTGGTACCATGCACATAGATCTACCCATAATGGGTGTAGATCTAAGAAACCGAGAGAAGAGGAGAAGTGGATAATAGTAGATCTAAGAAACAGATCAAGAACGATGAAGAACGATCACATAACTCAAGAATCCGGATTCGATTCACCAATAGGAGCCTTTGGATCACCTACAGAATGATGGGAGATCCTTCTATGACATTAGAATAAGAAAAATCCCGAGTTAGGGATGCTTAGGAGGAAAAACTAGGCACATAGTGGCAAAATTGAGGGAGATCCACAATTTAAGGATCTCATTTAAGTGGCCACACGGTTAGTTCACATGGTTTGACAAACCGTGCGCTAGCAATGCATTAGCTTCTACATCGTCCACCCTTCTCGCATGGTTTGGCTGCACAGTTAGACAAACTGTGCACTACCCTTGCGGAAGTTTCTGTCTTCAAGACCAACTACGCATGGTTTGGTCACATGGTTTAGACAACCTGTGCGCCACCCTTGCAACTTCCCCTTTTCCCCAAAACAACATTTAATGTTATCCCAAATCTCCCAAGTCACTACTCCAAAACAGAGGTACTTAGAAACATCAGAAGTACCAGAAAACGTAACATGATGTTACACAAGGAAAATATTTATTGAAAACCAACCTCTTGAATTCCTCCCAATCAATGGAATCAATTTTCTTCATGGGACTTTGTATTCTTGATCAGTGTCCACCACTGATCAGCCTCCCAATCAAAATGATAGATCGCATGTGCAACCATCTCTTCTTCTGAGCACTGGAGGATAAAGAATATCTTATAAATGGAGTTAATTCACTATTCCACGTGGAGGGGATCAAAAGGTTTTCTAAACACGGGAGGTATTTTTTGTATAAATGATTCAATACCAAATTGTTCTATCCTTGGAGGAGGAGGTTTTTTCACATGATTCATGTTATTATATATAACTTGAGCCAATTGAGCAAGTACATCCAAGAAGTTTTGATAACCCGTTCCTATAATATTTGGCATATCATTAGGGAAATCATCACATTTCCCATCACATTGGTTGTTGGAACCTGTTCTTCTATTTACCACCATTAAAAAAGAAAGAGAACGTACAATTATAGGGATTGAATACTTTATTATTGAACATAAAAAAGGAATCTTTTGAACATAAATGGATAAACATGTAGAGGAGATGTATATCATAACATGTAATTACTTAGGTTTAAATCAAGGTAATCCTCGATCAATATATTAACATATATTCTTATGTGATATTTATTACATTAATCATGGTTTGTACTAAGCTCCTGAATTTTCCAAAGAATATCCTTTATAAGGGTCAAACCAAGAGTGAATCAAGGCCAATTTTCCTAAACTAAGTTCCCCCAGGTCAAGCCCAAAACTCCTTGTTAGATTTTTCAATCCTAGGTACATATTTTCTAGTTCCACCTCTCCCTATTTGTATCTAGAAAGAGACATATTTTCTTGATAAACCACGTACAACATACTTAAAATAATTTAGGTATTTTTCATATACTTGGTCTCATCCTTATAGTTCTTAATAAATCTCTATATTCTTAATCTCCAAAAATATCTATGATATCCTTTGATACCATCTATAGATACCCTATAATTTTACATATAACATTATATGATTTCAATAATAATTATATATCTGAGTACAAGCCAAGGATCATAATGTATAGTGTCTTGGAATACTATGTACATACTCAAACATTAAAAAAACTATTTATTTAAACTCTATAATGAGCTCATATATTCCATTATGATCATATATATTCATTTCAAAACGTGGGGATAACAAGAACAATGGGATGATCTAAAATCCTAGTATGTGAATAACCATAAAAACAAAGCATTATCACATGGGATAGTAGACATGACATGCTGACATAAAAAATGTTGGTAAAATATGTAATCACAACATTTAAACATGAGCTCATTTAACCATGGAATCATAGAAATGTGGTAGAAACATAAAACATGACTTTAGTGTGAGTCACGACGAACCACCAAGATAATTTCACAAAGTAGCGCAAGCTAAGGCTAACCGCCATGACCGTCAAACATAACATCTCATTAGACATAGCACTACCAAATGCATTGGAGCGCTATTTGAGTGCACCCATATTAACATTTAATGAATATGTTTTTTACATTAATAATCATACATAATTAATCATACATAAACATAAGGGTTACCAATATAAAGAATTGGGCACCACAATCATGTTGTAAAGCATAAAAAATGGGCTCATTATAAAATTTCCCCTAAAATAAATAAATTAGATCATACATTATTGTTAAAAAGGTTAAAATTTGAAAATTTCATGTTATGTTTTTTCAAACATAATTGACAACATTTAAGAAATGTATTTAATAAATTTTATCATTAAAATATCTTTTTTTGATTTTAAAGAAAATTCTATAGAGATTTTAAAATTGAAAAGGGAAAATATTTTATATGAAACAAGATGTAAACCAAAAATGTATTCATAAAAAGATGAATGATTTTATAAAGTAAGTGGTGGTACAAACAGAGTATAGAGTGCACTTTTAATCGAGTAAGAATTCAAGATGTTCCCTCAAAACATGTTTGCTTATTTGCAAATATTGAGGAGGGAATCGCATACAAATGTTTATATCCCCAAAAGAGAACGATGAATGGAACTTGTTACATGAGTTTGGAACCTAAACATATAATTTTTAAGGTGAACATAAGAATAATAGATAACCTCATTTATGTAAAAAGAAATACAAGGAAACCCATAGGTATAAAGGAGGTTCGGGTTAAATCCCTTACGGAATATCAACATTTTATCATGTGTACTTAAGAGGGATTAATGAGAGATATGAGGGTTTATCATAATTTTAAAATCATGATTACAATATGGGGGAGGTGTGAAATCATACCCCAACATTAGGGATATCACATAAAATGGCATAGAATATAGGATATTATTGAATAAAAGTGAAATAGAGAGGATCCCTTAACTAAATTCCGATGGTGTTCTCCACTTGATGTTAATGACGTGAATAATCAAATTAGGATCATTAATTAATAATTAAAGAACCTATTTTACATGTAAAATATTTTTTATAAACTTTTTAACTTCATTTATAACCATTATTATTGGTTATGAGGTCTATTTTTATTGTTCGGGTCTATTGCCTTCCTTAGTCTTAATGATCAGTTCATGTTCAGATAAACATGTATGATGAAGGTGGTTTTCTATAATTGAAGTTATATTTTACTATTGAACATCTAGAAGGATAAATGGTTGAATGTTTTATGTGGTTACTTGGAGTGAAGTATAATCATTATATAAATATTTATTGACATCCTTTTTTATCAATTGGTGGTATTTTATCACAAAGAACACGTTTTGTTTTATAAAAAAAACCAAGTGTAGAAAATGATTCTTAAACCGTAGATGGGAAAAAATAAATATATTATGGCTGGTTCAACCATGAATTTTTTTTGTGACCAGAATTGATGATATTAATAGAAATTTAAAACCCATCATCCTTGAATGTGGTATATTGAAACATCTCTAATGGAGTATTTACTAATAAAATAAAATAAGAGTAAAGGGAAGATGATAATAACTTTCTCCATTATCATAAAAAAATTCTATTAAATGTAGGGTATTAGATTTTTCATAACATTTGGATGAGGATAGGTAAGTTTATAAATGAAAACAAATGAAATTGAAAAGAAAAAATATGAAAAAAGAAAAGAGGAATTTACCTTTTGATTCAATAATCTTTGAGAGCCTAATAAGGGGAGAGTATTAAGACTTTTTAAGAGGTCAAGAGTTTTTGTACATGGGGGAAGTGATTGGGGTGTGATTTTGGCAGAATGTAGGCAATTCAAAAGGATTTATAGGAGTGGAGAGGAGAGGTATGGAGGTGTTAGGACCAAAAAGGGGCCTAGATACCCTAAGAGGGGGGTTGAATCAGGGTATCGATATTCAATTTCAAAATGATTCCTTCCCCACTAGATCTTGACCACTATATTATAAGGGTTACATTTTTTCCCTTATGTTGTTAATGTTAATCTTGTTCTTTCCTTATTTATCTGATAATGATGCTTTGGATGCAATGCAAAGAAGAAAAAAGGCATACATAATGATTTTTACCTGGTTCACCCTCACTAGGCTATGTTCAAGGAGCATACAACAATGATGTGACACTGTAAAAAATCCACTAAAGTTGACTAACAATTTACAATGTTTGATATAGATCACTGCAATACCCAGGATCACTTCCTTTACAATGTTTTGTGTTAGATCACTAATTTCCCAAGGCTAACTCCTTGTTATTCTCTCTCCCTCTCTGGATCACTGCCAGTAGAAAGGATCACCTTCATCCTCTTCCTTTTCTCAATGCTCTGGAAAGGATCCACACACAGTTTGTGGACTTGTAGGTCCATTTATTTTCTCTAATGAATTTTGAATCATTAACTATTGATAAATGCTCTATTGACTCCCAGCTTTCACTTGCAGATGAATCTCTCTCTTCACCGGGTGTACCGTGAAACTTGAATATTTACACAAATCCCTTACAACACCTTGCACGTACTTTCAATTCGTTGCATGAAAAACAATTATCGTGTAACACCTCTTTTACATGGAATGAATTGTTTTATGTGCAAAAACCTTCTTTTATGCTCAGCTTTTTCTTCACTGGCAAAAAACTTTTTACAGACAACCTGAGCTTTATGCGCAACCTTCTTTTTATGCACAACCTTTTCATTATGTGCAAACACATGTCTTTACACGCAAACATGATGTTTAAGCGCAACTCCCTTGTGTATTCCAATTTCGTGTGCTAGAGGCTAGATACTCTCTAAGCCTTGAGAAACATTGAATGAGAGGGTTCACTTCATATTTATAGGAAAAAATGTCCCCTGCATGAAAAACCCTCCTTGAGCATGTAATTCAATTTGAGTGTGAAAAACACATCTTTCGCGGATCATCGTTTTTCGTGCATTGCTCCAATGTTTTTTACACCTTATGCCTTTGTGAATTTTTGAGCTTCTGATCTCGAACCACCTCTTGGACGAAAAACTCCAATCCTTTGTTTTGGGAACCATGACAATATATCACACACCACTTCCTTTTTCGTGCACTACTCTATTATTTCATGCACCTCATACCTTTTCCAATTTTTGAGCTTCATATCTCGAACCACCTCTTGTGTGAAAAAATGCATTCCTCTATTTTGTGCACCATGCCAATATTTTTTGCACCATTTTATTTTTCAAGCATAACTCTAATTTTTCATGCATCTCCCTTTTCCTAAAAAAATCTCTTAATTTTCCAATTTTTATTCCCAAAAATTTGGCAAACACTGGATAATAATGCCACCTTACATATTCTATTTTTTTACCACCTCCAAATCTTCCATTCCCTTGTCTTGTTTCTTCAATCAAACATGGATATCCAAAAAGATCACTTGAACCCAATCAATCACCATGTAAAACCACTTTGTCAACAAATTATACATTTTGTTCTGCTTTGGAAACAAACTCAACATGAAGGCCTACATTGCATACAAACACAATCACCTAAAAAAAATGGTTCCATGATACGTTGAGGGATTTTTCCCAATAATATGGGTGGTATTTATAGTTGAGGAGAGGAGGTGCTTAGTAATTTTTAATTCCTTAGTTTATCATTTTCCCTAAAGACCAGAAATAGTTATGATTCCATGACCCAAATAGTAATAAGTGCATGTGAGTTCGAACCAATTCCGATTAAATCATCATATAATCATAATGACTCAATAAATCAATTATTTAACTTTTATCGTAAATTATCGCATTTTACTATTAATAAAAAATTCATGTATTTTAAAAAAATACAAAAAATTCACCCTAACCATCTTTTGATGTGTAGAATGATAAAATAAAACCCATTTTGGAAAATATTTTTCTAAATAATATTAATTTAATAGTTAACTAAAATGATAATTTCTTCTAAAAAAACAAATTTTAAAACATTTATTCTATATTCCAAAATATAGGTACATAATACTCTCACATAAATCTTATTTATATAATATCATATGTAAGGATACTATTCATTTGGTTATATCACAATTCATTAGGGTGACATTACTATTCATGAGTATATGTTCCTATTCACCAAAAATTATGTTTGTCTTATCAAACTCCAAACATCTTACTGATTGCAACAGAGAATGTCAAAATTTTGAAATTCAAAACGCAGAAGTCTCAAAATTATATTAAATTGTCACATAGTACATAGTAGTTCATTAGGTTGTGATTTCATTTGATTATATGGATTAATCATATGATGTAAATTTCTATTGGAAAACAATGGGTTGGTATACGTGCTCTGCTATTTAATCATGGTTGTGCATCCATCCCAACTACACATGTTTCAACCAGGGCCATCTGATCATGTTATGTTTTCATCTTCTACATCCTAACCACCCGATGCTTATCAGTTCTCCATAACACCGCCTCAACTCCATGATTGTGATTTCTTCCATCGTTGATAGTCTCACCAAATTCATGAGGGTCTTCTAGACAATATGAGATCATGACTGTAATTTTTTTTTCATGCCTGAAACAAAATAGTGATGTTCAAATGAGGCAAAAAACAATTCAGTTTCAAGGCCACATCATGGAGCATGATCATTCATGAAAATGAGTTTCATGTTACCTTTATAACATTCACATGATTGTCTCACCACAAATGAGGAGATCACATGAAAATAAAATAAATTGAGATATGCGGCGTATCTCTAATTTGCATTTGATGATTTCAAAGACAGGATTTTCGGCTTCTCAAAGGACTTATTTGAATGACACTTATTATGGGATTTGAATCTAGTGAAACACTAATATCACCGTCTATAGAAAAAGAACCCTAGAATGAGGGTTTTTTGTTGAGAAAATTTAGAAACCTCTTGTTCTCAAATGAACATAGCATCGTGATGAAGAATTCCATGTATCCCTTAATTGCATGAATAAAGAAGGACTCCTCGTGATAATCATACAAGAAGTAGAAGGCTCCCATGGGAACTCAACAAGTGCTTTTCACTCTTGAGTTGATTTATAAAGATATGGTTCATGAATCCTTAAGATAATAATGAATTGTAACCTCCTTATTTTTGGGACACATCCAAAACCATAAAACCATCTTGGTATATGTGTTTGGTTAAGATATCCATGAGACAATCATGATGAAGAAAACCATGCATTCATAGAAGGAAGTGAAAGCATTTGTGAGCTATAAGGAAATATTGTATGCACACATAAAATCAATACCCATTCCGGTTTTGAGTGTAATATGTAGAGAATTTGAGAAAACAGTGAGAGAGTGTAAATATACACTACCCCTTGAGAAGAATAAGAATCCAGTGCACACAAAGCATTTACCCATTCAGGTATTGTGCATAAGAGAAAGTAGGGAACTCTCCAACATGGATAGATTGTGTTTGGGATTCTGAAAATCATATCTAAGCAAACATACATCCATGAATGACCATGCACAAGTGAAGAAGGAAGAGAATGCACATTCATAACACACATATATTGAACTCAAACTAAACAACAAGTGTGTGTGTGTGTGTGAAAAGAACCATAGAATAAGGGATTGTTTCTTCATATTAAGGAAGAAGAAACCAATTGGATATTGCATTCATAAATCTATGAGGCACACTCATTGATATTAATATATTAATACAAGAACAATGTGTATTTTTATTGACAAGAAACATATTATACATTCATGTAATCATACATAATCACATGCATGTGTGATAAGTGAAATGAGATATCATGACAAAAATATTTGAATGCCATGAAACCCATCATGACGTGAATTTTCATTGACTGATGTTGGTCAGAATTACAGTAGTTCTGGTATATGATTTGACAATATTTTAGAAGTCAAGAATATAGGAAGTTCTAATATTTTACAAGATATTTCATTCATATTAATATTATTGATGATATTGGGTGCACCATTTCTACACATATAAGTTAGATTGATTCTTCATTGGGAGAAGAAAGAATTGTTTTACCATTATTTCACTAAGGACACTTATCAATTAAAGTGATCAAAATTATTATATAAGGCCAACAGACCATACCAAAGGTTATTGAAGATTTTTGAATAGGTACATGGGAATGTTTGATTCAATAAACTCAGGAGGGAAGACAATAGATCAATATACAGTGAATCAAATATTCAATGAAAGAAGGTATCCTCTCCTGTTATTTAAGAGAAAGAAGGATCCTATGTGATTCAGGGGAAGAAGTACTCTATAAGACATTGAAGCTGGCCAATGATATTTTGGTAAAACTGTGAGATGAATTATAAAGAACCTCTTGTGGGACTCCAGATATATAAAATGTGACTATGTATCAAACAATATAATTGTTAATTTTATTATAGTGTAGAATCTATGTTGAGGATAATAATCAAACAAAAAGGTGTATGAATTTGTACTTAACCTTGTAAATATTTATGTTGAGTGCATTTGAATTTACATAATCATTCAAAGTAATGTTCAGAGACACAGGAAGAGTGCATAGAGGGTTTAACCAACCATATATGTTAAATTGAAAATAATAAATTTTTATAAATATTAATGGAATCACAATGTAATCCCTCCTTTTTATTAGATAACTTTTCTTTACATAATACAAATTTAACATATTGAAATATATTTTAGGTTTAGTGTCTTGGAAATTAGGAACATAATACATGAAAAAAACATAAAACATTATTATAAACCACTAATAAGGCTTCATCATAGGTCCATCCTATGTATAATTACTACATCTCATATCCTGGAGACAAACTTCAAAGGAAAGGGTGAGCCTAATGCTCAGTAAGGAAAAGAAGCTAAAATATTGACATTTGATCTTGAGCAATATTAATAAGAACATGATGAAAGTCATAAAGGAAAGAGAAATGGAAGAATATGAATATCAAAATAAAATGAAATTGAATCATAACATGAATATTTGGATACAAAATTTTCTTTAGACATTCATGAACATATCACCAAGGTGTATCCCCGATGTGTTATAAATATTACCAAGGTTATTCACCAGGGTATCGTGAAAATTGACATCTCTAGAGATTAATTGATTACCCAATGCATTGGAGTGAGATCAGGGTGTAGTCTTAATATGGTATTATTTTCATGTGATCCACATAGATCATAATAAAAAATTTAATAAATAAACCAAACAGTGTAAAATAAATGGGTTTCACTTCAAAATCATGACGTTTTAAAACTGCTTAAAAATAAGATCATTGTCTTATTTATTACCAAAGGAAAGGGAGTGAGGGTTACATGTATGTCAATTCCAGAATAAAATATACCATTTTTGTGTATCTATGAACACCCATTGAAACAAAATAGGTCTGGGTATTCATACAAATAAAATAAGAGAATTCCTTGAGAAAAATAGAGAGAAAATGTGAGACGAAATTTCTGCACCACATCGGCTATATACAATGGTTTTTGAAAATAATAAAAAGAGAGGGGAAAAGGATATCCCATCTATAAATGTACCATTTTGAAGTAGAGGGAAATAATAAAAAGAAATAAGATCATGGTTTGGACATTTTAATGACACACTGCATGAAAAGGAAACATGAAAGGAAAGAGAAACTGTGATTTCTTTTATGAAAATTCAGCAGCCTAATGGAATCACATAAAATTAAAAAAATAAATTGATTAGAGTGGAAAGGGTATCTCATCATTTGGAAATGAAAAGGACAGTAGTAATGATAATGAAGAACAAGTACCCTCAAAATAAAATGGAACTGTAAGACATGACATAAAGGAAGTCACGACTTAAAAGAGGAGGGTGCAAGGTTCTCTTACACAAAAAACCAACAGCTTCAAAATAGTTAACTTCTTCAAACAAAATACTACTTGACTTCAAAATAAACATAATTATTTTAAAAATTATAATTTTACCCTTACAAACATAAGGTCGTAAAATTAATAAACATCCGAGACAAATCAAAATGAACCCTTACAAGACAATAACCTTCAATACAAATTAGTTTGAAGAAAATAATCCCCTACAAGAATATAGGTTCCTAAAATAGAATTTTGGATAAAATAACCCTTACACATATAAAAACAGGGTGAAAATAATTAACTGCTTGATACCAAATACTGCTTGAATTAAAAAATAAATAGAACTCTTTTGAAAATAATAATTTTCCCTTAAAAAAAATTAAATTATAAAATAAATAAATGATCGAGAAAAATATTTAACCCTTATCTGTAGTGCTGAAATAAAACAATGGTTGAAGTAGTATACTCCATACTTAAGCCCAAAAGCAACATACTACTAAAAAAAATTACATAGGTCTAGCTTTGCTGGATTTTTAGAGCCATAATTGGGATCCGAAGAAAATGAGTAGAGTAACCATGCTATTTAAAAAATCTAAAATCTCAAATGGGTGAGCTTGCAGTGAAATCTATGAATAGAGTGGCTAAGTAAATAATAATAATAATAATAACAACTGTGAACAACAAAAATATCATGGAACAAAACTATTTACCCACATAACAAAGACAAAACAATAAATAATTTCTACATCAAGGTTTTCCATGGACAAAAACAAACATTATTCAATTTAAAACCAAAGCGTAAACATGAAATCAGATGGAATTAATGTATCAACTATTCAAAAACTGATAAGTGTTATATGGTCAGATTGAGAATGAATCAAAACCAAAGAATCAGATAACAAAATAAAATAATCTAATTTTATTTGTAAATCAGATAAAATCAAATAAAGATGGAACCCCAACCAGTGGCTCAGACCCTCAACGCCCACGTCTTCTCTTCGATCACGACTTGCAACTCAGGCTCTCCATGAAGACTCGGTCTCGAAAGCACAACCCCGACTTCGACTCCTTGCACAGTCACCCCAACTCCCGAACGAGTCCCACATCCAGCAAACCCCCTTGAATTTCTTGCAATTCCAGAAGTCATGGTAGCTCCCACGTCTTTGACCGGAGGTCCTCAGCCTCCCTCGACGTGCCTCTCCACTTAATCCCAAAAATGATTTTCCCCATTGTGAAACCCTAAACATCCCATGACATCCTCCCCTTTTCTTTATTATTATTTATTCTTTTATTCTTTTACTACCATTATTATCAATATTATTATCTTATTAAAAAGGTCAAATTTTTTATATAAAATAAACTATTATTATTTTATCAATTTCATTAAATGACTCCGAAGTTATATATATATATATATATATAATAATTATATCTATACTTTTAAAAGAAAAAAATTATTATTATTAAATTCATTTATAAAGCATATATTTCTATATTTAATATTATATCAAATTGACAATTGAAATAGTATTATCAATATAATAATTATCATAATTTGTAATTTGAAGACTTTAGAAAAATGTTAATATTACATGTATATATATGATTCAAGATAACAGTAATTTTTTTATAAAAAGATCATTCATATACGTACAACTTTAATCAATCTATTAAAATTGTTTTATAATATATTCAAGATGTTTATAATGTTATGAAACATTAATTATGTACACATAACATTTTCAAAAATATATAAAATAGGTTAAGTGATTGTTCGCATAGTTAATATTGTTCAATTTTACAAAATAATGTCATTAAAATATTTTAAAACAACAATTTCCAATATCATTTATAACATCAAAATAAAATTATAATCTTATCATAATTTTATATAATTAAAATCTTGTATAAATATGTATACATATATAAATATCACATCTTGGGACTAAAAAACAATTTAGATATATTTATATATTAGTATTATTATTTTACAAAAAACTGTCTTAAAAGGTTATAACTATATCCATTTAATATAACACTAAGGATCACCAGACTAAGACTCCAGCGACTATAAAATGGTAACACTTTTTTCTAATAGTCCCAACACCCATTATAAGAACATGTTTATTGTATCTCATATCTAATTTGGTTCAATTAGTAGGATGGTTATCTACAATACTTTTATGCTTAGTACTTGTTCCATTCTCCTAGAGATCACATTCTTCATTATGGTTGGTCCAAGCGACAAGGGATACATGCTAGGCCACTTCGTGGCGTCAGTAGGTCTCCTAATGGTGCTTCATGGATTTTTTATTAGTTTCATAGGCTAACTATGGTCATTGCCCTTTGGAAATGTAAAAATTTCAATGGTTTATTAATAATATGTGTCTTGTTTTATTTTGAAAACCATTGTTTGAATGAATACATAATAAAAAGTTATATTACATATTAAAAAGGATCAGGGCGTCACAATAACTAATTCACACCTCCCTAGCTAAGTGATTTCACACTGATCTGAGCACGTCAATTGGTATCATAGTGATGATCACCTTTAAATTATCCAAGGGAGTCTTTATAAAGTGAACATTTCATGAAATGAGTGAGAAACCTTAAATTAAGATTTCTACAAAGACTCATAATAATAGAATGAAGAAACATCCAAAGAAGCTGATGAATTACCTTATTTCTAGTGGGGATACACCTTTTAAAGAAGGTAATGTAGAAGGTAAAACATCTAATAATTATTTTTTTATAAACCTAATAATTAAGCCTTCAAAGTTGTAATGATGATAGATCAATTTTCAATCTTCTATTAGTAATCAATGAACATCTGAAGAAAATTCCTATAGAAGTGGCGGGACATATTGCTGCATGAGTCAATGCACTTCAAGATGAAAAATTACAGCTAGAATAAGATGTTGAAGCCATAGAAAAGGCATAAGATAAAAGGGTTGACATATCCAACACATTCAAAAAACTTTTGAATGTAAAGGAAGAAACAATTTCACATTGCAATGAAATATATAATGATGTTTCCAAAGAACACAAATGAATAATTTGTGAGAAATAATTTTTTGAGATTGTATGTATAGAAGTGTTCCATGAATTTGAAAAATTCCACAATGATTCTATGGTTGTGAAAGCTTCATAGTTGGATGAAAATGATAACTAGGTAATGTATCTTAACATTTCTTTGTGAGAATTATGAAATTGTTATAAAGAAAAAATGAAAATTACAAAGGATAATTGAAAAAACATGATGAGATCAGTTGAGTATGAGGATAACTACCTCAACATGAAGTGTTTAGAGGAGGATGTGAAATTGAAGAATCAAAAATCCCCCCATGCAGGAACATCCCAAAAAATGGAAAAAAGAGATGTTTCCACTCAAGATTAAATTAATGACTATGATTCCAAAAGGAGTATTTGATATTATAAAAATCCAATGGTAACATCCTCTAAATAAAAGGTATCCCATAACCCTTTTATTTCTAATTCCTTTAATACAGTTTCATCTACAAGTACATGTTCAAAGCTAAAATCTTGGGAGATGTAGATCACTAAATATGTTGTTAAATCCATCAAAAGTTCAAGAGTGGATAATATAAATATTAATAAAAAATACTCTCAAAAAGATTATCCAAATAAATAATGGAAATTTTAGAAACAATAATGCAGTGAATCTAGCTAGACTGACACTACAAGAAAATAAAGGTGATTTATTTTCTACTATTTGTGTTGTTGGATGTTAGGGAATAAGTCCAATATATTTTGGCTTAATGTATTTATATATTAAAACTATGGAAGTTCTACAATCAAGGAAATTATATGTGAAGAAATGAAGCATCCTAGAAAGCTAATAAAAAATACACAAATAAAGAAGAATCTTTCTATCAATAACAGATTTGAATATCATAAAGGCTTCTGTGATAATTGTAACAATAATGGCCACATTAATGGTGAGTGTTGGTTTATTCCAACCATTCACCATTCATATGTTGATAAGAATAAAGGCCCCGAACAAATTCATACGAAAGGATCTATATTTGGGAATTCTTCAATTGGGAATATGCATAACAATGATGTCAAGAAAATAGTGAAACAAATTATTCCCAAGTAGAAGTTTAACCTGGATTCCAATAATGTAATCTCAACCAAGAAAATATTCTTATAATATGGGTATAAAGATCATTCCATGGATCACTAAAAACAATACATGGAAATGAATGGAAGCAAGATGAAATTAAGAGGAGAATAAATCTAGGAAAAGATAGGATTTATTGAAGACATTACTGAAGACGATTTTGATATGATTCATAAGAACGGTAACATGAAAGCATTAAACAACACATGTGGAATCTCAAAAAATTAATGTTCTATTAAAGAGTGTTTATTTATCTATCCTGATCAATTTCATGTCTCTAGAGAACTGCAAAAATCTAAAGATGAAGAAATAGATAAATCCACAGAAAAGGGGGAACAAATAATTTCATATGATGACGAATTAAAATTTCATGGGAGGTTGTCATAAAATTAAATCTCATGTGTCGCACAAGTATAATCTGGAAGGTGCATGCCGGATGCACATGATAAAAACAAATTTATAACTATTTTATCTAATGGAGATGTTGAAAATTGGAAAACATGGAAAAGTTGATGCTTCTTCACTACAATTAAAAGAACGGATGAAAAATCCACATAAGTTGAATTTGAATGGAAGTAAAGTGTCCACGATAAAAATGATAGATAAAAATGTTAAATGCAGAGGATACACTATCATGAAGAGTACCAGACACATTAGAACTACTGGAAATGGAGTTCTTGGTTGAGAGGAAATTCTACACCCTGTATCTCATATTAAGAAGCTCACATGTGTTCCATATTATTCCCCTATACTTTTGTCTCAAATATGAGGTTTCATTTCATTTACTTAAAGGTGAATGAAATTCTCAAGATGAGAGTTAAATTAACCAAGTAGAGAACAAAAAGATATATTTTGTATTAATATTTTGATATATATTTGGAATATTCCACAATGGAAAATTATCAACATAAATATCATGAAGATTATCTGATGATATTTTCCACCATGTAAAATCAATGGGATTTCACCACTTTTGGGTGAACAATATGATAGATATGATATCAAGGAATATTTAATAGAAAATCTCTTAAGTTCATATCATTTCTAGAAGATGAAACATGAGGTATTCCAATCCAAATTTCATCCCTTGTTCTTAATTGATTTTATCATGTCAATTAAGGGGTAGTGTTTGATTGATGGTTAGATGGAATAATAAAGGGGGATATTTATCTTTTGATTTATAATTTGTATTAGCTTTAGTTAAGTGTTTTTAGGATTTAGCATGAGATGGATAAATATAATTATTTTCATACCTTGGTTATGAATTGATACATTTTAACCATGATTTCACATGCATGGTTGTTTATGGGAGACATTGAATATCTTGGTCACATCTGTCTTGTTTTATACACCATGTTAGAACAATTATACTTATATTTTATTAACTAAAGGAGCATTACTAAGAGAACCATTTTATATCATCCCTCTCTCTAAAACATTCAAGATCATATTCTAAAATGGTAGGGGAAAATTTTGTTGAATAATCCCCACATAACCATTGCATTTGGTTTCCAATAAGGCGGAGAAAATATAGTCACACTTATTGACTCTTATAAAGTGTGATTGGGAGATATTGACAAAAAATAAAAAGGAAGATATTGTTGGGCATAGTGTTGAATTTTTGGTCAACAATGTGTGAATATGTGTATGGAATGGTAATGATAGAAGTGGTGATGATGATTGAAGTGTTGATGACTAAAGTAATGTTATTGAATCACTAAAGAGCCAACTTTTAATATGGTAAAGTTGTTAAAAAGAAAATGTTACTTGGAGAATCAATATTAATCAAATGACATTGGATGTCATGTACAATGTCATACTTTTCATGATCGATCATTATCTATATTAATTAAGACAATTATTGAACTGATCCTAAGTTCCATGATATGTGTCAACAGATGACACATTGTTACAACTTTTGAAGAAGGTTATATAATTCGTTATTTCATGATGAGTTTGGAAAATCCATCCACATGTTTCAAATTGGATGAACTATTTAAGAAATTTTGATTGATAATTTTTTTAAAGAGGTGTCCAAAAAGATTTTGAACATTGGGTACATTCTTGATTGTTATTTGGAATTATAATTCAAAAATGAATAGAAGATGAGGAAATATGATTGAGAGTGAAACTGTTTGGATAAGATGGGTTTGGAATTTATTTTTTGAGGACATTATATTATGTTTGCAAAGTATTTTGGGAATGATCCTTTATAAAAAAATTATGGACTTATCTAGCCAATCCAACAAGCCAGCTAGGGGAATCGACACACACTACTGAGTAGGCAGCTAAGCTCGACCCCAACCAACTAGTTAGCATGAACCAACCACAGTAGAGAAGAACATGGGGAACATATTAACATGCCCCCAGTGGAACATGGGAGAGCATGTTCACGTGTTCCCCCTGAAGTAGGCTATAATGTAAACCACAAGATCCACACATCTTCATTTCTATGGGAAAAGAAGTTTAAAAAATATGGAAGTGATCAAGGACATTCATATGATCCTGCGTTTAATTGTGACCTCTCATCACATCCATGCTCTTCCCTCAAATTAGGGTCATCCATCGATCCGGCGCCATGTGTGTTTGCACCAGGGTTGTCTGATCGTGTTAATTCATCGTCATCCACCTTAGATCCACCTGAAACTTATTAGTTCTTCATAACACAACCAAAAATCCATTATTGTGATTCTAGAAACCATTAATGGCCTCACCAAATGCATGATGGTTGTCTCGACAATATGAGATCATGCATGAAAATATGTTTTCATGTATGTAATGAAATAGTGATGTTTGAACGAGGCCAATAGAAAATGCAGTTGTGAGGCCATGCCATGGAGCTTGAGTATTATTGAAAATTATTTCCATGTGACAATTATCACATGCATGTGATTTTATCACCACAAAAGGGGATATTGAATGAAAAGGAAACAAAATGAGATATGCAGTATATATTTTATCCATATTTGAATATTTCAAAGCAATAGTGTTCTACTATTCAAAGGTATGATTTGAATAGAATTTACAATGGGATTTAAACATATAGAAACGATGATATACTCATATAAAATTGCATTTTTTATACATTTTTATAACTTTTTTTTCAAAAATTTATTAGGGAGATTTTTTTTCGTCAAAAAGAACCTGAAAGGGGGCATCGCAGATGCCGCCTTTGCACTGCCGGCATGGATCGCTGACGTGGAAAAAGCGGCACCCGTGGGTGCCGCCTTTGCCTCTGAGCCCTTTAAAAGGGCAGCGCCCCCTCCCCTTCTCCTCACATCCAAAAACTCATTTGCCTCTCATTTTCTATCTTTTGCGATGAAGGTAGCGGTTTGAAATTTCTGGAAAGCTTTTAGAGGTATCACTATTAATTTAATGTATTTTATTTTGTAGAATTGTATTTAGTTAAATATTTGTGTAAATGTAATGTTTTTAATTTAGTTTAATTGTTTATAGTTAAATATCTTATTTCTTTAGTAGTTTAGTTAATTTTAATTTTTTTTGTTTATTATGTTTTTTGATTAGTTATATATATTTAGGAATTATAATTATCATTAGTATAAATTAATTTAGGATTATTTTAATGAAATTATGGTAGCATAAATACTATGTTATCTAAGAAATCAAATCCTTTTCTGGATACAAACAAGTGAATGTGGCTCTAGCAAAGGTGTACCTAGGGGTAAAACCTGAAAACACCGATTTGAGTTAGACTCTAATGGGAACTCGTGCATGACAACGGGCCTTGCAGCATTTTGGTTCGACACTCCAGGAGGATATGCTTAAGATATGCATATTTCTTTATAAACTACTAAAATATCTAAAAAAATAAGTGATAAATTGATAATTTAGTAATGATGTTGGTAGTTATTATTAGGAATGTTTAATTAATTATTAATTAATAATTAAAAATAAAACTACAATTCAAATGATATTCAATAACAAGGAGTTAAAAAATAACATAGTTAAAAAATGACATGGAGTAAAAGTGAAAAAATAAATAACATAGAGTTAAAATAATAAATAACATGGAGTTAAAAAATAAATAACACGGATTGAAAAAATAAATAACATGGAGTTAAAAAATAAATAACATGGAGTTAAAAAATAAATAACATGGAGTTAAAAAATAAATAACATGGAGTTAAAAAATAAATATCATGGAGTTAAAAAATAAATAACATGGAGTTAAAAAATAAATAACATGGAGTTAAAAAATAAATAAAATGGAGTTAAAAAATAAATAACATGGAGTTAAAATATAAATATCATAAAGTTAAAATATAAATAACAAGGAGTTAAAATATTAATAACATGGAGTTAAAATATAAATAACATGGAGTTAAAATATAAATAACATTGAGTTAAAATATAAATAACATGGAGTTAATAGAGTTAAAATATAAATAACATAGAGTTAAAATATAAATATCATAGAGCTAAAATACACATAATAAAGAGTTAAAATATAAATAACATAGTGTTAAAATATAAATTACATAGAGATAAAATATAAATAACATAGAGTAAAAATATAGATAACATCGAGTTAAAAAATAAATAACTACATGTTTTTTCAGCTTCTAGCCTTTCTTGGAGTGAATTGAATATCAAAATTTTAGAAATCCCATGTCACAACGGGTTTTTTGATATTTTAATATCCAATTCACTGTAAGAAATGCTAGAAGCTCAAAACATGATGGTATTTATTTTTTAACTCTGTTATTTATATTTTAACTCTACTATGTTATTGAATAACTAATTAATAATTTAGTAAGTATCATAAGAAGTATCCTAGTTTTGGATATAAGATCTTTTAAAAGTTTAGTATCATAAAGATTGTATAGTTTGGATGTAATAGTTATTATTTGAACGTGAGGTAAAATACAACTTATTTTTAATAAGTAGTTTAATTAAATCATCAATGAATAAAATCCAACTTATATTGGTATCCATCATTCGGAATGTCACTTACATTATCAAAATATTGATCAGAAAACTTTTTTTACGTAGAGCGTAATGTTTTCATATGTGTACTGCTATGGGGAAGTTATTAAAACTGAGCAAGGAGCTTCTTATAGTAAACAACCAATAACAATGGTTAATACAACTGATTGTGTAACCCTAAGTGACCTTCAAGACATAATTCATGGCTCATTAAATCTAGGACCCGATCAAAAGATCAAGTCAATGAGTTATAGACATTTGCAGTTCCCATCAACATTGTGGCATCTAGCTTGTCAATTGGTTGATGATGAAAATTGGATCCAAACAGTTGGTCTATTTTCTCAATGGTCGGATATCACCATGATGGAGTTATATGTTGATGTTTTTACTGTACAACAACAACATCCTATTTTACAAAGATGTAGTCTTACGAGAGCCGTTGAAGATAGACCGCCCCTTGAAGTTGAGACAGTTCCAAAAGATGAAAAAGAGGAAAACCTAGTTGATCTCTAGGATATATATGTCAACCCGACATAAGATGAGGAGTTTCGTAATAATGAAACTAATGGTGATAGTAGTGCTGATGAGGATGTAACAATGGAAGTTTCGAGAAATGCATTAGTTGTACAACATGATCGACCTACAATAAATCATCCACTGCTCTTTGCATCTTGGTAAGAATGAATGACACGTGTGCCTGGATTTGAAGACAATGTTCTCACATCAGCAACTGAGTTTCTCGGAGTTATACGAGATAGGTTTAGTGAGATGGATAAAACATTATATGTTTGAAGGAAGTTTCCAGGTAAATATGCATTAAAAAGTATGCAAAAGAGATTTCACATTGAGAGGCACTGTAGCTATGTATTTTATGAATCAGAATATAGAAAATATGGCATATGATTTGAGAAGTATGGGGATGATTATAGATTTTGATTGAGGGTGACTCCGGACATTTCATTTGGAGGTTGGATAATCTTGAGGATTAAGGCAGCTCACACTTGCATTCAGCAAAGCCTGACACAAGATCATACTTCATTGGATGCAGAATTTGTGTCATCCAATATTTTTGAGATTATTAGGACATGTCAAGATGTTCCGATAGACCTTGTGCAAGAGAGTATACAACAAACATTCAGTTATAAGATTTCCAATAATAAGGCATGGAAGGCGAAATATAAGGAAATTGTGAAGGTCAATGGTGATTGGGATGACTCATATCATGTGTTGCTGCGATTTCAAGCCATACTGAGGCATCATAACAAAATTTTCATCCATCTGGATACAAACAAACAAGTGTCTCACAATAACCGACTTGATCCATCTTAGGTTCAATTTCATCTCTTATTCTGGGCATTCCTTCCCTGTATCTTCGCCTTTAATTTCTTCAAACAGTTTATCCAGATTGATGGATCATTTCTGTATAGAAAATACAAGGGTTTATTGTTTATTTTGGGAACCCAAGATGGAAGCCGTTCACCTCTTCCACTTGCCTTTTCCATTTTAAGGAAACAAAACAATGAATCATGGAGTTGGTTTTTGGCATGTGTCAACACCCATTTCCCTAAAATTTGGGGTGTTTGTTTGATATCTGATTGGAATAGGGCAATTAATGAGGCAATCAATGTGGATCTTGATTCATGGAGTTACCCAAATGCACATCATCATTTCTGAATTAGACAAATTGCTAGCAACTTGCATAAAAAATTCCACAATGAACCGATGAAGCAGGCAATCACCAAACTTGGTACACATTGTATTTGTTATTTTTTTGTATATAAATGTAAAGATAAATTCAAAATATGTGAAATATCATCTATTCTATGTTGCATACAGGTCCAATCAACGACAGTTTGAAGAATGTTTTGAACAAATCAGTCAGTTTAATGAAGATGTTTACAATTATATGATGCGAATTCCAAAAGAAAAATAGACATTGGCATATGATGGGGGGAAGAGGTACGGACACATGAACACCAATGTTGTAGAGTGGATAAATGGTGTCTTCAAAGGGATTCTCAAGCTACCTATAACTTCCCTAGTTTAGGAGACATTATATTGTTGCATGAAGTTCTTTTTTGATAGGCAGAAACTAGCATCAGATGGAATAAATTAGGGGCTAACGTATGAAATACATTTTCAACTATAGATTTAAAAGAATATTGAATAAGCTTTTGGTTATCATGTCTTCTTATTTTGATGAGAAGACTCTAGATTTGAAGTTCTAGAGAAGATGAACCCCATCACAAATAGCATTGGTGAAAAAATTGGGGTATTACTAGAAACGGGGCAATATCAATTTGGAAACTTTCAGGAATTACTATTTTGATGCTCACATGTCATCATAGCATGTGCCTCTGTTAACATATCATGGGAAGAATATATTGATCCTATGTACCAGATTAACACCATTTATAACTGTTATGCCACACCATGGACACCTATTGGTGAGTTTCATTATTTTCCAATTCCCGAAGGTCACTGATAGTGGTACCTGATATGAATCGGTTGCTTCCCCGTGGGAGACTAAAGGATAGCTGGATGAGAAATGAGATGGACTGCCCTCAAGAACAAAGATAGATTTTTAGATGCACAATATTTCATCAAAAAGGTCATAATAAGAAAAAATTCCCTAACATTGTTGGGTCAAGTTCACACTCTAAGCCACAATGATGTATTGTCATTATTTGGAGATTCTCATATTGTAAATTTTATGTTGTAATCTCTTCCTTTTACCTCAGTTTTCTAACCCCCAAAACTAAAAATCATAACAGACAAACCAAAAATATATTTTGTATACCATAATCCTTACAATCTGAACCATAATCCTGAAAATACATTCTCAAATCATTAACCTAAACCATTAAATGCTAAAAGAAATCCAAAATCCTAGATCCAAAAGGCAAAATGTGAAACCCTAATATTTAAATACTAAAATTGAAAACATGAAACCTAAACCCAAAAACATATTCCCATTACATCGGTTTTCAAAACATTATGTGATTGAGAACATAATCATGAAACTTATGACCAGATTATCTAGTACAATCGTACATCATTATGACTAATGCTCTCTACAAATCCCTTTAACCCATGCATACAGTTCTAGGTAATAGAGGAGAACCACATAAATTGAACCCTCCTACATTATTAATGAAGTCATCGAGACAAATGAATCTTGATCTAGTAATAGAATAACAATCCAAAAACTAAACTCCCTTACAATATCAAAATATGAGCCCTAGTACTACACCCTCCACCTTGATACCCAAGGATCACAAGGGATATATACATAAAATCTTTTTGAAAGGGAATTATAACATTGAAAAATAAAAAAACCATTCTTGATATAAATACATTCTTTGAAAGAAAGTTCACACTTCATTTCACAATTCGTTAAAAACACCCTTCTATTTACCAAAATTAGGGGAAACCATATTTTATCAAAAACCCTTTTCAGAAAATAAATAAATCATGCCAATTATTTTATAAAAAAATTTATAAAACAAAGTGAAATCAGGGTTCATCCAACATAGATTAGAGATGGAACCACCTATATGTTATGAATGATCCATGATGTGAATCCTCGATAAAACTTCATTTGTTTATTTGTAGATGACTGTCACCATATAGCTCAGTCAGCAGGCTACCCATCATTCACAGGTTGTGATAGAGGGTGGTCCAGATCGATTGATCAGGGTGCGTTGGGCGCACCATTTTCATCACACGGAGCCTCCTCCTTCCATTATACCATACTTGTGTCATGATGGATTCTATAGTATTGTGGTATCAGATTTTACATTTGTAGACCATCACCTGCTAGCTGCACTCGTGGAGAGGTGGAGACCAGAGACACACACATTTCACCTAGATGAGGGAGAGATGACCATGACCCTCTAGGATGTGTCTTTGCTTCTTGGTCTTCCTATCCATGGGACACCTGTTATTGGACCCACTCGGGCAGCTTGGCCCGACCGTGCTCAGCGCTTGTTAGGCGTTGGCATTTTTTCATTCCGTAGTGCTACCGATGGAGCATCGATATCCATTCCTTTGCTAGAGTAACAAATTCCACTTTTATCTGATGATGCTGATGAGCATATGGTGATGTGTTATGCACGTGCATATATATTATGACTTATTGGAGGGACCATGTGTATGGATCATTCAGGGATGCATGTGCACATGATGTATCTACCCCAGCTAGAGAATTTGGATCGGGCAGGGACATACAGTTGGGTATTTTCCTGCTTGTTATACAGATACAGATCATTATGCAGGATATCCGATAGGTGGCACATAGGTCTCGGGGTAGCGTCATCCTTATTCAAATGTGGGCATGGGAGCACATCCTTGCATTCTGCCCTGATCATGCTGGTCCACCGGTCGAGATGGCTGTGCTGCATGATTCTCCATGTGGATGATGGTATGATCACTCATTTCTTTTATTTTCTGATGGTAATACAAGTTATTGACTTTAATTTGTCATTATTTATCACTATCTATGTTTTATTTTATAGGTGGTGTCTGCGACACAATTTCAATGCGGTTCTGAGACACGATTTGGCTATATATTGGCTCGAGTTGGACTTTCTCTTACCCCCTGAAGTATGTATATACAATATACAACTGTCTAAAAAATTTAATAATAACATCTTTTTTAGTTAATAGTTTTTCTAACAAGGGAAATATGTTATTTCATATTTTTTGGGTTCCATACTGGTCTGTTATGTACCAGTTGCCTCCATACTGCCTAGTTGGTCTTGACGATCTTACAACTGTAGTGTCACTCATTCACTTTCATATTGTTGAGTGGAACCATCCAGGCAGAGTCATGAACAAGTTTCTCTTCACTCAGCAGATTCCATTACCGTCGAGGTAGAAAGATCAGCTTCATGGGATGAAGCTAACAGGGAGTCAGGACGACGATTGGCATCGAGAACATGCTATATTTCTCGACTGTTGGCACAGACATACAGAGTTTCATATCCAGAGAGTTCCTATGATGTAGTTATCTCTTTTAGCGTAGAACATGTATGATCCATGGTATAGACTGATATCTGTACTGTATCTTACCTGAGCCGGAAGAGAGAAGCATATGATTGTAGGTCAATTAAACTATATTATTATGTTTATTTAGTTATTTTCTAATTCATTTTAAATCTTTTTACATGAGAGTCACACATACAGACTTATTCATATGAGTGATGAGGATGAGGATAGAGTCTTCAGCCTGGAAGCCGTTCATGCTCAAGCATTGGAGCATAGGTCATCTATCCATGCATTTTCCGAGAGCCTCTTCGAGCATCTGGAACAGAGACAGCATGTTCCTGCTGCATAGGAAGATACTGCAGTAGCTGCTGGTGCTGAGGAGACATGACCACAATTATGTAAACAGCTTCATCCTACATGTCAGGCCTCACAAGTTCCATAGGCATAGGATGTCCTTCTAGTATTCCAGTCTGAGCCGATGCAGGATGTCCCACAACTATCATGGGATCCATCCTTTTTGAGAGGATATCCTCATTTTTCTCCATTATGGGGTACATATGGAGCACAACCTTTGGGTCCAGAGTCATCACAACCTTGGGGTCTAGACCTATCACAGAGTTGGGGTATAGCGCCACCATATGATTTTTTTCCCACTGCGATGATGTCGGGTTCTTCTACCATCGAGGTGGGACAAGGATCAGGATGGTCGTACGAGGTGGAATTGACCTTTTATCCCACTAGCACAGAGGTGGAGGATATGAAAGTCGATGTTCCAACGCTTGAGTATCAGCCCTCTCAAGGTCATCAGACTCCCCAAAGATCTCACCACGGACGTCCTATTATTATACCACCATGTAGGACATGATCTCCTCACCGTAGGCATAAACACTGATTGTTTATACTCATTTACATGTTTTATGTCTACGGAAATGAAATTTTTTTATGAACTAATTTGTGTTAGACATCCATGTGGGACAAGATCTCCTCACTATAGACATGGACAATGATTGTTTATGTTCATTTATATGTTTTCTGTCTATGGAAATGAAAAATAATTTATAAGCTTTCAAAACCGTGTACATGAAACATAAAAATGTTTCAAGTATGTGACTTTGAAAGACTATAAAATATTAACCATAAGACCAATATAAATGAAGATTTAACCATTAATTAAACATATAGGAGTTAACCCCACATCAATAGGATGCACTATGTCACTAGTATCACATACATCTATAAACTTTGATGCATGAAAATATGTTATATCTCCTTTCATGGGACAATTAAATCTATTATTCCACCCTCCATGTCTATATCCATATTAATATCCCACCATATAAAGGTATAATGAAAGATATTCCACATGAAATTCTCATATGTTCCCATTCTTTCAAATATCAACCCCTTCAATACCACCATGCATCAAACCATTATAATTTCTTCTAAAATTGTCTCCCCATTTCCCTAAGCCTAGTTGATCAGATGAAAACACCAATGATTCCACATATCCCATCAAACTCTCCATCACCAAATCTTTATGCTTTATAATCTTCAAAAGGATACTGTCGGACCTCCTTGATCTATCCATTCCAAAAACTCACATACAAGTATAATGTAAAATAAAAACCAACAAATTTTCAGGTTTTTATGTTTATAGTATACTTGTATGTGAGTGTTTGGAATTGATAGATCAAGGAGGTCCTATAGTGGAATTTTGAAGAAGATAATGGATAAAGATTTGGTGATGAAGAGTTCGATGGGATATGTGGAACCTTTGGTGTTTTCATCTAATCAACTGGGCCTGGAGAAATGGGGTGGAAATTGTAGAAAAAATTATAATCATTGGATGCATGTTGGTGTTGAAGGGGTTGATATTTGCAGGAATGGGAGCCTATGAGAATTTCATGTCACATATCTTTCACCATACCCTTATGCGGCTAGATGTTGTTATCGATATGGACATGGTGGGTGGAAGAATGGATTTCGTAGTCCCATGAAAGGAGATATAACATGTTTTAATGCATCAATGATTATAGATGTCTATGATACTAGTGACATCGTGCATCCTATTGATGTGGGGTTGACTCCTATATGTTTAATGAATGTTTTATGTTTCTTTTATCTTGGTTTTATGGTTTATATTTTATAGTCTTTCAAAGTCACGTACTTAATACATTTTTAAGTTTCAAGTAGGCAGTTTTGAAAGCTTATAAATTATTTTTCATGAAAAATTTTTATGAAATGATTTTTTTCCACAATTGCTTATATGTTTAATGAATTTGTAAATTTTAATTTATATTTGTCTTATGTTTTATATTTTATAGACTTTCAAAGTCACGTACTTGAAACGTTTTTAAGTTTTAAGTAGGCAGATTTGGAAGATTATAAATTATTTTTCCTAAACAGTTTTTATGAAAAGATTTGTGTTTTAGACAATTTATTATATCTTTAATGAATGTTAAATGTTTTTTTTATATTGGACTTATGGTTTATATTTTATAGTCTTTCAAATTCAAGTACATGAAACATTTCTATGTTTCATGTAGGAGGATTTGAAAGCTTATAAATTATTTTTCCTTTCCAATTTTTGTGAAATGGTATTTGTTTTCAACAATTTATTATATTTTTAATGTAGTTTTAACGTTTCATTTATATTTTCCTTATGGTTTATATTTTATATTCTTTCAAAGTCACGTACTTGAATCATCTCTAGGTTTCAAGTAGGCAGTTTTGAAAGCTTATAAATTATTTTTCAGGAACAATTTTTGAGAAATGATGTGTGTTTTCAACAATTTCTTATATGTATAATGATGTTTTAATGTTTCATTTATATTGGTCTAATGGTTTATATTTTTTAGTCTATTAACGTCACGTACTTGAATCATTTTTATGTTTCAAATAGGCGGGTTTGAAAGCTTATATATTTTTTTTCATGAACATTTTTTGTGAAATGATTTTTGTTTTCAAAAATTGCTTATATTTTTAATGAATGATTAATGTTTCATTTATATTGGTCTTTATGTTTATATTTTATATTCGTTCAAAGTCACACACTTGAAACATTTCTATGTTTCAAGTAGGTAGTTTTGAAAGCTTATAAATTATTTTTCCTATATTTTTTTTATGAAATGATTTGTGTTTTCAATAATTGATTATATGATTAATGAATGTTTAAAGATACATTTTATTGGGTTTATGGTTTTTATTTTATAGTCTTTCCAAGTCACATACTTGAATCATTTTTAATATTCAAGAAGGCAGTTCTGAAAGCTTATAAATTATTTTTCATGAACATTTTTTCTGAAATGATTTGTGTTTTCGACAATTTCTTATTTGTTTAATGAATGCTTAATGTTTATATTATAATGGTATTATGGTTTATATTTTATATTATTTCAAAGTCACATACTTGATACATTTTTAACTTTCAATTAGGCAATTTTGAAACAAAATTCTAAAAACTAATAATTTTTTTGTTAGGTGAAAGGTGGCATACTCCTGAACATTTATTATGAATTATATATATAAATAAATATATAAACAAAACATAACATAAAAAATTCAATTTTTTAGGGGAAATGCGGCATCGCAGGTGCCGCCTTTCAGCGATAGTGTAATGGCGGCATTCGCGATTCCACCTTTAATATGCATTTTAAATTTTTTTCGCCCTAACTGTTTTCTGTAAAATAATTTTTAAAAACATGTACAAAAAACTCTTTGAAAATAAATAATTTGTGAATGAGGGTTTTCTATTGAGAAAATTGGGAATGATCTCATTCTAGAAATTTTAGAGCACCGTGCAGAAGAATTCCGCAGAACCCTTTCTTGTGTAAAGTATGTAGGCCTCCTCATGATAATACTACATGAAGGGGAAGGATACCATGGACAATAATCTATTTCTTTGAACTCTTTAGTAGATTCATGAATATCTAGTTTGTGAAGCCTTACGGGAGTAGTGCATTGTACAATCTCTTTTAGGGTGACAAATCTAGAACCAAAAAACCATCCTTGTTCATGTGTTCGGTTGAGAAATCGATGATACAGACTTGAAGAAGAATACATTACATGCATAGAATGCTGTGAAGTTATTTGAGGGAAAGGAGAAACCCCTATTAGCACACACATAAAAAATACCCATTCGGGTTTTGATTGTAAGTGAAAGAGACATTGAGAAATATCTGAGAAAATGAACATATACAAATGCACTTTAGAAGAAGGACCTAGTGCACACAATGCATCTATCCATTTGGTTCTTGTGCCCAAGAAAAAGTAAGGAATACTCCAATGTGGAGAGTATTTGTTTAGGCAGCACAAAATATTATCTAAAAATACATACATCCATGAATTCCCAAGAACATATGAAGAAGGAAGTCCATGAACATTAATAACACACATATATTGAACACAAAATAAACAACAAGCGTGTGTGTGAAAATAACTAAGGAACAAGGATATTTTTGTGAATATTGAGGAAGAAAAAACCAAGTGGAAAGTGAATGTGTAAATTCATGAGATATGATCAATAAGCCTAATCTATTGATACAAAAAGAATGTGTGTTTTGGTTGACAAGAAACATATTATACATGTATGCAACCATTCATAATCACTTGAACATGTGATATGTCCATTGACATATCAATACAAGAAGTTTCGAATTTCATTTAACCAATGTATGTGGTGAATATGCATTAAGACTGAAGACAGACCTAATTATAGAGGATCTGGTATCTGATTTGACAGTGTTTGTGAATTCAAGAAGGCATACAGTGTTGATATTTTTCAAGATCATTCAAACATAATAATATTCGTAAAGAATTTATGTGCACCATGTTCACACATAAAATTTATGGTTGGGTCTTCATCAGAAAAAGAATGAATTTATCGAGAAATCTTTCACTAAGGTAAATGTTCAATAGAAGTGATCAAAATTATAGATTAAGGCCAAAAGACCTTACTAAAGGCTATTGAAGATTCTTTAACTGGTAAATGGGAATGTGTGATTCCTCAAGATCATGAGGGAATAAAATTTGATCAATTTAAAGTGAATCAATGATTCATATAAAAGACGTATCTTCTCATGTGATTTAAGAAAAAAGAAGGATCAGGTGTGATTCCAGAGAATAAGTCTTTAGTGAGACTCCAGAGAAGGCTAGTGAGATTCTAGTAACACTATGAGATACAATACAAAGAACCACTTATGGGACTTGGAAGAGATATAGTGTGACTATGTGTCAACCGTTGTAATTTTTCATTTGATTATAGTGGAGAATCTGTGTTGGGTAGAATAACCAACAATGCAAGGAGTATGAATTTTTATTGAACCATGTAATTCATTTTGTTCAGTTCCATTGAATTTATATCCTCATTCAAGGTAAGGATGAGAGACACAAGAAGTGCAGATAAGGGATTCAACCATCCATAAAGGTTTAATTGAAGAGAATAAATTTGTAATCTGTTTAATGGGATCAATAATTCATCCCTTCGCCTCTCAGTTATTTCACATTAATCTGGGGACTTCATGTTTCTCTGAATATATGGTTTCACTATCTCTCTGGTAAAATTTATGAGACACATAAAAATCATAGTAGTTTGAAATAAATATCTCCACATAAATAACTCATCATGAGGAAAAGGAAATAGTACTAACTTCCCTAGGATTATGATATCTTAATATAGTACCACCCATGCAATGAAAATAAGGTAGTATTTGTATTGAGCATGAATGATCATGAATTTCTATACAAAATGTGTATTGATAGGGATCCTTTACTCATGTATCTTGTAAATATGGATTTTGGAATTATTAATCATGGGGGAACATCACCCCATTTTCCAATTATTTACAAACCATAATTTTTGGAAAGGAAAAAACATTCTTAGTTAGATGATGGGCATTTTCAAAAGAAAATTAATTTTTTGAATAATGGGAAATTTCCATATATCACACGTGAAGATGGATTTTTAAAATTTGTAAATAGGCTTTGTTTTCCCACATTAATCAAGCTAAAAAAGGAATTATAAGATGATGATCATAGATCTAATTTATCTATACAACCTGATATCACCAATATGTATAGGTATTTGATGGAACATTTTTGGTGGGATAATATAAAGAAAGAAAATTACTACTTATGTGTTATGATATTTGGTGTGTCAAAAAGTGAAGTACGAGAGACAACATCCTAGAGAAATCATTAAACATATTCCTATTCCTACATGGAAATGGGATGACATTACTATGAAATGTTTTCACTATATTAAAAGATACTCCACGAAATAATAATTCCATATGGGTTACGGTTGATCGATTAACCAAATATATGCATTTACTCACTATTAGAAAATATTTACCCGTGGGGAACCATGAACGACTCTATATTATTGATGTTTTAAGACTTCATAGTTCTCCTATTTTAATTGTGTTAGATCATGATCCATAGTTTACAACAATATTTATGAAAAAACATCAAAATGTTCATAATACCGAGTTTTATTTGATAACTCCTTATAAATCTTAGAATGATGGGAAATAAGAATGGACTATCCAAAATTTCGATGAAATGTTTAGGTCATGCTAAATTGAATATCAAGGGATATGGGATTCATTTTTACCTTTTTTGTAATTCTCTTTTTACAGTAGCTTCCATTCATGTATTAAAATGGAACCATATTAATTGTTATATGGTAAAAGATGTCATTCTACAACTTCTTGGGTTGAAGTTTCTGGAAGTAATTTGGTAGGCCTAACACTGGTAGAGGAAAAAATAGAAAAAAATTATTAAAACCCATATCAAAGAAGTACCAAATTGGAAAAAGAGCTATGCTATAAACCAGATTAATGATTTTGAATTAAAGTGGGAGATCAGGATTTCTTATATGTTTCTCTATGGAATGGTGTTATATGATTTAGTAAGAGTGGGGAAAGAATCCCTAGATACAATGGACCTTTTTAAATCCCAAATATAATTAGTGTTGTGACTTACCATTTGGAAATGCAACCTAGCCTTTCTAAAGTACATGATGTAATGCCCCGACCCCAGTTACCCAGAGTCGGTGCATTGTTATATAACATTGGCATGATCACAAAATATCAAGTCTTGAAAGACCGATTAGTTTAGTAGCCTTGGAATAACTAGATACATTCATAATGTTTAGATTACATCATAAAGTGAAAAATAAAACAAAATTTTGTCTCCACACTCATTTTCTCTTATACTATCCCTGCAGGTTATTCATAAGATACTTTTTCACATCCTGAATAAAAAACATATAAAGGGGTGAGGTCAAATGACCAGTAAGGATAACAATATAGCGGAAAATTTCATAAATTAGCATAAATATTTAAGGAAATGTATAAATAAAACAAAATCCTTTTAAACATGAAATTTATCAAAATATGGAAGAAATAAAATGAAATAATTCCATATAATTATTCACATGGATATTCTACTAGTTGAATAATCACATGAAATAACAATAACCACTTTTATAATGATGGAATGAATAGTGCTAGACTATCATAACCACATAGTCAAGGCCTTGTGCCAAGACTAAAAATAAGATTTTGTCAAGGCCTTGTGCCAAGACACTAGTTTGTCGCATGAGACCTACTGATGCATCAAGGAGCTATAGCGGGCTCCACCTGTCACTTATTAAGTCCAACACATTCCTCATATTAATAGGTTTAAACATAACATAAACATTCATATTAAAACTAGAATACAAAACGTCAATAATTTATCCATTAACCATAAATGGTATAAAAATAACACATCCACAGTCAAACATGTCACAAAACCTTCAATACAAAATGGAAGTTTTGTATCATAATAAATCAGCTTCAAATAATCTTAAAAACCATCAAAGAATGATGACATAGATGAAATCAATACTATTTTAGAGAAATATCACATTTTTTGAAATAATTTAAATGTAAAATAATTTTAAAAGAAAAAATTTACATTGAAAATATTCTTATAAGCTTGTATGGGAAGCTTCAACGATTTTATAATGGTGGAAAATATCCACACCCGTCGTATAAGTTAAAAAAAGACATTCGTACCTTAATTTTGTCGAAAAGTTTAAAAAGGACCTTGTTTGGAAAATGAGGGAAATATTCCTTTATAAACAACTTATAAAAATTAAACAAGGGTATAAATGAATTTAAAGCATAGTCTATAAAATATTAAGAATGATTTGAAATAAATTTTTAAGAAACATGGATGTGGATGATAAAGAGGTCCCAGTAGATAATTATGTAAAAATAACCTCTAATAATGAAGAGAATGTGAAATAACCCTTAACTTGTACTTTTCTTTGGTTGATGGTAGGTTAAGCTCGGATATAATGGTGAAATAATTTTTATTATATTATAAAAGAATCATATACATTAATATGATATAATATATGATCTTTTAACATTGCTTTGTTAATAATATCTTAGTATTATCATCGTTTCGGGTGTTAACTTACTCGTTTTCTTTTATATGTTTTGTTACATAAGTCATGTTTGTTATGGATATGTTGTATATTATTCATATACAGAGTGATATTAAGTCCTTAAACATTGTTTTTAATCATAAAATGAGAATTATACATGCATGGATATGATGAGGAATGAGTCTCATTGCATTCGTTGAGACGGTAGTCCGTACGTACGAACGAGCGTCAATATCATTCTTTGATATTAAAATAATATATAAATGCATGGTATATCATATATTCAGAATCATTATTATGTTATATTTATTATTTACATCAATTACACATCATTATCATACCCATCCAAATAATAATGATTTGAATAACAATTACACCACGACGTGGAGACGGTAAGACATACGTATGTACGTATGGTGACATGTCATTCAATGGATGGATAGAATAATGAATATGGTCGTACCATATTTATAATAACATCCCAGTATATATAAGATAATGTAGTTATTCTTTTAGAATTGGAAAAACGATGAAAAAATATGTTGAAGAAGAAAGGAACCTGAAGGAGGGTGGTGAAATCATTACCTCTTCTTCGGGTTCTTCCATTTGATTTGATCAAAAGGGATCCATAGGTTGGATTTCTGATCAAACTAACACCTCAAGGTTGTAGTGAAAAAAGTTGAGAGTATATTTTGGCAGGGTTTGGCCAATCCAAAAGGTTTTGAAGGTGTGAATTAGAGGGAAGGGGATGTGCCCTTTTATAAGAGGGGTGACGGGAATCTTAGGTAAAGAAAGAAATATTATTTTATAATAAATTAATGTTCTTTTTATAATGGATGAAAAGTGGATAATTTAAAGTTTATGGTGTAAATAGGTTGAAAACAACTCAACCAATATTTTTTAGACATGTTTGTGTCACTTTATTATCCTTATCTTTTAGTTTTAAATTATAGTTAATTAGTTTGACATTTACCATGTCTCTTGGTATTTTTATATTGTATGGTTATTAAACTTACTATAAAAATCCAAGAGACCCGCATTAGGTCCATTAATAATAAACCTATCATTATATAAGTCCTTGGGTCGAAACATAGATTTTTAGTAATATAATATCAATTAATAATATAATATTTGTTTTAAAAACTCCTTTATGTCAATTTTGACAGTATTTAATAATTCATTTTTGTTTAAGTCATAAAAACTTTATAAATCCAAATTTTTTTTAGAACTCCTAACATGTCATATTAATCAATAAAATTCTTGTATGGCTTCATAACTTTCAAATTATATTTATTTTAGCATTTATAATACCAATTATTTGATTCTTTCATTAATAAAGAAAATACTGCATCATTATTGTGTCATAAATAAACTTAATTATTCAATGTCTAAATATTATAAATAAATAGAAATTATATAGGAAATCTATTTATATTTCTAATTAATATTTATAGTCTAAAATATTACAAATATAACCCTATGTAAAAATTAGTTTTCTAAAAGATATATGCTTATGTCTTTTTTGTATTTACTTTAAATTAATTAATATAAAGTGTAATTATCACTTACAAGTGAATCCATGGGGACCCAAAATCGACCCAAATATTCCCATGGTTAGAAATGTATCAAAAAATAGGTTTAGGACAAGTTTTAAGGTAATTTATTGTTATTATAATATTGTTTTTTACCTTTATTTACTGGATTTACCCTTTAACCAAGGTAAATAAAATATTTACCGAAGTAATTATTCAAAATGTCTAAAAAATAATGGTTATCTATTTAAAAAATTTGGACATCATTATTCTAAATATGTAATAAATTTTTTTAAATTCAAAACACCGAAGTGGAAGAAATTAATTTAAAATTAATTCTCATTGTTAAAACAAAAAGCGTGTTTTTAAGAGATAATAACTATAAAAAGATTGGCACTTGC
Organism: Viscum album; assembly: GCA_963277665.1. Classification (NCBI taxonomy): domain Eukaryota; kingdom Viridiplantae; phylum Streptophyta; class Magnoliopsida; order Santalales; family Viscaceae; genus Viscum; species Viscum album. The sequence goes on from OY728157.1 coordinate 872,184,258, forward strand.
TTATATCCAGTTTAAATGTGAAATTATGTCCACTAAACAACATTGGATTAAATGGTAAAAATATAATCTAATTATACTATAAAATCACTCAAATTCATAATTTATCACTATTAATTATTTTGATTAAAAAAATTATTTTTAATTAAAATTTATTAATATTCACTATTCATCAAAATATGAATGTTATCTGAAAAGTACCAAAAATTCACCCTAAGCTAATTTCGATATTCAGAATCCAAAAATGAAGTCCATTTTTAATGATAAAATGTATATAATTTTTTTATATTAGGTATTACTATTCATAACGGCTAGTTTGATTAGTTGTGGTGTGTTAGCACAATATGTTGTTTACAACACATGCTACCATATTATTCAAAGAGAAGCCTACTGTGGAAGATTGAGGTGTTGTGTTCTCCCCTCCATAAAATAATTTCATCCTCGAAATTTCAAGAATATTACTGCATAAAAATAATTAGGTGGTTCTTCATCATAAGTTCCTCGAGTTCCCACGTTTCCTCTTCCATCTTATGGTTTCTCCATAGAACTTTTACCGGACTAGTCATTTGGTTTCTCAGCACTTGTTCTCTCATATCAATAATCTTTAAAGGATCTTCGCAAAAATATAGATCATGTTCCAGTTATAATTCCTCATAGGTGAGTACAAGCATTGGGTGTGGCATATATTTTCTCAACAGTGATATTCCGAACACATCGTGAACTTTGGAGAGACTTGGCGGCATTGCCAAATGGTAAGATACAACCCCAATTCATTTTAGAATTTCGAATGGTCTGATGTACCTAGGACTCAATTTTTTCTTCTTACTGAAACATATAACACCCTTCCATGGAGATACCATCAAGAAAACATGATCTCATACCTGAAATTCCAAATCCTTCATTCGGTTGTCAGAATAGCTCTTCTGCATAATTTGAGCTTCTTTGATGTGGTTTTGGATTACCTTCACCTTTTCCATTTTTCCTCCACCATTTTTGGGCCTATAATATTTCTTTTCACCAACATCATCCCAACAGGTTGGTGTGAGAAATCTCTTTTTGTATAATACTTCATATAGTGCCATCTGAATACCCAAATGAAAGATATTGTTATAGGAAAATTCTACCAGAGGTATATATTTATCCCACATATCCTTAAAGTCATGTGCGTATGATCTCAACATGTATTCTAAGGTTTGAATAGTCTGTTTTGATTGTCCTTCTATTTGAGTGTGGTAAGCAGTGCTCAAACAAAGTTCAGTATCCAAGGCCTTATAAAGACTCTTCGAGAATCTTGAAGTAAAATAGGAATCACAATCAGAAACAATCGATAATGGTATTCCATGATGTCTCACAACATCATTAATTTGTAGTTTTCCTAGAAATTCAAGTGTTAAATCGTCCCCTATAGCATGAAAATGTGCTGACTTGGTAAGACGATTAACAATGACCCATATTGCATCGTTTCTTCTAGGAGTCATTGGTATCCCCATGAAAATTTCAATTGTATTATTATCTCATTTTCACTCAGGTATGGGAATAGGTTTCATGAATCCCCCAGGATGTTTCCTTCTAGCTTTCACTTGTTGAAAAACCATACATCTTGACACAAAATCAGCAATCTCCATCTTCATGTTGTCCCACCAAAAATGTTCCTTCAAATCCTTATACATCTTGGTGATCCAAGGGTGTATAGAGAAATTTAAGCTGTGAGAATCATCCAAAAATTAACTTTTTATATATGGTATATTGGGAACACAAAGTCTCTTCCCAAATTTCAAAATTCTATCTTCATACAAAAGTCACTATATCTCCCATCATTCATAGCTTTAATCCTATTTTTAAACTCTTCATCATCAGTCTGAGAACTCTTTATCCTTTCAAGTAAAGATGGATTGACAACCATTTTAAAAAGCATTGATGTTTCACCTTCCGTGGTGATTCCCATATCCATCATTACTAGATCCATGAAAATCAGATCCCTTTAAACTCTCATCTTGTTCAAAACTCCATGATCCTTTCTACTCAAAGCATATTCCACCGTATTTGACTTTCCTAGGTGGGAGTGTATAATGAAATCATAATCCTTGAGTAGTTCAAGTCATCTCCTTTGTCTCATGTTGAGTTCTTTCACTGGGAAAATATACTTCAAACTCTTCTGATCGGTATATATCTCATATTTTTTAATATATAAATAATTTCTCCTAATATTCAAAGGAAAGATTACAATAGCTAACTCAATATCATGAGTATGATTTTTTTTCTCATGAATTTTTATCTGTCGTGATGCATAGGCAATAACTTTATCATTCTGTATAAGGACACAACCAATTCCTTTCTTCGACGCATCTCTATAAATAATGAACCCATCATTCCCCAATGGTAGAGTAAATATAGAAGCATTGACTAATCTTATCTTCAGTTCTTCAAAACATTATTCACACTCGTTTATCCAAACAAATTTAACCCCTTTATGTGTGAGCTTCATTAATGGTTTTTCTAATCAACAAAAATTCTGGATGAAACGTTGAAAATAACCTACAAAACAAATAAAACAGCGTACCTCAGTTATACTCATCGGTGATGGCCCTTCATGGATTGCCTTGGTCTTATAAGGATCAACATAGTTTCCATATGTGGAGACAATATGGCCAAGAAAGGAAATCTCTTGAAGCCAAAATTCACACTTGCTAAACATCCCATATAACTCATGTCTTCTAAGAGTTTTCATGATAATGCCCAAGTGATTTTCAGGATCTTCATTGATTTTCAAATATACTAAGATATCATAAATAAATACCACCACAAAATCATTGAGATATTCTTTGAAAACTCTTATCATTAGATCCATGAATACAGAGGGTGCATTAGTCAGCCCAAATGGCATTACTGTAAACTCGTAATGCCTGTACCTGGTTTGAAATGCTATCTTCGGAATGTCTTCCTTCTTTATACACAACTGATGGTATCCAGATCGAAGTTCAATCTATAAAAAGTTCTGATCTCAATGCAGTTGGTCAAATAAATTATCAATGTGAGGTAGGGGATACTTGTTCTTTATTGTTATAGCATTGATTTCCCTGTAGTCGATACATAACCTCATAGATCCATCTTTATTCTTAACAAAAAGGAAAGGGGCTCCCCATGGAGAAACACTTGGGTGAATAAATCCCTTATTACACAATTACTCTAGTTTTTTATTTAGTTCAACTAATTACATAGTGGCCATTATATAAGGGGTATTCGATATGGTCGTTGAACCCAGAATTAAATCAATGGAATACTCAATTTCTCATTCGGGAGGATGTCCAGGTAAATCTTCTAGAAACGTATCTACATAGTCTTTCACAATAAGTACATACCCTATTTGAACACTCCATTCCTCACCCACAATAATTTCATTCTCTTCCTCCCTGATAATTTAATTTATTTGAGCTACTGGGTGGATCAAGATAAGAATTAGGTGGTGACGATTCTGCTCTAAAGAAAAGGTGTTCTTTATCATCTTCCAAAATCGTAACCTCATCCTTCTTATAATAAATTTTCACATCATGGTCCAAAATCCAATCCATAACGATGATTATATCAAATTCAATCATGGGTATGATGATGAGATCAGCAGATAAAGAACATTTATATGCCCTAATGGGGATGGATCCACAGAACTTTGTTGCAATGATACATCCCTTAAGAGTTTTAACTGAAAACTCCCTTGTTACATCAAATTGGATATATCTAATTTTCTTAGTAATCTTTGATGATATGAAACAATATGATTATCCAGAATCAAATAATGCATTTTCCAAACTTGAAGAAACCATTAAATTACATACCACCACGTCTTTCGGAGCTCTTACCTTAGCAGCAGTTATAGCATAAGCTTTGCCTTGATCTCTTGGCCTTTTCTGAGTTAAGATCCCCTGACGCTTAGGACATTCATTTTCATAATGTCCCATCTCCCTGCAGTTGTTGAATTAATCATCGATAGCTTCTTTCTTCCCCTTAGAATCACAAGCTTGGTGGCCTTTTTCACCACACTTGTAATATACTCCAATTCCTTTTAAGAAAGTACTGGGGTGTTTCTTCCCACATTTACTATAGGATGGATAATCAACTTTTCCCTTCTTCTCCTTATTTCCATTTCCAGAGTAGTCAGCAGATCTCTTCTTCTCTTTCTTTTCTTTAAAGTCGTAAGACATAGAGAATTACTTTTCTATCTTGATAGCGCATGAGACAATATCTTCGTATAGCGAGAAGGTTTTTGAACTAATGCTCGATGAAGAAATGGTTTTAACCCATAAAAGAAACTATAAATATTACTTCTTGGGTTATGTATATATTCTTCAACATACCTCGCTAACCTTGTAAAGTTAGCCTCATATTTTGCGACATTCTTATCCTCCTTTTGTCTCAGACTTAGAAATTGTCATTCCATATCTGCTCGATGGTCATGAAGAAAGTATTTTTCTAAGAAAATTTCTTTGAACTCTCTCCATTCCATATTTGATACTTTATCACATTCCTTTGTGTTTTTAATCAATGACCACCATTGATTAGCATCTCCAGTGAGGAGGTAAACTGTCATGATAACGTTTTCCCTTTCACTACTCCCCAAGGCATGGAATATTTTTCTCTAATGAATTTATCCATTTCTCAGCTACTAGGGGATTTTTAATCCCATTGAATGTTGGTGGTTGTTTCCTTATGATGTGATCTAACTTTGATACTCCAGGTTGTGGGTCAGGGTGCTCCATACCGGTAAGGTTATTATTCATAAACTGAGTGAGTTGTCCCGGTATGGTGATTAGCTGATAAGCACCAGTTAAATCACCAGCTCCACTATAATTATCTTGAGCAAGAGGGAAATCCCTACATTGAGTGCATGTATTGATACAGTTTTCATTTTTTCCACTATGTGCCATTTCTAAACATTGAAATACACTAGATTATTTTATGAATCGTAATACATAAATCCAAACTTTTAAAACACTAAACATAAATTGAATAGTTTATAGATATAATCCATAATCATAAAAATATTTTCTTTGAGGAAGTATATACTCATAAACCCTTTATAATGGTTTGTAAAGAAAATGAGAATTATCCTAAGAATATCCCCCAAGAGTGTCGTAACCAAGAGTGCAGCAAGGCCCATTATCATGTGTTTCACGCAACACTGAGTTCAAACGAATTGAGATCTATTATTATTGGACCATTATATCCTAGCCATTAAAATGGTGTGTATAAATTGTAATAAATTAATTTATAATAATATATGTTATATACACAAATAGAATATTTTTCTGTTATCCATTTACTATAAATAGAAAAATTTATAAAATTAAAAGAATTGTCCTTATGGAAAACTATATTCTTGCATGCAATTAATTTATATATCAATAATTTAAATTAGTCACTATTTGTGAATGGTTTTAATGAAATTTATATACTATATATTTAATCAAATGTTTAAAAATACAAATAATATTTTTATTATGCACGAGATAATATTAAATCTAGTTTTACAATTAAAAACGAGATTTTAGAAAAAGAGGTTTTTGTCACGTTTTGTGCACTTATTTTAACATTAATTTATACCACTTATAGGTATTTAATTTCATAAAATTTATTAGATAATTAGAATCAAGATGTTTAAATTTGGTAATTGTGCCTTTATATTCTTTGTGAAAAAGAATAATAACCATGGTAAAATTTATTTCCTTGTTAATGTGTAAATTGGCTTAATTTAGGATAAAATAAATGATAAGGTCATAATTATTCATTCTAATTATTTTTGGACGAATACAATTAAACACTTATCATAATTTCATAAACATGGAGTTGTTTAATGGATAATTTTTCCAAAAAATGAATTATATATTATTTTAATCAAATATAGTTATAAAATGTCACTCCATTTGTTTTTAATTACATTTATGTGTCCACAAAAGAAAAAAAGAAGTATATGAACAAAATTAAATGAATATTTTTTGATTAATGAAATTATTTTCATCAAATATATTTCTTTTTTGTTTAAATAAATTATATAATTAGCTAAAATTCCGGTGTGATGTTAATACTTTATTTATTTAATTAACAAAAAAAATTTGAAAACAAATTTATAAATAATATTTTTTATACAATTTGACTTTGTTAATATGTCAAATGAATTTTTCAGATCTATATGACATACTATATTTTCATTAAATCACTATATTTGTATTCAATATTTTTCTTTGTGCATGTGAAGTCAAATTAAATGAATACTATCAAATTTTAAAAAATTATATTTTATAAAAATATTATTTTATTAAATTATTTCAAAATAATAAAATCTGGAAATAAGAAATGGAAGATATATTATGTTTGTTAATATAATAAATTGGCTATTTATTGTTCAATATTATCCTTATGAGTAAAAATTAAAACTCTTTAGTATTGAAGTACTTGTTAGAATAGTAAACATTAAAATCGATTAACATAGGGTTAATAGAAATGATATAGTTTCTAAGGACTCCAAAACTTGAATAAACATCTTTAATGTTTGGTATTAAAAATCTATCCCACCTTATCTTTTATCTATTTCTATTTAATATTATTTATTAGGATAATTAATTTGTTATACTTTAATGTTATGAGAAATTCCAAATGTGCACCTTACCAGAATTATAATGGGACACCTTTTCCCTCACTCCTTCAAACCATATTGATCCATATAGATCAACAAGTCCCTATTATATTATTTTATAAACATGATTATAAATTTTATGTAGTTTATGTTATCCATAAATTATTTACCATAAGTCCCGTATGAACTAATATAAAGAAGGTCTCTTGAATAAGAGGTAATTGTCTTACTCGACCTATTTCAATTTATTCATTTTTATAAATCTTATAAATGTATATAAGTTATATTAAAATAACAAAATTATTATAATTAATATACATAAATTTAATTATTATTATTAAACCACTATTACAAACCCTCTTTCACAATAAATGAGAAGTGAAAGTATCATTCATGCATATATAGGGATCACCCTCTCCACGTGGTGATATAGTTCATTTTTCATTACCATATTGGATGGGTTGTAATTATGATGGTATTAATTTTAATATTTTATATCTATATGATTATTAAAATTATATATATTATGTAAAATTGATCAAATTATATAGAAAAACACTCTCAAACAAAAATATACATGAAAAACAAGGAAGTTATTACAAGAAACAATTATTTTTAACAAACAAGTGTGAAGAAATATATGATAAAAGATTATAATTATTTAAAAAATAGTTTGATATATGTATGTATAGTTCTAGAATGTTTTTATAATAAATATATATTTATTATACTAGATGTTTGAATATGTACATTGGAATTTGAACCTGAGGTAAGAGTATATTTCAAAATCACATCATTATTTAGGATTATATACGTTAAGTCTCCACTAGAGAATATTTTTCTTCTAGATATACTTTTTCTTAAAATATTTTTATAAATGTTTTCAATATTATCCCATGATTTTTAAAATTAATTTTTACACATGTTTTACTTTTTTCAAAATGATTTCAAAGAATATTATTTTCATTTTCCAAATGAGGTACTTTTTACCCTTTCTAAAAAAAATTATACGAATATCTATTGACTTATACCGAATGAAATAAATATATTAATATCATGAATAATCTAGTATTTATACTACTATCATGACTAATCTAATATTTTTTTATTACTTTAAAATTTTAGTTGATTATTACCATATAATGTTTTTCTTTTATATGTATCCATTTATTTCAAAATAAGTTATTTCAATGTGAAAGAGGTATTTTCATCTTCTATTTTTCAATTATCTATATAATATTTTTTCATTTATCTCATCATAATTTATTAAATATTACTGTTTTATAATGTTATTAGATTATGATAACATATAATATTTTTAATTGGATGGTTTATGATTTATTTAATTAGAGATGTTCTATTTCAACACAACTCACCAAATTACTTTTGATGAGGTATGATATTTTTTTTATTGGGGTAATTATTAATAAAAAATATGTTAGTTTTAATATTATTGTTTACAATTATTACTTATCACCACTTTCATAAAATCAATTTATTGGAATTATAATGTGATGGGATGGTCCCTCTATAGCTCCTTAATGCATCAATATGTCTTATGAGAGAAACTATCTTGGGTATTTGCTAATTACTTATCCATTTATGGTAGAGGTCTTAGAAAGTGGCCTCAATGATATGTTTATGTTGTATGCAAATTTTCATTTACCACATTATGATATTATATATTGATTTCTATTTGAATATTTCAATAGTTATGATTTCTTTTAAGATATATTTTTTTCTCATAAGATCTTTTTATGGATTTATTGAATTTATATTTATTTCCTGCAAAATTATTCATAACTTATTTTTTTCAATTTTAGGAATATCCTTATTGAGAAATATGGATAACTTTTTTTTATTATGATTAATTTTTAAAAGGATTCATGGAAGTTTATTATGATTGAAATATAGTGATAATCTTGGAAAATAATCATGTTGTAAAAGGAATTACCTGATTTAACTTTTTATTTTAAATTTTAATATAAGATTCATGTTTGTATCTATTTATTTAAGACTAATAAAATATTTTGTCATTTATGATATAATTATTTGTATCTTATGCCCATTTATTAATGTATCCACAAACTATGGACTACTAGGGTTCGTGTATTTATTATTTGTGTACTATCATAATGATATATGTTGACTATATGACATATGTTTAGGATTACTATCATGGTATATTTAGGTTTTGATTATTGTAAATAATTTAAACAACCATTTTATATTACATGTAATCTATGTACATTTCCAATTATATATTATGTTCAAATATTATTTTATTATCACTATAATAGTAAAAAAAAGTATATATAACATTTTATACAAGAAATGGTAAATAAAGTATATACATGTGTTGGCTCTAGTGAACTTACTCACATTGATCCTTATTCCACAAGAACTAAATACTATAAACTCTCAACCCACTAGATCTTATATGATAATCAAGATTCTACATTGATATGAATTTTTCAGGGGTATTCCACGTTATTATTTATGGCTACTATACTACAGGTGAATTCACCTATCTATTTAAAACCCCTTATTAGATAAAACTTATAAATTATATATTTTTTCCTCTAGTGTGACCTATAATCCTTGGAAAATATCACCAATGTAGAATTATCATAGCATACTCGCACATGGTAGACACTTCAAGGTACACAACCAATATCATATCTAATGTTACGTATCCTTACATAGATCTTACATGCATCAGATATCATTATATACTCATATTACAATATTGAATTTTTGATCATAGAATTTCTTATGCTTCTCTAGTCAATTAAAACACCATTTTATAAAAACGTATATTCTAGCTACGATTTAGATTATGTTGATATTTTTGGAAGTTACCATTTTTTAACCTCACACTACCATCTTGTCAGCTCCATTATAAACTAGAAATATATCTTGTTTATCCCACAAGTACATTAGGGTATTTCGTATGGATTCCCAATATATCTATCTCAGATTAGTTTAATATATGACCATAATTAATAACTATATTGAAGCATAAATTCAATGACCAAAAATTTTATACATGTTTAATCCCACTACTAAAGCATAATGTATTCTACTCAACCTCTCAATATTCACTTATATTTTTGGACACATTTTCTTAGACATATTGATAACATGTGATATTACTAAAAATAATCTCTTGGATTATTTCATATTATATCATTTGAGTAAAGAGTTAATATATGTACATTTTTAGTTCCCAATTATCCTCTAAGAAATATCATTATAGATCTTGATCCCTAAAATATAAGATCCCTCACCCAATTATTTCTTGGGGAATAATTCATTTTCCAATTATTTACTAAATATAATAATTTCACCTAATTTCCATTAATTAAAATTTATTCAATATATAATAATTGGAAAATTATTGTAGTCTTACTAACTTTCCTATAAACACATTGATCACTTTCATTCTCAATGAAACCAAATAATATTATAGACCCATCAAACTAAAAACACCATAATTTTGTTTCTTTATTCAATGAAAAAATTGATTTATAGAGTTTCTATACTTTATTAGCACTCTTGGACATGATGAATTGTTCAAGTTATGTTATATAGGGATCTTCAACCCATATACAATTTTGAAAACAAGTTTTTATATCATTTTCCAAATAAAATTATAATGAATAAATTCCATTGAAGATAATATTATGATATATTTAAGAATCATTTGTGGTGATAGGGTATTATCATAATCAATGCCTTGATGAATCCTGAAACCCTTTCAGAACCAGTAATTTTCAATATTAACTTATTTTTTCCATGTAATTTTTTTCCTGAATACCAATTTTCACCTATTGTGTATTAAATTAGATAGAGGGTCTACCAAAATAAAAAATTTATTTAGGATCATAAACTTCATCTATGAATGAAAATATTATTTTAATTTAGTTTTAACCTTTCCATATACAACCTCTGTGTATATTAGAGGTTAATTATCCTCAAGGATTAATGATTAACTTGGATTGGAGAAAAAGAATCATATCTATCTAGTTATATAACCTCTTTATTATACATATACAATACTTGTGTATTGGGAATATATTCCGCCCACCTATATATTCTATTGATTGTTTCTTTATGAACCAGAGCACATCTATAACATTATATTCATATAATTTAATGTTTATGTCACTATTTCCATTGGAAATTTGTAACCATTATTGTAATATATCATATCTTATCCCAAAAAATTTTCTATTTGAATTGTTTTATAGGTAAAATTATTTAGTTTCTTTAAGATAAATTATAAAGATGTATTATATGCTTCTAGGTTAATTTTTTTCATCTAGAATGGTCATGAAAAAATCCTTGCATCACCTTACATGTTTTTTCGATAGAGTATTTTTTTGGTTCCATATCTTATATGGATTCCCATCTAACACCTTATTTGGTATGCAATTTAGTTTATATGTTGTTTTTTAATATATATCGCCAAAAAAGGAAATGGTAGAGTTTTATTACTCATCATTTATTTTACCATGTTCAGTAATACATGATTTCGACTTTCTCATGGACCATTACATTCAGGTGTATGAGGGGAAGCGAGTGGGGAGAATTTCCTACACTCCTTCAAGTGATTAATAAACTTCTGTTTTAGATATCAACCACCTCTACCAGAGTGTAGTTTATTTATCTTATTACCATGATGGTTTAGAATTTAATATTTATATTCCTCAAACCACATAATATAATCTTACTCAGATCATATTAAGTAGATATAACCATACCTACTAAATTTATCAGTTACAATTATGATGCATTAAAACACTCCCCTTTCATATTAAATAAATAAACCACATAAATTAGTATGAATCAAGTCCAATAGTTTTGTGGATATTTATCCTTTTCCCTTCAAAGGTGGTTTGATCAGTTCCTATTGTATACATATAAGTGTTTTGTTTCAAAATAGTTTGTGTACCCTTCTTGATATAATTTGATTAAATTATTTTTATTGGGAATATATGGCAACCTAATTCACTAGAAATTTAACACATCATCTATATGATTCTTATATTTTCCATTATCCACATTTCTTTATCCATTATGGGGATCAATATAATGTTTTTATTCTAACATATAAAGATTAAAATCTTGTTGTAGTACTATGAAGTAGTTCCAAGACCACTCTTAGATTTTATGGATGGTTAAGATATTTTAACACTCCAATAATTATTTTAGTTAGATTTTATTGGTTGTATTGATTTTAATTTGATCTAAAAAATAAACATAAAATATTAATGATCTATATTGATTAATAGTAGGTATTACTAATTAATTAAATTATGAAATTTATCCCACAATTTTATGAAATCCTATAATCCATTAATAACTAGATTCAGAGTACTCAAATTATTCGGTTTTATAGTAGAAAAGAGTATTAAAAGATATCATCATTGTCTAAGATATTTTTACACAAAAAATCGAATATTTTAAAGGTAAAATTTTATTTGGATAAATGAATTAACTTTTATTTCTTTAATATATGGATAGAATTTTAAATTTTGTTTGAATTTTATCATTTAAAGAATCAACACTTTTTTAAAAAATTGAGAAAATATTTTTATGGATATTTTTATGCAAATTTTATTTTACTCAATGCTTTTCTATTATAAGAACTTCATAATAGTTGGAGGATATCTCAATATGGATGATGTTAATGTTGAATATATGGTTTATTTACAATTTTAGTGACAAAAGAAATTTGGATTGTTACTGTCTTTGAGGGATTTTTTTTCTTGATGATTGAAATTACTTTTCTATTTATCATGATTATTAAAAATGATCACATTTAAAACGTAACCACAATTTAGAGAGAAATAACTCACCATGTATTGATAAGATTTTATCTATTCATGAACATTGAATATTATAAGTTATCACATTAATAGAAATCATTCAAAAAAATTACTAATAATTAGATGTGATGTGATCATGTGAATTATTTGATTGTGTGCTTCTTTTTTAGTAATGGATCAATGAGGACACTATTGGGTAACCCTTGAGTGATGACCTACTTGAGTTTCAATTCTCACCCGATCCAATTCTTATAACTCCCATATATAATTCAACAATGTATCAAGGTAATTTTCATCCCATTTTGTCCTTGTAATAATACATAAATTCTCAGAAATTGGTGAGGGGGTCTCCAAAATATGGGAAATAAGTTAATAAAATCATTCAAATATGTGTAGACTGTTATACATTTAATAATACCAATGGAAAATACAAAAAACCATATATAAATTAATTATTACAAAATTCAGATTTTATAAAATAAATAAACTAATTAATTTAAAAAAAGATATGCATTAGTCTATCTCACACATGATCAATCGACATGTTGTAGACATTAAAAATGAAATTATATTTGATATAAATTTTACATGCGGGAATTTATAATGAATTAAAAAAATATTAATTTAATTTTAATTAATATAGACTTTATCATATAACCCACACCAAATTTCATAATATTAATTAAATTTTCGATTGTATTTTGAAGACTATTTATTTATTCTTTGGGGATACTAGATAATATTTTTAACCTATATCCGGGTTTTAAGCTATTATTAGTGCAAGATTAGACATTGTGGGTTTGTTAAGACCATACATGTCTAGCCTGCGCTATGGGTAATAGGTTAGCTGGTCAGGTCATGATGTTAATTTGTATATGGACAGTAAAGGTACTAGTTGGGGTAAATTTTGTACCAGACTATAAAAAACTATTTTTTTCAAGACACTACACCTATTATATTTGTGAGTGCAAGATGAGTCTTCATGATTTAATGGGGAACCAATTATTTTATCCCTTTCCAATAGGTAATATTGTATCCCTTTATTTATTATTTGTTTTAGAAAACATGTCCACATTAATGTGGGTGTATCCTCTCCATGGATGAATAGAAAGATTATGTTACTATTTATCAATATATATATATTTTTGAATTAGTTTTTTTCTAGTAAATTTGATGTTCAATCATTATATGGATATAATTGAGTCATTTGACCTTTGATTCATGTTCTGTCGATGGTGTTGGAACCATTACAACACCCTCTAGTCAAATATTTGAAAATTTAATTTAATTACTTTCTTAATTTAACACGTTATCACTTTTCCACAACATATTGTTACCAAATTGAATTTTTTTAAACAAGTATATTTAAATATATTATCACCAAAAAAATGTAATAACATCATCTCCAATGAGGGAGATCCCAGTTCAAACCTCGGGATCTAATGTAGGAATAAATAACCAAAAACCATAAATCAAACCATTATATTTTATATTTTTTAAAATATATCAATGTTTCTCCTTTTACTAATGATCTTAGATTTAAGGAACAAGCAATTAAACACAATTTATCATCAACACCATCCCTAAAGGAGTACTTATGTTTTGATCAATGTTTTCAAGGTGAATTTTCAGGTAATTGATCAACCTTTCGACGTCCCAATGATCACTGTATCACTACTTCTATGATTTGAGATGAAGAAAATATATAGAAGCATAGAGAAGTAATCCTTATCTCTTTAGGATGTAGGATATGTGATATATGAGATCTAAAATTCGATTGGGTGGATATCACCATGAATTTTTTATTTTATATGACTTATATAGTAATTTTAATCCTATAATAATTCCACATTAGTCCCAAAAATATGTTTATCTATATAAATAAAACAAATTATAATACTTATCAGTAAGTAGGAATGTCAACAATTTTATTATTATTCCACTTCATACTAGTAACATATAGAATATATAACGTGACAAAATATGAGTCATTAACTCATCATAATTTCCCCACAAATATTAGATAAACCTCAAATATTAAAATAATAATCATTCATAAAATATTTTTCCTTTTATACACCTACAAAATTATGAATACACTGATTAAATAAATTCAAAACATATTATTATAAAATTAAATATTTATTTATTTATTTATATTTACCAAACATATTCATACATATCCTTAACCCTGTGTTGGTTCCCACCATGTCCAGAACTGATATTCACTCGAATAGTTCGGAATTTTGAATATACATAGTGTGTATCCCTATATACCCATATGTTTGTATTAGTGATTGTTCCTTAAAGACCATGAGTAGTGTTAAATAACATACCAAGTCCCCAAATGAGATACGGTTTTGTCAAAACAATAAAATCCAATCTTGTGCACACAATGAATGTAATATAATGTCTTTCTCAAGTGAAATCTCATAAAACATGGTGCATAAATTGTGTCACCATCAATGCATTATTTATTCATTCAAAAAACATATGATGTATAATTTTATTCTTCTATAAAGGCTTTGTATTTAGTGAAGGCAATAACATCTTGGTCAAATAGTCTAGGGATATCTCTTCCTAAACCGGGAAGTGGAAAATCATATCTTGATCAGTTAGTCAATTCCATAACAAAAATGACATACCCAATAAAAGATACATTTCCAGAAACATAAATTTCATCGTTTCTTGTAACACCCCAAGATTTCATAGTGTGTTATTCAATAACTTGCACTACACGCAACACTGAGTTCAATTGCACCATGACTTACCAAAAAAATCCATTAAAATAGGTCATGAATAGTATTAACTAAATTTTAAACTTTATATAATCCTTATAATTTTAGAATCCATATTATGAGTTTCTTAGTCATAATGCAAAAACAGATTAATTTTCAGTATTGCACTTTTATCAACTTTTGATAGTGAAACCTTTTTAAATACAATATTTTAAACTTTTTGACTAAATGGAGACATAAAAAAATTTAAAATGAAACATCCCAAGCTTCCACGGTACGCTTTCCTTTGAATAAAACAGTAGCGTGTGTTGTACGCAACTTCGAGTTCTAACACACCGTAACCAATCAAACTAGCTGTTATGAATAGTAATACCTACTTTTTGAAGTTATATATATTTTATATTTTAAAATGGACTTCATTTTTGGATTCAGAATATCAAATTTAGCCTAAGGTGAAATTTTGGTACTTTTCGGATAACTTTCATATTTTGATGAATAGTGAAAATTACTAAATTTTAATTAAAAACAACTTTTTTAATCAAAATAATTAATAGTGATAAATTATGAATTTGAGTGGTTTTAAAATATATTTAGAATATATTTTTACTATTTAATATAATGTTGGTCATTGGACATAATTTTACAATTAAACCGAACATAAACAAGTGTCAATCTTTTGATAGTTATTATCTCTTAAAAACACGCTTTTTGTTTTGACAGCGGGATTTAATTTTAAATTAATTTCTGCCACTTAAGTGTTTTGAATTTAGGAAAATGGATTCCATATTTGGAATCAGGATGTTCAAATTGTGTAAATTGGTAACTTTTATTTTTAGACATTTTGAATAATTACTGCGGTAAATATTTAATTTACCATGGTTAAGGGTAAATCCGGTAAATAAGGGTTAAAAAATAATATTATAATAATACTAAATTACCCAAAAACGTGTCTTAAACCTATTGGTTGATACATGTTCTACCATGAGCATCTTTGGGTCTATTTTGGGACCCCATGGATCTACTTGTAAGTGATAATGACACTTTATTTTAATTTAGTTAAAATGAATACAAAAATGACACAAGCATATATCTTTTAGAACAACAATTGTTACATAGGGTTATATATGTTGGATTTTAGATTATAAATATTCATTAGAAAGATAAAACGATTTCCTACATAATTATAGTTTATTTATAATTTTTAGACATTAAATAATTTATTTTATTTATGACACAATGATGATGCAGTAATTACTATAATAGTGAAAAATTAAAATAATTGATATTATAAATACCCAAATAAATATAATATGAACCTTTTAATGAATTAAACTAATTTTCTAGGATACTATGATATATTAGGATTGATTTAATTGACTTTGTTCGAAGTATTCAATCTGTTATGAGTTTCACAAAAATCAACTATTGAGTAGTGTCAAAATTGACATAAAAGAGTTCTTAAAACAAATATTATATTATTAATTGATATTAAATTCCTAAAAATCTAAGGTTCGGCCAAGAGACTTATATCATGATATGTTCATCATTAATGTACCACTTGGGGGTCGCTTGGATGTATATAGTAAATTTATTAACCATATTATATAAAAATACAAAGAGACATTGTAAAAGTGAAACTAATTAACTTAGAGTTAATACTTAAAGATAAGGTTAATATAAGTACCCAAACCTGTCTAAATTCTATTGGTTGAGTGGTTTTCGACCTATACCCACCTTAACCTTTGAATAATCAACTTTGGAGCCTTTAGAAACCGAATATGAATTTATTATAAATTAATATTTCTAACTTTTCCAAAGGTTCCCCTCACCCCTCTTATAAAAGGGCACTCCTCCTTCTCATTTCTTCACACCTTAAAAGCCTTTTGGCTCGGCCAAACTCTGCCCAAATACTCTCCCAACATCCCTAACTACAACCTAGAGGCCTTAGTTTGATCAGAAAGCCAACCTAAGGAGCCCTTTTGATCAAATCAAAAGGAAGAACCCGAAGAAGAGGTAATGATTTCACCACCCTTCTCCAAGTTCATTTCTTCTTCCACTTCTTCTTCCTTTGTTCTTACCATTCTAAAATAATAACTCCAGTATCTCACATATACTGTGATGTTATTATAAATATGTTACAACCATATTCAGTATTCTATCCACCCTTTGAATAACATGTCACCATACGTGCGTACGTACGGACTACCGTCTCCACGTCGTGGTGTAATTGTTATTCAATATAATATTATTTGGATGGGTATAATAATGATGTGTAACTCATGTAAATAATAAATATAACATGTTAATGATTCTGTATATATGATATACCATCCATTTATATATTATTTTAATATCAAAAGAATGATATTGTCGCTCGTGCGTACGTACGGACTACCGTCTCCACGAACGCGATGAGATTCATTCTCCATCGTATCCATTCAAGTATAATTATCATTTGATGATTTAAAAATGATTTTTAAGGACTGGATATCATTATGGATATGAATAAGATACAACAACTATGGATTATGTAACAAAACATATAAAAGAAAATGAGTAAGTTAACTCCCGAAACGACGATAATTCTAAGATATTATTAACAAATCAATGTTAAAAGATCATATATGATATCATATTATTATATATGATTCTTGTATAATTTAATAACAACTATTTCACCATTATACAGGAGGTTAACCTACCCCAACCAAGGAAAAGTACAAGGTAAGGGTTATTTCACAATCTCTTCATTATCCGAGGTTGTTTATATGTAATAATCTACTGGGATCTCTTTATCATCCACATCCATGTTTCTTAAAAATGTATTTCAAAACATTTTTACTATTTACTAGAATATGAGTTAAAGTCATTTATACCCTTTTTGACTTTTATAAGTGTTTTATAAAGGAATCTTTCGGTCGTTTTCAAAACAAGGTCCTTTTTAACCTTTTCGACAGAATTAAGGTAAGAATGTTTTTTTTAACTTATACGGCGGGTGCGGCTATTTTCCGCCGTTATAAAATCTTCAAAGTTTCCCTCACAAGCTTATAAGAATATTTTCAAAGAAAATGTTTTATTTTATATGGATCTTAAATTATTTCAAAATAAAAGGAGATATTTCTTTAAACAGAATTTTGATTTCATCTATGTCAACATCCTTTGATGGATTTTAAGATTATTTGAAGTTGATTTATTATGATACAAAACTTCTATATTGTATTGAAGGTTTTGTGATATGTTTGACTGTGGATGTGCTATTTTTATACCATTCATAGTTTATGGTGAAAGTATTTACATTTCGTATGCTAGTTTTAATACGAATGTTTATGTTATGTTTAAACCTTTTCATATGGGAATGCATTGGACTTAATATGTGACGGGTGGAGCCCGCTATAGCTCCTCGATGCATCGGTAGGTCTCATGAGACAAACTAGTGTCTTGGCACAAGGCCTTGACAAAATCTTATTTGTAGTCTTGGCACGAGGCCTTGGCTATGTGGTTATGATAGTCTGGCATTATGCATTCCAACATTATGAAAGTGGTTATTGATTTTTGCATGTGATTATTCGATTAGTAGAATATCCATGTGAATATGTAAATGGCATTATTTCATTTTATTTATGCCATACCATGTTGAAAGTTCATGTTTGAAAGGATTTTGTTTTAGTTATACATTGCCTTAAAAGTTTATTCTTATTTATAAAAGTTTCCGCTATATTGTTATCCTTACTGGGCATTTGAGCTCACCCCTTTTCTATGTTTTATTTTTCCCAGGAAGGGAAGATGTAAGTTATGAATGACCTGCAGGGATATTATGAGGGGATTATAGTGTGGACTGTGGAAACATTATGTTGTTGTAGTAGTTTTTCATTTTATGATGTAATGTAAAACTTATGAATATATCTAGTGTTTCCATGGCTACTAAACCAATCGGTCTTTCGAGATTTGATCTTTCTTGTGATCATGCCAATGTTACGAAGTAATGCACCGACTCTGGGCAGCTGGGGTCGGGGCGTTACATTTCTATCCTGAACCAAATCATGTGATCAAATGGTAATCATTGATAATGATCTAATGTCAAAAGACAAATGCACATGAACGTTGATAGGGACAACCAATAACAGCTAAAACCTATGGTGTTCATATTGGTGGGTTAGTTCTCTGGATCTACTATACACTAAACTATGATGGGGACATTATTAAGATAATTTTTTTGGAAACATGATGAAATATAAGATATATTTATATCTTTATAAAAGGAGGTCCTTTACTTAATGATTGATCTAAATCAGTACATTAGCTAATGGTAAAGGGTCTTTTTTGGGAGGTTTCAGAAGCATGAAGGCTATAGTTTTATTTTATTTAAGTATTTTCCTTCCACTATATCATGTTTAAAAAGGATCACTCCATTGGTTTTTATAAAACATGAGGGGGTAAACATATGGTATATAGTTTTTTAATTATGTCTTACTAAATGGTTGAATTATTTTAATTTTAACGATTTTTATTATTGGGTTTATGAAATAAAATATTCCATTATATTTTTCTCCTCTTCTTATACAGGATTAGTATTTAATTATTGATGAATTTTAATTTAATTCGAAAACTAGTCACTTTATTTATTTAATCATCATAAATTGAGCATGAGTTCAAATGATTATACATGTATTTGGATCACCTATTTAGAAAAGAAAATAAATTACTAGATCATAATAAAAGTGGAATTTGTTAATTAGAGAATAAATTCAATGTTTAAGAATTTAATTATATGTTAATTTAAGATCAAAAAAATTACTCACTATGAATTTTTAAATTTCAATTTTCTTGTGATCAAGAATTTATAGAAATTCAATAACCTAATAATTTATTATTATGTAATAAATTTTTGATTTCCATTTAAATCATTTGAATTGTGAAATCTACAATTTTAATTTCATGTTTCATTATCTGGCCAACTTTTCTCAGTGGGTTAGACTTATGTCTTAATCTATACTATTTCATAGTAGATTTAGTTTTAAGAAATAGTACCCATAAATTATAAACCTGATTACCATTTTAAAATAACGATTCCCTATAGTTGTTTAATGGTTCTTGATAGTAATAGTTATTGGTAGTGTTTGTGTTTGGATCTGGTGTGATATGGTCATTTCATTTTCATTTTTTCTAGGGAAATTTTTTATTTTGGATATTATAATTTTTTAAGCATTCACTTTTAGAGTTTTCATTTATTGATCAATTGCAGGTATTAAAATTTTTATCAATCATGTTAATCGATGGTTGAATATTAAAACAATTCCTTCATTATTTATTTTTTATCATGGAGACATGTGGCTATCTGTAGGTTTATTAGGATATGACCTCCAATGTGTGGGATAAGTATTATTTGCTCAATTTATTATATCATAAATTGTGAGAAGAAGGACTGAGGTGGTACAAATTATATATCTATAAGCCCAAGTGGAGTCATAGTGGGTTGGATCATGTCATGGCTGTATATAAAACATGGAATGAACAATTAAAACTATAAAATGAACTAAAAAATCAATTTACAATATTTATAAAAAAATATTGTTCTAAATAAATATATTTAAAAGGAAAATAAATTTTCACAATGTATGACAATATCCATTATGATTATACCAACATATGATTTAGTGTGGTATACTATAAAAGAAAATGGATCTCTTTATCCCAATGACCACATTTCAAGAAAAAATTATTCCCTCTTTATTTTGCGAAATAATTAATCATTTCTATATAAGGATATTCAACAATGATGAATACCCTATTAGGATATTTCTTCCCCATTATAATATTTATATTCCCTAA
Organism: Viscum album; assembly: GCA_963277665.1. Lineage (NCBI taxonomy): Eukaryota > Viridiplantae > Streptophyta > Magnoliopsida > Santalales > Viscaceae > Viscum > Viscum album. The sequence goes on from OY728157.1 coordinate 872,205,281, forward strand.
GAAATATATCATTGATAACTAAAAACCCAAACTATTCTTGGGCAGGTTCATACTTATTTCAAATCACATCATCAAAGGTTATAAATTCGAAATAATACACACTTAACCACTTACAAAACCTATAATATTTCATGAATACTTCACTAGAAACCAACTATAATTATCTTGATTAACAAGGGTCATAATCAAAAATAATATAGTTCCACATTAATAATTTTTAAACAACAACAAAAAAGACACAAGGGGAATAATTTATGGTCTCATCCAAATAAAAACACTCAAAATTACATCTCCCATCACTCAAAGGTATCTTAATACACATGATTATGTGTAGGAAACTACTCTATTGATCCACATTAACTCATGTATTGACTCCCAACATGTGTTATAACATCATCAATATCCAATAATCACATGCTGAAATAACTGATTCAAGCCACTAATATTAACTCACACCAAATTTAATATTCCCATAATTTCATTATAGGGTATTACTTATCTTTAGAAGAATAATCCATGTCCTAACATCTTAATTTTATGTCACAAGGACCTAACTAACGTTTATATTGATAATAAAATTCATTATAACACTTGTATTTAAAGGGAAATTGAAATAGACATCCTACTATATACTAAGAGGAGAATACTCATCCACAATCATTAAATTTTTTTACCCAAATAGTTATAATTAATAAATAATTCAATAACCACATAAATTAGGATTTTTGATAGAGGAGTGAGAAAGTACAAGATAAATAATTAAAAGAGTGTTGGAAATTATTAGTCTCATAACAAAGAGACTACTTATTCAAATATATCAATGATTTCATATATGTTGTTTGAGATTTAGGAATAGAAAAAGGAGGGAGGGAGATGAACTGAGGTGTTTAGGATCCCTTGAGAGAATGAATGAAATAAAGAGGTGAAAATGACAAATGGGCCTTAACCAGCTTCAAGGAATGTTTTATAAAGTACACAAAAAGATCACCCCTGAGTCAACTCAAATAATGTTTTCCAAAGTAATTTATTTTATCAAACTGCCAAATGGGCCTTAACCAGATTCAAAGAGAGACATTATTTCTAAAGTGACCCAAAACACTTTCTCATGCATGAGAAGAAATCATTTATCATCAAAACAGAACAATACTGAAAATTCCATGAATAGTGTTAAAATTCCAAATGAGCATTCCTTCACTATTGTTTGTCAATTCACCCAGAAAATATTTCAAGTGACATGTATAAAATTAACAACATTTTTTTACATTGAGAAATTACTCTAGAATTAAATTTACTAATACTATTTCTCATTTATTAAACTTAATAAAATATCAAGAAGTTAATAAATTCTAAATTTAAAGGAATGTGCAGTGGGGGACCTACCTCGTATCCTTGTCTAAACACAAAGGCAAGTCATTCCTCGCACAAACACATAAACTCACCCAAGCTGACAACTGCAGTATCGTGGGTTTTCTGTGCCAATGTGTTACGACAAACTCAAAACTACTAAAAACCCATAACAACTAACTTAGGAAAATCCAAACGAACAAACAACAAAAATCCACCTCCACACACATTCAACACATAATTTGCATCGCATGTTGTATTTAATAAACCACATTAAATTTTATGAAGCAATTTCAAAGAGAAACCCACAACTTTACACACCCAAAATCTGTTCAAAACCCATCCTTATAATTAAATTCACACTCTCAACACACTAAATTAGAATGCGTACCACTTTCAAAGTCTAAATAAAAAATTTCACAACATAGTAAAAATACTCTACATGTCAAAAATACATTTTTCAAACCAAGCACACCTAAAAACTATTTCCAAAATATAATCCACACCACATATAATATTTGACAAATCTGTTAATAATTTATAAATCAATTTTAAATAACACTACAAGGATTTTACATCAAAACTCACCAAAAAACCCTTTCCATAATCCCAAATTCAAACTAATATATTAAAATTATTATTTACAGCAGTTTCTTAATTTAATAATTTATTCAATATTATAAACTACATGTAGGAAATATGACAAAAACCTTTTCACACACATGATATACCAAATCTGACATGGAAAATTCATTTTTAACCCATTTCACATAAAAATATAATATTCTAGACATTACATGTCACCATCTAATTATCCCAAACAAAGAGAAATACATGAAAAAAGAAAATATTAACTCAAGAAGATTTATGTAAAGGTGAAACTGACCTCAATTGATGAAGAAAATCTTGAAAATGGTTCGAAACACTATTCAAACCACAACTGCACCTATTGGGACCAAAATAGCCCTAAACAACAACATCAGGTCATTAATTTTGGAATTACTCCCTAAATTTTTTGAAACCCTAACCAATAGGGTTTGAGAAAACCGAAAACCATAAATGAATAAGCAATTACCATAGGAAAAAAAGAGAGATAACCCATCACCGGAAGGGGATTCGATGTTGGAGGAGGGCGCGTGGCCAGAAGACATCTAGAGGGAGAGAGGGAGGCTAGAAATCTGGCTGGAGAAGAGGGGGTCGCCCGAGGGGGGGGGGGGGTCAACACATCGCATAAGAAGTGGGGATCACCCGTAAGGCTAGAATGACGGCGGGGAGCTAGGGAGAAGAAGGGAGGTGACACTGGAAACATGGGGTGCACTCCAGATTAAGAGAATGGGAGGGGTCTGCTACTCTCTGGTCTAATGAAGAAATAACGGAACGACAGTTGATGCAGGAGGTCATTGAATAGATGGAGAATAGGGGAGATCGATTCTGGGGATGAACTAGCTAGGAAGGCTATACTGCAAGGGGGCCAGTGGGCACAAGTCATCGACCAAACATGAGTTGCCAGCTGGGAAGGTCTCGCGTGGACCTTGTCGCATTGGGTAGGGGGAGGAGCTGCACGATGGAGATGATCATAGTAGGGTGGTGGTACTCTAGGTAGAGGGAGCCGCATAGGGCATGGGTGTGCTAAGAGTGAGTAGGGTGGAAGGTAGAACCACACTAGGGTTAAGGGAAAAAATGGAATAAAAATGAAAAATTAAATTAAAGAAAATAAATAAATAAATAAATAAATAAATAAATAAAAAGACAAATAAAGGAAATAAAACATTGGTCTATAATAAAAATAATACACCTAAAAACGATAATAATAAGTATAAGAATAATAATAATAATGTTATCATATGAAACACTAATATCTTTATCATCAACATTAATTGCTTTGCTTCATTTTAAATGTCGGGCAGCTACGCAGTTAACCATCACGACTGATAACAATTTTAAAAGGTGAAAATAATGACCGCTATTTCATTTTTAATAAAAATTATATCAGTAACATTTGTAATAATCATATTAATATTAATATAACTTTTAATAAAAACAATAATAGGTATCATTTAATTTTTATTAAAAATTATTAAATTATTATCAAATTTTTTTACCCATTTTCATTTTTCCGAAAGCAGGCTGAACGTGCATATGCCTGGGTGGAACCGTGTGGGGTTTTCTAAATGCACTCTTCCCATGAACTCTAGAGACCATAAACATGACGTATATGGACATTAAATTAATTTTGTGGAATAATTTATACATAACAAAAACCAACACTCAAGGACAGAAATAACATAGTGTCTTTGGAAACTCAAAACATAATCTTCAAGTCATGGTGATTGATCTTTATCATCTCACATAAAGATCTTCCCCTTTTGTTTTCTATCCTAAAAACTTTCATTAAATCTTTGGGAAAAGAAAACATATAAAGGGTGAGCTCAAATTCTCAGTAAGGGTAAGCCTATAGAAAATAAAACAAATCATATACATTTGAACTTAAAAACATGAACAAAATGTTTAAACATCAAAATCTAGAGCAATGACATAAAACATGGAAATACGTAAGGAATATATTAAAACTAAACCTTAATCATGAAAAAATATCATGTGAATAAAACATGTAATTGTGGAAACCATTAAGCACATGATATGATTTCCATAGTAGCCAAGGCATTTCTACCAAGACCATCTTAGTGGACAAAGTCTCTTTCTAAATCGAGTTCACTCCTCGTTCCAGTCCTGTAACCCTGAACTGTATTAACATACCATTCCAGACATGTCTATATCATGAGATATAAATATTTACCCAATTAATTGGAGGGAGATATAGGTCCCACCCATCTCATAATGAAATCATTCTTACGTGTGACACAACATAAACATAAATCATTTATCATAACCCAAAGAATAAAATGGGTTTCATAAACAACATTCCATCATAACATAATCCATATAAAACAAATGGATATCATTTCATCATAAGAAAAGTGAAATTATGTAAATAATAGATTCATTATACTTGAAACATAAACATAAGAAATAATTCCATCTTATATGGAAAATGGTTTTGATTAAACACTTGAAATGAATTCTTGAGGAAAATATCCTTCCTTCTTCAAAGACATTTTCTTTTCACAAAATGCCATGAAATTTAAAAAAATTATTTTTTTTTGGAAATAGTCATTAAATCTTGTAGAGTAATATACACGAAAAAAGGCATTATGAAATCGTAAAACTCCATTCATGCCGTATAAGTAAAAAAACATTCTTCTCCTACTTTTCCCGGAAATGTCAAAAAGTATATCGTATGGTAAACAAAAGAAAGATTCCTTAAATACCATGTAGTACAATTAAGAAATTGGTAAAAAGTACTTTAAACATACATGAAACCATTTTGATAAAATGAGGACATGGATGATAAATATAACCCTAGTAAATACATACGAATAAACAATCTTGAAAAAAACGAGATTGGAAAAGATATCTCTTACCTTATGTACGATATGATTAGTATGTATCCTAAGATCCTATATAATGATTTAAATAATGTCATTGAATTATTAAAAAATCATACTCACTGTTATGATATTATATATTGTTCACTTATGTATTTATATTACCTATTCTTTTGTAAATTCCTTGTTAAAACTGCATTTTCTGTAAAATCGTTTCATTTATCGTACGTGTTTGGACTTGTTGTTCTTTATATTATTGTTACTTATATCATGATTTAATTACATCCAGAATGTAAAAAACTATTTATATATAATATATATTCAATATATATATATAATAGATAAAGTAAATGAAACACACCGTTCATGGAGACGGTAGGGCGTACGTACGCATGAACGTTGTTTTCATTTCCTTAATGACTTGAATGGAAGTAAGTAGAAGAAATATATATATATATACATAAATCAAGTAGCTTTATCATGTAATATATTTCATTATTATACATTATATATACTTTATAATCATTCTTGAATGGTTAACATGGATAATTAATCTAATCGGGTCGTGGAGACGGTAATCCATACATACGCACGAGTGATGATATCATTCCCATAATTATTGAATTGAATTGGAGCGGATGATATAATATCTCAGAATAATTATGATGTTATAAAAAAATATATATAGTTATTCTTTACACCATTATACCCATCCAAGTAAGGTGGTGGTGGAAAAACAGATTACACCACGGCGTGGAGACGGTATTCCGTATGTACGCACGTGCGGTGATTTCGTTTTCCGTAGGATGGATAGAAGGTGAAATGGGGTTGTTTCATATTTATAATAAAATAAAAGTATATTAGATATAATTATTTTATTACTTTATAATGAATTAACTAAAGAAGAAGATGTTGAAGTAGAATGAAACTTGAAAGAATCCGTAGAAGAGATTACCTCTTCTTCGACGCACCTCTTTTAAGCTTAATCTTAAGGCACTAGAGTTTGTCTTTTGAGGAGAACAGAACCTCTATAATGTATCTAGGGAAGTTTATAAGTGAAATGGTCAGGGTTTGGCTGAGCTTGACGGCTCAAAGTTCTGTAAAGAGAAGAGGGAGGAGGTTCCCTTTTATAAGGGAGGAGAGGGGCACTTTTGGAAACCTCTAAAATATTAATTTATAATTAACCTAAACACCACTTAAATACATCCAAAGTGACTCAAATTACGATATTAGATAATATAGGGTTGTAATACCATCATAAAATCAAATTTAGACATGTTTTCATTTTATTTTAAACCACATCATTTTGATTTATCCTTATTTAATCAATTTTATTTTATTTTTGATAATAAGGTTATAAATTTTATATGGTTATAAATTCTTACTTATGTGTCATTAATTATTAAAAATTTGTTATTTCACGACATTTATGATCATATAAATTTTAATTTGTTATTTTTAAAATATTTTTGCGATTTTTAAACAATTTAATAACATAAAATATCAATAGTTTTAATTTTGACACAATTAATTTATTAGAATTTAAATAAAATCCACATAGAGGATATGTTCGAAAAAATCATTTAATAGATTCGGAACATGACATATTTATATATAAAATTTGTGGATCACATTAAATAGTTCATATAATATTTATTTTAATATTTTTAAAACGATTTATTTGATATTTCAATCAATAAAATAATTTCAACGTCACTATTGTGTCACCATTAATGATAATTATTTAATCCCTAAAAATTATAAATAAATCCACATTATGTATATATATATATTATATTTCTAGATACTATACATATTCGATGTTTTATAAAGTTTATCACTAAATTAAAATTATTATACTTATAAGATTTAACAGAGTGACATGTTGTCACTTTCTTTGGTTTTAATAATAATTAAATTCTTTTCATGGTCAAAAGTCCATAAAATGAATCTAATCCGACCCTTAGGTGATTTGGGTAGACTTTTAGTCATCCAATATAATTTTGGCATGTGTTAGGGTAATTTTATAATCTTAGGTTTACCTTAATTACCCGATTTATCTTTAACTAATGTAAATAAAAATTACCGTAGTTACTATTCATAATATCAAAAAAATAAAAGTAACCTATTAACGTAATTTTGAATCAATGAATCCAAATATGGAATCAATTTTTCAAAATTCAAAACACAGAAGTTTCAATAATTAAATTTAAATTTATCCCGTTGTTAAGAAAACGAGTTTTAAAAGTAAAAATATTGCCAAAGATTGAAATATGTTTACCTATGAATTCAATGTAAAATTAATGGTAATGACATAAATTATATTAAATGGTAAAAATATATTCTATTTATAATTTAAAAACATTAAATATTATAATTTATCTATATAAATTATTGTGATGAAAAAAGTTGTTTTTAATTAAAATAAAGCGGATTTGTACTATTCATTAAAATGTGATAGTTATCAGAATAATATGAAAAATTTATCCAAAGTAAATTTTTATATCTTTATTCCAAATAAGAATTTTATTTTTTCAAATTGAACATATAAACATGTCAAAAACTAGATTTAATGTGGGTGTGCCATCAAAAGGCAGCAAAACTGCATTTTTTGAAAAAAACTTATTTTACCCAAAACATTTATTTTGTTCTCATACCATGTTCTAAAAAATGTGTAAGATGAATAATAATGTTATAAAATTACAAATTTCGTTAATACTATTCATAAAAGCAATTCTATAATAATATTATAACAATATATCATTGTTTAGTGAAACCCGATATTGCGTACTACACACGCTATCGAGAAAGGACGCGATTGCGTGTAACACAAGCCAAGTCAGGGATGTGTGTAGTTAAAGAATCCTTTGGTGTAGCATAAAACACAATAAATCAATGAAATTAAAATGAATAATTCTCATCAAATCACAAGTTGTTACATTCTACCCCCCTTAAAATGAATTTGGCCCTCGAAATTCATCGGGGTTATAAATGGATTACTACATCAAAGTTTCTTTCATAGAAACCCACATCATAAAAAGGAATACTAAAACTTATTTTTAAAAAGTGAAGTATCAAACATAACATTTACCCAAATTAAATCATCTCTGGGTTTCCGTATAGGAGAACATAGGTGAAAATATAGATATGGAAGAGAAATCTAACCATCATGTTCTGATGAAGAGTGGTAGAGAACCTGGCAATGAAAAATCCAATAATCACAAAGCAATAAATGTTTGATGATCTAAGGTACCATCTGATTCATCAGATATAAGAGCACTAGGACAACAGTTTTTGTTTTCAAGTTCATTTTCCTAATGCTAAAGAATTTGAATTAGAGAAAAACTTACTTTATTTTGGTACAATTTCACTATTGTTCATGCCTTGAACAATTTCCACTACATCTCTCAAGTAAATGAAGTTGAATTTGTCATTCGTGAAGTTTTAGTAGATCATGTGATAGAATGATGGGTCATTCCTTCTGTCTCAAACAAAAGGTTAGCAAAAGATATCAGATATATATAAGTCCATCTATGGTGAGGTTAATCGTATATGATTCCAAAAATGGACTTGTACTTATCTATCATACTGATTAATAAAATAAAACTAGTTTCTACAAACCAGGGACTTCCTGTAGGCCAGTGGTAGGAAATAAAGGCTTGTCGCACTTCGGTTGATGGTTCAATTCCTGCAACCTTATCCAACGTGACGAGTTGTCACCCGTCCTGCAGGTTTTCCTTTTTCTAAAACTACATTATTATAACATCCCAATAATAAAAAAAAGTTCTATCCTTAGACAATACTAACTTATGTACAACATAATATATTCTAATCATTAGGATTATCTAAAATACTTCTGTCCAATTACTAGAAATTTCATCTACCCAGCATGTGAATTCCTTCATTTCTCGCCCATATATCTTAAGATATATCTTGTTTCTAGTCAGATTCCAATCATTTGAATACCTTAATCATGTATTCTCTTGAAAAATGAATACCCATTGAACTTTAGTAAAGACATGAATGCTTTTTGAATTTAACACTTTCCCCATACCAAAATCTCAAAAATTCTATATACTCAAACCATGATATCACTTTGTCCTTATATCAGTCATGAGCTCTTTAATACTATCAAACATTTCATTATATCCTTATCCCTTCGTTATGTGCATATTTGGTGCTTTCCAAAAATATTTGAATAGCCTTCCATGGTTACTAGTACCATTCAACATATACATTCAAAAACCTAAGGAAAAAAATAGTGTAACAATCCTTAGATGTCTCATTATTCCATAGTACCATGAGAATACTTATACAACATTACTCTTGATAAACATGTAATCAGTCCACTACCTTCGTAAACTATTGACCGATTGTGAACAATTATTTCATCTCACATATAATTTGTAGTCTTTTCATCATCATCAACATAAATACTACCCATACGACCATTCTGATTCTCTTCATGACACTTTCCCTTATGGAATTGGTTTCCATAATGCCCGTACATTCCACATTTAAAAAATTTAACCGTTGTTGATGTCTTAGAAATACCATTATTTTTGTCGATGGTGTTATCTGAATCTTTTCCGTTAAAATTATTGTCTTTGTGTCCTTATTTTTCACACCCAATGAATCTTCCAATTCCTTTGAAACATTCTCCCTGATGCCTCTTCCCACATGATTTACATGAGAAAAATTGAACTTTCTTTCGTCTATGATCCTTATGAAACTCCATCTTTCTCTTATTAGTTGTGTCGTGAAACATACCAAAGTTTAGATTATTGATCATATTTTGATATTGCTAATTAGGCATAATAATGATATGTGGACCTCCAGATCTAATTTCATTTGGTTGCTCATGAAGAATATCATTCCATTATCCATCATATCCTCCATTATCGTGAATCTTCCTATTTCTAGCCATTGTATAAAACCCCAAAAAAATAGTGTGAGAGGAAAAAATCATAATAAATTGGGATTACCATCAATATATAACATCTTAGGTTTAATTCTAATATCGTTACCATAATTATAGTACTATGACCTATACTTATAATTAACCTTAGAGACATTCCTATACATACCTTAGAAATATCACTAAGGATTTCACTAAAGTTTTCGCATCCTAGTATCCAAAGGTTAACTAATCCTTTCCTCTGATACCAAAAATAAAGACCCCAAACTTGACGTACATTGAAATTACATTACATTTATATAATACTTAATACATAACAAAAAACAACACTCAAGGACCATAATAGTTTAGTGTCTTGGGAAACTCGGAACATAATATTCTAATCGGGGTGAATGATCTTCAACATCTCCAATAAAGATCTTCCCCTTTTGTTTTCTTACCTAAATTTTTTATTTAAATCATGGGGAAAAGAAAACTTATAAAGGGTGAGCTCAAATGCTCAGTAAGGGTTAGCCTGGGGAAAATAAAACAAGTCATAAACATTTTAACTTAAAAACATGAACATAATGTTTAAACATTAAAATAATGAGCAATGACATAAAACATGTCAATACGTAAGGCATAGATCATAAAGAGACCTTAATCTTAATAATAGAGCATGGTAATAAAAAATGTAATTGTGGCAACCATTAAGCACATGATATGATTTCCATAGTAGCCATGCATTGCTCCCAAGACCATCTTAGTGGACAATGTCCCTTTTTGAATCGAGTTCACTCCTCCTTCCAGTCCAGTATCACTGATCCGGATTAACATACTGTTCCATACATGTCTATATCATGAGATATAAATCCTTACCCAATGAATTAGAGGGAGATATAGGTCCCACCCTTCTAATAATGAAATCATTTTTACGTGTGCCACAACATAAACATAAATCATTAATCATAACCCAATGAATAAAATGGGTTTCATAAACATCATTCCATCATAACATAATCCATTTAAAACAAATGGAAACCATTTAATTATAAGAAAAGTTAAATAATGTAAATAATGGATTCATTATACCTGAAACAAACACATATGAAATAATGCCATCTTATTTGGAAACTGGTTTTGATAAAACACATGAAATGAATTCTTGAGGAAAATATCCTTTCTTCTTCAAAATAATTTTATTTTCACAAAATGCCATGAAATTTTAAAAGAAAATTATTTTTCTGAAAATAATAATTAATATATTATAGAGTAATCTTCATGAAAATAAGGTAATATGAAACTGTAAAAATCCGTTCATGCCTTCTAATAAAAAAAAAGTCTTCTCGTACTTTTGCCGGAAAAGTCAAAAAGTACCTCGTATGGTAAACAAAAGAAAGATTCCATATATAAAATTTAGTAAAAGTAATAAATGGTTAAAAATTACTTTAAACATACCTGAAACCATTTTTATAAAATAGTGACATGGATGATAAATATAACCCCAGTAAATACTTACGAATAAACAATCTTGGAAAAAAATGAGATTGGAAAATATATCCCTTACCTTATGTCTGATATAATTCGTATGTATCCAAACATCATGTATATTGATTTAAATAATGTAATTGACTTATAAAATAATCATATTCATTTTTATGATATCATATATGGTTCACTTATGACTTTATATTACCGTTTCTTTTGTAAATTCCATGTTAAAGAACAGTTTTCGGCAAAATCGTTTCATTTGTCGTACATGTTTGGACTTGTTGTTCTTGATATTATTATTACATATATCATGATTTACTTACTTCCATAATGTAAAAAATTATTTATATATCATTTATATTCAATATATATATATAATAGATAGATAAATGAAATGAAACACACCGTTCATAGAGTCGGTAGGCCATAGGTACAATGAACGCTGTTTTCCTTTCCTTAATGACTTGAATGGAAGTAAGTAGATGACATATATATATACACATAAATACAGTAGCTTTATCATTTCATATATTTCATTATTATTCATTATATATACTTTATAATCATTCATGAATGGTTAACATGGAAAATGAATCTCATCGCATCATGGAGACAGTAATCCGTACGTATGCACGAGCGATGATATCGTTACCATAATTATTGAATTGAATTGTAGTGGATAATATAATATCTCAGAATAATTATGATGTTATAATAACTATATATAATTATTATTTACACTATTATACACATCCAAATATGGTGGTGGTGTAAAAATAGATTACACCATGGAGTGGAGACGGTATTCCGTATGTACGCACGCGCGGTGATTTCATTTTCAATAGGATGGATAGAAGGTGAAATGGGTTTGTTTAATATTTATAATAATATATCAGTATATTAGAGATAATGATTTTATTACTTTATAATTAAAAACCTAAAGAATAAGATGTTGATGAAGAAATAAACTGGAAAGAATTGTTAGAAGAGATTACCTCTTCTTCGACGCACCTCTTTTAAGATTCCTCTTAAGGAACTAGAGTAGGTCTTTTGAGGAGACCAGAACATATATAAATTTTCTAGAAAAGTTGATAATGGAAATGGGTAGGGTTTGTCCGATCTTGAAGGCTCAAAGTTTTGTACAGAGAAGAGGGAGGAAGTTCCCTTTTATAAGGGAGGAGAGAGGCACTTTTGGAAACCTCTAAAATATTAATTTATAATAAACCTAAACCCCACATAAAAACTTGAAAAGTGACACAAATTAATATATTAGATAATATAGGGTTTTAATATCATCAAAAAGTCAAATTTATACATGTTTGGATTTTATTTTAAACCTTATCTTTTTTATGTATCCTTATTTAATATATTTAATTTTATTTGTGGTAATTATGTTATAAATTTTATATTGTAATAAATACTTACTTATGTATTATTAATTATACATAATTTAAAATTTCATGACATTTTAGACCATATACATCTTAATTTGTAATTTTTAAAATATTTTTGTGATTTTTAAACAATTTAATAATATAAAATATCATTAGTATCAATTTTGACAAAATTAATTTATTTGAATTTAAATAAAATCCAAACATAAGATATGTTCGAAAACAAATATTTAGTAGATTCATAACATGTCATATTTATATAGAAAATTCTTTTATCACATTAAATATTACAAATAATATTTATTTTAATATTTTTAAAACCATTTACTCGATATTTCAAACAATAAAATAATTTCAACATCACTATTGTCTCACCTTTAATGATAATTATTTAATCCTTAAAAATAATAAATAAATTCACATGATGTAGATAATTTTATTATATTTTTGGAGACTATTCATTTTCTAAGTTTCATGATGTTTATAACTAAATTAATATTATTATACTTATAAGATTTAAGAGAGTGACATGTTGTCACTTTCTTTGGTTTTAATAACAATTAAATTATTTTCATGGTCAAAAGTCTATAAAACGATTATGATCCAACCCTTAGGTGATATGGGTCGACTTTTAGTCATCCAATATAATTTTTTCATGTGTTAGGGTAATTTTATAATCTTAGGTTTACCCTTAATTACCTGATTTATCTTTAAATGATGTAAATAAAAACTACCGTAGTTACTATTCATAATATCAAAAAAATAAAAGTAACCTATTAAAATAATTTTAACCCACTGAATAAAAATATGGAATCCATTTTTCAAAATTAAAAACATATAAATTTCAGTAATTAAATTAAAATTTATCTTGTTGTTAAGAAAATTGGTTATAAAAGTTAAAATATTGTCAAAGATTGAGATGTTTTTACCTATGAATTCAATGTAAAATTAATTGAAATGACATAGATTATATTAAATGGTAAAAATATAATCGATTTATACTTTAACACCATTAAATATTATAATTTAACCTTATAAATTATTGGGATGAAAAAAGTTCTTTTTAATTAAAATATAGCATGTTTTTACTATTCATTAAAATATGAAAGTTATCAGAATAATATGGAAAATTTATCCAAAGTAAATTTTTATATCTTGATTCCAAAGAAGAATTTTATTTTGTGAAATTTAAAATTTAAACATGTCAAAAAATAGATTTTATGTGGGTGCGCCATCAAAAGGCATCAAAACTACATTTTTTAAAAATAATTATTTTACCAGAAAAATTTATTTTGTTATTATACGATGTTCTAGAAAATATGTAAGATGAATAATAATGTTATAAAATTCAAAATGTTGGTAATAATATTCATAACAGCTATTCCATTATAATATTATAACAATATATTGTTGTTTAGTGAAACTCGGTATTGCGTACTACACACGCTATCGATAAAGGTCGTGATTGCGTGTAATACAAGCCAAGTAAAGGATGCATGTTGTGAAATCTCCCATTAGTGTAGTGTACAAAAAAATACATCAATGAACTTAAAAATGGTAATTCTCATAAAATCTTGGGTTGTTACATGCACCTAGTGACATTAACTAAAAAATGTGCATTTTTTTACAAAACTCAAAAATCTCTTTCGAGATATTACCTGAACCTCAGAACAAATTTTAAAATCCAATGAAAATAATAAAATAATATAATATATTCTTGGGGTGTTACATGGGGGGACCTTGGGAGGAATATAGAGAGTGTAGGTCAGAGTAATGATTTGCTATATGTTTTTTAGTGAAGAGGAATGGGAGATTCTGTGGGTTTATATAGGATAGGAGAGGTGATTTGTTTATTATTTCCTAGAGGGAGGTTTCAAGCTCTATACAATAAAACAATAAAAACCAAAAACCTTCATAGGGTTTCTACAAAAGAATATATGATTCATTATTTTATTAGAAAATGTTACAAACACATTAAAATATTATCCTTGGTGACGTGGAAGTGAGTCATGTTCATAAAAAATGATTTTTAAACATTAAAATATATTATATGTTTTAGAGGACTCATAAATTACTTATAAAATTAATAAAATAACATAAAAATCAAATTCATTTAAATTATAAGAATATATTTGGTCAAGTATACCACATATAAAATTTATTACATTAATTTTTTGTCATTATTATGTCATAATAAACACCATATATTTATACCGTATATAATTTTATTTGAAGACTTGTCGGTCTCATAAAATTTGGGAAAAAATAATATTGGATATTTTGAAGTTATTTGTCCGAAAAAAAATATTTTTTATGAATATAATTTATTAAATATTTTTATTTTCAATTTTAAGTTTTTTTATTTTTTGAGAAAAGATATTTTTTTGAAAATAATAGTTTTGGAATACTTATAACAATTACATTTGAATTCAAAAAATATATATATTTCTAATGGTTTCCATGTACAAAGCATGTATCATCCTGGTGATGAGTACTTGTAGCCCCGTGTTCCCACATTCCAAAGGTAGTTGTCATTCGTCACTTCTTCAGAAATGTCTACTTTTTGATTGAAATGGAATGATAGGATATCGGTTCCTCATTTTTTGGACTACTTCTCAAAATTAAGCATCTAGTCTGGGTTCCCCTCATAGATTTATTCACTGTTCGTAAATTTCAGTCCTACTTCTATATATTTGTGGAATCATGTAAATTACGCTACTTCTTTCTAGAAATTCCGAAGTGTCTTGACATGTATGCATCCTTCAGTCAGTGTAGATTGTAGCATCAGGCATGTAGGGGCATCTATGGATTCTAGGACATTAGTGCACCTATATTATTACTAAAAATAGGGATTATAAAGGGAACAAACAACATATGAAACCCACGACAATCACATGATATATTATTCTAGAGGCATGTCTTATGATGTTTTTTTCTAAAGAGTTCCTTGTTTAACTTAGGGTATGCTATAATTTTAACGTTCAACAGATATAGTTACGCACAAAAGAATGACTTCTGAGGTTTTCTTCAGGAATATCATGTTTCAGATGAGGTAGGCCATGGGTTTAACATCTTATAGAGATGGGATGAAGTTTATCGAAACGCCCCATAGAGATTGATCAAAAAACCTCATCCCTAGGTGGAACACATTGATGGTTTACCAACAGGTGGACTAGAACCCCAAATGAGAGTGGACTCATGGTGGTGTGTCCCATAAAGGGAAGGTGTCACACCTGGAAAGATTATTTGGACACCACAGAAGGTGGATTAGGTATGTGAACCCTAATGATTGGGTACCAGGTTTTACTATTTGTTGGGATTGAATCTTAGGGATGCTTAATAAATATCATTATAGAATAAATGGATCAAAACCCACATAGATTGAGATGGTGGTTTGGGTATTACACATGGATAGATGTCCTCTATAAAATGTTAACTCTTGGTTGAATGAATGTAGATTTTTTTGGCGAATACACATGATTAGTTTCTTAGGTTTTGAAAAGACAAATGGGAAAAATGAGACTTATTCATGGATAGCTACCTGACTGGATGGAATGATCTAACTGTGATGTAGCAGACTGGGTAAGAATATCTATGAATGATTGATTATTTGATTTAGTGGATATGATTATAGTGATGGAACTGACGTGAAGATGACGGTTTTTGGATTGAATCCCAGGGAGTCCTCCTACATATCCTGGTGGATGGAAATCATAGTCCACATAGTTCAGTGGGGTGATGGGACTCCTAATGGGGAGGATATTTAGGAATGGTGCGCATGGATATGGAATCAAATGAAGTTGAACCTCTAGGATGGGTCATGATCTTATTGAAACCCAAATTATTGATGGAAAGTCCAGAATAGGAAATGGGTGACAGGATTGAACCTCTAGGAGGCTTTCAAAGTACACTGTTTTGAATGTAGTGGTCAAAGTCCACGTAGTTTAGGATGGAGGCATAAAATTGGGGCGTACATAAAGGAATAAACCTGGAGATGATCCAAGGGATTATTCATGGTTAGAATCCCATCACAAGAGGATCACTCTTTCTTGGATGAGTATGAAGAGTGGGGCTTATTCATGGTTTTCAACCAATGTGGACCAGACACCTCATTGGGTGGATCCTTGAGATGTTTCCCAAAAAGTGAAGAGGTCACATTAGGTGGGTTCATCCCTATAAGGGAGAAAACGAGTTCACAATTTTTTTGGGATTAAACCATAGAAAAGATTACTATATACCCAAAAGGTATAAAAACTTATGTAGTTTGGAGTGTTCAGTTTAACGCAATGCAGGAAGAGTGAACTACAATGAAAATATGGAAAAAATGGGATGTGGGGAGTGATGGGATTGAATTATATAGGCATTCTACATAAACTATTTAGAATTTATATATCAATGTCCACATAATTTAGTGGGTAGGTTAATTATATTGAGGCATACACATGGAAAGTGTCCCAAAATGATTTTGGGGTTTACACATGGCTTGTAGTCCAAAGACTTGTTGGGGATTACACATGGTTAGAATACCAAGGGGAATGACCAAAACATGTATTAATGAAAATTCCTCTTGATCAAATTAAATGTCTTATTATGTGAAATTGTTATATAAAACATATTCCCTTCCTTGGTTTTATGTTTTCTGATTTCAAAATTCCATTAAGGATTATTACCATTACAAATGTAATCATTTAATAGTGACCAAATGATTAGTCTAAATAGAGGGCTTTAACAAATCCAATTTACACAGAAAAAGGAAGCGATGGCCTCATCCAATAGAATTGATCAATACGAAGCCCATTTTTTGGAGGTAATAAATGAGGTGGCGTCACTAGGATTCTCTGTTGACGAATCCCAATGTGAGCATCAATACTTTAAGCTTAAATGGAACTACCTACGAATGAAATGGAAGTTAATAGAGATTACCACCCAAGTGATGTTATCTGAGACACCCTGAGATTATGAAACCATTACACATCTTAATCATAGGTCATATATGGGTGTTATAATGTGTTATGAATCAAGGCCCTAAAAATATGATTATGTTTTTTTTATAGAATAAATAATATACATTCATTTTATTATTTTTACTTTGAAAATAGATTTTAAATCACAAATAGAATAATTAGTTAGTATTCAACATAGAAATTAATTTTTATGAGTAAATGGATTTTTGAATTAAATAAAATTTTAATATTATTACTAAATTTATATTTATTAAATATAGGTGATCTTATAATTTATTATGAATAATATTATAATTTTTATTAAGGTTTGAAAGTTGTTTTTTCAAACCCCATGAATCTTGGATAAATGTTAGTTTTAATTTAAAAATTACGAACTCACATATTTTGAAAATTATTTTTATAAAATGAATATTTTTTTGGAATCTGGACATCAAAATTATCCAACGTTGATATTTCATCATTTTCTGAGATGATTGAATTTTGGGGTAAAAATTAAATATCATTTAAATATATAATGTGTTTTATGACATCATAATGACACAATAGTGATTTTATAAAATAATATAAAAAATATTTTCAGAAAATATATGTTTTACCTCTAAAATAATGAAATTTTATATATTTTTTAATTTTATAGTACCTTAGTTGACCCTCTAAGACATATAAATTATTTTATGTTTTAAAATGATTTCTTTGAGAGTGTGACTCACCTCCACATAAGAAAGAATAATATTATAATAAGTTAGGCTATTGAAAATATAAAATAATGATTTCAACACCCCTTTGGGAAAACCCATGTGAAAAAATCATGGGATTCTTTATAGTTTTGATTAGTTTAATGTGTGGTGTCCAAGACCTAAAAAATACATAATTCCGTCTTTTTTACTATATAAACCCACCCATACTCACACATCTCTCCAAATAAAATCCTTGGATCACGTCCCTAATATTCAATCCAATATATTTAATCCTCCCTAGTCTCACTAATCTCCCAATAAGCATCTCTCAATCCTCTCCCAAGTAGTTGGTCGGACTTCCAAGTAAGGGATTTCTTCCTTCTACATTTTTTTCAAATTTCATTATGTTGTTATACCATTTAGTTTTCAATTAAAAATTTTGGGGTATGATTTTTAACCTCAACCATACTACCCTCCTTATGTGTGAATTATGACTGACCACTTTCTCTCTAATTATTACCTCTCATGTACACCCATTAGCATGCAAAAATTCTATTAGGAATTTCTCTCTTATCATTTATATTCAAACATTTATTTTTGTATTGTGAATCTAAATTACATTACACCATTTTAGAAATGTTTCTAAATTACACATTATATTAAATTTCATGTATATATAATGATACGCCCCTTTCTCTCTCTTCAACCATTTTAATAAATTGTTATGTCATGTCGTTAAGCTGCCGAAATTGCACCACAATTTTCCAAACCAAAGTCATTGTGTAGTGAATACAAAGTCCATTTCTATATCAAGGGTATTCACCATTATTCACATTTACTTAATGAATATAGAGTTTCATGTATGAATTACTCATTCCATTAACTTGGACTAAATGATGATGTTCAATGAATCCATTTTATATGATCCATGTGGCACACGTATTCATGAAATGAAATGATTATGAAGGGTGTGACCTAATAGCACTCTAATGCATTAGGTATAGATTAGTATCATGATATTTCAAGTGAAATGAGGTTTTACTCATGATAATTCAATTTCAATGAGGGTTTAGATAGGATCCAATTGCAATGATCCTTGACTCATGCTAATATCATGTTAAATGTTGATGCCACATTACCATGTTATGATAATCATGCAATATTATGCCTTTATGTTCATGTTTCTCTTATGATCCATTGATATACCTATTTCCTAACTTGTACTATATTCTTCATGTTATTCCATTTTCACTCCCTTACATGTCTTAATATCTCACCTTTTTTAATCATGTTCTCAGGTTATCTAATGAGATACTTAGTACAATGGAATGTGTGTGGTTAGGTAAAAGTTGTTTAAATAATATTTTTTATTTCATTTTGAAGTTGTTATCTAATGATCCTAATCCCCAAATACACTAGACCAATTTATCTTATATTTTGTATGAAGTGATGATTTTATGAAATAAATTATGTTTAAGTGTAAAATAAAGAGCACCGTTGTTATAATTATTATTATAGGACAAGTTTAGTTTTGTAACGTCCCGGCTCCGGGTACCACTCAACGGGTGCCCTGAACCCGGTTCACCACATGAACTCAAGCGCATTTCCCCAAATGCCAGAGGCTGTCTACTAGTAGTGAGGGCCCAAGTCTGACAGTGGGGAAACTATGCCCTCATTTTTCAATGTGTAGCGCAGCGGAATACAAAATAAATCATACATAAAATAGTAGAAGCAGTATAACATACACAACTAAAATAAACAACAACAGTGGATAAAACCAAAAGTATCTAAATAATGATGCTACATGTCTCAAGTTTTAAGAAAACAGCCAAAACACGTTATACATCAATACAGTACAAAAGAAGAAGAATGCATCAATACAAAGAAAAACAGCTGGTAGCAGCATCGTGAGCCTAGGCTCGGTCCCATTCCCTCCTATTCCTCAGCAGAAATCATGTACCTGTATAGGGACTCTTTCTCTTATCTACACCTGCAGCAACCTAATCTTTTTGGGCCGAAAAGCATGACCCAAACAGGGTGTGAGAAATATATCTCAGTAGGCACCCACCAAAGGCCTGTGCCCAATTGTGTGTAAGCATGCAACAACAGTGCAATAGTAAAATTAAATAAAGTAAGTATTACTCACAAGTGACCAACTAAATAGTTAAATTCCCATTTTAATATTCATTTAATTCATTAAATATTAGAAATCACCACATTGAATTTCTAACTAAATAGTTCACATCCTAAGACAAGCAAAACCTTACCCTCAGGTAAGTAGAATCCAACCCAGAGGTATAGCCCTCAGGCATAACAGAATTTACCCTCAGGTGTAGGAAGTGTCGCCCTCAGGCACAAAAGTCATGCCCTCAGGCACAAAAGGTTTCCCTCAGGCAGAATAACTATAGCCCTCAGGCTAAAGAGTTCAGTGCCCACATGCTAATCACAACAAAGCCCTCAGGAAAAATATGTTACCGGGCCATGCCCAATATGGAAACAAGTAGTAAACAAGAAATTCAACTCAAGGAAATTCTACAATTACTAATTTAAAGGCATACCCTCAGGTATCCTGGCCAAACGACTAAATAGTGGAAATCACCCCCGGCGTGGTCCCAAATCCAAGCAATGATCCAACCCGCATTTTTACAAATTAATCAATTACCTTTATAGTTCTAGGTAGTTAATATAGCCACGGCCTCAGCCATAAGACACCCCAACAAGGGTTCGTGGACCAGAAATGCACAAAACACACGATAGTTGGAAAAATTAACACAAAGCCACTTACCTTATGCGCCAACGAATGTTATACCCAAACGCCAACTCTAGAAACTCCCAAGAACGGCGTAGATATGATGCAGAGTGAAACCCAATCAAATGTAAATAACTTACGTTAGGAGAAGAATTGTTAGCAACATACTAGGAGAAGAGAGGGCAAACCCGTGTGGTTCCAATGAGATCGTCCGAGGCGGAAACCGATTCAAGATGAACACCCGGCGGATCTCCAAAGGTTCAGCCTCCTATCATGGCTCCAAAAATGGCTTAAATGCCTCCTCTGCCAAATGAGGAAGCTAATAACTATTTTAAGACGAAAAAACAAAGTACATGACATATAATTCCCAAGTACATGGCGTGTACTCCCTTCATTTAACTATTCACCTGGCGGCATTCCACCAGCGTGGCACTGTTCACTTGCCGACATGAGTACACAACATGTACTCCTGAGTACACTGCGTGTACTGTCACCCAGCTGGTGGCTTTTCCGCCGCCTTACTGTTTAGGCCTACCGACTGAGTACACTGTGTGTAAAGGACCACAACAAGGTGAGTAGTTGGCTCCTACACCCTTTTTTTCCGACATGGATACACGCCCTTTGTAATCATCCCTACACGACTAGAAGTACATGACGTGTGGAAAAGTACACGACATGTAGTTCAAAAATTTTGGATTTTCCCCCATTTTCCATATTTTTATTAAAAATCTTAAGGAAAAGGGAAAAGAATAATCATGTACCTCAAAGAGAAGAACCAGGTTCTTAAAAAAACTCCCCTTATAGAAATTCTTCCCCGAATTTCCCTTCTAAGGGTGGTGATGAAATATCCGTGAACAACTCCAGCCACTGAGCACGTACGTCGGCCTCCCGCTCCCAGGTGTCATGCTGCACTTGGCCATGCTGCTATAGCACCCATATGAGAGGAACTGACCAGCCTCAGAGAACCTTTGTGCTCTTGTCAATGATATGAATCACATGCTCCTCAAAGGACGAATCTGCCTCCAGCTCAACCTCCTCGTATTGAAAGACGTGAGACGGGTCTGAATGATAGTGACACAACTAAGATATATGGAAGACATCATGCATGGCTTAGTACCGCTACGGTAACCGCAACCAATAAGCAACCAGCCCGACCCTCTCCAGAATCTCAAATGGCCCCACATACCGTGGTGTAAGTTTACCCTGTCTCCTGATCCGCTTGTGTCCCAGCCTCGACGAAACACATAGAAAAACCTGATCCCCAACCACGAACTCCAAAGGTCATATATGGTGATCAACATATGACTTCTGATGAGACTGTGCGGTATCCATCCACTTCTGTATCAACTGGACCTCCTCAGAAGTCTCCTGTATGAGGTGTGGCCCCTGGAAAGCTTCCTCACCTGCCTCTAACCAGAAAAAAGGTGATCAACATGACCTACCATATAAAGCCTCCTATGGTGCCATCTCAATAGTATCCTGGAAGATATTGTTATAGGCAAACTCTACTAAGGGGATATTCTTCTCCCAAGAGCCCCCAAAGTCTAGGACACATGCACGCAGCATGTCCTCTAGCACCTATATCGTACACTCTGACTAGAAATCTGTCCGAGGGTGGTATGATGTGCTCAGAAGCACCTGTGAACCCAACGCCCTCTGAAAACTATTCCATAAAAGAGACATAAAGTGGGCATCCCTATCCTAAATGAGAGAACGCGGGACATCATGAAGCCGTACAATCTCTCGGATATAAATCCTTCCGAGCTCATCAACATTGAAGGTCTCCTTGATCGGAAAGAAGTGTGCTACCTTCATGAGTCTGTCCACAACAGCCCATATGACATCATTGCCACGAGGTGACCTCGGCAAACCAATCACGAAATCCATCGCGACATCATCCCATTTCCACTCCGGAATGGGTAACTTCTGTAACAGCCTAGCTGGTCTTTGATGCTCTGCCTTCATCTGTTGACAGGTAGAACACCTCGTAACAAAACCAACTACATCTCTCTTCACACCCGGCCACCAGTACTGACGTCTCCAGTCACGGTACATCTTGGTAACCCCGGGATGAACAACCCATGATGAATCATGAAGCTCCCCCATCATCTCCTAGTGTATATCCCCTGAAACCCATACTCGTCCATGGAAACACATAACTTCATCATCACCAATCGTCCAACCAGGAGGAGTGTCCTCACTTCCCACCAACTCCCGCAGAATTAGGCCTTCAAAATTTGATAGTTGTCTCATCCACACTCTATCCAGGAGGGTAGAATTCATAGATAAAGATGAAATATAAGTCTACCCCTGACTGTCATGCACCTCCATATGCATTTCAAAGAACAAATCCATGAGCTTCCACTCACCACTGGCCTCCTGCACTGCTTATATCTGAGTCTTTCTGCTCAGTGCATCAACTACTGCATTACCTTTACCAGGTGTATAGGCAAGCTAAAAATCAAAGGACTGAAGGTATTCAACCCACCTTTGCTACCTCAGATTCAAGTCACTCTGAATAAAGATATACTTGAGGCTTTTGTGATTGGTGAAAACCACAAAATGTTCCCCAAATAGATAATGTCTCCAACAGAGCAACGCATGAACAACTGCTTCCAACTCGAGATCATGCGTCAGGTAATTTCTCTCATGTGGCCTCAACTGTCGAGACCTGTATGCCACAACTCGGTCGCCCCTGCATCAACAATGCTCCCATCGCAATACATGATTCATCACAATGAACTGTATAACTCATCCCCTGCTCTGGGAGTATCAGGATCGATGTTGATGTCAACCTTCCTTTCAGGTCCTGAAAGGCTTCCTCGCAAGCTTCCGACCATATGAACATCACACCCTTCTTAGTCAGACCCGTCAACTGCACTGCTAAGTGGGAGAAGTCCTGTATAATATGCTTGTAGTAACCAGCCAACCCTAAGAAACTCCGTATCTCAAACATGTTCTAAGGCTTCTCCCAGGAAACTACTGCTCTCACCTTCTGTGGGTCTACTGAATCTCCTGCCTCTGAGATGATATAACCTAGGATGTGAATCTGGTCCATCCAAAAGTGGCACATTGAGAGCTTAGATTATAGACGATGCTCCCTCAATGTAATCAATACGATCCCAAGATGGGTGGAATAGTCATGTTTAGTGTGAGAGTACACCAAAATGTCGTCCATGAATACTACCACAAAATAATCCAGATAAGGATGGAAACACGATTCATCAGAGCCATGAAAACTGTTGGCGCGTTCGTGAGTCCGAACGACATAACCATATACTAATATAGACCATACCTACTTCTAAAAGTCGTGAGAGGTATATCAGATTATCTCACGCGCAGCTGATGATATCCTGATATCAGGTCAATCTTCGAGAACACTCGTGCTCAACGAAGCTGATAAAAAAGATCATCAATCCTCGGTAAGGGATATCAGTTTCTAACCATCAACTGGTTCCGCTTCTGATAATCCACGCAAAGTCTAAGGGTAACATCGTCCTTTTTCTCAAAAAGGACCGGCGATCCCCACGGAGAAGTATTGGGTTGGATAAAGACCTTTGCCTGTAACTCCTCTAACTGTCTCTTGAGCTCCTGAAACTCAGGTGCAACCATCCTATAAGGAGGAATGGACACCGGTGCTACTCCTAGATCAACCTCAACAGAGAAATCCACCTCACTCTCTAGAGGTATACCTGAAAAGCTTTCTGGGAAGACATCCCTGAAATGATCAACCACTGGTGGGAAATCTGCCAGGCAAGTCCCCTAGTCATCTAGATATAAGATTGCAATCTGGGTTGTGACTCCCCCTCACCCATGATGATGTGGTCCAGCTTGACATTCCCGGACATCTCCTTCACCATTTTATACAAACTCTCCTCCCTCTGGTGACGTGAAACACACACTACAACGATAACAGTCTACAAAGGCTCGAAAGGGAACCAACCAGTCCATCCCGAGAATGACGTCATAGCTCAACATCTGAAGGAAATAGAGGTCCCAATTAAAGTGACACCCACCAATCTCAAGGGGAAACTCCTTACACTGATGCACACCAGTTGTTCTAGTCCCCAACGGAGTTTCTAGCATCATGATATATGAAGAAGTAGAAAAACAGAGCCCAAGGCTCTCCACAATGGGTACAGATATGAAACTATGTGTAGCACCCGTATCAATAAGTACTGAAGATAAGACAGAAGATACTAAAATAGTACCTCCGACTGTAGAAGGTCCGAATCTTGTTCCTGTTGGGTTTGTTGCACTGTATATGTCTGCCCAGTGCCGCGGCCCTGCGACACAGCCTGGCTACCCTGAGCTGTCCCACCCTACTACCTCTAAGATCCTGGTGTCTGGCTACCATGACCATGACCACCATCTCTAACTGCACGTCCTGACGTATTCCAGTTACCTGACTGGTAAGAAGCCACTGGTCCCGCTCCTGCTCGCAGAGTCTGCACAGAACCCCTCTCAATAGCCATTGTTGGAAACACCCTGCAGAAGCACTACAGATGACCCATCTTGCTGCAAGCTTGGAACTCCACTGGGTCTCGTGGACACTTCAGTCTCTTGTTCCCCTCTCTACCACACTGGTAGCACCTTACCGGCCCACCTGAAGAATGTGTCTGGATGGTACTGCCACCCTAAGAGAAGTCCGCCTGTCTCTTCATCTTGCCAGTAGAAAATGTACCAGTAACTAGTGTTGAACCACCCTGGCCTACACCACCAGATTCCCGCAGGTTTCTCTCCGTAATCAGTTCCTCATTCACGATGGTGTGTACAGTAGGAAACCTGAAGACATTCACCAGCGCTCAGATTTCATACCGAAGAACATCGTTAAAACGTCTAGATCTCAGCGTCTAATCACCCACCAGCACAGGTGAAAAGTGCTGAAGCTCCGTAAAACAAGCAGAATAGTCCATCACTAACATAACACCCTGCTTTAGATTCATGAACTCTCAAGATCTATCTTCCCTCAGTGTCTCAGGGAAGATAAAATCATAAAAGAATGCCTGAAAGTCTTCCCATGTAATGTCCCTGTGATGCTCTAACTGGGTGGTAAAATCCCACCACCTCTTGGAAGAATCACAAAACATGTATGTCATGAGCTTGACCCTCAGCCTGTAGGCATCTCAAGATGCTCAAAAATAGTCTGCATCGACCCCAGCCAAGACTCCGTAGCTTGTGGTCGGCCATCCCCTAAAAATATAGGCAGATGCTGCTGCTAGAAGATACGTGTCATCTCATCCATAGATGTTGAAACTTGTGGTGCTCCCTGAAAGGTCTGCATGAACCACAATAAGCCTTCACGGAACTGCACCACCGCGCTTGTGTACGGTATAGTAGCTAGTGCCACATCTGGACCTGCCGGAGGATCAACTAGTATCCCATGTCCCACCATCTCTGGGGTAAAGTTTTCCCCACTCTCATGGAGAACAACGTGCAGTCGTCTAGGTGGAATGACACTACAAGGTCAAAAGAACGCCTTAGATACAAGATTATTAAGGATAAATTGAAGAAACCACAAAGGGAACAAGAGGAAGAAAGTATTTCCTGATTTACAAAACAAGACTACAAAACGTGTATACTGACTACACGGCGTGTACTTTACTTACCTTCCCCTCCTCGGGTCCTTTGACATGGATAAGCCACACGGCTCCCATTAAACAAAACTAAACGGCGTGTACTTAATCTACACAACGTGTATGGTGTTATTATGCAATTGCCTGTGTTGCTTAAGACACGGTCGACTACTCGGCTTGAAACTACACAGCGTGTTACACCCGCACACGGCGTGTATATCACCACATTTACCTAGCCACCCGACTAAGTCCACACAGTCTTCCATCAGAGAAGACTACACGGTGTGTCCCCAAAGGTACACGACATATTAATGGAACAGTGACATCGACCCGTGTTGTTAGTTACACGGCTGAGCCCCCAGGTCACACTACACGGTTTGTTCATTATTGACACGGCGTGATCTGTACAAGAGTTCACTGACCCATGGTGTTAGTTACATGTCCGGACTCCGGGTCAAAACTACACGGCGTGTATATCTGGTACACGGTGTGTTTTACCCAAGCCCACCCCTACCCCGTGTCACTGCCCACACAGTTTATGACACGGGAAGAGACTACACGACATGTAATCAGAGTACATAGCGTGTACTTAAAAAGTTCATTTTTCTTCCCGAATATAAATCCATACATGGCGTGTGTAAAGATACTACATGGCATGTATACTGGGTTTCTAGATAGTATGCCTCAGAAACTTCCCCAGAACCCAGAAAATTCCGAAAAACAACACCTAAGTGTCAAATTCCAACCCGTGAGGGACCATACTCCCCACGAATCAAATTTTAACATCTTATCTATGTTTTAAATAATAAACAGTCAATGATCCACAATATTCCGTTAAATTGGGGCCTATACTCCCCAAAAACCAATGTTTGGCTTCCATTCTATGAATAGCTCGCACAAAATTCACCCTATCCAACAATAGGTATTTTATCAGTGTAGCTATCACAATAGCGTGCTTTTCTATCACAACAACTATCACAACATCATGCAATTTTCTAATGCTCCTACATGGCATGGAAACTATGCATGGCATATGATTCTAGAATGTGCTTAAATGATGCATGAGATGGCATACCCTCATCTCATCGGGTTTGAACTAAATAGAACCCACAGATCAATTATAACAACACAATCTCAAGTGTGTCACCCAATGGTGAAAACATATCAACTGTAAAATTTGAAAAATTATGAAAATTGCAAAAATATGAGGTAGACTGGATTTTCCCTGTACGCGGGTTAGCTACTCCCGGGCACAACTTATTACCAACTACCGGTCCGTCCTATAACTGACTAAGGCTCCAAATACTATGACAATGAAAAGAAACCTCCCTCTGATACCACTTTGTAACAGCCCGGCTTCGGGTGCCACTCAACGGGTGCCCTGAACCCGGTTCTCCACATGAACTCAAGCGCATTTCCCCAAATGCCAGAGGCTGCCGACTAGTAGCAAGGGCCCATGTCTGATAGTGGGGAAACTATGCCCTTATTTGTCAAAGTGTAGTGCAGCAGAATACAAAATAAAACATACATCAAATAGAGGAAGCAGTATAACATACACAACTGAAATAAACAACAACAGTGGATACAACCAAAAGTATATAAATAATGATTCTACATGTCTCAAGTTCTAAGAAAACAGCCAGAACATGTTATACATCAATACAGTACAACAGAAGCAGAATGTAGCAATACAAAGCAAAACAGCTGGCAGTGACATCGCGAGCCTAGGCTCGGTCCCATGCCCACCTATTGCTCAGTAGCAATAATGAACCTGTATAGGGACTCTTTCCCCTATCTACACCTGCAGCAATGTAATCTGTTTGGGCCTAAATGCATGACCCAAACATGGTGTGAGAAATATATCTCAGTAGGTACCCACCAATGGCCCGTGCCCAACTGTGTGGAAGCATGCAACAATAGTGCAATAGTAAAATGCAATAAAGTAAAAAGTACTCACAATTAACCAACTTAACAGTTAAATTTGCAATTTCATTTAATTCATTAAATATTAGAAATCCACACAATGCATTTCTATGTAAACAGTCCACATCCTCAGACAAGAAAAACCATACCCTCAGGTAAGCAGAATCCAACCCGCAGGTATAGCCCTCATGTGTAACATAATTTCCCCTCAGGCGTAGGAAGTGTCGCCCTCTGGCACAAAAGTCATGCCCTCAAGCACAAAAGGTTTCCCTCAGGAGGAATTACTACTGCCCTTGGGATAAACAGTGCAGTGCCCATAGGATAATCACAACAATGCCCTCAGGCCAAACAAGTAACTAGGCCATCCCAACATGGAAACAAGCAGTCAACAAGAAATTCCTTTTGAGACAATTCTACAATTACTAGTTTAAAGGCATACCCTTGGGTATCCTGGACAAAAGGCTAAACAGTGGAACTCACCCTCGGGGTGGTCCTAGATCCAAGAAACTATCCCAACCATCATTTTTACAAATTAATCAATTACCTTTATAGTTCTAGGTAGTTAATATAGCCATGACCATAGCCACACGACACCCCAACAAGGGTTCGTGGCCCAAAAAAGCAAAAAACACATGAAAGTTGGAATAAATAACACAAATCCACTTACCTTATATGCCAATGAACGTTATACCCGAACACCGACTCTAGAAACACCCAAGAACGACGTAGATCTAACGAAGAATGAAACCCAATCAAACGTAAATAACTTATGTTAGGAAAATAATTGGTAAGCAACACGCTAAAATAAGAGAGGGCTTACCCGTGTGGTTCCAACGAGATAGTTTGAGGCGGAAACCGATTCTAGGCAAACACCCGGTGAATCTCCTAAGGTTCGGCCTCCTCCCTTGGCTCCAGAATCAGCTCAAATGCCTCCTCTACCAAATGAGGCGGCTACTTCCAGTTTTAAGCCGAAAAAACAAAGTACACCACATGTACTCCCTTAATTTAACTATTCACGTGGCGACTTCCCACCAGCGTGTCACTGTTCACTTGCCGACTTGAGTACACGGCATGTACTCTTGAGTGCACGGAGTGTACTGTCACCCATCTGGAGGATTTTCCACTTCCTTACTGTTTAGGCCTAACGAATGACTACATAGCGTGTAAAGGACCACTACACGAGGTGTAGTTGGCTCCTACACCATTGTTCGCCAACATGGCTACATGCCCTATGTACTCATCCCTAGACGGCCAGAAGTACACATCGTGTGGAAAAGTACACGGCGTATAGTTCCAAAATTTAGGATTTTTCCACATTTTTCATATTTTTATTAAAACTCGTAAGGAAAAGAGAAAATAAGAAACTGATACCTCAAAGAGAAGAACCGGCTTCTTACAAGTTATACTTGAGATTAATATTAAAAAACCCAAGTGAATGCCTTAGGGATAAGACTAAGTATAATAAAAAAATCCTTAAATTTTGGTGAGTATTGAGTATGTGGTTAATAAATAAAATACATCCATATCTGGATACAAGTATGTAGAGGAAGCTCTGGCACAAATGTATCTTGGGGTAAAACTTGAAAACACTACTTTGAGCTAGACTTGATTGGGAACTGGTGCATGAAAATGAGCCTTGAAGTAGTCTTGGAAATGAAACTCCCGGGGGGATATTTTATGGTAATTTCTTAAGATTATTATGATCCATTTTTATGGGAATTAAAAAAATTCCCCTAAGAATATATGTTCAAAAGTAGATCATGAACAACAAAGAAATGTTAAGGAAATAAATTTAATTATAAGTTATCTTTTTTTAATGGGATTCCCATTTATGTGTTACCATTAACATTCCATTAATACCATCCAAAGGCCATTAATAGGATGGCTCAGGATGACAAACAATGTGAATATCAATGTGATGACTGTTCTAATGATATTTCCAATCTGATGGGATTGGGAATCCCAAACATTGTCATGATACTCTCTCAGTTAACTCATGTTTTGAAAAGAATCATGGGTCAAGTAGAATTTTCAACCCCCCCATTAATGAACATGCCTCAATTGAGAGCTTCATGAGACAAAGTCCACCTACATTTAATGGATTACATAATCCATCAATTTCTAGACAATGGATCAACACAATTAAGAAGATATTCTCCATAATTCAATATTCTAAACAGTAGAAGGTTCTTATGGATGCATATTGTATGGTGGGTAAAGTTGATCAATGGAGGACATTGATAAAAGATATGAAGCATAATGAGGAGATTGATCTGTTGAAATGGAAGGATTTTCTAAAAATGTGTTTCAATAAATACATTCCTTGCAACCTCAGAATTAAGATGGAAAGGTACTTCCTTTCCCTAAATAGAGAATTCGATGAATCTATCAAATTATGTGAGGAAAACCTCAAAACGTTTGGACTATACACCACTAGATATGTTGTTACCCCTGAATTCAAGGTTGAACACTTATTCAGTGGGATAAAATCTAGTATATAGAAATCTCTTGCGGTCTATGACTTCGATTTATATGAGTAGATTTTCTAATGTTCACTCAAAGAAGAATTGGATATCGGAGAATATCAAGGGTACCATGGAGATACGAATCATAATGTGGGATTTAGTTCTGGTGGTCCGATAGATAAATCCAATGGTTCTTAGAAAATATAGCACCCCAATTGCCAATGTTGCAGAAATAAGCACCTAGGATATTGACTGAAGGGGATGAAGAAATGCTTTAGGTGAGGAAGATAAGGGAAACTGGCCATTAACCGTTAACAAGAAACACCTACTTCTACAACATAGGAGTGGATGGATCCATTCGACCCTTAACACATAGTTCATTGCTTAAACTACAAAGAACCCTGTCACATGGATAACCAGTGCCCTATGCCAAGGGATTTATGAGGTATCCAACAACCTTTAAGGCAGCAAGGGAGAGTTTTTTCCACCACTCCCAGCGAAGTGATCCCCGAAAATGAAGTGGTGACCGGTACAAAAGTTATTCATTTAGGAGATGCAAACATAATTTTTGAATCTCTTTATATGAATTATATTATATCATGAATGATTATTAGAAAATCCCAACGCCACAAAAAATCATGGAATTAAAGATATCGGTAAGAATTGGAAATGGTTCAATCATTACATACCATGAATATGACTCCTCCCTTGTCATTATGTGTGGGTTTATCATCTCGAAGAACCTCATAATACATATCCTTGTAGAATCTGATTCAATTCTTAAAAAGGATTGGATTTCCTTTTATAGAACCTTCATAAATTTCATGAGAGGGAAATCATGCTCCAAATGGAGAATTGAACCCAGATTCTATACATGTGAAAGGGGGAGGATGAATCTTCTTTATCACCATCATCTCAAGTGTGGATATTACTGCCTTATGATCAGACGTATAATTCCTAGATTATTGAGTCCATGGATGAAACCATCCTTGAAAACATTCCTTTTGTGAGGGAATTTTATGAATTGTTTCCCAAGGAATTGACTGGTAATTATCCTAGAAGATATGTTGAATTCTAAATTGATATTATACCTGTGGCATTTCCAATATCCCAAGACTCCCTATAAAACAGTTGTTGTGGAGGATGAAGAGATAAAGAAAAAACTAGAAGAGAGTATGAATAAAGGTTTTATATTCCCAAGTGCTTGACCGTGGGGTGCACTAGTTCACTTCATCAAGAAGAATGATAGGTCAATGCGCCTCTGGATTGATTATTGTGAGACCAACAAAATCACGATGAAGAAAAATTTTCCTCTTCCATTAATTTATGACTTGTTCGATCAGCTACATAGAGCACAATACCTCTCGAAGGTGGATTTTCATTCTGGATAATACCATGTAATGGTGATGAATGAGGATATCCCCATGAATTTTTTTTGTACAATATACAGACACTATGAATTCATAGTAATGTCTTTCGAAGTCACTAATTATCTATCAATCTTTGTAGACTTGATGAATAGAGTCTTTAGAGATTACCACGAAAAATTTGTGGGAGTATTTATAGATGATATTAAAATATACTCATCAATCAAGGAGGATCATGAGGAGAATCTGATCAATGTACTAGAGACCCTGTGAAAGGAGAAGCTCCATGAAAACTACAGAAAGATTGAGTTGGGGTTGAAGGAGTTATCATTCTTGGGTCATATTATCACACGAAGTGAGATATCTGTGGATCCCTCTAAGACAGCTGAAATTGAGAGATGGACAAGCCCAACATCGGTAATAGATAATTGTAGCTTCCTATATCCCTTGTGCAAGAGAGGACCCAACAAACATTCAGTTATAATATTTCATATAATAAAGCATGGAAGGAGAAATAGAAGGAAATTTTGAAGGTCTATGGTGATTGGGATGACTCATATCGGGTGGTGCCGAAATTTCAAGCCATACTGAGGCATCATAACCAATTTTTCTTCATTCTGGATACAAACAAACATTTGTCTCATGATAACCGACTTGATCTATCTCGAGTTCAATTTAATCTGTTGTTCGGGGCATTCCTTCCCTGTATATCTGCCATTCATTACTACAATCAGTTTATTCAGATTGATGGAACATTTTTGTATGGAAAATACATGGGTGTATTGTTGATTTTGGCAACCCAAGCTGGAAACCGTTCACCTCTTTCCCTTGCCTTTTTCCATTGTAGAGAATGAAAATAATGAATCATGGAGTTGGTTTTTGGCAAGTATCAACACCCATTTCCCCAAAATTTGGTGTGTTTGTTTAATATATGATTGGAATCGGGAAATTAAGGAGGAAATTAATGATGATCCTGAAACATGGAGTTACCCAAATGCATGTCATCGGTTCTGCATTAGACACATTGCTAGCAACTTGTATAAAAAATTCCACAATGAACCGATGAAGAAGGAAATCACCAGACTTGGTACACATTGTATTTGTTATTTTTTTGTATATCAATGCAAAGATAAATTCATAATATGTGAAATATCATCTATTCTATGTAGCGTATGAGTCCGATAAATTATGGTGTGAATAACGTTTTATCAAATCCGTCAGGTTAATGAAGCAGTTTACGATTATATGATGCGAATTCCAAAAGAAAAATGGACATTGGAATATGATGGGGGGAAGAGGTATGGACACATGACCACCAACATTGTAGAGTGAATAAATGGCGTGTTCAATGGGATTAGTAGGATACATATAACTTCCCTAGTTTAGGAGAAATTACATCATTGCGTGAAGTAATTTGTTGATAGACAAGAACTAGCATCGAATGGAATAAATTAGGGGCTATCTTCCAGAAGACATTTTCAACTACAGATTAAAAGTAATACTGAAGAAGATTTTGGTTATCATGTATTCCTATTTAGATGAGAATACTCTCGATTTGAAGTTAAAGATAAGTCAAACCCCATCAAAAATAGCATTGGTGAAAAAATGGTGGTATTACTAGAAATGAGGAAATGTCAATATGGAAACATTCAAGCCTTACTATTTCCATGATCACATGCCATCGCAACAAGTGCCTCTGTTAACATATCATGGTAATCATATGTTGATCTTATGTACCAGATGAACACCATTTCTAACTGTTATGTCGCACCATGGACACCTATTGGTGAGTTTCATTATTTTCCAATGCCCGATGGTCAACCGATAGTGGTACCTGATATGAATCGGTTGCATCCTCGTGGGATACCGAAGGCTAGAAGAATGAGAAATGAGATGGACTGGCCTCAAGAACAAAGGAAAAGATTGAGATGCACCATATGTCATCAAGAAGGTCATAATCAGAAACGATTCCCTATCATTGTTGGGTGAAGTTCACACTCTAAGACACAATGATGTATTGTCGTTGTTTGGAGATTCTCATATTGTAAATTTTATGTTGTTATCTCTTCCTTTTACCTCAGTTTTCTAACCCCCAAAACATAAAATCATGACAGTAAAACCATAAACATCTATTTTATATTATAATCCTAACAATCTAAACCATAATCCTGAAAATCTTTTCTCAAATCATTAACCTAAACCATAAAATGTTAAAAGAAATTCAAAATCCTAGATCTAAAAGGCAAAATGTAAAACCCAAATCTTTAAATCCTAAAATTGAAAACATGAACTGTAAACCCAAAAAATTATGCCCATTACATCGGTTTTCAAAAAATTATGTTATTAAGAATATAATCTTGAAACATATGACCAGATTATCTAGTACAACCATACATCAATATGAATAATGTTCTCTATAAATCCCTATAACCCATCCATAATGTTTTAGGGAATAGAGGAGAAAAACATAAATTGAACCCTCCTACATTGTTAATGACGTCACGGAGATAAATGAATCTTCATCTAGTAATAGAATAACACCACAAAAAGTGAGCTCCCTTACAATATCAAAATATGAGCCCTAGTACTACACCCTCCACCTGTATACCCAAGGATCACATATGAGATATACATAAAATCATTTTGAAAGGGATTTATAAAATTTAAAAATAACAAAAAAACCCTTTATTGATATAAAAACATTCTTTGAAAACTAGTTCACACTTCATTTCACAATTCTTTAAAAACACCCATCTATTTACCAAAATTATGGGAAAACATATTTTATCAAACACCCTTTTTAGAAAATAAATAAATCATGAAAATTATTTTATAAAAAAGTTTATAAATCAAATTGAAATCATGGTTCATCCAACATAGATTATAGACGGAACCACATATAGGTCATTAATGATACATGATGTCAATCCTTGATAAAACGTCATTTGTTTATATGCAGATGACTGCCACAATATAGTTCAGTCAGTAGGCTACCCATAGTTCACAGGTTGTGATAGAGGGTGGTCCAAATCGATTGATAAGGGTGCATCGAGCACACCATTTTCATCACACAGATCCTCCTCCTTCCATTATACCATACTTGTGTCGTGTTGGCTTCTATGGTATTGTGGTATCAGATTTTACATTTGTAGACCATCACCTACTAGCTGCACTCGTAGAGAGGTGGAGACCAGAGACACACACATTCCACATACCTGAGGGAGAGATGACCATCACCCTCTAGGATGCGGTTGTGCTTCTTGGTCTTCCTATCCATGGGACACCCGTTATTGGATCCACTCGGGCAGCTTTGCCCGACCTTGCTCAGCGCTTGTTAGGCGTTGAAATATTTTCTTATCATAGTGCTACCGATGAAGCATCGATATCCATGCCTTGGCTGGAGTCACAGATTCCACTTTTAGCTGATGATGCTGATGAGAAGACTGTGATGCATTATGTACATGCATATATATTATGACTTATTGGAGGGACCATGTGTAAGGATCATTCAAGAAATGCACGTGCACATGATGTATCTACCCCAGCTAAAGAATTTTGATTGGCCAGGGACGTAAAGTTGGGTATCCTCCTGTTTGGTATACACATACTGATCATTATGCGGGATGTCCAACAGGCTGCGCACAGGTCTCGGGGGATGCGTCATCCTTATTCAGATGTGGTCATGGGAAGCACATCCTTGCATTCTGCCCTGATCTTGCGGGTCCATCGGTCGAGATGGATGTGCTGCATGATGATCCACGTGGACGCTGGTATGATCACTCATTTCCTTCAGGATCTGATTCTACTACATGTTATTGAATTTAATTTATCATTATTTATCACAATCGATGTTGTATTTTATAGGTGGTGTTAGCGACACAATTTCAATGCTGTTCTGAGAAATGACTTGGATGTATATCAGCTCGAGTTAGAATTTCCATTACCCCATGAGGTATGTATATACAATCTATAACTATCTAAAAAATTTAATAATAACATCTTTTTTTAGTTAATAGTTTTTCTAACAAGGGTAATATGTTATTTCATATTTTATGGGTTCCATACTGGTCTGTTATGGACCAGTTCCCTCCATACTTCACGGTTGGTCTTGATGATGTTATGGCTGTAGTGACACTCATTCAGTTTCATATTGTTTGGTGGAACCAGCCTGACAGAGACATGATCCAGTTTCTCTTCACTCAGCAGATTCCATTACCACCGAGGAAGAAAGATCTGCTTTATGGGATGAAGTTGACAGGGAGGCAGGATGACGACTGGCATCAAGTACATGCTGTATTTCTCAACGGTTGGCACCAACGTGCAGAGTTTCGTACCCAGGGAGATCCTACGATGCGGTTCTCTCTTTCAGTAAAGAACGAGTATGAGTTATGGTATAGACTGAATTCTATACTGTATCTTACCTAAGCCGGAAGAGAGATGCATATGATTATAATTCAATTAAATTATATTAATATGTTTATTGAGTTATTTTCTAATTTATTTTTAATCTATTTATAAGAGGGTCACACAGACAGACTTATTCATATGAGTGATGAGGCCGAGGATAGAATCTTCACCTGGGAAGTCGTTCATGCTCAAGCGTTGGAGCAGAGGTCATCTGTCCATGCGTTTTCTGAGAGCCTCTTCGAGTGTCTATAATGGAGACAACAGGTTCATGCTGCAGAGGAAGATCCTACAACCGTTGCTGGTGCTGAGAAGCCATGACCACAGCGATGTAGACAACATCATCCTGCCCGTCAATCCACACCAGTTCCACATGCAGAGGTCAGCCCTCTAGTAGTCCAGTCTGAGCCGATGCAGGATGTGCCTCAACCGTCATGAGATCCATCCTTTTTGACAGGATATCCTCAGTTTCCTCTATCTTGGGGTCAATATGGAGTGCAACCTTTGGGTCCAGAGTCATCACAACCTTGGTGTCTTGACCCATCACAGAGTTGGGGTATAACACCACCATAGGATTTGTTCCCCACTACGATGATGTCGGGTTCTTCTACCATTGAGGTGGGAGAAGGATCAGGAGGGTCGTACGAGGTGGAGTTGACATTTTCTCCCATAGGCACAGAGGTGGAGGATATGACAGTCAATGTTTCAGTGCCCGAGTACTGGCCCTCTCATGGTCATCAGACTCCACATAGATCTCACTATGGATGTCCTATTATTATTCCACCATGTGGGACCAGATATCTTCACCGTAGGCATAGACATTGATTTTTTATGCTCATTTACATGTTTTATGTCTATGGAAATGAAAAATTATTTTTTATGAAATCACTTTTGTTAGACCACCATGTGGGACATGATCTCATCACCACAGGCATAGACATTGATTGTTTATGTTCATTTATATGTTTTATGTCTATGGAAATGAAAAATAATTTATAAGCTTTCAAAACCATGTACTTGAAAATTAAAAATGTTTCAAGTACGTGACTTTGAATGAATATAAAAGATAAACCATAAGACCAATATAAATGAAACTTTAATCATTCATTAAACATATAGGATTCAACCCCACATCAATAGGATGCATGGTGTCTCTAGTATCACATACATCAATAATCTTTGATGCATCAAAACATGTAATATCTTCATTCATGGGACAATGAAATCCATTATTCTACCCTCCATGTCTATATCCATATCAACATCCTGCCGTATAAGGGTATGATGAAAGATATGCCACATGAAATTCTCATATGTTCCCATTCCTCCAAATATCAACCCCTTCAACACCACCATGCATCAAACTATTATAATTTCTTCTAAAATTGTCACCCCATTTCTCCTGGCCTAGTTGATCAGATGAAAACACCAATGATTCCACATAGACTATCGAACTCTTCATCACCAAATCTTTATCCTTTATCATCTTCAAAAGGCAACTGTAGGAACTCCTTGATCTATCCATTCCAAACACTCACATACAATTATACTCTAAAATAAGAACCAACAAATGTTCAGTTTTTTAGGATTATAGTACACTTATATGTGAGTGTTTGGAATGGATAGATCATGGAGGTCCTATAGTGGCCTTTTGAAGAAGATAAGGGTTAATGATTTGGTGATGAAGAGTTCAATGGGATATGTGGAACCTTTGGTGTTTTCATCTAATCAACTGGGCCTAGAGAAATGGGGTGACAATTGTAGAAGAAATTAAAATGGTTGGATCCATGGTGGTGTTGAAGGGGTCGATATTTGATGGAATGGGAGCCTATGAGAATTTCATGTGGCATATCTTTCACCATACCCTTATGTGGCTAGTTGTTGGTATGGATATGGACATGACGGGTGGAAGAATGGATTTCGTTGTCCCATGAAAGGAGATATAACATGTTTTCATGCTTCAAAGATTATAGATGTATGTGATACTAGAGAGATTGTGCATCCTATTGATGTGGGTTTGACTCCTATATGTTTAATGAATGTTCTATGTTTTATTTATATTGGTTTTATGGTTTATATTATATAGTCTTTCAATGTCACGTACTTGAAACATTTTTATGTTTCAAGTAAGCGGTTTTGAAAGCATATAAATTATTTTTAAAGAAAAACTTTTATGAAATAATTTGTGTTTTCCTAAATTTATTATATGTTTAATGTATTTTTAAATTTCCATATATATTGGTTTTATGGTTTATATTTTATAGTCTTTCAAAGTCACGTACATGAAACATTTTTATGTTGCAAGTAGGCGAATTTGAAAGCATATAAATTATTTTTCTTGAACAATTTTTATGAAAAGATTTATGTTTTCAAAAATTGGTTATATTATTAATGAATGTTTAATGTTTTGTTTATACTAGTATTATGGTTTATATTTTATAGTCTTTCAAATTCAAGTACGTGGAACATTTCTAAGTTTCAAGTAGGTGGTTTTGAAATCTTATAAATTATTTTTGATTCACAATTTTTATGAAATGATTTGTGTTTTCAACAATTGATTATATTTTTAATGATGTTTTAGCGTTTCATTTATATTGGTCTAATGGTTTATATTTTATAGTCTTTCAAAGTCACGTACTTGAAACATTTCTAGGTTTCAAGTAGGTAGTTTTGAAAGCTTATAAATTATTTTTCAGGAACAATTTTTTATGAAATGATTTGTGTTTTCAACAATTTCTTATATTTATAATGAATTTTTAATGTTTTGTTTATATTGGTCTAATGGTTTATATTTTATAGTCTTTCCAAGTCACGTACTTGAAACATTTTTAAGTTTCAAGTAGGCGGTTTTGAAACCTTATAAATTATTTTTCAAGAACAATTTTTGTGAAATTATTTGTGTTTTCAACAATCTCATATATATTTAATTAATATTTAATGTTTCATTTATATTGGTCTTAATTATTATATTTTATAGTCTTTCAAAGTCACACACTTGTGACATTTCTATGTTTCAAGTAGGCGGTTTTGAAAGATTGTAAATTATTTTTCCTGAAAATTTTTTATGAAATGTTTTTTGTCATCATCAATTGTTTATATTTTTAATGAATGTTTAATGGTTCATTTATATTGGTCTTATGATTTATATTTTATAGTCATTCAAAGTCATGTACTAGAAACATTTTTATAATTCATAAAGGCAGTTTTGAAAGATTATAAATTATTTTTCATGAACAATTTTTTTGAAATGATTTTTGTTCTTATATGTTTAATTAATTTTAAATGTTTTTCTTATATTTGTCTTATGGTTTATATTTTATAATCTTTCAAAGTCACATAATTGAATCTTTTTTAACTTTCAAGTAGGCGGTTTTGAATCAAAATTCTAAAAACTAATAATTTTTTTTGTTTGGTGAAAGGCGTCATCCTCCTGAAATTTTTTTATGAATTATATATATAAATAAATATATAAAAAACCAAAACATAAAAAAATTCATAATTTTTTTGTTAGGGGAATGGCGGCATCGCGGGTGCCGCCTTTCATCCCCATTGTAATGGCGGCATCCGCGATGCTGCCTTTAATGTGCATTTTTAATTTTTTTCACCATAACTGTATTTTGTAAAATATTTTTTTAAAACATGTATAAAAAACTCTTTATAATTAAATAATTTGTGAATGTGGGTTTTCTATTGAGAAAATTGAGAAAGATCTCATTCCAGAAATTATATAGCACCGTGCAGAAGAATTCTACACAACCCTTTCTTGTGTAAAGAATGTAGGCCTACTGGTGATAATACTACGTGAAGGGGAAGGCTACCATGGGCAATAAACAAGCTCTTTGAACTATTTATTAGATTCAAGAATATCTTGTTTGTAACACCTAAGGGGAGTAGTGCATTGTGAAATCACTATTTGGGTGACACATCTAGAACCAATAAACCATCCTGGTTCTTGTGTTCGGATTAGAAATCGATGAGATAGACGTGAAGAAGAAAACATTACATGCATAGAATGTAGTGAAGGTATTTGAGAGAAAGGAGGAACCCCTATTAGCACACATAGAAAAAATACCCATTCGGGTTTTGATTGTAAGTGAAAGAGACCTTGAGAAATCTGTGAGATAATGTACATATACAACTCATATTTAGAAGAAGAATAACCCTGCACTCAAAATGTAACTATCCATTTGGGTCTTGTGACCAAGAAAAAGTAGGGAATACTCCAATGTGGACAATATTTGTTTAGGCTGCACAAAATCCTATTTAAACATAGATACATTCATGAATTCCCAAGCACATATGAAGAAGGAAGTCCATGAACATTAATAACACAGACAATTGTACACAAAATAAACAATAAGCATGTGTGTGAAAATAACTAAGGAAGAAGGAGATTTTTTTGAATATTGAGGAAGAAAAAACCAAGTGGTAAGTGAATGTGTAAATTCATGAGATATGATCATTAAGCCGAATCTATTGATACAATAATAATGTGTGTTTTGGTTGACAAGAAACATATTATACATGTATGAAACCATTAATAATCACTTGAACATGTGATATGTCCATTGATATATCAATAAAAGAAGTTTGAAATTTCATTCAACCAATGTATGTGGTGAATATGCATTAAGATTGAAGACAGACATAATTATGGAAGATCTGGTATCTGAGTTGACAATGTTTGTGAATTCAAGAAGGCATATAGTGTTGATATTTGCCATGATCATTCATGCATAATAATATTCTGGAAGAAGTTATGTGCACCATGTTCAGATGTATAATTGCGGTTGGGTCTTCATCAAAAAAAGAATGAATTTCCCAAGAATTTTTCACTAAGGTAAATGATCAATAGAAGTGATCAGAATCATTAATCAAGGTCAAAAGACCTTAATAGAGGCTGTTGAAGATTCTTTAACTGGTAAATGGGAATGTGTGATTCTTAAAGCCCATGAGGGAAGAAAATTTGATCAATTTAAAGGAAATAAATGATTCATATAAATGAGGTATCCTATCTTGTGATTCAAGAAAAAAGAAGGATCATGTGTGATTCCAGAGAATAAGTCTTTAGTGAGACTCTAGAGCAGGCTAGTGAGATTCTGGTAACACTATGAGATACAATACAATGATCCACTTGTGGGACTTAGAAGTGATATAGTGTGACTATGTGTCAACCATTTTAATTTTTCATTTGATTATAGTTGATAATCTGTGTTGGGTAGAATAACCAACAATGCAAAGAGTATGAAGTTTTATTGAACCTTGTAATTACTTTTGTTTAGTGCCATTGAATTTTTAGCCTCATTCGAGGTAAGGATTAGAGACACAAGAAGAGTGGATATAGGCTTCAAACATCCATAGAGGTTTAATTGAAAAGAATAAATTTGTAATCTGTTTAAAGGGAACAATAATTCACCCCTCCCCCTCTTAGAGATTTCACATTAATCTGGGGCATCATGTTTCTATGAATATATGGTTTCACTATCTCTATGATAAAATATATGAGGCACATAAAAATCACAGTAGTTTGAAATAAATATTTTCACAAAAATAACTCATCATGAGGAAAAGGAACTAGCACTAACTTCTACAAGATTATGATATGTTAATACAGTACCGCCCATGCAAGAAAAAAAGGTAGTATATGTATTGAGCATGATTGATCATGAATTTCTATACAAAATGAGTACTGATAGGGATCTTTTTCTCATGTATCTTGTAAATATTGATTTAGTAATTATTAAGCATGGGGGAACATCAGCCCAATTTCCAATGATTTACAATACACAATTTTTGGAAAGGAAAAAACATCCTTAGTTAGATGATGAGCATTTTAAAATTAAAATTAATGTTTTGAATAATGGGAAATTTTCATACATCACACGTGAAGATGGATTTTTAAAATTTGTAAAGAGGATTTGTTTCCCCCTTTAGTCAAGATAAAAAAAGGAATTATAAGACGATGATCAAAGATCTAATTTATCTATACAACTTGATATCACCAATATTTATAGGTATTTGATGGAACATTTTTGGTGGGATAATATAAAGAAAGAAAATTACTAATTATGTGTTAAGATATTGGGTGTGTCAAAAAGTGAAGTATGAGAGAAAATATCCCAGAGGAATCATTAAATATCTTCCTATTCCGACATGTAAATGGGATGAAATTAATGTGAACTTTTTTCACTATTTTAAAAGATACTCCAGGAAATAATAATTCCATATGGGTTACTGTTGATCTATTAACCAAATATATACATTTACTCACTATAAGAAAATATTTACCCTTGGGGAACCTTGCACGACTCTATATTATTAAAGTTGTATGACTTCATAGTGATCCGATTTTAATTTTGTTAGATCACGATCTATAGTTTACATCAATATTTGTGAAAAAACATCAAAAGTTTCATAATACTGAGTTTTATTTAAGAACTGGTTATCACTCTTAGAATGATGGACAATAAGAATGGACTATCCAAAATATTGAAGACATGTTTAGGTCATTAACACTTGAATATCATGGGATATGGGATGCGTTTTTACCTTTTTTGTAATTCTCTTATAATAGTAGCTTCCATTAATGTATTAAAATGGAACCATATTAAGTGTTATATGATAAAAGATATCATTCTACAACTTCTTGGGATGAAGTTTGTGGAAGGAATCTGGTACTCCAAACACTGGTAGAGGAAAAAATAGAAAAAAATTATTAAAACCCATATCAACGAAGTACCAAATTGGAAAAAGAGCTACACTGTAAACTAGAGTAATTATATTGAATTAAAGTGGGAGATCATGTTTTCTTAAATGTTTCTCTATGGAAGGGTGTTATATGATTTAGTAATAATAGGGAATGAATCCATAGATACAATGGACCTTTTTAAATCCCAAATATAATTGGAGTTGTGGATTACCATTTTGAATTGACACCTAGCCTTTCTAAAGTTCATGATGTAACGCCCCGACCCCAGTTACCCAGAGT
Source organism: Viscum album (assembly GCA_963277665.1). Classification (NCBI taxonomy): domain Eukaryota; kingdom Viridiplantae; phylum Streptophyta; class Magnoliopsida; order Santalales; family Viscaceae; genus Viscum; species Viscum album. Next base: position 872,248,966 of record OY728157.1, read on the forward strand.
CGGTGCATTATTACATAACATTGGAATGATCACAAAATATCAAGTTTCGAAAGAATGATTAGTTTAATAGCCTTGGAATAACTAGATACATTCATAAAGTTTACATTACATCATAAAGTTAAAACTAAAACAACATCTTGTCTCCCCACTCATTTTCCCTTATACTATCCCTTCTGGTCATTCACAAAATACTTCTTCACATCTCAGAAAAAAAACATAGAAAGGGGTGATCTCAAATGACTAGTAAGGATAACAATATAGTGGAAACTTTCATAAATAATCATAAATATTTAAGGCATTGTATAACAAAAACAAAAGACTTTTAATCATGAACATTAGAATAATATGGTAGAAATAAAATGAAATAATGCCATTTACTTATTCACATGGATATTCTACTAGTTGAATAATCACATGCAATATCAGTAACAACTTTCATAACGATGGAATTCATAATTCTAGACTATCATAACAACATATTCAAGGCCTTGTGCGAAGACTAAAAATAATATTTTTTCAAGGCTTTGTTCCAAGTCACTAGTTTGTCCCATGAGACCTACCGATGCATCAAGGATCTATAGTGGGCTCCACCTGTCACTTATTAAGTCCAATGCATTCCTCATATGAATTGGTTTAAACATAACATAAACATTCGTATTAAAACTAGCATACTCAATGTCAATAATTTCTCCATAAACCATGAATGGTATAAAAATAACAAATCCATAGTCAATCATTCACAAAACCTTCAATACAATATGGAAGTTCTGTATCATAATAAATTATCTTCAAATAAGCTAAAAATCCATCAAAGGATGTTGACATAGATGAAATCAATACTATTTGAGAGAAATATATCTTTTTTTGAAATCATTTAAAAGTCACATAATTATAAAAGAAAAATATTTACATTGAAAATATTATTATAATCTTTTGAGTAAAGCTTCAATGATTTTATAATGGCGGAAAATAGCTGCACCCATCGTATAAGTTGAAAAAAAGACATTCTTACCTTAATTTATTTCGAAAATGTTAAAAAGGACCTTGTTTGGAAATTGAGGGAAATATTCCTTTATAAACATATCATAAAAAGTCAACAAGGGTATAAATGACTTTAAACCATAGTCTATAAAATAGTATGAATGATTTGAAATACATTTTTAAGAAACATGGATGTGGATGATAAAGAGATCCTGGTATATAATTATGTATAAACAACCTCGGATAATGAAGAGATTGTGAAATAAACTCTTAACTTGTAATTTTCCTTGGATGATGGTAAGTTAAGCTCCTATATAATGGTGATATAATTTTTATTATATTATACAAGAATCAAATACATTAATATGATATCATATATGATCATTTAACATTTCTTTGTTAATAATATCTTAGTATTATCATCGTTTCGAGTGTTAACTTACTCATTTTCTATTATATGTTTTGTTACATAATTCATGTTTGATATGGATATGTTTTATATTATTCATATACAGAATGATATCAAGTTCATAAACATTATTTTTAATCATCAAATGAGAATTAAACTTTCATGGATACGATGAGGAATGAATCTCATCGCGTTCGTAGAGACGGTAGTCCGTACGTACGAACGAGCGACAATATCATTATTTTGATATTAAAATAATATATAATTGCTTGTTATATCATATATACAGAATAATTATCATGTTATATTTATTATTTACATAAATTACACATCATTATCATATCCATTCAAATAATAATGTTTTGAATAACAGTTACACCACAATGTGGAGATGGTAAGCCATTTGTACGCACGTATGGTGAAATGTCATTCAAAGAATGGATAGAATACTTAATATGGTTGTACCATATTTATAATAACATCCCAGTATATATAAGATTCTGAATTTATTCTTTTATAATGGGAAAAAATAAAAAAGAAGTTGAAGAAGAAATGAACTTGAAGGAGGGCGGTGAAAACATTACCTCTTCTTCGGGTTCTTAATTTTGATTTGATCAAAAGGGATCCATAGGTTGGATTTATGATCAAACTAATGCCTCAAGGATGAAGTGATGGAATTTTAGAGAATATTTTGGTAGGGTTTTTCTGATCCAAAATGCTTTGAAGGTTTCAATTAGGGGGAAGGTGATGATCCCTTTTATAAGAGGGGTGATGGGCACCTTTGGAAAAGCTATAAATATTATTTTATAATAAATTCATATTCGGTTTATAATGGCTCAAAAGTGGATAATTTAAATCATAAGGAGGGGATAGGTCGATAAAAACTCAACCAATTGGTTTTATACTGGTTTGTGTCACTTCATTAAACTTATCTTTTAGTTTTAACTCATAGTAAATTAGTTTGACATTTACCATGTCTCTTTGTATTTTTTATATTATATGGTTAGTAAACTTACTATAAACTTCCATGAGACCCCCATGTTGTCCATTAATAATATACCTATCATTATATAAGACATTTGGTTGAAAATTATATTTTTACGAAGATAATATCAATTAATAATATAATATTTGTTTTAGAAACTCATTTATGTCAATTTTGACACTATTTAATAATTGATTTTTTTAAAGTCATAAAAAATTTATTAATTCAAAAAAAATCATTTTAGAACTCCTAAAATGTCATATTAATCAATAAAATTCGTAGAAGGTATCATAACTTTCAAAATATTTTTATTTTAACATTTATAATACCAATTATTTGATTCTTCCATTAATAAAGAAAATATTGCATCATTATTGTGTCATAAATAAATTTAATTATTAAATATCTAAAAATTACAAATAAAATAACGTTATGTAGGAAATATTTTTAGATTTCTAATGAATATTTATAGTTGAAAATATAACAAATATAAACCTATGTAAAAATTAGTTTTTTAAAAGATATTTGCTTATGTCATTTTTGTATTAACTTTAACTTAATTAATATAAAGGCTAATTATCACTTACAATTGGATCCATGGGGTCCCAAAATCGACCCAAAGATGCCGATGGTCAGAAATATATCAGGAAATAGGGTTAGGACACGTTTTAAGGTAATTTATTGTTATTTTAATATTTTTTTTACCTTTATTTACTGGATTTACCCTTTAACCATGGAAAATAAAATATTTACTGACATAATTATTCAAAATGTATAATAATATAAGTTACCTATTTAAAAAAATTTTCCCTCCTGATTCGAAATATGGAATCCATTTTTTTAAATTCAAAACACCGAAGTGGAAGAAATTAATTTAAAATTCATTCTCGTTGTTAAAACAAAAAGTGTGTTTTTAAGAGATAATAGCAATCAAAAGATTGTCACTTTCTTATGTCCAGTTTAAATGTGAAATTATGCCCAATGTACAAAATTTGATTAAATGGTGAAAATATAATCTAATTATACTAAAAAATCACTCAAATTCATAATTTATCACTATTAATTATTTCAATTAAAAAATTTGTTTTTAATTAAAAATTAGTAATTTTCACTATTCATCAAAATATGAAAGTTATCCGAAAAGTACCAAAAATTAACCCTAAGCAAATTTCGATATTCCGAATCCAAAAATGAAGTCCATTTTGAAAGTTAAAATGTATATAATTTCAAATATTAGGTATTACTATTCATAATGGCTAGTTTGATTGGTTGTGGTGTGTTAGAACTCGATGTTGCATACAACACACGCTACCATATTATTCAAAGAGAAGCGTACTGTGGAAGCTTGGGGTGTTATGTTATCCCCTCCATCATATTATTTTGTCCTCAAAATTTCTAGACTCTTACTGCATAAAAATACTCGGGTGGTTCTTCATAATAAGTTTCTCGAGTTTCCACGTTGCCTCTTCTATCTAATGGTTTATCCATAGAACTTTTAGGAGACGAGTCCTCCAGTTTCTCAGCACCTGTTCTCTCGTATCAAGATTCATGACAGGATCTTCGCAAAAAGTTAGATCATGTTCCAGTTATAATTCCTCATAGGTGAGTACATTCATTGGGTTAGGCATGCATTTTCTGAATAGTGATACATGGAACACATCGTGATCTTTGGAGAGACTTGGTGGAATTGACAAATGGTAAGCTATAACCCCAATACATTCTAGAATTTCAAATGGTCCGATGTACCTAGGACTCAATTTTACCTTCTTAATAAAACATATAACAACCTTCCATGGAGATACCATTAAGAAAACATGATCTCCTACATAAAATTCTAAATCTTTCCTTCGGTTGTCAGCATAGCTCTTCTGCCTACTTTGAGCTTCTTTAATGTGGTTTTGGATTACCTTCACCTTTTCCATCGTTTCCACCAGAAGTTATAGTCTTATAAGTTATGTTTCTCCAACATCATCCCAACAAGTTTGTGTGCGACATCTATTTCTGTATTATTCTTCATACGGAACCATATGAATACTCGAATGAAAGCTATTATTATAGGAAAATTCTACCAGAGGTAAATATTGATCCCATATACGCTCATAGTCAAGTGAGTATTATCTCATAATGTATTCTAATGTTTGAATAGTCTGTTATGATTTTCCATCTGTTTGAGTGTGGTAAGCAGTGCTCAAATGAAGTTTAGTATCCAAGGCCTTCTGAAAACTCTTCTAGAATCTGGAAGTAAAATGGGGATCACGATCAGAATCAATCGATAGGGGTATTCCATGAAGTCTCACAACGTCATTAATATATAGTCTTGCTAGAAGTTCAAGTGGTAAATCATCCCTTATAGCAAGAAACTGTGCAGACATGGTAAGTCGATCAAAAATGATCCATATTGCGTCGTTCCTTCTAGGAGTTTTTGGTAGTCCCATGAAAATGTCCATCGTAATATTATCTCATTTTCACTCAGGGTTGGGAAGAGGTTGCATGACTCCCCCAGGCTGTTTCCTTCCAGCTTTCACATGTTGACAAACCATACATCCTGAGACAAAATCAGAAATCTCCCTCTTCATGTTGTCCCAACAAAAATGATCCTTCAAATATCTATACATCTTTTTCCTCCCATGGTTTATAGAGAAATTGAAACTATGAGCATCATCCAAAAAATATCTTTTTATATCAGGTATATTGGAAATACAAAGCCTCTTCCCAAATTTCAAAATTCCATCTTTATACACAACGTCACTCAATCTCCCATCATTCACAGCTTTAATCCACTTTTTAAACTCTTCATCAATGGTCTGAGAACTCTTAATCCTTTCTAGTAAAGATAGTTTGGAAACAATTTGAAAAATCACTCATGTTTCACCTTCTATGGTGATTCCCATATCCATCTTTACTAGATCCAGGAAAATAGGATCCCTTTCAACTCTCATCTTGTTCAAAACTCCATGATCCTTTCTACTCAAAGCATCTTCCACCTTATTTTCCTTTCCTGGGTGGTAGTGTATAATGAAATCATTATCCTTGAGTAGTTGAAGCCATCTCCTTTGCCTCATGTTGAGTTCCTTCTCTGAGAAAATATACTTCAAACTCTTGTGATCGGTATATATCACACATTTTTCACCATAGAGATAATGTATCCATATCTTCAAAGAAAATATTACAATATCTAACTCAATATCATGAGTTGTATAGTTTTTCTCATGAATTTTTAGATGTCATGATGCATATGAAATAACATTATCATTCTATATAAGGACACAACCAAGTCCTTTATTCAATGAATCTCTATAAATAAAGAACCCATGATTCCCTGATAGTAGAGTCAATATAGGAGCATTGACTAATATTCTCTTCAGTTCTTCAAAACATTCTTCACACTCTTTTGTCTAAATGAATTTAACCCCTTTATGTGTGAGCTTCATTATTGGTTTTTCTAATCGAGAAAAATTCTGGATGATACATAAAAAATAATCTGCTAAACAAATAAAACTGCGTACCACAGTTATACTCGTCGATGCTGGCCATTATTGGATTGCCTTGGTCTTAGAAAGATCAAAATAGATTCCATATTTGGAGACAATATGTCCAAGAAAAGAAATATCTTGAAGCCAGAATTAACACTTGCTAAACATCCCATATAACTCATGTCTTCTAAGACTCTTCAGGATAATGCCCAAGTGATTTTCCGGATCTTCATAGCTTTTGGAATATTATAAGATATCATCAATATATACCCCCACAAAATCATCGTGATATTCATTGAAAACTATATTCATTAGATCCATGAATACAGAGGGTGAATTAGTCATCCCAAATGGAATTACTGTAAACTCTTAATGACCGTACCTGGTTCGAAATGCTGTCTTCAGAATGTCTTCCTTCTTTACACACAACTGACGGTATCCAGATCAAAGGTCAATCTATGAAATGTATTGATCTCCATGCATTTTGTCAAATAACATATCAATAAGGGGTTGGGGATACTTGTTCTTTATTTTTATAGCATTGATTTTCCTGTAGTCGATATTTAACCCCATAGATCCATCTTTATTATTAAGAAAAATGACAAGGGCTCACCATAGAGAAACACTATGGTGAATAAATCCCTTATTACACAATTCCTCTAGTTGTTTCTTTAGTTCAACTACTTCCACAGTGGCCATTCTATAAGGGGTCTTAGATATAGGACTTCAACCTGAAATTAAATCAATGGAATACTCAATTTCTCATTTGGGAGGATGTCCAGGTAAATCTTCCAGAAACACATCTATATATTCTTCCACAATAGGTACATCCCTTATTTGAACATTCCTTGACTCACCCACAATAATTTCATTCCCTTCCTCCCCGATAATTGAATTTAGTTGAGCTACTGGGGGTGGATCAAGATAAGAATCAGGTGGTGACGATTCTGCTCTAAAGATAAGGTGTTCTTTATCATCATCAAAAATCGTAACATCCTTCTTCTTACAATAAATTTTAGCATCATGGTCTGAAAGCCAATCCATATTGATGATTATATCAAATTCAATCATGGGTATGATGATGAGATCAGTAGATAATGAACATTTATATGCCCTAATGTGGATAGATCCACAAAACATTGTTGCAATGATACTTCCCTTAAGAGTTATAACTGAAAACTCCCTTGTTAGATCAAATTGGAAATATCTAATTTTCTTAGCAAACTGTTGTGATATGAAACAATGTGATGAACCATAATCAAATAATTCATTTTCTAAACTTTAGGAAACCATTAAATTACCTGCCACCAAGTATATCAGAGATTCTACCTTAGCAATAGTTATAGCATAAGCTTAGACTTGATCCCTTGGGCTTTTCTGAGGTAAGTTCCCCTCACAATTAGGACACTAATTTTCACAATTTCCCATCTCCCTATAGTTGTAACATTGAACATCGATAGCTTCTGTCTTCCCATTGCAATCACGAGCTTGGTGGCCTTTTTCACCAAAATTGTAACAGACTACCATTCCTTTTAAGAAAGTACTGGGGTGTTTCTTCCCACATTTACTACATGATGGATAATCAAATTTTCCCTTCTTCCCCTTATTTACATTTCTAGAGTGGTCAGCAGATCTCTTCATCTCTTCCTTCTCTTTAATTTCATAAGACATAGAGAATTATTTTTCTATCTTGATAGCGCATGATTCAATATCATCGTACAATGAGATGGTTTGTGAAACAAATTCTTGATGGAGAAACAGTTTTAACCAATAAAAGAAATGTTCAATATTACATCTTGGGTTATGTATATAATCTGCAGCATACCTTGCTAACCTTGTAAAGTTAGCCTCATACTTTGCGACATTCTCATCCTACTTTTGTCTCAGACTTAGAAATTTCCATTCCATATATTCTCGATGGTCACGAGGAATGTATATTTCTACGAAAATTTCATTGAACTCCCTCCATTCCATATTTGATACTTCATCACCGTCCTTTGTGTTTTGAATCAATGACCACCATTGATTAGCATCTCCAGTGAGGAGGTAAACTGTCATGATACCGTTTTCCCTTTCACTACTCCCCAAGGCATGGAATATTTTCTCTACAGAATTTATCCATTGCTCAGCTACTAAGGGATTTTTACTCCCATTGAATGTCGGTGGTTGTTTCCTCATGAAGCGATCTAACATTGATCCTCCATGCTTCAGATCGGGGTGCTCCATATGGTTAAGGTTATTATTCATAATCTGAGTGAGTTGTCTTAGTATGGTGATTAGCGAATCAGCACCAGTTGCATCACCAACTCCACTATAATTATCTTGAGAAAGAAAGAAATTCTAACATGGAGTGAGTGCATTGATACTATTTTCATTTCTTCCACTAGGATCCATTTCTAAATAATGACATACACTAGATTAGTTTATGAATCACAATACATATTTCTAAACTTGTAAAACATTAAACATAAATTGAACAGTTTATGGATATAATCCATTATCATAAAAAATATTTTCTTTGAGGAAGTATATACTCATAAACCCTTAATAATGGTTTGTAAAGAAAAGGAGAATTATCCTAAGAATATCCCTCAAGAGTGTCGTAACCAAGAGTGCAGCAAGGCCCATTGTCATGTGTTTCACGCAACACTGAGTTCAAATGAATCGAGATCAATTATTTTGAGACCATTATATCCTATCCATTAAAATGGTGTGTATAAATTGTAATAAATAATTTTATAATAATATATGTTATATAAACATATAGAACATTTTTTCTGTTACCAATTTATTATTAATAGAAAAATTTAAAAAATTAATAGAAATTTACTTATGGAAAACTATATTCTTGCATGAAATAAATCTATATATCAATAATTTAAATTAGTCTCTATTTGTGAATGGCTTTAATGAAATTTATATACTATATATTCAAAAAAAATTTAAAAATAAAAATAATATTTTTATTATGCATGAGATAATATTAAATGTAGTTTTACTGTTAAAAATGAGATTTTCAAAAAAGAGGTTTTGGTCCCATTTTTTGCACTTATTTTAACATTAATTTATACCACTTATAGGTATTTAATTTCATAAAATTTATTAGATAATTATAATAAAGATGTTTAAATTTGGTAATTGTGCCTTTTTATTCTTGGTCAAAATGAATAGTAACCATGATAAAATTTAGTTCCTTATTAACGTGTAAATTGGCTTAATTTAGGATAAAATAAATGATAAGGTCATAATTATTCATTCTAATTATTTTTGGAAGAATACGATTAAACACTTATCATAATTTTATAAACATAGAGTTTTTCAATTGATAAATTTCCCTGAAAATGAATTATATATTATTTTAATCAAACATAGTTACAAAATGTCACTACCTCTGTTTTTAATAAAATTTATGTGTCGACAAAGGAAAAAAGAAGTATATGAACAAAATTAAATGTATATTTTTTGATTAATGAAATTATTTTCATCAAATATATTTCTTTTTTGTTTAAATAAATTATATAATTACCTAAAATTCAGGTGTGATGTTAATACTTTATTTATTTAATTAACAAAAAAAATTTGAAAAGCGATTTTATAAATAATATTTTTTATAAAATTTCAGTTAGTTAATCTGTCAAATGAATTTTTAAGATCTATATGACATAATATATTTTAATTAAATAATTATATTTGAATTAAATATTTTTATTGATGTTTATGAAGTCAAATTAAATGAATACTATCAAATTTTAAAAAATGATATTTTATCAAAATATTATTTTATTAAATTATTTCAAAATCATAAAATCTTGAAATAAAAAATGGTATATATAATAAGATTGTTAATATAATAAATTGGCTATTTATGGTTCAATATTATCCTTATGAGTAAAAATTAAAACTCTTTAGTATTGAAGTACTTGTTAGAATAGTAAACATTAAAATCGATTAATATAGTGTTAATCAAGAAGATATAGTTTCTAAGGACTCCAAAACATGAATAAATTTACTTAAGTTTTGGTATTAAAAATCAATCCCACCTTATCTTATATATATTTCTATTTAATTTTATTTATTAGGAGAATTAATTTCTATAATTAAATGTTATGAGAAATTAAAAATGTGTACCTTACCAAAATTATAATGGGAGACATTTTCCCTCAATTATTCACACCATATTGAGCCATATAGATCAACCAGTTCCTATTATATTATTTTATAAACATCCTTTATCAATTTTATGTATTTTCTATTATCGTTAAATTATTTACCTTAAGTCCCTTAAGAAAGAATATAAAGGTCTCTTTAATAAGAGGTAATTTTCTTACTCAACCTATTTCAATTTATTCCTTTTTATAAATCTTCTAAATATATGTAAGTTATCATAAAATAATAAAATTATTATAATTAATATACATAAATTTAATTATTATTATTAAATCACCATTAAAAACCCTCTTTCACAAAAAATGAGAAGTGAATGTATCATTCCTGCATATGTAGGTATCACCCTCTCCACGTGGTGATATAGTTTACTTTTCTTTACAATATTTTATGGATTGTAATTATGATGGTTTTAATTTTTATATTTTATATATATATGATTATTAAAATTATATATATTATGTAACATGGGTCAAATTATATAGAAAAAAACTCTCGAATGAAAATATACATGAAAAACAATGCAGTTATTACCAGAAACAATTATTTTTAACAAACAAGTGATAAGAAATGTATGATAAAAGATTATAAGTATTTAAAAAATGGTATGATATATGTATGCATAGTTATGGAATGTATTTATAATAAATCTATATTTATTATACTCGATGTTTGAAAATGTACATTGGAATTTGAATATGAGTTAAGAGTATATTTCAAAATCACATCAGTATTTAGGATTATTTACGTTATGTCTCCACTGGAGAATATTTTTCTTCTAGATATACATTTTCATAAAATATTTTTAGAAATTTTTTTAATATTATCCTATGATTGTTTAAATTAAATTTTACACATGTTTTAATTTTTACAAAATGATTTCAAAGAATATTCTTTTCATTTTCCAAATGAGGTACCTTTTAACCTTTCTGAAAAATATTATAGGAATATCTATTGAATTATACAAAATGAAATAAAAATACTAATATCATGAATAATATAATATTTATACTACTATCATGACTAATGTAATATTTTTATATTACATTAAAATTTTATTTGATTATTTTCATATAATATTTTTCTTTTATATGTGTCTATTTATTTCAAAATAAGTTATTTCAATGTGAAAGAGGTATTTTCATCTCTTGTTTTCCAATGATCTATATAATATTTTTTCATTTATCTCATAATAATTTATTAAATATTACAATTATCAAAGGTTATTATATTATGGTACCATATAATATTTCTAATTTGATGGTTTATGATTTATTTAACCAGAGATGTTCTATTTCAGCACAACTCACCAAATTACTTTTGATGAGGTATGATATTTATTTATGGAGTAATTATTAATAACAAATATGTTAGTTTTAATAATATTATTTATATTTATTACTTATCACCACTTTCATAAAATGAATTTATTGTTATTATAATGTGATGGGATGGTCCCTATATACCTCATTGATGCATCAATATTTCTTATGAGACAAACTAGCTTCTGTATTTGCTAATTCCTTATCCATTTATGGTAGTTGTCTTAGAAAGTGTCCATGATGGTATGTTTATTATGTATGAAAATTTTCATTGACCTCATAATGAAATTATATATTGATTTCTATTTGAATATTTCATTAGTTATGATTTCTTTAAGATATATTTTTTTTCTCATATGATCTTTTTATAGATTTATTGAATTTCTATTTATTTTCTGAAAAATTATTCATAACTTATTTAGTTCCAATTGTATGAATATCCTTTTTGAGAAATATGGCTTTGTTTATTTTATTATGATTAATTTTTAGAAGTATTTGAGGAAGTATATTATGATTGAAATATAGTGATAATTTTGGATAATAATCATGTTATAAAAGGAATTACTTGATTTAAATTTTTATTTTCAATTATAATATAAGATTCAAATTTGTATCTATTTATTGAAGACTACTAAAATATTTTATCATTTGAGATAAAATTATTTGCATATAATACCCATTTATTAATTTATCCACAAACTATGGTCTTCTAGGGTTAGTGTATTTATTATTTGTGTACTATCATAATGAGATAACTTGACTATATAACATATGTTTTGGATTATTGTCATTGTATATTTAGGTTTTGATTATTGTCAATAATTTAAATAACCATTTTATATTACATGTAATCTATGGACATTTATAATTATATATTATGTTGAAATATTATTTTATTATCACTATAATAGTAAAAAACAACTATATAAAACATTTTATACAAGAAATGGTAAATAATGTATATATATGTGTTGGCCCTAGTAAACTTACTCACATTTATCCTTATTCCACAAGCGCTAAATGATATAAACTCTCAACCAACTAGCTCTTTTATAAGAATCATGATTCTAAATTGATATGAATTGCTCAGGGGTATTCCACATTATTATTTATGGCTACTATACTATAGGTGAATTCAAATCTCTATTTAGATTCCCTTATTAGATAAAACTTATAAATTATATGTTTTGTCATCTAGTATGACCTATAATCCTTTGAAAATATCACCAATGTAGAATTATCATAGCATACTCACACATGGTAGACAATTCAAGGTACACTACCAATATCATATCTAATGTTACGCATCCTTATGTAGATCTTACATGCATTATATTTCATTATATACTCATATTACAATATGGAATTGTCGATCATAGACTTTCTAAGGCTTCTCCAGTCAATTAAAACACCATTTTAGAAAACACATATTATGACTATTATTTAGATTATGTTGATATTTTTGGATGTTACCATTTTTATAACATCACACTACAAGCTTGTCAACTCCATTATAAACTAGAAACATATCTTTTTTATCCCACAAGTACATTAGGATATTTCATATGGATTCCCAATATAGTTATCTCGGATTAGATTAATATATGACCATCATTAATAAATAAATTGAAACATATATCTAATGACCAAAAATTTTATACATGTTTGATCCCACTTCTAAAGCATAATGTATTATACTCAACCTCTCAATATTCTTTGATTTTTTTGGACATATTTTATTAGACATACTGATAACATGTGATATTACTTAAAATAATCTCTTGGATTATTTCATATTATATCTTTTTAGTAAAGAGTTAATAGATGTACATTTAAATTTCCCAATCATACTCTATGAAAAATGTTTATAGTTCTTGATCCCTCAAATATAAGATCCTTCACACAATTATTTCTTGGGGAATAATTCAATTTCCAATTCTTTAATAACTATAATAATTTCACATAATTTCCATTAATTAAAATTTATTCAATATATAATATTTTCCAAATTACTGTATTCTTAGTAACTTTCATATAAACACATTGATCACTTTCATTCTTGATGAAACCAAATAATATTATAGACCCATCAAACTAAACACACCATAATTTTGTTTATTGATTCAATACATAAATGGATTTATAGAGTTTCTATACTATATTAGCACTCTTGGACATGATTAATTGTTCATGTTATGTTATATAGGGATCTTCAAACCACATACAATTTCGAAAACAAGTTCTTATTTAATTTTCCAAACCAAATAATCATGAATAATTGGAATTGAAGCTAATATTATGATATATTTAAGCATTATTTGTGGTGATAAGGTTTTATCATAATCAATGCCTTGATGAATCATGAAACCCTTCATAACCAGTAATTTTCAATATTATCTTATTTTTTCCATGTAATTTTATTTTCTTGAATACCAATTTTCACCTATTATGTGTTAAATTAGATAGAGGTTCTAACAGAATAAAAAATTTATTTAGGATCATAAACATCTTCTATGAATGAAAATATTATTTTAATTTAGTTGTATCCTGTCCATATATAACATCTGTGTATATTAGAGGTTCATTATCCTAGAAGAGTAATGATTAACTTGGATTGGATAAAAAAACCATATCTATCTAGTTATATAACCTCTTTAGTATACCAATACAATACTTGTGTATTGGGAATATCTTTATACCCTCTATATATTCTATTGATTGTTTCTTTATGAACCGGTACACATCTATAACATTAAATTCATAAAATTTAATCTTTATGTCACTATTACCATTGGAAATTTGTTACCATTATTGTAATATATCATATCTTATCCCAAAAAATTTTCTATTTGAATTGTTATATAGGTAAAATCATTTAGTTTCTTTATGATAAATTATAAAGATGTACTATATTCTTATAGAATAATGTTTTTGATCTAGAATGGTCATGAAAAAAAATCCTAGCATCACTTTATATGCTCGTTAGATAGAGTATGTTTTTTATTCCTTATCATATATGGATTCCCATCTAACACCTTATTTATTATGCAATTTAGTTTATATGTTGTTTTTAAACTATATCCCAAAAAAGAAAATGGTAGAGTTATATTACTCATCATTTATGTTACCATGATCAGTAATACATGATTTCATCTTTCACATAGAGCATTACATTTAGGTGTATAAGGAGAAGTGAGTGGGGAGACAGTCCCACACTCCTTCAAGTGATTAATAATCTTCTGGTTTAGATATCCACCACCTCTGCCTTAGTGTAGTTTATTTATCTTATTACCAAGATGGTTTTGAATTTAATATATATATTCCTCAAACCACGTAATATAATCTTACTCAGATCATATTAAGTAGGTATAACCATACCTACTAAATTTATCGGTTACAATTATGATGTATTAAAGCACTCCCCTTTCCTATAAAATAAATAATCCTCATAAATTAGTATGAATAAAGTCCAATAGTTTTGTGTATATTTCACTTTTTCCCTTGAAAGGTGGTTTGATTAGTTCCTCTTGTACACATCTATGTGTTTTGTCTCAAAATAATTTGTTTACCCTTCTTGATATAATTTGTTTAAATTATTCTTATTGGGAATATATGGAAACCTAATTCACTAGAAATTTAACACATCATCTATATGTTTCTTATATTTTCCTTTATCCCCATTTCTTTATCCATTAGGGGGATCAATAGAATGTTTTTATTCAAACATAGAAATATTAAAATTTTAGTGTAGTACTATGACCTAGTTCCAATACCACTCTTAGATGTTATGGATGGTTAAGAAATTTTAACACTCCAATAATTATTTTAGTTAGATTTTATTTCTTGTGTTGATTTTAATTTGATCTAAAAAATAATCCTAAAATATTAATAATTTATATTTATTAATAGTAGGTATTACTAATTAATTAAATAATAAAATGTATCCCACAATTTTATGAAATCCTTGAATCCATTAATAACTAGATCAAGAGTACTCAAATTCAACGGTTTTATAGTGGAAAAGATCATTAAAAGATATCATCACTGTTTATGATATTTTTACACAAAAATCGAATATTTGGTAGGTAAAATTTTATTTTGATAAATGCAGTAACTTTTATTTCCTTAATATATGGATAGAATTCAGAATTTTTTTTGAATTTTATCATTCAAATAACAAACACTTTGTTTAAAAATTGAGCAAATTTTTTTATGGATATTTTTATGAAAATATTATTTTATTCAATGTTTTTCTTTTATAACAATTTCATAATAGTTGGAGGCTATCTCAATATGGATGATGTGAATGTTGAATATATGGTTTATTTAAAATTTCAGTGACAAAAGAAATTTGGATTAATACTGTCTTTGAGGGATTTTTTTCTTGATGAATGAAATTACTTTTCTATTTAACATGATTATTAAAAATGATCACATTTAAAGCGTAACCACAATTTAGATAGAAATAATTTACCATTTATTGATATGATTTTATCTATTCATGAACATTTAATATTCTAAGTTATCACATTAATAGAAATCATTCAAAAATAATTACTAATAATTAGGAGTTATGTGATCATGTGAATTCTCTGATTGTGTGCTTATTTTTATAGTAGTGGATCAATGAGGACCCTATTGGGTAACCCTTGAGAGATGACCAACTTGAGTTTCAATTCTCACCCTATAAAATTCTTATAACTCTCATATAGAATTCAACAACATATCAAGGTAATTTGCATCCCATTTATTCCTTGTAATTATACATAAATACTCAGAAATTGGTGAGGGGGTCTCCAAAATATGGGAAATAAGTTAATAAAATCATTCAAATATGTGTATACCCTTATACATTTATTAATACCAAGGGATAATACAAAAAAAACCATTTATAAAAAAATTATTAAATAAATTCACATCTTATAAAATAAATAAACTTATTAATATAAAAAAAGATATGCATTAGTCTATCTCAAACATGATCAATCGACATGTTGCAAACATTAAAATGAAATTAGATTTGATATAAATTTTACACGCAGGAATTTATAATGAATTTAAAAAAATATTAATTTAATTTTAATTCATATAGACCTTATCATATAACCCACACCAAATTTCATAATACTATTTATATTTTTGATTGTATTTTGACGAATATTTATTGATTCATTGGGGATACAAGATAATTTTTCCCCTATATCAGGGTTTTAGGCTATTATTAGTGCAAGATTCGACATGGTGGTTTTGTTAAGCCCATCCAGGACTTGCTCGAGCTATGGAGAATAGGTCAGGTGGTTAGGTCATGAAGTTAATTTATATATGGGCAGTAAAGGTACTAGTTGTGGTACATTGTGTACCAGACTATAAATTTTTTTTCAAGACAGTACACCTATTATAATTGTGAGTGCATGAGGATTCCATATGATTTAATTGGGAACCAATTTTTTTATCCCTTTCTGAAAGGTAATATTGTATAATTTTTTTTAAAAAAAAAAGATGTCCACATTTATGTGGGTTTATCCTATCCATGGATGAATAGTAAGATTGAGTTACTATTTATAAATATATATATATATTTCTAATTAATTTTTTTCAGGAGAATGTGTTCTTCAATATTAATATGGCTATAACTAAGTTATTTGACCTTTGATTCATGTTTTGTAGACGGTGTTGGAACCATTACAACACCCTCTAGTCAAACATGAAAATTTAATTTAATTACGTGGTTAATTTAACACGTTATCACTGTTCCACAACTTTTTGTTACCAAATGGAGAAAATTGTTAAACAATTATATTTAAACATTTTATCACCAAAAAAATGTAATAACATCATCTCCAATGAGGCAGCTCCCAGTTCAAACATGGGGATATAATATATAAATAATTAACCAAATACTATAAATCAAACCCTTACATTTTATATTTTTAAAGACATATCAATGTTTCTCCTTTTACTAATGATCTCTGATTTAAGGAACAAGAGATTAAACCCAATTTATCATCACCACCATCCCTAAAGGAGTAATTGCATTTTGATCATTGTTTTCAAGGTGCATTTTCAGGTAATTGATCAACCTTTCGAAGTCCCAATGATCACTATATCACTACTTCTATTATTTGAGATGAAGAACATAGATAGATTCATAGAGAATTACTCCTTATCTCTTTAAGATGCAGGATATGCGATATATGAGATCTAAAATTCGATTGGGTGGATATCACCATGAATTTTGTATTTTATATGACTTATATAGTAATTTTAATCCTATAGAAATTCCACCTTAGTCCCAAAAATATGTTTATCTGTATATATGAAACTAAATAAAATACATATCACTCAGTAGGAATGTCAACAATTTTATTATTAGTCCACTTCATACTAGTAACATATAAAATATATCAGGTGACAAAATATGAGTCATTAACTCATCCAAACTTCCCCAAAAATATTAGATAAACCTCAAATATTAAGATAATATTCAATCATAAAATATTTTTCCTTTCATACACCTACTAAATTATGAATACACTGAGTAAATAAATTCAAAACATATTATTATAAAATTAAATATTTAGTTATTTATTTATTCATATTTACCAAACATATTCATATATATCCTTAACCATGTTTTTCTTCCCACCAGGTCCTAAACTGATATTCACTAGAATAGTTCAGAATTTTGAATATACTTAGTGTGTCTCCCTATATAACCATATTTTTGTAGTAGTTATTGTTCCTTAAAGACCATGAGTAGTGTTTAGTAACATACCAAGTCACCAAATGATATATGGTTTTGTCAAAACAATAAAATCCTATCCTATGCACACAATGAATGTAATATAATCTCTTTATCAAGTGATATATCATAAAACATGGTACATAAATTGTGTAACTATCCATGAATTATTTATTCATTCGAAAAACATATGAGGTATACGTTTATTCTTCTAAAAATGATTTGTATTTATTGAAGGAAAAAACATGTTGGTCAACTGGGATAGGGTTATCACTTCCTGAAACAGGAAGTGGAAAATCATATCCTGATCAGTCAGTCAATTCCATACCACAAATGACATACCCAATAGAAGATGCATTTCCAGAAACATAAATTTTATGGGTTATATCTTAAACCAAATAATGTGATCTAATGGTAATCATTGATAATTATCTAAAGTCAAAAGAAAAATGCACATGATCGTTGATAGGGACAACCAATAACACCAAAAACCTATGGTGTTCATATTGGTCGGTTAGTTCTCTGGATCTTCTATACACTAAAATAAGAATGGGATATTATTAAGATAATTTTTTTGGAAACATAATGAAATATAAGATATATTTATATCTTTATAAAATGAGGTCCTTGACTTAATGATTGATCTAAATCAGCACATTAGATAATGGTAAATTATCTTTTGTTGGAGGTGTCAGAAGCATGAAAGCAATAGTTTTATTTTATTTAAGGATTTTTCTTCAACTATATCATTTTTAAAAAGGATCACTCCTTTGGATTTTATAAAACATGAGCGGTTAAACATATGGTACATATTTTTTTAATTATGTCTTACTGAATAGTAGAATTATTTTAGTTTTAACGATGTTTATTATTTGGTTTATGAAATAAAATATTCACTTATATTTTTTCTCCTCTTCTTATACAGGATTTGTGTTTAATTATTGATGAATTTTAATTTAATTTGAAAACTAGTCCCTTTAATTATTTATTCATCATAAATTGAGCATGAGTTAAAATGATTATACATGGTTTTGGATCACCTATTTAGTAAATAAAATAAATTACTTGATCATAATAAAAGTGGACTTTGTTAATTAGAGAATAAATTAAATGTTTAATAATTTAATTAAATTTGAATTTAAGAACAAAAACATTACTCACTAATAATTTTGTAATTTCAATTATCTTATGATGAAGAATTTATAGAAATTCAATTACCTAATAATTTATTATTATGTAATAAATTATTGATTTACATTTAAATCATTTGAATTTTGAAACCTACCATTCTAATTTCATGTTTCATTATCTGGCCAAATTTTCTTAGTAGGTTCGACTTATGTCTTAAGCTGTACTATTTAGTAGTAGATTTAGTTTTAGGAAATAGTACACATAAATTATAAACCTGATTACCATTTGAATATAATGATTCCCTATAGGTGTTAAATGGTTCTTGATTTTAATAGTTTTTGGTAGTGTTTGTGTTTGGATCTGGTGTGATAAGTTCAATTAATTTTCATTTTTTCTAGGGAAAATTTTTATTTTGGATATTGGAATTTTTTAAGCAAAAACTTTTTGAGTTCTCATTTATTGATCTATTGTAGGTATTAAATTTTTTATCAATCGTGTTACTCGATGGTTGAATATTAAAACAATTCCTTAATTATTTTTTTTATTATGGAGACATGTGGCTATGTGTAGGTTTATTAAGATATGACCTCCAATGTGTCTGATAAGTATTATTTTGTCAATTCATTATCCCATAGATAGTGAGGGGAAGGATTGAGGTGGTACACATGATATATCTATAAGACCAAGTGGAGTCCTGGTGGGTTGGATCATGTCATGGGTGTATATAAAACATGGAATGATCAATTAAAACTATAAAAGGAACTGAAAAATCAATTTACAATATTTCCAAAAAAATATTGTTCTAAATAAATATATTTAAAAGAAAAATAAATTTTCACAATGTATGAAAATATCCCTTATGATTATACACACATATTCTTTAGTGTGGTATACTATAAACGAAATGGGTCTCTCTATCCCAATGACCATATTTCAGGAAAAATATATTCCGTCTTTATTTCAGGAAATAATTTATCATTTCTATATAAGGATATTCAACAATGATGAATACCCTATTAGGATATTTATTCCCCATCATAATATTTTAATTCCCTAAGAAATATATCATTGATAACTAAAAACCCAAACTATTCTTGGGTAGGTTCATACTTATTTCAAATCAATTTATCAAAGGTTATAAATTCTAAATAATACACACTTAACGACTTAAAAAACCAATAATATTTCATGAATTCTTCACTAGAAACCCACTATAATTATCTAGATTATCTAGGGTCATAATAAAAAATAATACAGTGCCATGTCAATAATTTTGAAATAACAATACAAAAGACACAAGGGGAATAATTTATGGTCTCATCCAAATAAAAACAATCAAAATAACATCTCCCATCACTCAAAGGTATCTTAACACACATGATTATGTGTAAGACACTACTCTGTTGATCCACATCAACTCATGTATTGACTCCCAACATGTGTTATAACTTCATCAACAGCTAATAATCACATGCCAAAATAACTTATTCAAGCCACTAATATTAAGTCACACCAAATTTAATATTCCCATCATTTCATTACAGGGTATTAATTATCTTTAAAAGAATAATCCATGTCGTAACATCTTATGTATATGTCACAAGGACCTCAATAACGTTTATATTGATTATCAAAATCATAATAATACATGTATTTCAACGGAAAATGAAATAGGTATCCTAATATATACTAAGAGGAGAATACTCATCCACAATCATTAAATAATTTTACCCAAACAGCTATAATTAATAAATAATTCAATAAACACATAAATTAGTATTTTTGGATAGAGGAGTGAGAAAGTACAAGATAAATAATTAAAGGAGTGTTGGAAATTATTAGTCTTATAATAAAGAGACTGCTTATTCAAATGTATCAATGATTGTATATATGTTGTTTGAGATTTAGGAATAGTAAAAGGATGGAGGGAGATGAACCGAGGGGTTTATGATCCCTTGGGAGAATGAATGAAATTGAAGAGGTGTGGATATTATCTTAGTTTAAAACATTTTATAAAATTAATACAATTTTTTGAAAAAAAAAACCATAGAAAACTGTGTAAATGTTATTGATCTTCTACGAACCTGGTAGTCCACTTGGGACCACCTCCATATATTAACCACATGAAATAACTATTTAGAGTCTAACGGGTACCCGATGTCCTTTATAACAATTTTCTACCTATCATTAATCTAAAAATCATCACTAGAGTCACCTTTTATGCTACGAGACAACTATAATTAAATAAAACCATCCTTTATTCCATTATCATGCTTTAAAATTCATGTTTGAATCTCAAAGTGTAAAAAACTATTTGTCTAAATTAGCTGGAGATTATTTTCCTCTAATTCCACTTATATATCACGAAATGAATCATCAAAATTTACCGCCATATGAATTATCATTATTAAGAAGTGTAATGAATATCCATTTTCCCCTTTCATCCATAAAATGTCTAGTAATTTTTATAACATGTATATCAGTACTCAAAACAAATCATTAGGTACAATGAGCATGATTGTAGAACCATTTTTTTATTTTATCTCTTGAATGAGGTAGGGGGACTCTATCTACCAATATTGTGATAGTATGTTCATAAATTAATTTTTAGTTAAAATATTTTATACGGATTGGTTTGAGTATGATATTGGCGATATAGGCTTATGATGTCAAAGAGCTTTGTAACAAAATGCATTAATTTAACACAAACATCACACGAGGATTTTTATTGAAGATCCCAAATGTTTATAATTTATTATAATCCTCAACTAGGGTACTAATTTTAAGAAATTAATGTTTATGTGTGGTTAACAAATTCATTAACAAGTGTATATGTGATGATCCAATAATCCATGGAATCTATATGTTATATAATGAAAGTGATTAACCCAAGACATATCCAGGTTATCATACAAAATGTTTATTCAATAAACATTAATTGAGCATAGATCTAAGTCGCAAAACTTCCCCAAAATATAAACCACCACAATTATAGAAGAAATCATCCATTTTGATGGTTAATAGACTTTTTTGGTCATTTATAATGATGATGTAAAATAGTGAAACAAATAATGAGATAAGAAAGGATTTTTTATGAAAACTACTTTAATTCATAAACTATATGAAAATAATGAAAACAAATGATGAACATAAAAGGGGAATAATGGAAAGATTTTAAAAAATATGAAACAAATGTTATAACATTGAATCATTAATAAAATAATGTACATTATAAAAATAGTAAATGAAGAGACATTTATTAATATTTAAATGGAATTACTACAGGACTCGAAATGAAATAGAAATAAAGTGGTGAAAATAATAAATGGGCCTTAACCAGCTTCAATTAATTTTTTATAAAGTACACAAAAAATATCAGCCCTGAGTCACCTCAAATAATGTTTTCTAAAGTAATTTATTTTATCGAACTGCCAAACAGGCCTTATCCATATTAAAAGAAAAATATCATTATTTAGCAGACCCAAAACACTTGCTCAAACATGAGAAGAAATCATTTATCATCAAAACAGAACAACAGTGAAAATTCCATGAATTATGTTCAAAGGCCAAATGATCATTCTTTTACTATTGTTTTTCAAGTCACCAGGAAAGTATTTCAAGTGACTTGTATAAAATAAACAATACTTTTTCTACATTGAGTAATTACTTCAAAATTAAATTTACTAATACTATTTCTATTTTATTAAAATTAATAAAATATCAAGCAATTAATAAATTATAAATTTAAAGGAAAGTGCAGTGGGGGACCAACCTCGTCTCATTGTCCAAACACAAAGGCAAGTCACGCCTCATACAAACACATAAACACGCGCAAGATGATGACTGCAGTATCGCGGGTTTTCCTTGCCAATGCACTGCGACTAACTCAACACTACTAAAAACCCATAACCACTGACTTAGGACAATCCAAAAGAACAAACAACACAAATCCACCTCGACATACTTTCAAAAAATAATTTTCATCGTATGTAGTATTTAATAAACTAAATTAAAATTTATATAGCATTTTCAAAGAGAAACCCACAACTTTACACTCCCAAAATCTATTCAAAACCCATCCTTATAATTAAATTCACACTATCAACACACTAAATTAGAATGTGCACCACTTGCACAGTTAAAATAAAAAATTTCACAACTTAGAAAAAATACTCTACATGTCAGAAATCCACTTTTCAATCCAAGCACACCTAAAAACTATTTCCAAAATATAATCCACACCATGTATAATATTTAATAAATCTGTTAATAGTTTATAAATCAATTTTAAATAACACTGCACGGATTTTACATCAAAACTCACCAAAAAACCCATTCCTTAAGCCCAACCTCCAACCAAGAAATTAAAATTATTATTTACAGCAGTTTCATAATTTAATAATTTAATCAAAATTATAAACTACATATAGGAAATATGACGAAAAACATTGCACACACAAAATATACCAAATTTGACTTGGAAAATTCATTTTTAACCAATTGAACATAAAAATATAATATTCTAGACATTACAAGTCACCAATTAATTATCACAAACAAAGAGAAATACATGAAACAAGTTAATATTAACTCATGATGATTTGTGAAAAGGTGAAACTAACCTCAATCGATGAAGAACATCTTAAAAATGGTGTGAAACACTATTCGCACCTCAACTGCACCTGTGAGGAACCAAAACAGCCCTAAACAACAACATTGGGCCATCAATTTTGGAATTAATCACTAAATGTATTAAAACCCAAACTAATAGGGTTTTGGAAAACCAAAAACCCTAAATGAATAAGAAATTACGAAAGGAAAAAAAGAGTGATAAACCATCACCAAAAGGGGATTCGATACTGGAGGAGGGCGCGTGGTCGGAAGACTGCCAGAGGGAGAGAGGGAGGCTAGAAATCTGGCCGGAGAAGAGGGGGTCACCCAAGGAGGGTGGGGGTCAGTACAATGCATAAGATGTGGGGATCACTAGTAAGGCTATAATGCCAGTGGGGAGCTGGGAAGAAGAAGGGATGTGACACTGGAAACAGGGGGTGCACACCATATGAAGAGAATTAGAGTGGTTAGCTGCTCTCTGGTCTGATGAAGCAAAAATGACACAGCGGTTGATGCAGGAGGTCGTTGAATAGATAGAGAATAGAGGAGATCGAGTCTGGGGAAGAACCTTCTAGGAAGGATATGCTACAAGGGGGTCAGTGGGAACAAGGCATCAACCAAACTTGATTTTCCAGCTAGGAAGTGCTCGTGCGGACCTTGTCGCAAGGGGGAGGGGGAGGAGCTGGATGATGGAGATGAGCACAGTAGGGTGGTGGTGCGCTAGGGAGAGGGAGCTGCATAGGGATTGGGTGTGCTAAGAGTGAGAAGGGAGGAAGGGAGAACCACATTAGGGTTAAGGGAAAAATGGAATAAAAATAAATAATTAAATAAAATAAAATAAAATAAAAAATAAAAAATAAAAATAAGACAAATAAAGGAAATAAAACATTGGTCTACAATAAAAATAATACACTTAAATATGATAAGAAGAATAAGAAGAATAATAATAATGTTATCATATGAAACACTAATATCTTTATCATCATTATTAATTTCTTTTCTACATTTTTAAAGTTTGGAAACTACGCGGTTAACCCTCACGACTGATAACAATTTTAAAAGGTGAAAATAATGACCACTATTTCATTTTTTGTAAAAATTATATTAGTAACATTTGTAATACTTATATTAATATTAATAGAAGTTTTAATAAAAAAATAATATTTATCATTTAAATTTTATTAAAAAATGTTAAATTATTACCAATTTTTTTTACCCATTTTAATTTTTCCAAAAGCAGGCTGAACGTGTAGATTCCAAGGTCGAGCCATGTGAGGTTTTCAAAATGTGCTCTGACCATGCACTATAGAGACCCCTAACATGATGTATATGGACATTAAATTACTTTTGTGGAATTCTTAATACATAACAAAAACCAACACCCATGGAACGTCATAATTTAGTGTCTTTGGAAACTCGGAATATAATCTTAAAATCGTGGTGAGAGATCTTAAACATCTCCCATAAAGATCTTCCCCTTTTGTTTTCTAACATAAAAATTTTCATTAAATCATGGGTAAAAGAAAATATATAATGGGTGAGCTCAAATGCTCAGTAAGGGTAATCCTAGAAAAATAAAACAAATCATATTCATTTGAACATAAAAACATGAACATAATGTTTAAACACCAAAATCTAGAGCAATGACATAAAACATGGAAATACGCAAGGCATATATCATAAGTAAACCTTACTAATGATTAAATAACATGGGAATAAAACATGCAATTGTGGAAACCTTTAAGCACATGATATTATTTCCACAGTAGCCAAGGCATTGCTACCAAGGCCATCTTAGTGGACAAAGTCTCATTCCGAATTGAGTTCACTCCTCATTCCAGTCATATATCCCTCAACCGGATTAACTTACCATTCTAGCCATTTCTATCTCATGAGATATTAATATTTACCCAATGCATTAGAGGGAGATATAGGTCTCAACCATATCATAATGAAATCATTCTTATGTGTGTCACAACATCCACATAAATCATTCATCATAACCCAAAGAATAAAATGGGTTTTATAAACATCATTCCATCATAACATAATCCATATAAAACAAATGGATATCATTTCATCACAAGAAAAGATAAATCATGTAAATAATAGAGACATTATACATGAAACATACACATAAGAAATAATGTCATCTTATATGTGAAATGGTTTTGATAAAACACTTCAAATGAATTCTTGAGGAAAATATCCTTTCTCCTTCAAAATCATTTTATTCTTACAAAATTCCATGAAATTTGAAAAAAAAGATTTTGTTGGAAATAGTCATTAAATCTTGTAGATTAAGATTCATGAAAATAAGGCATTATGAAACCGTAAAAATCCGTTCATGTCGTATAAGTTAGAAAAACATTATTCTCGTACATTTACTGGAAAAGTCAAAAAGTACCTTATATAGTAATCAAAAGAAAGAATCCTTAAATTCCATGCATTAAAATTCAGAAATGGGTAAAAATTAAATTAAACATACATGAAACCATTTTTATAAAACCGGGACATGGATGATAAATATAACCCCAGTAAATACACACGAATAAACAATCTTGAAAAAAACAGAGATTGGAAAAGATATCCCTTACCTTATGTCCGATATTCTTCGTATGTATCCGAAACTCCTACATAATGATTAAAATAATGTAATTTACTTATTAAATAATTATATTCATTGTTATGATATCATATATGGTTCACTATTGACATTATATTACCTATTCTTTTGTAAATTCCATGTTAAAACAACGTTTCTCGTAAAATCATTTCATTTATCGTACGTGTTTGGACTTTTTTTCTTTATATTATTATTACTTATATCATGATTTAATTACTTCCATAATGTAAAAAATTATTTATATATAATATATATTCAATATATATATATAATAGATAAATGAAATGAAACACACCGTTCATAGAGACGGTAGGCCATACGTACGCATGAATGTTGTTTTCCATTCCTTAATGAAATGAATGGAAGTAAATAGATGACACACACACACATGGAGAATGAATCTCATCGTGTTGTGGAGATGGTAATCCATACGTACGCACGAGCAATGATATCGTTCCCATAATTATTGAATTGAATTTGAGTGGATGATATAATATTTCAGAATAATTATGATGTTATAAAAACTATATATAGTTATTATTTACACCATTATACCCATCCAGGTAAGGTGGTGGTGGAAAAACATATTACACCATGGCGTGGAGACTTTATTCCGTACGTACGCACGAGCGGTGATTTCGTATTCCGTAGGATGGACAGAAGGTTAAATGGGTTTGGTTCATATTTATAATAACATAAAATTATATTATAGATATTTATGTTATTACTTTATAATTAATCATGCAATGAAGAAGATGTTGAAGAAGAAAGAAACTTGAAAGAATCGGTAGAAGATATTACCTCTTCTTCGACGCACCTCTTTTAAGCTTCCTATTAAGGCACTAGAGATGGTCTTTTGAGGATACTAGAACCTCTATAATGTTTCTAGGAATGTTTATAAGGTAAATGTTAAGGGGTTGACCGAGTATGAAGGCTCAATGATGTGTAAAGAGAAGAGGGAGGAGGTTCCCCTTTATAAGGGAGGAGAGGGGCACTTTTGGAAATCTTTAAAATATTAATTTATAATAAACCTAAACCCCACGTAAAAACATCCAAAGTGACTCAACTTCTGATATTAGATAATATAGGGTTGTAATACCATCATCCAATAAAATTTTGAAATGTGATGATTTTATTTTAAACCATATCATTATTATTTATCCTTATTTAATCAATTTAATATTATTTGTGTTAATAATTTTATAAATTTTATGTGGATATAAATACTTACTGATGTGTTCTTAATTATAAATAATTTGATATTTCATGAAATTTCAGATCATATAAATTTTAATTTGTAATTTTTAATATATTTTTGTGATTTTTAATCAATTTAATAATATAAAATATCAATAGTGTCAATTTTGACACAATTAAATTATTTGAATTTAAATAAATTCCAAACTGAAGATATGTTCAAAATAAAATATTGAATAGATTAATAACATGTAATATTTATCTATAAAATTTGTGGATAACATTAAATAGTTTATATAATATTTATTTTAATATTTTTAAAACCATTTATTCGATATTTCAATAAATAAAATAATTTCAACATCACTATTGTGTCACCTTTAATGATAATTATTTAATCCCTAAAAATTCTAAATAAATTTTCATGATGTAGATAATTCTATTAACTTTGTGTATACTATACATGTTCGAAGTTTCATGAGTCTTATCACTAAATTAATATTATTATGCTTATAATTTTTAAGAGAGTGACATGTTGTCACTTTCATTGGTTTTAATAATAATTAAATTATTTTCATGGTCAAAAGTCCATAAAACGAATCTAATCCAACCCTTAGGTGATATGGGTCTAATTGTAGTCATATAATATTATTTTGTCAAGTGTTAGGGTAATTTTATAAACATAGGTTTACCCTTAATTACCAGATTTATCTTTTACTGAAGTAAATAAAAATTACCGTAGTTACTATTCATAATATGAAAAAAATAAAAGTAACCTATTAACATAATTTGGAATCACTGAATCCAAATATGGAATCAATTTTTCAAAATTCAAAACACAGATGTTGCAGTAATTAAATTAATATTTATCATGTTGTTAAGAAAATGAGTTTTAAAAGTTAAAATATTGCCAAAGATTGAAATGTATTTACCTATTAATTCAATGTAAAATTAATGGTAATGACATAAATTATATTAAATGGTAAAAATATATTCTCTTTATACTTTAAAACCATTCAATATTATAATTTAACGATATAAATTATTGCGACGAAAAAAGTTGTTTTTAATTAAAATATAGCGGATTTTTACTATTCATTAAAATATGAAAATTATCAGAATAATAGGAAATATTTATCCAAAGAATATTTTTATATCCTGATTCAAAAGAAGAATTTTATTTTTTTAAAATTGAACATATAAGAATGTCAAAAACTATATTGAATGTGGGTGCGCCATCAAAAGGCGGCAAAACTGCATTTTTTGAAAAATATTTATTTTACCTAAAAATTTTATTTTGTTCTCATACCATGTTCTAGAAAATGTGTAAGATGAATAATAATGTTATAAAATTAAAAATGTATTTAATACTATTCATAACATCTAGTCCATAATAATATTATAACAATATATCGTCGTTTAGTGAAACCTGATATTAAGTACTACAAACGCTATCGAGAAAGGTCACGATTGCTTGTAACACAAGACAACTCAGGGATGTGTGTAGTTAAAGCTTCCATTGGTGTATCATACAACACAAGACATCAATGAAATTAAAAAGAACAATTCTCATAAAATATCTGGTTGTTACATTCTACCCCCCTTAAAATGAATTTGGCCCTCGAAATTCGTCGGGGTTATAAATGGTTTACTACTTGAAAGTTTCTTTCATAGAGACCCACATCATAAAAAGGAATACTAAAACTTATTTTTAAAAAGTAAAGTATGAAACATAACAGTTACCCAAATTAACTCATCACTGGGTTTCCACATAGGAGAACATAGGTGAAAATATAGATATAGAAGAGAAATTTAACCATCAAGGTTTAATGGAGAGTGGTAGAGAACATGGAAATGAAAAATCCAATAATCACAAAGCAATAAATTTGTGATTATCTATGGTACCATCTGATTCATCAGATATATGATCAATAGGACAACATTTTTTGTTTTCAAGATCATTTCCCTAATGTGGAAGAATTTGAATAAGAAGAAATACTTACTTCATTTTGGTACAATCTCCCCGTTGTTCATGCCTTGAACAATTTCCACTTCATATCTTAAATAAATGAAGTTGAATTAGTCATTCGTGAAGTGTTAGAAGATCATGTGATAGAATTATGGGTCATTCCATCAGTCTCAAACAAAAGGTTACCAAAATATATCAAATATACGTAAGTCCATCTATGGTGAGGTTAATCGTATATGATTCCAAAAATGGACTTATACTTATCTGTCACACTGATTAATAAAATAAAACTAGTTTATACTAAACAGGAACTTCTTGTAGGCCATTAGTAGGCAATAATGGCTTGTTGCACTACATTTGTGGGTTCAATTCATACAACCTTGTCTGACGCGACGGGTTGCCGCCCATACTGCAGGCTTTTCCTTTTTCTAAAACTACATTATTATAACATCCCATCAATAATATTGAAAAGAGTTCTATCCTTTGACAATACTAACTTATTTCCAACATAATCCATTCTAATATTTAGGCTTATCTAAAATACTTCTGTCTAATTACTAGAAATTTCATCTACCCAGCATGTGAATTCCTTCATTTTTCCCCCATATATCATATGATATATCTAGTTGCTAGTCACATTCCAAACATGTGAATACCTTAATCATGTATTCTCTTGAAAAATGAATACCCATTGAACATTAGTAAAAACATGAATGCTTTCAAAATTTAATACATTCCACATACCAAAATCCCAAAAATTCTATATAATCAAACCATGATATCACTATTCCCCTATATTAGTCATTATCTCTTTAATACTATCAAACATTTCATTATCTCCTTGTCCATTCTTTATGCGGATATTAGGTTCTTTCCAAAAATATCTGAATATCCTTTCATGGTTATGAGTACCATTCAACATATACATTCAAAAACCTAAGGAAAAACAATAGTGTAACAATCCTTAGATGTCTCATTATTTCATAGTACCATGAGAATACTTATACAACATTACTCTTGATAAACATGTAATCATTCCACTACCTTTTTAAACTATTGACCGATCGTAAATAATTATTTCATCTCACATATCATTTGTTTTCTCTTCATCATCAACAACATAAATACTACCCATACGACCATGTTGATTCTCTTCATGAGACTTTCCCTTAGGGCATTGGTTTTCATAATTCTCGTACATTCCACATTTAAAAAATTTAGCCATTGTTGATGTCTTAGAAATACCATTATCCTTGTCCATGGTGTTAGCTGAACATTTTCCTTTACAATTATCGGATTTGTGTCCTTATTTTCCACACCCATAGAATCTTCCAGTTCCTTTAAAACATTCTCCTTGATGGCTCTTCCCACATGATTTACATGAGGGAAATTTAACTTTCTTTCCACTATGATCATTATGAAACTCCATCATTCTCTTATTATCTGAGTCGTGAAACTTACCAAATTTTAGATTATTGATCATATTTTGAGATTGCTGATATGGAATAATAATGATATGTGAACCTCCAGATCCAATTTCATTTGGTTTCTCATGAAGAATATCATTCCATTGTCCATCATATCCTCCATTATCGTGACTTTTCCTATTTCCATCCAATTTCTAAAACCCAAAAAAATAGTGTGAGAGGAAAAAATCATAATCAAGGGGGAGTAACTTCAATTTCTAACATCCTATGTTTAATTATAATATTGTTACCATAATTCAAGGACTATAACGTATACTTATAATTGACCTTAGAGACATCTTTAGACATACCTTAGAAATATCTCTAGGGATTTCACTAAAGTTTCCGCATCCTAGTTTCCAAAGGTTGACTAAACCTTTCCTCGGATACCAACTATAGAGACCCCTAATGTGACGTACATGGAAATTACATTACATTTTCAGAATACTTAATACATAAAAAAACAAACACTCAAGGGCCATAATAGTTTAGTGTCTTTTGAAACTCGGAACATAATCTTCTAATCATGGTGAAAGATCTTCAACATATCCCAAAAAGATCTTTCCCTTTTGTTTTCTTACCTAAAAAGTTTCTTTAAATCCTAGGGAAAAGAAAACATATAACGTGTGAGCTCAAATGCTCAGTAAGGGTATTCCTGGTGAAAATAAAACAAGTGATATACATTTTATCTTAAAATCATAAACATAATGTTTAAACATAAAAATATTGAGCATTGGCATAAAACATGGAAATATGTATGGAATAAATCATAAAGAAACCTTAATTAGGATAAAATAGAATGGGAATAAAAGATGTAATTGTGGAAACCATTAAGCACATGATATTATTTCCATAGTAGCCAATCATTGCTGCCAAGACCATCTTAGTGGACAAAGTCCCTTTTTGAATCGAGTTCACTCCTCGTTCTAGTCCTGTATCACTGAACCAGATTAATATACCATTCCTGACATGTCTATCTTTTGAGATATAAATCTTTACCCAATGCATTGGAGGGAGATATAGGTCCCACCTATCTAATAATGAAATCATTATCACGTGTTCCACAACCTAAAATAAATCATTCATCATAACCCAACGAGTAAAATGGGTTTCATAAACATCATTCCATCATAAAATAATCCATATAAAACAAATAGATATCATTTCATCATAAGAAAATTGAAATCATGTAAATCATTGAGACATTATAATTGAAAATACACTTATGATATAATTCCATCTAATATAGAAAATGGTTTTGATAAAACACTTGAAATGAATTCTTGAGGAAAATATCCTTTCTTCTTTAAAATAATTTACTTTTCACAAAATTCCATGCAATTTTAAAAGAAAATGATTTTTTTTTGAAAATAATAATTAAATCTTGTAGAGTAAGCTTCATGAAAATAATTCATTTTGAAACCGTGAAAATTCGTTTATGCTGTATATGTAAAAAAAATTATTCTCATACTTTTGCTGGAAAAGTCAAAAAGTACCTCACATGGTAAAAAGAAGAAATATTCCTTACATACCATGGAGTAAAAGTCAGAAATGGGTAAAAAGTACTTTAATCATTATGAAACCATTTTTAGAAAATAGGGGCATGGATGATAAATATAACCCCAGTAAATGTATACGAATAAACAATCTCAGAAAAAAATGAGATTGGAAAAGATAACCCTTACCTTCTGTCTGATATACTTCGTATGTATCTGAACCTCAGGTATAATGATTTAAATAATGTTATTGACTTATTAATGAATCATAATCATTGTTATGATATCATATATGGTTCACTTATGACTTTATATTACCTGTTCTTTTGTAAATTCCTTGTTAAAGCAGCGTTTTTGGTAAAATCGTTTCATTTATCGTACGTGTTTGGACTTGTTTTTCATGATATTATTATTACATATATCATGATTTACATACTATCCAGAATGTAAAAAAATTATTCATATATCATATATATTCAATATATATATATATATATATATTAGATAGATAAATGAAATGAAAGACACCGTTCATGGAGACGGTAGGTCGTACGTACACAAGAACACAGTTTTCCTTTCCTTAATGACTTAAATGGAAGTAAGTAGATGACACACACACACACACACACACACACACATATATATATATAAATCCATCAGATTTATCATGTCATATATTTCATTATTATTCATTATATATAATTTATAATCATTCTGTAATGGTTAACATGGAGAATGAATCTCATCGCATCGTGGAGACGGTAATCCGTACGTATGCACGAGAGATGATATCATTCCCATAATTATTGAATTGAATTGGAGTGGATTATATAATATCTCAGAATAATTATGATGTTATAATAACTATATATATTTATTCTTTACACCACAATACCCATCCAAGTAAGGTGGTGGTGGAAAAACAGATTACACTGTGGCATGGAGAGGGTATTCCGTACGTACGCACGTGAAATGATTTTGTTTTTCGTAGGATGGATAGAAGGTGAAATGGGCTTGTTTAATATTTATAATAACATATCATTATATTAGATATAATGATGTTATTACTTTATAATTAAACAACTAAAGAATAAAATGTTGAAGAAGAATGAAACTTGAAAGAATTGGTAGAAGAGATTACCTCTTCTTTGACGCACCTCATTTAAGCTTCCTCTTAAGGCACTAGAGTTGGTCTTTTGAGGAAAAAAAAACCTATATAATTTTTCTAGGGAAGTTTATAAGGTAAATTGGTAGGTTCTGGCTGAGCGTGAAGGCTCAAAGTTGTGTAAAGAGAAGAGGGAGGAGGTTCCCTTTTATAAGGGAGGAGAGGGGCACTTTTGGAATCCTCAAAATTATTAATTTATAATAAACCTAAACCCCACTTAAAAACATTCAAAGTGACTCAAATTCGTATATTAGATATTATAGGGTTGTCATCTCATAAAAAAAATAAATTCATACATGTTTTGATTTTATTTTAAACAATATCATTTTGATGTATCCTTATTCAATCTATTTAATTTCACTTGTGGTAATTATGTTATAAATTTTATATGGTTATAAATACTTACTTAAGTGTAGTTAATTATACATAATATGATATTTCATGACATTTTAGATCTTATAAATTTTAATTTGTAATTTTTAAAATATTTTTGTGATTTTTAATTAATTTAATAATATAAAATATCAATAGTGTCAATTTTGACACAATTAATTTATTTGAATTTAAATAACATCAAAAAAGAAGATATGTTCTAAAAAACAATTAATAGATTCATAACATGTCATATGTTTTTAGAAAATTCGTGGAGAGCATTAAATAGTTCATATAATATTTGTTTTAATATTTTTAAAACCATTTATTCGATATTTTAACCTATAAAATAATTTCAACATCACTATTCTGTCACCTTTAATGATAATTATTTAATCCCTAAAAATTCGAAATAAATTCACATGATGTAGATAATTTTATAATCTTTTCGGAGACTATTCATTTTCTATGTTTCATGAAGTTTATCAATAAATTAATATTATCATACTTATAAGATTAAAGAGAGTGACATGTTGTCACTCTCTTTGGTTTTAATAATGAATAAATTATTTTCATGGTACAAAGCCCATAAGACGAATCTAATCCAACCAATAGGTGATATGGGTAGACTTTTAGTCATAAAATATAATTTTGACATGTGTTAGGGTAATTATATAATCTTAGGTTTACCCTTAATTACCTGATTTATCGTTAACTGAATAAATAAAAATTACCGTAGTTACTATCCATAATATCAAAAAAATAAAAGTAACCTATTAACATAATTTGAACCCACTGAATCCAAATATTGAATCTATTTTTAAAAATTCAAAACATTTAAGTTTCAATAGTTAAATTAAAATTTATCTATTTGTTAAGAAAACAGGTTTTAAAAGTTAAAATATTGCCAAGGATTGAAATGTTTTCACATATGAATTCAATGAAAAATTAATTATAATGACATAAATTATATTAAATGGTAAAAATACATTCTATTTATACATTAAAAACATTTAAAATTATAATTTAACAATATAAATTATTGCGATGAAAAAAGTTTATTTTAATTTAAATATAGCGTGTTTTTACTATTCATTAAAATATGAAAGTTATCAGAATAATATGAAAAACATATCCAAAGTAAATATTTATATCCTAATTCCAAAGAAAAAATATATTTTCTCAAATTGAACATATAAAATGTCAAAAACTATATTTAAAGTGGGTGTTCCATCAAAAGGAAGCAAAACTGCATTTTTTAAAAAATACTTATTTTACCCGAAAAATTTATTATGTTCTCATACCATGTTCTAGAAAATGTGTAAGATGAATTATAATGTTATAAAATTTAAAATTTAGTTAATAATTTTCATAACATCTAGTCCATAATAATATTATGACAATATATCGTTGTTTAGTGAAACCTGGTATTGCGTACTACACATGCTATTGAGAAAGGTCGCGATTACGTGTAATACAATCCAAGTCAAGGATGTGTGTAGTGAAAGCTCCCTTTGGTGTAGCATAAAAAACAAGACATAAATGAAATTAGAAAGAGTAATTGTCATAAAATCTAGGGTTTTTACTTGTACCCAGTGACGTCAACTAAAAAATGTGCTTTTTTTTACAAAACTCAAAAATCTCTTTTGGGATTTAACCTGAACCCCAGTAAAAATTAAAATCCAATGAAAATATTAAAATAATATAATATATTCTTGGGGTGTGACATGGGGGGACCTTGAGAGGACTCTAGAGAGTGTAGGTCAGAGTAATTCTTTGTATATGTTTTTTAGTGAAGAGGAATGGGTGATTCGGTGGGTTTATATAGGATAAGAGAGGTGATTTGTTTTTTAATTTCCTAGAGGGAGGTTTCAAGATCTATACAGTAAAATAAGAAAAACCAAAAACTTCATATGGTTTCTACAAAATATTAAAGGATTCATTATATTATTAGGACATGTTACACACTCATTAAAATATTATCCTTAGTGACGTGGAAGTGAGTCCTTTTCATAAAAAATGATTTTTAAACATTAAAATATATTATATGTTTTAGAGGACTCATAAATTATTTATAAAAAAAATAATAAAATAACATAAAAATCAAATTCATTTAAATTATAAAAATATATTTGGTCAAGGATGCCACATATAAAATTTATTACATTAATTTTTGTTCTTTATTATGTCAAAATAAACACCATATATATATATACCATATATAATTTTATTTGAAGACTCGTCTGTCTCATAAAAATTGGAAAAAAATTAATATTGGAAATTTTGAAGTTATTTTTCCCAAAAAAATATTTTTTATGAATATAATTCATTAAATATTTTCATTTTCCCTTTTAAGTTTTTTTTTTGAGAAAAATGTTTTTTTAATATTAGTTTTGGAATACTTATAACCATTACATTTGAATTCAAAAAAAATATATATATTTCTGATGGTTTCCATGGACAATGTGCATATCATCATAGTGTTGGGTACTTATAGCCCTGTGTTCCCACTTTCCAGAGGCAGTTGACATTCGTCACTTCTTCAGCAATTTCTACTTTTTGATTGAAACAAAATGATAGGATATCATTTCTTCATTTT
Source organism: Viscum album (assembly GCA_963277665.1). Lineage (NCBI taxonomy): Eukaryota > Viridiplantae > Streptophyta > Magnoliopsida > Santalales > Viscaceae > Viscum > Viscum album. The sequence continues at coordinate 872,285,674 of OY728157.1, forward strand.
TTGGATTCCTTCTCAAAATTAGGCATACAGTCTAGGTGTCCCTTATATATTTTAGTCACAGTTCTTGAATTTCATTCCTAGTTCCATATATTTGTGGAATCTTTTAAATTACTCTACTTCTTTCTAGAAATTCTAATGTGTCTTGACATGTATGCATCCTTCAGTCATTGTAGATTGAAGCATCAAGAATGTTGGGGAATCTATGGATTCTAGAACATTAGTGCACCTATATTAATCCTAATAAGAGGGATTCTCAAGGGAACAAACATCAGATGAAACCCACGATGATCACATGATATATTATTCTAGAGGAATGTGTTTTTAGGTTTTTCTAGAGAGTACCATGTTTAACTTAGGGTATGCCATAATTTAACGTTCAACATATATAGTTACGCACAAGGAATGACTTCTAAGGTCTTCCTCAGGCATCTCATGTTTTACATGAGGTACGCCATGGGTTTAACAATATATAGATATGGTATGAAGTTGATCAAAATGTCCCGTATATATTGATCAAAGAACTTCATACCTAGGTGGAACATAGTGATGGTTTACCGAACAGGTGGACTAGAACCCCGAATGGGAGTGGACTCATGGTGGTGTGTCCCATAAATGGAATGTGTCAAACCTTGATAGATTATTTGGACACCACAGAAGGTGGATTAGGTATGTGAACCCCAAAGATGGGGTACCATGTTTTACTATTTGTTGGGATTGGAACATAGGGATACTTAATACGTATCCATTATAGAATAAATGGATCAAAACCCAGATAGTTTGAGATGGTGGTTTGGGTATTACACATGGATAGATGTCCCCTATTAATGGGTAACTCTTGGATGAATGAATTTAGATTTTATGGTCAATACACATGATTAGTTTCTCTATTTCTGAAAAGAAAAATGGGATAAATTAGAATTATTCATGGATATCTACCTGAATGGATGGCATGATCCAACAATGATGTATTGTATTAGGTTAGAATCTCATTGCATGATTGATGATTTGATTTAGAGGATGTGATTATTGTGATGGAACTGATGTGAATATGATGGTTTTAAGATTGAATCCTAGGGAGTCCTCCTACATATTCCGGTGGCTGGGAATCATAGTCCACATAGTTCAGTGGGGTGATGGGACTCCGAATAAGGAGGATCTTTAGGAATGGAGCGCATGGATATGGAATCAAATGAATTTGAACCTCTAGTTTTGGTAATGATCTTCCTGAAACCCAAACGATCGATGGAAAGACCATAATGGGAAATGGGTGACATGATTGAACCTCTGGGAGGCATACTAAGTACACCGTTTTAAAATAAGTGGAAAAAGTCCACATAGTTTAGGATGGAGGCATCAAATTGGGGCGTACATAAAGGAAAAAACCCAGAGATGATCCAAGGGATTATGCATGGTTAGAATCGCTTCACAAGAGGATCACTCTTTCTTAGATGAGTAAGAAGTGTGAGGATTATGCATGGTTTTCATCCCATGTGGACCAGACACCTTAATGGGTGGATCCTTGAGATGTTTCCCAAAAAGTGAAGATGTCACATTAGGTGGGTAAATCCCTATAATGGAGAAACCAAGTTTACCATTTTTTGGGATTAAACCATAGAAAGGTTTACTATTTACCCAAAAGGGATAAAAACTCATGTAGTTTGGAGATTTCAGTTTAAGGTAATGCAGGAAGGGTGAACTACCATGAAAAAATGGAAAAAATGGGTATTGGGGAGTGATGGGATTGAATTTGATAGGCAATCTACATACCCTATTTAGAATTTATATATCAACGTCCACATAATTTAGTGGGTAGGTTCATTATATAAAGGCATACACATGTAAAGTTTCCCAAAATGAGTTTGGGGTTTACACATGGCCTGTAGTCCAAATACGTGTTGGGGATTACACATGGTTAGAATACATAGTGTAATTACCAAAACATGTATTAATGAAAATTCATCTTGATAAAATTTAATGTCTTATTATATGAAATTTTTATATAAAACAGATTCCCTTCCTTGGTTTTATGTTTTTTGATTTCAAAATACCATTAAGGATTATTATAATTACTAATATATTCATTGAATAATGACCACATGATTAGTATAAATAGAGGGCTTTAACAAATCCAATTTACATAGAAAAATGAAGCAATGGCCTCATCCAATAGAATTGATCAATACGAAGCCCATTTATTGGAGGTCATAAAGGAGGTGGTGTCATTCAGATTCTCTATTGATGAAGCCCAAGGTGAGCATCAATACATTAAGCTTAAATGGAACTGTCTATGAAAGAAGTGAAAGTTAATAGAGAATACCACCCGAGTGATGTTATCTGCGCCACCCTGAGATTATGTCACCACCACAAGTCTTAACCTTAGGTCAGATATGGTGGTTATAATGGGTTATGAATCAAGGCCCTAAAACGATGATTATGTTCATTATTTTTCTATAGAATAAATAATATACATTCATTTTATTATTGTTACTTTGTAAATAGATTTTAAATCAAAAATAGAATAATTCGTTAATATTAAACTTAGAAATCAATTTTTATTAGTAAATGGATTTTTAATTAAATAATATTTTAATATTATTACTAAATTTATTTGTTATTAAATATAGGCGATATTATAATTTTTAATGAATAATATTATAATTTTTATTATGGTTTGAAAGTTGTTTTTTCAAAACCCTTGAATGTTGGATAAATGTCAGTTTTAATTTCAAAAGTACAAACTCACATATTTTGAAAATCAGTTTGATAAAATAATTATTTTTTTTTGTAACAAGATGTCAAAATTACCCAACGTTGATTTTTTCATTATTTTCTGAGACGGTTGAATTTTTGGGGTAAAAATTAAATATCGTTTACATATATAATGTGTTTTATGACATCATAATGACACAATAGTGATTTTATAAAATAATATAAATATTATTTTTAGAAAATATATGTTTTACCTTTAAAATAATGAAATTTTATATTTGTTTTATTAATTTTATAGTACCTTAGTGGACCCTACAGGACATATAAATTATTTTATATTTTAAAATGATTTCATTGAGAGTGTGACTCACCTCCACATATGAAATCATAATATTTTAATAATTTAGGCCATTGGACATATAAAATAATGATTTCCACATACCTTTGAGAAAAACCATGAGAAAAAATCATGGGATTCATTGTAGTTTTGATTAGTTTAAAGTGTGGTGTCCAAGACCTAAATAATATATAATTCCATCTCTTTTAATATATAAAACCACCCATACTCCCACATCTCTCCAAAAAAATCCTTGGATAACGTACCTACTATTCAATCCTATATATTTAATCCTCCCAAGGCTCACTAATCTCTCAATAAGCATCTCTAAATCCTCTCCGAAGCTGTTGGTCACACTTCCAAGTAAGGGATTTCTTCCTATTGCATTTTTTCCAAATTTCATTATGTTGTTATACCATTTAGTTTTAAAATAAAATTTTTTGGGGTATGATTTTTATCCTCCCCCATACTACCCTCCTTATTTTTGAATTATGATTGACCTATTTCTCTATAATAATTACCTATCATGTACACCAATTACCATGAAAAAATTCTGTTAGGAATTTCTCTCTTATCATTTACATTCAAACATTTCTTTTTGTATTGTGAATATAATTACATTACACCATGTTAGAAATGTTTCAAAATTACCCATTACATTCCATTTTGTGTATATATAATGATACACCCCTTTCTCTCTCATCAAGCACTTTTATGAATTGTTATGTCAGGTCATTAAGTTGCCGAAATTACACCACGATTTTCCAAGCCAAAGTCATAGTGTAGTGAATCCCAAGCCCATTTCTCTATCAAGGGTATTCACCATTATGCACATTTACTTACTGAATCTATAGTTTCACGTTTGAATTACTCATTCCATTAATTTTGAATAAATGATGATGTTCAATGAATCCATATTATATGATCCATGTGTCACACGTATTCATGAAATGAAATTATTTTGAAGGGTGTGACCTAATATGGCTCTAATGCATTGGGTATAGATTAGTATCATGATATTTCAAGTGCAATGAGGTTTTACTCATGATAATTCAATTTCAATGAGGGTTTAATAATGATCCATGGGAAATGATCCTTGACTCATGATAATATCATGTTAAATGTTGATGCCGCATTACCATATTATTATAATTCTGAAATATCACACCTTAATGTTCAAGTTTCTCTTATGATACATTGATACACCTATTGTCTAACTTGTACTATACTATTCATGTTATTCAATTTTCACTCCCTTATATTTCTTTATATCTCACCTTTTTTTAAGCATGTTCTCTGGTTATCCAATGCGATACTTAGTACAAATGAATGTGTGTGTGTCATGTAAAATTTGTTTTCAATAAAGTTGTCTATTTGATGTTTTAAGGTGTTATATAATGATCATAATCCCCAAATACACTAGATCTATTGATCTTATATGTTGTATGAAGTTAATATTTTATGTAATAAATTATGTTTAAGTGTAAAATAATGATCATGGTTGTTATAATTAGTATTATAGGACAAGTTTAGTTATACCTGAGATTAAGATTAGAAAAACGAAGTGAAATACTTAGGGATAATACTAAGTGTAATAAAAAAATCCTTAAATATTGGTGAGTATTGAGTATGTGGTTAATCAATAAAATACATCCATATCTAGATATAAGTAGGTAGAGGCAGCTCTGGTACATATGTATCTAGGGGTAAAACCTGAAAACACTGCTTTGAGCTAGACTTGATTTGGAACCTGTGCTTGAAAATGAGCCTTGAAGTAGTATTTGAAATAAAACTCTAGGGGGATATTCTATGGTAATTTCTTAATATTATTATGATCCATTTTTATTGGAACTAAAAAATTTCCCCTAAGAATATATGTTCATAATAAAATCATGGAAAACATAGAAAAGTTAAGGAAATAAATTCAATTTATAAGTTAACTCTTTTTTTAATGGGATTCCAATTTATGTGCTACCAGTAACATTACGTTAATTCCATCCAAAGGCCATTAATAGGATGCCTCAGGATGATAACCAATGTGAATATCAATGTGATTACTGTTCTAAATATATTTCCAATCTAATGGGAGTGGGAATCACAAACTTTGTCACTATACTATCTTAGTTAACTCATGTTTTGAAAAAAATCAAGGTTAAAGTGGAATTTTCAACCCCCCATGAATGAAGATTCCTCAGACTAGAGCTTCATGGGCCAAAGGCGACCTACATTTAATGGATCAACTAATACATCAATTTCTGAACAATTGATCAACTCAATTAAGAAGATCTTCTCCATCTTTCAATGTTCAGAATAGTAGAAGGTTCTTATGGAAGCATATTGTATGGTGGGTAAAGTTGATCAATGGAGGACATTGATAAAAGATATGAAGCATGATTAGTAGATTGAGCTATTGAAATGAAAGGATTTTCGAAAAATGATTTTCAATAAATACATCCCTTGCACCCTTAGAATTAAGATGGAAAGGGACTTTCTTTCCATTAAGAGAGAAGTCGATGAATCTGTCAGAGCATACGATGAAAACATCACAAGGCTTGGACTATACACCTCTAGCATTGTCATTACAACTGAATTCATGGATGAACACTTCTTTGGTGGGATAAAATCTTGCATATAGAAATCTCTTGCGGTCCATGACTTCGATTGATATGAGTAGATTGTCTAATGTTCACTCAATGTAGAGTTGGATATCGGAGAATTTCAAAGGTTTCATGGAGATAAGAATCATAATGTGGGATTTAGTTCTGGTGGTTCGATGGATAAATCCAATGGTTCTTAGAAAATCCAGAACCCCACTTTACAAAGATGTAGAAAGAAGAACCTAGGATATTGACTGAAGGGGATGAGGAAATGAATTAGGTGAGGAAGATAAGGGAAACTTGACTTTAACTTCTAACAAGAAACACCCGCTTCTGTGACAGAAGAGAGGAATGATCCATTCAACCCTTAACACATTGTTCATTACTTCAACTATAAAGAACCCTATCACATTGAAAACCAGTTCCCTATTCCAAGGGATTTATGTGGTAAGAAAAAACCTCTAAGGCAGCGAGGGAGAGTTTTTTCCATCACTCCCCGTTATGTGAACCCCGAAAATGAAGTGGTGACAGGTACACAAGTTATTCATTCAGGAGAAGCGAACATACTTTTTGATTCTATTTATATGAATTATTTTTTATCCTAAATTTTTATTAGACAATCCCAACACCACAAATATTCATGGAAGTAAAGATGTCGATAACAATAGAAAATGGTTCAATCATTACAAACCATGCATATAAATCCTCCCTTGTCATTATGTGTGGGTTGAACATCCCAGAGAACCTCTTAATACATACTCTTGTAGAACCAGATTCAATTCTTAAAATGGATTGGATTTTTTTTATAGAACCATCATAAATTATGTGATAGGGAAATCATGCTCCATATGGAGAATCGAACCCAGATTCTATACATGTGCAAGGGGGGATGAATCTTCCTTATCACCATAATCTCAAATGTGGATATTAATTCCTTATGATCACACGTATAATTCTTAGATTATTGAGTCCATGGATGAAACCATCCTTGAAGACATGACTTTTGTGAGGGAATTTTCTGAATTGTTTTCTAAGGAATTGAGTGGTAATTATCATAGAAGATATGTTGAATTCTCAATTGATATTATACCTGTGGAATTTCCAATATCCCAAGACTCCCTATAGAATAGTTTTTGTGGAGCTTGAAGATCTAAAGAAAAAATTAGAGGAGAGTATGAATAATGTTTTTATATTCCCAAGTGATTGACCATGGGGTGCAACAGTTATCTTCATCAAGAAGAAGGATAGGTCAATGCTTCTCTTCATTGATTATTGTGAGATCAACAAAATCACGATGATTAAATATTATCTTCTTCCATGAATTTTTGACTTGTTTGATCAGCTATGTAGAGCACAATACCTATCGAAGGTGGATTTGCATTCTAGATAATACCATGTAAGGGTGGAGAATGAGGATATCCCCAAGACTATTTTTTGTACAAGATACAGTCACTATGAATTCAAATTAATGACTTTCAGAGTCACTAATTATCCATTAATCTTCACAGACTTGATGAATAGAGTCTTTAGAGATTACCACGATAAATTTGTGTGAGTCTTTATAGATGATATTAATATATACTCAAAAACCAAGGAGGATCATGAGGAGAATCTAAACAATGTACTACAGACCCTGTGAAAGTAGAAGATCTATGTAAAGTACAGAAAGTGTGAGTTGTGGTTGAAGGAGTTCTCATTATTGGGTCATATTATCACAAGCAATGGGATATCTGTGGATCCCTCCAAGATAGCTGAAATTGAGGGATGTCCAAGCCCAACATCGGTAATAGATAACTATAGATTGCTATGGTTAGCTAGATTTTATCGCTGATTTGTGAGAAATTTATCTTGATTTTCCAACCCTATTACCAAGCTAACTCATGAAGGGAGTGGAGTTTTCTTTCAGTGATGAATGTGAAGATTACTTTAAGGAGTTGAAAAGGAGGCTTATCACTGCACCCATTCTCCCACTACCCGCAGGTGGAAAACTTTTTGTGGTATTCGTTGATTCTTCAAAGAAGGGAATAGGTAGTGTGTTGATCCAAAATGACAATGTCAATTCATATGCATCAAGAAAAATGAATGTTCATGAAAACAAATACACACACATGATATAAAGATGGATACAATAATATTCTCTTAAAATATTTGGAGACATTACCTATTTGGGGAGGTGTGTGAAATATATATATGTATCAGAAAATCCTCAAGTATATATTCACACAAAAAGAGTTGGACATGCACTAATGAAGATGGTTAGAGCTAATAAAAGTCTATGAATTCTCAATCCATTACCACCCTAGGAAGGTGAACATGGTTGCAGATGCTCTAATTAAAAAGGACCCAATGATTCTATCATTGATGAGAATTGAAAAGGATCCAATATTCTTAAATTTGATGATAATGGATATGGAATCATAAAGTAGGTAACATCATCAATCCTTTCAAAAATTATTTATCAAACATCTTTTTTATAAAGGTTAAAGGATGCTCAAAAGGATGATGTGGGAATTAAAAATTAAGAGGAAACTATTAGAAAAGGGAAATCCTTGGAGATCAATGTTAATGAAGAAGGAATTGGGATATTTGGGACAAAACTCTGTATTCCGTCATATCCGGAGTTAATGAATGAAATTTTGGATGATGCACACAGTTTGAATTTATCCATTCACCCAGAAAATAAAAAGATGAATCAAGCAGTTCAGGAGCATTATTGGTTGGATAACATGATGGAGAAGATCACTATGTATAAATAAAAGTACCTGGTATTTCATCATATGAAGGATGTGAGGAAAAAGATTAACGAGATTATGTAAACATTACCCATACTTGCATGTAAATGGGAGAACAACAGCATGGAATTTGTCACCGAAATTATGAAGAAATCCAATGGAAACAATGTTATCTGAGTTGTTGTCAATTCTCTTTTAAAGACTGCACACTTCATATCAATTTGAGAGTATTTCTCATTGGAACAACTAGAACAAATATATATCACAGAATTGGTAAGGATGCGTGTAATACTAGTAACAATTGTATCCGACCGAGATCCAAGATTGACCTCTATGTTTTGGAAGAGTCTTAACAAGATATTAATGTTGAGCTTAACATTAGTATAGGTTGTCATCCTCAAACTGCTGGAAAATATGAGTTGAATATCCAAACACATGAGGACATGTTGAAGGCTTGATCAATGGACTTCAAATGAGTATGAGACCAACATCTTCCTATGGTTGAGTTCTATTACAATAAAATTTTCTACTTAAGAGTCTAAATGGCTCCACATAAATACCTTTATGGGAAGAGGGGCAGAAAACCAGTATGTTATGATGATTTTGGGGAGTGAAAATTCCTCGGTCTAGAAAAGGTCAAAGAAATGGTGGAGAAGGTTAAGACCATCAAAAAACCCTATTAAAGGTCCTCCGAGTTGAAAAAAGTGATATGTTGATAATCATTGAAGAGACCTAGATATTGATGTTAGAGACATGATATTACTCATTATATCACTGCAGAAGAGTGTTATGAGATTTTGGAACAAGGGAAAGCTTAGTCCAAGGTACATCTTCCCTTTTGAGATCCTTGATCGCATTAGAGAATTGGCCTATTGACTAGCACTCCCACCAAATGTATCTAATGTACATTATATATTCCATGTATCACTATCGAGTAAGTACATACCCACCCATTGCATGTACACTATCTAGAAGTGGTACCATTTGAGAATGAACTCTCCTATCAAGAAAATTCAGTGAAGATATTAGATCATATGGAAAAAGATATAGAAGCTAAGACAATGCCCTTTTCAAGGTGTTGTGGAAAAACCCCAAGTTTGAAGAAGAAACATGTGAATCGGAGTAAGTGATGAATCCAAGTTACCCTATTCTATTTTAGTGTGGGAAAAAGAATTTTTTATGGAACAATTTCTTAAGAGGGGAAGATTATAATAGCCCAAAATTTTGTTATTGAAAATTCCTCTTAATATAGTGAAATGTCTTGTTATGTAAAATGATTATAAAAAACATATTCACTTTATTGGTTTTATGTTTCTGGATTTCAAAATAACGTTAATAATTCTTATCATTCCTAATATCGTTGTTGAAAATTGAAAACATGATTAGTATAAATATAGGGCATTAAGAAATTCAATTTTCTCAGACAAAGGATATTATGGCCTCATCAAATAGAATTGTTTTATACAAAGGTCATTTTTTAGATCTTGGAATAAAGGTGGCATCACTGGGATTCACTCATGACCAAGCCCAAACCGAGATTCAACATGTTCATCTAGAATGGGACCTCATACAAGAGAAGTGTATGTTAATAGAGATTACCACCTGAGTGATGTTATATGAGCCACCCCAGGAGTCTATCACCATCACACACCTTACCCTTAAGTCACATGAAAGTGTTATAAGGTGTAATGTAAAAATACAATAGCACTATGATTATGTGCATTATTTTTGTGTTAAATAAATAACATACATTCATTTATTATTGTTACATTATAAATAGATTGTAAAGCACAAATAGTAATTTAGGTTAATATTGAACTTAGAAATATATTTTTGGGAATTAATGGATTTTTGAATTAACTAATATTTAATATTATTACTAAAGTACTTTTCAATAAATATAAATGGCCATATAATTATTTATGAATATAATTGTAATTTTTATTAAGGTTTGATTGTTGTTTTTTTCATAACCTATGAATTTTTTATAAATGTTGGTTTTTATTTTAAAATTAAAAATTAAAATATTTATAAAAATATTCATATAAAATGAATATTATTTTTGAATTAGGACTTCAAAATTATCCAATAGTTAATTTTTATAATATTTTGAGATAGTCGAATTTTGGTGTAATAATTAAATACCGTTTAAATATATAATTGGTTTTAAGATATTATAATGACCCAATAGTGATGTAATAAAATAATATAAAAAGTTTCTTATACAAATATATGTTTTACCTTAAAAATTATTTTATTTTATGTTTGTTTGATTAATTTTATGATGCATTAGTAGACACTCCAAGACATAGAATACATTTTAACATTTAAAATTATTTCCTAGAGTGTGTGACTCCCCCATAATTAAGCAAGACTAATATTATAAAAATTTTAGATATTGGTCATATAATATAATGTTTTCCACTCCCTTTGGAAAAAAACCATCAAAAAAATCATGGTTTGGTTTTTTGTTTTGATTAGTTTAATGTGTGGTGTCTAAAACCTAAATAATAAAGAATTCCATATTTTTTCCTATATAAACCTTCTTAGGCTCCCAATTATCTTTAATAAAAACCATTTGAGTGAGTCCCTACTCTTCCTTCTTCTTTATTGTATCTTCCCAAGGCGCCCAATGCTCCCAAGAAGCCCCTCTCAATCCTCTCCCAAGCCTTTCTATCACAATTCCAATAAGGGATTTTCTCCTTTCTCATTTTAGTCAAAATTTCATCATGTGGTTATACCATTTTTTTCAATTAAAAATGTTGGGGTATTATTTTTCACCTCCCCCATACTTCCATTTTTCTGTATTAATTTTGATATACCTATTTATCTCTCATTAATTAATCCCATGAACACCCGTTACCATATCGAAATTATGTAAGTAATTTCTATCTTCTCATTTACATTCAAGAAAGTATTTTGTATTATGAATCTAAATTCCTTTAGATATGTAGTAAAATGTATCTATATTACACCCTTACATTCCATTCCATGTACATATTATTAGACATGCATTTTTCTCTCATCAACCATTTTTATGTATTCTTATGTCACCCCGTTATGCTGCCAAAATTGCACTGGAATTTTCCAAGCCAAAGTCATTGTGTAGTGAATACAATTCCGATTTATCTATCAATGGTATTAACCATTATTCAAAATTACATATTTTCTTTATAGAGTTTCATATATGAATTACACAATCCATTATTTTGGAATAAATGGTTATGTTTAATAAATCCATGTTATATGATCCATGTGACACACATATGCATGAAATGAAATGATTAAGAAGGTTTTTCCTGGATAGCGTACCAATACATTGAGTAATGATTAGTATAATGATATATTAAGTGATATGAGGGTTTACTCATGATAATTCTATTTCAATGATGGTTTTACCATACTCCATGTGCAATGAGTCCTGGTTCATGAAAATATCATGTCAAATGTTGATGCCACATTTCATTGTTATGATAATCCTGAAATATCGTGACTTTATATTCAAGTTTATCTTATGCTCCATTGATAAAACTATTGCCTAACATCTACTGTATTCTTCATGTTATGCCTTGTTTAATCCCTCACTGGGCTTCATATCTTACCATTTTCTTATGCATGTCCTCAGGTTATCCCATGCAATGCTAAGTTCGAAGGAATGTCTGTGGTCATGTAAAGATGTTTTGAATAATGATGTGTATTTCATGTTTTAATTTTTTATGTAATGTTACTAAGCCCCAAAGACACTAGAAATATCTATCTTCTATATTTTATCAAGTGAATATTTTATCTAATAAATTATTTTTAAATGTGAAATAAAGAGAATGGTTGTTATACCTAGGATGGAGGCGGATGAAGTGGTCTCACTAGGACAAGGATGAGGTGATGGATGATGTGATGTAGATTGATAAAAAACATCAAGGAGGTGGGTAATAAGGATATTTAACATTAAGATATAATGTCACATCGTGGGGTACATCCTTTGGAGTGAGCACCATAGATTACCAATGGATGGATCTGAATGCCATATGATTGCAGATCCAAGAGGTGTATCCCAAAAGGGGAGATTTCACAACATGAAGAATGATCATGACATTGATCGAGGTGGATCAGGGAGGGTTCACCCCTAAGAGGGGGAACCAATGTTTACCACTGGTTGGAATTGATCCTTAGGGAGGCATTCTGTAAGAACCTATTTTTTCACTCTTATATGGGTCCTTTAAATTTAGGTCTAATTATTCTTTTTGACCTAATATGGATTATTTTTGGGTATGAAATGGTTATAAGGGATTCTAAATATTTTTTTAATCCCAAAAGAAATATTTTTTCCGAAAACATCCCTATATAATTATTAGAGAAAATTGTGCAAGTAAGGCACATGATTAGATATAACCATTTCAAAAGTCGCAATTTCCAAAAGACTCATATAGCATAGTTTGTGTGTGATTTCTCTAACCATGTATCCTAATCATGTGGTACACCCATTTTCCCTGGTATCACAAATGGTTTGAATATATTTTTTCAAACCATGTGGAAAAACCATGCACAAGCTAATATTAAGTACTTTTACCTTTTTCCATTAATGAACTAATTAACTTCCCCATTCATATTAATATGAAATACATTGGGATTGGCCTCATATTATATTTTTTTGAAGGCCTAATCTAATGATAAAGAGATCTCCTTCATCCGGGATCCATTCGAGCTTCTATTCATCATGTTTCATACACAAAAGTACATACTAGAGTTCTTTTGTGATGTTCATCATCTATTTTTGTCTCAAACTTATTATCAATGGTGAGATATTTTTCCCTTAATTCTTATATATAAATTTATATGAGGAAAATTAATGGCTGATACTAAAGGATGGGTGTCTTACAGGCCTATGGTGGGTGGTATATAACTCATACATCACATCTGTTGATTTCGGAATTGTTGTGCTAGGCCTCCCAATTTCTCCGGGTTCCATTTATTGAATTTATATGCCATGATTATACTCATTATAACCATACAGTTATGACCTTTATAAACATGCGAGTAATTTTTGGAGGTCATGCCCACAACACAAGACATCTCAGGTAGGATGATATGCCATAGTTGATTTTTTAGTGTTGTGACACTTTTGATCCATCATTCGGATGTGACTTATCCTGACCACATTAATGGTAAGAATCCTTATAATAAATTCTTCTTGAATCATGTAATTTTGAATGGAATTTACCATGTCACTTCCACTTGACCCACATAAAGTAAGTGATTCAATAAATAAATAAATGTTAAATGGAAATTGGAAAGTTCACTAAGTATATTACTTGACCAAACTAATGGTAAATAAATAACAGGTTGAATTTAGGCCACACCCATTACGACATTGATTGAAATTAGTGGAAAATATCTTAATTATTAATTATTCCATAAATATATTTTATAATGGTTGCATTTTACATGGACATGTCACACTAATAAATGGAAAGGCTTGAACCAAATGAAATTATTGATTAATTATGACTTGATTAGAGGTTTTCATGCTAATTTTCCTATTCAAAGTAATGAATGGAAAGGCTTTGACCAATTGAAATTATACCATACTTTATTATTAAATATAAGTGGCTTGAGTCTAGATTACCTTTGATTCTTATCCGGAAATTCCGTCAGCACTCAGTGACCCCGTTCCAAATCAAGTATGAGACATTCTTAGGTTGAGAACCACCAAGATTATAATCCGTGAATATTATTGGATGTTAGGTATAACTACATTGGATACTGGACATAGTATTAAATTATTCCATGGATAAAATCCTTGGATCCATCATTGACAAGTAGGTTCCATGGTTAATGCTCATAGGGCACAGTCATTACATAGTACTATTTTACAATGGATGATCACCATGGATTTGGTAGTAATCTTACTGGGGAAAGCCATTGACTATGCTCCTTGAATTATTCTCTTACCCTTAGCTGGACCTAGTCACTACAATGTTAGTGACCCCTAAGTTCTTGTTTTCCTTGGTGAATACCATGAAACCACTTATTATTAACAAAGAATTGTGGTTTACATGATAAATCTTGGAACCTTCACCATTGATAACGTGGGAAATATTTATAAATATGAATAGTGAGACAATGTATTGGTTTTGTGTTCAGAAACTAATTGAGCGATGAATAAGGCACTAGAGTATTTAGTTACATTGTACTACTTTTCATTAGAAATTCATGCGTGCACACAATTAAAATTCCATTAATCAAGCTGTATGTTATAGAAACCATTCTTCATGGCCCACTGAGATTTATCTCAGACCCTCTATGAGCCTCATTTGGTACCTGGGGTAGTTTACATGTATACAGTTGTGGAAAATGGGAAGCATACATCTTCAAACTCTTGATTTCATTCTATTAGGATGGATCTTGATAATAGATGATCGAAAAAGAGCGTAAGATTTTTGGGAGAGTTAGTTGACATAAGTTATCCATTTGTGAAACATGTTATTCTAGCTATATTGTATCCTCATTTTCCAGTTATTTAATGACATGACATATCATCATCAATTATTCTAATTGATATAGTTATTGTTGTCCTTTCTTTTCTTGATTACTTTGTATTTTTCCACAATTTAATTATATTACTTCCACAATTTAGATATGTTTATATTTTACCATTGTGAAATACTATCGCAATGAGGTTATAGTATCCCCATAAAAACTCCTAGGCCCTAACTACTTGTCTATATTCTATGGAATTTAGAGAGATGCGCTTTAGGTCATGTGGACCACTGGGTTCGGGGCACCAATTAATTGGAATCTGGGTCCAGGATGCCAAAAACATGTATCAGGGTGGTTTTCCGTTATTTAATTAATATTGGGAGATAATATTCATAAGCTTTGGATGGATTGGGAATTTTTTATGATCTATGCTTGGGCGACGTGAACCCGTGTTCAGGGTTAAAACCATGTTGCTTATATTAAAAATGTTTCTCTTATTTTTCCTATTATAGATGACAATATTTCTCCATTTGGTAATTCACGTGATCTATGAATTATTATTATTATTATGATATTTGAGGATTTCATTTCATCTTTTTCCTAATGTTATGAGGGAAAGGAGAATTGTTAAATGCAACATTATAGGATCCTAAAATTCTCACTTCATACATATTTCCATTCCATATAAGTGAATTTCACTACATTGAATTTCTTTTTATGACTTCGATTATTGAGTGATTTTGTTATAGTTATATTATTCTTGTGTTACTCATGGTTTTGATTGAGTGATTTCATGTCTCAATTCTTGAGGTGTATGGGCCCTCATGGGTTGGGATGAGTTTTTTACATAGTTGAGGCGTTATGTTAAAAATAAATGTGTGTTGTCTTCATTAATGTGGTGTCTAAGGACTAATTTAATGGGAATGACTATCAATTATAAATTTAAGCATAAAATATATAATAAAATGGCTGCATGTCCTTATCCTGTAATTTATGGTTTAAGAAAGGCAATTCAGTGAACCTGGTATTAAATATAAAATGAAATCAATCTTATACTTGAGCACTAACCGATGCATGACTGTCTATGTAGAAAGTAGTGGTAGTATTACTTACATAGTTCGTTTTCATACCTTCATCTTATACAATTTTTTTTCTATCTTCATAAATTGTGTTCTGAGGTGTACTCTTGGAATTTATAGAAAAATACAACAATGAAGTTCTCGTATTGTACAACATGAAGGTGGTGGTGATCATTCTCTAGACATGGTGGGTCCTGAGACACCAGTCATACTTCAATGAGTTCCACTTGAGGAACAAACTATTGTACAGAATCTGGGAAAAAATTCCTATGTTCATGATAGTTTACTACATCTTATGAAATTCACACATGGTTCTCCCTGAGTTTCTTCTACGATAGTCGATTTGACTCATGAGATCGAGAAACCGAATACTCCTACTTTCTTAGGGGATGGAAGTCCAAAGGCTATTGGGAATTTGATATAATACACCATATATATCTATGAGACTCTAGAGATGTATCCAGACTGGGGAGTCAATCATTCCAAAAACATGCTCAGGGAGTCATCCAAGCGTTGGTGGGATGTGATGCCAAGGATCGTCGTCATCAGGGCATGTTAGGGGTTGATATCCAGACTTCCATATTTGATCTTTTTATTCATTAGTCACTAAGAGATGATAATGAAAAATAAATTTTAAACCTAGTGCATGATTCTATTTCAGTTATGGTATATTCAGCATGTTTCATGGAGTTATAACGCTTTACACCATTTCTAGCTGGTGATGAGATATCACGTGATAGACATTTTAAGGATGGGATCATGTACCCCACCTTCATGTAGGTGGATGTATTTTTCCTACCTAAATTTTATGAAGTATTCAATTAGTCTATTATCACAGAGTGTAACCTAAGGGACTTAAATAGTACATTTTATAGAGAATTTGTGTCGTGACATGGCTGTAGTTCTCCTAGTGGTATGAAATGTTCCCTTGAGCATTCTCATTAGGGTAGTGACAACCAGTGTTTCTATTTTTATAGATCTATAGTGTTTCATCTGTGTGGATGATGGGGGAACCTAAAGCCTCATTATGATAGAGATGCAATGGAGTTTCAGTCTTGTGGCTGTATAACACATCTTTAATGTTTCGGTGGGACCTTTCCACCAGCATCCAGTGGAAAAGGATCCATCCCAGCTCCACCTTTTGGAGTTGATTCTTTTTCACCTAGTCTTGTGGGGCATTAGAATAAAACCAGTTGGACTAGAATGGGAGGAGTTCATGGAAATAGTATTTAGACCCCTGGTCACCATCAGAACCAATAGAGTAGTTATAATAGGGGTATCCTAGTAGTTGCATAGTGTTGCAGGTCCGGTCAGTTACATGCACTGTAGCCGATACCTACGGACCAGGATACGCGACCACCTATAGTATGAGGTACTATTTTAGTAGAATATAAAATATTATCTTCTTTATTTTATTCCACTTCTTCAAATTATTTTATCTTTTCACCTATCATGGAACGTCTCAGAGTAGTGATACACTATTTCTATGGTGTAATGACCCTATATAAACTATTAGGGATACAGTCAGAGGGAATACGCTAGTGTAAGGATTGGCCCATTGAGGTTGGAATTTACCCTTTCTTATAGAAACTCTATGTTCTCGAGATGGTGGGATTCAGTTTCATTTTCAGGATTGATTGTTTGGTTCAATATCATTCTTTTGTTGACTACAATCTTCAATGGTAATCATTTACAAAAACATAGGGATGAATTTATCTACACAAGAGTGAGTGTGATGTCCACACTGGTAGAGCTATACTAGAGCATCATGGTCCAGGTGGAGTGACCACCACGATCACCAATATCTTCATAGAGGATCATGGTATACATCAAGCCAATTTCCATCCAGTAGTGGATCACTTTCAGGATCCAATTCCTAATTATTTTTATGGTTTACCTCCCAAGAATGAGGTTTTTTTAAGACTGAGATTGTTTTGGAAGCATCACCACTATATAATCCTTCATATAGGATGACACCTACTGAGCTCCATGATCTGAAGTGGTATTTAGAAGAGTTAGATGAGAAAGGATTCATAAGGAATGATATATACTCATTGTGTTTTCCTATGAATTTTTCAAAGAAGGGAGATGAAACCTTAAATATATGAGTTGATTACAGATAGTTGATATATTTTATGGTCAAAAATGATATCCAATGCATTAGATAAATGATATCATCGACTAGATTTGAGGAGCTTGGTTACTCTCAATGATCGACCTGTTATATGGTTATCATGAGGTGTGAGTTAGGCCATCAGACAAACCATTTAAATCACTCCGTAGCAGGTATGGTCTTTATGAGTACCTAGTTATGTCATTTGGTCTTAGGAATGTGCCCTCAATTTTCATGGCTATGATTAATATGGGTTTCTAACCTTATTTGGATTATTTTATCATAGTCTTTGTGGGGAAAATCATAGTGTATTCTCAAAATCATAGAGACCATGCCAATCATGTTGAGATCATTTTGAGTACAGTGAGAGTTCATCAAATTTATGCCAAGCTTTCTATGATCATCTTATGGATAAAAAAATTTCACTTCATGCATTATATAATATTAGAATCAGGTGTATTTAATGACCATGAAATGGTTAGTTCTATAGTTTCTTGGGAGAATCCAAAGAATGTGTTTGACCTAAAATGTTTCTTAGGGATGGATGGATACTATAGGCATGTAATTCAAGACATATCGTGCCTTACTTCCATTCTTATATGACATACCAAGAATGATGTTATGTTCATATGGTTAGAAGCATATGAGAAACACTTTCACAAGTTGAAAGGGAGGCTCACCTCGACAGAAATTCTGACTCTTCTAAATACATGAATAGGTTATACAATATTCTATGATGTATAAGACATCATCCTAGGAGATGTTCTGTTGCAGGAGGAAAAATTCATTCCATATTGATCTCAGTAGTTCCGACATCATCAGAAAAACTACCTGACACATGACCTTGATCTAGTAGCAGTTGTTCATGCCATAAGCTCCTAGAGAAATTACCTGTTGGGTGAGTTATTTGTGGTGTACAGGGACTACCAGATCCTTGAATAAATATTCTTATATAATGAATTGAACCTCATACAATGAAGATGTTTTAAATATCTATAATACATTGATTTTGAGCTTGCCTATATTCCATGGAAAGGAAGTGTGGTAGCAGATACACTGATTTAGAAAACTCAAACACATTCCATACAAGAAGACAATGATGAAAAAAATTTAATGGCTCTATTCTCTTGTTTCCATCTAGAGTTTAATGATATTCAAAATCAATATTATATCTCATTGTTGGTTGTTACCTCTTACCACCTTGATAAGTTAATGTGTAAATAGTTTTCATATCTTGAAGGCATGGTTCTCCATGAGAGTGTATCAGGAGATAACCCACCACTGGTTTGGTCGGTAGACAGAGACAATATCCTACATAGTCATGGATGCATATGTGTTCTTAATGATACCAAAGATTAGTTGATTCAAGATTACAAAACTTATCAATCAGAAGTTCATATAGACATCTCTATGATGTATTGATATATGTGACACCAGTATTGGTGGCCTGGGATGAAATGTCAGATTGCAAGTGTCATCACTAGGTGTTCCACCTATCAGCAGGTGAAGGTGGAGCACCAAAGACCGACATGCATGTTACATCATCATTCAATCTTGGAACGATAATGGTAATATGTTTCCATGTAATTTTTAGTTAGTTTTCTTTGGTCACCAATAATTAGTGTCTCTGTATCTATTTTTATTAAAATACTGACAAAATCATATCACATCAAGCATATTTGGAAGAATTTCTGAGTTGATGGGATGTGAAGAATGTATGTCCATGATATTATATGACGATTGAGGTCCCGCATACTATGGTTTAAAATAGGGAATATCATTATATGTCAGAGATCTGGCAGGGATTATAAAAATCTATTGGAACAAAGGTGATTCTATGAATATCTTTTCACCCTTATACTAATGTAAAATTAGAACAAATGATATATGTTCTAGAGGATATAATTGGAGCATGTGTCCTTGATTTCCCTGGTTCTTAGGAGAATCATACCCCTGTCATTGAGTTTTACTATAATAATTTATTTTAAGAGAAAATTAAAATGGATCATTTTGAAGAAATGTATGGTAGGTCATGTCATTCACCCCTAAGCTAGTTGGAGGCAAGTGAGGTGGCCATATGAGGTCCTCATCTCGTACATGAGAGATCAGAATATGTTCAAATGATCATAAAGTGTATGAATAATGCTCAGTCTAGGAAAAAAACTTATGTCGATCATCGTCGAAGACCTCTAGAGTTTGAGGTTAGGGATCGAGTTTTGCATTGGGTATTACCTAGGCTAGGGCATATATTTTTATAGAAGCAAGGGAATCTATCGCCTCATTATGTAGGGACATTCAAAATTCTGGATTTAGATGGGCTGGTAGACTATTCGTTTCAATTACATTAGAGGTACCTTTCCATGCATGGCGTTATCCATGTTTCACAACTTTTCCAATCCCATTCGGACCCTTATATTAACACTAATCCTGAGGATATTGAGTTGGATGAAAATTAAACCTCTGTGGATTATCCAGTGTACATCATTGACAAGAGCATGAGGTATCTCGGAGTTCGATTTGTCCCCCTAGTAGGGGTTCTATGGAAACACAACCATGTTCAGGACAAGACATGGGGGTTGAATGCCGATACACATGGCCAATGGCCATAGTTATTCTCAGAAAGTATTTCTCAACCATTATAAGGTGAACTCAGGGATGAGTTATTTTATTTAAGAGAAAATATTATGAAACCTATTTTTGAATCAAGTTTAGATATTTTAAATTTCTATCTAAATCGTTATTTATGAATTAATATAGATGCCTATTGGGTCAGAAAATTTCTCGAGGGTTTTGGGGACTTGGATGGAGCCCAAATCCCATATTTTTCGGGAAACTGGCCTTGTCAAAGGGTTAGAGGATACTATGGGGGTAGGGAACACTATTAGATCCAACAGTTTGGATGGTTTCACATTTATGCATAGAGATATCACTTGGTTGGCGCCCAATTTCTCAAACGATGCAAGCTAACCACATGGTACACACATTTTCTTATGTACTCTTGTGTGGTTTGCATAGGGTTTGTCCAACCCTAGGGACAAACCATGCACATGCTAATTTTTGGTAATTTTACTATTTTCCCTCAGTGATGTTATTTACCTCCACCTTACTCCTAATCCGAATTCCAGATTATTATCCTCCCTTGCTCTTGTTTTTGATATTTGTCATGGCCTATGTTAGTTATTAAGAGTTATCCTTCACCCAAGATACGTTTGAGATTTTTTTCATCATGATGGATGTGCAATGGTAATTATTGAAGTCCTTTTGTTTCCTTCATCATATCTCTTTCTCAAGAATTAATAATGAAGGTGTTAGAATATTTCCTCTTCTGATAGGTTTAATTCTATTGGAGAAAAATCATTGGATGATATTAGAGAAATATATTAATACAATCCTAAGGTGGGTGGTCTATATATCATTCGTCAAGTTCATTGATTTTGGAATTTCCTTTTGGGGCCCCTAATTATGTTGGGTGTCATTTATTGAAAATATATTCCGTGATTAAATTCATTTGAACCATATAGTTATGATACTTTATAATTGGTGATTAATTATCGGTTTGTTAATTCCAAAATTCTCGACATCCCCTATTGGATGATATTCCATAGTTGAGTTTTTAGTGTTGTGACACTTTTGAGACATAATTTGGACGTGGTCGAGCATAAATAGATTAATGGTATGACTCCTTAGAGTAAATGGTTGTCGAATCTTGAAATGGTGAATGGAATGTAGCATGTCACTTCCACTTGACCCTCCTTAGGATTGTGCTTCAGTAGATAATTACATGTCAAATGGAAATTGGAATGTATACTAAGTATATGAATTACCCAAATTAAATGTAACTAAATAACAGTATTCATGTCTGTTGAAGGTAATAGAATGGAACATAATTATTGAATATTCCTTCAATGGATTTAATAAATGTTTCATGTACTTGGACTTTTCACTATAATGAAATGAAATTCTTGAACCAAATGGAAGTGTTTGTCAATTATGAATTGATTAAAAGGTTGAATGCTAATTGGCCTATTCACACAAACAAAATATTGGGATTGAATCAATTGAAAGTATTCCTGACATAATTTATATATTGGAGTGGCCTTACTTGATATGTCACTGGATTCTTTTCAGGGAATTAATTGAGCACTCGTGAACTCCATTCTGATTCAAGGATGCAACTTCATTACGTTGATACCCACCTAGATCATGAGTAGTGTCTATTCATGGATTTTCTATATGACACTATAATATCCCTACGACAATGTTTAGTGATTCCATGGATACACTCCCTATATCTTTCATTGAAAAGTAGGTTCAATGGTTTAACCCCCTATGGACCAATCAATGATTTACCACATTTTAACTTGTAAGATCACCTTGGATTCAGAATGAATCTTATTATGTAAAGCCTTGGACTATGATCCTTGGATAACAAACTTATCCTTAGATAGATCAAGTTACTGCTATATCAGGGACCCCTGTGGTATATGATACCTTGGTTAATACCAAGGAACCACTTCTTATTAACTATCAATTGTGGTTGACTTGTTAAATCAAGGAACCTTCACCACTGATAATGTGGGACTTATTTATAAATTTTTACAATCGAAAAATGAATTAGTTATTTGTTCAGAAACCAGCCGAGGGTTGAAGTAAGTACTTCTGTATTTAGTTACATTGTGCAACATTACATTATATATGAATTACTTCACAATGCTACATTCCATTTCATAGGATGATTGTTATATACACATTTTTTGTTTCCATCTATGATTTATCTCACACCCTCTCCGAGTGACATCTGCAATATGGGGTAGAATACATGTATACAGGTGTTTAGAAAGGGAAGCATACAGCTTCGAACACTAGATTTATTTTTATTATGGTGAATTTTGATAGTAGATTACCATGTTAGATATCGGGATGCATTGGTAGTTATTTTATTTTAGTTATAGTTTTTCAGAACATGTTATACCAGCTTTATTGTATCCTAGTTTTGTAGTTTTCTAGTGACATGACATTTCATCAACAATTATTCCAATTGATATAGTTATTATTATCCTTGTTTTATCTATTACATTACATTACAAAACTATTTTCTTATATTTCTTATTTTATTTAATTCATTTATATTTATCTAATGTGATACACTCTGGTAATGAGGGAATAATCTCCCCACAGACACACCCTAGGCCCTCACTGCTAGTCGGCAGCCAATGGCATTTGGGGATATGTACTTGAGGCCATAAGGCCTAACGAGCTCAAGGACCCTATTAAGTGGAATCCGGGTCTAGGATATCAGATGTCCTACATACCCTATATAGATGATAGGAACCAAATCCTACATAGTTTGGAATGTGTGTGGTCATATATATAAGAGGGGCCCAAGTGTCAATATGGAGCGACAATAGTGAATGGGTCTTATGCATGGAAGCTACTCGTCTTGTCTTCCACATTTCAGGTCACGAGGGATTCTATAAATGATTATTGGTTGATGGAATTTTTTTGGGGGATTTCACCTTAAGAGGAGGCACATAGTGGTCCGTTTATATTAATGTTACGATGGTTCAACTTATTCTTGATGCATAAGGAATCCTATTCTTTCATGATAGTGTATTCTATATATTAATTTCATGCAGTGAGGACCATTGGAATCTTATACCTAATGGATTATGCATATCTATTTAGAATAGGAGGCATCATATGTTTGTCGTATAGGAGGAACTATAGTATAAAGTCATGTAATTAGGACTATTAGGTAGAACATTCCTAGAAATGGTAGGTGTTGGGACTTAAGAAAGAGCATCCCTTTCTAGTTCATCCTAATAAAAGAGCTTGGTGATGATATTTGAGGAGTTTCATGAGGAATTTATTGACTCAAGGTACTCATGGAATAAAAGACAAGGATATCAACTCACGACAAGGGAATGAGACCAAGATAAGTTGGAAAATTAATTGTGTTTCATAGAGTGTGCAGTAGTATCTTGAATCATGGTATTCTTTGGGTAGAAGTTGGGGCTGCACAAGGGCACAATTGAAAATGGGGTCGACCCAGCTTGAAAAGATTATGGTGTGCTTCACATTTTTCATGGGGGTTAGGGACGATTGTGAATAGACTTGACGGCATAGGCCTCGACACTATTGGGTGTAATATGGGATACATGTAGGATGGGATACACCTAATATGGGGCAGCGTGGAACTATTTCACACAAGAATGGATTATAATGCAGAAGATCAAGGTTGTGTACATGATTAGGGTTACACACAAGTGGAGGGTTGTGCACCAATGGTGGTCTTCTGCACACCTAAATTAATCTGAAAAGTGATCGTTCAAGGTTCAATCCACTATGGGCCCACATGAAGGAGTAACCATATGTGACTTATCGCTGAATATATCTACATGGAGAGGTCTATTTTTCCATGAAGGAATGGAAGAAGTAGTCTTACACACCATAGAGTGGTGGATGACTTCTATAGGGTCACCCGCATGGGATGTGTATACACAACAATTTATAGGTGAAAATCTTGGTGGCGATGCTTAAGATAGATGGAACATACATGGCTAGTTGACGTCACATTGGGCGTCTAAGAGGTTTTCACTAAGATTCCAATCTTGCACACAAATCATGAAAAATTTTCACACCTAATTTAACAATTTTTAAAGAGACAAGGAATAATATGTCCATTGATGTCTCATTGAGCCCACATGTGCTTTGGCTGTAGATTGAGTTTTCTATGCATGTTTCCATTCCTTGTGCGGACTCCTTCTTTATTTAGTGAAAATATACACTTTTCTGCAAAATCATCATAGTTGACCATTTTTAGCAGTCTAACTATAATTTGAAATAACTTTTGACCCTTAACTCCATTCTTTCCCTACAACTCGTAAAATCAAATCCTTCAGAATGAGGTACACTCTGAGATAATGTTTGGCACCATTCAGTGCTTCAAGTTTACATGTTTTCTAGTAAAAAAATTATATTATCATTTATAATTAATAAAAATTAATTAATAGTATTATTTTATTAAAATATAATTTTTTATGGTTCACCAATTCGTCAAAAACTAATAACATAATTTAAATTTCTTAATACACAAAAATAAAATTTGTATTTTATCGTGTAAATATCAATGTATTATAAAAATATAAATTTACATATTTATTAAGAAACAAAAAAATTATAATCATTATTATATTTAAATGAATATATATAACTTAATACTATTAGGGTTACTTTTTTCTGGCCCATGTTAAATTACTTTGACACTTAATTAACCTATTCTCCTTTTACATTTGTAATACATTTTTACTATAGTTATTATTCATATTTCCATAAATTACATTGACTATGTTACCTAATATTGGTTTTGATGATTAATAAAATTAAATCTATCTTGCCATAACTCATTCACAATGGTGGATGAAATTTATATAATATAAATACCACAATTCTGATAGAAATCTGTTTTTTGAAAAATGATTTTTTCAACAAGAGATGATTTTACATGAACACTATAGCTTTCAATATTCATTATAATAATTTTTATTTATAACGATAGATATAAAATATAAAATAATTTTATTTAAATAATTTTTAATAAGGGGTTATTTTAATTAATTATAATAGTGAAAAAAATTCATTTTAAAAATAGTGTTCAGAAAATGGATTTATAAGTATATAAATAAAATTATACTAACATCCAATATAAAGACGAATTAAATATAATTAAATGGATTAAATATAAAGAATTAATATATATATTTTTCCTAGAAAAATTCTGAAAATAATAATTTTACATTTAAATGTTTATTTTACCAAAAAGAAATTGAATTTTTTATAAAATATGTTATTCTTCAGTATTCACTAGAAAATTCATATTTTCCAAAAAAACCCAAAATTTTACAGTAAGTGAAATTTTTTATGATTATTTTAAAAATAGAGATTGATTAATCAAATAATAATTTTTAGTTTTATATAAATTAATTAAAATAATTTTTTCAAAAGAACTAATTAAAGTAATATTTGAAGAAATCTAGTATTTGAATAATTGAATGAAATTGCTATAAATTTAGTGATTATTTTACAAGTCTTTGTCATCACATTTATTCTATATAGAAAATTAATAAATATGTGATAAATTAGTTAACCCTATTCATTCATTCCAATTTATCTAATAGTTTATAATATTTATATTTAAGTGACCATGGTTTGTTTGGGTTCTATATAACATGTCAAATACACTAGAATTAAAAACTCTTTTCCCCTTAAAAAACTCAAGGCGTTACATTCAGGCCAACATTAATAAATTATATAATCATAATTTTAACTTTATCCAATTACTAAATGTTTTTGAAATTTAAAATATTTTTTTTTTCAAACCCACATAAGAAAATGGGTTAATAAAAAATCCACATCAATATAGGGAAATTTACGTATGGAGGTCATTACATAACTAGGTATTTCAAGTAGGAGAAGATTCTTGGTATGTGAAAATATAGATATAAAAGAAACAAATAATACCCAAGAAAAAATATATTGTGATAGAGAAACTGATATAGAGAAATCCAATAGCCACAAAATCCTAAATATGTGATGGGTAAAAAGACATTCAATTCCTCAGAAATGACCATAATAGGAAAACATTTTTATTTCATGTTTATTTTCATATATTTTAGGAATTTTATTACCATATTGACTAGGATCATAAATAAAAGTAATTTCATGATAATTATAATTTCAACCTTTAATAAACTTCTTATATAATCTCATATTTTCTCCAAACGAAGAATACTGAAGATGAATTTTTTATTTTTGATTTGAAAACCAAAATAAGTTTCTAACAGATCACTTAATCCACCAATGAATAACCATATATTCTTACTATCATTACAAAATCATAAATTATTAGAATAAAGTATTCTTTTTATGATAATAATAAATCTTAATTCCTCAATCTCCAAAATTCGACAAAAATACCAATAGTTTAGAATATATTATTCATCAAATAGACAATCGTATATCCAAAATAACACCAATAACATCAAAATTACCTCAAAGGATGTCTCATAACCTCCAATTTACACATACAATAAAATAATAGAATGATTTTCAAATAATCATTTATATTAATCTCAATTGGTATATATACCTCATCCCAGTAAAGCATCTACTGAAATATCATTATTCACCTCAAAATCAAAAAATATTTGATCCTATAATTTGTTTCTCAAAATATCATAAATATTTATTAACTACCATAACAGAAATAACTAAAAAGGGTGTATATGATTTTAAACATCATCCAAACACTCGTTAGGTTTATCGAAACATCAAACACATATTACGGGTTATCAATCCAACAATCATGTATTTTCTAAAATATCACCTTATCAATGAATCACGTTTATATCTTAATAGTGTGCTTCAACATATGTTTCAAATCATTAAATAAAAACTACTATAGACTAATCGTTATAATTTTAGGATTATTATATATATAATTTCATAGATATACTAATTATAGTGAATAATCTTAACATGCTAAAACATAATATCCTCAATCCATATACATCAATGATTTTCAAAGCACATGTCCTTAATTAGTCAAGGAATTTTCCCATAGCTTAGGAAAATGACCCAGATAATTCTCATATTGTCAAAAATAAGTCTTTAAAAAAGATAGGATGTTATAGGATATAATTTATTCACTTACATGATACAATTTATTTTTTTAATGGAAACCATATACTTTATACAATATTTTTTCAAATTGAAAACACCTTTGAGTTCGTTTGTGGAATTTACCATGGTTCTACTTTCCATATTTATGACATCTAGGAAATTTAATCTTATTTCAATTATTACCATTATCATGTAAAATTCCTTGAAATTTAGTCATCATCCTATTTTATCTGTTCATACATTCAAATATGTGCATTTTTTTAATTTTGATTATTGATATCTAGTTATGTACAATCAATAAATTTTATACATCAACTCCCATCATGTTCAGAATCTCATTTTGGAAGTCATTGCATTGGATCTCACAATGGTTGTATGTCCTCTTTATCCTATTCCCATCAATTCACTAGAATTATGATAAGAATCAAGGATGGGTACTTTTAAACTATATACCACATTAAATGGAAACCATTAATAATTATGTAATATCTCATAAATGAAATATATTCCTTACCATATGAATTTATAGTTTTCAATCTACTTTTTCAATGATATATTACCTAATATAAAATCTCACAAATATTTTAGTTCACTTAATAATGGTTCATAAAGAGCTTGAAAAATTATTAAATAATAACCCATGGGAGTGTCAAACTAGTTGTGCGACCATGTAAAACTTATTTATTATGTTTTTTCACACCCTTATTGTGGGATTTTCTTTTTATTTAATGCATGAAATAACAAAAACATAGTTAATAATTAAATTTTTGTTAAATCTTAGTTGTTTTAGTAAAAATAATGAAATTGTTATTAATAATTTTTTTTGTTTAATTCATATTTTTTAATAATTTTTATTACTGAATATTTTTTTGGATTATTAATATTTAATTATTATTTTCTACTTATGTCTTTGAGTTTTACTTATTTATATTTTCACTGTATTTAATTTTTATTCTTTTCTAGAATTAATATATTTAATAATTTTTTTTAATATTTGAGAATATTTTTGTTAAATAATGATTTAATAAATTTAACATTTATTTATAATTCATACCTTCATTATTTTTGTCTTTTATTTATTAATTATCTAGTTTAATATTTTAAATGATTTTTTAATATTTTATATTTTATAGTTTTAACAATTTGAATATTAATTATAAATTTAT
This sequence comes from Viscum album, assembly GCA_963277665.1. Lineage (NCBI taxonomy): Eukaryota > Viridiplantae > Streptophyta > Magnoliopsida > Santalales > Viscaceae > Viscum > Viscum album. Next base: position 872,314,565 of record OY728157.1, read on the forward strand.
TTTTATCCACCAATTTTTTATTTCACCTTTCTAATGTTAATGGTGTAATATTTTATATTATGTAAATGTAAAAGTTTTTGATAATTGTATACCTGTAAGAAAATGGTGAGTAACATATTTACAACCAATCTTTTTCATGAATTTATACGGATTTCGGGATCTGTGCCACATAAGACAAAAATTGATTTATTTAAAAGGAGCCTATGTAAGATAACATTTTGATTGGATAATTTATCCTATGTACTACCAAAACTATAATAATTATCAACTAAAAAGATGCATATTTTGGATGCTGAACTCGAAGATGGAAAAAACATATGATCTGAATCCATCACTGGTACAAATTAGGATTTTCTATTTCGTTATACTGTAATGAAACTGATCTTGAATTCATAGATGAACAACTAACATAATTTAAGGGGAATATGAGAGAAGTAGGTTTTATGATCCATCATTGATTATACGAATGAATAATACAAATATTTTTGAATTTTAGACAAATCATTTTCACATCAGGTGAATCCATTTCTGACCAGAGATCATGTATTGAGAAAGGCTTATCAATGAACATGAATATGCTTATTGTGCCACTACCGATGAACACCATTGAGATGTACAACCAATCCTCAGAATTGGGTAATGAAATAGAAAAAAAAGAGGAAGATGAAAATGAGGTAATGTAATGTAGAAACCCTTTGGATAACATATTTGATTGAAAGGGACATCAAGATGGGGTGAAGACCAAATGTGGAACAAGGGAAAAAGTATATTATGACCAACTGTACGATTGGGGAATTAGAACTATTCAAACTAAATATGAAGATGACTCACTTGGGATGATATTACTTCAGATCCTCATGCCTTATTCTCCAATACTATTCTCCAAAGCTAATGTGACATGTGGTCATGAAATCGAAATAGAATGCAATGGTTTCAACTAAGTGTGTTGAAGACATCTCAAATATGTCCCTTGATCAAAGAAAGGATATTTCATTATTACACCACTGTGGTATTTAATGTTATAATTTATAATTCATTAATAACCCACCTACAGCCCTTAAAATCTACAAAAATTTGAATTTTAAAGCATCAGTTAAAAATTTTCACGTGAATCATTTTATTTTATAGTTTTAAGATTATGATGCCACTTGGAGATATTAATATTTAATATCTATTGGATTTAGTTGAGTAAATATTTTTTCTTGTCCTCATGGAATAAATGGTTTTCAGGGAAATATTGGTAAAATAGAACCTGAATATTATTTACTTTGATCTTTTTAATTAGAATTTAACACTCAGTACATGCATCCTAATGGATTATGAAATGAAAATCCTAACCGAGGATGAAATCACTCCTTAATTTCCTTTTTTTAGTTATTCTTTTTTCATCAAATTGTTGGATTTTTATTTATTACAACATAAATTTTAACTCCACCTCATCCAATAATGTGTCTATTTACAACGATTTCCAAAATTATGTGAGTATTTTCACCTATAGATAAAGAGAAGTTTGGACTTGCACTTGGATGAAAATTTAAGTCTCTAAAACTCACTTCAAAAATTTAAATTTAAACCATTTCTTAATATAGTAACTTATTATGTGTGGAAGAAATATTATTTGATAGGGAGTTAATATTTAATACGTGGGTGAGTCCATGCAGGAAAATAAATAAAGAAATCAATTCATAGTGGCATTTACAGTTTTTTATTTTGAGATTAATTTTACACCATTTAATTTCACTAAAGGATTCTTGAGGACAAGAAACATATTATATATATGGAAATTTGAAGTGGAATTTTTTAATTATATTTTTCCCACATTCTTTCTGGGGAATTTCACAGGTGATTTATCATCATGTAAATGTATTTTTTTCAGTTATATCATTCCATTCGTATTGATAATCCTTTTTATAATATTCTATTTACCGGAAAGAGACATTTGGGTAATCTTTTCATTTTATAATCAAATAAAGTACCAAAAACATGTAAAGGATAAAGAAATTATTATACATTAAAGAAATAATTTTATCCTCAGTTTGGATTGAAATGGATTTAATAATGGGAGTTCATTAGACTATGACAAATATTTAATGACAGTTAGGTTCTCAAGACATTTTTTGACAACATTGGAACACAAATGATTGTTTGATGATCGATCATAAAATCAATTTTATAAATATAGTGCAATTAAATTCCGTAATTTCGTCTACTACATGACTCTATTCCTATTGTTTCAATTTCTTAGTCATTTTTATCATTCATTTTTTCAACTTATTTTTATTTTTTTCCCTTTGTAATTATAATTTTGTTATTTTGAACTTTTTTTATTATTCACAATTGTTTTGTCTTCCCTTTGGATCGATACTCATAATTATCAATTTTATTATTGTTAGTATTATTAAATTAAATAAACTTTTCACATTTCTATCATCGATGTGATCATATTTTTATGTAGTTTTTTGGAAGGAAATGTGAAACAAGATAAAAAAACAATAAAAAGCACTAAAAATTTAAATATTTTCATAAATAATCCCCATGATAATCTTCTTGTTTTCCACTTTGGGGAATTTTTTATCCTATTTTAAACTAAATTTTTAATCAGAGTAGATCAAGGTTCTAATCCCAAATGTGTCCTTTAATTATTGAAATTACCAATCACATTTTATCTTTGATAATAAGTAAGAATCTAAAATTGAAAATCCAAATTTTAAAATTCAAAGAGAAACTGAACATATTAATCAAATTCATGTTGTACCTCAAACTAGAAAAAACAATGATGAGTGTCCTAGAATTATATAATTCAATATTATAACTATTTCAATTCACTATTCCTGTATCCAATTATTCCAAAGTTCTAGGAAATATGAATTGAATCAATCCCACCTGTATATGTTACTATCCTTTAGTGTACACCATTGTGATGATTATTTATAATTAATCATATAATTATAAGGAACAATTCAAGAGTTTCGTTTTCATAAGTTGAATTTGGTGGATCTTGGTTTTGGAGCCTTTCATTTTTTAATGAACAAGGCAAGAAGTTGGTTCCACAATTTAGATGTGGAAATTTTTAACAGGTGTAACCAACTTTTCAATTATTTTGTTACAATGTTGTATTCCGGAAACACAAAAAATTAAGTGAGTTATAAAATCACTGGCATTACTGATTATGTGGGTTATCTTTCCAAAAACAATTGGGATAGGTTTAAGGGAGTTATTATATAATTTCATAACCACTAAATTCCCCATTTTTTTTTGGATATTTTGTATAATAGCCTCACTCATTATGATCAAAACCTTGTTGATCAATTTTTTTGTGGGGTTTTCTTAAATATGAAATTGGATGAACCTAATTTTTTTCTTAACAAACATTAACATATATCCCAATATTAATGAAAAAGTAATGGATTTATCCATAGGGATGATCCTAATTCTCTGAATACTATATTTAATGAAAATTCTCATAGAATGTTGTGCACTCATTGTAGGATGTTTGGTCATTACCAAATTTTTTGTTCAATCTTTGATATATCTATGCGACATAAAGAGAGTACCCAATTTTTTTTAAATATAAATAGAAACCATGATATTGATAACCATTTCTATAATAAGTTTAATTGTGTATATAAAAATCATCCAAATTTATCATGGAGAGAACATGGTGTGTCAATGCAATCTTCCTCTCCTTTTCACCCACAACAATCTGTACCACCATTTCAAATTCAATTTAGAATTGAATCATTGAATTATAAAGTGGATGTTTGGGGTTTGATTCATTATCTAATTGGATCATTTTTCTATTGAAATGTTGAATTTGATTCCAAAATATTATATACTTGATTAAGATAGAGATGAAAAAAACACTAGTATTTATAATATTGAGTTACAATCAGGTAAATTTTCTAGAACCATAGCAGGAAGAGGTAAAGAAAAATTACCAAGAACAACAATGATGAGTCCCATTGAAATTTTAATGACTATAACTATGATATGAGGTCTTATAAATCAGTAAAAATTTAGTGAACAACCTTTGTAATATGAAGCTGAAGTTTTAAAAGAACATGAAAAATAAAAGACCAAAATTACCAAATCAATAAATATAGATAGAGGTGTCTAGAATTATTGAAATTTTATATCTTAATGTAAAAAACCCAAAAAAATAATAATACTAAGTGGGAAATTGCAAAGGATGTAATAAATAATGTTAGGTTTGTGGATGAGTATAGTGAACTACCCATATTGACGATTTATATTCCCCCATTCAATTTCCACGATTTTTGAAAATAACAATGAACTATATTATCATAAATTCATTCATTGTTTTAGTATTATTAATATAAATACTACTTTTGGGGAGGGTTTGAAATTTTTTCCTTATTGGTTAAAATTTCATAGAAGATTCTTGGTGAATTAGTGGGATTGGGATTAGTGTTACATGACAAATTTTAAATGAATGTATCTCCAAAATAAAATTACCTCAATTCCTTTTTCATCACATGTAATTTTGGACTTAGTGAGAAGATCTATGAAATCATTAATTTAGGTTCTAGAATCAATTTTGAACAGTGAAACTACAATCCTCATTCAAATTAATCAGGGAACACTCAACCCAATCACACTTATTCACCAATAAATTTTTATGAAATTTAAACCGAGGAAAATTATTCAATAACTAAAAAATGAATATTTACATTAATATGCTTAAAATATTGATGGAATTTTAGATTATATGTAATTTTTTCATTATTAATCCTTTTTATAAATTGAATGCGAAGATTTAATTATTTAATACTCGTATTTCACTAACCACATCATCAAACATGACCATCTTCTTTTACTATTTAACTTGACACCAGTTCATCTTCATTAGATATATGGGATTTTCAATTTATGATTTTGAAATTTGATGACTCAAGGTAATGCTATCCATATTTCTAGTTTTGGTATTTTTGATGTTTTATTTTTTATGATCATCTAAAAAAATATGTTTATCTTACCTAGGACATGTAATATCTTGATCTTGATTTCTCAGACATGATTTTTTTATTATAGATAAAAGATTTCATTTTGGGTTTAACACTATTATTATGGGTAATTATTATAAGGCCCCAGCCATAAACCTTACATAATCTTGAGTTATCACAAGATTACACGTTGAGGATCTTTTCAGGTTTAGAGTTTTAGAGAATTAGATCATGAAACTTGCATTACATTCCACCTTTAAACAAAGTGGTTACATAAAAGATAGGATTCATTCTTCCCATCAACGAAAACATATTTAAAATAAAACATGTATTCTTTCTTGAAACATCCTTAACTCTATCATATTATCATGTACCTTCCCCGTGACCTGTGAAAAACATTTCAAAAACATGGGATGATCATAAAAAGCTCAGTAAGGGATACACAAAGAATGAAAACTGTTAGTTTTTTAAACATCAAGTAAACCATGTATACTCTATCAAAGTATTACATTCACCTTCATGAAGTAGTAAAAACTCTTCACTGAATAAAGTATCATTACTTACCTTTTTGTAACCAAAGGATTATCTTAAAACCCATATAAAGAACACATAACATATATAAAGGTAACTTGGGACATAAACATACTTAAGTGGAATAACCATATGGTCGACTTCCACACATATCACTTAATGGAATAGCCATACGGCCAATTTCCATACATAATTAATGGAATAGCCATACGTCCGACTTCCATACCCAATGCATTGGAGGTTATAACGTAACCACCCGTCCTGGTATTCACGGCACCACCTGTCATATGGTTTATCACGTAACCACCCACCAAATGTCCAAGTACCAATATAAAACCATAAAACATAAAACCAATATAATGGAATGATAAAATTTCCACATTTCAATCATAATATTTCATAATAGAATCCTTTATAAAAACAATTTTCAATACCAAAATACATAAAAGATTATATGGTATTTATTTTATTTTTTAAAAAACATTACTGCTTATTGAGGAAGCCAAATACCAAATAATACTCGCGGCGTCAGAAAAGGTCGTTGTCACCGCGTACGTTTAAAAGAAGACTGCTTTTTGTCATTTAGTAAAACGCTTCGTAGAAAAATATTCCTTTTGTATAAAAGTAAAAGTCAAAGGTTTTTATACACCGTATAAAAGAAAGTTGTGTATAAAACGAAATATGCCTCTATGAAAGGAGATTGAGACGAAGTCCCTTACAACTATGGTATATTTGGTTTAAGGATAAATCAATTACATAATTTATGTGTGACAAACGAATACACAAAATATAATTGGATATTAAGTGTAAAATAATCAAAGGCCATTCACACATATTCAAAGGATGACATATTCAATAACTACATGTTGAACCCAAGGAAATCAAAATTGGGTTAAGAAGTTCCCTTGACAGCCTAACGGTGTCACAGCAAAATGAGTTGATGAGAGATAAAAAAAGTATCTCATCACTTGGACATAAAATTTACATCAATAAGGATATATGAGAACATATCCCAACATAACAATATGTAAATTAAAAGACCCAACAAAAGAAGTCTTTTAAAAAGAGGAGGGTGAAAGGTTCCCTTACCGACATGGGTATCCTTTGAAACATACGCCCCGTGAAAGAAGGACAATAAATCATTGATGTAAATACTCATAAATGAAAGAATATTACACAATGAGTAATATAATGGTCAGTACATACACCACTCAAAGGAAATTGTGGCAAATGTATCATAAATCTCACTGGAATAAAAGTGAGATGAAAAATCCCTTACGAAAACATGGTAGCCTAACGACGCCACTTAAAAATTCCAAAATGGATTGATGAGATCAAATAGAGTATCCCATCATATTACAATAGAATATATAGAAAGAGGAATATAAAATAAAATCCCCCAACATAACAAAGATGAGCTTAAAAGAAGTGAGACAAAGGATAGTACTTAAAAAGAAAGAGAGGAGTAAGATCCCTTACCTCGTATCCGACATGACCCGACCATTCTTTAATCTCCTGAATAATAAACTTGAGTTAATATATAACTGCTTAAGAACCTTTTTCAAGTTCATTATCCATTTTATACCATGTTATAAACATCATGAAATAATTTAAGTTAATAATATTCATTTTGTCGGTATTTGGTTCTTAAGTCAAAAATAGACTTCTTACACTAACATGTTGTTAATTTGGTCAAAGGTTCATTATATCAAGAATGATATTAATGATTTGGATAACATATATATCATATATATTTAGAATATACCTGTATTTATAATATTACATCACATTTAGGGGTAAAAAATGAAATGCACCGTTCATGGAGATGGTAAGCCGTACGTACGCATGAACTCTACTTCCATTTCTATTTCGTATTTTCTGGAATGGAATCATAATTATATAAGAGTATATTATAATTCCAGTATAATAACATATATAATATCATTAACTTTATCCTTTACACATCCCACATATGGTATTAACGAATCAAATAACTTTTAGGGGGTGGTAGTCCGCACTTCTTAAAATGAAGATATTGTGTATACCCATAATGGAAGCCATAAATGTAAGCCACAAATGAAAAATACAGAAGCTTAAGTAAAGAATAAACATATTATATATCACATATAAAAATAGTGACATCATAATGGCCACCTTTCAAGGTGTTAAATGAGTATTGAACAATCATCGTTTCGGGAGGCAGAATTTTTCCATCCACGGAAACCATATGTTCTTTAACCATCTGACGTAGTTGTGTGAGAGTGTAGCTCGAATAAATCTTATAAAAACATCCTAGTATATTGAAAATACAGGTGTTGTTACAAAAGAAGTAAATAAAAAGAGTTTAGGGGGTTGGAGAAGCAAAATAAAACAAATGAACATGAGAGAATGAATTCCCTTTAAAAGTGTAACTCCTTTTAATTTGAGCCTAAAGGCTTCCTTTGAAAGGAATATGCCAAAAGGGAATCCTCTAAGATGAGGAGAGGGATGTGGAGAGAGTAAATGGTCAGGGTATGGCCGAGCCAAAGGCTTGAGGAGTGTGTGAAATGTGGTAGAGGTGGGGGCCTTTTATAAGAGGAGAGAAGGGGTACGTTTCGAAATCATGAAACTATTATTTTATTTTCAAAAGTGTTTCGAATTTCTAATGTCCCACATTGATATATTTCAACGATAAGATGATAAAGCTTCGAAATATTCCCATCCAATAGTTTTTTGACAAGTGTAGGTCTTATATATTACATTATCTTTCCATTTTATTTAAATCGTTAAATAATGAGGTCATCGCTGCATCATCATGATGTCATAAATAATTTAATTTATTTAATGTCTAAAAATTATAAAAAAAATAATATGATGTAGGAAATCTTCTTATATTTCTAATGAATATTTATAGTCAAAATTATGACTTGTATAAACCCATTTAAAAATTGTTTTAGTAAAACAACTCATGTTTGTGTCATTTTAATTTTAACATTAAATAAAAAATATATTATTGTCATTTCCCAACTTAAGTGGTTCCATGGGGTCCCCAAGTTGAACCATGGCTTGTATTGGTCGGCCATGACTCACCCAATATGGTTAGGACAAGTGTCATGGTGTTTTCAAGTTTTTATAATATCATTTTTACCTTAAATTACACTAATTACCTCTAATCACGATTAATTAAAAAAAGTTACTATTCACCAAAAAATTATTTTCATCCCATTGAACCACATTTTACATAATAATTACAACCATGTATGTCGGATTTTCAAAATTCAATACATATTAGTGGCAAACATTCATTTAACTGAAAAATCACTTTTCTTGATTACCACTTAGTGGTTTCACTATTCATCAAAATTTGGAGTTTTTCAGAAAATTACCAAAAATTAACTCTAAGCTATATTCGATATTCCGAATTCAAAAATGATGTCTATATTACAAAATTCAAAACATATAATTCACATTAATTAATTTAATAATTAATTCCCGCTGTCAGAGCAAATAGCATGTTTTTATGAAACAATTAGTATCGTAAGATTGACACCGGTTTAAGTCTGATTTCAAAGTGAAATTAATTCCAACGACCACTATTGGATTTAATGGTAAAAATATATTCTAATTTCACTTTAAAACCAATTCAAAAGATAATATAATCATATAAATAAATTATATTAAAAAGAGGTTTTGAATTAAATTACAACATTTTACACTATTAATTAAAAAAATGAACTTTATCGGAAAGATACCAAAAAATTACACAAAGTAAAATTTGATGTCCCGATTCTAAAGAAGAGTTATATTTGGTACAAAATAATTTAAAAGGGTGATCAAAACTATATTTAATTACGGTTTTCCATCAAAAGGTGATAAGTGAACCCTTTGTGAAAAATTAGGGTATAAATGCCTAAAATTGAATTCTTTCCGTATTTTAAGCCTTTATCGTTTATTGGATAAATGTAAAAACATTTAAAAACATATATAATCATATTTTAGTTATTTATATACATTCCCTCCAATACAACGGCTACATGTTAACTACCATTTAAAATAATATTATATTATTATTAGAGTGCAATGTAAGATTCCCAAGAAACGCGTTGTTGCATGTTGGGTATGCAATCAAGCATAGCATCCCCTTTAATGTCATATTAATATTTTATTCAAAAATAAGGATAAATATGAAAATGTCATTTTCTTTATTTACCTGGGGTGTTATATCCTTCCCCCCTTTTGGAAATTTCGCCCTCGCAATTTTAAAATTGGGCTTGGAAACATCCTTGAAAGTCCCACATCGGAACAACAGTCGGTAAAACAATCACTTTAAAATAAAGAAAGATAAGCACAGAGGTCACCCGAGTTAACCCATACTAGGACTCCATGTAGGAAAACATGGACATGGATGAGAAAACATAGGGTCATGTTCTGATGGAGAGTGATAGAAAACATGTTTAGGAGAAAGTTAACCACAAGAAAATCACAAACATGTGATGGGTTAAACGGTATTCGATTCCCCAATAGGAAAAGTTAATAGACAACATTTTTGTTTTAAGTTACTTTTTATTGAGGAATTTATTCATAAGGAAACATAATCACTTATCATGTTGACTTTCAACTTTTACTAGATTCCTTAATCAAACTCATATTTTTTTCCAAAAGATGAGTATTTAGGGAGACTTGTTCGCATTAAGAGTACTATAATCAACTTCTAGAGAGTCACCTAATCCACAAAAGAGATCTATATATTTCCCATGTCTTTAGACATTAACCAAAACCAAAACAAAAAAAGGCTAGTACAAGATCAGATAACCAGAAAAGGATAACCCTTTATAAGAAGAAAATATATTTTTTATCTCTAAATTTTTTCAAACAAAACCCAAAGTTCAACAAGGATCATTCGATAAACAATTTGTCCATAAAATTATTCAAAGTAAACCCATCTAAGATTGAAACCCAAATATTTGAAGGATTTAGTCACATAATCTTACAAGTTAAATCATAACATTTCTCTCCAAACAACATTAGTTGCTCCTAAAGTCTCATATTGAAAAGTAATTAACCTAATCACATATCCTCCCTGATAGGTTAATCATTTTCATAAATAACCCAAAATCATCTTACTCTTAATTCATAAAATCATATAACTAAAAAGAATCAGTCAAACTAACCAGGGACTTCACGTAGTCCAGTGGTAGGCGTTAAATACCAGTAGCACTTTGGTTGTGGGTTCGATTCCCGTAGCTTTGTCCGACGCGATGGGTAGTCACACGGTCTACGTGTTGTCCTTTTTCCAAAACTATATAATTCTCAAATCATTCCCCAAAAAGGGATAAAATCATCAAAAATAACCATAACATAATTTAACCTAAAATTTTATCTCATGCCTTTCTCTTCAATCATATAGTAACCCATAATTACCTCAAAAGTAAGGATCATATAATCCCAAATGGTTCTTTATAACTTTGTCCACAAAAGAAAAGATAACTATTCCTTGAATACAATTTTCCTGTATTAAACATTAGGGTTACACATAATATAAAAAGTCTTCTAATGTAACCCATCATCAGAAGAGACTTAATACTCTTAATAATTTCACCATAACTCTTGAAGCCCTTATATGTTGACATCTTACTCTTTCAACATTCTTCATGATCCATTAACCATTCCTTTCCAACTTATTCCGAAATACCTCTTTCCTACAAACAAAATCATGAATCATATCCTAAGATTCGAAAATAGGAAAACAATAGTCATGAAATAGTACATACCTTTGATTTTTCATTGTCAGTTTCTTCATCCTCAATCGGAATGGCATTAGGTATTGGTAAACAAATATTGGTACACTCTTGGTGACCCTATTCATGAAACTTCTTCATAGGACATGTGTTTGCATAATGACCATGCACACCACATTTAAAACATTCAATTGATCCCTCAGAAAGAACCTCTTTCCCTTTCCTCGAGTCAACTAGATGCTTCCTTTTTCCATGTAAGGTTCTTTCTTTATGACCTTCATTTCCACATCTATAGTATATTTCTGTCCCTTTGAAACATTTTCCTAGGTGTTTCTTTCCACATCTTTGACACATAGGTTTTTGAACACACTTACCTTTATGATTATTACCTGTACTTACGTAGGGATTTGTTTCTTATATATATGATGCCTTAGAGAAATCACCAAAGTTTAGGTGGTAAATCGACTCCAGATAGTTGGTTGAGGATAATCACAAGATTTCTCATTCCAGCTCCCATATTGTTCAGTTGCTTGCTCAAAAAACTGTCACAGTTTCCTTCACATCCACTGTTACATTGGTGCCTGCTAGATCCACCCATTTACTAAAACCAAAAAGGTCAGTGTGAGTATATAAAATAAACCATCAAGTACTAATGAGGAAGATAAACACTAAGATATACTTACTCATTCACTTTATCTAAAACTAAGACTCTTTTTGAAATCCTAACCATTATGGTAATGCCACTTATGCTTAAAGAATACTCTAACCTCTAAAGTTTTCTAAACCGACCTTTGATACCAACTATAAGGCCCCATCCTTAAACCTTACATAATCTTGAGTTACCACAAGATTACACGTTGAGGATCTTTTCGGGTTTAGAGTTTTAGAGAATTAGATCATGAAACTTGCATTGCATTCCACCTTTAAACAAAGTGGTTACATAAAAGACAGGATTCATTCTTCCCATCAACAGAAACATATTTAAAATAAAACTTGGATTCTTTTTGACACATCCTTGACTCTATCATCTTATCAGGTACCTTCCCCGTGACCTGTAAAAAACATTTCAAAAACATGGGATGAGCATAAAAAGCTCAGTAAGGGATACACAAAGAATGAAAACTGTTAGTTTTTTAAAAATCAAGTAAACCATGTATACTCTATCAAAGTATTACATTCACCTTCATGAAGTAGTAAAAACTCTACAATGAATAAAGTATCATTATTTACCTTTTTATAACCAAAGGATTACCTTAAAACCCATATAAAGAACACATAACATATATAAAGGTAACTTGGGACATAAACATACTTAAGTGTAATAACCATACGGTCGACTTCCACACATATCACTTAATGGAATAGCCATATGGACAATTTCCATACATACATAATGGAATAGCCACACGGCCAACTTCCATACCAATGCATTGGCGATTATAACGTAACCACCCGTCCTGGTATTCACGGCACCACCCGTTATATGGTTTATCACGTAACCACCCATCAAATGTCCAAGTACCAATATAAAATCATAAACATAAACCAATATAAAGGAATGATAAAATTTACACATTTCAATCACAATATTTCATAATAGAATCCTTTATCAAAACCATTTTCAATACCAAAATACCTAAAAGAGTATATGGTATTTATTTTGTTTTTTAAAAAACATTACAGCTTTTTGAGGAAGCCAAAGACCAAATAATACTCGCGGCGTCGGAAAAGGTCGTTGTCAACCTGTACGTTAAAAAAAATTGCTTTTTGTCGTTTAGTAAAACGCTTCATAGAAAAATATTCCTTTTGTATAAAAGTAAAATTCAAAGGGGTTTATATACCGTATAAAAGAAAGTTGTGTATAAAATGAAATATACCTCAATGAAGGGAGATTGAGACGAAGTCCCTTACAAAGACGGTATCCTTGGTTTAAGGATAAATCAATTACATAATTTATGTGTGACAAACGAATACACAAAATATAATTGGATATTAAGTGTAAAATAATCAAAGGTCATTCACACATATTCAAAGGATGACACATTCAATAACTACATGTTGAACCCAAAGAAATCGAAATTGTGTTAAGAAGTTCCCTTGACAGCCTAACGGCGTCACATCAAAATGAGTTGATGAGAGATAAAAAAAAGTATCTCATCACTTGGACATAAAATTTACATCAATAAGGATATATGATAACATATCCCAACATAAAAATATGTAAATTAAAAGGCCCAACAAAATAAGTCTTTTAAAAAGAGGAGGGTGAAAGGTTCCCTTACCGACATGGGTATCTTTCGAAACATACGCCCCGTGAAAGAAAGACAATACATCATTGATGTAAATACTCATAAATGAAAGAATATTAAACAATGAGTATAATAAGGGTCAGTACATACACCACTCAAAGGAAATTGTGGAAAATGTATCATAAATCTCACGGGAATAAAAGTGAGAAGAAAAATCCCTTACGAAAACTTGGCAGCCTAACGGCGCCACTTAAAACATCCAAAATGGATTGATGAGATCAAATAGAGTATCCCATCATATTAAAATAGAATTTACAGCAATATTAATATAAAATAAAATCCCCCAACATAACAAAGATGAGCTTAAAAGAAGTGACACAAAGGAGAGTACTTAAAAAGAAAGAGAGGAGTAAGATCCCTTACCTCGTATCCGACTTGACCCGACCGTTCTTTAATCTCCTGAATAATAAACTTGAGTTAATCTCTACTTTCTTAAGAACCTTTTTCATGTTCATTATCCCTTTTATACCATGTTATGAACATCATGTAATCATTTAAGTTAATAATGTTCATTTTGTCGGTATTTGGTTCTTAAGTCAAAAATAGACTTCTTACACTTACATGTTGTTAATTTGGTCAAAGGTTCATTATATCCAGAATGATATTAATTATTTGGATAACATATATATCATATATATTCAGCATATACCTGTATTTATAATATTACATAAAATTTAGGGGTAAGAAATGAAATGCACCGTTCATGGAGACGGTAAGCCGTACGTACGCATGAACACTACTTCCATTTCTATTTCGTATTTTCTGGAATGGAATCACAATGATATAAGAGTATATTATGATTCCAGTATAATAACATATATAATATAATTAACTTTATCCTGTACACATCCCACATATGGTATTAACGAATCAAATCACTTTTAGGGGGAGGTAGTCCGCACTTCCTAAAATGAAGATATCGTGTATACCCATAATGGAAGCCATAAAGGTAAGACACAAATGAAAAATACAGAAGATTAAGTAAAGAATAAACATATTATATATCATATATAAAAATAGTGACATCATAATGGCCACCTTTTAAGGTGTTAAATGAGTATTGAACAATCATCGTTTTGGGAGGCATAATTTTTCCATCCACGGAAACCGTATGTTCTTTAACCATTTGATGTAGTTGTGTGAGAGTGTATCTAGAATAAATATTATAACAACATCCTAGTATATTGAATATACTGGTGTTGTTACAAGATAAGTAAATAAAAAGAGTTTAGGGGGTTGGAGAAGCAAAATAAAACAAATGAACATGAGAGAATGAATTACCTTTAAAAGTGTAACTCCTTTTGATTTGAGCCTAAAGGCTTCTTTGAAAGGATTCTTTCCAAAGGGAATCCTCTAGGATTAGGAGAGGGATGTTGAGAGAGTAAATGGGCAGGGTATGACCGAGGAAAAGGCTTGAGGTGTGTGTGAAATGAGGTAGAGGTGGGGGCCTTTTATAAGAGGAGAGGAGGGGTACTTTTGGAAATCATGAAACTATTATTTTATTTTCAAAAGGGTTTCGAATTTATAAGGTCCCACATTGATATATTTCTAAGATAAGATGATAAGTCTTATAAATATTCCCATCCAATAGTTTTTGGACAAGTGTAGGTCTTAGATATTACATTATCTTTCCATTTTATTTAAATCGTTAAATAATGAGGTTATCGCTGCATCATCATGATGTCATAAATAAGTCAATTTATTTAATGTCTAAAAATTATAAAAAAATAAAATAATGTAGGAAATCTTTTTAGCTTTATAATTAATATTTATAGTCAAAAGATGGACCTGTATAACCCCATCTAAAAATTGTTTTAGTAAAACAACTCATGTTTGTGTCATTTTAATTTTAACATTAAATAAAAAATATATTATTGTCATTTTCCAACTAAAGTTGCTCCATGGGGTCCCAAAGTTGACACATGGCTTGTATTGGTCGGCCATGACTCAACCAATAGGTTTAGGACAAGTGTAATGGTGTTTTCACATTTTTATAATATCATTTTTACCTTAAATTACACTAATTACCTTTAATCGCGATTAATGAAAAAAAGTTACTATTCACCAAAAAATTATTTTCATCCCGTTGAACCACATTTTACATACTAATGACAACCATGTATGTAGGATTTTCAAAATTCAATACACATTAGTGGTAAACTTTCATTTAACAGAAAAATCAGTTTGCTTGATTACCACTTCGTGGTTTCACTATTTATCAAAAATTGGAGTTTTTCAGAAAATTACCAAAAATTCACTCTAAGCTATATTCGATATTCCAAATTCAAAAATGATGTCTATATTACAAAATTAAAAACATATAAGTCACATTAATTAATTTAATAATTAATTCCCGTTGTCAGAGCAAATAGCGTGTTTTTATGAAATAATATGTATCAAAATATTGACACTGGTTTAAGTCTGATTTCGAAGTGAAATTAATTCCAACGACCACTATTTGATTTAATGATAAAAATATATTCTAATTTAATTTTAAAACCAACTCAAAAGATAATCTAATAATATAAATAAATTAGATTAAAAATAGGTTTTGAATTAAATTACAACATTTTACAATATTCATTAAAAATTGATCTTTATCGGAAAGATACAAAAAAATTACACAAAGTAAAATTTGATGTCCTGATTCTAAAGAAGAGTTATATTTGGTCCAAAATAATGTAAAAGAGTGATCAAAACTATATTTAATTACGGTTCGCCATCAAACGGTGATTAGTGAACCCTTTGTGAAAAATTAGGGTATAAATGCCTAAAATTGAATTCTTTACGTATTTTAAGCCTTTATCATTTATTGGATAAATGTAAAAACATTTAAAAACATATATAATCATATTTTAGTTATTTATATCCATTCCCTCCAATACAATGGCTACATGTTAACTACCATTTAAAATAATATTATTTTATATTAGAGTGCAACGTAAGATTCCCAAGAAACTCGTTGTTGCGTGTTGGGTACGCCATCGAGCATAGAGTCCCCTTTAAAGTCATATTAATATTTTATTCACAAATATGGATAAATATAAAAATGTCATATTCTTTATTTACCTGGGGTGTTACAATTATCCTTGGCCTCTTCCACCAAATTTTCTTACATGTTGACCCGTTTGTTAATCAAGATTATGAATTCTATAATTTATTTTAGATCTATCTGAATCATGCCTATGATTTTGGGAATCTAACTCCCCCATTTTAGAACCAAATTATCTACTTAACTATTGAAATATACCAGTTACATCGACTTGAGAATTCTATGATTTAGCATTTAATTGTTTCTGAAATGAAGGTACCAATTGTTGAGTGTAAACATGACTATCCTATTACATTAAAACACATTTTTATCTCCATGATAAGTTTTGAAGATTTTAATATAAAAAAACAAACTGATTATATAAAGGGTCACTAACTTCTTGGTTTCTCTTCCTTTAGTAAAAAAATTGGGAACTTTCTTCAGGTGTTATTGAGAGATCAATTTTCAGAGAATAATTGTGATATTTACCATATATACCACAATGAGTATAAAACCTTATAAGATAATCTTCTTTAACAAAAATAGACTATGAATTAGGTTCATCCCTATATACAACTCATTTCCTTAGAATTTTTTGTTGTGAATTTTGTAAATTTTTATAAAATTGTTTTGATTTAATCTGCGATAATATCTAATATATAACATCCATCAAATTGTTCAACATGATTTTTATTTTAAAGACTGATACCAATATAGAAAGTATCAATTATTTGATTTGGTAAAATTGTTTCATTTGGAAATTATCAAAATATCATTCTATACATATCCTATGTTTCATGGAAATGTTAACTCTCATAATGAAAGAAAGTAGTGATTTTATTTCCCAATTAATTATTAGTGTTTCTTTGATAAAACATGGTAACAACGGAATTAATGATTTCAACCAATGTGTTAAAAATTTCCTCAATCATCTATATTTTGGAACCAACTTCAAACCTTGTTCTTAAATAAAAGAAATAATCCCTAATAGTATCATCTTTATTAAATCCATTCAAAGAGTAACTGTTGAATTGTTCTATAAAATTTTCTAATGAATTCATTTGAATCACCACCGATTTGTTAATTATGTTAGGGTTACATAGATAAGTGAGATTTATTAAATTCATAATTAATAGTATTTTTCGATAACCGTATACAAGAAGGATAGATATAAATAGTCATAATATTGAAATACCTTAGAGTAAACCTGTCGGCACTGTCATTTTTTGGTTAAGGGACAATATGATTATGATTATGTTTGTGAGTAGCTATTTCAATTTCAAAATTTTGATTTTCCATCATAGATTTGTTATTCATCTCAAGGGGAAATGTACATTAATTTCAAAAATTATATATTCAATTTTTAATCTATCCCCTAATCTATTGTGCATAATGACTCAGTTTTAAATAGGTTAAAAACCTACTACTGTGGAAAACAAGAAAATTTATAGAATTATGTTTATAGAAATTTCTATTACAGAAATTTATTATGAAAACATTATATATATTTTTATAGTTTTTTTTTCTTTTGGACACACACCCTCCTTGGAAAAGGATAAAAATTTTGGTTATTTCATCATTGAGAATGTGGAAGTTTTTATTATTTAAAACCTATTAATAGCTAGAAGAGTGGTAAGATTGAGTATCAATCAATTGGGAAGAAAAAATGATGTGTGACAAAGCAAACCAGTAACTTTCAATAAATTGAACGAAAAAAATTAAATTAAAAATTTGATGAAAAAATGATGAAGAATGAGAAACATCATGAAAACAGAAAATAAGGAGAGGAATTTAGGTAATAAACTTGCACTGCACTAACAATAGTTATTTTCTTATTTGACTTCATTTTATGATTTATAGGACAACGCTATAGAAAAAAATTTATTTATCACTTAAATATTGTTAAATGTTTATAACAGTCCAGTTACCTCTCTATATAAATGAATTTATTAATAAAAAATGAGGATAATTTCTTTCCAATAGTAGATAATAGTATCATAAAATAAGTCTCATTGTTTTGAACTAAGTGTCTATCAAGTGTTGCTCAATTTCCATTTTCATTATTATCACCCCTATATACATATGTCCTAGATCCACAAACACTTGATTTATCATAACATGGATGCATTTTCATGGAAACCAAATTTTCTATATCCTAACAAAATTTAGGCCTATTTTTTGTTTGGAGTCTTATCCTTAAGAATCTGTCTAATTATTTATAACCATAATACAACAAATAACCATTTTTTCATTTGATACAAACTACGACAACCCGTGTATTTAGACCAACAAAATTAATGATTTATAATATAATGGAAGGATTAATACAACTCAAATTATTTACATTAATATTGTATTTAGGAATTAGTTACATTACATAAACATTGATACATGTGTATGTCATTATAATTAAAAACATCCTTAACTTGCTCTTAATGTTCCATCTTTCTTAAAACCACATGGGTTAACCTGGGGATATATATAAGAATGGGGTGAGATATAAATCCTATAAAGAAAATAAATAAATAATTACAAGAATAATGTCTTAAATTGAATACACTAGAAATATAAATGGGTCATATATTGAGTGAAAATAAAAATGACGAACAATTAGGTATGATATATCATGATAACAAAAGGTGAACATGGGAATGTGGAAAACATTCAAATATGAAATCATATTCATATACCCTGGTTAACCAAAAATAATTCATATAATATTGTTCTAATGATAACCTCCCTCACCAAAAAACATGACATCTCATAAGATTAAAACATTTCCCAATTCATTAGAGTACTATTATGGTGCACTCTCAATAATCAAATCATGTACTTGCATAAGTGTTCAACATATATCATATAAAATAAGAGCATATTTAATAATATTTAATTCCCTGGAAAGGAGTCTAGAATATATAATTTTATTTCCCAAATAAAAAAAAATTATTGATATGTCTTGGTGAATACCTTTGAGTAGAAATAGTAACATAATTCCTACACAATCATTTTAAATGAAAAAAATAGTGAAATGTTGAAAGCATAACGACATTACATAAAGGTTCATAAAATGGTTTAATGAGTGTGGAAGGGGACTATATTTATTTGTTCAAAAAATTTATAGTAATATTTATATGAAAAAAATATATCCCATTATTATTAATAGTAAATAAAAGAAATAAATTTAATAATACACTTGAAAAAATAAGAGAAAGATAGGATCCCGTACTAAATTTTTCCATAATAATGAATTAGGTTTATTATATTGTGAAAGGGGATATATTAATATTAGAACATAAATTAGGAATTATATGAATCATTATAAGTTCATGAAAACATAAAAATATCATTTTTAATGGATAAATACAATGAAGGTGCTTGTATTGAAAAAAGAGAGATAGAGGCCCCTTAATAAATTTTTTTATAGTAACAACATAGCCAAATTAAATAATCAGTTGGGAAACATTTTATCTCATTATTAGTAAATAAATTTTATAGAAGATATATATTTATAATGTTAGGAAAAAACAAAAAATATTTATTTAGAATCCTAAATACAAAAAATGTTCTTGAATGTTAAAGAAGGGAGAGAGGTACCTTACTTTTGGTGCAAAAAATCATAAGAGAATTTCAATAGGACAATGGATGTTCATAAAGGATCATGGAAGGGATTAATGACTGTTAATTGGGAATGTAATCAAATGGAAATCAAAATTTAAGTAACATAGATATAATATAACATAGTAAAACATAAAAAATTGGAAACAAAGTGGCATCACATAAAAGAGGTTCTTGAATAAAATGAAGACATATAGATCAGTTACCATGACAGAGTAATTAAAAAATAATTGGAGAAATTATTGAGATATGGGGAAAAAACTTTGGAGAAATATATATAGAATAGGGTAGAGTGACAATGTTCTCTATGTATTTTGAGGGAACATGAATAGGTTTTCAGGTGGATTTAAATTGGAAAAGATAGGGGAGTTGTTTATTATTTCCCAAACATAGGTTTGGGAATCTATACCATAAAATAATAATAAAAAGATATATTCCAAACGGGTTTTCCTATGATTATTGACATATATGTTTGTTTATTATTATGTTAATGTGAAGTGTCTTAAATCATTAAAATATTACAATTGACGATGTGGAACTGAGCCATTTTCAAAAATAATTTTTTTTAGAAGATTAGAATATAATATAGGTTTTGGATGATTCATAACGAATTTATGAAATTTAAAAAATAACCTAAAAATAACCTAATCTTAAATTCCAAAAAAATATATATTTTTAGATACAATTTACTGAAATTATTACATCAGTTGTGGGTTATTATGATGTCACAATAGACTATATTCATTTATACAATATTTAATTTTCCAAAAAAAGTTCGATGCCTCATAGAATTATAAACGAAAACACAATTGGATAATTTTGATGTTATTAGTCAAAATATAATTTTTATTTTTATCAAAATAATTCCCTAAATATGTGATTTTTTTTATTTGAATAAAATATACATTTCTCGAAAAATACATGTTTTTATGATGGTAACCATTTTCTTAACCATATAACAATTGAATTGGAATATAAGAAAATTATATTATAATATATAATTAAATAAATTTCATAATTTTATTATTTTACTAAAATATCATTTTTTTATAATTTATAAATTCTTCATAAATGAAAATCTTAATTGAAATTTATTATTACACAAAAATACAATTTGTGTTATATCGTATCAAAATATGATTTTCATCAAAATCAATTTTTATTTATTTATAAAGTATTATAAAATAATATTTATTATCATTAAATGAAAATATAAATTATTATAATATTAGGGTTACTTTGTTTCTAGACATTTTAAATTATTTTTACCGTTAATAAACATATTTTCCTTTTATAGTGGTAATAGATTTGTACTTAAGTTAATATTCATATTGTCCAAAAATTATGTCAAAATTTATAAATAATAATAATTTTTATGATTAAAAATATAGATTTAATTTTATCAAAAAAATTCTTTTATTTGGGTGAATTTAATTTTATATAAATCCCACAAGTACGATGGAAATCAGTCTTATGAAAAATGATATTTTTAAGGAAAAATGATTTTAAATTCACTATATAACATGTAATCTTAATTTCATGAATTTACATAATTGTGTTATATATATAATCTAAATTCATCTAATTTTAATCATTACTCATTATAGTTTATTTTAATTAAATATAATGGAGGAAAATTATGTGATTTAAAAATAGTTCTCATTAAAATCTTTTTCAAACCGATAAATAACCATATCCTAACATCCAGTATAAAGATGATTTAAATATAATATATTAAATTAAAAATAAATAAATTATAGTTATGTTACAATGAAATAAAATAAAACTGATAATTATATATCAAAATTACTTAATTTATCAAAATAAATGATAATTTTACCTAAAATGATATTTTTCACTATTTTTTTAAAGTTCCATATTTTCTGAAAAAACACAAAATGTAACCAAGGTTAATTTTAATATAATTATTTCAAATATTTTTATAATTATATAAAATATATTTTGGGAATATTATAGAAATTAATTATAATTATTTTCCATAAGTATAAATAAAAATCATTTTCAGAGAAATAACATGTTTGAAGGATAAAATGTCCTTACTAGAAATTGAGTTATTATTTGGTATGTATTTATCAACACATTTAATATAAATTTTACATATATATATATATAATTAAATATTAAATCCTATTTAATCATTTCAATTTAACATCTTGGTTATAATAATAATATTTAAATAATCATGGTTTGTGTAGGTTTGGTGTGGTGTCTTACATACACTATCAGAAAAAGATTATTTTACTCTAAAAAATTCATGGATTTATATAAATTTCATTATATTGTATAGTTATGAAGCATAAAAATTATCCCAATATATATTTTATTATAAAAAATATTGATTTTAAAGTTCAATTAGAAAATAAACGGTTATGAATCTGGTAAAATCCCACTGAAAGAGAGAAAATTATTTTTATTAGTTAATTCAATTAATTTTATAAATAAGTGTGATAAAATACATTCATTTCTAGATTAAACACCACAAAAAAAATTACAGTGAAAATGAACCATATCTCAATAAGGGGAAATTGTGATGAGTAACTCTTATAACTTTGGTAACATTTGAATAAAAACCCATCATAGAGTGAAAAATATATGGATTTATAAATCACATAAATTCAATGAAAATTGTTTTAAAATAATTTAATGAATATTTTATACACCACAAAATATAAAATGATTAGTGACTATGAATAACATATCATTGAATGGATATTGAAATGAGAAACCCTTATCGTTACTACCCACTTCTGAAAAATAGATTTTACACCCTTAAATTATTTAGTAAAATTAGTCATATCTAAGGATATTTATACACTAGAATTATAACAAATTTTTACATATATATTAGAAATTTATTTTCTATTTTTATTTTAAAATGGTAGTAATGTTGTTTATTAAGTTAGTGTTTGGTAATAATGACTTTTATTCTCAATAATTGTTTCTAAGATCATCAATGCCTTATTATTAATGATAGTGTAAATTTTTTTATTTAATTATTTATATAATATCATGTTCAATTTATTTATGGTATGGGTCTATTTTGAGAAAATGGAATCCATGATGTGTATGTTTGAAGCTATTTTATGATGAACAGAAGATAATTTATGATGAACATAAGTTTTTAGGTTACCATTTATTAAAAATAAAATAATAATAATTAATACTTATTATATTAAAATTTAATTATTAGTTATTTTGTACTTAATAATTATGAAAATGAAGATATTGGTAATCACCATTTATGTAGGCGGTTTAAAAGACTGTATATTGAACATGATATACTAGTTGATGAGGAATAGATACATATAATAGTATAATCATTTTACTTAAAAAAATTGATTTAAAATAAATATTATTATATTTTATAATTATATATATAAATATTTTTTAGGGCAAGGTTATTTAAAAAGATTGAGAAGAACATAAAATTTGTCTTTGATTAATTCACTCATTCTAAAATAAGGATCCATAGGAGATAGGGATTTATCCATCCTTCTTGGAACCATAAGAAACCAAATGTCTAAAAATACCATAGAAGAGGAATAATGGTCATGTATTGATGATATAAAAAACATCTATATTTTGTTTGGATTGGTTGGTTATAGGTCCTTTTATAGGTGATTTCAAAGTGGTATTTCTGCAAGTAAACATTCCTTAATGTAAGATGGTGTCATTTAATAATCAATGTAGAATCAAAGGAAAAAAAGTAATAAATATGGGGTGATGGGAGGTCAGTTGTGATTTAATAAATAAGTATAATTAAAATGTTGTATGGTTTTTTTGGTTATTATCCTTAGTGAAACCCATTTACCACAATTCATGGTTACCTCTATAACTCAATTTTTACCTCGATAACTTATTTATATAGATAAAAATAAAATTGAACTTATAAAACAATTTCTATGTGATGATTAGAAATTTGGACATTGCTTAAACTAATTAAATTTTTAAATATGATAATTTTATCTTGGTAATTAAATATATATATATATATATGTTTTAAAAGAAAAATGAACTTTTAATCATTAAGTGTTCTTGCTATTATTTCATAATAATTAATTATTAATTCGGTGTTAATCCATTTATTTTTTCATTTAACATTTTCATTATGTTCTTCTTATTAAAGTGTTCAATTTAATTTAATAATATAAAAAAATATATTAGACACATAAAAAAATTCTTTGAGAAGACATCTGTTTCAAAAAGTAAATGATTTAATTATTATTTATTAGCAAATAATAATAGTTACATGAATTTAAATATATATATATATAATGAAAATTTTCATTAAATTTCTTGCTCCAAATAAATAAAATTTAATTTTTTAAAATATATATAAGATATAATAAAATTGTATTTTTAAATAAAAAATATTTATTTTTTCATGAATAATTAAATTATTATTATTTAAAGTTCTTTTATAATGATTCCTTCGTACGAGGGTAACTAGAATGCTATGAAAAACCTAGATCTCCATATGACCTCATGTGTACCTCCCCATAAACATGAGGTTATCGACTAGAAGTAGTGCTCTAGGAAGGTACCCTAGGAAGGCTATTACCATTATATCATAGTTATCAATCACATTAGAAATATTTAAATATAATAAACCACACATAGAAATCAGAGTACAAACAAATGAATTACATGATTGAAAAAAAACTATGATGAAACAAAAAAACGATAAAACACAGAGAATAATTCATGAACAACACCTAGAGACACTTTTCCCTTAATCCCACTCACCACAGATCCAATGCACGACTGGAATGTATTTTGTCTTGAATGTTACCCATTTGGAATGAATGGAATAGATATTGGTATCTTCGAATATACCAAACATGTTCACCTCAGAGACTTTCTAAAGAGTGGAAAAGGCGCTACTATAGAACCTCAAATAGGTTTTGAAATCCTATAAAATTTCCCTCTCCAGCCTTTGGAATGGATGATTTCTTTGTAATATATCCATGAATTTTTTGTAATTCATGATCTCCCTTAGAAAAAAACATATATGGCCCAAATTAATGCATCTTCATGACCCCGATAGTTGCTAGAATAGAATTATATGAAACTTTGGTATCTTGATGCTTCCTTGAAACCATTCCTCTGGTGGAATTCTATTCAGTCATCTTGGTGAAAAAAATCTGTCTCAACCAAAAGCAGGATCCATAAATTGTCAAATGATTCATAGAAAAGATGAGGGAATTATGATCATAGTCAAAATATTATAAATATAATATAATATTGAAACAAAATTAATATTAGTGTAAAAAATGCACACAATCATACAAAACTGATCTTTCAATGGTTCTATAACACTTTTAGAATAATGAAATAAAAAAATACGAATGTTTCCTAACTCCTTATGCTAATTGTCACCTCATATTATGAACTAATAATGTGATGAGCTACCCCGGTTGGTCAACACTGATCATCTTTCAAACCTTTTCCAGTATTTAATTGAGATTTTTCTCATATACCCTAGTGTAATGGTGTCCTGAGAAGGGTGTGAATACATAACATAGTAGGGAACCACCAATATAGCCACATACTATATCATAAATATAGTGATATCTGTAAGTTAGAAGATCCAATAAAATAATTAAATAACTATAGGAAATAAATAATAATCAACAAAAAATACCCTGTTTAGAATGATACCAGTATGTCTCTAAAAATTCCACATGGAACATTCGAACCCATGTACACAATGCCCTATAATTTTTTACCCATTGGTATATAACCCTAAAAAACAATTCCCACTTTGGTCTATGTTGGGGTGTCCGTAATAAGGTCATATTGACAATGACTCCATATATATACCAGATCCTTGGATATAACCATAAAAACCTAAATAATTTGGCTAAAATAACATATATATAATTATTAAAAGATTTACAACAAGATCGTTGGCATCTTGGGAATATATTCAAACTCTAGGTATAATGAGTGGATCAATGTGTATTCCCATTCATTTGAGGAAATAATCTATTATTAAATATCTCAATGTCACCATGTCAAATGGTATGATAATAGAAATCTCCAGTATCCCAATCATTATTTAATGTCACCACGATCATCTGGAAAAATCCAATTGGTAGCATAGTAATATAATAAAAAAAATATTGATCATAACCCCATGCCCAAATATCTAGAACATAGAAAAGTTATGAATCATATGGACTGTTGGTAGTCATAGAATCCTATAAAACCCAATGATGAATCCCAAAATCTTGAGAATTATTCACATGGAATTAAATCCAAAACATGGAATACACACATGGAATCGGTGATGATGTTATAAAATCCAAGTCATATGACATTAAATAACATGATACCTAAATTCATACCCTTTGTTTCATATATAAGAATCCCCAATGTTTTCATCTTATCATTTATGGCCTATAATCCTAATATCACGAATTAAATATAGGAATAAAAATATATATTATAACAAATAAATAAAGACTAAAAATTTTATAAGTCTTTTTTAGCCCCTAAACCCATATTTAATGTATATCTCTCCATGAAATACATGTAATGTACAAGTTTTATAGTGAAAACCATTACCCTCTTCACCCATTCCAATAAATACTCTCTCAGGGTCATTCTACCACTAGGGAACCTACTCAAGCCTCGTAGTTCAAGAAAAGAGTGATAAAGCATACTAAGGGTCCTCTTGGTATGAAAAATGAATGGGAACCCTAGTTAGGGTCCCTATTTTTTCAGATCCAATCTCTGGTCAATACCCAAAACATTGTTAAATAAAATTTCTCATCCTAGTCATAAAAATAAAAATACCTCTTGGATTAATAGGATAAAACATAGTGATAGTACACTAGATATAACACATGGACCATCTCTATTAATAACGTTTTTTATATAGTTGTCCACTAACCCATCCAATATCAATAAACCAAATGACTCTGATGTGTCTCATTGTCCCCACATGGCTTACTTGGGGCCTCTTCAATCATTTCAGGACAAACCACTACATAAATTTGGCCAAATACACCTAAAAAGTATCACTAAATCGAGCCCACCTTGGACATACCTCTCATGGTTAATAATTTCTTAGTAAATACTAAAACAAAACATGACCATGACTTCAGTGTCTGTGGTGACAAGGTAGTGCGTAAGGACAACATTTACTTTTTAGTTCATTCCATATATCAAAAGACATTTATTTTTTGTCAAAAATTCGAATTTAATACAATAAATCATTTATTTAAAAAATATATTCAAAACTATCTAGGGTTTAATAATGAATCACATGCCTCATAATCAACCCACCTTAGGTAAAAAGGAATGTAACAAATACCACCAGTCTCCCCTCAATGCCCGTTACATTTTCCACAGCTTCAAAAAAATTTCTCCAATTTTTTCATAGCTCATCTTGGCTTCAACAGTCACCCCCATGATTTGGGGAACATATTTAAGTCAGGGGGAAAAAATTTAACTATTGGAAAATATTATTATTTATAGATTTTTCTAAAATGGATAATATTTACCAAAGACTCTGTAAGAATCCAATGGTCAAGGGTTCACTGATCAACTAGGTTCTCACCACACCTAACACATCTCTGAACCCCAAAAAATAAAAATACCCTACTTCAAATACAAATTCCATAACCAATTAATTTTAATTTTAATGATATGTTTTCATATATTAGGAAGTATGAGATACCTTTGATGATTCAACAACAATGGAGACTGAACATCATCTCAAATCATCCTCTATAAAGGATCAGAGAAATCCCCAACTCATTTGAAATATTCCACTCAGATCTAGTTGAATTAGAATCATAACGCAACCTACAAAAATATTATTGGAGGGATTATGGAATCAAGAGACATAACCAAATATGTATATATACATCAAATTGCTATGAAACACCTTTAATAAAACCCCAATATCAAGGGGAGGAAGGGGTGTGAGAGGGGATTGAATCGCTGATCATGGGAGAAAATTATATGGATATCATGAGATAGAACTATTAAAAAATTAACATGGAAAAATAAATATTCCAGTATTTAACCACATAGTCTAGATGGTACTAATCCATCGACTAAAAAGTGTAACTTACAATGGAACCCATACCACTACCTTCCTCATCGACTAGCTCGACTTACATAAAATTCATTCATAAACCTCTCAAATACTATTTAAACTCCATTATACATAAAAATAACCATTTTTTGGGGATCCATCCTTTGGATATCATGTTTTAATACCAATTAAAAATTTTTATCATCCACTCAATTGAAAACCCAATCTTCATTTGGAGTTCAAACACTCGTACTAACATAGTTTCTTAAATCTACCCACAATTTCAGTTATCTTCCAAAAAAATAATTTTTAGTCATTATATCCTCAATATCTACCTATCAAGTCACCACATTCCATTCATATCACCATGTTCTATCTTTCAACATGAAACACTATACCAAATAGCATATTTAAACAAACAGAACTTAACCATCCAAACATGATAAGTTGCTTGATTTCATCCTCCAAAACAAAAGGATTGTGCTCCCTAGAACCCATCCATCATGTGACACCAATGTATCATAATAAAATTAATTTAAATATGGTTTTAACCATAATTTAATTTATCTTATAATAGTAAAATTTGATTCCATGATACTCCCCTATGTTGTAAATTCTTATCGATACACACTCTTAGCATTCCGCTAACCTACTAAACAATGTTCCCAACTTAACAAACTCACACATACAAGAGTAAATCATTTAAACCGTCACACTTGTTCACATTTGTGAGTATTATTCCAATTTTACACACACCAATCATATAAATACTAAGATATAATATCCCAAACTTTTCTAAAAAATCCCATCCAATTCTCAAAGCACACCTTATCTATCCAAACGACACAACAAATGTGGGATTCATCTCAAAAACTACAATAAAACAAATATCCACTGATTGAATCACCCCTTCACTGATCAACCTTAAAATCACTTGTCTACATGAACCGAGACATTCCAATCATCCTTAAGCATAATGCCTATAACCTTGGAGGCATCCCATGATTGTTAAAACATTCTCATCAATGATTTAATTGACTCCAAGTGAAACTCCCTAGTTGGGACCTATACAGACTAAAATAGCCATGATGGACTACAACATAATAAGCATCAATATTATTCAAATATGATCAGAATTAGATCATTATTGTTCATCCTTTTCCCAAGATAAAAAATCATACTCTATAAAATATATCACCCTAAATAACATCGGATGTACTTTGAGTAATATAGAAATCTCATATTCATATTATTACTGTCATCCCAATTCCCAAAATGACCATCTAAGCACTGATCTCATTCACCCATGACCATTTGAAACAATGTTTGTATTACCTGTAACTGACATCATGTGGCCCACCAAAAGATCTTTCTTTTAATTGCACTATCAAACCAAATTCTCATTCATCACTGACCACTTCCCATCTATCAATGAACATAATATATATATATATATATATATATCAGGGAAAATAATCATACAAAAGTTACATTAATAAATATCTTATTTAAAACCCGATCATGGCCCACAAGAACATAATTCATGGAATGTAATTAAACCATATCTATAAAAAAGATCACCACCCTCAGTTAGCTACTGGTGCACTCGACACCATATGTATTTACTTATACTACTCCATGAGAACCACATCAATAGGTTCCACCTCTATGTGTGCGTCTCACATCCAAAACCGTACTGAACTATCCCTGGAAACACCTATCTAGGATCTAACTAGATCATCTGTGCCACCTCACCTGTTCCATTCTCAATTTTACTTCAACCATAGACTGTCATTTCTCATTTCATTAAAAATTCCAAGTAACCATTTCCATTTTATTTTATTAAAACCCATCAGCCATCACCACAAACTAGACCATCATTTATCTCAATATTAACATATCCCATGTGTAAAATTTATGCATTATATCAATACCATTTAGAAAATTAGATGTAATATGCTATAATAATAATGATACAATGAAATGAAACTAATTATCCAATGATTTTCACACGATGAATATTAGGATTTCATGCTGAAACACTGAATATGCTACTTAGAGTGTCAATTTGACCTAACTAGATAACCATTAAAACACCTACTCAAAATAAGGAACTTCACATATTCCATGATTTAACTCATAATAACCCACTACATGGATGCCATTCCTAATCCACTGGAATCCATTTTTTATTTAAGGCATTTCAATTTCATCCACACCCTTAGGAACCACCAAGTGCTATAATAAAATAATAGTTTCCACCCATTCCTACATCATTATTTTATGGAATATTTAAATTTTATAGGGTCAAGAACCCAAATATTCCCGCCCTTTGGAACCATAAATGATTCAAAGTAACTCTATAAACCTAATATTAAACACTACTATAACTTAAGGTGCTTATAATGAAACAAATTCATCGTCATGCCAATACAAAAAACCCTTCATCACCCCCATGCGTCATTCTTGAATACAATTACCTACCACTACTTCTGATTCTAAAGGAATAATAATATGAAATATAATCTTTCATGAGTTTCACTAGATAAAAATGTCCCAGACTCATAAGTTTCGACTTAATACCAAGGTTCCATAGGTTTCCCCACAAACCACAACTTCCATGTCTTTGACATATCATAACCCATGTGAAACACCTCCAGGATCTCATCTCAGATAACTCATGACATCTAGCATGTGAATACCCACAATAGTGTTTTAAATACACTCTGATTAGACACATCATTCTATGACATTAGCCAACTAAAGAACTTATTTTCACAAAGAATCTTTAAAATATACTTATCATTAAGAATATTAAATCGTCTTATGTAATATATTTATAACGATGTTATTCTAAAGTTTATAATCCAAAGGAAACAACTTCCAGTGTATCAGTTATGTTGTAGTGGAATCCAATATATATAGAAAAAAAATATAGAGGGTGTCACTGTATTATTAAATAACAAAACCCAATTGTCAACCACCAACATAGAGAACCAAATTCTACAAGTACTTACTAGGCCCACGTCAATTCCTATGAACATAGACTATTCCATTGTCCAAATCATAACTTGAATCACCAAATATCCAAATAATATTCCATGAAAAGGAAACTAATGTACAATACATCCCACCTAATTATAATTCCACCAACAATATATATTGAAAAATATCATATGATAAGTTGTTGAAACATTAAATAAATGAGCCTCTATTTCTAGTGATAAAAATTATTCTTGTATGCCCCTATAGGAAATATGAATCACTACATGCCTACCATGATGCATGGAACCGCTCTTTCTACAATAAGATTAGGGTTAAATAAAAAAAAACCAGCTTCTTCCAAATATTCCGTGATCTAGAAAACCAACAGAAATCAGAAACCTCAAACCACATGTGCATCACATGAAATGAAGAACATATCCCTATGGGAATAATATTACAAGAACATCAATATAATACATGGAAACCCAAAATCCCAATGGGATCGCGTGTTAATGATTTACTATCATGATATCCATTGCTGGCTCAAATGAATTCCTACATCTCCCATTGACCATATCCCAATAAATAAGAAAAAACATAAAATTATTTGATTAGAATTTGTAATTACATAGTATAAAGAAAACTCTCTTGGCTCCCTGACTTGGTTCACCATATGATCTCGTGCACACCTCCTAGTATTCTTGTGGGTTCTGATTAGTAGTGGGGGTCTATATATGTATTTTGGAGAGATTGAACCCCATATATCAGAGCACACAGTCAAATGTCAAATAATTGAATATAATATACCATGTATAACTATTTGATTACGATGATAATATAATATCAAAGGAATATTAATATAGGGGATTACCATACATTAAATCAAATAGACTCGATTAACCACAATGATGGTCACACAAATAGAAGTACATGAGAATAACATAACAGTGATTCCCTACACCCAATACCAATTCTCATATCATCCAAAGATCGTATTATGCGCTAAGATATCCTTTTTTTCAATCTTGATCCTCTTCCCAAACTATACCAATAACCAAGTTAGATTCTACTTGGGAACCCTTGTGTAATAGTGGCCCAAGAAGGGTGTGAGTTCATAACTCAAAAGGAAAAACCCAAATGATATGTTATTATACCAGCAAAGCAGTGATATGTGAAAGTTAAATAATCAACAAAATGAAATAAATAACATTAAGAAATAAAAAAAAACTACCCACCATAGAAACCTTGGAATGATGTTAGTATGTCTCTGAGCCTGTTTCATGGACAATACCAACCCATACACTCATTAAAATATTATTCTAAATCATTAGGTAAATGACAATGATCAAACATACCAAATTTAACCAGTTCTATGGTGTCTTTGAGCACATCATGATATACATTCCTCTATATCAATTTTAAGTCATAAGATGTAACCTTAGAATATATGATATTTAGTCCCAAATTATTATCAACTCTTTTGGGATGGATCCATGGAAGGATCCTAGGAATGATGGGTATCTCTCCAAACTCCAAGTATAAGGAATATCTTGAAGCTGATTCCAATGAATCATGATAAATCACCAAATTAGAAACATATCCATTTCACCATGTCAAATTACTGGATCCCTTGAATCACAAGAAGCCCAATAATAATGTACTTCTATTAGGCTAGAGTAGGTAGATCATAGGGGTAACCTAGGAATATCATCATAATACAATTTTTTGTCAAATTCACCAAAAATGAATGGATAAATCCGAGAGAATCTAAGAATCCTATGGATACATGACATTAATGGATCCCCATTCTAAACAAATGTCGAATCCCATCATCCTAGGAATTACTCACATGGGTTAATAGACATATCATAGGACATACATGAGGTATCCACAATAAATTCATCAAATCCATGGTCTGTGACATTAATATGATGTGAGCCCCAAAGCTCAATCATAGGAAGCATCTGTGGGTATCCTGAAGGTGACCATCATATCATATATGGCTAATAAGTCATATCC
Organism: Viscum album; assembly: GCA_963277665.1. Taxonomy (NCBI): domain Eukaryota; kingdom Viridiplantae; phylum Streptophyta; class Magnoliopsida; order Santalales; family Viscaceae; genus Viscum; species Viscum album. The sequence goes on from OY728157.1 coordinate 872,347,807, forward strand.
CCTGATGTACATCTAATAAAACACATATACATCATAATAAATAAAGTATAATTAAAATTCTATGTCTTTAAAATCACCTAACCAATCATCACAACAAGTCACCCCATGAAAGACTTTTTAGTGCATGTTTTAAGCTGATAGCTACTTCCCTCTCTACCCATATTCAAAATTACTTCTTAGGGTTGGTCCCTCACTGGGGACTTACTTGGGCCCCTAGGTCATCTTATATGTGATACACACTACCTGGGTTCTTATTGGTAATCATAAGGAAATGAAACAATACATGGGGTCTTCTTTTTATTCAAATATAGTCACAGGTCAAAAACCGACCCATTAGAGAAGCAAATACCTTATCCCAATCATTTAAATCTCATTGAAACTTTGATAAACATCATATTACATTGTGATGACACACTAGATATCAAACTAGGAGCATATAAATCTATATAGTTGGTCTAGGGTGGTCTACTCACCCATCCATGTTCATTTAGACAAACACCTCCAAAGTGTCTCAGGGTCTTTAAATTACCTACTTTGGGATACTCCACTCATGTCATCCCAAGCATCTTAATTGATATTTCCAGATAATCCAACACATGACCACTAAGTCATGTTCACAAAATTCACACATTTAAAGGGTCCCAATGTCATATGGTATAAAAAATGACTCATATCTTTAACCATTGGTGGTATAGGATATAAAGGTAGTGCCCAAGGACAACATGTCCTTCTCACTTCATTCCAACTTTTATAAGGAATTTAATTTTAATTAAACATTTAAATATATTTGAAAAATTGATTTCATTTTTCTATGTGCTAATACCATATAAGATATCAATTCACATCACATGAAACATATGTAACTCACACAAGGACATAAATAAAGTACTAAGGACCACATATCTCAGCTGAAATCACTTGGAATTTTCATAGCCTGAAAAAAAGATACTTACCCATATCCAAGGTCACCCTAAATCTAATGGTCACCGCCCACAATTCAAAGAACCTATAAAAAACTAATCAATGAATAATACTATTTATAAACCAATAATTATAATTATTGCATGTATTTAGTGGTGGAATAATGATAAATGACTCACCAAGTGTCCAGTGATCACCATTTCTTTGAGAAATATAATGTTGGCCACCCTTGATACAACCCTTGATACAAACAAGTTAAAATACCTAATCATTTTAAGAATTTACTAAACAAAAAAAATTTAAATTTTAACGAAAAAATAATAAAATTTGGAATCATGAACTACCTTCAATGATTAACTAAAAATGATAGATAAATATCATCTCGTGATGTCCTAAATATGGTATAATTGAAATCCCCAACTCATCCACTTGATTCCACAAATAGACATTGTAACACAAAAACCATAGTCACCTAGAGTCGGTGATTATTACATAACATTGGAATGATCCCAAGAGATTATTCCTTGAATGACCAATTAGATTAGTAGCTTTGGAAGTACTAGATACATACATATGTTTTACATTACATCAGGAAATAAACAAAAACAACATGGTGTCCCCTTTGAACAAACTCAAATCCCATAGAATATCCATGTAGTTCAATAATAATATACTTCTTCACAAATTGGGAAAAAAATAAAACATAAGGAAGGGGTGATCTCAAATTATCAAAATGGATAACAATATAGCGAAACCATTTATCAGTAAGTATACACATTGAATGCAATGTATAAGACTAAAATAGAAGGCTTTTAAAAATAAACTTCAAAATAAAATGAAAAAGATAAATCAAATAATTACATTTACTTATTCACGTGGATATTTTACTAGTCAAATAATAACATTTAACATCAATAGCTTATTTCATAATGGTGTAATGCATAATGTAGGACATCATCACCACATATTCAAGGTCTCATGCCAAGACTAAAACAAATATTTTTTCATGGCCTTGTGCCAAGACACTAGTTTATCTCAAGAGACCTACTGATGCATCATCTAGCTATAGCGGGATTCACCCGTCACATACTATATCCAATTCATTCCTCATATGAAAAGGTTGAAATATAACAAATTTTTTTTATTAAAACAATCATACAAAATGATAATATTTTTACCATAAACTATGTATGGAATAAAAATAACACATACACATTCAAACATATCACAAAACCTTCAATTAAATATGGAATATTTTATCGTAATAAATCAAAATTTAAAAATTGTAAAATCCATAATCCATTAAAGGATGTTGACATAGATAAATCATATCTCATTGATATAAATTTTAAAAACATTAAAAAGTTAGATAATTATAAAATAAACAATTTATTTTGAAAATATTCAAATAATATTGTAAGGTATGGTTCAAAGGTGTTATAATGGTAGAAGAAAGCAACGCCATCCATATAAGTTAAAAAAATATTCTTACCTTAATTTTCCAAAATGGTCATAATGTACCTTGTTTAGAAAACGACGGAAATATTCCTTTCAAAATTTTTTATAGATAGTCATACAAGGGTATAAATTACTATTAACCATAGTCTATGAAGTATTATAAATGTTTTGAAATAAGTTTTTTAAGAAACATAGATGTGGATGATTAAAAGGTCCCAGTAATTACTCACATATAAACAACCTCAGATAATGAAGAGATTGTCGAATTAACCCTTACCTTGTACTTTACCTTGGTAGAGGGTTTGTTAACAACTTGTATAATAGTAAAATTATTGTTATTAATGTATAAAAGAACCATATAAATAAATATGAAATCATATATGGTCTTCTAATATTTATTTGTTAATAATATTTTAGTTGTATCATTGTTTCGGGTGTTAACTGATTCGTTTTCCTTTATATAATTGGTTACGTAAGTCATGTTTGATATAGATAGAATGTGTTTGATATATATACAAAATGATATTTTTTTCATATTAATAATTTTAAATCATCAAATAAATATTATACTTGAATGGTTATGATGTGGAATGAATCTCATCGCGTTTGTGGAGACGGTAATCCGTACATATGAACGAGTGATAATACCATTATAATGATGGTTAAATTATATGTAATTGGATGTTATATCATATATATTTAATAATTAACATGTTATATTTTTTTTATCAAAATATATAATACTCATTATTATACCCATCCAAATAATGAAGTGTGTAATAAAAAACTACACCATGACGTGGAGATAGTAAGTCGTACATACACATGTATGGTGTCTTTTTCATTCATAGGATGGATGGAATATTGAATATGGATGTAACATATTAATAATATAATCAAAATATGTAGAAGGTAGTATATATTTTATTTTGGTATGGAAACAACAATGAAAGAGGAAGTGGAAGAAGAAAATTACTTTGAAAGAGGTGATGAAATTATTACCTCTACTTCGGGTGCTTCCTTTGGATTTGATCAAAAGGGCTTCTAAAGTTGGCTTATGATCAATGTATTTCTTCTAGGATGAAGTGAGGGTTGTTAATAAGATATTTTATTAGGTTTTGTTGAAGACAAAATTCTTTGTAGGTGTGAAATTAAGAGAAGGAGAAGTACCCTTTTATAAGAGAGCTGAGGGTCACTTTAGGAAAAGTTTGAAATATTATTTTATTATAAAATCATATTCGGTTTATAAGTGGATTTTTAAGAATAAAAAACTATCAAAATATTTACATATGATTTTGTACAGTTTAAATTTTAAATTACATTCAATGACTTACATTATATTAATGGATAAAAATATAATATAATGATATATTAAAACCACTCAAAATTTTAATTTAACACTTTAAATTATTTTGATTAAAAATGTTTTTTCAATTAAAATTTGTTATTTTCACTATTCATCAACAAATTAATGTAATCAAAGAAGTATTCAAAATTTTATAAAAGGTAATTTTGATATTCCGAATCCATAAATGGTGTCCAATTTGAAAAACAAAATTTATTAAATTTATAAAAGGGGGTATTACAATTCATAACATCTTTTAAAATTGATAGTTCGATAGGTTGCATTGTGCTTGAACTCGATGTTGTGTACATAATATGCTATTTTATTATTCAACGAAAAACATACTGTGGAAGATTTTGGTATTACATTCTTCCCTTATTCAAATAATTTCATCTTTGAAGTTTCTATAATATTACAGTATAAAAATATTTGGGTGGTTCTTCATCATAAGTTCCTCGGGTTCCCATGTTGCCTATTCCATATTATAGTTTCCACAAAGAAAATTAACTTGAAGATTCATCTAGTTTCTCAGCACTTGTTCTTTGGTATCAAGAATCATGACATGCTATTCACAATAAGACAGATTGAGTTCCAGTTCTATTTCTTTATAGGTGAGTACATGTGTTGGTTTAGACATGTATTTTATCAATATTGATATGTGGAACATATCACGATCTTTGGATTGACATGGAGGTATTCCCAAATGATATGCTAAAACTAAAATTTGTTCTAGAATTTTTAATGGTTTGATGTACCTAAGACTTCATTTACCCTTCTTATCAAATTATAAAACACCCTTCCATTGAGACACCTTTAAGAAAACATAATCTCTAATTTAAAATTCCAAATACTTCATTTGTTTATATGAATAAAACTTTTTCCTACTTTGAGCTGCTTTGATGTGGGTTTGGATAATATTATCCTTTTCCACTATTTCCTCAACATGTTCTAGGCTTATGAGTTTTCTTTCACCAACATCATACCAACAAGTTGCAGTGCGACATCTCTTTCCATATAACGCTTAATACGGTTCAATATAAATACGTTAATGGAAGATATTGTTATAGGAATATTCTAATAGAAGTAAATATTGATCCCACATACATTGAAATTCACATGATAATGATCTCGACATGTCTTCTATGTTTTAAATAGTATGTTCTAATTTTCCATCAGTTTGAGGGTGGTAGGAAGTGCTTAACTAATGTTCAATATCTAGTGATTTCTGAAGACTTTTCTAGAAACATTAATTTAAATGGGGATCACAATCAGAAATAATCAATAGAGGCACAACATGAAGTCTTACAACATCGTTAATATATAAACATTCCAAATGTTCAAGTGGAAAATCTTCACTTACAGTAAGAAAATGTATTGACTTGGTAAGACGATCAACAATGAACCACATTTCATCATTACAGATAAGGGTCTTTGGTAGCCCCATTAAGAGATCCATTGTATATCATCCAATTTCCACCCAGGTATGGGAAGAGGTTGCATCAATCTTCTAGGATGTTGTCATCCAGCCTTTAACTTTTGGAAAACAATACATCATGACACATAATCATCATTATCCCTCTTCATGTTGTCCCACAAAAAATGTTCCTTCAAATCTCTATACATATTTTAGATAATAGGGTGTATATAGGAATTTGATCTTTTAGCATCATCCAATAATTCCCATTTTATATCGGGTATGTCAAGAACACAAATTCTCTTCCCAAAATTTCAAAATTCCTTCTTCATATACACAATCAATAAATCTCCCTTAATTCAAAGATTTAACTTTCTTTTGAAGCTCCTCATCCTCAGTCATGGAACTTTTTATCCTTTCTAGTAAATATGGGTTTGAAAACATTTGTTAAAGAATTTATGTTTAACCATCCATGATTATTCCCATATCCATATTTACTAGATCCATTAACCTAATATCCTTTGATCTCTCATCTTGTTCAAAACTCTATGAAACATTCTGCTCAAAGCATCTGACACCTTATTTTCCTTCCCCAGGTGGTAGTGCATTGTGAAATCATAATCCTTAACTATTTCAAGACATCATATTTTCCACATGTTGTGATCTTTCTGTGAGAAAATATTCTTCAAACTCTTGTGATCAGTATATATTTCATATTTTTCACCATATTGGTAGTGTCTCCATTTATTCAGAGAAAATATGACAACTACTAACTCAAGATCATGGTTGTGAGTGTTTTTTTCATGAATTTTTAGATGTTTTGATGAATAGGAATTAACTCTATCATTCATCATAAGGACACAACCATGCCCTTTCTTGGAATTATCACTATAAATAACAAACCCATCATTCCCTGATGGTAGAGTCTAGAGAAAAGCATTGAATAATCGTATCTTTTGTTCTTCAAAAAATTCTTCAAAATCATTTGTCCAAACCAATTTATCCCCTTTACATGTGAGATTGGTTAATGGATTATCTAATTGGTAAAAATTCTGGATGAAACACCGATAATAACCCACTAAACCAATAAAATTGCATACCTCAATTATACGCCATGGTTCTAGCCATTCTTGTATTTCTTTTTTATTATAAATATCAATAGAGATTCCATCCTTAGAGACAATATGGCCTGGAATGGAAATATCCTAAATCCATAATTCACACTTGCTAAACATCACATATAATTCATTTCTTGTAAGTGTCTTTTGAATAGTGCACAAGTGAGTTTAATGATATTCAATGATTTTAGAGTAAACCAAGATATCATAAATAAATAACACTAAAAATTCCTCAAGATATTCTTAGAAAAATCTGTCCATTAGATCCATGAAGACATCGGGAACATTAGTATGTCCAGAAGGCATTACTGTAAACTCATAATTTCGATACATGGTACAAAATCTTGTCTTAAAAATGTCTTCCTTCTTCACACACAACTGATTATATCTAGATCATAGGTCAATATTTGATAAATATTGAGATCCATGAATTTTATCGAAGAAATCATCAATGAGAGGATTGGGATACTTGTTCTCTATTGTTATATCATTGATAAACCTATATCCAATGCACACCAACAAAGATCCATCATTATTATTAACAAAAAAATAGGGGCTCCGCATGGGGAAACACTAAGGTGAATAAATCCTTTATTACTCAATTACTCTAGTTGTTTCTTATGTTCCAATTATTTCATAATGGCCATTCTATAAGCGGTCTTCGATATTGGCCATAAACCAAGAATCAAATCAATGGAAAAGACAATTTCTTTTTCTGTGGGATGTCCATGAAGATCCAATGGAAAAACATTAACATATTCTTTCACAATAGGTAAGTCCTATATTTAAACATTCTTTTCCTCAACCAAAGATATTTCATTCTCCTCCTCCCCAATAATTGAATTTAGTAGAGCCACTGGGGGTGGATCTAGATAAGAATTAGATGGTTATGTTTCTGCTCTAAAGATAAGGTACTCCATATCAACATAAAAAATTGAAACCTCATTCTCCTTAAAATAAATTTTCCCATTGTAGTCTAAAATAAAATATATACCAAATATTATATCAATTTAAATCATGGGTATAACGATGAGAATAGCCGATAGAGCACATTTATAATCCCTATTAGGAATTGATTCACAAAACATTGTTGGAATGATACTTACCTTATGAGTTTTAACTAACAAATCCCTTGTTAAATCAAATTGGAAATATCAAATTTTATTAGGATACTGTGAAGATATAAAACAATGTGATGATCAGAATCAAATAATGCATTGGCTAAATTTGAAGAAACCATTAAATTACCTAATACCACATCATTTAGAGCTTCAACCTCTATAGTAGGGATTGCTTAATATTTTCATTGCTCCCATGACCTTTTGTGAGGGATGTTTCCATGTCACTTAAGAAATTAATTTTCATAATTCCCCATTTATCTACAATTATAGCATTCAACATTGATAGCCTCTTTTATTCCCTTTCAATCATGAGCTTTGTGGCCTTTTTCACCACACTTGTAACAAACTCTCATTCCATTTAGGCAAGTACAAGGGTGTTTCATACCACATTTACTATAGGATGGATATTTAGCTTTTACCTTCTTCCTGTTGATTCCATTTCTAGAGTTTCCAAATGATATCTTATTCTCTTGCTTTTATTTAAAGTTGTAATACATAAATAATTCCTTTTTTGTCTTGATACCGCATGAGAAAATATCTTTGTACGATGAGGTAGATTGTGACACTAATACTTGAGGGAGAAATGGTTTTAACTCATAAATTATCAATCAATCTTACTCATTGGGTTACGTATATAATCTGATGCATTCCTTGCTAATATTGTAATGTTAGCCTCATACTTTGTGACATTCTCATCCTCCTTTTTCTCCAGACTCAAAAATATTATTTCTTTATCAGCTTAATGGTAATGAGGGAATTATTTTTCTAAGAAAATCTCTTTAAACTCACTCAATTACATATTTGATACTTCTTCATCCTCCATTGTGTTTTGAATTAATTTCCACCATTGATCTGCTTCTCCTGTGAGGTGATAATCTGTCATGAAAACGTTTTCCCTTTCCCTACTCCCCAAAGCATGAAATATTTTCTCTTAGGATCTTATATATTGTTCATCTACAAATAGAGTTTTAGTCCCCTTTAATGTTTGTGATTTTTTCCTCATGAATCGGTCTACCATTGATCCTTTTAATTTTGGATTAGGGTGCTCCATATGTGTATGGTTATTATTCATAACCTGAGTGAGTTGTCTGAGAAAGTTTATAAGCTGTTTCACACAAAGTGAATCACCAACTCCACTAAAATTATCTTCATTATGAGGAAATCCCTACATAGATTACACGTGTTGATATAGTTTCCATTCCTTCCACCAGGTGATATTTCTAAACAATTGAATATACCATATTAGTTCATGAATCCCAATACATAATTCCAAACTTCTAAAATAGTTAACATAAATTAAAAAATTTATGGATATAATCCATAATCATAAAAATGTTTTCTTTGAGGAAGTATTTACTCATAATTAATTCATAATGGTTTGTAAAAAAATGTGAATTATCCTATGCATATCCCCCAGGAGTGTATTTTCCAAAAGTGCAGCAAGGCCCATTGTCATGTACTAGGATACCCTGGGTCAAGCCTGAAACTCCTGGATGAAGTTTTTACTCCTTGGTACAACTGTACCAAAGCCACCTCTACCTGCTCTTATTGAGACAAGGATTTATTTTTTGTAAAATAAAAAAATATACATTACCAAAATTCTAGAATGTTCTTCAATACTAATCCTCAAAGTCTATCTTAGGGTAATGTTCTCTAATCAGAGTTTTTCTAAATCTAGTTTCCATGGTTTGTACTAAACATTATCTAATACAAACTGTAACGCACCAAACCTAGTTTCTAAGAGGTGGTAAATTATTATCTAATTGTGTAATGATCATTGGATATCAAGTCTCAAAAGACCAATTAGTTTTGTTGCCTTGGAAGTACTAGATACATACGTAAGTTTTACATTACATCATGAAATAATGAGAAACAACTTTGTGTCCCCTTTGGACAAACTCATATCCCATATCCTATCCTTGTAGGTCAATCATAATATACTTTTCACATTCAGGGAAAAAATAAAACATAATAAAAGGGTGATCTCAAATTATCAGTAAGGAAAACATTATAGAAGAAACGTTTATAAATAAGCATAAAATTATAAAGCAATGTATAAAACTAAAAGACAATCCTTTTAAAACTAAAATTTAAAATAAAATGTAAAAGATAAATCAAATAATTATATTTAATTATTAACATGGATATTCTACTAGTTGAATTATCACATGTAATATCAAAATGTAATTTCATAACAATGGAATGCATAATGCTAGATATCAAAACAACATAGTCAAGGCCACATTCCAAGACTACAAATAACATTTTTTCAAGGACTTGTGCCAAGACACTAGTTTGTATCATAAAACATAATGATGTATCAAGGAGCTATAGCAGGCTCCACCCATCACATACTAAGTCTAATGCATTTCTCATATGAAATGGATGATAGAGAACATAAACATTCATATTAAAACTAGTATATGAAATGTTAATATTTTAACCATAAAACATGAATTTTATAAAAATAAAATATATGAAGTCAAACATATCACAAAACCATTAATTAAATATGAATTATTTTATCATAATAAATGAACTTCAAACAAGTGTAAAATCCACTAAAGGATGTTGACATAGATGAAATCAAAACTATTTGAGAGAAATTTTGAAATCATTTAAAAATTAAATAATTATAAAATAAAACATTTATTTCGAAAATATTCTTATAATTTTGTAAGGTATTTTTCGAAGGTGTTATAATGGCAGAATATAGCCGCACCAGCCGTATAAGTTAAAAAACATTCTTAACTTAATTTTTCGAAAAGGTCATAAAGTTACTTCTTTGGATATCGACAAAAACATTCCTTTCAAAAAAATTTATATACAGAAAAAAGGGTATAAATGACTTTATCCTATATTCTATGAAATATTAAAGTATTTTGAAATATATTTTTATGAAAGATAGATGTGGATGTAAAAGAGGTCCTCGTATATACTCACGTATAAACAACCTTTGATAATGAAAAGATTATAGAATTAACCCTTACCATGTATTTTCCTTGGTCAAGGGTATGTTAACCTCATGTATAATAGATAAATAATTTTTATTAAATTATAAAATAAAAAAATACATAAATATGATATCATATATGATCTTTTAATACTACTTGTTAATAGTATTTCTGTAGTATCATTGTTCTGGGTGTTAACAGATTCGTTTTACATTATATGATTTGTTACATAAGTCATTTTTGATATTGATATGATGAATTTGATGTATATCCCAAATGATATTATGTTCTTAATCATTATTTTTAAATCATCTAATGAAAATTATTCTTGAATAGTTACAATGGAGAATGAATCTCATCTCATTCGTGGAGACGGTATTACATACGTACACATGAGCGATAATACCATTGTATTTATTCTAAATCATATGTAATTGGATCGTATATCATATATACAGAATCATTAAAATTTTATATTTATTATTTACATCAATTATACTCATTATTATACACATCCAAATAATTATCTGTGTTATAACAAACTACACCTCGATGTGGAGACGGTATACCTTACTTATGCATGTATGGTGACTTTTTCATTTATAGGATTGGTAAAATAATGAATATGATAGTACCATATTTATAATAACATGACAGTATGTAAGAGATACTAAATTTATTATTTTGGTATAAAAACAACAAAAGAATATGATGTGTAAGAATAAAAGAACATTGAAAGAGGTGATGAAATCATTACATCTTTTTTGGGTGCTCTCTTTTTATTTGATCAAAAGGGCTCCTTAGGATTTCTTCTAATCAAGGTAATAAATATATATTTATGTGAGGGTAGTTGGGAGGATATTTGATCATGGTTTTTCTGAGCCAAAAAGCTCTGGAGGTGTGCAATTAAGATAAGGGGAAGTATCATTTTATAAAAGAGGTGAGGGTCACCTTATAAAAATCATGAAATATTATTTTATTATACAATCTTATTTGGTTTATAATGGATCCAAAAGTATTTATTTAAATGATAATTTTGGTATGGGTCAAAAACCATTCAACCAATGCGTTTTAGATAGGTTTGGGTTAGCATATTAACCTTTTCTTTTAGATTTAACTCTTAGTTAAACAGTTTATCTTTTACAATGTCTTCTTGTATTTTTATATTACATGGTTAATAAAATTACTATAAAATGCCAAGAGGAAACCAAGTGGTTCATTAATGAAATATATACCATTATTTATGTCTTTTAGACTATATTTAGATTTTTAGAAATATTATAACAATTAATGAAATAGTATTTGTTTTAAAAACTCATTTATTTCAATTTTGACACTATTCAGTATTTGGTTTTTTTGAATGTAATCACAACATGATTAATTCAAAAAAATACATTGAATTAACCCTAAAATGTCATATTAACCTATAAAATTCGTGTATGGAATAAAAAATTTCAAATTATATTTAATTTAATATTTATAATATAATTTATTTGATTCAATCAATAATATGAAAAATACTGCCTCATTATTGTGTCATAAATAAATATATTTATTTTAAGTCTAAAAATTATAAAAAAAATATCATAATGTAAGTAATTTTTTATATTAATAATGACTATTTATAGTTGAGAAGATAAGTTATATAACCCCATATGGATATTATTTTACTAAAAGATACATGTTTATGTTATTTTGGTCTTTACTTAACATTAATTAATATAAAATGACATTATCACACCCAAGTGGCTCCATGGGGTCCCAAAATCAACTCAAGGATGCCCATGGTCAGATATGTATCTTACAACAGTTTTAAGATCCATGTTAGGGTAATTTATTATTATTATAAAATAATTTTTTACTCTTATTTACCGTATTTAACCTTTCACCATGGTAAATAAAATATTTACTGAAGTTACAATTCATAATAACTAAAACTAAAAATTACATATTTTCACTATTTGGACCTCTTGATTCAAAATAGGGAATAAATATTTCTATATTCAAAACATAGAGGTTGCTAAAAATAATTTAAAATTAAATCCCGTTTTCAAAACCTATATGAGGATTTTTAAGAACTAAAAACTATCAAAATATTGACATATGTTCATATATAATATAAAATTGAAATTAAATCCAATGACCGAAATTATATTTAATGCTAAAAATATAATAAAATGATACATTGAAACCCCTCATATTTATAATTTAACATAATGAAAAATTTCGATTAAAAAATTGTTTTTAATTAAAATTTATTATTTTTCACTATTCATCAAAATATGAATGTTATCCATAAAGTAATAAAAATTTACCCAAAGATAATTTCGATATTAGAAATCCAAAAAATGAAGTCCAATTTAAAAAGTTAAATTTATGAAATTTCAAAAATTGGGTATTACAATTCATAACGTCTTTTAAAATGGCTAGTTCGATAGGTTGGGGTGCGCTTGAACTCGATGTTGCGTACATCATACACAATTGTATTATTCAAAGTGAAACATTACATGGATGCTTGGGGTGTTACATCCATTAGATTCAGAATCAAAATTGTAACTGGGATAGGTTAAAATAACAATGCAGGGAGGTGGAATCGATAGAGTATACTAGAGCTAGAGATGCACCTATAATCACAGAGAAACACCTTTTAGAATACCCCATCATCAAGGGGAATAATAGATGAGAAAATTGCATCGACTCCCTGGCTATAAAATAATAATTATAGGTATTGGATTTGTAGATCAATTAAAAAATACAAGGGGGATAAATTTTACCCTTTAACCCCATCAGATAACCAGTGGAACAAACAGTAGCACCAAACCACAGCTAGCCCAATGAGCATTACAATGGGTTGGTACCGGCTATCTAGTGGCAATAAATTACATTCACACTAGCTCTAAATCCATATGTTTCATTCCCCAAAATGTTATCCCCATTATACATATTTTCCATGTCCCAAATATCCCCTTTGAGGGGTTCCATTTTTGGGAATTCAAGTGGTAAGGGTAGATTAAAATTCACTACTCCCACAAAATTGAAAACACATTCTTCCTATAATATTGAAGTTATAAAATAGATATAGAGTCTTAAATTAATTATTTCAAAACTTATATTTATTTAATTTATTAACCATTCATTTATATCATTCCATTATATTGAAACCATTCTTTAAAAGTAATATGTATTATAAATATGAAAATTTTACAAAAGAATTTTCATTAGAATAGAATATATTTTAAAAAAATGGATTAGTATATTTTAATTATATTTCAAATTAATTTATTTTCTTTCAAATAAATTATTTATAATTAAAATTTGTATTTTTAACATCTATGTAATATTTATATATTTTAAAAAGATTCAAATATTTATATACTAGAAATATATTTAATGCTATTATACAAAACAAATATATACCATTTAATAGTGGTCGTATAAGGGATATATTACCCTATTATAGTCTATAAATTCCTTCCATTATTACTTAATAAATCTCACATCTCATTCCTCTAGTTTTCATTTTTCAGTTTACAAAATGATTTATCCTTTCATTATTATTGTTTTTTAATTATATGGTTAGTTAAATTAAAAGTTATTCAAAAGGTTATATATGATCCCTAGTATTTAATAGTTTTAAATATATTATTGTTTTTTAATGGTCACCACAATTTAATTTATTTACATGAATGTAATGTAATTTTCCATGTTATGTAATACATGGTTTCTTGTAATTCTTATGGAAATGTTCCAATATGAGTGAATAACTTGTTATTAATTTTATTCATTTATTTTATGAAATATTATATAAAGAAGTGTAAATAAAATAATTATATATTATTAAATTATGGGAAAATAATTTAATGATAAAAAATAGTTCTTAAAATATGGGGTGTGATGTTTTCCCCGATTAAATATATTTAATCATTGAATTTTTAATTATCACTCACTCATGAAAATAGATGGGGTTTTCCATAAGATAAAAATACTCAAGATATAATATAATTATATGAAAACCTCACTATGTTTGGTTTGAATAAGAAACAGATATTTTCCCACATAATAGGAATATAAAAAAATAGTTTTCTTAAGTCATTTGATCTAAATACCCCTCATAATTATATATTAAGGCTGAAAAATGGATTAATATACCATAAAGAGTTCATAGTTCGAAGTTCAATAATATATGATAATATATTTCATTGGGATATTAAATGATATTTCTTTGTTTCAAAAATTTATATGGGATCTATGTAATGAGAAGAAATACATTCCCAAAATCACATCAAATTTTACTATGGGAGAAAAATAAGATTACCAGGGATTTTAATCCCATAGACATCATTTTGAGAAGAGTTATAAAATATGGATAAAATCACTACACCAATGGAATTTTTAACAAATAATACATTATCTAATCACCGAGGTAGTGATTTTATTACCTTAAAAATATTTCATGATATAAAAGAGAGTATTTACCCAAAATCAAATAGAACATTTGAAGTACTTGAGTGGTCTATGTCTATAACCTACACAACATAATTTTCATGACACATTTCCATAGCTAAGATTTCATAGAATTTCATTTTATCCATTTTCCTAAAAGGTTATTGAAATTTATTTTCATTATTAATTTTTTTGGGTGAATTGTTGGAGTATTATCCTTACCCTTTTTATTAAATAATTTAAATGTGGGTGGTTTATTTGGTTGATCTTTATTTCCATCATTTTTATTGGTTAACCTATTTATATCACATGAAAATTTATGTTCTTGATAACATTCTATTATACACCTATATAATTTTGCAACCACTTTATAGAAATATCCTTTATAATTCTTCCCAAAATTTTCTATGCAAGAAGATAAATATTCTTCACTCAAATTGTTTTATCAATTGTGTTTCCATGGATTGATATTTTTCTCTTATTTTTCCCAAAACCTTCAGAATAAAAATTTCCTCAAATTTATATTTCCATTTTACAAAACAATGAACAATTTAATTATATCTACCGAATTTCCTTTTATTAGTACACCATTTGATGAATTATTTTCATTCCAATACAGAAAGAGTTCATTTTTATTTCATGATCAATGATAAAACAAGAAGCTTACCTTTAAATTATTATAATTTATTCATCATATGTACAGATGAATTTATAATTTTTTTTCTTCATATAAAATAATTATCTACCCATACTGATGTTAATATATTGGAGAAATATTCATTTAAAAATACATTCTTAAACTCCTACCACTATGAGGATTATTTTTCTTCCTTCTCCCTTGAGTTCTTTATTATGTTCTATAATTGATTCACCACACATTCCTTGTAATAAAAAATTAAAAAAACTCATCCTCTATAATCTAGAGGATGAATAATATATTATGTTTTTTTGTAAACTACTATATAATAATTATTAAATGGAAATTTTATTTCTAGAGATACAATTTTTTGGACACATGTTTAGTGGTATACCCTACTTATTGTAATCCATTTGATAATTCTTATATATTGAGTGATAATTTAGGATGCAATTCAAAATTAATGATATAATCATTAAATTGTAATTGTGAATGTTATACATCACTATTTCTTCATTGGTTACATGGATGTCCAAATGAATACATTGAACAAAATTGATGAACCTCATAAATATGGTTGTCAAATGAATTTATTGTCAATAACATATTTGATATCATATTATCTATTTTCTAGGTTTAATATTTTATGAAACGTAAATTTATTCAATTAATTAATGAACCTTTACTCAAATTGAATAATTTTAGAGTAATTCACTACATTTTGTGGTATTTTACTTTTTAATTTGTATTAGAGTGGTGTATGGGTTTATTTTGAAGACAGAAGGGATGTTTAATGTTTAACACCTGATGTTATCTATGTTTGTTTCTAAAAAATTATTCTTAATTTTTTTTTATCTCAATCGTGAAACATATAAATTTAGTCAATAGAAATTATGTTTCCACGTATTATTGGAAAAATTACAATTTTCTGAAGGAAAGAATGTAATCATAGTTTTTGTTAACAGGTATGAAAGCAACAACATTGTATGAAATTATTTTACTACAACAGTCGATGTTCTAGTAATGATGAGAGATGATATAAATAATATTGAGATTAATGAACATTTATATATAGTATCTTTGGTTAAATTTTAGAGAAATAGTCGTTAAATTTCACAAGGATTAAAAGAGATTATGGAATCTAAAAAATTCTATGAAATATTCACAAAGGGAATGTTAAATTTAAGAGAGAACCTTAAAATATGGTGTGACCTATTTAAATATTTCAATTCAATTAAAATATAATCAATGGACGAATGCTTCACTGGATTTAATGATATTTCCATATCCATTATTTTTATGAGAAACTCTAGTGGATTCAGTGATATTTATGAAAATTATTATTATATTGAAATATAGTTTTAGGATAAACATTCATTTCATGAAGATTATGATGTTAAATAATTTTACCTAAATGAAATTCATAGTGTGTTGGTTAATATTAAATCAAGAAATTTATTTATTTTATGAAGATGACTAAATGTTATATGGAAATATCTTTAAAATTCATTAAGAATGAAAATACATTTTAGGAGGACAAGGAGGAAGATAATTATTTAATTTAATATTTATATGTTTACGAGATTTATTATAATATCATTTATCTGATCACATAATATATCTAAATGGGAATGGTTATCTTTCATATCAAATTTCATTTAATATATTTCAATGGCAGAGTAATTGAAAAAATCATTGTAATGTGTGTATATTTTAATGAAGGGGAAAGTGAATGTGAATATTTGTCATAAAAAATTATTTCATGGAGGAATAATTCAAAACTCAACAAAGGGAGTGTCCTCATAATGGAAAGAAGAATATCTTTTCTTAATTAAAATGAAATAGATATTTTATATGGATAGGGGATAAAGAATGTGACGATAAACAAAGTGGAGAAGGTTTTTCATCTAGTGATCATGGTGATAATTTTTTGATATCCTAGGTGAATGAAAAAGATTTATTTAGTGAAGGGGATAAAAAATAAATTGACATAGAATTAATGTAATAGTGTTATATAATGAAAGATCTCATGAAAATATATAAACATGAGATGGATAATAAACATTTTAAAAAATTACCTAATGTTTTAAAAATTGTAAAAAAATTACAAATGTATAGAAAAATATAGTTAGTGAAATAGTTTGATTGATTAAGTATCTTAATTACTGAAGATAAGTTGGATGATTCACTAATTTATAATATTTATTTATAAAATATTTAACCTTTTTCAATTTTTTAAAAATGTTATTAAGGGTGAAAATAATTTTAAAAATATCATTTTTAGTTTCAAAATGTTTATGAATGATGTTTTTTAAAATTTCAAATAACAGTGATATGAAAAGAGAGATATCCAAGTACATTTCCGATAAGTAAGATAATACAAAAAATTATATATACTCATAAATTTATGATTTTAAAGATAAGAAGACTTATATTTAATAAATGATAAAGAAGAAGATGAATGTTTCTTGATAAATAAAATCTCAAAATTTAGAAAATTTTTTGATGTGGAGACCTGATCATATAATTTTTCACAAATATAAATAAAAAAATTTATAAAATAGTTCTTACATATTAGAAAAAAAATTATTCGGAACACAAAATAATTTTTTTATCAATCAATTTAAAATTTGTTATTTGAAATACAAAAGATAGTGAGTTTCAGAGTATGTAAAGTAAATAATTTTTCAAGAATATTTTATTTTTTTGGATATTGTAGGTGTTGTGGTGGTGATAATTATATTAATTGGATATTCTAGTAAATAAAATATATTTATAAAATTATATAAGTGTTTGAAGGTAGGATTTATTGAGGATGTGACCCTCTCAAAGAATAAATGATATGATATTGATAAAAAATTCATGAATTCAAATGAAAAATGTATTTCAACTTTTAAATGAATTCTATGGATGGTGTGGCTAGTCGGGTTGATTGGTTGGAAATTTATTACCAATTTTTTCAATGAAATTTACTATGGTTAATATTAAAATATTCTAAAATATAAAATCAAGGGGAAACATTTTAAAATATTAAAAAATATAGAATGAAATAGAAAAATAATGTTTTTATTAATGTTTCAAATAAATTAACATAATGGAATTTACCCAAGACACTCGATAAAAATTTATATCTCAAGAAATGGGTGATATTAAACTATTTAAAATAAATGAAAATTTGGGTGATTGATTAATAATATTAAGTAATGATAGATCACTCAATATCAATGTTGCTAGATCAAAAAAATATAGAAAATAATTTAATGAAAAATTGTAATGTCATTTTAGTTGGTTTATAATAAAACATAACAAGTATTTATCAAATAAGTTGATGTTCCTAGGTGTGTAGATATATCTCTAATTGGGGAGGGGGTTAATTTTTCATATTACTTTTATGATTTAATCTTTTCAATAAACATTTTTGACTTATTAATGTATACATTCTCTGATTCCATAATATATCTACACATAACATATGATATAAAAAAATAATATAAATGTGAATGATATTTTTTTTAAGGTTTCTAACCAAGCCACATACCTAGTCATTTCTGTTTTGGTGTTGGGTTCTTAAAAATATATTTTCACTTGTAAAAAAGTGAGTAAAATTACAAGTTATCTCCTAAAAATATTCAACACAGATGAGTGTTGTGGAGAGATTTGTTTTGAAAATTCCTTGATTCTTATCAATGGAATTAATATACTGACTCCTTCTAGTGTGATATTTCTCTAAAAAATAATATTCCTTAAACATAAAAGTTATTTTTATTAGCTCCAATGTATTTTTATTAAGGATTTTTCACAAAAACCCAAGAAAAATTCTTCAATTGATCCTACTATCTAGTGGAGTGTGAATACCATCCATGATCATCACATCAATATTATCATTATGTTTCTCACTTCTCTCCGAATAAATTGAGATAATAGGGGGAAATTTTTCATAAACATCTCATTTTTTCTAGGTATTTGACAACCCCATAATGGTATCAAGCATCTTCTATTCTAAATTAAATTTAAAGATAATTTTTTTTCATATGAATCCTCTAACATTCTACTCCATGTAAAATTAATTCTTATTTAACTTAACTAGATTACCTCTTATATACATAGATGATATATAGGTAGATGTAGTATTGTGTTCTATTTCATTAGTAGTATCACTCTTTGTTGTTCTGTTTATATTACTTGAAAAATATCATGCTTATATTATTTACATATTCAAATATGGAAATATAATTTATTCTTATTGGTAGGTTTCCTTATCTTTTTTTTTAAATGGTAAATGAAATACTAGAGTTTGAATTTTCATTAAACCTATAATCAAAATCCATGTCAATATCTCAATCATTTCACAAATAGAGTCATAATATTTCCTTATCCAGAATATTTATTAACTCTACATATATTTTATTCAATGTTGTCATATATGATTACATGGGAATTTTTTTTGTGGAAATTTCTTAGTACTTTAAGCATCATTCCTTAAAACTCATTCTTAATGTAGCACTACAACACAATATATTCATTGTGGAAGGAATAATCCTTCAATCACACTACTATAATTGGTATAAAAATCATGTTTTCAAAAATCAAAACATCCTACATTGTTTTGTTTATTTTCAAAAAGAAATTTCCTAACATTTTATGATTTATCTTCAATGGAATGTATTTCATTTTGAAATACCATTATATTTTTTATAACTTTTCTTATATTTGATGAAATATAAATTTTGAATGAATTGAAAAATCATTTGAAATATGTAAGAAAGTATTATATGGCAAGAAATAGCAAATTTTCATATATTAGGAAAATTATTATGGGATATTGAAAAGGTTTGATGAAATATAAAAAAATGTGTTATGAGATCTAAAAGAGTCACACAATTTCAAATAAAAAACATAGGTAATTGAGACAGTATTACAAGAGGTCATAAAAAGTCATAAAAAATCTTATCAAAAGTCCTACATATTCTGAAATTCTTAATGGTCCATCAAAAATGGATTATTGGGCATCCAAATTCTTATAAAATATGTAATATTTTTTTATAAAACCCACAGAAGCTATACAAAATATTCATGAACCTAATAAAAATTATAAAAATCGTCATTTATCACTCCGAATTCCAAAATTATTTCGAAATATCCAAGTTTTATGAAATATTATGGACTCATCTTTTTTCAACTCTAACATAGAATTTCCATAAGTATTAAAATTAGTTAAATACTTCTCCAATTCAACTTAGGTCCTTCTAAAACACTAAATATTGACTGAATTTTTTTCCAAAGGATCTACTTCACGTGATACTATAGTCTTCAATATTAATTATCATTCAATTTTTTCTCTATACTTATGATAATTTATGTAACGCCCCGACCCCAGCTACCCAGAGTCGGTGCATTATTACATAACATTGGCATGATCAAAAGAAAGATAAAATCTCTAAAGACCAATTGGTTTAGTAGCCTTGGAAACACTAGATATATTCATAAGTTTTATGTTACATCATAAAATGAAAAACTACTACAATAACATAATTTCTCCACAGTCCACACTATTATCCCCTCATAATATCCCTGCAGGTCATTCATAACTTACTTCTTCACGTCCTGGGGAAAATAAAACATAGAAAAGGGGTGAGATCAAATGCCCAGTAAGGATAACAATATAGCGGAACATTCAAAATAAGCATAAACATTTAAGGAAATGCATTACTAAAACAAAAGCCATTTAAACTTGAACCTCAACATAGTATGGAAAAAGTAAAATGAAATAATTCCATTTACTTATTCACATGGATATTCTACTAATCGAATAATCACATGAAAAATCAATAACCACTTTCATAATGATGGAATGCATAATGATAAACTTTAATTTCTTTTCAAGGCCTCGTCCCGAGACCTTGGGGCTAACTGTAACCGGAACCCAACACGGAGTGCCTCTTATAACCGGACACCAACCCAGAGTGCCTCTAATAACCGGACACCAACCCGGAGTTCCTCTAATAACCGGAGACCAAACCGGAGGGCTTACTTTTACCAGTCCCTAACCTGGAGGGCTTACTTTAACCAGTCCCCAACCTGGAACATACTTGTCCAACACATTCATATGAAGTAATGGTTGAAATACAACATATACATTCTTATTGGAAATATCATACGAAATGTCAATACTTTACTCATAAACCATGAATTCTATATAAATTACACATCTACAGTCAAACATATCACAAAACTTCATTACAATATGGAAGTTTTATATCATAATAAATCAACTTCAAATAATTTTAAAATCCATCAAAGGATGTTGACATAGATGAAAATGTTTTTTTTAAAATATTATTGAGAGAAATATCCCTTTTTCATGAAAACATTTTAATGTTACACAATTTAGAAAGTAAGGCATTTAAATACATTTTTGAATCAAAGTGTCCCATACCACTTTGAAACTTTTGAATGGAATTAACACTTTTAAAACATTAATTTTCATATAAATAAATCCTTACAAACCATTTTGAAAACAAGAACATAAATGAGGATGATTTAGACGAATAAAAATTTAAAACATTTAAAATGATGTTTTAGTAAAAGTTCCCTTAGAAATAATCCCTTTGAAAACTCTTTTATGAAATATGGACATGGATAGTAAATATGTCCCTGTAGATACTTACGTAAAGACAACCTCGGATATTAAAGAGATTGTGAAGTAAACCCTTATCAATTTGGTAACTTATGAAACATACAACCCATGAAAGAGGTATCATACAATGAAAATGTAAATACAGATAAGGTAAAGTGTATTACACAAAGAATACAATTATGGGAAGTACATACACCACACAAAAGATAATAGTGGAAATATGGCATGAATCTCACAGAAATAAAGAGTGAGATGAAAACCCCTTACCACGTTAATCAACTGAGTCGTATGGCCAAAAGTTAATAACCACCAAATTATTTACAGAATAACATGAATATAAAGATAATCATGATAATATATATCAAATGCCATTACACAATACACCACTTTCAATAATTTAGTGGCGAATAATGGAAATCTCACGGAATTGAATGTGAGATAAGAAAATCCCTTACCTTGTACTTTTACATGGTTGGGGTAGGTTAAACTCCTGTATAATATTGAAATAATTGTTATTAAATTATACAAGAATCATATATATTAATATCATATCATATGTGATCTTTTAACTTTGCTTTATTAATAATGTCTTAGTATTATCGTTGTTTCGGGTGTTAACTTACTCGTTTTCTTTTATATGTTTTATTACGTAATCCATGTTTGTAATGGATAGGTTGTATATTATTCATATCCAGAATGATATCAAGTCCTTAAACAACTTTTTTAAATCAGCAAATGATAATTATACTTGAATGGATATGATGGAGAATGAATCTCATCGTGTTTGTGGAGACGGTAGTCCGTACGTACGCACAAGCGACAATATCATTCTTTTGATATTAAAATAATATATAAATTAATGTTATATCATATATAAAGAATCACTAACATGTTATATTTATTATTTACATGAGTTACACATCATTATTATACCCATCCAAATAATAATATATTGAATAACAATTACACCACGACGTGGAGACGGTAAGCCGTACGTACGCACGTATGGTGACATGTTATTCAAAGGCTGGATATAATACTGAATATGGTTGTACCATATTTATAATAACATCACAGTATATATATGATACTGGAGTTATTATTTTAGAATGGTATCAACAAAGTAAGAAGAAGTGGAAGAAGAAGGAACTTGGAAAAAGGGTGGTGAAATCATTACCTCTTCTTCGGTTCCTTCCTTTTGATTTGATCAAAAGGGTTCTTTAGGTTGGCTTTATGATCAAACTAAGGCCTCTAGGTTGTATTGAGGGATGTTGGGAGATTATTTGGGCAGAGTTTGGCCGAACCATAAGGCTTTTAAGGTGTGAAGAAATGAGAAGGAGGAGTGCCCTTTTATAAGAGGGGTGAGGGGCACCTTTGGAAAAGCTAGAAATATTAATTTATAATAAATTCATATTCGGTTTCTAATGGCTCCAAAGTTGATTATTAAAAGGTTAAGGTGGGGATAGGTCGAAAAGAACTCAAACAATAGAATTTAGATAGGTTTGGGTACTTATATTAACCTTATCTTTAAGTATTAACTCTAAGTTAATTAGTTTCACTTTTACAATGTCTCTTTGTATTTTTATATAATATGGTTAATAAAATTACTACATACATCCAATAGACCCCCCAAGTGGTCCATTAATGAGGACCCTATCCTGATATAAGTCTCTTGGCCGAACCTTAGATTTTTAGGAATTTAATATCAATTAATAATATAATATTTGTTTTAAGAACTCCTTTATGTCAATTTTGACACTATTCAATATATGATTTGTTTGAAACTCATAACAGATTTATTACTTCGAAAAAAGTAAATTAAATCAATCCTAATATATCATATTATCCTAGAAAATTAGTTTAATTCATTAAAAGTTTCATATTTTATTTATTTGGGTATTTATAATGTCAATTAATTTAATTTTTCACTATTTTAGTAATTACTGCATCATCATTGTGTCATAAATAAAATAAATTATTTAATGTCTAAAAATTATAAATAAAATATCATTATGTAGGAAATAGTTTTATATTTCTAATTAACATTTATAATCTAAAATCAAACATATATAACCCTATGTAACAATTGTTTTTCTAAAAGATATATGCTTGTGTCATTTTTGTATTCATTTTAACTTAATTAAAATAAAGTGTCATTATCACTTACAAGTTGATCCATGGGGTCCCAAAATCGACCCAAAGATGCCCATGGTCGACCATGTATCAACCAATAGGGTTAAGACACGTTTTAGGGTAATTTAGTATTATTATAATATTATTTTTAACCCTTATTTACCGGATTTACCCTTAACCATGGTAAATAAAATATTTACCGCAGTAATTATTCAAAATGTCTAAAAATAAAAGTTACCTATTTAAAAAATTTGAACATCATGATTCCAAATATGGAATCCATTTTTCTAAATTCAAAACATAGAAGTGGCAGAAATTAATTTAAAATTAATTCCCGCTGTCAAAACAAAAAGCGTATTTTTAAGAGATAATAACTATCAAAAGATTGACACTTTTTTATGTTCGGTTTAATTGTAAAATTATGTCCAATGACCAAAATTATATTAAATGGTAAAAATATATTCTAAATATAATTTGAAACCACTCAAATTAATAATTTATCACTATTAATTATTTTGTTTAAAAAAGTTGTTTTCAATTAAAATTTAGTAATTTTCACTATTCATCAAAATATTAAATTTATCCAAAAAGTACCAAAATTTCACCTTAGGATAGATTCGATATTCCGAATACAAAAATGAAGTCCATTTTGAAATATAAAATATATATAATTTTAAAAAGTAGGTATTACTATTCATAACGGCTAGTTTGATTGGTTGTGGTGTGTTAGAACTCGAAGTTGCGTACAACACACGCTACTGTATTATTCAAAGGAAAGCGTACCGTGGAAGCTTGGGATGTTTCATTTTAAATTTTTTTGATGTCCCCATTTAGTCAAAAAGTTTAAAATATTGTATTTAAAAAGGTTTCACTATTAAAAGTTGATAAAAATGCAATACTGAAAATGAATCTGTTCTTGTATTATGTCTAAGAAACTCATAATATGGATTCTAAAATTATAAGGATTATATAAAGTTTAAAATTTAGTTAATACTATTCATAACCTCTTTTGAACGGCTTGTTTGGTAAGTCATGGTGTTCTTGAACTCGGTGTTGCATGTAGTGAAAGTTATTGTATTATTTTAAAGAAATAACACAATATGAAATCTTGGGGTGTTACATTCTCCCCTCCTTCAATAAATTGCGTCCTCGCAATTTGAAATTGTTCATTGAAAATAAAAGGTTGAAAATAAAAAATATCTTTGTGGGAAAAACCACATCGGAAATTGGGTTACTAAAATTTAGTCTTAATATGAGGAAATGAGAAATGAAAGGGTCACCACCAAATTATGATCTCGATTAGGAGAACATTGGTGGCAATTAGAAACATATAATTGGAGGAAAACGTAAATATTTATAGGTAGTGATTGAGGTCATCAATCACAAACAAGTATAAAATTGAGGTCCTTAAACTCATCAATCTATGATGATTAGAAATACCATTGTTTCAACAAAATATAGGGTATTAGGATAACACATTTTTGACGTTTCAAAATATCTTAGTTGAAATCCCACATCGAAAAATGAATTAATGAGGCCTCTATTTAAAATAAAGAGTGGAAAGTATGAATATTACCGAAAATAACACATACTAGGGTTCCATGTAGGAAAATATGGATATGGAAGAGAAATATAACCATCAATTATCTGATGGAGAGTGGTAGAGAACATGGCTATGAAAAGGCCAACAATCCCAAAGCCATAAATTAGTGATGATTTAAGGTACCATCTAGGACAACATTTTTGTTCTAAGTTCCTTTTCTTAATGATGAGGAATTTATTTATGAGATTGGATAAGATCATAAAGAGATATACTTACTTTATAATTAGAGTTTTGTCCACTAATAAATTTCTACCACAAACTCATCTTTCACTCGTAAAAAAAATTCTTTTTATACTATTCGTACAGGATTCCAAAATAAACGAATTTATAATTAATCTACCAGATCTTTTAAAAAAAACTACATTATTTAATCCAGGACATCTCTTGGGCCAGTGGTAGGTGATACACCCTTGTCGCCCTTCAGTTGCGGGTTCAAGTCTCGCGGCCTTGCCGGACGCGACGGGTTGCCGCCCGACCTTCGGGTTGTCCTTTTATGGCAATCAAAATTAATCTCAAACTAGAATTTATCCAAAATATTTCTGACCAATCTCACAGTCCACCATTTATAAGGAAGTTAAACATAATGTAGATCCTTTTTACCACGTAATAGCATATTAATACCTTCATCATGTATTCTTTTAATACACTGAAACATCCCGAATTACCATATTCCTTATTGATTACATTCATGCTCCCTTATTCCATATAGAATGCTGGATATACCTCATCAATCCAAAAATGTTTTAAACCCCAACAATAATGGAATATACAGATCATTAATCAGTTCCAAGGTAGTCAAGAATATCCAATATAATTTATCCAAAACAATCATGTATTATTCCAAAATCACTAACTCAGTATCAGAACTATATTATGGTTTATCATTCTCTCAACCATATATTTTCAAAAAATTTATCCTGCTGTTGAGTCACCTTTCTTTGTTCCACACAATCTCAAGTCCTTAATGATATAGTACTGTAGTACAATCCTTATATACTCCATAATTATTATAACAAGTACATTGTTGATACAACACTCAATTGACATAATCAACATAAGAACTCCAATCATTCCTCTTCATCTGTGGTAGTATCATAACTTGATTATTATCCAATAACATCATTTGCGGCATATTCTGATGACTGGGACATAGGTTCACATAGTGTCCAAACTCCTTGCAAATGAAGCATTGTACATTTAAAACCATTTTATTACCCTTGCAGTCATGTACTTTGTGCCCTTTTCCTCTACACTTATAACAAACTCCCATTCCTTTCAGGAAAGTTCCAGGGTGTTTCTTTCCACAGTTACCACATATGGGAAAATTATTCTTTTTCCTCTTCCCTTTATCCATCTTTATCTCTTCCACTCTTTTCTTCTCTTGCTTCCCTTCAAATCCATAGGACTCAGTAAAATCTTTACTTATCTTATCAACACATGATATTATTTCTTCATATGATGATAAAACATGCGAGACAATTTCTCTTGTAAATTCTGGATTAAGACCATAAAATATATGCTCCTTCTTTCTCTTTGTATCATGTGCATTTCTAGAGTTCTCATTCCTTCTACTGGGCGCCATTTCTAAACAATGGCATACATTAGATTAGTTTATGAATAACAACACCTAATCCCAAACTTGTAAAACACATAACATAAATTAAATAGTTTATGGATATAATCCATAATCATAAAAATGTCTCCTTTAAGGAAGTATATACTCATAAACCCTTCATAATGATTTGTAAAGAAAATGAGATTTATCCTAAGCATATCCCCCGGGAGTGTCGTAACCAAGAGTGCAGTAAGGCCCGTTGTCGTGCACCAGTTCCCATTCGAGTCTAGCTCAAAGCGGTGTTTTCGGGTTTTACCCCTAGGTACATCTGTGCCAGAGCCGCCTCTATCTTCTCGTATCCAGACAGGGATGTATTGCTCGGAAAACACACAAAATCTCTACAATACCAAAATTTTAGGAAGTTCTTCTATACTAATCCTCAATGTTCATCTTAGGTCTACGTGCTCTAATCAGAGTTTATCTAAATCTAGCTTCCAAGGTTTGTACTAAACTTCCTCTGATACCAACTGTAACGCCCCGACCCCAGCTACCTAGAGTCGGTGCATTATTACATAACATTGGCATGATCACAAGAAAGATCAAATCTCGAAAGACCGATTGGTTTAGTAGCCTTGGAAACAGTAAATATATTCATAAGTTTTACGTTACATCATAAAATGAAAAACTACTACAACAACATAATTTCTCCACAGTCCACACTATTATCCCCTCATAATATCCCTGAAGGTCATTCATAACTTACTTCTTCACATCCTGGGGAAAATAAAACATAGAAAAGGGGTGAGCTCAAATGCCCAGTAAGGATAACAATATAGCGGAACATTCAAAATAAGCATAAACATTTAAGGAAATGAATTACTAAAACAAAAGCCTTTTAAACTTGAACTTCAACATAGTATGACAAAAGTAAAATGAAATAATCCTATTTACTTATTCACATGGATATTCTACTAATCGAATAATCACATGCAAAATCAATAACCTCTTTCATAATGATGGAATGCATAATGCTAAACTTTATTTCTTTTCAAGGCCTCGTCCCAAGACCTTGGGGCTAACTGTAACCGTAATCCAACCCGGAGTGCCTCTAATAACCGGACACCAACCCGGAGTGCCTCTAATAACCGGACACCAACCCGGAGTTCCTCTAATAACTGGAGACCAAACCGGAGGGCT
Organism: Viscum album; assembly: GCA_963277665.1. Taxonomy (NCBI): domain Eukaryota; kingdom Viridiplantae; phylum Streptophyta; class Magnoliopsida; order Santalales; family Viscaceae; genus Viscum; species Viscum album. The sequence goes on from OY728157.1 coordinate 872,376,343, forward strand.
TACTTTTACCAGTCCCTAACCTGGAGGGCTTACTTTAACCAGTCCCCAACCTGGAACATACTTGTCCAACACATTCATATGAAGTAAAGGTTGAAATAGAACATAAACATTCTTATTGGAACTAGCATACGAAATGTCAATACTTTACTCATAAACCATGAATTCTATATAAAAGACACATCTACAGTCAAACATATCACAAAACTTCATTACAATATGGACGTTTTATATCATAATAAATCAACTTCAAATAATTTTAAAATCCATCAAAGGATGTTGACATAGATGAAAATGTTTTTTTTAACAATTATTGATAGAAATATACCTTTTTCATGAAAACATTTTAAAGTTACACAATTTAGAAAGTAAGTCATTTAAATACATTTTTGAATCAAAGTGTCCCATACAACTTTGAAACTTTTGAATGGAATTAACACTTTTAAAACATTCATTTTCATATAAATAAATCCTTACAATACATTTTGAAAACATGGACATAAATGAGGATGATTTAGAAGAATAAAAATTTAAAACATTTAAAATGATATTTTAGTAAAAGTTCCCTTAGAAATAATCCCTTTGAAAACTCTTTTATGAAATATGGACATGGATAGTAAATATGTCCCTGTAGATACTTACGTAAAGACAACCTCAGATATTAAAGAGATTGTGAAGTAAACCATTATCAATTTGGTAACTTATTAAACATACAACCCATGAAAGAGGTATCATACAATGAAAATGTAAATACACATAAGGTAAAGTGTATTACACAAAGAATACAATTATGGGCAGTACATACACCACACAAAAGATAATAGTGGAAATATGGCATGAATCTCACGGAAATAACGAGTGAGATGAAAACCCCTTACCACGTTAATCAACTGAGTCGTATGGCCAAAAGTTAATAACCACCAAATTATTTACAGAATAACATGAATATAAAAATAATCATGATAATATATATCAAATGCCAGTACACAATACACCACTTTCAATAATTTAGTGGCGAATAATGGAAATCTCACGGAATTGAATGTGATATAAGAAAATACCTTACGTTGTACTTTTACTTGGTTGGGGTAGGTTAACCTCTTGTATAATATTGAAATAATTGTTATTAAATTATACAAGAATCATATATATTAATATCATATCATATATGATCTTTTAACTTTGCATTATTAATAATGTATTAGTATTATCGTTGTTTCAGGTGTTAACTTACTCGTTTTCTTTTATATGTTTTATTACGTAAGCCATTTTTGTAATGGATAGGTTGTATATTATTCATATCCAGAATGATATCAAGTACTTAATCATCATTTTTAAATCAGCAAATGATAATTATACTTGAATGGATATGATGGAGAATGAATCTCATTGTGTTTGTGGAGATGGTAGTCCGTACGTACACATGAGTGACAATATCATTCTTTTGATATTAAAATAATATATAAATGAATGGTATATCATATATAAAGAATCAATAACATGTTATATTTATTATTTACATGAGTTACACATCATTATTATACCCATCCAAATAATAATATATTGAATAACAATTACACCACGACGTGGAGACGGTAAGCCGTACGTACGCACGTATGGTGAAATGTTATTCAAAGGGTGGATAGAATACTGAATATGGTTGTACCATATTTATAATAACATCATAGTATATATATGATACTGGAGTTATTATTTTACAATGGTAAAAACAAAGTAAGAAGAAGTGGAAGAAGAAGGAACTTGGAAAAAGGGTGGTGAAATCATTACCTCTTCTTTGGTTCCTTCCTTTTGATTTGATCTAAATGGATCCTTAGGTTGGATTTCTGATCAAACTAAGTCCTCTAGGTTGTAGTGAGGGAAGGTTAGAGAGTATTTGGGAAGATTTTGGCCGAACCATAAGGCTTTGAAGGTGTGAAGAAATGAGAAGGAGGAGTGCCCTTTTATAAGAGGGGTGAGGGGCACCTTTGGAAAAGCTAGAAATATTAATTTATAATAAATTCATATTCGGTTTATAATGGATCCAAAGTTGATTATTAAAAGGTTAAGCTGGGTATAGGTCGAAAACCACTCAACCAATAGAATTTAGACAGGTTTGGGTACTTATATTAACCTTATCTTTAAGTATTAACTCTAAGTTAATTAGTTTCACTTTTACAATGTCTCTTTGTATTTTTATATAATATGGTTAATAAACTTACTACATACATCCAATCGACGCCCAAGTGGTCCATTAATGAGGAAACTATCATGATATAAGTCTCTTGGCCGAACCTTAGATTTTTAGGAATTTAATATCAATTAATAATATAATATTTGTTTTAAGAACTCTTTTATGTCAATTTTGACAGTATTCAATAGTTGATTTTTTTGAAACTCATAACAGATTTATTACTTCTAAAAAAGTAAATTAAATCAATCCTAATATATCATATTATCCTATAAAATTAGTTTAATTCATTAAAAGTTTCATATTATATTTATTTGGGTATTTATGATATCAATTAATTTAATTTTTCACTATTTTAGTAATTTCTGCATCATCATTGTGTCATAAATAAAATAAATTATTTAATGTCTAAAAATTATAACTAAAATATAATTATGTATGAAATCTTTTTATCTTTCTAATGAATATTTATAATCTAAAATCCAACATATATAACCCTATGTAACAATTTGTTTTCTAAAAGATATATGCTTGTGTCATTTTTGTATTCATTTTAACTTAATTAAAATAAAGTGTCATTATCACTTACAAGTGGATCCATGGGGTCACAAAATCGACCCAAAGATTCCCATGGTCGACCATGTATCAGAAAATAGGGTTAAGACACGTTTTAGGGTAATTTAGTATTATTATAATATTATTTTTTAACCCTTATTTACCGGATTTACCCTTAACCATGGTAAATAAAATATTTACCGCAGTAATTATTCAAAATGTCTAAAAATAAAAGTTACCTATTTACACAATTTTAAAATCCTGATTCCAAATATAGAATCCATTTTTCGAAATTCAAAACACAGAAGTGGCAGAAATTAATTTAAAATTAATTCCCGCTGTCAAAACAAAAAGCCTGTTTTTAAGAGATAATAACTATCAAAAGATTGACACTTGTTTATGTTCGGTTTAATTGTAAAATTATGTCCAATGACTAAAATTATATTAAATGGTAAAAATATATTCTAAATATAATTTAAAACCACTCAAATTAATAATTTATCACTATTAATTATTTTGATTAAAAAAGTTGTTTTTAATTAAAATTTAGTAATTTTCACTATTCATCAAAATATTAAAGTTATCCAAAAAGTACCAAAATTTCACCTTAGGATAGATTCGATATTCCAAATACAAAAATGAAGTCCATTTTGAAATATAAAATATATATAATTTAAAAAAGTAGGTATTACTATTCATAACGGCTAGTTTGATTGGTTGTGGTGTGTTAGAACTCGAAGTTGCGTACAACACACGCTACTGTATTATTCAAAAGAAAGCGTACCGTGGAAGCTTGGGATGTTTCATTTTAATTTTTTTTGATGTCCCCATTTAGTCAAAAAGGTTAAAATATTGTATTTAAAAAGGTTTCACTATTAAAAGTTGATAAAAGTGCAATACTGAAAATGAATCTGTTCTTGTATTATGTCTAAGAAACTCATAATATGGATTCTAAAATTATAAGGATTATATAAAGTTTAAAATTTAGTTAATAATATTCATAACCTCTTTTGAACGGCTTTTTTGGTAAGTCATGGTGTGCTTGAACTCGGTGTTGCGTGTAGTGAAAGTTATTGTATTATTTTAAATAAATAACACATTATGAAATCTTGGGGTGTTACAATTTATACTATGTTAACCATCAGTCGTCAAATTGTTTTGAATAGAAATAAATATTTTTCTTAATATTTTATAGTATAAATTTCTCCACCATTATAATTATAGCATATCATATACATAAATATAAAAACTCTAATCATATGTTTTATTGGATTATCCCTTGAATTTGTTCATCGATCTATTCTATGCCATGAAAACAAATTATAACTCATTTATCAAAATATAATTTCATTTTTATGATTTTTTCAATGGCATGATACTTTGTTTTCTCTTCATATATAACCAATTTTTTTTGAAATATTTAATTTTTAATGAAAACCTTTCTTATCTATAACATTTAAAATCAACACACTTTTTGGGATCTTCAATATTTCCCATTAGATTGGTTTTCAATAACATAAAATATCATTATTTCAATATGAGTTTTTATTAGATCATTTATTCTCCAACTCATTGACAATATAATAAAAGTTTAAATTGAGAGGGAAGATCTAATCATATCATATTCACTATTCTTCATGATTTTTAAATAATATCATCTCATAATTTTTGAAACTTGTAGCCAAAATTTTTTTTAGAAGGATACAATGAATCCTTACATAGTAATGCGATAAAAATTTAACTGACATCAATTTTACATAAGACTTGATTAGTGTTGAAAATAAGAATTATTAAATTTACCATTTGTTTTTTGTATTCATATATAAAATGTGATACAAACCAATATTTCTCAATTTAGTGGTTTTCTAAATTGGTTCTTCAATATATTTTTTCAACTTTACTGTGATCAGTGTAAACATTTATAATTTTCCCTTGAAATTAAGATATCATCACACTTTTTTGTTCAACAGACCCCCTTCATATTAATATTTTAATAATTCACTAATTTTAAGGAATTAATATTACAAATGAAATTCAAATAACTATTCATAAGTTATCGATTCTTTTGAATAATGATGTTATGGATGATTCTATTCTAAAATCCTTTTCTAGGAATGTCCTAAATATATCTTCATAATGGTAGTTAAGGTATTACATAATAAGAACAAATTATTTATATATAAATTATATTACACTAATTTGTATCCTCTTAAATTAATATTCAATAATTCCATGAATATTATTAAAAAAAATTGATAAGGGAATACGAATGAATGTCCGAGATCCTCAGTGAGAGTAGAAAGATATCTAGTTTTATTTCCCATGAAATACGCACCTTTCATTTCCTTTTTATTATTTTTTATTATATTAACCGTAGGACATTGATTTTTGATGATATAATTTTAGGATAACTCATCATAATAGTGACATCTTATTTTGTAATTATCAATGAAATTATGAGGACAATGTGACGCACGAAGTCCATTCAATGTACAATTGATTGTGGGGGGGGGGGGGGGGGGTTGAATCAATGGAATTTTTTGTACTAAATTTTTATATATGAATTTTAAGGACTTGATAAAATGTTTTTTGTTATCTCCCTCACTCATGTAAAATTGAGATATGAAAATAAAAAACAATCGTGAATTTTTACAAGGCGTGGCCCTAATGTGGGACTCAGTTTATTCTCACACCATGTAGTGTTCTAAGAAATGTATTGTCATGGTAATTATTCATGTTAATATAAGAGAGGGGCATTGTTCTTCTTTGACTCATCTGAGTATGTCTATTATTTTCATAACCCTATCAGTAATGAAGAAATATTTTTAAATGATATTTGTTTCAGGAAAATGAGTGTTGCATTATTACAAAAAATTTATATCTCATTAATATAAAAGTTAGTATATTTTCATGTGACCATCGAGTTTCAACCATTTTATGACAATTGGTAAATGTAATTGTTGGCCAATATGCATGTTTCTCAATAAAACTACTGTTCAATATGACGATTCAATGATATATTCTTAACATTAATATTATTTTTTATAATTAAAAATGATAATTGTGAATTAATGCCTAAAGAAGAGTGGATGGACATACCAAGTAGAATTGGGAGGAACTAATTCCATTAGATGAAGATTGGGAAGGAGGTAGCGTCATGTGTCTTTTCTCTTGACTAAGCTGAAGCTGAGTTTCAACATGTTATTTTTGAACGAAATCACCTTGGGGAGAAGTTCAAGTTAGTGGATATTACTACGTTAGTTATATTCTCTGAACATCCCCAAGAGTCCATCACCATAACTCAATATTCCCTTAGGTTGTATGTGGGTGTTTTAATGGGTTATGTTTCAAGACTATAGTTACTTAAAATTTAATCCAATTTGATAATTATAATTGTTATTTCATCATTTCATAAGAAAAGGTTTTCATAAAAATATGATAAAAAATATGATAAATTGATTTTTTTGGGTAAAAATATTTCTTTTCAGAGCGATGAAAATTATTATATTAAAACCAATTAATATTAATAATATTTATAATAATTAAACAGTGGTTTAAAAACATATTTTTAAAATTAAATGATAATTGTTTTTCAGGTTTCACAAATTTTATAATACAGTTTACTATGCATTTTCAATCAACTGTTATTATTATTATTAATTATGTATTTTATAGTTAAAAGATAAATTTCTAATATTTATATAATAATTATTATAAAGTAAATGTAATTTTGTAATTCAGATGGTCTATATTTGGTTATAGTGAATTTATGATATTTTTTATAAAATATTTTGTTTATCGGTGAAGAGTAAAAAATTCATTTTTGAGTATTCATTATGTTTAATGACACAATTAGTGGTGTAATAATGATTTAATAATGTTATTAGACTATTTAAGAATAAAATATTCTATGATGTTTCTCATGTGTCTAATTCCATTGGCAATTTCCATGGGAAGACCATGGTTTTTCCAATACCACTAATGAGGTGTCCATAGAAATTTATAAAAAACTTTGTCTCTCTCTCTTTTACTATAAATACCAACCATTCATCAATATTATTTTAATAAAAAATCATAAGCCTCAAATATTTGACAGTATTACATCCCAAGGAGTCCTCCTATGGTATTCCCAAGCCCCCAAGGTCCTGATCGTAGAGTTTTAGATGTTACTCTTCATGGTAATGGAATTCCAACTTCTCTTTTCCATTAAAATTAGTTTTTATTAGGAATGTATTTAAAATTCACATACCAAGTTCTTATTTACCTTTTATTCTACCCCGTTACTATATTATGAGTGTTTTAATAATGGGTGACCCTTTTCCCCTCTCTTTTTAATGTTTTATAAAACCACATTTCATACCCGTTGTGCTGTAGAGATTTCACCTCATACACCCTCTCGTTTTCTCAATAAATTATTTTATTTTCATTCATTGAATACCAAAACCTCTTTAATTTATATTTTAATTCATAAATAAGTATTTTATTATTTTATTCTAGATTTTACATATATAAAACCTTAATTCCCTTTCCATGGGTTTCAAATGACATAATGATCATGTTTATAAGATGTTTTTAAAACCCCATGTTTTTAATATTAAACCCATTTCTTTTATTATCGATGTGTTATTTTTGAAATATTTGATTATGATTTATTTAGATCACATGAATATAAATATATATTAAGGGTGAACCTTTATAGAAATAAAATGCTTCTGGTAATGAAATTAATCTCTGGAGATGACATGTTTTAGGATAGCTTGGATAACAACCATGGAAATTTCTATGAAACCTAGGGGAAAGACCTTTGTGTTATGATTATAAATGTATAAATGTAATGATGTTTCCACATTTTTATGTTATTATTCATGTCATTATTTTTATTATTTACCTATTTATCATGCCTTCATAAAAAGGCAGGATTCTATAGTTAGTATCAACAAATAGTTTATATATTAATGGGAATTAGAATTTGAATAATTTATGAATAACACCATTGAATATTTTAAATATTGGAAAAAATCCGGGTATTTTGGTGAAATATTAAATAAGTGGCTTCTGAAAAAATAAATCTCTCTTTCAATATACACAAGTGGATATGGATCTGGTAAAAATGTGTCCTAGGGTAAAACCCAAAAACAATACTATGAGAAATACACTAATGTGAACATGTACACAATAACGAGACTTTCTTCACTCTTAATTTGACACTCCTTTGGAATATGTTTGATAAAAAACATGTTCTTTTACGAATCATTATGAAGGATTTAACAAAAAAATAATTTTTTGATGAATAAAATGTTCGATCATGATTTATATAACATAAATGTTCCATTTAAAATATTATATTATGAAACACATTTCTCACTATGGTTTTAATAACTTCGAAAACGGTGGGAAATATGAGAAACCATATGAATGGTAAGTGCAATAGTCCATGAACTGATGAACCTACAGTAGAATATAGATTGGAAACATTCATGATAATGATGAATCAACTTACTCAAGTTAGGGGAAATAACAATAATCAAGATGGGGACCAATTTCACTATTAAGGGAACAACTTTTCATAGTGTCCTTTATGCATCAAAGACCATGAACATTTATTGGATCTACTGACCCATTGATTATAGAAAAGTGGATATGCTCTATAGAAAAGATATTTTATGTGCATTGTTGTTTAGAACATGATAAAGTTACAATGTTTGTATACTGTTTGGAGGGAGAAGCTAATCAGTGGTCAAAACTAATTAAAAACATGATTCCAAGAGGGGAGATTGAAGATATGGAGTGGTAAGAGTTTAGGGGAATCTTCTTCAATATGAATTTTCCACATTTGATGATAACAAAAATAGAGAAGGAATACCTCATGTTGAAGAAATAGAGAATGAATTTGTTGGTATCTATTGTATGAACATCACAATACATTCCCATAACACCTCAAAAATTTTCATGGATCATAATTGGTAGGTATATAGATTCTATAGAGGATTAAGACCTCATAAAGAGAATAATTTATCCAACCAATACAATAAAAGCACTTCGGAAATTATACATAGTGCAATGAAAGTTGAACTAGAGTTTGTTGAGACACAATGGTCTGAAAATTCGAATGAAAAGAAGATATCCATGTAGGCAAACATGGGGAGGATCATTGACTAGGGAAGAGGAGGGAAAAAAGTTTAACATTCCCCATGAAAAAAATGTGGGATGTAGCATTCGAGGAATAACCATTTTGGGATCTATATTTGATATATGTGTATAAGATATGTACACATGTCTTGAAATTTTCGTAGTTTGATGAAGGCTTAACATATCAACACTAATGATATAGGGAAGAGGGTGTAGGCCCAACTTGGATACCAATTTTTCATGTGTGGACAACTCGGGAATTTTTCCAATCACTATCCAAATCAGAGGATAATAGAGGGGAATAAACATCATCCACATCATAGTACAAGGGATAAAGGTAAGGTTTTTTCTATCTTGATGGAGGAAGTTAAAGCCTTGAATAGTGTGGTGGAAGGTATCTTTTTATTTCCTCAAATCTAGAATGTACTTTGTATGATTATGGTTCTATTCATTCCGTTATTTCCCCCATGTTTTCCAAGAATATTGAATCAATCACTAAACTTCTAGAAGTATAGATATTATTCAAGACTCTTGGGGGGAATATCCATGAATAAACACTATAAAGAAACTCTAAAATTTAATTTATTGGGAATAATATCATCGCAAATCAAGTAGTCATTCCCATGATTGCATTTGAGATTATAATAGAAATGGACTGGCTCTCAATGTATAATGATAAAATAAAATGCATAAGTAATGAAATATTTATAGTCTTGAGTGGAAAATCCTTAGTTATATTCAAAGGAGAGATATATAAACCTAAAATTTGTCTTGAAGCACACCCCATAGCCATCTTTATGAAGTTAACTTGGGAAGATGAAGATGTAAATGTATGTATACAAATAGAAAATGTCCTTATCATTTATGAATACATTGACATATTTCATGAGGAGTTGGATGGACCTCCCATAGTATAAGTGGTATAGTTATACATTGAATTTATTACTAGATCCAATCCAATTTCAAATCCCCCATATACAATGGAGAATCTGGAGCTGGAGGAATTAAAGAGGTAATTCCGAGAACATATGGAGAAGTGGTTTATCCTACCAGGTGTCTCTTTGGGGAGATCTTGTTCTCATTATGAATAATATGGATGGATAAACATGGATATGAATTGATTATAGATAACCTAATGAGATTATATTGAATAACAAGTACCCTCTTCTAAGAATTGATTATTTAATTTTCCCGCTTTGTGGGGCTCAATTATTATACAAAATTTATCACTGTTCTAGTTATCAAAAATTTATGGTGAAGAAATAAGACATTCAAAAAACTATATTCCTATCGATATATGGGAATTATGAGTTTTTTGTTATGACCTTTTGGATATACTAATGATATGTCTATTTTAATGTATCTTATGAATAGATTCATTAAGGATTACCTTGATAAATTTTTGGTAGTTTTTATTGATGATATTAAGATATATTATAAAATTTATGAGGAGATCAAAGATTATATAAGTGTTATAATAAAATCTATGAGGATAGAGATGTTACATGGAATGTTCAAAAAAAGAGATTTTTGATTACAAAAAATTTATTTCTTGGGGAACATTGTATCCAATGAAGGAGTCTCTCTTGAACCTATAAAGACAATGGTTGTAGAGGAGTGTCCTCAGCGCACAATAATAAATAATATTTTTAGTCTCCATGGATTATCATGATATTATAATAGGTTTGTGGGAAAAAAATTATTTATATTCTAATCCACTAACCAAGTTCACTGAAAAATGGGTCAAATTCATCTGAAAAAAGGAGTGTAAAGAATGATTTCATTTACTAAAGAATAGATTAGTTACTTCACCCATATTAAATCAAACCTCTATCATAGAAATATATATTATTTTTAGTGATGAATCTATGAATGATATTGAGATCATTCTCATGAAAAATGACAAGGTTATTGATCATGAATTTGGAATGTTAAAGCCTCATGAGAAAACTTATCATCAGCTTGATCTAGAGTTGGTTGTAGTATTTTTTCTCTGAACATATTGAGGAACTATCATTAGGGGGATATGTGTGACATATATATAGATCGTCTATGATTAAAGTATATTTTCACACCAAAGGAATTGAAAATGAGATAGAGGATATGGTCAGAACTTCACAAAGACTATTATTGTTCAATTTATTATCACCCTAGAAGAGAGGAAAATGTTTCTAATGCATTAAGTAGGAAGGTCCGTGTTGTTATTTGATTGATGAGGATTCAAATAGATACCTTGATCAAAATTCTAGTCAAAATGGACATGGGAATCATAATATAAGGGACATCACCAACCCTATCCGAAATGATTTATCAACCACTTTTACTATAGGACATCTATAAATCTCAAAAATATGTTCATTTATTATAAATGAAGTTTGAGGAAATGAAAGATTGAAAGTTTCCTATGTTCAATATTGAAAAATAAGATTTACTAAAATTTTGTGCAAGACTATGTGTTCCATCTACTCCAATAATATAGAAATATATGATTGATAATGCTCATAGTTATACATTCTTTACACATTCTAGAAGCACAACAATGTTTAGGGACCTTCATGATCGTTATTGGTGGGATAACTTGAAACAAGAGACTTCTCACTACACTATAAGGTTCCTAGTGTGTCATCATGTGAAAGAAGAGTGAAAAATTTCTAATGGGGTATTAAAAACACTACCCACAATAGAATCAAAGTGGGACTATATCACTATGGACATTATCACTGGTCTACAATGAGCTTCCAAAGAAAATGTGATATGGGTTACAATGGACCATCTAACCAAGACTTCCCAATTTATCTCTATTCCAGAAGATTTGTATCTTGCAAAACTCACCAAGATATATATGAAGAAGTTGGTAAGGCCACATAGAGTTCCACATTATATTAGTCCTGATCATGATATATGGTTCACATCAAAATTATGGAGATGTATTCAGAATTCTCTAGTTATTAAAGGGAATTTTAGTTTGTCCAATCACACTATAAATAATGAAAAATCTGAAAGGAATATTCTGATACATGAGGACCTTCTGGGAACATTCTCAATGGAATTTAATGGTTGGTGGGATCAACATAACCCATTAGTTTAGTTCTCACAGAACAACAACTTCTATTCGAGTATTCAAATGTCTTTCTATGAAGTTCTAAATGGGAAGTGATTTAGAAATCCTACATATTGGGAGGAGTCTTGTGATTTAAAGTTTATTGGGATTGATAATGTGAAAGAGATAAAAAAAAAGTTTTATTCCAACCAAAAAACAATAAGGATTCTCAATGTCATTAAAAGTGCTATGCAGGTAACCGTCGAAGGGACTTGTAGTTTGATGTCAGTGACAAATAATTCCTTCCACATTTGAAGAGATTTATGTGGATGGGAAGAAATAAGAGTTCATACCTTTGTACATTGGCACCTATGAAATCCTTAACACATAGGATAGTTGGCATATTGGTCAGAACATCCCCCAAATCTATCACAATTTCATCATATTTTCCATGTATCCCTCTTGTGGAATTACAGACCTGACACTTCACATTTACTAAATCCTGAAGTGGAACAACTGGAACACAAACTCTTTTATGAGGAGTAGTTAGTGTAGATCATGGAGCATAGAGACAATATTATACGCAACAAGACTGCCCACCACATTAAATTTTTTTAGAGGAACCATAAATAGGATGAAGCCATGTGGGAACTAGAAGAAACAATGAGGAAAAAGTACCCACACCATTTATCTACTGAGGGAACGGGATGAAATTTCAGGGAAAAATTTTCTTAGAGGGGGTAGAATTTAATGACTTTATATTTTGAAATTATATTTATTTCCCAAATATGGGTCTTATAATATTACACAAAAAAACTACATATCATGAATAAAGATGTAAGTATATTTTTGACCATTATATGATGGTTGGTCAATATGAATGAGGGTTATTTTGGATGTTTTTCAGTATGGCCACTGTTCAATATGAACATTGTTTAATATGATTATTGGAATCTATACTCTTAATGTTAATAATATTGTCTATAAATAGAAATGGTTATGGTTAATTAATGCAGAAAGAATAGTTGATGTCCTCTTCAAGTAGAATCGGGACGTATGTAGTCCATTTTTCTGAGTGTTGGAAGGAGGTGGAATCATTAGGATTCACTCTTGAACAAATGAAAGAAGACCATAAACATGTTAATCATGAATTAAATCACCTCTGGGAGAAGTTAAATTTAGTGGAGATTACCGCTAAGGCGATGTTATCTAAGCCACCCCAAGAGGCCTTCTCCATCTACCACATTACTCTTAAGAAATATTCATGTGTTTCATGGGGTTATGTTTCATGTCAATAGTGCCTTAAAATTTAATCCCATTGCAAAAATAAAATTTTCATTAAATAATTTTCATTTTACGAATATATTGGCATAAATATTGAGATGGAATTTGATAAATTAATTTTTTTCAAAAAAATGTACTTTTCTGAGGGATAAAAATTATTATATTAAACTAATTTATTATTAATAATTTTTATTATAATGATATATTATTATAAAAATCAACATTTTTTATTATAAATGTTCATTATTTTCATTGGTTGAAAATTTTACTATGCTGTTTACTATGCATTTTCTATCAATTATTATTTTTAATAATTAAGTATTTTAGATTAAATATATATATATATCATATTTTTAGAATTTTATGATTAAATAAAATTAATTTTTAATTCAAAATTTCTATATTAGGTTAATGAAAATTTATCAAAAATTTACAAAATATTTTGGTTTTTAGTGAATAGTAAAAAATACAGCATTGAGTTTTAGTTGTGGTTAATGAAATCATTAGATATGTTATAATGATTTAATATTTCTGGTAAACTGTTTAGAAATAAAATCTGATATGAGGTGTTAGAAGTGCTTAGTATCAGGGGGAAAAACCATGGGCAAGACCATCATTTTACAAATACTGTTAATGATGTGTCTGCAGAAACTAATAATAACACTCCCTCTCTTTTACTATAAATACCACCAATTCCTTAGATTAGATTCATTAAAAAATATTATCCTTTAATATATAATGGTATTATTTTCCATGGAGTACTACCAATGTTTCTACATACCCCAAGGTCTCGATTTTAGTGTTTTAGAAGTTACTCTTCATGGTAATGGAAATCTGAACATCCCTTTTCCTTTCAAGTCTTCTTTTCTATGGTATGTGTTACAAATTTCAAGAAAATTTTCTTATTTACAGTTTATTCTTTATTTATACTTTACTTTGATTTTTTTATGAATGGGTGACCCATTACCCTCAATTTTTAGTGCTTTATGAAACCAAGATTCATACCTGTTATGCTATAGAGTATTCCCTCTCAAAAACTCTCTCTCTTTTCTAAATAAATTCTTTTATTTACTTTATTTGAATATTCAAACCTCTTTAATCTCTATAGTATTCATCAAGACATAAAATTTATTTAATTTATTCTAGAATTTAAATGCATAAACCCTCATTTCATTTCATTGGATTATAAATGAAATAATGATCATTGTTTTAATCACTTTTTAAATGACCATGATTTTGATATAAAACTCATTTATTTTATTACCTATAAGTCATATATGAAATATTTTATTATAATATAAGTGGATCACATGATAATAAATACATATTAAGGTTTTTCATGGATTTCACTCTAATGCATTGGGTAATGAAATTAATCTCTATAGATGAGAATTTTTATGATACCTTGGTGAATAACCTCAGTGTTTTTAGCAATCCTTGTGAATGAACCTCGGTGATAATCATAATTATTTCTAAATTAAAATTTTTAGTCATATTTTGATGTTATGATCCGTGTTATTACTATTATTATATGCCACTTTCTCATGATTTTTTTTTAAAATTTATATTGTTCCTGTTGATATCTCTCAAGTTCACTTTTAAACTATTTCCCTTATTCTCCATTATAAGGACTTATGCTCAATGTTTCCTTTAACTATGTCCCCAGGTTTGGAGATAGTTCAACTCTTCATAGTATGACCAAATTAATAAGACTTTCATGTGTATTAGAATAATTTTTTCATGTTTCATGTATTATTTACCTTTCTTCCAAAATACTAAACATTAATGATCATTTGTTTTTTAATATATAATGAAATGTTATGTGATATTAATGTAGGATGATATGATTCCCCATGAAAAACCCCTATTAATTGTTATGTGATGACAAAAATGATCTTAAAATTCCCCATCCAATAGGCCATGAGGTGGTGATGATCACTGAGGGTATATTATAATTAAATGGGAGGCATTACAGTCATAAATACTAACTTTTTATTAAATAGAACAAAAATAAATTCTATAATGTAAGGTAAATCTAAAATACCATAATGAATATATATTTGTTATATTTTCTTCAATATGAGACTCTAAAATGATAATACTAAAATAAAATCTTTGTAACACATTTGACCAAAACACCAAGCTCTACACTAGTATCATTGACTATAATTAAAAATATCAACCTAGAATCATATATATATATATATATATATGTGTGTGTGTGTGTGTGATAATTACATTCACACTTAGTTAGATCCACCATTTGATCTCACATAAAAACATGGAAAAGCATTTTAATGATGTGGTGAATAAAGAGCAAAACAAACATTCACTTAGAATGGGTGATAATATCTACACTCACTATATCTCTCTCAACAATTAATAAATTTGGGTAAAATAAAACAATATCATGTATATAAAAAATCATTATCCTATAAGAACTTCCCCAATGTGTTTTCACTTTCATGCACCATGTAAAAATGTTCTATACTTATATCCCTCAAAAATTATCCAAACAATCTCAACCATACATAAACTTCAAGTCTCATTTTATGTGGGTCAGACTATAACCCTGCCCATCACAACATCCCCTAAGGTCTAAAATCAGGAGTTGACTTCATTATAAATACTCAGGTCATAACCGATGTGGGTCATACCACGACCCTACCTATCATTGCAGCCCTTAGGTTCAAACATATCATGTTTTTTTTCATTTCATAACCACAACACCATAACTATCCCTATATGCATAACTAATAGAGTAGGGTATTATAAATATGATAGAAAAAAATCATTAACTCCTCATAACATGCACAACTCCCACTATTTACCCTAATCAAAACATTACAGTATTTTTGAATAGAGTGTGGGTATGTGGGTGTAGTCAACCATCTATTCCCTTTACAACCTTGATGTAAAGGGAAAACATTCAGAACCCAATATATTTGAGTGTATGTAAGGATATCCAACCTTGGTGGGAGTTTAAATAAAGAAAAAATAGACTAATAGTAAAATAAAAAAAACCCAAGACCAAGGTAAATGTTTTACACCAAAATATCCCCATCACAACCAAATTGTACAACCACACATCCTCTTGCTTTCACAGAAAAATATTTCCAACTACACCTCATTGACTAGCTCAATTTACAACACATCACCACCAAAATTTTATTATTATTCTCCCAATGTAATTAACATATCATTCCATTTCCAAATTTACCATTTAATATTATATTTACCTTTATAATTATATAACCATTTAAATATGGTACTCAGGGTTAATCCAGTCTTTAAAATTTCCATTCAAAAATTTAAATTTCCCTTATTAGCCTTCACTTATTAGATCTGAAGACCAATTATTTTACAATATTCATCATTAATATCTTTATAGTCCACAACAATGTGAATCTAAATGACAACAAAAAATAAAAACACCTGCCGACAACTATCAAATCAATCACAATATCATATCCTTTTGATTAAAACATCCTATACCATTCCTATACCAAAAACCTTATCATCATTTCACACTAACTACTACCAATCATCTTTCCAACCCTTGTAAGGAATCTACAACCCAACAAATCAATATGTATCATATCAAACTATCCCCTATAAATTATATTCCAATACTACACAACTTCATCATAAGACCATGTATATAGAATAATATATTAACCAATTTAATAAAAACCTTCTTTAACAGTTCTCCTTTTATTCTTCCGTTCCAAAAAATCTAATCCTTATTCTACAAACAAAATTTACTT
This sequence comes from Viscum album, assembly GCA_963277665.1. Lineage (NCBI taxonomy): Eukaryota > Viridiplantae > Streptophyta > Magnoliopsida > Santalales > Viscaceae > Viscum > Viscum album. The sequence continues at coordinate 872,393,303 of OY728157.1, forward strand.
AAATTCACATGTTTCAAAAATCTAGTTTAATATCATCATATTATCCTTTTATGAGAGGTGATTACAACAACACATACATATAAACATCACACAATATTAGGAACAACAATAGTATTCAAAAACAAAAATTGTCATACATCAATCACATGAAGAATAATGTTGAAATAGTTAAACTCTTATGAAACATCCCTCCCCATAAATTTCCCAATTTTAGGTCAATTAATTTTATATATTAAATCAATTCATAAAATCAATGCAATAAAAAATATATGTATCTTCCAAAATTTATACATAGAAAAAGTGTGATTATATTTTACACCTTAATACATTCTTTACAATTTTCTACACAATTTCATGGAAAATACGATCACCAGACCATGATCAAAAAATAGAATAATTAAAATATCTAATTCATATTAATCCCTCATTAAATTTTCATGCCCAATACCCCCATATCAAACCACCAATATTGACATGCATTCTCATTGAAAAGAAGGATAAAAACTAGTAAGGGGGCTGAGCATTCCTCGGATTACAAACAACATATCACTATAATAGGAGGGATAAAGAAATTTTAATCTCTTTCAAATGTAAATCAATGGGAACCATATATTTATTTTGTATTATTTAAATGAAGGATTTTAAGGGATTCATTTTGGATTTCTAATTTACACCCATTTTATGAAGACATAAGACAATGAATCTTGGGTGGTGGATATACCGTAATAGTTGGTATTTCTGTAAAAATAACTACACAATAGTGGTGGTAAGCTGTAATGGGTCTGTGTTTAGTTAATCTATAAAATTAATGCTCCATATATACCATATCACTCCCTAATAATTGCTGTCAACTTTCAAAATCTGTTACAATTGAGGGAGGTTAAAAGCAGATGGCCTATCACTTTACAGTAGCCTCATTACATCAAAAATCATATAGGAAGCACTCAAGCCTGACTAAGATATAAAATAGACTGATACATTACATTCTTGAAAAAAATGGAGAAAATAAACCTACTACTACAATGTCCATGATATAATATTTAATACCACCCCAAAAACACCTATACATTCCCCTTATTCAAATCAACCCCACACTTGAATAACAATGAACTAAATTTTATATGGTAGAAGTTTCTTAATCACTAGGATAAATCCCCCATGGAAATTCCACAACACACCATGTATAAGAAATAACCACTTTTAAAAAACCACCTTTGGTGTAGTGACCTTGGCCATGATTAATTACACTCATTCCCACAATAAATCACAACACTATATCCCCCATCCTTCCAACAACATGACACCCAAAGCACATGTGTAATGCAATGAAACATTCCCAAGATATTTTGAAGATACATAAAATTCCCCTTAATAAATATTAAACATTAAAATCAAAATAGAACATAGAAATAAAATTAAAATTCCAATCCCAAAACACACCCCCAAGTGAAATATCATGACCATGCCTGTACAACCTATCCAACTTGGATCCGATCTGAATAATGAAAATACCTAAGAGAATTTATCGATCCCTATTGGACAAAAATTATCAATATTAATCAATAAATTATTATATGGAAATATTTTTCAAATTTATTCAACATAAATGAATAAAAAATAGTGAAAGATAACTAGAAATGAAATATAACATAGTAAAAAATAATAATAGATGTTCTAATGAATCCAAGGTATCAAGTTAGATCAAATACACATGTAAAAATAAACAAAAATGGACCACCCAAAATATCAAAATATAATCTAACTGATACATGGGAAAAAACCCAATATCACAACACCTATTACCCATTACTAGCTAACATAAACCTCACAACATCACTATAGAAACTTTCCCAATCCTACATCAAAAAATTAAAGGTCTACACACTCCTCAAGGAGTCTGAAAGGTTTTTTCTTTGTACTATGAGTAAGATCCCACCAATGTTTTCCATGAAAAGTCTCTATCATATAATCCTAATGTGATCAATACAAGGATAATATGGGTTAGAAAATTAGTTTTATTGTTTATAGTAAATTCAAGGTAAAACAAATCTTTTGTTCAAAGTTCTTATAAAAAACCCAAATAATATAGTTTCATAGATCATTTTAAATTAATCATTTTAAATTTATCAAATCAAGCATCATAAAATATATCAAATCCAGTACATTGAAAAAAATACACACTAAATATTCCCCCTTTAATAACAGTGGCCTAGGATAGATTGGGTTATCATACAATAACACAAAATCAAGAATAATATGAATATAAAAATTTACCAGGTCCTGCGAAATATGAAATAAGGGTACACCCCCATGAGTGAACCACATATAATGTCAGATATTCATGTAATTGGGGCACATGGACTCGAGAGCATTGGAGAAACCTGTGGGAAAACACCCTAGGTAAACTAGGATAAAACATAATATTATGACCCCCTATAGGGTACCAATGCCTCCCATGTTCAATTGAGTCAATAAAGATTCCTTATGAATTTTACATTCCTTTATGTTTTGAAAATAAAAAACCCTCTCTCTGAAGGAAAATAATATTTTTTTTAAGATTTATCATATTAAGGAAAATATTCCTTTCCCATGGAAATTTTCTCCATATCATTGTTTTAATTATTCATTTTATGGTTTCTATTATACAAACTCCTTTTATTTATGAAGTATAATCATCAGAATCATATTTAAAACCACTAAATTTTATAAATTATTGGATATATGGTATTTTGTTTTTTGATTCCGAATTTTCTGAAATTCAGATTCTGGATTCACTAAAATTTAGATTCTGAATTATTTGATATATATATTCCAAATTCTCTGAAAATCAGATTATAAATTCTATGAAATTCATATTCTGGATTCTCTAAAATTCAGATTCCGAATTTTCTGAAATACAGATTCTGAATTCATTGGAATTCAGATTCTGAATTTTATGAAATTCAGATTCCAAATTTTATGAAATTTAGATTCCAAATTCTATTAAATTTAGATTCCAAATACTTTTAAATAAAGAAACAAAATTCTCTAAAATTCAGATTTTTAATTCTATGAAATTTTCATTCATAATTATCAAAATTTTAGACACTAAATTATTTTGAATTCAGACTCCGAATTTCTCAAACTTTAGCCTCCAAATTCCTTAGAATTCAGACTCTGAATTCCACAGAATTCCAATTTTTTATTTATTATAATTATGATTTTTTAATCTATAGAATTTAGGTTCGGAATTCCATGAAAAGATAATCTGGATATTTATGATTTATAGACTTCAAGTGTTTATTTTCTTAGACTCCGAAGATTATTTTCCTCAAACTCTAAAAAATTGGATTTGGTTTAGGAACCTTATTTTTCATACGCCTGTTATACTTATGAAATGTTGTCATGCAATTTGCTTCTAGTTAAACATTTTTTGAGTGACATGTGTACAAGACCCTCCGAGATTTGAGGAAATATATGACCATTAGTGGAGGGATCCAACCATTGGGAAAATTCCTATAAATAAGAGCTCATTTTATCGAGTTGATAACTGATCCATTAATCTAGATATTACATAATACTGAGGTGATTTCTAGAGAGAGAGAATCTCATTCCTTGTGCGTATTGAACATATTGTTCAACATGCATTGTGTGACTCCGATTGTTGCAGTGTACAACTGAAGACTTTTGGGGTTTTGAAGACACAGCTGCCAACTTCTTCAATGTTAGAGGACTTCATGGGATATGAAGACAGATTTTCCATCTACCTTAATGTTTGATGACTTCTAGGGATGGGAAGAGAGTGGTTTCGAATATATTAAATTTCATGGGATTTCAGGGATAACAAGACCGATTCTGATATTCCTATCAAGGGATTACCCTGGTGTGGGTAAGATAGACTTTCTTGAATGTATAAATCAAGGGTCTATTACCCAAGGTTGTTGGATACCCTTATCTTTGGGTTAAAAGATTTTATACTTGATACTTTTTTTTGTTTCAGGTTTATATTAAACTTTGTTTTCATAAAAGATTAACGTATAACCTTTTAATACATTCTTTTTCTTTTGTATACCCTGATAATAATATTATATATGCTTTAATGTAGAATCTTTTCCATGTAAACATTTATTATGTATCTTTTCTGGAATCATATTTCGGGAACATAGCATGTTTGTAGAACTAAGAGGTGTTTTGAATTTACACTGTTTATCTTTGTTAAACATAGTTTCTTTTAAGGATAAAAATGAATGCTCTTAAACATTATATTCACCCACCTCATGTAATTGAGCATCTGCATTTGTATTTCTATCCTACAATTTGTATCATTGGAGATCTCTGAAATACCTATATTCTTATATATGTTTTCTTTCTCAAGTTTTCATTGTTCTAAATATATTTTCCTTCCTTAGGATTTCTATATTTGTTTACACACTTTTAATAGTAATAAGTTTCTATGGAATGATATTTTCATTAAGATAGCAGGAAAGAATGATGGTTTGATTTAGAATCTAAATCCTACAAGACCACTGGTATTTGAGGGGAATGATTAGGAATATTGGAGATATCGTAGGAATACATTTGTTATTAATACTGGAGTGAACATTTTTTTCATTCTTTCTAGATATTAAAAGATTCCTAATAAGGAATTCATAACTTCTACTAATCAAGAAAAGTAATAATATCAACTTAAATACAAGTTAAAAAATAATTTATTGTGTTCCATGACCCGGAATATATATTGTCATATTTCTTCTTGTGAATCTCCGAATTTCATGTGGATGAATTTGGAGGATACTCATTTTGGTACATCCTAGGTTATAGAAACTAGAAGAGCTATGCTTATGGTAGAATACCATTGATTTATATTTCCTTACGTAGAACTAGTGTGTATGGACAACAATGATTTAAGAATATTGTTAACAGCTCCCTATCTATGGGGAATAACGGTTCAGATGGTGAGGCACTTTTGGACGAGATTATTGACATCATGCCAATTCAGTGGTAATCTAAGAGAACCTCTATTCATGAGAATTGAAATTTATATCAGATAACACTTGATGAGTTTTTTGAAACTCTTCTTCAACATGAGACAATAATGAATAGATATGCTACTTTGAATAAGAAGAATAATGGAAATGGAAGTGTAGCCTTTACTATTTCTAATGTAAGGACTCCTAAAAGCGCTACAAGATCCATGTCAATGAAAGTCACTATATTATCTTAATCATGTGAAAGTGAACATTCTGAGAATGAGATAGCTAATATAGCTCAAAGGATGAACATGATAGTCTGAAAGAAAAAATATCAATATATATTTAAGAAGAAAGAGAGAAATAATAAGAAAGGCTTTGAAGTCACTTGTTATGAATGCAAAACATAAGGGTATATAAGGCCAAATTGTCCTATGCTTATGAAAAAGGATAGAAAGGAAAATCATTCTCAAAGATATTTAAACATTTACTTCAATGCTAATGTTATGATTTTTTTGAAAGCTAATGACACCTATAGTGCTAGTGGTGGAGAATCATCTAATGAATCCTCAGAATATAAATCCTCAGGACAAAATAATCATTGTTTACTAGCCAGATTACCCAATGAAAATTATTGTCCATTGGATAAGGTACACAATGGTGAATCTATAACTAATATTTACCTGAATTCTAATTATAGTGAAAATATATATTATGAGTGCTCTGATGAAGAAACATTTTCTGATGATGATAATACATTACCTACTTAGGAAGATGATTCTAGGTTTGCAAACCTTATTGAGAAAGAAAATTCTAATGTAAAAACAGACATGAAAACGAAAATTCTATATTTTTTATTTTTACTAATGAATTATAAGGTCATTTTAATGATTTGGATAAGAAAACTGTTGATGTTGAATGTATTTCAAAACACCATGAGTAAGTCATTTCTGAGAAGGATAAAATATCTAAGGATATGGAAAATGTAAATTATAATAAAAATATTTTAAAGACTAAATCGAGTGCTAAAACTAACTTTTTTGAAGATAAAAACTTATTTATTAAAGTAATTTCCAAATTTTTTTCCATGAGAAAGTGTTTGACAAACATTACATTAGGTGAGGAAAAATTTGATATGATTTATTCCAAAACTCGAACTCTAAGGAATAATTCTAGATTTGGTTATACTCATTCAAAACCAATTTTTAGTAATAATTATTTTGTTCCTCATAGTGATCAATTTTCCACTAAATGTTAGTGTGGTGGGCGTGGGCCAAAAAATTGTTCATTAAACAAAATTTATTCTTCAGCTTTTTATAAGTCCTATTTTTCTAAAAGAAATTTGAACAATAAAATTTTGGTTTTTGATGTTTTTTGATCCAAGAGTGTTTGGATTTTGAAAGTCTAAAACATTTATTTTTAGAAAAATGAAGAATGTACCAATAGAAATACATGGTACATGGATAATGGATGTTCCCGACATTTGACTGGTAAGAAAACTTCTTTGAAAAGATTATCAAGATGAAAATAGGGAAAGTAACTTCTAGAGATAATGTTATGGGAGAAATTATTGGTATTGGTAACATTTTGTTTTTGGAAAAAAATTTATTTGAAACGTTTTATTTGTTAGTGGTATTAAGAACAACTTTATTAGCATAATAAAATAATGTGATGAACGTTACATTGTGAATTTTAAGAAAGAAAACTTTTTAGTAAAAAATTCATAGGATGAGTTTATTATTTCTGCAAATAGGAAAGAGAATGTATACACACTAAACATAAAATACCTTAGGAGCCAAGATCTACATTAGTATAATGTAATGAAAGATCATTCTTGGTTATAGAATAAATAATTATGACCCAATAATCTTAGGAACATATGAAAAATATCTAAGAAAAGTCTAGTTAACAATCTATTAGAGCATAGATTTTATTCTTAAAATGTTGGTGATCGTTGTCAATTTGGCAAGAAACATAAATCATGTTTTAAATCAGTTAGTGAAGTATCAGCTACGGATGAATTATAATTGTTGCATATGAATCTTTTCTCTTCAACACAAACTTGATGTATTAGAGGCAAATATTATGTATTTATTCTAGTTGATGATTACAATAGATTTACGTTGGTCAATTTTCTAGAAAATAAATATGAAGCATTTTTTTATTTAAATTTTTTTCGATCCCATGTAGATATTGAGAAAAACCAACCTTTGATAACTATTCATTGTGATCAAGGGGGAGAATTTCAAAATTATAATTTTGAATCTTTTTTTAGTAGAAAAGGAATTACTCATTACTTCTCAGCACCAAGAACCCCTAAAAAAACTAGTGTTTTTGAGAGAAGAAACTAAATTCATCAATAGATAACTAGAACCATTTTGAGTGAAATTCCGGTTGTGAAACATTTTTGGGATGAAGCTGTATGTACTAGTTGTTATACTATAAATCAAGTTTTAATTAGACATTTTTTTAATGAAACCCCTTATGAGTTATAGAATGGTAGAAAACCTAGACATTCCCACTTCAAGGTGTTTCGATGTAAAGTATTCATTCTGAATACTAATGATAATTTACATATATTTGCACCCAAATCTGATAAAGGAATTTTCTTTGGTTACTCCACAACATCTAAGGCTTATAGAGTTTTCAATAAAAACACTAGTACTGCTGAAGAAACAGTACATGTCAATTTTTATAAAATTTATCCCTTTGTTTTTAATCAACCTCTACCTACATCTTTCATTGTGTTATCAAAAAATGATTATCAACCCCAAATAAAAGATATTTTTGATAAGGAAAATGTTTTAGAAAATATTTCTGAGGCATTTACCCTAGATGATTTTATACCATATGTTGATGAACAGGTTTTAAAAAATCAAAATCAGTTTTTTCATTAGAATCATCCTAGTGATAACATCATTCATGATGTAAATCAACCTGTATGGGATTAAAGTTCTTTAGGAAATGAAGTATAAATTTTAGCATTCCAATCTCAATTAGAACCTAAAAGCATTGTTGATGCTTTAGGTGAAGATGATTGGATAAAAACTATGCAAGATGAGATAAATGAATTTGAATGAAATAAAGTCTGGACCTTGGTTGAAAGACCTGAGGAAACATCTATTATTGGAGTTAAATGGGTCTTCAGAAATAAGGGTGATGAAAATGGAATCATAGTATGAAATAAAGTGATATTAGTTTCTGAAGGCAATAATAAACAAGAAGGAATAGATTATGATGAAACCTATGCTCATGTAGCTAGACTTGAATCTATTCACATCTTACTTCCCTTTGCAGCATTATTTAATTTTAAACAATCTCAAATATATGTTAAAAGTTCTTTCCTTAATGGTTATGTTCAAGATGATGTTTTTGTTGAACAGACTCCTGGTTTTGAAGATATCAAACATCCTGAAAATGTTTTCAAAAATTCCAAATCATTTTTCAAACTAAAACAAGCCCCTAGAGTCTGGTATGATATACTTACATGATTTTTGTTACAAAACAATTAAATTTAGGGAAATTCCAATCCAACTCGCTTTATAAATATAGATAAGAAAAATGTTTTGATTGATCAATTTTATGTGGATGAAATTATACATGGTTCAACTTAGCAATCTTTAACTGATTCGTTTGTGAGTCAAATGAAACATCAGTTTGAAATGAGTATGATGGGTGAGTTAGAATTTTTTCATGGTTTTAAAATTTCTCAAAAACTCGAATGAATTTATATATCCTATCATATGTATATTAAAGATCTTAATAAAAAGTATCGATATGAAAACAATGAGAGTATATGTACTCCAATTGGTACCTCAAATTGACTTGATCTTAATAAAGCTTGGAAACAAGTGGATCAAACATCATTTAGGGGTATGATAGGAAGTCTACTATAGTTAACAACTAGTCGCACAAACTTAATTTTTTCAGTATGCTTATGTGAAAGATATCAATACAATCCTATGGAAACTCATTTAAAGGTAGTGAAAAAAATTTATCACTAATTAAAGGAACCATGGATTTTAGACTCTTTTATAATTCTGAAAACGATTTTTTTAGAATGTTTATCAGAGGCTAACATTGGTGGATGTAAAATGGATAGAATAAGTACATCTAGAACGTGTCAATTCTTAACACTTTTATTAGTTTGAAGGTTATATAAGAAACAAAACTTAGTAGCACATTCCACTGCTAAAGCTGAACATGTAGTAGCTGATGTTGTTGTGCTCGGGTGTTGGGGATGCAACACACACTCACAAACAATGAAACGAGTTTTACCAAAAACAAAAAATATTGTCTAATAATACTAGTACCATTTTCTTAAGTAAAAACCATGAAAATCACTCTCGTTGATGACACATAGATATCATAAATCACTTTCATAGGGATCACACAAAAAAATGGGATATCATACTTCGATTTATCAGAATGAAAGATCAACTTACTGATATTTTCAAAAAATCATTACCCAACGATAAATTTGAATATGTTGAACAAAAGATAGAAATGATAAACATTTGTTAATCTTCCATATTAACTATTTTTTGAAACATATCTCCTTATAGTAAGAAACCCTTTTTCATTGGTGGTGTACATTTTCTTGTTAGTAAGAAATTTTCGTAGTCAAATCTTTCGTAGCCAAAATTTTGTAATCAAAATTTTGTAATAAAAATTTTCATTAAATTTGTTTTTAATTTTTTCTAGAATCTAATGTTTCTAAAGAAGAGTTTTCCTTATTACGAATAATGTTAATAGAAATATAGAAGGTATATTTTCTTACTTAAATTTTTGTAATCATCCTTTTACATGTTGGTATTTTATCTTTTTTAAGAGATGTTTTTCAGATTAACTTTTCCTTAAATATGATTGTTTATCTTAAAAACCTCAAATGATCATAACCTATAAAATCCTTCTTCATTTATCATATCAACTTTCAAGTTTGATCAAGAGTATTTAAACCATTGGATCTAGTAAGGATGTTGAACCATCACTTTAATTTACTATATAAGGAGCCCCATAATGGTTATCCCACATCCATCTTCAAGCTCTGGTGTGCTGATTCCTAGCTGGTCTACTTAAGGTCATTCTGTGTTTTCAAGGATTGGTCAATTATTAATGACTTTAGAAGCCTCTCCTTAGAAAGATATGTCATCTGTAAAGAAAATATTTTAGTGTAAACTATATGGAGAGGGGTTAGTTGATCCCATATTCATCTAGAAGCAAAATTCCTTCATTTCAAAGAATATCAAGATGAATGGATGGAGAGCCTATGTGTATCCAAATTGAGGGCACATGATCTAGGGTATCTGGAATTGATATTCGAGTTCTATGAATCAGTAACATTCTTTAATGAAGGGGGAAGAGATAATTTCTATTTTAAGTGATATGTGATAACCTACTCCCTTTCTTATAATATGGATGCGAACCTGAATTCTTTATGAAGGAGAAGAAGGGTTCTACTCTCACATGTTACCTGATGTAGCATGATATTTTGAAAAGGAGAAAGCTATAGAGTGTCTTGAATTGAAGGAATTGAAGACTTCAAAAATTATTCATGTCACTATAATTCTTCAGATTCTTTAGGTATGGGTTCAAGGAATTATTATTCATGGAAAAGGGGTCAAGGATAACCTGAAGAAAAGTGATATCTATACATTAGAATTTATAGTGAATCTCAGGAAAATAAATTTTCTAATGTTTGTTTTGCTAACAATCAAGAATATCAAGAATTGAACCCTAAAATCCCAGATTCTTTTGTATCCAACTATTCTTTTGAAGATTGTAGTGTTTTTCCTTTAAACATTTAAAATTACTTATAGTTCAAAGACAAGGAATTTTAAAGTGATGTTGTTGATTGATGATACTCTAAGAAGAATGAAAGTTGCATTATCTAGTGATTTATAATAATTTTATGATTTGTTGGAATCTGAAACCCATTCTCTAGCAATGAAACTAGAGGTGTACGAATCCTCCGAGAAGGTTTGAATGAAGAGGAAAGCCAAGGAAATAGAAAAGAAAGAAAAAAATCATGTGGCTAAGGAAACTCAATCGTTACCACTGAATCCAAAGAAAAAAAAGGCTTATCTTGGTAAATTAGTTTCCTAGTAGAGAGAAGAAAATGAAAATATGAAATAGGGAGAGCCTATGTTTCTCTTGGATCATGTTGAGGAAAAATCTTCAAAGTTAATGTTTACTGAAGACCTTGAGAAACAACAGAAAAAAATAATCAGAAAAATAAGTTATTGGAGGCTCAAATTGTTCAATCACTTCTTGAGGATGCTGGGAAAGCATCTGAATGAATCCCAGCACCAGAATCATTTTGGATAGAATCACTTCTCGTTACTCCAGGAAAGAATTTAGTGATTTATGGATCCGACAAAAGAATGATAAATTGATCAGGAAGAGGAATATGAAATAGAATAATAAGAAGAAGGGAATGACACTGATGATGTCATAAATAAAGTTGAAGATTTCAATGTTAATGAATGTCCCTATATAAAAATATCGACCCAGAATTCCCTAGATGAATCCTCAGAACATGATACTCTAGGAAACGAGTAGGAGGATCACAATGATGTAAACAATCATTATGATGAAGAAAGTAGTAATCATGATTTCGTTTATCCAAAAGATCATGTGGCTGATGCTGAGAAATAGTATGTTAAGGAAGATAAAATAGTTCTGTTATCAGATAGTGAGCTTGAATCACTTAAAACAGATGATATTATTCAGAGTGATGGTAAGGGAATGTAGGTGTTGGTCCATTCACCTAAAAAATCTATAGTGAAAAATAAAGTTGTTAGAAGTTTGTCAAAGAGGAAAGTTGATGAGTTTGAAATAGAACCCTCCCCAACCAAACATTCTGATTCAAAATTGTCCTCTCTGGGACATGACTTTGTGGTACAATATTTGAAAAAGCTAGATGGTACTATTCCTCTAATTCCATGTATTTATTTGATGTGTCAGTTTCTTCAACATTTGATGAATCCAAAATCAAATTCAGTGTCTGTGGTTATGGATAATTGTGTTAGAATCAAGGCAGATCTCAAATCCTTTCTCATTGGTTATGAGGCTCATAATGGGACATGCAACAAGATTAAAAGTTGGTCAAGGGAGATAGTTGAAGAACTCAGAGTTTTTTTAGGAATTTCTTGATAATGAAAAAGATGAATTTAACATCAATTATAGAAAGCTTAAATAACTTACTAAGAATTTTGAGGAAAAGCTAATTCTCAAACAAACTTCTCGAAAGTAGAAAGATAAAAAACTGAATGTGAAGCTTAATTCTATGGCTATGAATTAGAATAGGGAAAGGAATCTAAGAATCGAATTTAATGAAAATATTGTTATACAATAAGAACTGTTGAAATATCAAGTGGAATGTATCATGGCTCATGAAGAAAAGATTAGAGCCATGGAAAATAAAAGTGAATATTAGGATTAGTTTCTTAATAATATGGAAAATGATCCCAAGTACCTCAAAAAGAAGAAAACCATTGTCAAGAAGTTGATGTCGAAGCAGAGAGAAGGAAAATTTTTCCAATTTTGATCTTTTTTTTTGAATTTTTTCCTTGTAAAAATTCATTCAATATTAATGAAATTCAAGAGGTCCTCCACATATTTTCTTGTATTGTACTAATTTTTTAGGTACCATTTTTTTCAATTCCCATTATTCCTTTTTGAAAATCATTAAGGGGGAGAAATTAATGATAGAAAGTATACTAATAATGAATAGATTTCCCTATATGATGGAGAGTTCATCTAAGGGGTATTACTTATCAATGATGATTTTCATTTGAAAAGTATATTAAATCTCATTCAGGTAATCAATAATATAATCCTTATGGATTCAAAAACTGAGGGGGAGTTAGCTGTATTCACTGTGATCCATAAGTAAAAGGGAGATAAGTTTTTTTACACTTACATAAAAAATTCTACGTCCTTATATTCTTTTTAGTAAGGATGTTTGTGATTTAAAAAAAGGCGGATATTGTTGAGTAAATAAGGTTTCCTTATGACTTTTCCAATCATTTATGTTTTGAAAATCACAAACAATCTATCGTGAGGATAATTTTATTTCCGCTATGATTTATCTTATTATGGAAAATTTTCCTCCCTCAAGGAAATTTTCTCCTTACCATTGTTTTAATTGTTCATTTTTTAGTTTCTCTTATACTTACTAATTTTATTTATAAAGTCTAAAAACCAGTTTCAAATCTAAAACATCAAAATTCTATAAATCCCTAGATATAGAGTGTTCAATTTTCAGATTCCAAATTCTCTAATATTCAGATTCCAATTTTTCTGAAATTTAGATTCCATATTCTCTGAAATTAAGATTCTTAATTTTGAGAAATATAGGTTCCAAATTCTCTAAAATTCATATTTTTAATTCTATGAAATTCAGATTTTGGATTTTCTGATATTCAGATTCTAAATTTTTTGAAATATAGATTCTGAATTCTCTGAAATTCAAATTCGGAATTCTCTGAAAATCAGATTTTAAATTCACTGAAATTAATATTCTAAATTCTCTAAAATTCATATTCCAAAATCTCTGTAATAAAGATTTTATATTCTCTTAAATTCATATTCTGAATTAACTAAAATTAATATACCGAATTCCTTGAAATTCATACTCTGAATCCCTTAAAATTCTGACTCTGAATTCTTCAGAATTCAAACTCCTAATTCTTGAGAATTAAGGCTCCAAAATCCTCACTATTCAGACTTTAAATTCCTCAGAATTAAAACTCCAAATTCATCAAAATTCACACCCCAGATTCCTTGGAATTTAGACTCTGAATTCCTATGAATTTAGATTATGAATTCATTAGAATACATATTCTGAAATCTATAAAATTCATGTTCTGAATTCCTTTAAAATAGAATCATGATATTTATGATATACAGTCTCCAAGTGTTTATTTTCTTAGACTCCAAACTATATTATCCTTAGACTCTGAAAAATTGGATTTGGTTAAGCAACCTTATTTTTCTTTACCCAATTATAGTTATGAAATGATGTCATGAAATCTATTTCTAATTAACCGTTGTTTGAGTGACATGAGTATAGTTCCCTCTGAGATTTAAGTAAAAATATGATTGTTGGGGGAGAGAGCCGACCGTTGGTAAAATTCCTATAAATAGGATCTCATTTGAACAAGATCATTACAGATCCATCAATCTACAGATTTCATACTGATGAAGTGATTTCTAGAGAGAGAGACTCTCATGCCTTGTGAATACTGAACATCTTGTTCTGCTTGCTTCATACGACTCTGATTGTAGATTTGTAAAATCGAGCACTTCCAAGGATAGGAAGAAAAAGGTTCCAACTACCTTAAATATTGATGACTTCTGGGGATAGGAAGATAGATGTGCTAAATACCGTAATGATTGAAGACTTCTATTGATATAAAGAAAGAGGTGGCCACTACGAAAATGTTTGACGGATTGCGGGGATAACTTAGTAGATTCTGAGATTCTTATTGATGTATTACCTAGGTGTGTGTAAAATTGACGTTATTGAAATTATAAATCACAGGAAATTTATCCTTGGTTGTTGGATACACTTCTATTTGGGTTAAAATATTTCAGACAATTTAATTTTTTTTTTCACGTTTATTTTCCATTGTGTTTTGATAAAGTAAGAAAGTATAACCTTCTTATACATTCATATTCTTTTTTATACTCTGATAAGTAATATTCTATATGATTCAGGTTAGAATATTTTAACCATAAAATTTTATTAAGTATTATTTCCGGAATCATATTTCTGGAACCTAGAAATTTTGTTAAACTTAGAAGTCTTTTGAATTTACATTGTATAATTTTGTTAAGAAAAGTTTCCCTTAAGGTTAAAAACAATTGTTTTTAAACATAAAATTCACCCCCTCTTGTAATTGAGTACATAAATTCATATTTCGATCTAAAATGATCTATATATGTTAAATTAGTTTTAATTTACAAGGGAGTATCAAATTTAATAAACAATTTCCAAAAAAATCCATTTTTCATATATAAACATGCCTTGAATGGAAAATTCATAGACTATTTCACAGTTTTTTTGAAAACTGTATTTCCTTATCACAAACAAGGGGGAAACCATGTTTTTATCAACCTTAATTTATGAATTCACCTCATGATTATCAAATATCATGAAAATATTCCTTTATAAAAATTGTTATAAAACCAAGAGCATTCACAGTTTATCAAACATAGGCTAGAGAGAGAACCACCAAACTCATACTTTGGATTCACACCCACTAAAATGGGATCGTCATTCATTAGGGAAATAAATCAATATAATAATCCAAAGGAGGACAAAAAAATTATTCTTACATCTTGGAATCGTGTTTCTATAATAAATAGTTCATAAAAGAGGATAAATCCTCACATACCTCAAAATTCACACACACTACACCATAATTAACAAGAGAACTGAGCACTGAGAGACAATAAAAATGAATAATCTATAAATGGTGGATAGGGACAACAACACAACCTAAATATTATAAGAAGTCAGTATAAAACCACTTAATATGCTATAATAAATAAAGGAAATGAGAAGAATCTAATTGAACATACCATGATTGAATGACTAATCGATTGAGGATCAACACATCTCATAACAGAGATAGAGAGACCAAGATAGCTATAAAGAGACCATAGATACATAATCGTTTAATTTGGGTTGAAGGGTGTGATTATTAGTGTTAAATAGGGGTTTCAGGGGTATAAAATGCTGAACTAAACTTTGTTAATTTGTTACAGTTTCTGGCCACTTGATGTTTGATGGCTTCTACTGACTAGTTCATGGTTCTATAACTAACCCACACCTTATCCTCAGAAAGTGACTTTATACTTCAGGATCAGTATTGGATCTGACGTATCTTTTCCCAACTCAAGCATCCATGGGACATGAATCTGGTCATCTAAAACCATCAGTCTCTTCTAATAACATGGTCCCCTTCCTAGCATAAAATAGTATACTACCCTCTAGGTGCACTTATCTGACTAATGATTATCCCCAAAGGCCAACACTTGTTCTTTCATTGTTATTTTAATCATTGAAACACACATAGGGAAAATTCTTAGGTGGTCACCCATCCTAAACACTACTCTAAGACACACATTATTAACTATGAATTTATAATCAAGAAGGTTCTTGAAATGAAATGTGTGAATTATTGACATGGGTAATAACATTTAACCTTTTAAGGATCACCATTCCCTAGGTGTAACACTAACATTTCAATATCTAATGGTCACAATATTACATTGAAATAGAATTAAGGATTCTAATCCCAAAGGACTAAATAGTTTAGTTGTCTTGGACAACTAGATATATACATAATTAAAATTTTATGTTGGGGAAAAATATAAAACAAACAAAATAAAAAATTAGGCATCCTCGAAACTCATTCAAATAATTCATCTTTGTATCATGTGGAATGGGAACCAAATAAATTTGATAACATATTATTAGTAAGTCTTATATAGAATAAAATAAATCATGAGTAAATAAGTAATATTAAATATTGAATGTTAAATATGTTAAACCACATTTCATATAACCAATATCATGATAAAAAATTATTTATGGATAATATAAATGAAAAAACAACTTGGATAATAATATTTGAATTATCAATGAAGGAAATGATAAATTATGGATTTCATTATCTTAAACATAATTATATCTTTATCATCATTTCCATAGGCCAATACAATTTAATTGATCGGTAGGATCCACCAAAAACCCATTTAATTAGTCCAATTGATTTGTCTCATTAAATAAGTCGATGCATCAAGTATCTATCCCTAACCAAAACTCACTCTACATTTCATGTTTAAAGAATTAAACATGTATTGAATAATGAATTATATTCATAAAAATATTCCTTATTATTAAATTTTATTATTGAATAATTAATATAGAATATCAATATTTCACATCCAGTCAAACAATTTTCAAGGGGAAACACCGTATATAGAAATAAATTAAAATTCTAAAAATATTAATATATATGAAAAAGATTATATATATTTAAATGAAATTTAATTTCTAATGGTTATAATAATGTGAATGTATCATGTGAAATATAATGAAATTTTTTTAAGAGACAATAGATGACCATCGATTCACTGAAAAATATTAGTTTTGATACCAAAATCATGTTATTTGGAGAATTAAAGAAAATGTAAGTAAAATATTTAAATAATATTAAGTTTAATATTTTTCATTTAAAACTATTTAAAATATATAGAAGAATATAAATATCATAAAATGGTGATAGTGGAAGGAATGTCTGTTAACAGTATATATAATAATAAAACACTACTTTTGACTATTATAAAGAATGATAAAAATAAACCTTCATAAAAAATTAGAAATATTCATTTAATATAATTTATAATATTTCATGGATATCCTAATATGACCATAATAATTCATTTCAGGAATAAAACTGATTGTTTTATGAAAAAAATTTAAACAGTAAGGTTATCAAAGAAAATAATACCCAATTAAATAACAAATAAAGTTTTTTATTTATTATAAAAAATTAATTACCTAATTCATGTTAGAAATGGGATAATAGTTTTAAGAGAATATATAATACCCATAAATAATGATATTATAATAAAATATATGGGACTTGTGAAGAAACAATTATAATATTTCTTCATTGAAAATATATGAAATCCAAAAGAATGCAAGATTGAAAATAATCTTTTACCTCTTTGGTAACTATTAAATTATAACGCCATGAGAGAATAAAAATGAATTGAAACATTAATTATCATAAATAAATATTTATTCATTTTAAATATCTCAATTATGTATTATATAAACCACATAAAAGTTTATAGGTGCATAATAAAAATCTTGTCCTAATGAAGTAGAAATTCAGATGAAGTTCCCTTACCTAACACATCCCTTGAAATATATGTGATTTAAACTCTTGTATCATGGTTTTAAAATTCAAATTAATTAATACATGAACCATATTAATATTTATAATATCATTTAATATATTTTGTTACATATTATCACCATAAGCTAATAGTTTTTATTATAACTATTGATTCGGGTGTTAACTACCTTCTTTTATCAGACATGTTTTATGGATGTTCTTGTAATCATGAATATAAAATAGTTCCTGCATATAAATAAATATATTAATGTTATAAATATAATTTTAATCCTTGTATAAATTTTTAATTTCATTCTTGAATGTTCGACATGGAAAATTAGTCACATAACTCTGTGGAGACTATTGGCCTTTTTTATGCATGAGCGACAATATCATTTCCTTGATGGGTTAAAGGGTGTGAAATTGGTTAATATATTAAATTTATAGAATAAATATTTCTTCATAAGTATAATTTTTAATCATTATTTCCATATTTATGAAAATCCATGTGAGTTGGTGATAGAAAAAATTACATTGATTCACAATGTGGTAGTCCATCGTACACATGAGTGATGGTTTTATCATCAGTTTAATGGAGAAGAAGATGGATAAATGTTAGGAAATAAACATAATAACATATAAGTATATTTTAAATTCTGATGCTATTATATGGTAATCTTTAATTCATAACATAATATGCTAAACAAGTAAGTACAAAAGAAAGAGCTCAGTGAAGACAATTATCATCACTAAAAGAAAACACTTTTCGATATATTATTAAGGGCCCTAATTTTGGTGTTTTGGGAAGAAAAGAACCTATATAGTATAAATAATGATGTTGGGGAGAAATGTTTTCAACAGGTTTTAGAGATAAATTTATCTATATTTCTTTTGAAATAAAGGGCAAGAGGTCACCTTTTATAATTGAGGTGAATGGAACAGCAGTACGTTTTCAAAGATTTTTCAATATTTTTAAGAAACAATCTTGGAAATATTGCTAAAAAAATTATATAATTATAATAAAAAATTAAAATAATTAAATATAACCAAAAAAGGTGTTTCATAATGTTTTTAGTTCATTTTTACACTTATCGTTTTAAATTATCCCATAATAAACCCGTTTTAACCTAAACTGTGATAATTAGTTTTTACTGTATTTACTACATTAATGATGTCAAGAAAATAATTTGAAAATATCACTTATTATTAATTATAATTATTAAAAATATGGAATCAATTTTATAAATATATATTCTTATTTTATTCATAATTTAATTTAAAAATTAGTCAAAAATTGTGTCGAAAAATGGTTTTCATGAAATGCATTTTTCAAGAATGAGGTGATGTAATATTAACTATATGAATAATAATAATTGTTTGAAAAATTTAAATATATATAAGTTAAACATTTAATTAAATATAACACATCATTATTTATTATTTTAATTGATTAAAATGGATAAACATGATAACTTTATAAACAAAAACATATTTCGAAAAAAACTATTTTATGAAAAATAACCTTTTTACCTCTAAATAATCTTATCATTATATTTATTAAATTTATTGTAAATAAATTTTTAATTCTATATATTATAACTTATTATCATATATTAAAATATTAATATTTAAATACTAGATTTTTAACTATTCATAAAAGTTTAAATTTAAGTGAAACTTTCAAAAAAGCATTCTAGGTTTATTTTGACCTACTAAACTAAAAATCGATACTCATCCTATTACACTATGATTTTTGGGAAATTAATTGTTTAACATCAATTGAATTATAATTTTATTAATTTTTTTAATTACTATATTTGAAGATTTAGTGTTATATTCTTCACATCTACATAAATTTCTTCCTTGAAATTTTCATTAATATTTCCTTCGAGAAAAACAAAATTTTTCCTCTTCATAACATCCTTTGGATCCCATGTTTCATATGCCAATTTATGATTTCTCAAAAGTACCTTTTCTATTTGAGCCATCTAAATCCTCAATAATATATCTATAGTATCAATAATATTGATGAGATCTTCATAGTACAATATATCTTATTCCAATTCTCTTTCTTCATCGGTGAGGAGATGCATTGTGTCACGAAGGTACTTATTGAGAATAATATATGAAAAATTCATGTAATTTAGATTAAAATTATGTCATTTATAATTAATAATATGAATCGCAAATTCGTTCTAGAATTTCAAAATATTAAATTTACCTAGTGCATATTTTCCAATGCTTACTAAACCATATAACACCCTTCCATGGAGATACTTTTAAGAAAGAGTGATATCCCAATAGAAATTCAAAATCTATCCCTTAATTATGAGTAAAACTCTTTTGGATACATTAATATACTATAATATGATTAAAAACAGTATTCACCATTGTCATTGTCTCCTCAACAATATTTAGGTCTATAAGTTTTCTTTCATTAAGATCATCCCAAAAAAATTTATGGCATGACATCTCTTTATGTATAATGTATTATTTGATATCATTTAAATACCTTAATTGAAACTATAATTTTATAATAAATATCTACCAAAGGTAAATAATTATCCCACATAACTTAATATTTAAATGATATTGACCTCAATATTTCATCTATAGTTTTAATTGATTTTTCAGTCTATCAATCAGTTTGTGGATGCTAGGTATTGCTAATAAAATCACAGTACCAAGGACCTCATGAAGACACTTCATGAATTTTGGTCAAAACATAGGATCAAAATCCTACAGAATATAAATGGGTTCTTCATAATGTCTTACTACATCATTAATATTGATTCATGAATGGAACTAAAGAGTTAAATCTTCCGTAATTGAAAAAAAGCTCAAATATTTCTAGGTGATAGATGATAACCAATATTTTATCATCATTTCTATAATTAATTTGTATTCTAATGAAAATTTCCATTGTAATTTCATCATTTTAACACCTATAAATAAGAAAGGGCTTCAGGATTATTCAATGATGTGCTCTCTTAGCCTTCACATTTTAAAAATTAAATAATATTGATACATAATCAAAAAATATATGCTTCTTGATATCCAATAATAAAATGATTCTTTAAGAACCAATAAATCTAAATGATACCAAGTTGTATGAATAAATTTGAGACGTATTAATAATACAAAAATTAACTTTTTAACCCATTTGTATTAGTAAAACATATTCACTTTCCAAATTTCAGAGTACCATATTCACAAACAATGTCTTCTAGTTTTTCTCCTATCATAAATCTAATTTTCTATTAAAATTTACCACCATGTGACTAATAACATGTAATATTTTCTAATAATTATGGATTAAAAGTCATTTGAAAATGGAGTGATGTATACCCTCTATTAATAATTACCATAAGAATATTTTCTCAATCAATGATCATAGCATCCCTGTATATCCTTATTTGGGTCATAACTCCATGGTCATTCAGGACCAATGCATCTGATTCCTTATTTTACTTTCCTGGGTGATTTCTTATTGAGAAATTAAAATCCTTGAGTAATTAGAGCTGTATAAATTTTATTATATTGATCTATTTATGCTAAAAGATGTATTTTAGGATCTTACATGTGTGTGTATATCTCAAATATCTCACCATATAGATAATGTGTCCATATCATCAATGTAAAGATTACATATTCCAATTAAAGATCATGAGTTGGATAGTTTTATTCACAATTCATTAATTAGATGTATGCAAGATAAATAACATTATCGTTCTTCATAATGACACCACCATGTCCCTTTATTCGATGTATAATTATAAATCACAAATCCATCATTTCATGATTGCATAGTCGAAATAAGAGCATTCAGAAATCACATCATTAGATACTCAAAAAATTCTTCAAATTTATATATTCATTAGTTCATTACCGTTTTACATGAAATAATTATTTATGAGTAATCCAGTCAAGATTTTATTTGAAAAAATCACTAATACTGACATATGAAACCAATCAAACTACCTACATCAGTTATGTTTGTTTATGTTGGCCATTTGTTGAATGAAATTTTCAAAAAACGGTTAAATGAGATTCCATAAGTAGAGAGCATATGGACATGAAAAGAAACATCATGTAGCTATAATTAATACTTGATAAATTTAACATATAATAATTTTTTATAAGTGTCTCATGATTCATCTCAAAAGTGATTCTCTTTGTCCTTATAGATTTTAGAATACACAAAGACATCATTATTGAATACCACATATAAATTACAAAGATATTTCTTGGATACTATATTCTTAAGATCTATAAAGGTAGATGATGTATTAGTCAATCCAAATGAAATTTCACAAACTTATAGCGTCAATAACTCACCTGAAATACTATATTGGCAATACATTATTTCTTTAATTTTAATATATAATACCCAAAATGAAGGTTAATCTTTGAAAATTTTATGATCCATGAATTTGTATAAATAATTAATTACTACTAGATAAGGGATACTTTTTCCTTACCATAATATCATTGATTTCACTATAATCAATGCACAAACTTTAGGATCAATATTCCTTCTAAACAAAAAAGAAGAGGGGTTCCCTAAGGTGAAACAATATGGATAACAAATCCATTATCACACAAATCTAGAGTTTTTCTTGAAATTGACTAACTCTGAATGGCCATTTTATACAGGGTCTTTGATATTGTCCTGTATTTGGGATTAAATAAATGGAAAACATAACTTTATGCTTTTGAGGAAGTCTAGGTAGTTCCTTAGTAAATACATTAACATATTTCTATAAAATAGGTACATACTCAATTTTAGGATTTCCTTTTATATAGATGTTTTTTATCTAATTACATATAAATTTTTTTAGATGAGCTACACGGGTCGATCTAGACATGATCAAGATAATAAATTCTATAATCTGAAGATAAGCAAGTCCAAATCATTATCTGGACTCATAATATTCTTATATTTTCAATAAATACTTAAGTCATATTTATAAATCCAATACATAAACATGATTATATCAAATTAATATATAGGTAAGCCAATGAACTCATTCCATCGAGCATGTTTTTGTGTCATAATGGGAACTTCTTGACACATCATTATCATAGTTATACGTTCACTTGGCATTTGACTAACAACTCCCTTCTTACTATATAAGGGAAATATTGAATTTTAATGGAATCATGGATGCTATAAAATAGTATTAGGATCGTGATTCAGAAAAATAATTATAATAAATTTTAAGATATGATTAAAATACCTACCACCACATGTTTGGTAAATTCAACATCATACATAATGATCTCATAATCTTGGCATTCTCCCCTTGGCCTCTTCTTTGGTAAGTTCCCTTGATTTTTGGAAGGTTGGTTTGAATAATTTTTTATTTCATTATAGTTAATGCATTGTATAATATTATCATATTTCTTCCCCATCCTCTCATGATCCAAATTACCATTGTCACCAAACTTATAAACAATTATCATTCCCTTCATTCATTTTTTAGGATCATTCTATCACAATATTGAACATAAAGGAAATTATATGTTTTTATTCTTGTTTTTAAACGTGGAACCTTTTTTCAGGTGAAAATAAGTCCTATTCTATGCTTGATTTCCCATGATTTTATAGTATGAATACTATTCATTCATAATTTGTATTGGACATAAAATTATTTCATTATATATTGATAATGTTTGAGAAACTAGATCCCTTAATATACATGGCATAATCTCTTCAAATAAATGGTCAATCTTTCATCCCTTATTGTAAATGTAATATGTATTATACCTAGTCTGTCTTATAATGGTGCCACCATATTATGAAATACTTCATTTATCATTTGGGTTAATCTGATGAACTTTTTATTCATTTTTCATTATTTCTCATAGGGGAAATATTTTTCAAGGAATGTTTCATTAAAATCTCTAAATTTCATGTGTTATATTTTCTCTTCCTTCTAATTATTATTAAAAAACAACTACACTACCATATCCACTGAGAAAATATAATGTGAGTATAAAAATTTCCTTTTCATCACATCCAAAGGCCATAAATATATTTTCAAGGGACTTAATCCATTTATCCCCTACCACTGGATTAATAGTACCACTTAATGATTGGAGGACCTTTCATATGATGTGATCCAAAATAGGGTAATCAAGATGTGTGACTACAATTTTCATTATTCAATAAAGGTTATTATTTAAATCCTTGGTTTGATACCCTAATATTGTCATAGTCTTATCTATTATAACAATAGATGTATTGGATTTCTACGTAGGGAAATTTATACATTAACCATATGGGTTGATTCCATTAATTCTCTAGACACCATTTATAAGTAGTGGAATATACTATATTATCTTATATAATTAATAAGATAAATCATAATATTTGAATCTAAATATTATATAACAATTACAATACATTAATTAATTGTGTATTATTAATCATGGAATCATAAACCATGTTTCTTTAGTAATATTTTTAATTTTTTAAAATATATTAATATTATTTTTAATGGGTTTTATATAAAATGATAACTCTCCGAAAAATATCAATAGGGAGGGTCAAGATTGGTGTTCAGTAAGGACCATTTCTATACTTTATGTACTGATTTATTCAAAGACCAATACTTTTTTACCAGATTATTTACCTCGTTGTACAACTTTTCTAGAACCGTGTCTACTTGTAGTGTACAGACATGGATGTATTACCCCACAACCTTAAATAATACCTATATTACTGAAAATTTATATTTTTATTCCACAATTTGAGATATCCTTAAAGTCTATCTTAGGTTCATATTCTCTAATCTATGTATTTCAAGAACTATTCCACATGGTTACAAACAAACATTCTATGATACAAATTGTAGTGACCCCAAATCTAGAAACCTAGAGCTGGTTGTATATTTATTATATTAATATACATATATGTGTTATAATGCCAAATTACTGATTAGTTTAGTATTATTTTATTACAACATAAACAAATTATACCAACATTGAATTTGTAAATTAGTATAAAAGACATCAAAATGAAGTTGTCGGTATCATTGAAACTCAATAAAATAATTTTACTTTCTATACTAGGGGAAGGAAATAAAATAAGTGTGAGATAAAATAAATATAATGGATTGTGAAAAAATGGAATCTATCATGATTAAATAATTCATAATAAATATGTTAAGGTAAATAAATGAAGAGACGTATCATTTAATCAATAACTTGAGAACAAATTGCATCCAAATATATTGCTAATGTAACAAAATGATGTATAAAAAAAGTAATTTCACAATGGTGAATTTTATTAATAATGTATATTAAGGATGATAGACATCATGATATCTATATAGTTCAGACCCTATTATAATAAAATTTAATTATTTTTTTGGTATGCAACAAAAAATCATTTAATTTGGCCAACCGTTTTTTCTAAGGAGACTTGTCGATGAATCGAGGGATGATCAATAACTGTTCCATACATATTAATTATTATAAAAATAATTACACATATATATAATTTTCAATATAAATGATAAAAAATATTCCATATTAATAAATTTTTATATTAAATAAATAATATGAAATATAAATATTTTTCTTGTTAATTTAATAAATTTCAAAGTGAAACACATTGTTTAAAAATGATATACGGTTTAAGAAATAATCATATACCTGACAAAGAATAGATATATTTAATGGAAATATAATTTAAATTATTATAATAAATTTAATGTTTCCTAATAAATAAAATGACAAAAAATTAATAACAGATAATATACGACCATTGTTTCATCAGAAATATATGTTTTGAAAGAATAATCACATCCTTTCAAGAAAATAAATTGAATAATATAGAAATATTAAAATAATTTTAAATTTAATATTTAATTTTTTGAAAACCATTGAAACTTTTAATATGAATATAAATATCATAATTAGGTTCTGGTGGTAGAAAATTCCATTAGCATCGTATATTTTAAAAAACACCCCTTTTATCTTTTTTAATGAATGAAAATATTGACCCATTCAGAAATCATTAGAAATATTCCATTAGAAATATTTTAAAAAAATAGTGGATAAGTCAAACTTACCTTCATAAATAAATTTACTACTACTAATTATTTTTTAGGAAATTGTGAAAAATAGGGATAAGGAATAAAAATAGAACAAAAAGAATGTGACAAAAATTAGTTCTTCTTCTGAAAATTTCCAATTCATAATAGAAATATAGAAGAGAGGAATAATATTAAGAAAATATGGGAAAAACATAAATATAAAAAGTATTGTTAAATATTTTGATGTTTTATATGATAATTTATTATATTTTTCCAATAAAATTATGAGCAATTCAAAAAGAATTTGAGACTATAAATTTAATTGGTACATCTTTATTAAATTTTAAATTATCAAAACATGAGATGATAAAATTTAATTTTGACATTAATAATCATTAATAAATATTTATTTATGTTAAATATGTCAATGAGTTTTTGTTTATACAACATATATGCGAAAAGGTATATAATTACAAATATGTTTGATGGTGTGTAAATTTTGACAAAATTCCATTACCTCACACTACACTTTAGTTGAATGTGATTTAAACTCTAGTATAATGAGTTGAAACAAGTTTTTAATTTATAACACAAATATATTTATATTTATGATATCATATATTATCTTTTATAACATCTTATCACTCATTCATTAATAATATTTTATTATTATTGTTGTTTTTGGTGTTAAATACCTTGTTTTCTCATGCTTGTTTTGTCATGGAAGATCTAGTTATTATGTATAGGACACAGTCTATAATATCTATAATTATATTAATTTTATAAATATCAGGTTTACTCATTTTATAAATTTCTATAATCATTCTTGATATTTTGAGAAGTAAAATGAATCACATTGCTTTGTGCAGATAATAAGTAAAACGTACGAACGAACGGTGTAATAATTTCCTAAAATGGTGAAAGGAAAATGATTTAGATGATATATAAAATTTTTAGACTCTATATCTTTTCATATTTTCCATATATATTCATTTTTAAATCATTATTACTATCCATGTGAGGTGGGAATGGAATAAAATTACATCAGTTCATGAGGTGGTAGCCCATCATAGACAAAATTAATGGTTATATTTACCATTATATAGAAAATAATATGGGTAAATATTATTATAGGTATATAATAATATATCAATATATTTTATATAATAGTGTTATTATTATATAATCATTAAAACTTATTTGTATTTGGAAAATGAATAAGTAAAATGAAAGAGCTCGGGGAAGAAAATTACATTCTCCTAGAGAAACCTCCTTTTTATCTCTTATTAATGACAATACGGTTCATATTTTGGGAATATCAGAACCACTATAATGAAACTAAGGTTTTTGAAGAGATATTTTGGTATGGTTTTTTGGGATAAATGTCCTTAGATGGGTGAATAAGGGAGGGGAGGATGTACCCTTTTATAATTGAGGTGAGTGGAATAGTTGAATTTTTTTTCAATGTTATTCACTAATCTCATGCCATATTCATTGAAATTATTGGATCCAAAATTTTCACCTAGTTACAAAATTCTATGGGAACATGAACTTAAATTGGAAAGACGAGTCATTTTAAAATCTATGTGTCAAAATGAGGTTTCTTGCATTTGAACATCCAAATATGGTGATTTTGGATGTGTTTTGTATACCAATTAAAGTTATAATGGGTTTGGGAAGTTACTATATGATATAAAAGAGGCCCTAATACTACTAAAATAGGTTTTAGAATTTATAAATTCCATAAATATGTTATTTACAGTGTAAAATGGGGTGTTGAAGGAAGTGGTTGGGATTTTCACTATTTAATCCATCTTGGTTGAGAAGATCCCTTTGCTTGAAGTTTATATAGTTTAAACCATGTGTTTATATTATAAATATTTTTATGGGAAGATTAAAATAAGATAAATAGGGATAGGGTTATGTAATTTTTCTAGTATCTCCCTAGCATGGCTTCTTCCTTCTCCTTCCTTTGGATTGGTGAGATCTTCTTCAAACAACATCAGAATCAAGCATCGTTACTCTCATTGGATCACAATTATTTAGTATTTTTATCCTATTACATATTTTCTCCGTTTATATCAAAGTCTTTGATGTAATGTCCATGTGAGAATATATTCCCTACATTTATGAAATTTGTTTATCGATCTTTTTTCAGTCATTCTAGAAAGAATCAAAACAGGATAATGCATGAGGGAATCATAAAAACATAATGTTTGAGGTCTACAGATTTCCACCATAATGTGTTATTCTATATTAATTATGACGATGTTCCTCACACTATAATCTAAATGTATTGTTGATGAATTATGAAATAAATTAAATTAATTTTCTAAACCATGACATAGACCTTTTTATACCTATTGACATAGTTGTAATTTTTTGACCTCAACATGGTCTACTGCCTTCATGTGTGTCCTATTAAATTACCTTATATCCTATTGTCTGGAATTGTCCCCAGAATGAGAATTTCTTAATTTTGGAAAAATTAATTGTTTAAATTAAAAGTGATCTTCTTCTTAGACCACGATAGTATTGGATGTATTACATGGCTATAAAATTGAACCACATCTAATTGTGTTCTATTTTAGATTCTTATAAACCTATTTCTTTGATTAATCCTTCATCACATTTTGAGGTGTATCGAATTATCCCAAATTTATGTAAGGTTATAATTAAAATATTTAAAATGGTATGATAATTGTACTCCTTTTTTTAATAAAACCACATATGAGGTGCATAGACTTATTTAAAAAAATTTGTAGATAAATGTAGCTATTTAAAATGATAAATGGAATGATCCTTTTCCTGGCCTACTTGGATATTCATAAATGATATAACCTACAATACATAATAGTATTGCTGTATAGGATGCATATGGACATGGGATCTTTATTATTAATCTTTTTGTTATGTTATTTGGGAATGTTTTCCATTTTAAATTATGATATTCATGCACGTAATTCATTATAAATTATAATACTCTAGGTCGGCATCACATGTGCATTGTGATACTCAAGAATGGAATCCCTTATATATTGTAATACTCAAACATGGTGTCCTTATAAAATTGTCATAATTCATCAGATAATCCATTATTGTGATTCTTGATTATATTGTCCCTTATTGTGGAACTTGGTAATGGTGTCCGGTATTACCCATGATACATGGGAGTAAAAACCATTATTACTCTCTATGAGACTCTTGTGTTTATGTATAGAGGCCATAGTTACACATCAGGTCCTTCTTAACACATAATATATATATATATATATATATATGTTATATTTTATATTTCTTATATTTAATATATATATACATGCATATGAATTTATGTATTTATGTATACATATATTTATGGTCAAATGAAATCAAATATATCCCATTTAGGCTGAAGCATGTATGGTCAGCCCGGTTTCCATTTAGGAACCCATCCATGACTTATTTACATATATTTATTTACATTATTTTTTTGTCATACCCGCACACCATTGTGCTTTATATTCATATAATTGATAGTATTAGACCACATTAGGGATGGATTTCTAGTTTTTTCTTACACCCTATTCGAGCAGTCGTTTGGAACCCGAACAGCTCTCATGGTTTCATGATTTGGATTATTGGTGTATATTTCATTTTTTACTCTTGGACAAGAGAGACTAGGTGAATCGAAATATGCCAGAGAAAAATATTCTCATGGATACAGAATTTGGGTATTTTATTATTACCGGTTTACATGTTATGCAATACTTATTTTATGTACACTCATTGTAGCATCACATGGACAAGCAAAGTAGTTGTGTATTCAATGTTGACCATTTTATTAGTTATTATTATATTATTATTGTAACATCCCAAGTAAGTAAACAAATATTTATTTTCATATATATGTATATTTATGATTTAGATAGTGTTTTAAAAGCTTAAAATGAGAATAAATCCAATCATAAGCATTGAATTCTCTAATATTTTTAAAAGATTGTCTTACCACATTTTGATGGAGAACCATTTTTAAATTTATCTTTTGACAATTTTAGAAGATCTATTTGTCAAAATAATCTTATTATTTAGTATTGGGACAATGAAATTTACTTTGGATAAATTTTTGGTATTTTTCTGACAATGATTATTTTTTAATGAATAGTGAAAAATAATGCATTTTACATCAAAACTGTTTTTTCATCTAATTTAATTATAGGGATAAATTGCACTTTAAATTTATTTTAACGTTTAATTACAATATATATTTACCATTTAATCCAATTTTGGTCATTTTTATTAATTTCACTTTTGAATTTGGCATAAGAAAGTGTCAAAATTTTGATAGATATTGTTTCTAAAAAACCCGCAATTTATTTTGACAACATGAATTATTTTTAAATTAATTAATACAATTTCTGTGTTTGGAATTTTGTAAAATGGATTCCATATTTGTAATAATAAAGTCCAAATTATGTAATTAATACTCTTATATTTTTGGACATTATGAATAGTAACAACGATAATTATCATCAATTATCGTGATTAATTAGTAATCGGGTAGTTAAGGGTAATAAAATAAAATCATAATAATATAAAATGTCCACAAAATGTATCCTAATGATACTGGTTGTGTCATGGCCGACCATGGGATTCCTTGTTCCAACTTTGGGATCCCATGGAATAACTTTTGTGTGATAGGGACATTTTATCTTTTTATTTTTAAAGAAAGTTAAATATAACAAAAGTTTGTAACACCTAAGTAAAAAATTTTAATTTTCTCTAAATAAATGATATATTAGACTGTAAATATTCATTGTAAAGATAAAAATATTTTCTACATCATGGTATTTTTTTTATAATTTTTCAACATTAAATAAATATATTTATTTATGACACCAGGATTATGTAGTGATTACCTCATTAATTAACGATATAAATAAAATGAAAAGAAAAAGAAAAATCTAAGACTTACACTTGTCAAAGACATATTGGATGGGTGTATGTATAACCCTTATCACCTTATAATCTAAATATATAATTTTGGGACCTTTAAAATCTGAAACTCATTATATAATAAAGAAAAATTTCTTGACTTTCCAAGAGTGTCCCTCCTCCCTCTTATAAAAGGCCCCCACCTCTACCACCATACCCACACCTCTCAAGCCATTTTCTCGGCCAAGATATGCTCATTTTATATATTCACATCCATATATTCATCTTTTAAGCCTTTCCTTACACATAATGCTCTTCAAGAAACCATTTTGGTTCAAACCAAGAGGAGTTACCTGATTTAAAGGTAATGTCTTCTCTTATGGTCTTTTGTTTTATTTTGCTTCTCCAACCCCCTAAAATCTTTTTATTCCATTATTTTGTAACAATAACAGTATCTTAAATATACTTGGATGTTTTTATTGGGAGTATTTTATTAAACCATATACAAACCTCCGTCTAATGGTTAAAGAACATACTGTTTCTGTGGTTGGTGAATTTCTGCCTCACGAAACGATGATTGTTAAATCTTATTTTAACACCATTCACGGTGGATATTAATATGTCACTCTATTTATATATGGTATATATTATGTATATGTTTTCCTTATGATTTTGTATTTTTCATTTATGTCATACCTTATGGTTTCCCTTATTGGTAAACGCGATATCTTCAATTTAGGAAGTGCGGACTACAACCCCCTCAAAGTGATTTGATTCGTTAATGCCATATGTGGGACATATAAATGATGGAGTTAATGATATTATATATGATATTATAATTTAATTATAATATACCTTTATATCATTATTATTTCACTCCATTAAATACGATATAGAAATGACTGTAGAGTTCAGGCGTACGTACGGCTTACCGTCTCCATGAACGGTGCATTTCATTTCTTACCTCTAAATGTTATGTAATATTTTAAATGAATGTATATACTGGATATATATGATATAAATTATATATATGATATATACATCATTAATATAAGTCTGGATATAATGGATATTTTACAACTTGAACAACATGTAATTATAAGAAGTTTATTTTTGGCTCAAATACCAAAGATTGACAAAACGACCGTTATTAATTTAAATAATTACATAATGTTCATAACATGGTAATAAGTGTTATAAAAGGAATAATTAACTTGAAAAGGGTTCTTATGTAAGTAGAAATTAATTCTAGTTTATTATTCTGGAGATTAAAGAATGATCAAGTCAAGTCGGACATGGGGAATGGGGCTTCGTATCAATGTCCTTCATTGAGGCATATTTTGGTTTATACACAATTATCTTTTATACGGTGTATTAAACCCTTTGAATTTTAATTTTATTCAAAAAGAATCTTTTTTATATGAAGTATTTAACTAAATAACCAAAGGGAATTTTTTTTCGTACGTATGTGGCGACAACGACTTATCCGCCACTGGGACCATTATTTGAGATTCGACTTCCTCTACAAGCCATAATTATTTTAAAGGAAAAATAAATACCATTTTTTAATTTTATTTTATTTTGGTATTGAAATTGGTTTTTATAATGTTTTTATTATATCAATGTGTTGTATTGATATGCTGTGATTGAAATGTGGAAATGTTATGTTTCCTTTATGTATGTTTTATGTGATACGATTATGTTATGGTTCTTGGGAATTGTTTATGAAGACGGGTTATTCTGTGATAAACTATGTGAGGGTGATCCTATGATAGCTCTCCAATGCATTGGGTAACATGAAGGAGATAAACTCTAAGGTTTCTTAGAAGAGATTTTAGGAATACACTGTGATGGTTATTCCAAACGTAACCATGAGGGTTACTCCCTATGTAAGAATGTTATAAATGCCTCAAGTTACCTTTATGTCTTATTTTTCTATGATTTATTCATAAATATTATGATTTCATGAGGTATGATAATGTTCTTATGTTTTATTAGAAATGTATGTATTTAATGATTCTTATGTATACATGGACTAAGTTATTATATCTATGTTTTTATACCCCTTACTGAGCTTTTTATGCTCATCCCATGTTTTTGAAATGTTTTTCACATGTCAAGGGAAAGGTACATGATGAGATGTTAGTGTCGAGGAAGTGTTAAGAAAGATTCCATGTTTTATTTTAAATATGTTTCCATTGAAGGGAAAATTCAATATTTTCTTTTATGTAACCTCCTTGTTTAAATATAGAATGTAATGCACGATTTATTATCTAATTCTCTAAAACTCTAAACCTGAAAAGATACTCAATGTGTATTCTTGAAATAACCCAAGATTAAGCGATGTTTAAGGATAGGGCCTTATAATTATTGTTTATTTATTTTTTCTTAATATGTACTATTTTCTATAAATATAGATATTCTACTCTAATCACGTGGTTAATGTATCCCAATTGTACAATCTATACACCAATGATGCTAGTTGGCTACCTCTGGAGTTTGATGAGGTGAACTTAAGGGCATGTGACTTACGGTCTCATGTGACCCCTTCTGAGTATTCTGTTCTGGGATGTTACAAAGTGGTATTTGAGTATTTCTTCCATTTTATTACTATTTTGGGATCATAAATATGTGATTAAGAATGATTGGAAACGTGGTAAATATCCAGTTCTAGAAATGATGACCCAATGCAAGGTGAAAAGACCGAGTGGACAGGTATGAGACAACTGTATTGGTAGTTCATTATTATGGATGATTGTTATTTAACATTGAGTGACTTATATACTTTTCAATACTTACTGATAAATTAAATTTATGGAATTTTACTTTTATCCTACTATGGAAAGTAAGTGTTGTTACATGCATCATTATAGGCACAAATAGATGAACATTCCACACATATTCCATCCTATGTAGATTACATCACTTGAATTACTAATATATGTTGGATGTGTTATGAGTGCTTTAGAAGCACGGTAATATGTAAACCATGTTTGGTTTCTTTTCCAATGTTATTAAATAAATAACTTGGTGGTTGAATTATTAGCAGGATTAATTTTAAAACATGGTTTCCTGATTTTGATAAATAAGTATTTCTCTACCATGATTCTATGTTTTCTACATCATAAAAATCTATTGTCAACTAATATATGATATAAATCCTTGTTGAAATTATACAAATGATTTTATATTAATGTTTTTTAACCAAACAAAATCGGTTTTCCGCATATATATTAATGGTGACACCTAAACTAACTAATCTTGATATGTGGATCCATGAACTATTGGTTTCAGGGGATAAACCGTTATTGATTACAATTAAATGGCGAATAAATACCATTTAAAATGAGTATGTTCCTTTCTATGTTGGAAAGGTTGACCCATAAAATCAAACCATATTAAATGGTCTTACTATATTCTAAAAGAAAAAATATTACATGATTGTAGTTAGATAAATTCTAATTGTAAATTAGATATAAAAGTACATTTATGAAACAAATATTTTGACTCATCTAACTTTACCATTATAGAAACAAGAAATTGGATTAATTATTTGATTTATAAATGACCTATTCTATTATGGATATTTGATGTGAAATGACTTGAGTCAACCGATCAGGTTTCTAATGCTTATGAGATAAATTGGATTCAACCCAAGTAGGTGAGTCCTTCCATGATGTGCTTATATGATATCCCACAAATGGTTCAATGAATATTTAATTAAACAACTTATATTGGGATTCTTTTATATCAACCCATGATATTGTGATGGGACCCTCACTTGTCACCATTATCATTAGTTAGTTGGTAATTATCCCCTTGAGGGTATACTCATGCTACATAGGGATGGTTATTTAATGTTCCACAATATATTTATATAATGTTATGTATAAATTTATGATGTATGATTACTAAGATGATTATTTTTTACTAAAGACATGTTATATTCTTCTAATATGTACTTATATGAGGTGCCAATTAATTAAAATTCCAAATAAAAATTAATGGTTTTTTTCTTCCATATCATGTTATTAAAATTTCCATGATCTAATCACAACTGTGATAATCCTATGGATGAATACAATGGATAAATGAATTTTATAATATATATTTATTAATTTCTAAAATGATGTCATATAAATAAATAATGTTTTAAAGGATTCTTAATATAACACACCTATGTGTCTTGTGGAATTAGCTAAATAATGTACCCTGTTTTCATTTTAAATAAACCTTTATGTTATTTAAATGAGCATATTTATTTTTTAAAATAAATATATTTTCTTCTAAATATGTAAATGTATCATTTTAGTATTGTTTATATATTTAAACCAATTGTATGTTATGTTTAAATATTTTCATGATTTTTCCACAGAAAAGAAACATAACCGTTTCCTATAATATTTTATGAAATCTTCTTAGGTTAAATTGAACCTGAAAGATATTTGTTAAGGCCTAGAATTCATTTTCCAATTGATCTAGTTAAGAAGCTAATTTCGTCCTAAAAGAGGGGTTAGATTATTAAGGTTACACCCTTGGGTGTAAAATATTTTTTAAATGTTTATGAAATGTTTTGGAATAGAGGAGTCATTTAGTTCCTCATTACCCTTTGTAGTAATCTTAGTGAAGAGATGAAACCCCTGGGTAGATCAATAATTGTTCGGTATTTTGGGAATTGTTGAAGGAATTAGAGTCATGTAATTTGCCTATTTAGTGGTTTAAACATGCCTTGGACATGGTTGACTTCCTAGTTGGTCTTGTGACCCTTTATTTTCTTCCTTTTATCCATTTATGGAAGATGATGGAGTTATTCAACTAGATTAGCAGTCATATGGGGTAATACAACTCTAGGATAAATATTTTGTATGGGCTATCATACAATGGGATTCAAATGGATTATAGACCTACAAACTGTATTAAACTATGTTTCATGTTATTTATGAAATATTAAGGTTGTATGAATCAATATATACTATATATACTGAATTGTTAAAGTGGGGAAACAAATAGTATGAGTTTTTCAAAAATTAGTAAATCCTTGATCTATTACACTACATTGTTTGGTCATCTTTATAGTGAAATGACATTGGTTTCAGAGGAATTTGATTTATCCCAGTTCTTAGGAAAATAATATAGTGGGATCTAGTGTGTATCTTTATCAATTAGTTTATATTTTTCTTCTATTTATTATTGATAATAATGTACATGAAAATGTATTGGGTGAAATTCAAACATATATATAGAGAGAATATGTCCTAGTATGATTTTGTGTGCCTGGTTTCTCCTCTCTTTTCATTTTGATGATCTGTAAATGCATGTTGGCCACATCTATAACCAATGTTTAGTGGGGGATGTATTGTGTGATGTCTGATGTGTTTTCATTTTTAGTAAATGATAAATATGACACTCCTTTGGTGGTGTGAATTTTTTTGATCATGTTTAAGTGTGAACATTCATGTATTGAGTGTGAAATTGTAAAATACAATTTTGGAATAGTCACGTTTTCATCTGAATTACCATAAATATAGTAGTTCTATTTATCTATTCCTTGATGTGATACTTGAGAAAAAACATATTTAAGGGTTATATATGGACATCATATCACCAATTCAATTTTTGGGAGCATAAGAAACCTAGGAAATGAATTAATTTTGAGCCATTTTGGATCATTCATAGATGAATGATGATAAAATGGTTGGATTTTTATGTAACCTTTGAGGATTTCAAGAGGTGAGGATTGATTCTGGTGTGGGTTTCAATACCAAAAATATTTCCTCAGTGGGGAGGGATACATGGATGGTTAATGATTATGTGTTAGTGATTATAGATGAGATCCTATGAAAGTAAGTGGTCTGAGGAAATTAGACTATTCTTCTCATGCATTTTTGGATACCTTTGGTTGGAAAAGAAATGAGAAACTTCATATTGGTTATAAAAGGTGTTCCATGGTGCTTATTTGTGAATGTGATATCATCTTAGTGTACCCATGGTTCAGATATGATCATTCCCCCTATATTGACACCATCCAGAGTACACTTAGGGAGAATAATTTATATACTGATATATAGAAAAAAATTAAATGCAATATTTTCTTGATAAATTATCTATTTTATAGTTATTCCAATAAGTTATGGACAATCATAAAAGATTGATTTTTCAAGCGTGATACTTGGATTCCCCAATCAGAAGATCTTAGAATGACTCATGGACACCATTTGATTATTTGAATCAATCACCAAGAGAGACACCACCATTACATTTAATAAAAGTTCTTGATATGTGTATTTTTCAAATATATATAGGTGTATAAATGGTAAAATCCTTATAATAGACTACTTAAGATGAGATCCTTGGGTTCCAATAGTTGAATATGATTTTAATCTAAACTAATGGTCAAGATCGGTTGATATGACTAGCGTGTAATGATACATGGGTGATGGATTGGGTTCACACATATGTTTTTGTTATGGAATGAGCGCATTAAAAACATTTTGGTTAAGTACATCATCTGATTCTGGTTATTGTATTTAGTGAGCATGATCAATTTAATAATCATGCTTTACATGGATTAAGGGCATTAAGATTTGGTTTTCGATGTGTCAACTTTTGGTGTAGATCATTTTTTAGAAATATTCAGTGGGGGATATTTAGGGCATAGGGGGTGTGACTATGTTAAATGTTTTAGATTGACATTTTAATATTTTGGTAAACATGAGAACATGATGTGAGTTTCTGTATGATGAATAGGGTGTATTTATGTTTGAAAAAGGATGATAGAAATAACAAATCTCATTATTGGATTTTAGAAGCTAGAGCCTATAGTGAGGGGAACTATAGGCTAGATGATGAAATACATGAATACATGATCATGTATCGGGTTATATGGTCTTTATTAAGAACCATAACAATGTTTCATATTTGAAAACGAGTGTTGGTGATAGTTTTTTGGCTTACATACCAAGTGAATGAAGTAATGGTTACAACTATGTTGACTATTTGAAACATAACACAACCATTTCACCTGGATTTATTTTCCAAACCATGTAGGTGGGTTAGTTGATTTTTTAACCACAAAGGATTCTCTTTAATGAGAAGTTATATGGTGGGGGATTTTAAGATCCCATGTTATTGACCAGGATAAAAATTATATGGTAATTTGAAATTCTGATGGATGATGAGTCATTCTAAGATATCAGAATAGAAATGTGGTTCTAGGTGTTTGAATATAAAAATATGGTAATTTTAAAAGGGTTTTTAATACTATTGGATGTCCATATAGGTTTTATATATAACATGATAAGATGTAGGGAATTATTCTACTGCTGAAAAATGATGCAGAACCCATTCATGAAATAGATATCTTATTTATGATGTAAAAAGAGGGATTAAAGGGCGTCCCTAAGGTTTTCATGGTCTAATCTAGATACTATAGGAAAATTCCCTTGCACGAGGTATTAATCAAATAAAAATAGGTTTCCACCATATATCATTTTATGGGTATGTTAAAAGGGGCTAAATAGAGAGGGAATTTGGGAATTCAACTATGATCTCCCTAACATAGAATCCTATCCTCTACCTAACATACTGTGATATCTTATTTATATGGCATCAGAATCTAATTCCATCAGTATCTGTAGATCTCTATTAGTTAGTCTCACAATCCCTTAGCTTGTTTTCTAATATTGTCTTACCATCTTAGATACAATTTCCATATCAGATGATATGACCTATTTATATGGAGTTTTCAATCCTTTTATTTTCATTCTTTTTATAGAATCAAATCCTGATAATGTATTGGATAATCTTCCTAAGAATAATGATAATGGTCTACGGATTTCTCCCATAAATTCTTATTGTTTATATATTCCTTGGTTTTATTGTATAAAACATTCTTCATGCGCTTCTCATTAAATGTTAAATAAATTAAATTAATTATCTAAATCATGGCCTAGACCATTTTTGACCATTTGACATAGTTAGAGGTAAATTTTTTTAACTTCCCCCTCCCCCCAATAAGTTTCCAATTGTTTAACCTTACTTGAAATTATTTGGAATTGGACATAGAATGATAATTAATTAATAAGTGATAAATAAAATTTTTAAATTAAAAGTTATCATTTTCATGGCCCATTATAATATAGTAAGTTTTAATTGGATAAGAAATTTACCCACCTATAATGGGTTTTTGTTTTAAATACTTCTAATCAAAATTATTTTCTTAATAATTCATAACGTTTTTAGAAGTATCTAATTATCCCTTATTAAAGAGTTTTTTAGTTATATGATCTATTTTTGTATGAAAATATTTCACCTATTTTGTATTAAAAAAACAAATGAGGATTATGGAATTATTTAATAAAATGGGAAAATTAAATTGAGCTATTTATAATGAGAAATTCCATTTACCTTTAAATGACATACTTGAATACTCATAAATGAAATGACCTACATGAAAAAAATTAATTCATGGTACAGAATGTGTGTTGAGAAAGCCTCTTCATTATTACTAATTTAATTATAATTTAAGTTAATGGAGTCCCTTATACATTGTGAAACTCATGAATGGTGTCCCTTATAAATTTTGATACTTGGACAAGGAATCCCTTATGCATTATGATACTCAGGAATGACATCCCTTATATATTATAATAATCGAACATGGAGTCCCTTAAACATTTGATACTCTGGAATAGAATAAATTATTGTGATACACATGCATGTAATCCATTATTTAGTTTATAGGCCATGGAATCACATTTTACTCATGATATTGTGTCATGGAACCGCTTATTACGCTCTATGAGAATCTTGTGATTATGCATGGATTCCATAGTTACACCTCAGGTCTTACCTATCCCATAGTATCTATATATATAGTGATAAATTCAACTACATATGTAATGTTTAATATTCATACATATAATTTTATATATTTATGTATAACCATATACATGGTGACATCAGAACAGAGAAATTCTTTTACAAACCGAGTTTGGTTTGGTTTTCTGGTGTCCTTTGTGGAACCTATGCCCGAAATATGTCAATTTATTTATTTAGTGTGTATTTTGTCATACCTACACAGTACCATAGATTAGATTCCTATATAGAAATCATTTTCAGTTGTTGGTGGTGGCCTACTATGTTTATCGCATACCCTATTCGGGCCTCCATTTAGTACCAAAACAGACCTCATGGTTGCATATTCCGGATCATGGATTTATGCATGTGCTATTAGTATTGGATATGGGAGATTAGGATACCATAACTGAGCATGGGATTACCATACTCATTGAGATATCATTTATATATTTTCTAAATTATACATTTTAGGTATTACCTAATGCATTTATTCTCATTTTACATAACATAGACACACATGGTAGTTGTGTATTTTGTGTAAGATATTTTTATCACTTATTATCATCTTATTTTTCATCATTTTTTATTTTTACTTTCACTATTATTTTAACTATATATACCACTATTCTAATATATTCATGTTGGAATACTATCCAACCTAAACCATATTTAGAACCTCATTTCTTGTTAATATCCTGTAGAGTGTTTGAAGATGTGCTTAAGGCTACATGATTGACCGACTCAGGGAACCATTTCAGTAGCTCCTAGGTTGGGATGTTACCAAAATAGTGAACCAAAATAGAAAATGTATGGAGGATAAAAGTATAAAGATTTAATAAAACCCAAAAAAGGAGTTTTAGAAAAAAATTATGTCATTTTACCCTTATCATTTTAGATTTATCCATCTGTAAAATCATTTTAACCATAACTATACTAACTTGTTTTTATTTTTTAAAAATTTATAATGAAAAAATTCAGTTTGCCTTATTAAATAATATTAATTTTAAATATTCATAGTTTGGTATAAACTTTATCAAATTTATTTAATTAAATTGGGAGAATTATATTTTAAAATGAATCCACAAAATGTGTCAAAAATATATCATTCATGAAATACATTTTTCCAGGATAAGATGATATTATATTAACTATATAATTTGTAATAATCATTAAATTGATTTAACATCATATAGTTTGATATATAAAATGTAGTATATATTTAAATAACTCATCATTAAATATTATTTTAAATATGTTGAAGTAATAATCATTACACCTTAAAAAGAAACCTTATATATAAATAGTTTTCTAAAAAATATTTTTTTCCTCTGAATGAACTTTTCATTATACCAACTATATTAATAGTTAAAAAATTGTTTATTAAACATATAATAACATATTATTAAATAAATAATGATATATATATAAATAATACATTTTTAATTATTCATATAATTTTATTTTTGAGGAAATATTTAAAAATTACATTATATGCTAGTTTTTGGAATGTATTCTCAAAATTGATTTAGATCCCATAAAATTAGTATTTTATTTCAATAAATATTAACACATTAATCGCATTATAGTTTCAATACAATAAAATTTTCATGTAATATAATTAAATCTTGGTTGTTATAGTTTTAGGAAGAGCACTTTCACCTTTGGATGTCCCACCAGATGGTAAGTGGGATTCAAAAAGATGATCTATGGAGTTCTTGTAGGAATATACTCATATAGGATGCCACCAGATGGATAGTTTCCTTCTAAATCCAATGATTATACAAACTTACATTCCACCCTCCTCCATACACTAAACTCCAATTCAATTTGACACAAAACAAGATCCAAAACATGAGAAATACACAAAAACAACAATTTAAAGTGCTCATTACAAAGGTTAAAGAGGGATGTTATAGTTATCCACAATATATAACAATTTGTACCTAAATAGTGATATTGAATATGGTTTATCCAATGAAAGGTGATTCTACTGATCCCTCACCGATGATTCATGATCCCATGTTTCATGCAAATATGATCCTTGTTGCCACATCACAATGGGAAATGGATTAGGCCTCGAATGAAAAAAATATATCTATGATTAAATTCTCCCAACTAGATTTTACATAAGATTATAATCATGATCCAACTAATCTTACATCTAAATCATATCATGTGAATGGTATAGATTATCCTTTATTTCCAGAAATATATGAAAGAAAATAGGAATAACTATTAACATAGTAGATAATGCTAACCAATTAGAACCCTTTATTACATTATTAGTGATATAAAATGTTCAAACATATCTTATTTTCAGAATTTCTTATTTCCCATGAAAATGGTGAACCAATATATGAGAAAATTATAATTGGCTCAATCACTAATGGAAAACTCCAATGGATGATGTCAATAATCCTCATAAGATTTCTTCTACCTCTAAGATATAATAAATTGTTGTCATATATCCTGATTCACCACTACTATCACTAAAAGGATACATGGTCCTGAGAGAGAGGATTCACCCACCAAATAAGTAATCACTAAAAATCCTTGAAGGGATCACTTTTATTTAAATTTTGTAGTTTTTATTATTAGAAAAATCAACATGTTCCAGATGTCCATCCCATGGTCTAGTGAAATCCAAGACAAAATCATGGAGGGTATCATTTAAAATCAGAATAGAACAGTCAATTTTACACTCTATTGGTATATGATATTATTTTATCAACATAACTATATTCCTTATCTCCTATTTGATACTTCACAAGAATTTGGATGTAAAACATGGATCCCAATTCGAGACAATGGTAGATATGACCCCTTATAATCTCACAATTTATTTCACAAAAAAATAAACCAGATCATCTTGATTTTTTATGTCTCTAAACAGAATAAAATGACATGATTTCATTAAATTATCAATAAAAAATAGAGAGAATTATTCCCTCAAGGAGTACATGTTTATCTAATGAAGATGTACATATATACCTCAACCTTTTTACATACTGGCATTGGAAGTTGTTGAAGTACATAATAAAAATTTGGGTCATCTTCATTGATATACTAATATGTGTTACAATGGTAGAAATATCCAACAATGTATCACTTTATACCCAACCACAAAAAATTATATCTCAGGTCATATTACATCATCATTGTGCTGGGGTGGATGACCAAAAAATAAATAAAACAACCACACCTCACTGAATTAATGAAGATGAAGGGATAATGAACTAACAACTAAAGAAAATAATTCCTTCATAATGGATATTTTAAATCCAAATATTCTCCCCACTATATAATTAATATATGATTCCACATAAATATTTTTCTAACCGTTGGGCCTTTATAATTAACTCAAGGAGAGATGATAAAAAATGAAAACTAGTTAGAATCAAACCTGAATCATTCTCCTAAACATTGATATGAAAATAAGAAAAAATCAACCTAAGTGTCTACCAATATTTTTCTACTATTATGACTAGATAATGGGATTTTCTACCTAGATAAATATTGATGATGTTCTCTTTTATAGGGGTAGATCTGATTTCAATGTCAAATGTATAGAGGGACTCTACCCATAAACTATTCCTGAGGTTTAGGTTGTTCAGAGAGAAGATTTATCACATGATCTTGTGACTATAAGAAGATATGAACCTCTGCATAATAATATAGTGTCTCTAGTACATTAGAGAATTCATAATATTATTAAGATCCATGTCATAAGTAAAATAATTTTCTTAATGTGGAAGAAGTAGATTATATATTTACGGAACCACATGATTATATTTCTGAAGAAAAAATCATTTAATATTTGTAGAAGAATCACAATATACAACTTAAAAATATCTTATTTTTGTAAGAACAATATATGGAAAGATTTTAGACTTCATTTAAAATTATAAAAATTGGCGTAACACTTAACCTCACATGAAAAATTTACCCATTTAATTGAAATAGATATCCACATGACCCCATAATTTTAAATTTTTTTGATGAACCCCCAATAATACCTAGATATGCATTAGAAGACTTATATCTTAGGGTTATTTTGTGGGTTTTCCCATGAAAATTCCACCATTACCATTTTAGGATAAATGGGGATGTAGTGTATTCAATTCACATTCCCTAAAAACATTAACTCTTTTATCAAAAAATTACATTTTGATATCTTTTCATAAAGGTGGAATCTCCTCATGATTCAAAAAAATATATTTAGGTAGCACTCATGGTCCTACCCAATTCTTGAATAGACCAGAATATCATCTATGAATATAAAAACAATGGTATTGAGATACCAATGTACAATAAAGTTCATCAAATCCATAAGCACTAGAAGATAATTAGTGAGGACAAAGGGCATTAAATGATATTTCTAGTGGGTATACAGGATCCTAAAAGTGTTCTTCATTATATTTGATTCCTAAATCCGGATATAATGATAACTTGTGTAATGATTGATTCTCAAATACCACTTTACCACTATTAAATGAAACAACATCATCCAAATTTTGAATATGATACATTCTATTAAAATTTTCCAAATTAAATTTATAATAGCATATATAGAAGTGAAGATAACCATCATCCTTTTTGGAAAAGTGAATAGGGTACACCCATTGAGAAGTAGTAGGGAGAAAAAAGCCCTTTTTAATTGAATGTAAAATTGGATCTCATATCATTCAACTCAATGGGTTATATATCATAAGAATTTAAAGAAATCTGTTTAGTTCCATGAACCAGATTGATAGAGAACTCTGCTATCCTTTATAAAGTATTAAATAAGGAGGCATCCATGAAAACCATAGGGAAATACTGAACAACCACAGAAAGATCAACTTGGGATGATAAATTATCCGGATTAACCACATTGATAAAAACAATCTTCTAAGCTTTGGGTGATATGATCTTACATGACTA
The DNA here is from genome assembly GCA_963277665.1 of Viscum album. Classification (NCBI taxonomy): domain Eukaryota; kingdom Viridiplantae; phylum Streptophyta; class Magnoliopsida; order Santalales; family Viscaceae; genus Viscum; species Viscum album. The sequence continues at coordinate 872,437,913 of OY728157.1, forward strand.
TATCATAGATACCAATATCTCTATATCACCCAGGAGAACTAATCGACAAAAAATAATAGGGCATGATAATGATAGAAATCAATATCATTTCAATGAAAGACAATCCAATCCATCATGATGGTTACATCGTAATGATCCATATTAATAACCATAATTACCTATAGTTACTCCACATTAACTATTGGTAGATAACATGATGGAAAATTAATCCCTTACTACTTCCTCATTCCAAGAGGCATTTCTATATCCTTAACGCATGACATGAGATTCATTGAAATTTTCAAAAACACCATAAAATCGAAAGAAATAAAATGGTTGGAAGAAGTAGTATAATTTTTTTATTGATGATAAAATAATTTTATAGCTCACTATGGAAAGGTGAATATCAACTTCTACCAGTAACTACTCCACTACATGAAATTTCTTAACTCTAGAGGCTTATAGATAGAGCCCTGTCGACTTTAATGATTCTAATTATTCCATAGATCCCTTTAGAGAAAATTATCCCTAAATATAATGAAGTATAGAGAGATCACAATATAATATTTTTGTATATCCTTTGTGACTACATTATCTTTAGTTCTTTATAGGTGTAGAGAAATTTATCTTGGTGTTCCCCACCTTGATACACTGGTTGAAAGTCATAAGTACACTACTAGCCTTTGCTGATGGAGTAGAAAAATCCTACTACTAAGTACTACCTCATTAACTATTGATAATATCATGCCACCTCCACTTCTCCTCATGTTCACTACTATAATTGGAAATGGGTGGAAGAAAATATCCAAACTAGTAGAGATTTCCCACTATTTCAATATTTTATATAATTGATATATTGACCATCACAATATAGGTGGTGAGGTTGAACACATATAATCATGATTATATGTTAGGTCACAATCCTTTTAGGTATTTATTAACCTCAACCCTATCATTTTTCACCACCTAAAGTAGAAAATGAACCAACTCAATGATATAGATGGTGTACTATATCATTGAACACTCTCCATATGGAAAAGAGGGGAACTCAATAAACAACACCATCATTAATGAATATGGGTACACCTATTAATTTAAAAGGTATATAAATATATCCACCCCATGACCACATATCTATTAACATGAACCATTGAGTCCCACCACCCATTTATAGGACCCCCGATCTTAAAGGGAGAACACTTCACCATTAACGATTTTGGTGTCTCAATGTAATTGAAGACCTGATTTTTTTTCAAGAATATACTCTAATTCCTAAGGGTCAATAGATAAATCAAAATATTCATTTATTTGGTGTAGTAACTCTTGTTATTGATTATTTCCTCCTCCACATATTGAACAAATATCTCTAGTGGGTTTCCAAATAAGATAAACATTTTGGTCGATATGAAAACCATCTAACACGAGAAACTCTATGATATTATGATCAAGAAGGGGATTCCATTAAGGATAATTCCCCACAACACGGTCTTACTGAATATCTATAAGATATCTCGGATTAAGGACTATATATAAAAATATAAATAAAATGAACAAACATTGTGAAAATATCAGTTTGAACTCAAATAAACATAAGAAAACAGAAATCATTATTAAAAGCTAACACATAAGACACATAACTCAGCTTCCCATTCTGACATGAGGATTGTTATAATGATTGATTCCCATGAACTAAATTTTTTAATTCTACTTATATTATGATGATCATAACTCATTTCTAACTGCTTAACTAGATTGATTACAACATTCATCTGATATTAAATTGTTACAACCCAGCTCGAATAACCGCTACATCTTGGTTTGGAACTATATTGTGATATGACCCTAGGTGTGTTTATAATCTATAATGATTGGAGAATAGATCTAGAGTATCCAATAATGAATTGTTGTAATGATTTTACTAATATAAAAAAGATACATTGTATACAAATAGAGAAATATAACATGAAAATAAATATTCAATAGTCAAATGGAAGAACTATTATAGTAAAATGTCAATGGTTTAATGTCCAAACTAAGTTAAATGTCCAAAAAATAGAGTGAAAGGCCAACCGAAACACTTAACATCTACATTGTGTGATTAGTGTGCAACATTCCAACAACTTACCACATTCTATATATAACACACTATCATAAACATTCCACTTAACTGTTGTACCTTTTCATTTCCTTTAACATTTAAAACATGGTCTTTACACCCAAGAGTGAGTGTAGTAGGTGTGAGAAAAACATTCATAGTAGGATCCCACCCAAATGATTCAAAATAAGATTCAGTAAAATAATCCCAAAATGGTAAATATAAGAAAAAATGGGCATGATAAATGACATTCAATATTTATATCAAAGTCATGAAAAAACAATTTCCTATTTAAAATTTCTAACAAAAAATTTATAATATATAGTTTTAAATAAAATTTCAAATAATATAATTCTTGGATATCATGGTAAATAATACCTTAATAAGAATTAAATATTACCATGCCTTAAACAATTCCCTAGGAATGTGGTCCATGGAAAAGGAGAGATAACCAATGAGTGAACCCCCTAAAATGCAAGATAACTTTGTCCCTAGGATACATGGCCTATAGAATACAGAAATACCCCATGAGTGAACCCATATATAAAAATTGAGAAGAACTAATGCTAAAAAACCCTTCTTTCCACCCAAGGATCTAATATTCCATATACATCAAATAGATCTCCTTCATGGGATTATCAAATTTCATAATTTTTTTTATGAAAACCCATTTTCATAGCTAAAACATGACCTAATGAACAATTTCAAAAATAATATCATAGTATTTTTATAACCAAATTTATATTACCCATACAAGTGTAAATCCATATTTTATTAAAATCCATTTATACACACATATCATGAGTATAAAATATCTTTACAATATTCTATTAGAAAACCATTTAGAAAATCGAGTGCATTTATAGATCATTGATCACTGACTAGATACCTAACCCCCTACCACACACTTGTGATAAAAATAATGCATAATGGGATATAAAAATTAAAAATAAATAAACACTTTAAAAATTTAAATGCGTCCATAAAAATCAATTACCACATCTAAGAATCATGTTTCCTTAAGTAATTGGTCATCATAGAGTATTCATTATCTTATACCACAAAGGTGACATGCACTGCCCCACTATCAGTAATTGAAATAACCTATTGAAAATAATTATCAATTAATTTATTAGAATATGAGAGAGATCATAACAAATCAAAATAATTCCATGAATGAAACCTAGGGCTGCCTTCAATTCAAAGAGAATTGATGGAAATAATTGTGATTCGATCAAACATATGAAAGAGTGAACAACTAATCAACAAAAGATCAAATTACCTAATAATATTAATAGATAGTGTCCAAAAAACCATTTATAGAACCTAGATTCATAAATGGGAGAATTTGGGTTGAAGGGAGGTGATTATGTGTGTAAAATAAGAATTTAATGGGGGAAAATGCAATATTGCCCCTTATAAATTTAGCCCACAGTAAAGAAACAAACTGGCCAGCGGTGCCTAGAAGATTCAGTACACCTATGTATGATCCACATGTTAGCCTATGTACTCCTTTAGAAACATCAATAATCCACTATGTCAATAGTGGTTCGGTTTCCTTATTAACCATTGATTAACCCACTTTGTTGTTCCCTATCCATAAACCCTCAATTCTGATTTCCTTAACCGGAAAACAATATACAAAACACCTAAAAGAGTTGTAAATAATATTTAAAATAGAATATTTCTAATTATGTCGATGTATGTTACATGATTCCCCTCGAATAATGAAAAAACATTTCCATGGTAAAAAATAACACTATATGATTTATTCATTAAAATAGCTATAAACAACAGTCTTTATAAATTCATCAATAAAATATAACATCACAATAATTAAAACAAAACAACGTTTATGAAAATTTGAGAAATAGAGAACATATATTCATTTCAACATTATACATACTCTTCTCCATTCCACCTTTCCTCTATAAAATGTTAACCAATGTTTTAAATTTCAAACTTAAAAGATTCTTTTTAAATCCTATATCTAAATTAGATGATCCAAGAACATCACATCATCTTGTACACAATATATCCCCAAATAATCACATGGGAATCATGTTGATGATATCAATGACATCCTACCACATGAATTACATCATTGAACTGATCCAAAAATCGATGAATCACTAGCTGATATGCCATATCAATGACATGCCCCAACACATCAAAGGGACCAATGAAATATGAAAAAGTGTTACACCATTGACCATAGAACAATTTAAATTGATGAGGTAAACCCCTAAAAACATGATACCCAATATAAAATTCTAGAGTAATATATTTATAATCCACAAAAGACCTATTATGTTCATGTACCACCTTCATCCACTTTTGAATCATCTGAACCCTATCATAGTGCTCTATACCACACCTTTTCTAAGGACCACTAACGCTCTGACATTGGTTTAACAAAAAAAATACCTGAAAGGATTCCCATAAAATAAATATACTAGGTACATTATTTTGGAAGAGTTAAAAATATATTTATAATCAAAATTGAACAAGTAAATTTGATTCACCCATGATCAAAATACATCCATATCACAATTCCATAACATATCCTCCAGTGTTTTCCTATATGTTTTAGGATGGAAGGATGTTATAAGGTTAATATGAGAGAAAAATGATGATTAAGACCACCAATGAATCATTTGGTAATGTTATGATAAAAATAAAAAATTATGGTCCTCAATAAATTGTGATGACCCACTATCTCATTTATATACTTCCTTTTCAGAAAATACAGAACACCTAACACCCTAATTGACAAGATGTCAGATTTTTTTTTTCAGTTTTTCCATGATCAAACAAAATAAATCATACCCTACACAATATATAGGGAAAATTTTGAAAAAATAAATCAAAATCTCTAATTTCCTCTCAGGAACATTTAATGGATATAAAAAAACAGAAGACAATGCTCCACTTGCCTTTACTAGTAGACTAAACATCATGATATGAGCTACACCATTGAGTTTTTCATTTATAGCCACCAAATTACACATGAAAATTAATGAAAAATTATGGTTATACCAAGATAAATGACAAATTTTAATTTATGTATCTCAATTATATCTCCTTTCATAATTCAAAAAAACAAAAGAACCTCTACTGAAATATCTATTGAAGATGACTATCCTTTAAGCATCCCTCTAGAGTAACACCATAAATTAAAAATTATGAAATTACTTCTTTCCTTGAGTCTCCCAATTGAGTATCCACATTTGAAACCTAAATGAATATTTTACTACATTCATAAATTGGAAACTACTTCCCTCTAACTTCTCTACATCAGGATGTATCGTTCATTAATCATACATTATCCTCCAATCGTCTATAGACTCTAAAAAACCACCCATAATGAATTTCTAATTAGCTAATTGATCACCAAATTCCATTTATTAGTGTGTCTGAGAACTCGAAACACATTTCATTAGTAAATATATCCACCCCAATAGATAGAGATTCTAATTGAACTGAGAGAAAATATATATGTTGGATTTTTTGATCTATGAAGACCAAAAATATCTCATAGATCCAAAGAAGGAACCATCACTAATAGACCTATATAATGGGTTACATTAGTATGCTCATGGGAACGTAACAAAACAGACCCATACAAGTTCACTTACCTCTACTACATCATTTAATAACCTTAATCTAAAAGGGAATCATCACAAAAAGCTATAAATATCACTCCCCCTCTTGAAGTGGAAGGATGAAAGAATGAATTTACTTGGAATTATTATATTCAAATGTTTTTTATCACCTATTATCCCAAACAAAGTTATAGTGCATTGAGTTCAATGTTTCCAAATTGAATGATATATATGAGAAATTAGATGAAAATATTTTATAATATCATATGAGACCGAAGAAAGTACATAAATTTAAAAATTTATTTTGTGCTACATGAGAATCAAACACCATGATCTTCAAAATATTGACTACCACTCCCAACTGGGAAACCACATGCTAATGAAAATGCATATACTACACCTAATACTATTTTTATGGAATTGGAGAGGAATTTGGGTAATTAAATTAACATTAAAAAATTCATTATATCAAATATATAGAAAAAATATTTCATAATGTTTTAATAAAAATTTAAGGTGGGGTAGGAAGAAATAAAATAAAATGCTTGATTAGGGATGTGGCCTATTCCTCAAAACATCTTCATTTAGTTTCATCAAAGAGGATTCATAGGATACATTCTGAAAAATGTATTCTTGGATGAGATTATGGAAGTAATGAAGTGATTTGGTATGTTGTTTCCTAATAAAAATCGATTTTGAAATGTGAACATGGTAGGAGAGGGGGTGGCCTATTATAAGAGAGGTGAGTCCACAATTGTAATTTTTGCAAGGAAAAAATGATTAACCAAGTTTATCAAATGAAAAAACATTAAAAAATGAGAAGTAATAGGAAATAGAAGCTATAATATCTAAATATTCCCATTAAATGTTTTTAAAAAGTTTTGGGTCATTTTTTACCTTCTTTTATAGTTTAACCCCTATCAAACACATTTTTCCCTTATCATGGTAAATTATTTTTACTATTTTTAAATATTAATTGTGGTAAAAAATTATGTTAAACATAGTTTATAATATAATTTATTAATTTAAAATAAGTAGTTATTTAAAATATATATATATGCAACAGTGGAAATTTATAATTTAAAATTACTCTTGTAGATAAGACAAGAAATAAAATTCTCAAGAATAAAATATAAAAACGTTAAAATGTTTTATTTATAAAAATTTAATTTGAAATTAAATAAAATGAAAAATATTAGATTAATATATATATATATATATATATATAAATTAATTAATATTCAGTATTAAATCATCTTATTATAATATTGGTGATTTTAAATGTTTTAAAAGAAATGAATATTCTCAAAAAAACAAATATTTTTCACTATTCATCAAAAATTGTATCTTCTCCAGAAACTCTAAAAATTTATCCCTAAGATAATTTTAAAATTATTATCTATAAAATTTAATATATTTAAAATAAATTCTAATAAATTTTAAAAAATTATTTTTACCAAAATTTAGAAAATTGTAACAAAACTGTTTTTAAGAAAATATAATTATTAACGGTAAAATTTGGTATATTTTTGTATTTTCTCTAGAAAAAACAAAAGTTCAACATTAAATATATAAAATATTAATTTCAAAATATAACTACCCAAAATTTTTTGATTAATTTTTTGTGTAAAATTTTATTTTTTCATGAAAATTTTTCTTCAGATAAAATACTTTTATTTGAAAGTATTTTTTATTTACATTTCAAATTAATTGGACACCAGTGAATTAATTTTTTATACATGAGTAAAAAATATATTTTCATAATTTAGTTGATCATTTTCTTAGTCACTATTTCAATATCTAGGTGATTACTATTGTATTAGATAATAATATTTCAACAGTATGCTAGATTAGTTTTAAATTATTGTTGTGTGTAATGCAAGATAAACTCATTTTTTTCATTTAATGAAAGATAAAATCAGTTCTCGGTGTAATAATGGATAATATCCATGATTTTTTCATAAATCATATTTTAAAGGGTAAATTTATTTGGAAAAAATATTTCACAAAATATTTGGGGGTTACTTTTTATATCCCTTAAATAAATTTCATCCTTTCAATTTTAACTTCTACTCGATAAGAAAGGGTTTAAAATTTGAAGATACCATTGTGGGAAGGCCACATAGTTAAATTTTTTTATCAAACAACATATTTAAAATAGATAAATGGGTTTGTTAAGGTAACATAAAATAACATATATTAGGATTCTATATAGCATAAATAGGTGGGAAGTGAAAAAAAAGACATCAAAGAGACAACAATTACTAAAATACAGATAGAGAGTTATAGGGAACAAGGTTATGAGAAATTTTTGACTAATGATCCATAAACCAAAGTTGTGTAAAAAAGGACATTGATATAAAAAAAATGAATAAAACATGATAGAATTTTATTTCTATAGACTTTTTCTAATAGTGGATAATTTTCAATAGAAAATATAATTACTTGATTTAATTCTATTCTATAAGAATAATTTCATACAATGGTTGTGCCTTGATCAATTTACAATTAATCACTAACTCTAAGAGTTTAATTTTAAATGTTTGAAGCACTAAGTAATATTTATAAAATAATGTAAACTAAATCATTCTATCCCACGTTTTTATCAAAAACAAAATTATAAGCACATGTTATGAAAAAAATTTTATATGGTGTGATAATAAATTATTCCTCAATACCAAATCATAAATTGGACTCAAAACATTCCATAAATAGTAAAAATTTTAACGTATCCAAATTTCAAAAATTATTTATATGTTCACTAAATTTCGTAGAATCAATATAATATTAATCCCCTAAATATCCTAATGTATCTATTTATTATAACATACCAAATATGTGAATACCTTAGACACATATGTTTTGAATCATTGTAATAACCAGGATTACCAAAAAATTAATTCTAACATAAATATATCCTCATTACTTTAATAAAACCATATATTATTAAATATAGCCAATAAATACATAATGCTGTAAAGTATATAAATTAAAACACAAAACAGTTTATCCAAAAATCAGTAATCCGTTCCAAGGTCATCAATACTATCTAATTGAATTTATTTATATCAATCATTTATTTTTCTAAACTAAACTCCACTTTCAAAAAATTAGGAACATATTAATGGTTATATTAATTTAATCAAAATATCACCATTCATTTAGATCACTTTTCTAGTTTTTCAATACTATTCAATATATTCATTCCAATGCTTAATGAAAAAATTATACAGAATAAACCATATATATTTCATTATTCATAAAAAATAATTCTTGAATTCTATTCTATAAAAACTTCAATCATACCACTTATTTATAAAACCATTTAACTAGGTTTCATCCACTTATTACTTAATATATATTTACTGCAATTTGAAAAATGAATCACGTTATAACATTCCTAAAACTCAATCTAATCATGCATCTCTCATTTAACATAAATAATACTTTTATAACCCCCTACCATTAATATTTCATTTGAATTCTTCACCTTATCAGTATTACAACCATACTATATACCACCTTACTGAATATCATCATGATATTTCTCCTGAAGACATCAATTTTTATAATTTCAATATTCATCAAATTTGACACATTCAACCATCAAGGATATATTAAGGTGGCCATTAATCCCATCAATTATTTTAACTAAACTTTTAATTTTACTAATATAATTATTTTCATTGATGCTAAATTTTCCTCAATCAAAACTTCTTACCATTCATTTAGGACATCCACCTTGATGAGCATTACCACATTCATGAAATATCCAAAAGAAAATATTATTTCCTCTATATTTTCCCCCACTCAAACTATCAAAAAAATAATCCATATATTTTTGGGGATATCCGAGAGTTGGTTAAAGTGAATGTTTATAATCATATTCCATGAAAACATATTTTAATTTATCACAATATCCACCACAATTGTTTCTTCCCATTAAGGTTATTATCAAGACATAGTATATCACATTCATATTGATCCATTCCTTCTAGTTCAATACATTGAATGAAAATAAAAATCATAGAGTGTGGTGAAATAACCATATTGGGAAAAAATAATAATTAGAAATCATTTTATCAGATGTCTAAAAGATGAAAATTTATTTTATTAAATGAATCACTGGATTATCAAAAGTTATTCATAGTCATAATCTATTTAAATAATTCATGATGGATTACTAAGTGTTTATGAATTTCCAAAGCATATCCCCCAAGAGTGTCATAATGTATGTCAAGAAAGGCCTATTTTCACGAAAAAAATGGTGGTAGTGTCTAGCTCAATGTTCCTTTTTCAGGTTTATTACCCTTTAGTTCCTATGAGATATATCCACATCCACATATTATATCCAAACATGGATATAATTTCATGGAAAAAAATTTCACTATTATTTATGAAAACTCTAGAACATGTTCATATACTTTGACTCATCCGTATACATATCCTTAGATACATACCTAGACATTTCATTTTAAATATCCGAAGTCAAATCGCTATATAATTATAATTCTATTTTCTAATGGTTAACTAAACTTTTCCTCTGATACCAACTATATAGACCATGACTTCTCATATATAGATATAACATATTTTAGTTAAATATTCATTATATTACATAGAAAAAAACATAAGGATTGTAAATATATAGTTCCTTTATAAAAATTGAATCATAATCAACATATTCATATTTGAAAAAAATCAAATACCACTAAGTTATTCAAAACAACCACCCTTCTAATACATTTCATATATAATTTTTTTTCATAACCTAGGGATGGGAAACATAATAATGGGTGATATTATATGCTGAGTCAGAGAAAAAAGGGAGATATATAATAATAAACAGAATATAAGGGTTAGGGAACCAGATGATAACAATTGAAAACCATACCATGCTTTTAAAATATCATAATCATTAGCCGTTGTATCAAAATTTTTAGATTATTATAATGAATCATAAGGAATTAAATGAACCTGATCCATGAGTGTTTAATATTGGCATAAGACATAAAATTATTGAATGAAAATAGTTTAAAAAAACCATTATCATCTTATTCAATGCTCAAATATATTTCATTAACAGTACAAAAATATCACTCCTAATACAATCATAGTAGTCAAGGGTCACTCCTTGGACTATCATAGTTGGAAATGTCAGTTACTAAACTAGTTACACTCTCAATTAAAATATTGTCTTAATCATGAGATATTAATATTTTCCTAATGAATTAGAGGGAGATATAGGTCCCACCCAACACATAATGAAAATCATATATATGTTTTCCATAATATCATAAAACATTCATCAAATAATAAACAATGTAATGAAATGGGTTTTATAAACATTTCATCACATCATAACCTATAGAAAAGGGACAAGTTTCATAATCATTTTTCATTTCATCATATTATAACCTATAGAAAAAGTGTATTTTGTAATCATTTTATCATTGTATAACCCTTTTGAGGGAAAATGGTTCAAAAAATTCATATCATCTTAAATAGATCAATTTAGAAATAAAAATAATTGTACCCTTTAGATATATACCCAATAATGAATAAGTAACATTGAAAATATTTACATTATATGGATAATGATTTTAAAATATCACTTGGAACATTTATTGAGAAAAATATAATTTATTTGAAAGTCACTTTTTAAAACAAAATATTAATGTAAAATTTTGGAAAAAAATCATTACAATAAAAAACAAAAAATTATAATGGAATATTTCAAAATAATTTATCATTCTGTTAGAAAGATATCATTTATTCTTCAAAAAAATTTTGTGACATAAAATATTTTTAAAATCATATTCATTCAAAATTAAATTTGAATCCTTACAAGGGATGCTGTAAAAATAATTTAAAATACATCATGATGAAAATATCCTCTCTACATAGATATAATAATTTTTAAAATATAATTTTTTTTTGAAAATCCTTTTATTTTAAAATAAATTCTGAACCTTATAATTTAATATTGAATGTAATAATGATCTTGACAAAGAAAAATTCAATTCCTACCATACATTCTAAAAAAAATATTCCATTGACATTTTCTATAAAATCCAAATTGGTATTGTTGGAAAAATGACATGAAGATACCATTAGAAACATGTTTTAAAAGTAAAACATGTGTAAAAATTTATTTAGTATATCATTTTAATAATATTTAATCATTCTCAATTTTTTTTTATAAATAATGGTTTTGTAAGAAAAACTATTTCTTGTCAAAGAGAGAAATACAAAAGATTTTTAACAATAATATTATTTTGAAATATTAAATACATAAAAAGACTAAAATGAAGGGAAAACATGTATTCTCTAAAAGTAACATATGGAGAAGCAAATAAATTATTTTTTGAGAGATAGATCATAATATTTAATCATTGGATTCATAACATGAGGAATCCCGATAAACAATTTGTTTGAAAAACAAAACCCTTAACACATTGGTAAATTTGAATAATAAGTTCCATGAAATTAGAATGTTATGTGAAACTCATAATATCATGATAATAAATTAATACAAGATAAGACATATCGAATGGGAATATAAACCTCATAACATAATATAGGTGTGTAAGATAAACTATGTCTCAGAGAATTAAAATCGAGACAACTTGTAACACTCCACGGAATTAAAAAATAAATTGGAATGCATGAATGTTTTTTATGTCGATATTTATTACTATCTTTTAAGCATAATTTTTCAACTTCTATATTTTGAATTCCTAAAAAATATCATCTAATAATGCGAACACCACGTTATTTAGAGTTTAATGGAACCAAATAAATTTTTGGAGAATAGTAACATACACTTATGAATATCAATATGAGTAGTAATATTACTGTAATGAATATTAAATTTTATAATTATTTTATTTTCCTTAGTTTATAAGAAAATGAGTTGTTGATTAATTTTTCATGGTGTTAAAAAATGAGTTATATATATATAAAATTGTTATTTTTTGTATAAAATATGATTTTATTTAAAATTTAATTTAATAATATTTAGGAAATTATTTTCAAAAAATGGAGATCATTTTTTAATTCTACATGTCAAAAAATGGTTAGATTTATTTTATGGGATTATTCTGAAAAAAATTATTTTTAAGTGATTAGTAAAAATATAGTTGTGAGTATCAGTGTGTTTAATGAAATCATTAAAGATATAAAAATTATGTAATAATTCTGTAAATATTTTGTACATTAAAAAATGTTATAAGGTGTCCCATGTGGCCAATACCATGTTCTTCCCCATGGGTTTTAAAATACCTCCACTAAGGTATCCCTTGGAAATTAATAAAATATTCCCTCCCTTTTTCAATAAATACCAATCCATTCCCTCATTCGATTCAATCAAAAATTTTTTGTCAATGAATATCTGGTCATTGTACCTCTTTAATAGTACTCATATGGGGTCCTCAATCCCCTGATGTCCCAACCTTCAATTCTATGGAGTTACTCAACAATGTAAGAGAATTCTCAGCTTCTTTCTTTTTCTATTCGAGTTCTCGATTATATGGTATAACATTCAAGTTTAAATACTATATTCTTACATCCATTTATTCTATCTCTATTATTTATTATGATTAATTTAAGAATTTATGACCATTTTTTCCACACTTTTTAATGTTTTCTAAATCCATGTTGCATAGTCATTATGATGTCGACTTTTCATAAGGGATTTCTCAAGTATTCATTTATTTTGAGTTCCTTTCCTATCTTCTTCTTTCAACACTTACCATTATCTAAGTGTAATTAATGATATTTTATCTTAAATATTTTGTATTTCATCAGGTTTATGGAATATTAACCATTATAATTCTTCCCATATCCAAGTTATTCAATAAATTAAAACATCGTTTGTGATGTGTCAGTTTACCGATATTATGGATGTTGTGATTTCAATTTCTTTTAATTATTTCATGACTATTCAAGTAACCATTATTATGGTTGAACCAGATTATAATTTATGTAATATTTCTTATTTCAGGATCTATAATCACTTTTTACTCATGTGATTAATTTATAAAACAAAATATGTTCACTATGACCGAAGAATCACAAAAATGGCATAAACCAATATCAACAATGTTTTTACATATGAATCATATTCATGTCATAATTAAAAATTATAAATGGTATAATTTAATGTTCTGAAAGTATTTAAATACCATTCAATTACAATTCTAGAGTTTCACTTCCAAATGATAAGAATATCCATAATGAACCGATCATGGAAACCGTGTAAAGAACTCACCCGGAACAATGTAAATAAGAAAATATTACTAATAAATGTGTCGAATGATGTTGTTAAAAGACCATATAGATATTTATAAAAATTAATATATTTCACTAAAATATTAATGTCACTCTTTTAATCCTTATACTGAAGGTTTAAACACATTTTTTGTATGATGAACCCTATGTAATGGAATTCTTATCCCAATTTCCAATCTTAGGGTTAACCTTCTACTTATCCTTTATGTGGTATTAATATTTTGGTGAGATTAATTTTTGTTTATATAATGTTGTATGATGTGTATTTATAGTTTATACACATATCATTTCCATTTGATTAATTCACACTCCAATTATACTTTAAGGGATATTAAATTTAAAATCCTTTAAAAAGTCTCTTTAATATATTTCGAAAGAATTGTTTTTATATTTATATATAATAAGTGGTTTCTATTGATTTCATGATACTTTATTACCATGATATGATCAATAGACATAGTTATCTTTTTTTTATCCCATTATAGCTCATGATATGTTGGGATGATCCCATTATAGATCCAGATATGATTGGTGAGCCCCATTATAGCTCCCCAATTCATTGGGTACTCGAGAGGTGGAATTTGAAAAAATGATTATTCCACATTCATGGGTGATTGTAAGAGTGATATAGTAAATATTCCCCATGAAAACAACATGATGATTCCATGCATGTTAATTTTTTAATGAAATGGGTTTTATTGGTTTTAATGTTATCACTTGACTAACGATTTCATTCTTTATATCCCTTACTGAGTTTTATTCTCATAAAATGTATTTAAATGTTTCTAAATGGTCATAGGGTTGTGTTAGAAAAATTAAAAAGACAATTTAAATGTAATTAATATTTTCCAAAGAATTATGTTTTATTTTAAAAGGTTTATATATATAAAAAAATGGATATTTATTTAATAGCATCCATATGCATGGTTATGAGTTGTTATGTATGTTTTAAGTCATAATTACCTAAAACTCTAAACCTAAAAAGTAAATAATTATGTAAGAATGTATGTTCTTGTATAAAACTCAAGATTATGTAATCTCTTATAGCCATATCCTTATAATTGGTATCAGAGGATGGTTTAGACAACATTATGGTTGATGATGTTTTTAATAGAATACCAGATTTTTTTTTTCTCTATGGTAGTTTGAAATTTTATATCAATTAATGATTACCATGTTTATTCATATATGTTATCATTATTCAGAATGGTTTCCCATAGAAGAAATAAGGAAGCCGTAGTACGATGGTACCAAGAGGCTGGTGTTTTTACGAATCTGCAACCCTTAATGGTGTGAATCAGAACCGAGTAGATTATAACTACAATGGCTCAGTTGAATCATGAAATATATTAGATAGTATATATGATAGAGAGAAACCAAATTTACCACAAATAAACATGTATTTTTTGTATAATTGTTTTAGGAAGAATACTCCAGTATTCAATGGAACCATAGATCTAGTTATAACCAATGGATGGATCAATTCTTTAGAAAATATATTTGATGTTATAGGATGTTCAGAATGTAAAAAGGTAATAATGGCCATTAATTGTTTTTATGGGGTAGATGATTATTGGTGGTCTCTATTTAAGAGTAATAGAGAATGATATGATCATAAAATTCTTGAATGGTATGATTTTAAGAGTACTTTTCATTGAAAATATTTTACCAATATTGTACGAATTCGAATGGAGAAGTAATTGTTGGAAATAAAGCTGAATGATGATGATTCTATTGAACCATATTAAGTCAATTTTACTAGACTATCCAGGTACGTACCAGATTTTAATCTGGATTTTGATATTAAAATTAATAGATTTTACTATTTTTTGAAAACATTTTAGTGAAGAGCATTGTCTTTATGATAGTGTAAAAGCGATGAGAAACCTTTTCATTATGCAAAAAAATTAGAAATAGATTTTTCTAACATGATTGTGAGTTCTGAAGTCAAGTAAAAAAAGATTTTAGGATGGTAGGATTTGTGTACGAATTCATCAATGAAATATCTAGGTCAGAAAATCAATTCCCTTTGTAGTGAAAAGTGAGGCAAAAGGAATCCTGGTGAATGTATTGTAACTTCTGGGAACTGAAACTGATGTGAAATTTTTGGACACATGTCTCTTGAGTGCAAGGAAAATTATCTAAAAATTAATGAGATGTCAATGGTGAGATGATCTAAGTATAAGTAATTGAGTCATTTTTAATTTTTTTCTAAATCTAGTCACTCATGTAGTGAATCAACTCGATTTAAAGAATAATGGTCAGGTAAAATCATTTTCAACCACTTAAGAATATGTAGGGATGTCAAATGAAGTGGTATCTGGTACATTGAATGTGTTTATAGATTTCAGAAATGTGTTTTTTGATTCAGGGTCTACACATTCATTCATTTCTGAGAAATTTTCTGAAAAACTGGGAATTCAACCTCATGAAATGAAACCAGATCTCATGGAAAAAATATTAGAGGAAAAATTGTGGCAAAACAATAATAATAATAGAATTATCCATTTCTATTGATAGAGTTTACCAGAAACCCTTTTTATCTTTCCTCTAGTAGATTTTTCTATAATTCTGGGTATGTATTGGATTTCTTTTTATCATGATAAAATAGATTCTAGAGAAAATGAAATTTTTTTAAGAAATAATTTCAATCTGTGTACAATAATGAACCCATAACATTTATAAAATATATGGAATCTATGAAACTAATAAAGGATGGAAATGGTAGTTATCTTTCTCATATTTTTGAATATAAATAAACTATCCTGATTAATGATTTTCTAGTGGTAAATGAATACCTGGATGTTTTTTCTGATGATTTTTCTTGTGTTATTCTTGATCGAGTGGTTGAGTTTACTATTGAATTAGCTGTTGATGGTAAATGCATTTCTATACCCCATAACGAATAACCCCAATGGAAGGAATGGAATCAACAAATACGTTGCATGAATTATTACATAAAGGCTTCATCTGACCAACCACTTCATCTCAAGGTCTCCTATCTTTTTTTTTCAAGAAGAAACATGGTTCAACAAGACTTTTCATTGATTAGAGATCCTTGAATAACATTACTATTAAAAAAAATTTCCTATACCTCGTATCAATGATTTGTTTGATCAGATCTAGGGGAAACAATATTTTTCAAAGGTTTATCAGTGGTTATGGTACATCAGTTGAATGTAAAGGATAAAGATAATCCAATACTACGTTACATACTAGATATTTTCAATATGAGTTATTATTTATTAATTTTTAGTTATCTAATGCATCTGATGTATTCATGGATCTTATGAATAGAAAATTTCAATAGTTCTTGGATACATTTTTAGTTTTTTTTATTGATGAAATTATGGTATATTGTTGAAATTAATAGGAGCATTAAAAATATACATGGTTTGTTTTTCAAACCATAAAAGAAAAGAACCTGCATGTAATATTCAGAAACTGTGATTTTTCTTTGCAATAGATTTCTTTTCTATGGAAAATTGTATATATGGATAGCATAATAGTTGATCCTTCCAAAACAAAAGTGTTTGATGAATGGCCAAGACTGAAAAATGTTATAGAGATTCCATTTTTTCGTATATTAGTAGGTTATTACTGATGGGTTGTTAAAATCATTGTATGGTTATCCAACCCTCTAACTAACAAATCATGAAAAGGGGTCAATTTTTTTTGGAAATAAGAATGTGATTTCTATATTTAGGAACTGAATAAAAGATTGGTGAATGCTCATGTTTGGACATGCCTTCCCGAAATGGTATGTATGTCATAGATAGTGATTCATTAGTGTAGGTATGTGGTTGTGTTCTGATGCACAATGATTAGGTAATTTATTATGCATTATGACAGCTAGAACCTCATGGGTTAAATTATCCCATACATGATTTCGAATTCATAGTTGTGGTTTTTGATTTGAAATTTTTGTGGTATGATTTATACAAATCCTAATATAAAATATATACTGACCATAAAAGTTTGAAGTATATATTCACTCAGAAGGAATTTAACATGAGGTAGAGAAGATGGCATGAACTGATAAAGCATTGTAATTTCATGATCAATTACTATCTAAGAATAAGAAAAAAGCAGAAGATTATTTGAGTGAAAAAATTCATGAATCATTAACCACATTATATTTGGAACATGATCCCTTGATTAATGATTTGATGAATTTTGGATTTGAAGTTGTTGGTGTAGGAAATAAATCTTTTTTGTTTTAGGATTCACTGTAGTCAATCGTTATTGGAAAAAATTAAGCAAGTGTAGTAGGAAGACCATGAGCTATAGAAAAAGCATGAATTGGATAAAATGGGCATGTTTCTAGAATTTAAACTTGATAATGATTGTGTTCTAATATTTGGAAAAAGGTTGTGGTTCCCTTTTGATTCCTAGTTGATGAAATATTTTTTATTTAATGCTCATAGTTATCCATTTTCAGATCATTCTGGAAGTACTAAGACGTACAGAGAACTTCAAAAATATTACTAGCGGGATATAATTAAAAGGGATATTGTGGAATGTTTAATGTGACATTTTTTACATTATAAAAAGTTAAAGAAGAGAGGCAGTTACTGAAGGATATGATTTATCCTTTTCTAGTTCTAGAGTGGAAATGAGAGGATATACCAATGGATATTGTCGTGAGACTACATAAGACTTCTTTAGGTAACAATGATATTTGGGTTATAGTTGGTCGACTGAAAAAATATGCACATTTTATTTATATTCGAGATACAATGTAATTGGCTCTTCTTTTTTGATTCTAAATCAATGAGATTGTCATGTTACATGGAGTTTCTCATTTGATTGTATCTGATTCGGATCCGATGCTCACATCTAATTTTTTGAAGGGACATCAAAAGTCGTTGGGCACAAAATTAAACATCAGTACAAATTTTCACCCTCAATCAGATGGGGAAAGAGAATGAACAATTCAGACTTTGGAGGATATGATTCGATCTTGTTCAATGGATTACCAGTGAAGTTAGGATAATTAACTTTCATTAGTTGTGTTTTCTAATAATAACAGTTTTCACTACATTATAAATAAGGAACCTTTTGAGGAATTTTATTGGAATCTGTGTCGAACACCATATTTTTCGGATGTTTTCAAGGAACTGAAGTTAATGGGACTAGAATTGGTAGAGAAAATCACTAATAACGTGAATATAATCCCTCATCACAAGAGGAAAACTTAGATATGGAAGAATAGTTATATAGAAAATATGAGAATTTTTTTTCTTTTGAGGTATGTGATCATGTTTTTATTAGAATTTTCCCAATGAAATGTGTAATGTGTGGTGGTAATAAAGGAAATATAAGGGGAAAATGCATTTTTCCTTTTGAAATTATAGAGAATGTTGGATCAGTAACCTACTGAGTAGTTGTACCTATGTGTTTATCTCAGGCACACAATATTTTAATGTTTTGATACTGAGAAAGTACGTGCATTATTTATATTTTTTTTGAGCCATGAAGTTGTTCAGCTAGAAGAGAATGTTTCTTATAAAGAGCAACCTGTTTAGATTATTGACTGAAGCGAATAGGTATTTTTGAATAAGGTAATCCACTAGGTAAATGTTTTGTGGAGAAACCACATGGTTTTAGAAGCAACATGGGAATCTGAAAATGCTATGAGGGAAAGGTACCCTCACTTGATAAATGAGTAAAAAAAATTTCAAGGACACATATTATAGATTGTGGGTATAATGTAACACCCAATGGTTTTAAAAAATAAATAAAATTTCCTGAAACATTTTTTTATGTAGATATTTATAACTACCCTTTAAACATAATTTTGTAGTTTCTACGTTATAAATTTTGAAAAACAGTAATCTAAAATTGTGATAAGTATATTATTTATAGCCCAAATAGAAGAAAATTTATTTTGGGTGAATAGAAACCGACCCTTATGAATAGAACAATGAGTATTAATATGACCCTAATAAATAATAAATTGTATTATTATTATATTTTCATAATGTTATAAGATAATGAGTTGTTGATTAATTTTTCATATTGGTAAAAATGGGTTATAGATTTAAATTTTTTATTTTTGTATAATTTATGTTTTTATTTAAAAATTAAATTAACAATAATTATAAAACTATATTTTAAAAATTTAGTTCATTTTGGAATTATATATGTCGAAATATTGTTAGGTTGAATTTTTTGGATGTTTCTGAAACAGTGGATTATTTGGTGAATAGTAAAAAATACAGTTTTGAGATTCGGTGTGTTTAATGACATAATTAATGATATTATAATGATGTAACAATTATGGTCAACTTTTGTATAGTAATAAATTTTATGAGGTGTCCCAAATGGCCAATACCATTTGAAAATACCACGGGAAAGCCCAAAATTTTTCAAATACCACTAATGAGGTGTCTTTTAGAAATTAATAAAATGTTCCCTCCATATTTCAATAAATACCAACCCATTACTTCATTAAATTCATTAAAAATTACTCCTAAAAGAATATTTGGTCTTCATACCTCACTATTATTCCTCCCAAGGTGTATTTATTCCCCCAAGGTCCCAACCCTCATGTCTTTGGAGTTACACTACAAGGTAAGAGAAATGACAACTTCTTTCTTTTTTCCATTCGAGTTCTCTTTTATGTTGTATAGCATTAAAGATTCCATACCTTGTTAATTATTAAATATTATTTTATATATGTACTTTATTATGATCCATTTATGTATTAGTTACCCTTTTCACTGCTCTTTTAATTTTTTATAAAACCATATTTCATAGTTGTTATGCTGTCGAATTTTCCTAAAGGATTTCTTAACAATTATTTTATTTCGAGTTCCTTATTTTCATTCTGTTTCCTCAATTACCCATATACAAGAAGCATGAATGATATAGTTTCTTAAATAATATTTAATTCATCATATTTATGGAATATTAACCATTGTACATCTTCTCCTCTCCCAGTTATTCACGAAATTAAAACATCGCCTATGATGTGTCAATTTACCTAAATCATGGATGATGTGATTTCATTTTCTTTTAATTTCTTCAATACGGGTCATGAAACCATTATTTTGTTTAAAAATTTTATTATTCCTATTTTTTATCTTATATTAGGTTAAATAATCATTTTGTACACATTTTATTAATTTATAAAACCAAATAATTCCATTACAATCAAATAATCACCAAAATGACCAAAAAATATCAATAATGTTTTAACTTAAGAATCATCCAAATGTTAGAATTAAAAATGATAAATGGTTTAATTTATGGTTATGGATATATTTTAATACCATTATATTTCAATTCTAGGGTTTCAATTTCAATCGACAAGAATATCCATCATGAACCAATCATGGAAACCATGTAAATAACGCACCCAAAACAATGTAAATAAAAAAAATATTAATAATAAATGTGTTGAATGATGTTGTTAATTTATCATATAAGTTGTTATAAACATTAATATGTTTCCTTATGATATTAATAAAACCTTTTTAACCTTTAAACAGTAGTTTTAAATACATATTATTTAAGATGAACCCTATGTATGAGAATTCTTTACCCAATTTACAATCCTTTGGCTAACCTTCTACTTATTAATTATATGGAATTAATATTATTAAAGTGATGAATTATTTTTTATATTATGTTTTATTATGTGTTTTTAGAGTCTATACAAACATCCATTCCATTATATCAATTCAGAATCCTATTATATTTTTAAGGGACTTTCCTATTAAAGACATTTAAAAAGGCTCTTTAATAACATTCAAAAGCATTGTTTATCTATTTATATATATGGAATGAGTGATTTGACCTGATTTCATGTAACATTATTACAATTATATGTTTCTTGGAAATAATTATTTTTGGTTGATCCCATTATATCTCACAATATGTTGGGTTGAGCCCATTACAACTCAAGATATAATGGGTGATATCCATTATAGCTCTCCAATGCATTGGGAACTATGTTGGTGGAAGTTGGCCAAATGGTTATTCCATGTGTAAGGGTGCCTTAAGAGTGATATAGTAAATACGTCCAATATAAAGTACATGATGTTTACATATATGTTAACATGTTTTTATGAAATGGATTTTATTGGTTTTTATGGTGTCACTTAACCAACAATTTCGTTCTTTATATACCTTACTGAGTTTTATACTAATTCCGTGTTCTTAATTGTTTTTTCCAAGGTTATAAGGATATGTAAGAAAATAAATGGAAACAATTTAAATATCATGAATATTTTTCAAAGGAATTATGTTTTATTTTAAATGTTTTATATATTAAAAAAATTGATATTTCTTTAATAGTATCCACATATATGGTTATGAGTTGTTATGTTTGTTTTAAGTCAATATTACATAAATCTCTAAACCTAAAAACATCCTCTTTATTTAATAATTTATGTTCTTGTCTAGAAATCAGGATTATGTAATGTTTTTTGGTTAGGTCCTTATACACCAATCCTTTACGGCAATGGTGATGTCTGAGATGTAATCCCCAAGAATGAGAGATCGTAGAATGGAAATGTAAATCCAAATAATTTTCATCATAAAAATAATAAAAATAATAAAATAAATACATGATCAATATATAAATCTCAAAACAAAAATAGGTGGTTAATATGAAATGGCTGTCATAGAAGTAAAAAGTGAGATGGAAATACCTTACAATATGGGTAAACATTCTTCATAAATATTTCAATCTCCTTTATAATAAATATATATTTATTATAGATATTTTAAAGGACCATAATTATTTTTTTCATACCATATATGATTTACTAATTAACTTTTATTACATGTTTGTTAACAATTCCATATTAAATCCATGTTTTGAGTAATAACTGCTTGTTTTCATGTATGTATCTATTCTTTATTTTTTCTCTCATACATTGACAATGGTTAAAATAATTCATATTTATAACCATTATAAAAATATCATAATATGTATATATATATTGTGGTACATAAAATATAGAGATTGAGAATGATGTGCATCATTCATAGAGATGGAAGACCGTATGTACATATGGCCGTTATTTCCATTTTATTTCTATATTTAATGAAATAAACTCAAATAAAAATTTTCCAATATAGAATAAATTTAATTTTGTGTATATCACATTTTTTCATTAAACCCATCCATATTACCTACCTTGTAAATCATGAATGAATAACATTGCTTTGTGAGGAAGTAATCTCTTGTACACGAGAATGATGTTATATATTCCCATGGAATGGAAAGTAAATAAAGAATATGTGATATATTTTTTAAAAAAGCATTATAATATCATAAATATCATATTTGAATAATAAATTTTTCATTATATCCAATCATGATAAGTGGTGATAGAAGAAAAATAACATCGATTCATGAGGCGATAATCCACTATAAACATGGATGATGATTGTGTAACACATTTGGTGGAAGTTGAGAAGGATTTAACTTATTAAATAAACATAAAAACTTCTAAGTATGTTTCATATACTATTTATATTATATCATCATGTTAAAATAATAATTTGAGGAGGTTAATGATGAAATAATATAAAAAGTTTGATCAGGGACATTACCTCCTATTCAGAAAACTACTTTTTGTTTGCAAAAAAAAGGATTGTTAGGATTTATTTTTGAAAAATATAATTCTTCAATGATGATGAACATGAATTGGGAAATTCAATTTTTAATGTATTTGATGAACCAATGGGATTTGAAATTATGGATAGGATAATAGAGGAGGTGACCATTAATAAGTGAAGTTGAGTGGCGTATTTTTAATCTTTGAAATGAAAATGGTAAACTGATATTTTACCAATGAAATAAGGATATAAAATAATAAATTCTATAAATAAGTATATATAAGCTCAAAATTGGACTATAAAATGTGTATTGGAAGTGTTTTGGTTCATTTAAACCGTTATCAGTTTAGTTTAACCCTATATAAACCCATTTTTACCATAATCGTGAAAAATCATTTTTACTATTTTGAATTTTAATCACTCTTAGAAAGAAATTTGATCTTATTAAATAATATGAAATAATTTGATTCCAAATATGGAATCATTTTTATTAAGTCTATTCATATAGGGTGTAGAGCATTATTTAAATTTTACCTAATATGCGCGATGAGAAACCTAGGTTTAAAAGTAAAATAAAACAAAATATTAAAACATTTAATATCAAAATAATGTATGAAAATAAATTCATTGAAAAAATTGGATTAAAAGATTTATTTTTTAACTAATATTTCCTTTTGAACCAAATTATAATAATTTTTATGTTTTTTATATTCATTAAAATAAATAATAATTTTTAATAGAAATAAGTAATTAACAACATTCATTAAAAAAACATTCTTACCATAAAATTCTAAAAAATTGACCATAAGTATATTTTTGACATGATGATTTTAAAAAATTACTTTTTTTCAAATATATTTTCTAGACTTGTAAAAAATTAATTTTAAAATAAGTACCAGAAGTGGCACAATGAGTTTTATTTAAAATATAGTATGGAAATGTAAAATTAGAAATATTATTGTCTCTATTATAAAAACAATAATTTGAATGTTAAAAATTTAATTGAATATATAATATAAATATTTCTTTAAATGATTTCAAATGGATTCTATTTCAGTTTAGTGTGGTAAATCATGTTTTTTTTCATAAATATAGTTTTTTAGAAAAAAATTCCTTTAGTTTTAAAGATTTTTTATTTCCATTTATAATTAATTGGTCACCAATGAATTCATTTTATTCAAGGTATATGTTTTAATTATTTATTTATTCCAAATCATACCCACAAATACAATATTCATGTAATAACTACAATATTATATGAAAATATTTTAATAGTTTTTCACATTTTCATTAAAATTAGTATTGTTTGTTTTTTCAATCTAAACCCAATGTCTTGTGTAACAGATGTTAAAAATGGTGTTTCATGTAATGAAAGACAAAAAATGGTGGTTTTGTAATACCCAAAATCAAAAATGATAAATTGATATCAAAAAAAATATTTCACTAACTGTTGTGGTGTTACTTGTCTAGAACCAAGTATATATATCACAAAAACTGGATGGATTACACACATGAATACAAGGAATATATAAAAAACCACCAATTAGTTACATAATATAAATTAATTCCAAAATACACAAATAATAAAAAATTGATGATATTTCATAAAATAAAATTCGTCAAAATGAAAATACCAAAATATCCCCTCAGAAGAATCTCATACCATAACTCTTAGCTATATGCCAGTATTATTCAGTCAAATAACTAAACTCTCCCTAGAAACGAAAAAATAAGTTTATATATTTATAGAGGATAATAACATGCATAACTAATTGGATCCATCTCATTATCTTAAGGTAATATTTGAAAGAATAATTCTAATTCTTTAGTGAGTAAACATCATATCCAACAAGATCCTATCATGAATAATTTCAACCAACCCCAATAAAGATCAGCCATCAAGTAACACATCATGTTATTAAAAAATATTAACTAGATTATTTAAAATAACTTCTCGCAACCACATCACCATTGATTTTTCACTCTAATACCCTAATTGAAGGCATATTGTTCTTACATCCCTTCTGTACATCAATACTATATCCACTCAACATATACATTAACTTTTATATAAATGTGTTGTTCCAAAAAACTAACCTATCATGGACATTCACATGGTATAAAATATCATATTAGAATCGGTCCAATTCCTCACATCACTAATGATTTGGGTAAATATGTAATCATATCTATCCTAACCTCCTATAGTGCCCAACATCAGGAATTGGTATCATTTCACTTACAAAACGATACATATATATCAATATCCATAATTATTATATTAGGGGATCATTAATGTGAAGGATATCAACCTTGTTCCCACATAATGCTATTCACAACCCCCATCAGGAAAAATGACCAAAACAATACAAAATTTAGAATAAAAGGACTCAAATAGGGAAAATTCAACCATCCATTCCCTTAGTGAACTAAATGTTGGTAAAAAACACCTCATACATAAATATTTGGACATATGTAAGGATATTCGACTTAAGCAGGATGAATACAAAATCATAATAGAATAAACATATAATGAATCCACACATAAGCCCAATAATTATGTTCGAACCAAAATTACCTTGTCATATTCCACAATCACCACCACACTTAATAGGCCTATCATTAAAAAATGACTGAACCACTACCCCATCAACCATACCACATTAAAACATAGTAAATCCACAAAAAATACATATTCTCCCAATGTAATTAACACATCAAAGCATTTTAATATTTACCAATTACCATCCATTCAGTGTTCATTACACCATAACATTCCATATTTAATGAAAAACAATTTATATCCATTAATTATGTTTAATTTCCTCATTACCATTCTCTTAAAATATTTACATTTAATCTGTATCCCTTTATTAATTCAATTATTGCCTAAATTCATTTAAAATATCAATCATTACTAATATTATATGCTAAACTAATGAAAATATCAAATAAAAACTCATATCATAATCAACGAAAAACACTATGGAATCCATAATAACATCGTCTCCTTCCCATGAAACTATATAAATTTCCTTTCTAACACTAGCAACTATGTAATCATTCCGCACTAACCACCACACATCCAATTAAAAACCATGGAAAGGAATTCGTTGACCCATTTACCAATATATCATCTCTCAAACTAGATTGTAAAAATTTAAACAAAGGAATCACAACAACTATATTAAAAATAAAATATATCATCATATATCAACCAATTTCATAAATAAAATATTTATATAGATCAAATGTTTATTATTATTTCACAATAATTCGATCCATAATTTTCATGTATTTTTTTTAAATTCAAATATTTGAACGACTTGATTATTAATGTCATTATGTTATTAATCATTTTGTATATGTGGTTCCATTAATAAATTATGAGATGTAACATAAAATATTTGTAGAGTAAACATTAATTATGCATAAATCACATGAGAAATAAGGTAGAAACATGTAAAAAAATGAAAAATACCAATTATAAGTAAATTCATATTTTTAGTAAAATTAATTATCTTCATTAGATCCATTTTTAACATCCACCCAAATTATGAAAAAATGTGAAACTTTCATATTTTTTACAAAATAAAAGAGTTCTAGAGTCATATACCTTAATCTATACTTACATCTCTTTTCAAGGACATAAAATTATGGGACTTATCTCAAGACCAAGGTCACACATTGTATGATTCATCCTCCCAAAAAATGAAATTCTGACTCAAAATCATGACTGTAATATCCCTAATATAAAACCACCACTAATACTTTTGATTCCCAAGTAAAAATTTGAACATAACTAAGAATATTATAGAATAAATCATCTAAAATCACCAAAAAAAATCATTATATAGAGGGAAATGAAGAATTTAAGGGACCTAAAAATGTATATAAATGGGTTCCTCATATATCATATGGTTTTATATAAACGAGGGAAATAAGACGAATTCACATTGGATATCAAATTTATTTAGCTTCTGAAAACATAGATGACTATAGTAAAAGGGAGAGTGGAATAGTAATTTTTTTGGAATTTTAATAAAACCCATGAAAAAATAGAGGTTCTCAGGACATAATGTGTCTATGTTAAATGAATCTCTAGAAATAGTATCACATATCTCCTATATCTCTCCCAATTAAACTCAATCAACTTTCAAAAATTAGATATAACGAATAGAGGACCATGGTGTATATCCTTTCACTATGTTGAATCCTCTTAAAAACTTAAATAAAAAGGGAATACCTTGATATCCACCATGGTATAGATAAATCTCCATAGTAGAAAATTATACAAAATCGTAGAACCAGTAAATCAGAAACTCTAGGATCCCTACTGTAACATTAAAGACCACACAACTAATTATTTTGAATCCCCTTTATTCAGATCATTAATAATCCTAACCCATTATGTAATTGAAGGAATATTTTTTAGGGGTCTCCAAAGTGACATAAAAAAGAAGTCCTAATCCCTATGGTCTATAGTGTAAGTCCCATAGTCTCACCACAACAAAAAATACAATATAACAACACTATTCGAACAAACCACCCATGACGCATCTAAAAAATTATAATATATACTATATTTTCCACTACTAAGTCATCTTATATAGTATCTATGTTTACCTATTTCACATTTCAATATATTGTAGAAAAATATATTTAATAGGTATTGAAGATCTTCTATATATATTATTTTTTTGGAATTATCAACACTTATTTGGTGAAAAATATTACACCTTACTTAAATATTATTATATATCCAATAATATTTTAAATATTCTTAAATAATCATATGTAATAAAATGATAGATAAATCTTAGCCTAATCTCATATGGTATAATATATTATTTCTCCCAACATAGGAAATTCATTAAAAAAATTTTATAATTCGTCCAATAATCTCAAAACATTTTCAAAAATACATTGAGAATTATAAATTACATTAAATAAACTACAAAAAATTCTTAAAAATGTTTATTATCATCATTATAATGTTAAATAAAAAATAAAAAAACTTCAGAAATTTCATTTGGTTCTTCAATATTTCAATTTGGATTTTTTTGTTATCCTCACAAATAGACATAAGAACCAGTAGATCATATCCTAATAAATGAAAATAAAATGAATACAATAAAAATAGATGAATGGGTGTTATGGAGATAATTTTATCCTCTAATTATAATAATCTTAAGGATAAGTGGTCAAGATACTCTTCATTTCAATATGAACCCACATCGAATTCATAACCCTTCTCAACAAGAATCATATGGACACCCCAACATTGGATATATAGTGTTCTTAGAGAATTCCTTATCTTAGTGAAAATATACTTATGATCATTTGATCTCGATAAACCAACCCTCAATCTGAAAAAAAAATTAAAATAACTTTATCCTTCATATTTTATAATAGAATATATGGATTTTGAATAGATATTATATATATTTTTGATACTTACTACCCTTTAATAATAGGTCCAAAACACAGTGGGGGTACACTGAATGTCCCTCCAGTGAGTGGGAATGGGTGAATATTAATTTTCATCATTTAACACCAAAATATTTCATTAGAAATTTCCTTGGTGAATATATTTGAAGGATTTCCTATAGTAGGAATGAATTGTAGATTTATAATTCCCTCATAAACCCTATAATTGATGAATTAAAAACTTATATCTATTTTCTTAGACTGAGTGTGTGGTACTAAATTTTTAGATAGGTGAATAGTACTTATTTTTTACATGAAATCTAGAGTGTATTTGTAATAATTACTATCACATATTTATGTTGTTATTTATCCAAATAATATTTTAATAAAAAATACATTAGCCACACATTAAAATTTAATTGTGGTTATTGTAATTGAGTTTTGTTTCATACAATATTATCTAATAAAATACCATCGAAGAATAATTTTTCCACTTGAAATAGTCCTCTTATCAACACAATCATCTACCTAGTCAGACCAGTATAAAATGAAAAATACAAGTGCTCACCCTTTTGTACATCATACAAGCTTTCATGGATTCCTTGCTGTACTTCACACTTTTCATATACATTAATGTGATTGGTTAGCATAACTTTGATACCTTTCACACAAGTGAACTACATAATTTATTTTCGTGATGTATTGAGATAATGTAATCTTTCCATCAAACATTTAAAATATAATTTATTCACATATTCCCCTTATAAATCATTCAGAATCTTTATTCCCATATAAATGGGTGGAGATACATGTATGTAATAATTGATTCAAAACATCATCTATAATTCAATTGAATAGTTTTCATGGAAAATAGAAAAAAACATCCTTTTGTAGAAAATGAAATATTAAAAAATATCACCACTCTCCTAGAATATAAATCTCTAAATGGGTCTTCATTTTATTATGAGAAACATTATGAGAACTCTAATGTTCAATTTTAAATATTATATAATCAATATATACAATGAAAACCAGACGAACCACCTCTGCTTCTTTTATATAAAGGTTACTATTCACTATTCCCTTAGTGGACTACATATCCCTCAAGAATCCATATAGAATGGAGTTCCAGGATCAATGTAACTATTTTAATCCATATAGAGACTTATGTATCATAAAAACCATGTTTAATCATTTCTATTGTTAAATAAATATGGATTCTCAGTATATGTTTCCTTTTCTATATCAATATTCTAGAATATATATTTTACATATAATTGATATATTTTGTACCACATTTGAGATGAATGTTTATTAGTCATAACTATGGATTTTATTCTTATAAATGGAAATATATGTCTTTATGATCAACTCTTTCAACTTATGAATCGACTTAGCATACAATTTTTGACATTATTCTTTGGTATTTCCTCTTTTTCATTCATCTTGTTTCTAAATTACCACATGGATATAATGACATTTTTTACATCGTGGCTAGAGGATACGATTAGAAGTGATATTTATCTCAATATGATCTATCTAATATTTCATTGAGTTCAATAATTCATTTTAATTAATTGATTTAAAAATCGAGTGTGACTCAATCTGTGAGATTAGAGATGTTTGGTTATCAATCCTCAATATCTTTTTGTTTTTACTTGATAAATATTGTTTACCATTATATTATCTACTTCCACATAATTATATTGCCTATATTACATATAATTTTGAACATTAAAAGCCCCTATTCAAAATTTGTATGGTATTATTTAATACCAGAAACATTTGATTTAAATCTAAAATTATTCCTTATGGTTTTCATTAGGAACCTCTTCATCATCGACATCAAAATCATCAAACATTGATATTTTTAAAACAATATTTTGTATTTTATTCTCAATTATTCTCACTAAATAAAACTATACGACATTATAATGATATTTATTCCCACATCTATATAATCTTGAATTTTTTATGTATCCTTAAAAGATATCTTCCTTAACTATCTCTTCAAACTTTAAAAAATTCAAGTTCTTTATAATCATAAATAAACGACTAACAAACACTCTGAAGTAGTCCAAAATTATTTATTATTATACCAAATATCAAAACGGGTCATATATGGTCTTGGTCTTAGTAGGAACATATTTTTTATATTCACCATTATGCATTGAACTATTCTCTAGTAAAATGATGAGATAATATATTATATTAGAATGAGTATTCCATTCTCTACTATGATTTTTTTATTTTATTGTTCTAAAATGTTATATTATGGTGTATAAAAAGTAATATATTCATGTTAAATAATATATTTTTCAAGGTATATCTCAAATTATTTTCTTGTAAAGCATCTAGAATTAACATATCATAGCTTTTTGATACTTATGCCATGTTCTTTCTCATGTATTATCCTAAAAAATATATACTCTTACACTAATTAATGATTCACACATTATGAGAATAAAATTTACATTATGGTACAATAATTATTTATTGTGATGAATGAAATATTATATTGAGTTTATTTATTACTAATTGGACTGCACTAATCAATATGTATCAACTCATACTACCCGGTGGACTCGATCTCCTCAATTTTGTGAAATCATTGAGCCATATTCCCATTTTTAAATGTTTCATAGATTCATTATATTTTTGTATTTAGATAATAAGAGTCTCTGAATAAACATACATATTAAATTTTGAATAAACTTATTTTATATTGGTGTCCCAATCATCAATTCTATAATATGTATTCATTTTTAAGCTCAAATAACAATAATTATTTAGGAAAATAATTTGACAAAGGCCATCACTTGTTCATTAACCTATGTTGATAACATATACATATTTTATCATCATAATGTGGAAAGTATTTTTTTTAAATTTAATCCAATTTACTTCATAGAAAATATGGATCACACTCATAATGTTATATATAATCCCTTGTATAAAAAATATTTTTTACCTCAGTTATTGGGATTCAATTTTTTCATCTCCAATTAATTTTATCTGTTATTATATTTCACTATCAAAGGTATGTAAACCACAATAACGTTATTCAATATTCCATATTATCTAATTATCTCTAATCAGGTGTCATTTGAATACACTATCAAGAATTCATGGGCTTCTCCACTTACTATCTTTAATAGCCCCTTGAACAATAAATGACATTTCTATTTTTTAACACTATGAATAATATTTCCTTTATTATCCATTCCATATTATCTTGGAAGTAGGGATATATAATCATTTGATTAGTGATCCTTCGATTCACACCATCCATAGATTTATATTATGTAATATAATTTTTTGGACAGTTCACTGTGATAATTATATTCTTAATGATTTAAACTTTTTAGATCTACTTATTATATTACTTGGATAGATCCCCCATAATTCACAACCTATGTAACACAGTTGTAGATATATATTATACCAACATACATAATATTTATATCTAAATACTCAATAATACGAACAATTTCATTAGGATCTTGTTCTTCCTTGAATCTACTGAGTATATTTGTAATCTCCAACTTTAGATTTTGATACTTTTCTTACTTCCATGTGATTTGGTTTTAGTGAGTAATTCATTCAAAAAAGAATTTTAACCTTTTTGGATTTAGAATTTATATTTACAAAATTTCCCTAAAACTATAATTGTACATATTGGGTTTTTGAAAATATACCATTAGTTGAATTAGTATTAACATATTTATGTGTCATAGGATATGTTTTTTACGTATGTTTGTACACAATAATTATAAAAAATTTGTGTTAAATCAAAATATATTTCATTTAAATATTATAGTCACTTCTCTATTTTATTATGGTATTTTTATCCATAATACACTTAGATGGAGAAATTTTCAATTTTTCTATTATAGAAGATTTTTTTTGATTCTTTCAGCATTTTATCATAATTTTTCACATTCATTTTAAAATGTGTAGTTTCCTCAACATTGTTATATTATTTTTTGATGATTTCATATTTTTTCCTTTCCCAACATCACTTGAACTTTTATAAAGAGTTTTATATTCTAATTATTTTATGTGTTCTTCTCAAGACACACCTCAGGATCAAATTTTAACATTCTTTCAACATAGATTTATTCTCCATCTTCATAAATTTTTGTTATCTCTTAATTTTTCTCAAATGTTTATATAAAATTACTATGATTTTTAGGGATTTGTTATTTAAATTTACCAATTTCAATGGAGTGGTCTCCCACTACATTTCTAGGTGTGCTCCTCTATTTTCTATAATGAA
Source organism: Viscum album (assembly GCA_963277665.1). Classification (NCBI taxonomy): domain Eukaryota; kingdom Viridiplantae; phylum Streptophyta; class Magnoliopsida; order Santalales; family Viscaceae; genus Viscum; species Viscum album. The sequence continues at coordinate 872,471,169 of OY728157.1, forward strand.
ATTTATGTTTACTCCCATTTTAATTCATAAATTCCTTTTTCTTTATGTCCCACTACATTCTTTCATGCCATTCTTCATGTCCATCAATTTTAAAATAGATAAATATCTTCTTGGATAAACACATAATAAATTTCCAATTTGAAAACATTGAAAAAAAAATTATTTTTGGTTTTACATTATACGTTCGTTTTTTTGTTTCATTTTGTAAAGATAAAATAGTTAGTTATTATATAAAATTCACCCCACTCATCCTCAACATATAATTAAATAGAGAACCTAGTTTAGTCTATGAATGTTTTGTAATTTAAAATATTTTATCTCCAATTCAACCTTTACATTCGTATTGAATACATGATTCACCCGCATCCAATAGTTGTGTAATTTTTTATGTAACTAATCTAGTGATAAGTGTTCATTCTCTTCAAGGGAATTTATATTTGGATCAGTTTTTTTTGAACATTTCTATCTAGATTAATTAACATAGAAGAAATAGTTAAATAATCACTAAGAACCAAAATATGTCTGACCATCTCATTTGTCTTAGTGAAATAGTCATATATTATAATATCATTAACCATTTTTTTGTCTTCACACCTATCTCTTCAAATTTTTATCTTTTATTGTTTAATTTTGATGTTTAAATCAGATATATTTAAGGGATTATCTGATATTTTAGTGTAAAATTTATCATAAGAGATGAAAAATTATTTCCCTTTCATTAAAACTTTATATTTAGATTATCTATTAATGTCATGGTCGCATAAATTGTAGTGGTGAAACACCATTTTCTTAATATCACTTACCTAAAGGGATATGAATAAAATATATGGAAAAGTTTTTCTCCTCTATTAATGAATTATCTTCCCATAATAGATTAATAAACCTATACTCATGTAAAATTCATTTTCTCCGTACCTCTCCTCTAGATAAAAGTAAAATTTCCTAGAGAACATGGTTAGCTCAGATATCATGTGACCTACCTATGTTAGTCAATATACTATTGAGTGGGGGGTATTATTAATAGAATCGTTTTTAAAATTACTTCTCAAAAATTTAACATAAATGTATTTTTAAGGTATGGGACCTATCCTCTTTAATATCTTCATCATTCATATGCTAATAAAATTTGTAAATTCTAGAATGAAATAGTTTTTACATGGTGTGTTCTTAATGTGGGTTGTTAATCAATGCCAGGTTTCGATTGTGTTCTGAGGCTGAGATTAGAACAATAATTTTTTAAGTGGACAAATGATATCGGACACTCTCTTCCACATCTCTCTTATTTTCATCCATTCTAGTTTAATTAAGGGTATGAATATGTCCTTGAATCCTTGTTGAAAAACAAAAATGATAAGGAATTTTTTATAATCAAACCAAAATTCTATAAAACATTTGTATGATTCCTAGAATGAAAATTTTTAGCAGTGTATACAAAGATGTACCCTAATTTAAAATTAAAATATGTATCCTAAATTATGGTCTCAAAATTCTAGATCAATTTTAATTTAGTTTCTTATATATTTACCTTCCTTCTCATTCTTTCAAAATGGTTTAAATTTGAATGAGATTGTGCAGACATAGGTCAACATAATTTTTTCACAACTATGATAATATATATGATCAACATGATAATTAGATTTCCACAACCCAATAAACAAAAACAATAGAAATAATAAGAAATATATGATCTTATATTATATCTCTCTTCAATATATCAGTTTATTAACATAACAAAGAATAAATAATATCATTCAAAATTAGTAAAAAATATTTTCTTTTCTTCATTTTAAAATTTTATAAAAAAAATTTATGATAGATATTCATTTTTATTTTGAATAAGGAATCTAAATTATTTTATGTAGTACAAAATTCTCATATTTTAAAAAATATCTCTATTTTGACTTCATTAATGACATTGTAAAATCCCAGTTCATATCTTAATTTAATGTACCAAAAAACTGGGATGTTTCTTTATTCAAAACCTCATTAAAATACATGTACATTTTTAATTATATATACACTTATATTTTTATATCTTCTAGAATATACATAACTAAACAAAATTCAACTTCCTTTTACTACCCCAAATAAAAAATGATTTGGTTTTTCATTCATACATTTTAATGAGAGCACTTTAGAAAAAGTTTGAGTTTTAAAACATGAATAAATAATTTAAGAGTATTTTAATTTTATTTCTAGATTAATAATGACATATCATATTTTACATAGTATAAAAATAAAAATCAAATGTTCATTCATCTAACATTTAATTTCAATGAAATTACATTTTCTCATTTGAATAATTTTTTTGAAATATTTCTATTTTCAATAAATAACATTCAACACATAAATGGTTTAACTCCTCATCTTACAAGCATTTGTAAGATATTTTCTTTTTTGATATTTCTCAAACTTGAAACCAATGCATAATATATGTTCAATTCTCAATATATACTACTTACCATATACCATATTGTGTCATATAGTATGTAATATGTTTCCATTTTCATTCCTTCTATAAGAGGTATAAAAACATGTTACATATGGATCCAATATAAAATGTATCAACTTTATTTTTGAAATTATCATTGTATATTTGGATACACTTATTAAAAATAATTTAAAACTCATTTAACATCCAAAAAACATCATATATCTCATAATTCATCACACATATCAACCATCGTAGACAAATCTAATTCATATATCAAAAGTGATTCTTTTATATTACTCCAAAAAATGAAAAATTAATTTTAGAAATTATAGAATTAATCTGATATGATCAAAACCAAATACATTATATTGAAATAATTCTAAATATCTATATAACATGTAAATTTTTTAATCATATTTCTCTATCATATTACTCATGGTTAAAAATAAATACAAAATTCAACAACAAATTCAATAGTTTATTCACAATCAAACATTTCATTTGTGAAAAAATTTATTATTCTCTATAAAATTTGATTCTACTTAGTAGGTATTCTATTTTACATCATATATTGTATACCTTAATATAGTGTTTTTTGTTACTAAAATATTGAAATATAATGACAACATTATACTGTGTTATTCTAAATCCTCTAGAAAAACTAATAATGTCCTATGAATATCCTACTATAATTTGTAGATGCGGTATTTCATGAAATTATATCCTACGAAGAATTCTAGTTTAGGGAAAATATATATATTATTTGGTATTCTTGGGTTGATCCATTTCACATCCATACATAATGATTTATTGCATTTTTTGAATTTTTTAAGCAATATTTTCCATGATTTTAATATTAAACATATATTATCATATGAACCAGTATTTTTATAAAGAGAATTAACTAAGAAATTGGTTATATTTTTTCCAGATATTTTTTGGTCGATTAAGAGATGATTTCAACCTCCATTTTCCACCCATTTTAGTCTTTTCGGGGAATGAATCTTATAAGAAGTTCATGTAGTTTCATTTTCCTTCTGATCCATTTATAAATTTCAATCCACTGATGATTTTAGATATCAGTATTTAACTTCAAATTATAGAAAATATAATATTGAGGTTAATATTATATTATTCAAATTTTTTCAATATTTTTTCTGACTTTCTTTTCATCCCTCGAATATAATCATGATTCATCATGCTTTCCTATTGTATCCAGATTTTATAGTCCTTGATCCTTTTGGATTTGATCATTATCAAGGAATCCATGAAAATAATTATAAAATTTTCAATTTATTATAATAAATGGACCTTATATTCCAAAAATTTATTTAAATTATATTTCCCATAAATACTAAATTAAAACGAATCACTAAACATTGAAAAATGTTTTCTATTGACCAGTATGGGTTTCTCCTAGAGTTTCACTTTCTTGATGAGGGAATTGCACTTTTGAAATTATTTTACTAATGATTTTTTCATATCCTTCCATATTTTAATAGATACATATTCTAATTATCTAGTCACTATACCTCAAATATATGCTGAAAACACCAACAAGAACACTATTCATGTAATTTGTAACTATATTATTCACATTTTCTGCAGATTTAGTATGTTTATCCCCATGAAAATTTGAAATATTTTATTTAAGAGGATATTTCTTGATATAATTTTCATATGTAATAGAACTATGACTACCATTTTTTGGTGATGTAACATCATTTATTTTCATATTATTCATTAACTTATATACATATATCAAATGAATTTTTCCTTATTGGTTATTGAAAAACCCTTAATGCTAATGGTAAAAATTACTTCCATATCTCTGATTTGAGGAAACATGAAATAATAAATCAATTTTGGATATTCTAATTGGAAAATGGTCCATATTATACCTAATAATGTACACATGTGTGTTGATATATCACATAGAGTTGGATAGGGTTAACTATTAATAGTCCATTTTTTGATATCATCTATTTAAAGAATCTCTATAAATAATTAATCTCTCAATAGTCTGATTAATTATCGTCTCAAACGTTCCTACATGTATTCAAATAAAGAATATAAAATCACATGAGTATTTTTACAATGTCTGGACCCAATGTGGGCACCTACACCATTCCTTGTTTGAGTAGATTTATGATATATAGATTCTAAATAGTATATAGGAGTAACTATAAGTAGAATTACTCTCATAGATATAATAATCCTATGTCTGTAAAATGGAGGAATATCTCAAAAAATCCATAGATACCCCTTGAATGTATCTTTATGATGTGTTCTGTTAGTGTGAGATATGTCTCGAAAGACATTTTTTTTACTTTTGATGGTTTTTTTTCTAGCTACTATATTTTCTATTGAGGATCCATGCGACAAGTCCATAAATAACTCTTCAACATATCATCCATTTTTCTGAAATATACACGTCGACCTAGTTCATTACTTCAATATTATTTTTTAATCTCGTCATTCATCTCTAATGAAATTAAGATATAGTAGGTTAGGTTCTTCTCATACTATTCACTTCTTCTCATGCATCAACATATCCATAGTGTTACAAACGTCATTATTTTATCATTTACCTTTTATGATATAGATTTATCATATGAACCATATTTCATTATCCTTGATGGAATATTACTTATTACTAAATATCATGTTTTTAACTCATTGATACATAATTGATCTCCTAGTAAAAAAATTTCTTCTTCTATCTCATTAACAATAACTCTCATTCTTATGATATATAAATTACTATCAATAAATCAAAATGGTATTATTTACAAATTATATTGTTGAAATGTGATAAATTCTGGATGGATATTAGCCATATCATTTTTAATATTTTTAAATATACTATTTTAATTTTAATTCTTATTCAAACCCTATTCAAAATATTTATCAATATATCAATTTAATAAACCAAGATGGATGATATTTTTCAATATTAAAATACTCTATAAAATCCATATAATCTTCATAACATGTTGGCATGAATTTTAACATATAGAGATATTTTTTGAATAATACATTTGTATTGGTCCTAAATGGTGTTATGAACTATTTTTGAATCAAGATCTATATTTTGATCACTTCTATATGGTGAATATACTCCTCAAACCTCAGTACATGATTTGGTATATATCTTATCTTATATAGAATAAAACAAATTCTATATTATGAGGTTTATTTCAATTAAAAATAACACGTTCGTCATCAAATTATGTTTTCCTCTATAATATTTCATTCTATAATTGATTGAAATATTGGATACCTTTTCTCAAATTTTAGGAAACTAATTTTTCACATGTAATATTGAGTGTTACAAAATCTACGAGAAATACATACGAAATATGAAATTCTTAATTTCCTATCTTATAATATTCATATGTGATCAAGATGATGTCTAATTAAATCTACAATAATGACTAATTTGATCTCAAAATATTAGCTGATTTTAAAAAAAATTATATGATCTATACATCCATTAAAGATATTAGAAAAATACTTATATGATATTTAACAATGTATAATGACATCTCAATGTGTTACAAAATAATCTAAAGATTCATATAGATTTTTAAGAGTTTAGAAAAATATTTTTAAGTAATATGAAATCCTTGTAAATAATATCGTTTTTATACTCAAATAATTTAATTTGTTTAATGAAGAAATTGAATATAGTTTTAAGGTGGTAACGATTATATTGTGTTCATGTTGTCCTAATATTGTGTAAATAAAACAAAATAATAATTTATTAAATTATAAAATAGTTATTTTTAAATAATGATATATTTTTTAAACGGGGACTTGTATGGGAAAATAAGTTAATTTTTTGTTACATATGGTTGATTCTACCCACAACATGATATAATCTTTACGGTTGTTGGGATACATGTCTGTGGAATGTTACGTGAGGAAAAAGGGAATTAATTTCAAAACATATTTTTTTCAGTATATTTAACATGACATAACCATAAATTTAATCTATGTTTGTGCAAATTCTTATTGTTATCTAAAAAATGAGGAGATATTTGGTGGGGAGTTCTATAGTTAAGGTATTGACGGATGGACTTTTGATCAATGATCGATGACAAGCAAAACAATATTTATCAATTAAATATTTTATGATAGTGTTGTTCACCAATGATCAATACTAAATAGTGGAAGAGATCTCATTATTATTGGATCCAAAGAATTCATAAGTTTTTATGGGAATATAGGTCAATATATCTCATGTTTAATAAATATTTGAAAAACATATGACCCAATCAGTGTAGTTTTTTATTGTAATTATTATTGATAATAATTTTCTTCTATAATTACATTTATCATAGGGTTTCATTAATTTCCATCCCATGTATGATTCAAAAATTCTGAATGTCCATCTTTGGTTTTTCAAATTTTTTGTTTCTTTTCTTTCACTATCAATTTTTTATTTATTCATCACTATAATTTTATTTGGATCCTGTTATTTTAAAATACCAATTGAATGATTCATAGAGTAATTTTCAAGTGGTTTTGTGAAATGATATTGTACTTATGAAAATAAATATTATTATGTGGAAGTTGAATCATAGGATATAATAGTTGGTTAGACGAGGAATAAATTTGTGTAATACAAAGATGATAGCTAATGGGGATCAAAAGAATAATGATAATATTCTGTTCCATTTAAATAGATATTGGTGGTCGAAATATATTATCCAGTAAAGGATTTACATTAGTTAATGTGTTTTTCGAGCATCTAGAAGAAATTTGTAGTGTAATAAGTGGAAGTGTGGAAGCATTATTAGGTAGAAAAAACAATCTAAAAAAATCCTTATAATAAGAAATAAATTTTGGAAGAACAAATTCTATGAATTCATTGAAAGCATTGACCCTATTTTCTAGGATAGATTATTTACATCACAACATATTCTTGACTCATACTGCATATGACATCTCACTAACTGGTCAACCTCTATGGGTAATAACCACCCAGGGAATACTAGTGGAATATAATTAAGTTCACATTGTCCACAGATTGTATACCCTCATGTGAACCAGAAAAGGGAAGTCAAGGTGCATGAAAAATAACTCAATTGATCTAACATGACATAAACCAATAATGACACCATATTTCTAGACTTATAGACTACATGTCTGACACTAGTACTCATGAATTATAATTATGATGAAATACACATCATATAACAAAGGAATACGCTATGTATGTCTTGTAAAATATTCAAATTTTGCTATTTTTTACATCGAGATTGAATTTTGGACATTGCAGTAGTCTACACTATGTGTAGTGATGAGAGAGCCATTATATTCCATAAGATATGTTAAGGTATCCCTTGTTTATACCCATGCTTCCTGATCCAATATATTTAGGCAAATTAATGGTGGGCTGAGGTATCCAACCCAAGGATTAGGGTTCAGATCTTATACCCCCTTTACTAGTTAAGGTTAGATTTCTCATTTCTTTTGTAAGAGAATATGATCCTCTTAATATAGGATAATTTATATAGGGATTGGTATCCACTTATAAACCATGGGGATATAATCTATTAGTGAATCCAATTCTCTCTTCAATGGTGACTACTGGTGATATTTTTTGTCCCCATATATCATCACCTAGAAGGCCACATGGTTGTTTCTCTAAATAGTAATGATCTGTGATGCAACATGTAGAATTAATTTGTATGGCTTTGAGGGATGAGACACTACTCCAGAGGTTGGATCATTTATATGAGAACAAAAGGTTTCTTCTTTCCATACACTCATGGAATTGTTTTATATATTACCCCCAGTGATTCTTTAATACCATTATCACATGGCCCAACCCAGCAGGTGCCCGTCCTAGAAGACTCACCATACCCTTGGCCTAGGTGGGGCCCTAGTCGGTTTTTTCATATCAAAATTTTATGATATCTAGGTTTTCTAAGGGAAATAGTTTGGAGATAGTTTTATTGTGAGGATTTGTTTTTTAAATTAGAGAAACAATGTTGAAGTTTCATAAGTCCTTCTCTTAGGCCAGGTAAATTAGTGATGGTGTGATGAATGACCTATCAATCTACTTGGACTTTCATAACATGATTATATAATATGTACATGAATCATTAGTGGTAAAAGAAACATTGTCGTCAGTTTTTTATCTTTTATTGTCAGTTTATAATTGATGATAGTATTGGAGACATTAAAAGTGATACATTCTACATCCATTTTAATAAAATGACATAAAAAACTTTTAGATATGAAATTATAGATTTCTATAAATATTTTTATTTACAAAACTATGTTTAGTGAATTTAAATAGTGATTTTAATGCCATTTTTTTAAAAAAATTCTACATTGAAAGGCTCATATACATGATTTGAAAGTTTATTTTCTTGTAAATATTGACATCCAATGATCTTGATCATGATTTCAATGTCATTTTTTATAAAAAATGGTGAAATTATAAATTTATGTTCTAGGAAGACAATGAATTAAAAAAACTGAAAACATGAAATAAAATAGATATAGGAGAATAGAAATAAAATAAAAATAAAAATCGTACAACAAAAATCTAAAAAACACAATGAGAAATTTTACAATTATTTTTTAGAATTATACAACTGTATGATACTAAATATCAAAATTATTTATATATTGAAATTATTAATAAAATACATTTTGATAGTTGTTCCATTTGTTGGATTTCTATTAATATATGTAATAAAAAAATTGTTAGTACTTAAAAAACAAACATATTTTCTAAAATTTCAAGTGATGTAGTAAAACAAATGTTTTCAAAAAACTATTTCTGGTATGGAAATGATTACCTCAAAAATAAATATTAAAATATAGTTTACACATTAATAATTCTATATTTTATAATGGAACTATGTTTGGGATCCCTTCAGTAAATAATAAATAGTTTAAATATTTTAAAATATTCAAGTATTCACTGTTATAAAATTTATTTACATGAGTTTTCACATATTCAGTTCTTTATATGTCCACAGTTAGATAGAAATAATTTTTTGACTAAATCCATGACCACTTTTATTCTAAAATATAAATTTTCCAAATAAATTTAAATAGAATAAATTATTATTAAATAACAAAAAATAATTGAATACGACTTAAATATTTTACATTTTTCTAAATATTCATTAAAAAAACCAAAAAAGACTATAACCAGTATTAATTACATTAATTTGGTAATATTATATATAACATCTAATGTCTACTAAAAATTATAATATTAATCATTAATTTTAGTACAATCATTAGTGGTTCATAATTATATATTTTATATTACCCATTAGGGAATATAAAAAACCAACATGAGATCTTTGTGTTTTTGAATCCTTGAGATATGAAAACAATTTTGGATTTGTATTTCAAATATCCCTCTAATGTTATAATTTTTTTTAATTCTAAATATCCATAAAAATAGAGTAAAATCTCATTAGTTACAAAGTCATTGGAGCTACTTGATTAGAAAATAAAAAAGATAATTAAAAATATCTTTAGTAAATGAAAATAAATTAATAGTGGATATTTAACAACATGTAAATCATTTTCCTTGTGGGTATATTGAGCTTCTCAACCTTTATAATAACTATGACTTCAATTTTAAAAATATTTAATTCATTATTTATCCCACATATATCAACAGCCATCATAAAATTATTATAAGTATATTACACTGCAAAAATAGGTAGTAACTTTTTTATCCAATCATCATCCTTAGGAATATTTCAATGTAGTAGAATAAAAAACTCCCTTTCCTTTATAGTGATCCATTCAATATTAGATAATCTTTAATATTGTAAGTGAAGATAATATACTAATTTAATTTTGATTAATTATATATAAAAATTAACAACAATGAATATCACATATTTTAGCTGATAGAAACAATCATCAGGAAAAAGTAAAAAAATGGACATTACACAATCAATGTATTGACACCTTCTTAGTAGGAAACAGCGCTAGACCAATTGGATCAATAATATCATGCATTTATACACTTACATGACCTTACTATATAAGATGATATTGTATCTAACCTCCCATATTATGTTCAATTTCATCTTTTGCAATACACACATGGGAGTACCCATTAAGGAACACACTATATATGGTTGGGTTTGAATGAGGAGGTGGAAGATTTGGGTTGGAAGGATACACGTGATAGTTTGGTTGAGATGGTGGTTTTAGCTGCATCCATCTCATCACCTCTACGAACATAATTGATATATATGATTTAATATTACCCTATATAAAACAATTCACATGTCACAGCTGAGCCTCAAAAAAATCATTTTCTAACTATATTCCACACAAATTGATATCACACTATGGGTGTAGCCAAATGTTATTTTGAATATGATACCCTTCTTATACCCTCAAATGCATCTATAGTGTTCTGGATTCCCTTATGTAATGGTAATAGTAAACATCATACCATAAGTGTTAAACTCCTCCTATGTCATTTTCTCTTAAATGGATTTCTGAAATAATATGTGCAATTTTAAATTTTCAACATAAATATAGTAAATATTAATATTAATAAAAATAAAAAATAATTAATTACAGTATAACCATCCAATTCCATTATTGGATCAGTAATATAGTCCCCATTTTTTTTCATTCTCATCCATTTCCATTTTTCAAGATGAGTGGGAGGAGATTGAGGTTTGAGTGGATCCTCTTTAGAGACATTGCTTGTCTTTGCACTGAATTCACAATGTTATTTATCAACCATTCATTGCTATAATAATGGATACCTTTCTCCATAAAATGTGTGAGGGTAGGAATTTTGAGACTGTATCTCTTGGAATGTCCTCCTGGATGACTGTTACATAATAATAAATTAATAAATTAAATGTTTTTTAAATTAAATAGGAAAATAATTTTTACAAAGGATAAAAAAACCATAAAATAACCCTCCTGTCTACTATAGAAAAACATATTCCATGTATCTCTCTTTTTAAAATCATACCAAATGCATTGATATTTATCAATTTTTTACTCCAAATAATATAATACGGAGTCACATTTTACTTTATATCTCTCCATATTGTTGGAACAATGGATAAATATTATTATTTTTATTATTTCATCTTTAAAGTGGAAATTTAATAGTAATAGAATAAATAAACTATTAAGAAACTTTCAACGTTTAATCCATTATAAAACTAAATATATACATTTAGAAATTTTAGTATTACATACTATTGAAAAATAAAATTCATCAAATGGTAATGAAGAAATTAACTAGTGAATAATATTTTGATCCATCAATGACTTTTTTTAGAATGGTAAATTCTGAACTGTGTAGAGTTTAGGGGAGTTTGGAATTCAATAACATTATAATTATTTATCACTATTTTCTATCCACATGAATTTTCATGTTTTGTTAAGCATGAAATCTAACAACAATTAACATATGTTTTCATATTCTATGGTGAAGATAAAGCTATTCAAATAATATTATGAAATTTAATTTTAATTTCATTGAATAATTTACTTACTGCAAAAAATATATTTAAATGAACAAAAATATATACCTTGATCACCCAACATCAGTGTATGTCATATTGAAATATTTATGATACCTCCACAAAAGTTTGTGACCTTGTATTTCATTAAAATTAAATAACATTAATAAAATATTATTAATTCATATTCAAAAAAAAAAAATCTTAATTTTTTTCAAGTAAAAAAATCTTGAATGAATTTGAACTTACAAAGAGGAAGTGAAAATTTAACTAATGCTTCAATGCTGAAGGGATAAAATTAATACCATATAAAAATTGATAATAAAAACATGCATTTTTTTAAAAGTAATTTATATTTTAAAGAAATAAAAAAATTAAAAAAAATTAAAAAATGTAGTCATAAAGTCATTATAATTAAAAAACAAATTAGAAATAAAAATACAATAGAAAAAAATCAGAAAACATTAAGAGGCTGATAATGAAAAATAGATAATAATTATTTACCTTAAAAATTATGAGTGTTATTTGGTGTATTCCAAAATTCCTTCAGCATGATCATTTCATAAATCATGAACTTTTTTTGCATTAGTGTAATTTTTATCATCAAAAATTCATGTCATAGATGAAGAAACATCACATAAATTTATACCATCATCATTACCATCGCCCATATTTATTTCCCCCCTAGAAATGAGTGAGCATTGATTATTCGATGGATAAATAATAAATAATATTTTCTTTTCATTTGACTCTATGAAAAATATATCAAATTTTTAACTATATCATTTCAAATCCACCAGTGTAAATATATAATCATCATATTTCACAAGGATATTACTATCAACCAAGTTACACAAAAAAATTAATCTAAATTTAGCACAATCAATTTACCATATATCACCAAGTGTTCTAAAATATGTCTTTACTACTAAAATTGAGGGTTCTATCTCTTTGACCTGAGAAATGTAGTGCTTCTATGATTTCCATTACCCCACTATTTTGAATAGAACTATTGTAATCCTTGTCTTCTATGTAAACTGTGTATACATTTATATCAAAACCAGACCATGTGATAAAACTAATGGATGATCCCCCACTAACCATTTCAATGTTGCCGATGAAGATTTATTTTTGTTGCTTTCTCTTTATACAATGAAACATTTGACTTTTTATTATTAATAATCATCCACATATAATTTCCATGAAAATATCATATACATAATCCAACAATATATGTTGATATATATGGTTGGACCCTATCTATTTTTATCAAAATATATAAATGTGCCTGCATAACTTCATCACATGTATTGTAATTTATTTTTAAGCCATGAATCACTCTACCATCACTATAAATAGTAATATTTTTATATATAGGTTGAAATATATGATCCTCATTTATAAAAAAATCAGTATTGCACTCAATTACCTCTTTCAATACTTATTTATGAATAATATCGGTCTACAGTAAATATGGGTTTCTAACATATCCCATCAAAATCAATGCATTTCTTTTAAAATTATATATCGAATTCAAATAAACCAGTCCATATATTTTTATATCGTACACCAAATGAATCCCAAGATGAATCATTATATAACAAAATTTAGGTGGGAAATATATTTCTTACTTAAAAATTATGAGGGAAGATTTATTAACCAAAACATCTAACAGATATGGGTGAAAGACATTAATAAAACAAATTTTTTTTAAAAAAATTAACTTTACCTGAGAATAATATTTCTGAAAAATATTCGTAGTATACAACATAGGGTGACTATTAGTAGTTGTTTCATCAACACATGGAAAACGTTAGATTTCATACCAATTAATAAATAATCATTCAATGACACCAGTTTCATTAAATTTTATGAATATACACTGGTAACATTATTACAATGTAGATACTGAGAAAATTTTACTTCTCACTCTTCCATAATGTGTGACATGTCAAAGGTAAATATGTTTTATTTCCATAATTATTGGTATATGAGTTGGAATGTATCCCCATGGATATGAAGTACAATCTAACATTCCATCTAACTTTTTCTATTTTTTATATGTATCAATATAATAATCAAACATTCAAATTATTTTTTTTCTCATAATGTATAATGTCAATATTATATTTTCTCTCTAAAAACATATATATAGTTTTAATAAGATATAATTTTTATTTTACAGTTTTTTATATTGGGGTCTTCCTTTCCTTCTAAATGTAAAATCAATATTTTTCACCTTTTTCGAATTTTATTCAGCTGAAAATAGTAATTTGGGGGGGGGGTAGATTATATTATTGAGTATTGTGAAAAAATTGTTTTCAATCCTACAATAAGGATAATAAATTTGAAAAACACTATGATGTCCCTTACACACAATGTATATTCTATCCTTCAATTTATTACTTGATGTAACTTTCTCACAAATTAGGTATGAATTATGTTCCTTAACACTATTACTTGATATGTTTCTATAAGTATAAATATCATTAATAGTTAACATTACCATGTCACACAAAATAAAATACTATTTTTGGTAGTCAAATAAAATTGTAACATATGTCTCATAGTGATGTTTAAAATCATCAATGAATGGTAAAATATATACATAATTATCATTTGCTGACTATTGTATTCCATAAAATGTCAAGCCCATCATAAGATATATTTTTTTCCAATATATATATGGGTAAATGTTTTAAACATCCATCAAAGTTGGACATGAACGATGTTGGCTACTAGGGATTGAACGTGGATTTATTCCTTCTATGCACAGTTCCATTCTGAGATTTATATCTTCACATAAAAAATAAATAAATTTATTATAAAATATCTTATACTGTGGTTAATTGTTAGAGAAGATAAAGTTTTCATCAGAGATGCACTTATCTTAGTGACATAATAATCTTTTAAAATTATTATAATTCGAAAATGGACACCTAAAATGGAGAATTATTTGGAGGTACAAAATCTCATTACTGAGAGGTTTGATTTTGTCACTTCAGAATGTGTAATTTTTTATTTTTTCATTTATATCATATTGTGATTTATCATATTTAGGAAATTTTTATAAATGTTCATATTCCCTCAAATACAACACATCATCATTATAGTAATCGAGTAAATTTTTATACTATTATCTGATTGGTCACAATATAAATATTTTCTCATTATTGGAATATTGAATCATGTTTCCTTCTAGAATGTAACTAATTTAAAATATCAATAAATTCCAGGAAATGTTCCTCACTCAACAAATTTATTTCATTAAAGAAAATTATTCTATAAAATACTAATAACACTATAGATTTATTGAAACCGATGAATTATTTTTTACAAAAAACATCATAAGATCATCCAACATTTTTTATTATATGATTTTTTAATGTATGCATTTGGAATTAATTCTTAAATAAAATCCTCTATCTCATTCTAAATATTTTCATCAAAATTTTATTCTTATGTTTAAATTCATCCACCGTGAAATATCCATTATTGATAATTATCTATAAATAAATATAAAATGATATTAATCCTTTTTTTAAAATATAAGACTCATATAAAAAAACATCGGATATAGAAATAAAATGAAATATTTTTTATAAGATTTAGTTTAGAAAATTCCATGTAATCAACATAATGTTTTTCATATTCATCTGGGGTTCTAGTAAATATTTCGAATTAAGGTCAATTAATTACCTAGGCTCCCAATATAAAATTATTATATATTAAAACAAATAAACTGTTTAAAATATAAATAAATATATAATTTTTAAGATAAAAAAATATAATCAAAATATGAAGTATTAAAAAAAATATTTGTGAAATTGATTTTTCTAAAACCAATACAGTTAAAGAATTAATATTCTCATAGAAATTAATCTAATGAAATTTCAAATATTAAACTTTTAATAAATATTTTATGTTGAAAATTAATGAGTTCATTTAACTTGATTAAATTTAAAATGGAAGTCATGATTTAGATTAAACTTTTTAATTATAAATACAATTTGACTTGTATAATAATATCAAAATCCATTTTTCATAATTTTTAGTATGTAATTTTTATATTTGGTATTATTTTAATTATGATAACTTCTATTTATCTTATGAAAATACACATCAATGTTTATTTAGGAAGAACATACCCATTGTTGATATGTGGGATTATTTTATATCTTTCATGAATTATGTCACTCTCATTTGTTTAAAAAAATAAAATGATAAAAAATTTAAATAAATTAGAGGAATTATATTTTCAAAAAAATTTTATAAATAAAAAATTATAACCATAAAAAAAATTACATTTGATAATAAAATTACTAAAAATTTAAATTGTTAAATCATATTCATAAAAACGAATAATTAATTAGTAATTGAAAATAAAAATATTATTACCAATTTTGGTTGTGGATAATCATGAATTGATATGGAATTTCAATAAACACAATTGATGATGGGGAAAATAAAACAAAGGATCTAATATTGGATAAAAACAAGTGAAAAAATGATGAAAAAAGGACCCAAAACATCATTAAACCATGATTGTGGATCAATCATAATAGATTAAATATGGATAAAGAATTTAATATTGAGTAGAATAAACTTGAAAATTGAATGAAAATATATCGTAACAGATAACTGAATGATTTATAGGTTCATAGGTTATCATCAAGTATTGTATTTTCTTGGAAGAGTGGGTATTGAGAGAAAAAAATTAGAGATTCGGGATGCTGGAATATTTTTTTAATAATGTTTTTCATCAGTTTGCATAAAAATCGATGTTAAATAATTTTAAAAAGAATTTTAATATCTATATTTATAAAACCCTTTGATTAAATTTTAACAGAAAATAATTTATCATTGGTTATATAAAACTGATACAAAATAATTAATTAAATAATTTTTATAATTTGGTTTTAATAAAACTGTCATTAAAATTTAAACTAATTTTATTTTAACTTCGGTTTTATTTAAATATATCTTCAAATATAAATAAAATTTATCTTAACATTGGTTTTATAAAAACCTGATGTTAAAAGCTTTCCCCATATCCTTCAACATTGGTTTTTAAGAAGGCTTTATGGAAGCCCCAAAGATGTTGCATGTATATCTACTAGTTAAGGAACCAATCAAAGGGAAATAATGGTATATGTATAATATAAGAATGGGTATGATATTTAATTTTCCTTATTGAATCATATATTAAGATATTTTCTATTAACAATAGTATATCATTATAAATTAGAGGATTCTAACATATAAAAAAGATAATGGGGATTTTGTTGTAGGATCATGATGACAACAACCTATGTAATGGGTCCAAAGTTTTAGAAGCAATATATTAGGCATTTATCCACAATATATTGTAAGAATCACTTTCTCCCAGTCATTAGTGAGTAGAAAAAGGTCTAATCTTTTAAGTGTATGATTTATGCTTGGTTGATAAGTTGATCATTGCATCATTTAAGGATAGAAAATTTAGTCAGCTGAATGTATGACATGAGTTTCAGATTTAGAGGCCATCATGGTTCTAGGGTAAAATAGATCCATAGTTGGTGTTGTATTGGATGTATGCGATAGTCTTAGTGTTCTATATCATTTATAACTCTTCAAATAAGATAATGGTTATTAAGGATGGTCTTATCCATAATGTAATCACAAGTTTTTGGAGTACATTGACCTGGATTCCTAATGTTTTGTCACATATATGGTCATAGTTAGAGTGTGTCATTAAAGAGGAGTATTAAATAGTTAATTTACATTTAGTTCACATTTAAGATATCATAGAGTTACAAAATGGAATAATTTATTTTTTTAGTTTGTTTTAAGGATCAATAAACTCATGTGACACTCCCTAGACATGTTTCTTGATGGGTACTTTTGATTGTGTAATTTTTAGCACATAATTTTTAGATCCATTTAGGATCTGCTAGTTTATATACTTATTACCACCTATGATATGGTACTATTATTTTCCATGGTGTTAGATGAATTTATTGTATGGAACTCAAAGACATCATGTGATAGTAAGGGTCACACTTTAGTAGATACATTTTTTTGGACAATCGACAAAGGATTTTCAGACTCAGATTCTACGGACACTATTTGGGATATTATTATAGTGGAGGATCGAAAAACCAGGTTTAAAATAAGAAATTCATTAAACTAAGGTATAAGTAAATATCCATCGGTGATGAATGAGGTTATATTGTACAAGTCCAAAAATCAATTCATGTATTAGAGATAGGCATGCACTAGACAAAAAACCACATTTGATAATGGTATACTATATAGGACATCCAGATGATGGTTTGTTAGATTCTTAGAGATGAATTTGTTGAAGCGGAGTTAAAGATGCTTTGGGAGGAAAATATTTTATAGGTATGTATCATGAATTTCTAAAATAACCACACATAGTTGGCCCACATCTTACATAGAAGAATATTTATCTAGTTTATAGATTGTTTCATCCAGTTGTGGCTTATTAGACAGATTCTCATAGTCTAATTCGAGGTACTATCTATGTCTTATAACACATAGAATTTTTTCTAGTATAAATAGATATTGTCCATTTATTCCTTCCTCCATCAATTATTTGAATGCTTTAGATTCTAGTGGAGTCTCTAGTCCAACAATTATGGATGGAGACACCAACCAGGGTTTATTCTATGATCAGAATCAATTTTATTCATTGTGACATAGCTCTTGGGGGGGGGGAGAGGATCACCAGGGATATCTTTCTAGTAACAATGATGATATATTTTTTAATTACCAATTGAATAGTATTAGATGCCCATAACCTGATCAAATATTTATATTAGAGAGTATAATTTATATTGGAAAATGGTTTGAGGTTTTCAGCCACTAGTGTTTTTTATTTTTAAGATGTGTGGTATGGGTAATGTGATGTATGTTTTAAACAATTTTCCCTCAATTTACTTGTATGACTCTTATTGTCGTGGACTCAATGTCTGATTGGTTTCTTATAGTGGTGGATTATAACTATGGTTTCTTCCTTAAGGATTTACACAGTATACATTTTAAATGGGAGAATGATATTTATATTAACATGAACTTCAAGATCTTTTTAATATCTTTTTGTGATTATCAGATTGCTAATGTTGAGTTTCAAGATGTGAGGGTGTAGTAAGAGTATATTCACAGGAATGGATTTTTTAGCCCTATGTGTCCCTATAGGGATATCCTGTATTGTTCCCTAATAAAGTAGAAGGGGAATAAATGGTAGTAAAAAAAGTAAAATTCCATAAAACCAATGATAGGTATGAAAAAATCCCCGCTATTAAGAATAAAAAATCATCCTGATTAGTGGAATGGGGAATATTTTTTATATAAGATCACCCTCAGGAAAAACTATCTGTAGAAATGAGTTTGTGTGGAGGATATACAAAAGAAAACATTTAAAGACCTTTATGGTCATTTTGAATTCCTAGTAATTTTATTTGGGATAAGAGATATTTTCAATAGTAGTCATGGGACATATGAACCAAATATTCTTTCCATTATTAGACTAGTTTATGGTGTTCTTCATAAATTCCATTATTGTCCATTAAGCATTAGAGGTTGAGAATGCGAAACATTTGAGGATGATTCTTGATATACATTGGGGGAATTAGTTATATAAAAATCATTTGATGTTAATGATCTGATTTTAGTGTTACACTTCCATGGAAATCCTATCTCCATATAAAGAGAATCCATAGACCCAATGAAGATCGATGTAGTGGTAGCTACGGTTCCACCCAAGAGTTTCATATAGGAATAGATTTTTCATTGACAAATTACATATTAAATGATGTTTTTTGGTTTTATCTAAAATTATAACTCCCATTTTCGACTTTACCTATAATATGTACCCATTTATTTGGTCAAGAAAATTCTATAAGGCCATTGCATAGATAAAGATGTGGTTTACAAGAACTCCCATTATAAGCGTTCTATAGGATGAGGCTGAAGAAGTGGTGTTTTCTTATAAATACAAAGATGATATCTATTTGTCTGAGTGGATACTCAAGAGGGGGGTGAATTGAGATCTAATTAAAATTTCTATTGAAAAATATTTCTATTAAAATCCCCCAAAGTTATAAAACAAGTTAATATATTGTGAATTTATAAAACTGTAAAGGTTCAAACAGGTTCTCAAAGATTGATTAGGTCTCAGTTAATTTAATCAGATCATTAAATTAGCTTTTGAAACTAATCTACTAATTTTCAATAGTTACAAACACTTTCTTATTTAACTATAAAAATAACATTAAAATATTTTGTATATCAATTTAATAACGGCGGAATATAAATTATATAGTACTTTAAACTTTTTCAACTAAAATGCACAGTAGATATAACAAATAGATTTAGTCTTAAGTTGAGACATAGTCATCTCAAATTTATATAAATTTGATCCACTCACTGGATCGGGGTTAACAACATCATAAACATATTTATTTCTTTATTAATGCATTTAAACAAGTAACATTTTGCTTATCAAAAGAATTTAAATCAACAACATAAAAATTTTCATTTCTTACAGTAGAAAATATTAAAACATTCTTAGAATTAAAAACATTACAAGAATCATTTTCAAATTTAACATTGAATCCATCATCACATAATTGAGATATACTTAAAAAGTTATATTTCAATCCATCAACAAATAAAACTTTAGAAATTAATACTGAGGTAGTGTTACCAATTTGGCCTAGGCTGATGATTTTTTCTTTTAGAATTATCACCAAAGATGACATGGCCTCCATCAATCATAATTAAGCTTTTGAAGCATGAGTAATCCCCAGAAATATGACTTGAACATCCAATCTCCAAGTAATATATCTTTTTATGGGATCTCTTTAAGCAAGCGTCCTACAAAATAGTTTTAAACAAGGAATCATTTTGGTACCCAGATCTTCTTGGGTCTAGACAGGTTAACGATTAAAGATTTTAGTACCCAGATATATCTTATGGGTCTCATATAATTTACAGAGTCAAGTGATTTTGAAACATAAACCCTATTTGATCTGTAACAATGTGAATAACTTGTTGAAGCATATGAATATCTAGTACTAGACCTAGAAGAATTTTGTCCAGATTTGTGAACAAATTTAGTTTTAGTGAACTGTATTTTTCCAGGCTTATAACCTATTCTAGTAGAATACTTTGGTTTAACCTGATCTCCTAGAAATCTGAGCCATCTCAACATCCCTGTCAGAGTCTAATGTTTCACTAGTTTAACTTTCAGTTTGTATGTGAGATTTTTCTTTGTCCTTGTCTTTGAAGTAGTAGAATTAAATTCCACAGATATTCTCTTGGGTTCATCATCTTATTCCTTATTCACCTTGAGTTCTTCCTCATACATCATTTGCTTACCAATTAGTTATTTAACAAGAAGGGCTCCAATTTCACATTCTTATCTGATTGAAACAGAAGTGCTTCTCCATCTATCTGGCAAACATCACGGTATCCTCATGATTTGTTCCTTTACTGGAACAACCTTTCCAAGTGAACTAATTGTATAGACTATCTCATGGAACCTGAGATACATATCAGAGATACATTCATAAGTCTTCATTTTAAAATTTTCATATTTAATAGTATATATATTCGATCTCATTTCCTTAACATTGTTTGTTCATTCTTGAGAAACACGTAAAGTATCCCAAATTTCAAAATTAGTTATACAGGCTGATATTCTATTGAATTTCTCATCTCATAAAGCACAATACAAAGCATAAATAGCTTTATAATTATTATTATAAGCTACATTAGTAGGTTCATCCCACGTTGTTCTTTCAGTTTCTGGAATTTTATATTGACTCTCTATAGCAGTCTAGATATCAAAACCCATACTCTCTAAATGTTTTTTCATTTTAAGCTTCAACTGAGTATAGTTGGTACCATTGAAGAAATGTGGAATGTTAGTAGAAGTACCTTCTAGTATATTTTCCATAGCTAGATTTTATAAAGATAAATATTTAAATAGATAAAATTTAGAACTAACAGAAATTAAAGATCTTTAATGATACAACTAAAATCACAGTTGAATAACAGAATTTTTTAAATACTTATATTAATAAAAACAACCTTTGATACCAAATGTTGGTCGCTGTGAATACTCAAGAGTGGGGTTAATTGAGTTCCAATTAAAATTTCTATTAAAAAGTATTTCTTTTGAAATCCCCCAAAGTTATAAAACTAGATAAACTATAGTGAATTTATAAAACGGGAAAGGTTCTACCATGTTCTCAAATATTTATTAGGTCTCAGTTTATTTAATATTATGATTAAATTAGATTTGGAAACTAATCTACTATTTTACAATAGTTACAAACACTTTCGAATTTATCTATCAAAGTAACTTTAAAATAGTTTTGTATTTCAATGTAATATCAGTGTAATATAAATTATACAGTACTTTAAACTTTTTAAACTAAAATACACAGTAGATATAACAAATAGGTTTATTCTTAAGTTGAGACTTAGTCCTCTCAAATTTATATAAATTTGATCCACACATTGGATCGGGGTTAACTACAGTGCAGAGTCTGTCCAGGCCACACATGAACCTCTACCACAGTTCTTCGTGGGAAACAAAAATAATGACCAGGCCACACAAGGACCGCTTCCACAGATGATGTGGGTAAACAATAATAAACAGTTTTGTATGAGGATTTTGATATCCTCCTGTTCAGTTCAAGAGTAAGTGTGTGTGTAATATATATAGAGTACACACAATGCTTGAAAAAAGTGAATAATAAATCCCTAAGAGATAGGATATGAAATTTTAGTAATCTCTAGTGATTGGAAGTGTTTCTCCGTACTCTTGGATTCGGCAGAAATGCTTCTGAGTCCTTATCTATTTTTTCTGTTGAAAAACAGAGTGTTGTGGTTCAGATTTTTTTTCTCCAGGAGTGAAGATGATCTATTGACTCTAGAGTACTTCGAGTGTTCTTCAGTAATTTAGGATTGCATGTATGGAAATTATTTGAGGATCATACAATGTGTTCTTCACAGTTGTGCTTAGGATTTTTATTCGGTTCAGTACAGAGATCGCGTGTATTGTAGTATGTGTGTCGAGACATGTCGAGCACGAGTGTATCCTCTACTTCAGCTCAATCTACATTATATTCCATGAGCTCTGGAAATAGGAATGATTTCCTTTCCATAGGTATGAGGTACAGTTTCCTAACATGCCAATAACTATCATTAAATAGCATTAATTACATTAAAAACATCAAATATGACCATTATAAATATTTAATAATATTAACAAAAAAGGTTAAGAAACAGAGTCATAGTAGTTGTGAAAATGGTGTCTCTTTGAACTGGTGTCTCCTTCACCGTATGTACTTCACGGTGTGTCCATGTCACGGTGTCTAGCTCACGGTGTCTAAGTCACGGTGTCTGACTCATGGTGTGTCATTCATGATGTCTGGGTCATAGTGTGTCCTTCACGGTCTCTGGGTCATGGTGTGTCCTTCACGGTGTCTGGGTCACGGTGTCAGGCTTACTGTCACAGTGTCTATGACATAGACTTCATGGTGTCTCTTCAATGTGTCTACCTTACACTTCACAGTGTCTGTGTCTTGTACACAGTCTGTCTTACTGTGTCAAACATCACAGGGTTTTGATACTTAGACAAATAACTCTTATTCAAACATAAACAGTAATATGCATAATGTTAATTATGCCTAACCATTATAAGGTAAGATAACTTGAATCATAAATACAATGGTTTCATAAGAAAAGTAATATTTGTGATCATGAATATGATTTGTAAATAATAATTAGATTTAGTAATAGTAATGAGATTTGTGGTCATTAAAACATAATTAATACATGAGAAGTCCAACAATCTCGAATGTGATTTGATACATATTGAATATGTAATTACAGGTATATATTGATAGTTGAGAACCCACATGTTGAATTGTACAACCCATGATTTAGAGCTAAAAAATGTGGTTTTCACCCCAAATACATGGAGACTCTGCATTTTGGGAGTGATGATTTTTGTGTATTTCAACCGTAAGAGTCTCAAGTATATCTTCACTCAAATAGATATCACCCAAAGTGAGGTGATAGAAAATTTCCTACATGACTATTACTTTTTTATAGTCTATAATCAACATATTAAAAATAATATGGATGATTCTCTAAGTTTGAAATAAACTTCCCTATTGTTAGTTTAGCAATTAGATTATTATACACTATTGTAATTATCTATAGTAGATGAGGATTAATTATAATATATTTGATTAATGATCATAACCCCATCTCTTTTCAAAACATGAGGAAACTAATGCCTTGATAAATGGATTATGATGTCTTAAGTGTCCATATATTCATAAGATATGATTCTGAGAGTCTTTTTGAAGGTGGGATGAATGTCATTATCTTCTAATGATGAAATTTTGTTTGAATCGCACAATGTTAAGTGATGGTGATGGAGTTCCACACATCCCAATTAACAATTCATCATAGAGTTATAATTGTTTTCCAAGATTATTGGTGGTTGTTTTGTGGGTTCGTCTGAATGTGAGTTTTGGGGATTTTATTGACCATTTCTATAACTACAAATGGAGTGGAATTTGGTTCCAGTAGAAAATAAAAGTACTTCAGGTTACATTAGTGGGTTTGGAAAAGTATTTGGTTCCAAATAGTAACAGAAGTGTGTCTTGTTCCATTAGGTTCCAACAAGTAAAAAAAGTGCATAAGGTTATAGCAGGTTTGGCAGAAACCCTATGGTTATGGAGTTGAAGTGGTACTATATATCTATGGATTTAAATAGAGGGATTCCTCATATTGTGAGTGACCACAACACTATCTAGGTAATATCTAATGAATGAAATGGTCTTATAACTTCCTCACCATCAAGGTCGACCCTCAATGCTATTTGGGATATTAACCACTTTTTTTATAGTTATTAACATCACAAATTGTGATATTTTATTTTAATGAATGTAAAAAATATTTATTACATTGGTCATTTTAAAAAATCACTTATTATTTAACTCTATAGGAATAAATAGTTATATATCATATTAGTTATGAAATATCAGACATGGAATTTTATTTTTAAATTTTTTTATTATATATCAAATATAATTTTATAAAAAATATTATTTTAACAATACACATATCCAAATTTTATAATTTATAAAAAAATTAAAAATTGAAGAAATATTAGTTGAAAAAATAGAAATGTTAAATGTTTTAAAAATTATTTACATTAGAAAATTTTTCAATTAAAAATTAATTTACAATTGAAGTTTAATATTTCAAAATCTACATAAAATAAAACCGAGTTTAAGCTAAAAAATAATTTAACCATAAACCTCAAAGTTGAATTAACATCATTACATCATTTGTTCAAGGGTCCTAAAATATTTAAAAATTGTAAAAAATGTAATCAATCATTATATTCACTATAATGTTAATATAAATATAATTATGTGATAATTAAGTATAACCTTGTTTGAAATTATAAATATTTCAGTTGTTATTATTTCATTTATAAATCATATAAAAAATATATAAATTTTATGAATCCATTTTGATGAATGAACTTATATTTTAAAATAATTTTTCATTTTAAAATAACATTTTAATTACTTGA